>OX328278.1:9450000-10700000 GCA_946814005.1 Chamaenerion angustifolium | reverse complement strand
TTCATTCTAATGATTGAAAATCAATTTAAATATGTTGTTAAGATAGTCTGTCCTGAAAACAGCAGTGAGTTTGTTAAAAATAATGTTAGTTCCTTCTTCTCTGAAAAAGGGAAGAACTTGCCCTTACACACCACAATATAATGGAGTGGTAGAGAGGAAGCATTGACACTTACTCAATATTGCAAGATCTTTAAAACTTGAGAATTCCTTCCCAGATGAGTATTGGGGTGAGTGTATACTTACTTCTTGTTATCTAAGTAATCTTCTACCTTTTTATGTTCTTAACTTTATTTCTCCATATGAGAAATTACATCGCACTGCTCTTTCTTTGATTCATTTTTGAACATTTAGGTGTGTATGTTTTGCAAAAAGCATGATTCTTCAAAATAAATTTGAGTCTCGATCAATAAGATGTGTGTTTATGGGATATTATTTTACTTAACAGGGTTATAAACTACTTGATTTACAATCCGGACATATATTTGTAAATAGAAATGTAATTTTCTTTGAACGTATATTATCTTTTGCCTCGAATAATCTGTTTGTTCCCTCTTTGTTTCCTAATCATGTTTATCATACTGAAATTCATTTTGTTATTCAACATGAACATACTGATTTTGATAATGCATCCGAACAAGACATTTTAATTCAAAATGAACATCAACAACATTTACCGTGAAGAACATCTAGAGAGATTAGACCACCGGCTTGGCATGAAGATTTTATTGTTTCTAATTTTGTTTCAACTGCTCATCCTTTATCCAATGATTTTACTTATGTGAGTTTAACGAATGATTACAAAAGTTTTGCTTCTAATGTTGATAAACACATTGAACCACAATCCTATCCTGAAGCTTCAAAGGATCCAAAATGGGTATCTACAATGCAGGATGAAATTTCATCCCTGGAAGTAAATAAAACATGGTGCATTATTCCTCTGCCTAAAGATAAACTCATATAGGTTGTAGATGAGTTTTCAAAATCAAATACAACCATCATGGAACCATTGATCGTTATAAGGCTAGATTAGTAGCTAAGGGGTATAATCAAAACATGGAAAGGATTATGATGAAACGTTTAGTCCTATTGCGAAAATGTTGACTGTTCGAATTGTATTGGCAATGGCTTTTATTTTTTGTTGGCCCCTATATCATCTCGATGTTGTTACTGGTTTTCTGCAAGGGGACCTCCTTGATGATGGTTATATGTAGATCCCTCCAGGACTTTGTAATCACAAGGGGAACACGGCTTGTCGATTACTCAATTCCTTGTATACATTGAAATAGGCTTCACGGCATTGGAATATCAAGCTAACCAATGACCTGATTTTATATGAATACTCACAAAATAAGTATGATTATCATTTTGTTTTTACAAAGAAGAACGATAATCAATTGTTATATTATTAGTATAGGATGATTTATTTATTTCTTATAATTCACATAATCTGATTAATGATCTCAAAGTTTTTTTAAAAAAGACCTTCAAAATTAAGGATCTTGGTACTCTTCTGTACTTCTTGGGTATTGAAATTTCCAAAAACAATGAAGGAATCACCCTTAACCATCATAAGTATGCTTTAGAGCTTATTTCAGAAGCAGGACTAACAAAAGCAATGCCAATCAAAACACATATGCAAACCAATGTTATATTTACTTCAATGGAGTATGATCAGAAGTTAAATCAGGAACAAGATGATCCACTTCTAGCAGATATAACCTCATATAAGAGTTTGATTGGTAAGCTGCTTTACTTAACAATCACTAGGCCGAATATATCTTTTATTGTTCAACAATTGAGTCAATATATGCATAAACCGAAATAATCTCATATGAATGTTGCAATTACGATTATAAAATATATAAGAAACCAACTAAGATTAGGACTCTATTTTCCAGCAGAAACATATACACAGTTATTAACTTTCTGTGATTCGGACTAGGGAAGATGTCTAGAAACCAAAAGATCGATATCTGTATTTTTGTATTAAGCTTGGGAAATCGTTGATTTCTTGGAGGGTTAAGAAACAAATCACATTTTCAAAATCAGCAGCTGAGTATGAATATCTCAGTATTGGAATGCTTGTTTCTCTCATTGATTTCTTGGAGGGTTAAGAAACAAAGCATAGTTCAAAATCATCAGTTGAATCTGAATATCGCAGTATTGGAATGACTGTTTCTGAAATTATTTGGGTTAAAGGATTGTTGAACGAACTGAATGTTGAACATAAACAACCTGAAATTGTTTTTTGTGATAATAAAGCGGCAATACACATTTCTTCTAACACAATGTTGGTTGAAAGAACAAAACATATAGAGATAGATTATCATTTTGTTAGAGAAAAGTTGTGAATGGATGGATCAAGATGCAGCATATTGGAAGAAAGCAACAACTTTGTCAATGTATTTACAAAATCTTTGGGAAAGAAAAAACACTACAGTTTGATTCAATTGCTTGGAGTTAAAGATTTGTTTCGACCTATCAAATTGGCGGGGTGTTGAAGACCAATCTGATGAGGAGATTGAATGAAGATGTATTGAAATTTTTGTTCTGTTTTGTTGTAGTATACTACAGTATGTGTTTAGTGGTTTATTTTCGTATATTAGATTAGTTGAGGGACTAGTTTGTTGATAGTAGAAGTTTTGTAAATGTTTTAACAGATTGTGAACTACAAAAGTCTGCATAATGTACTATTTTTATTGTGTGATGACTTGATCCAAGATGAATAGATTGATCAAGGATGATTCCACAAGTTTGTTCTTCTCCTCTTCTTCGCTTTCGTGAGCAATTTCAACACTCCCTCTCACGAGTAACCATGACCGGGAACACATCGTTGGTGATCTTCAGTTGTAACCATCACTGGAAATTCATTCGCGGCAACACCATCTTACTATCTGGGTCGTCACTGGTTCATAGTTAGGAGTAACACATCACTTCTAAATGGATAGCCATATTTCCACAAAAATGAATAGCATCAACTCATCTACTATATTTAACGTCGGAGTGATGCTTTAAACTTGAGTCGTAGAGTGTGGAAGCCAATCAAAAAGCAACATCAGCAACATCCACAAGTTGGGGTCAACAGTGCAGAAGCATATAAAGTTATACTTAGGAGTGAAATAGCACCATTAGGGGAAAAAGGGTGATCGAGATTCGGATTCTGAAGAACCTCGAAGGAGTTACGACTCTATGGGATAATATGCAAAGTAAACTTGAGAATTCTCGGTTGAAACCGTCTCTCTTCAAGTCTCCTATTTTCACTCAGATGCCTGATTCTGACTCCTTTTCCCAGGATAGGTCCTTTGGAAGCTACGATGACAAAATGGACATTGAACACTTCCCAAGAGACCATGAACAATGACGGGCACGATAGTATGCAAGGATACCATCCGCATGACGACCAATGGCCACTGCTAGTCTAACGGAAGTTCACCCATCGTTATAGGGAGAAGGCAACAAAAGCGTTGTTGCTTCTAAGAAAATAAGAAGGCCATGGCCTGACAGCACCTCACAAACAAAAGGAAATATTTTGCGGGTTCAACCGTTCAGAGTAAAACCCAACGATAATATTGGACTTTTATATGTAACTGTTGGCAATTTCTGACATAACATGATTAAACAACACGAAACAATCTGCTTAAAGCATATACGGGTTTGACATGAACACATATCGTGTCTAAACAACTCTTATACGTTTAGACACGATTATTAATCGTGTATAAACACTTCGATCTGCATATATGTGTATAAGCACGATTATACACGATTAACTAATTATGTTGTCTATACATGTGACACGTTTAGCCACACGAATAACTCATTGTGTCTAATTGTATCTAATTGTGTCATGTATACATGTGACACGTTTAGACACATTTAAGTATAATAATAATAATAATAAATATTGGAATACCCACTTACTTTTTAATATTGATCTTTGATGACCTTACTTTATATATATGGATTTGTGTTCTGAAAAATATGTGAAATAACTTGTGACATTAGTGAATTTCGTGTCATGTTGTGTTGTATCGTGTCTAATTGTGTCGTGTTTAATCGTGTTGTGCTGTATGACCCAATATGTTTTCAGATTTTTCTTTCATGAAAGTTAATTGTGTCACGTGTCATGTCACGTGTGATCTACTAGTTAATTGTATTGTGTTCATGTTTGAAGTTTTTAGATATGTTTAAGACTTATCCGTTTAGACACAACACGATTAATGACACGACGCGATTAGACACGACACAACACGATTGTCACCCCTATATACACGAGAAATAGCTCGTGTGTAGCGATGTGTTATGGCGAAAGTGTGCGACATCGTCGGCGGTTCAGAGTCACAACGGCAATGTTGATCGGATGGGTGCATTACGTAATTGGATCACATCCATAGTGAAAGATCTTAAGAAAACTAAAAAGACATGTATATGGAAAGTGGAGTTGTATATGTGTTGGGCTTATCAAAGAGCAGAACCATGGAGCTATTATAGACTCAAGGTGGGTACAACGTTTTATAACTAGAGACTTTAATTCATGATGTTTCCATAATTAATACTCGCACCCCTTAATAGGAATTTCCTACAATATGCCATACAAATAATAAGCTAGGATGAATTTGATAATACATAAATAATTCAAGAAAAAACTAATAGAATCACAAACAAATTAGATTAACAAAACGTAGACTAGTTAAAATAATTTCACCATAAGCAATTACTATTTAGATAATATTTTTTATTAAATAATAATATATATAATTAAAAATGCTTTTTTAAATGGAATGATTTACTGTCTTAAAATTAATTTATTATGGTTTCGTCAAACTACTCCATATTTTGGCAAAAACATATTTGGTTGCAGAACCTCTTTGAACAACCACAAGAAATTTACCCTTTTACGAGAGTCAAATTTGTAAGGGAATATCAAAAATCTCTTATAAATATCACTCTCTAAGGAATTTTCCAAGGATTTACCCTTAACAAAATTGATCGTTAGAAAAATAGACGTTTAAAAGAAAATTCTCTTGCAAAACATTTGACTGAATTTTTCTTACAAAATCCCTAGCAAACCATTAGAGGATTTTCCTCGAGTAAATCTAAAGAAAATTTACAAGGAATTTTGTTTCAAGAAATTTGAGGAAAATAGTGATGTATTTTAATTAGTAATTTTACAAAGGAATTTTTAAATATTTATATTACATGGGTTTTGTGAGGGATTTTTGTGGCAATTCAACTAGAATTTTCAAGGGGAATCCCTAATAAATGATTTTAAGAATGTATATTAATATATATATATATATATATATATATATGTATATATATACTTAAAAATATATATTAACATCATGAACATGTAATAGTTTACACTTATATATATTATTATAAAAATAAGTTTACACATTCAAAGTATATATATAAAGAGGTAACAACATATTGAAATAACATATACTTAGATAAGACATATCTAAATAGAAAAATAAAACAATGATGCAATAATGTAGTTTAAGTCATTTTCTTTCAAACAAGATAATATGAGCAAACAATCCGCTCAATTTCAAAGCACAATTGGTTTGATATCCAACATTCCCGCCCCCTTCCCTCCCTCTCCATTTTCGTAGCTTGATACTCTTTAGCAGCCTATATAAAAACTCAACTTCAACATGAATCTAAAGAAGTAAACATTGTTACCATATATAAGAAACTAGCTAATACTGCCTTAAAGGTAGGATGGATGTTTTGCCACAATTTCTATACCATGTTCTCATAGCCTATTTAGGACCTATTGATATGCAATTGTTATCATATGTCTGCCCAGTGTTGTAAAATGTGTCATGGAAAAACTTAGCCAATGACAAATATTAAAGAAAATAAAAAGGTCTCTTCAAAAAATGAGTACTATCTAAGAAACAACACAATGAATAGGACTCCCTAGAGTTTTGGAAGACATCGTTTGGTGATAAAATTTAGCTCGGTTGCAATTTCAACCTTTCGTGTAGAACATCTAGCAGGGTATCATTTACTTGAATAATCTATATATGGATTATGAAACTTAACGTGTGTTAGTATTTCCTTGTGAATTCCCACATGCATGAGCCTTGTTTTGTAGTGCTTGAACTCTCCCAATGACAGATTAAAGTAGTTGCATCCACAAAGTAAAAGGGAGATAAATGAAAATAGGGGAATAAAAAAAAGATTAAAGTTCAGTATGAGTATCATAATCTTACAAATTTTGTTTGTTTTCCAACTTATTTTTCGCTTGATTGGAAGTTGATCATCCACCACACACTAGGCCTCAAACATATCAAATAAAGTTGAACTAACCTAAGCAGTGGAACCATTATCTCGTTGAGGGAGATTAAACTCTTGGCCTTATTCTGCAAATTGTTCCATCATGTTTTGCACTAATGCTTGCAGGTGGTCGATTTTATAGTGTTGGGCAACTACAACCTTTTGTTGAAGTCATCATTGACTTTCATGGGCTAATACTAAAGTTTCATGGACCAAGAGGTAAGATTGGGCTAGCTTAGATAAAGTAGTCCTAAGTTTTTATGTATCTTCATAGGATAATCGAAAATCAAGTTTAGATAATTCTAGAATCTAAATAGTTTGTAGAAAATGCTAGAGAGTTTCTAGGAAGTTCTTAGTCTAGACATCTTTTTTAGTCTAAATATTTCTTTAGAGTCCTATAAATAGTTATTGATTCACTTAGACAAACACCGGTATTTCGTTATTTTACATGGAATTTGAGTCACTTTCGTGGTAACACGGAACGAGTCGAGATCGTTGATCGTGGTAACAATTGGATTTGTTATGGAGAGACTCAATCCATCCAATTACTGGATTTGGAAGTCTTGCATGGAATCTTATCTCTTAAGTGAAAATGTATGGGATGTCATTGGAGGGATTAACAGTACAACCCTGGAGGAGACTGACACCAACGGTGAGGAGATCAAGCACTGGAAGTGGAGGAATGTCAAGGCAAACTTTTCCTTGATTAAATCGATATCATTAGGGTGTTTGAGCATATATCACAATGCAGCTCTGCTAGCTCGATCTGGAAGACGCTAGAAAAAATGTGCAATAAGAAAAATGAGGCTCACTTACAAATGTTGGAGACCGATCTGGCGAATGTGAAACAGGGTGAGTCTTCGATTTCATAGTTATTTCTAAACGTTAAGAACATGTGTTCAAAGATTAATTTACTAAACTCGGAAAGGCCAATTTTGGAAGCACGAATATACACCGTTTGTTAAGTCAATTCAAGGTTGGGTTCAACAACCTTCCTTGGAGGAATTTGATAATGTTCTAGTTTCACAAGAGTCGTTGACTAAGCAAATGGTCGGGATCAAGCTAGAAGAAGATAAATGTGTGTTCGTGTCTCAAGTGAAGGAGAATGACACCAGGAAAAGGTTGGTGGTAATGCTGAGTCATCTTATAAGAAAGACTTCAAGTGTTATCGATGTGGTAAAACCGGACATCTGAAGAGAAATTGTTTGACCAAACTGAAGGAGAGTAACTTGGGTCTCAACTGAAGATTAGGAGTAGGCTAAGTGTTTTCTAACAAAGAGCATTGATTCTCTTGCTAATAGAAACCCAAGAAATGAGTGGATTATAAATTTTAGTTGTTGTCACCTTCTCACAGGATATGAAGAGCAATTCTCCAATATTCGTCGCCATGGAGGAGAAGAAATTATAGTTATGGCAGATGACACCATTCACCCCATTGAGAAGGAAGGTTATGTTGTGATCAATGGTAGAAACACCAAAAAAGATTGATAGTGTCTACCATTTTCTAGGTGTGAAGAAAAAACTCCTTTCGATAGTGAATGAAGTTGATTCAGGTATGTGAATAATATGAAGTTTCTTTGAGATGTTGAGGTGATCAAGGTGATTGTCGTTCACATCGGTGCTCGAGCAGATGACATGTATTTCATATTAGTTCTAAATAAGAAAACCTTTTCAAAGAAGGTTTATGGAGAAATGGGGTGTTTGAATCCTCACTGAGACGTCCATGGAGAAATCGATGATAAAGAAGTGGTTATTAAAGAATTGAAAAGATCGATCATCAAACAGCCTCACTATCGAGATAAAAAATTCTATCGCCACTTATTCTTGCTTCACTGCAATGCCGATAGATGTGGAAAAAATCTTCATCTCATGATGAAGATAAGAAAGAGTCTAAGTTGAAGATTTTTGATGGGGTCAAAGCAATGTTGCTTACATCGGAAGAGAATGTCCAACAATATAAATGTGGAGCTAACAACGTTAGAATAATGAGGTTTCCCGGAGAAATAAAGATAAAAAAAAATCATAGAGACAAACGACTTGACTCAGGGAACAAAAGCTCCACTAGAATTAATAAGAAGAAAAAGTAAGATTGAAGAATATACAGCAACATAGATCAAAAGATGACATTGACATGAAGAAAATTGAAGGAAAATCAATGTTGTGGGGTAGTGTTGAATTCAACATTGAATTTCATGGGTTAATACTAAAGTTTCATGGACCAAGAGTTAAGCTTGGGTCAACTAGAAAAAGTGGGTCTAAGTTTAGATGTATCTAGAATAGAATGATCCAAAATTAGGTTTAGACAATTCTAAGATATATGGTTTGTAGGAAATTCTAGAGTTTCTAGAAAGTTCTTAGTCTATAAATTTTTTTCAGGGTCCTATAAATAGGTGTTGAGTCACCTGAACAAACACACCAACAAACACCACCACAAATTATGAGTTGTGTAAGATTCTCTAATATATCATATTTAGAGTGTTATAGTGTTATATAAATACGAGTTCTTCTCTTGTCAAAAAATACATTCTTGGGCAACTGTAATTGCCAATTTGTTATTTAATGTCTGCAACTTTTTATACTTCTCGTCGATTTGAGTATTTTGGATCCTTGAACTTGCACTTTTGTACCATGTATCTGAGGATGAAGAACTTTCGAATCCTAACAGGATATTGGATCAACCTTGGAATCGAAACCAGACAACTTTCCTTTCTTAGGAATCCAGTTACTTTAATCCATGAATTTTTATCGAACTTTCGTTAGCATAATTTTTCACAACATTTGTGTCATAATCCTCCTAAAAAGAGAAAAATACAGTTTACAAATATAAACTATTTATTAACAAGAAAAACACCATAAATCCATTCTACTATTAACATCATCTATTTATAATTAAAAATTGTACAAGTAACAGAGAACTTATAATGACTCGTTTTTATTGTTTCTCAATGAATTGATCTTCCCTTCCCTTCAAGCAATCAAGCCTCCGGAAAAACTCTCCTAGAGTTGGTTCTCGACTTTGTTGTCTAGTCTACTACAATAAAATAAAAAGGGAAAAGTATGAAATTGCACCCCGGATGTTTGCAACAATTGGTAATTTCACCCATGATGTTTGTTCTTACACCCGTATGTTTCTGTTTGTTGGTAATTGGACTTTTCCATCCAATTCAAACAGTAACCGTTAAATAAATGTCATGTGTTGTCCATGTGCCATAAACCTAACATGATATACCTAAAATACCCCAGCCTTTTTAATTAAGTGTCCAAGCCTATCTTCCCATTTCATTTGAGTCTTCCCATTTCCACCCCCACCGAAGTCGAAGAAGCTCCCAGGTCGACGAAGTAGCACAAGTTTGTACAGCATGGGTGGTAAGTATGATGAATGCTTTTCTCGTTCTTCTTCCTCTTGGCCATCGAAGCCGAACATGACATCCATGGAACCCCTGTGCTACTGCGGCCTCCAATGCCGTGCGACCACGGCGTGGACGAAGAAAAATTTTGGTCGTCTGTTCTTTGCATGTCCAATATACTAGGTAATGAGGCCAATTTCTTGTGTTAATTGCGGTTATATGACCGATTGGTCTACAGTGAACAAATTAGGGATTTTATGAAACCCTAATTTCTTGTTACTACTATGAAGTCGTCAAGTTCTTTGAAGAGGAGTTGCGATTTCTTTGTTTGGGCGGACCTATGTGTGTGTATGGAAGGAGAGTCATGACCAAGTTTATGTCAAAGGAATCCGAACTCAACAATCAAATTTATGTGTTACGTAGCAAAAATCAGCAACATCTTTGTGTTATAATGTTCTTACTTTTCGTTGTTGCTGGACTTATGTTGAAGATGTAGCTACATTTAAAACGTTTGTTGTATAGTGTGTAAGTTATGGCCGTTGTCATTCAGTTGTACTTGATGTTTGTTTAATGAATACTTTGTGGACCCAGAAGTTATGCACGTCGTTATTCAGTTGTACTTGATGTTTTATGTTTAGTTGCTCTTTCTACCCTTATGTTTGCTAAAAATTAGTGAAAGCACCCATTCAAATGGGCATGAAATCCAACAGAACAACTGTTTTAGCAAACCTGTTTTAACACAACACAAAGCTTACCCGACCAAATATCATTCAACAGAACACACATCATCCAACAGAACACCTGTTTTAGCAAACCTGTTTTAACACAACACAAAGCTTTACCCGACCAAATATCATTCAACATAACACACATAATCTTTGACGAAGATGGTCGCCCACCCCTTGGTTTGGTTCTTCTCACTGTCAACTTGGCCCTTCTTGTTCTCTTTGGAGGCTCCACATGCGGTTCTTCTGCTGCTTCCATATGTTCGTCAGCCATTGGTGGGCGATTTGGTCGAACAGTTTCCTCCATTGGGGTCTGACTTGCTGTAAAGGTGTCATCTTATGGAGGCTGAACGATTTCTTCGGGGTTCAACTTTCGCCGAACAGGTCCCCTTCGTTTCATTGAAACCTAAAAATTAAATGTTTATTAATGTAGTTTAAATGCAGTAATTTCAATGCGATAAGCGATCGTACCTTTCTTTTCGACGCAGCAGCCTGAGACTGCTGCGTTGCCACATCTTCGGTCGCCTGACTTGTGCATCTCAATCCCACACCACTTGTGCATCTCGATCCCACACCCTAAAGGAACACACAGTTACAGGTCTGTGCAAGCAGTGTGATTTGCACTCGCATCTTCACTGAGATATGCCTGAAAACTATTAATTATTAGAAACGAGCTCTCTTCACACGATTATGTTATTATTTGAAGCCCTAGCAACCTTGATAAAGCATCAACATTAACTGGTAACCCGTTTTGTGAATAAATTCAAAAATTATGGCCATAACCTCCGCTCAGATAAGACAATTTTGTTACATATCAAAATCTAACTTCAAACAGCTCTATTGTTACAAGCTTAATCTGCCAAAAAAGGAGACCTTTCCTAGCTTAGGGTCAATTAGGGAAGACTATTAAGGATGGAAATGCATAATTAAAACAATTAGGAACCACAGATAATCAGTCATTCCCCAAAACGGAAAACCTATAAAATTAAAATTACTTGAGAGAAAAATAAGTCACCTCTACTATTTTGCAAGTAATATAGTGGCCTTCCCTTCCCCATGCAAGAATGCCAGTGACCATCTGCAGAATGATAATACCCCTCCAAATCCAAACTGACCTAATTCCAGCTCCATCCATATTGTTTCCTGAAATTTGCATACAACTCAGTAAAGAAGGTAAAGGCGCAACCCAGTCAAGAACATTGCGTGAGTAAACAGAAATTAATAACAATCGAAATGAACTAACTCGGAGTTATTCAGGCCAGGGATTGAGAAGAAAATTAAACAGATGCGTCTCCATTTTCAGGGGTATCAACTCTATGGCTGGTCTATTGAATGTTCTCCCGGTATAAGCCAAAGCTCTTGAAGAAGAAGAGGAGATGAATAAATTGTTTGATGATGAGGATGATGCGAAGTGGAAGCTGCAAGATTGGACGATGAAGAAATTGTTTGACGAATCGAAGTGATTAAAAACGTACCCGATTTGGTTCCGGAGGGTTTCTAGGGCTATTTCGAAAGGCGACGATTTGATTCAGTTACAAGAAACCGAAACAAAGTTGGTGAGTTTGCCTTAGGGGTAAATTGGTCATTTAATATGGCATCGTTTCAAAATTAACGACGACATGTGCCCTTCATGTGACACTTAACGAGATTTTTTAACGTTGGGTGCAATTACCAACAAAATGTAACATACGGGTGTAAGTAATTGCGGCAAAAAACATATAGAACCACTGACAAAAAATTGCAAACATCCGGGTGCAATTTCATACTTTTCCCAAAAAAAAATAGAGAAATTTATATAGTATTGTCAAGTTTGATACCATTCTTTGTATGTGCTCATCAACATACTAGTGTAACGCGATATAGTTGTTCTCTCTCCATAAGCTCATAACTATCATCATCAAAAGAACTTATTATGGAGATTAACAAAGAAAAGAGTGGTAATAATAATGAGAGCAAGAATGGAAGCACATAGTGAAGAGACACCTCCTCCTAGGGCTACGACTTCTAATACCCTCCATGCACATTAGTTACTATATCAAAATCACAATAAAAAGAAGAGGGAGTAAGAAGGCAGCTAACTGAGAAGTGAACGTGCCATCTCAATCATTTCGCCCAGTAATTCAATATGATTTATTATATAGCAAATCAAAGCTTCACTGATATGTCCATAACAGTTCCTCAATTAACTGAAAAGGCAGACAGCAACAAATGATTGGCCAACAACCATATCCAATCCCACCTAACTTTTGAGTAAAACAATAAATCTTCCTCAACATAAATATTTGCGAAGATTTATCATGTTTCATCTTATGAAAATACTAGTTTCTTACTGGTATCCATGACCAAAATTTGCACCACTCTTCGGCCCATTTATTAGAATGAACTAGGAAGAAGATAGGTGTAAATCCACAACATCTTATATAACTATCTACTAAAAGATAACCTATCTACACTAAGTTAGCATATATATATACACTCTTATCTCTAAGTTACTGAATATAACAAATCTTATTTTTTAAGTTATCTGTACTCCTAATTAATAAAGATAAACAAACTATAGTTACCGAAATTACATCCAATAGGAGGAGCATTACGTGCTACGTCTCTTTTCGGTCATGTGCTCCCAAGTCGTAAGCGGGTTACGTTTTTTTTTTATCAAAAATAATCTTCAAAGTTGATGGTGCTTGTGATGGATCCTGTTGCTGTTGCCTGGCAGATACACATCATATTGTTCTGTCACATTCTGTGGCATCGTAAGTCTATTCCTAATCTTTAGTAGAGTTAATGTTTGTGCAGATTTGGTTGTTTTGTTTCTCAATTCTGAAGGAGAATGTGTACTTTTTTTACCCTTGTTCTTAGATTTCTCATGTTTTATTGGATTGTAAACTCTTTGTCGCTTATTCTAATATCCTTTGACAAAATAAAAAGTCGTCTACTTTCTTGTATAACAAGAAACGGATGCAGACTGGTTGCTTCTTTCTGGCGAAACTGTTTCCATTTATTTACTCGAATCACAAGTAAAGTAATCGAGTGTATATTACGCCCCCTTGTGTTTTCTTTTTATCATTATGATTTCAATTTACTGTGTATAAGAATCATGCATATGATGGATGGATCGATCACAAGTAGTAGTAGATTATAATGCTTAATCATGATGCGAACACTCGCCACTAAAACCAACCAAGCTTAGAAACACAAATCATCCCTGGAATTAACGATTTTCTAATATCAAAAGAAAATCCACTCTTTAATTACATGGGGTCCACAATCACTGACTCATCCCACCGGTTCCATCAGAGACCACCGAAGGCGACTCAGTGAGGGAGTCCGCATTATCATGGCATGGAGAAAAGTCCACCCCGCGCATCTCCTCGATCATCCTGACGACGTGGCTCATTTTGGGCCGTTGATCCGGAGAAACCGCGGTGCAAGCCATTGCGATCTGAAGCAATCCGACCATCTCTTCTTCGATGTCCTTATACCTCATCAGCTCCAAATCGAACACCTCAGCAGTCCATTCCTCTCTCACGACAGACTGGACCCACCTAGGCAGATCCAAGACTCCTCCACCATACTGGCCGCCCTCACTGTCGTCCACGATGGAGGGACACTTTCCCGTCAGCAACTCCAGGAGAACAACTCCAAAGGCATAGATATCAGATTTTTGAGAGAGTCTTCGGGTTTCAAGGGCTTCGGGAGCACGGTAGCCATTGGCTCGTGGAGCACCAAGAGGTGAGAAGATTGAGAGGCCATAGTCGGACACACGGGCATTTCCTGAAGCGTCGATGAGGATGTTTGTAGACTTGATGTTTCCATGGATGAGTTTTAGGGATTTGCATGAGCTGTGGATGAAGGTGAGGCCACGGGCGGATCCAGATGCAATCTTCAGTCGGGTCGTCCAATCCAATGGAGTCCTGCCGATCCCTCGGTTGCCTATCCACGACCATCATGAACATATAATTAAACCTAGTTCTTCACAATTTCATTTCCCAAAAGACAATAAATTATTTATTTTTTATAAATGGTATTTAAAAGAAGATTGACTTATGAGTGATATCTAACATTTGTCCGTTATTATTAACACGAAAAATTTAAAAATGTTTCAACATATAGAAAATACTAAATACCGAAATGAAAAAATGAAGTAATAATTTTTTAAAATATAGAAACTCAAGTATCCCAAAGAATTGATCATGTATGTTGCACGAACAAACAAACCGTAATGCTTAGGGCTTATTTGTATAATAAACCATTTCAAATCCTACCCGCCCAGGGACAATGTCTCTGTGGCCAACCAACTTGGTCGTCGGCTTAAACAACCTACGCCGGGCAAGGGCTAGGACCGATTAGTGTCTACATAATAATACCTACAGAACTGACGATTCCCTTTTTCAAAAGATTAAGGTGATTCAATAGAGGCATTTTATCCAAGTCCCAAAACGAATATGACTGTCATGCATTGACCACAACACTGGGCAGCAATGATGGCATGGCCACAACGGCATCCGTGAAACTGAACGAAAACGAAAAGTGTTTGGGGGAAGAAGATACTATTACTAGCTATGAAAAGGCCCACACAGAGTACACATCTTTAAAGTAGGGCGCGCCCCAACCAACGCTCGGTAAAGAAGAAAGCAAAAGCGAAGTAGTATATAATCATTAGCTTGGACTGAATCAAACTTACTGTTGTCCTTTCAGGAAAAGGACAGCTAAAGAATAAATGGTCTGGGTATTAAAAAAAGCTCAAGCTAGCTAGCTTGAGCAGGGTTTACAAAATGAACCCCACAAGACCAAACTATATGACCCACGATAGATCATGTCCCGGAGGTAAATCGGCCGTTTTCATAATGGTCCCTAGCTAGGAAAGAGATAGGCTGTACAGATTTTGATTTTGGATAGGATGAAGGTAACAAATGATATGCATGGAGATTCTTATACCATTTATCATGAATGCGAATAGATCCATGATGTTCAACGAACGAAAATTATTGGTCAAATCCCATATTTACAATGGATGATACCACAGATTGTTTGAAAATATTGTTCAAATGATGATAGAGAATAACCTAATAAATTGCCTTACCCCACCCCCCTTAAAAAAGTACATGCATATTGTAGGGTCATTGCTAAGAAGACCCCACAAAGCAAATATATTTGATGAAGACAGGAAAAGATCATGACCATAATGACTGCAAGAGATTCCTAAGTTAAGCAGAGGGTCCATTTTAAAATTGTTGTTCTACGTGGGAATTGCAGATATCAAACTTAAAGATAAAGTTTTGACCCTTATGTCCCCATCATGTACTTGAGGAAGCAAGAACATACCATGAAGAAGCCAGAACAAGCTCCCATTGGTCATGTAATCATAGACCAAGAGCTTCTCCTCCCTTGCAAAGTAATAAGCTCTGAGGCTCACCACATTGAGATGCCTCAACCTTCCCAATATCTCCATGTGTTGCTGAAATTCCCTCCTCCCTCCGATACTTGCATCTTTCAACCTCTTCACTGCCACCACAGATCCATCGTCCAGGACAGCCTTGTACGCTGTCCCGAAACCACCTTTTCCGAGCATCTCGGCAGATGCTCGCAGAAGGTCCTCCAATTCGAACCGCTTCACTCCCTCGAAGAACACCATGTGCCCCTTCTCGTACCTGGTCCCACTCACATCAGGCAGTTACGAAAGACTCAAACTAATAAATCTCACAATATTTTGGAATCATGCATCAAGTGTAGTGCAACGATAATCAGAGCCAAACTAGAAATCACAGAGCAAACAATTTTATAGAGGATTGATTTCGCATATTTTCACTGTAGAACATTTTAAGTTTTCAAAAGTACAGACCCGGATGGAGCTGGATATGGGCTGGATGAATAAACGATCTTCTCGCTCTCGATGAGCTTGGAGCCTTTGCCGTCACCCATTTTTCCGACGTAGTTCCTCCAGAAGTAGCAGTACAGAAGGAGAGAGATGACGGATAGTACCAAAACGTCACCGACAATGATAGCGATTAAAGCTACTGGTTTGATGCGGCCTGTGTTAGGGCGGCGACCGCTGCTAGACGGTGCAGAAGGCGTGACGGGTATTGTCATCGGCGACGATGCAACCGTAGTCGAACCGGGGCCGGGTAGTAGAGGTGACGCAACGGCTCCGTCGGAACCGGGCTTGGTCGGGTCGCTCGTAAAAGTTCCGCAGTTATCCAGCGGTGGCCCGCAGAGGCCGGTGTTTTGGGCGAAGGCGGAGTCCGGGAAGTTCGACAGAGTCTTAGGGATTTCGCCGGAGAGTTTGTTACCGGAAATATTAAATTCTTGCAGATTCGGGAGATCAAGGCCCGAAATTGGACCGGTGAACGAATTTCCGTCGAGGCGGAGAGTGAGGAGGTGAGTGAGGAGGTTGAGGTTCCCCGCCGGGATGTCGCCAGTGAAGTTGTTGTAGGACAGATCTAGGCGGTAGAGTCGAAAGAGAGAAGGTAATGACGGCGGTAACTCGCCGGAGAAGTTGTTGTAGGAGAGGAACAGGAGCTTCAGGGCAGTAAGGTTGGAGAGATCAGGGAGGGGGCCGGAGAGACGGTTGCGCTTCAGGCTGAGGACTCGGAGCTGAGTCAACTCAGTGAGGGGCTGGACGGAGCCTGCGAGATCCATGTCCTCGAGTACTAGGCGGGAGACGCGGCTGTGGGAGCAGGAAATGCCGGTCCATGAACAGAGGTCAACAGTGGAGTTCCAGTCGTATAGGTTGTTTCCGGAGTCCGACGATGCTTTGAACGCTAACAGAGGCTTCAAATCTGGGTTTGTTGAAGCTTGAAGGGTACGACAATGGAGCAGTAGAAGAAGACAAAACCCTAAGAAAAACGGTAGTTTGGACATGGTTAGAATAGAGTTGGGGACAGACAATGAGTGTTTGGTAAGTGAGTGAGGTAGGACAGTGAAGCTGACGATAGGAAAGACACTACCGACTACGAGTAAAGAGGCGATGAAGAAGATGAAGGTGGAAGCGTTAATTAAGAAGAATGGAAGGGTATATTTGGAAATAAGGTCAGCTTTTTTCACTTTGCCAAGTTGAAAAGTAAAGAAGGTTGACTCTGACTGGAGGATGAATGGTAACTAAACTGGAGGATGAATGGTAACTAAACAAGATAAAATAAAAAGGCAGTTAGTAATTTTTTTGAAAATGCTGAAACATTAATGTTTTTGACGAGTTTTGTTCGTTACTTATTCTAATTATATTTTAAATATAGTTACTGAATCAACTCTTATAATACTGTATTATACATAACTATTAGTAATTAACATTTGTTCAACCTTATTTATTTAATTACTTTTTTAATTTAATTATGTATCTATTGTATTAGTTTTTTGAAATAGATGAAAAGAAAGTAATATTCTAAATTTAGTATTTATAGGCTACTAAAATACTCATTTTGAAAAAAAGAAATCAACTATCTCTAAAAATATTGGAAAGATTATGGTATGTAAATAATTAAATTACAACTCTAACTCACACATATGGTGTTAAGTTTTAATTTTCACATCGATCATAAAAGTTGGTCAAAAAAGTGGTGTTGCTAATTTTTTACAATTTTAGTAACTTTCACAATTTTTTATGGTTGAATGGAAAATTAATAGTCGAGAGTTCAAATCTTGTTAAAAGTATGATTTTTTTTTATAATTTTAGATTGTTGTGTTAGTAATTATGAAAAATATGATGCCGATTTGATAATTAGTTTGCTTAAAATTAATAAGCACTAATATATAAAAAGTTATTAGGGTATTTTAGTATGTCAACAAAAGTGATATGTATAAAATAATTGACAGTCTATTAATAGAATGACATATGAATACGACTAGTAATAGTGAGTACACCTTGTAATAGTGCATTGAAAATTCAAACATCAATTGTATATAGTTGTGAATTATAACATGATAAGAGGTTTGATACGAACATAATATGAAAGTCAAGTTTTGTTTTTTTTGCCAAATTAACGCTTTACTTGATAAAATAAAACGTCGTAACATTAAGTCACACATGTTCGGAATTACAATCATACTCAATCAAAGATAATAATGGGGGTCTTTCGACCCAATCTTCAAGACTCACTCCCAATCTCGTTTGCTTCGCTATCCAATTTGCGCACTCATTTGCCGTCCTTGAAATAACTCGCAATTGCACTCGCTCCATGTTCATGGCTAGTGCTCGTGTGTTTGTGATGATGGTGGATACTCTCCAATGTGTCGGTCCCTCTTCGAGTTGCTTGTGTACCACTTGTGAGTCCGTTTCGATGACGACATTTTGCCATCTCGCTTTGTATGCTAGGCGGACTTTTTCTTGCATCGCTATTTCCTCCATGGTCTCAATATCCTCGCCTCGGTACCGTCGATTAACGCCTTCCACCACCTTGACGTCCTTGTCCCGTGTCACGACCCTAATGCCCGTTCTTTGTGTGTCCTTGCACCATGATGCGTCACAATTAATTTTGATTGTGCTCCCTTCCAGTGTCTTCCATCGATGTCTTGGTCGAGTTCCTTAGGTTGTTCCTTCGGTTGGGATACCCACCTTGGTCTCCTCATATGTTTGCTTAATCTCCATCATCGTCCTCATCGGGTTAGGTGGTATGCCCTTAAAAGCGGCTTTGCACCTCATCTTCCATATGTGCCAACACGTGATTAAAGTGAGCCTCCATCTTGTTTCCCGACCTTGACCTTGCATGTTCGACTCAGTCCTTCTTTCCTCCAACCATTGGACCATGTTGACATTGTTCTTTCGGTCGAGTCTTCTCCCAAGTATCCCAAACCATACCGGTTCGGTCCATCGACAATTTAACATCATGTGTTCGCTTGTCTCATCTTCTCCACATATTGGGAAAGTTGGAGTTACGGGCATATACCTTGTCTTACCATGTTTGCTTTGACGGCTAGAACATTCGTGGCCAACCTCCATATGAAATTTTTCACCTTAGGCATAGTTTTGGTCGCTCGTATGTCCCTTCATAGCATATCTCGGTTCCGTTGAGTCTCCCTTTCTCGATGTGCATTCTCCCTCAAATTGTGGTATACTGATCGGGCTTGGGGTGCCCCGTCCCTCGTGTGGGGCCATATATACCGATCCCTACCTTTGTCATGTGGTATAGGTAGGTTTAGTATGTCTTCGGCATCTTCTTGATTTACGAAGCCTTGCACGATCTCTTCATTCCATCTCTTATCGGTTTGTATCAAGTCACTCACCCTTAGTTCTCCCCCATGCTCCACTTGTGTTTCGGCATTGACCCTCCTACTCACTTTGGTGTGGATCCATGGGTCCTCAAAGACTCTTATGTCCTCCCCCGATCCTATCATCCACACTCCTTCTTGTTTCATTACGTCTCTCCCATGTATGAGGCTACTCCACCCCCATGAGGCTCGGCCGCCTCTTCTCTCATCAAGGAAAGAGTTGTGTGAAAAATATAAGTCTTTTAATACCCGTGCACATAAAGAATCTGGTTCAGCCATTATCCTCCCCGCCATCTTGGTGAGTAGTGTCGTGTTGAAAGTCAGGTTTGGGTCAACCAATTTTATGTTGTGTTAAAAAAAAGTTGTGTTTAGTCTCATTGACATGACAAGACACAATATATATATATATATATATATATGTTATTTTAAATAATTCATTATATTATATAATGTTCTTTTTGCGATTTAGAATTTTATAATGTATGATTTTTCGATTTTCACTTGTATGTTGTAATTTATGGTATGTCTTAATGTTTGATTGACCTATTTACATTGAAGTACGTAATCGTTAAATTCTAATTTTAGAAAGATTATATGTGAGCTTCTTGTTCAGTTCATACTAGGTTGTTTGTGTCATTGTTTTGTTTTGTGTCGTGGAAAATTAAATTTTCAAGCCTTTGTTTCGGATCATGTTTGGGTTGATCCGCTAAAACACGAATTATTAGACCTACATTTTTATGTTGTTAATCATATCATTAGGGCGGTGCATTTATAATAACAAAATTTATATTTATAATGTCATGATATTTTATCCATAACCGTAGTTATAACCATAATTGTATGTATACGTGTGTATATATATATATAAGAACATGTCATGTAAATAGACTTCAATATGTATATATTAGATTCGTTTAATCCTTTTCGCATACGCATAACAAATTATGACAAGAAATCAAGGAAGAAGATCGTTTCTTTCGCAAAATATTGTATGAATTTAATGATTAATTTCAGGTTAAAAACCTTTGGCACGACAAATGGTTAGGTCCTTCTAATCTACGGTTACATATACAAGGTCCCTTACAGAAAGGGGAGAATCTCTGAAAAGTGAGAGAGATCCTACGTGAGAACAGGGAGTGGGATTTCTCCTAACTCTCCTTTGATTTACCCTTGGACACTGAAAATCTTATTCGGGTTATTCCTAGAAATTTGCTTGGGGGATATATGGATAAGAAGGTTTGGATGGGCTCCCGGAAAGGGATTCCAACTGTAGCGCGGGTCCATAACAACACCAAAGCGTTTAGGCATCTTATGATTCAACATTTGAACAAAGAATGGGACTGGATATGGAAATCTATGACGATCCTGAGAATAAAATATTTCCTTTGGCTTTGCAATCACGATCGTATTCCCACTGCGATCATGTTAAGTAAAAGGAGTATGAGCACAAGCCATATACGTAAGGTATGTAATGAGGATGTGCTAACAAGACTTTATGTTCTCCAGGAGGATTGTGTGAAGTGGCGATAAAAATTTGGTCTGACATTATCCCTCCTATTGTGACAAAATTTGATCAGACGATTATTTCGGATTGGCTACATTCAAATGGTGTGAGTGTCAGTATGCATTCTAAAGGGATGGATTGGGCGATGATTTTCTCTTTTTCCATTTGGTTTATTTGGAAAAATAGAAACTCTTTGATTTTTCAAAATAAAACATTTGGTTAGAATATTGCGACACTTATATTTTCGCAGGTACAAGATGTGACACACACGTTATCAGGGAGCAAGAGAGTCCAATAACAAAAATATATTGAGGTCGGATGGAACCCACAAACAATTGGGTGGACAAAAGTGAATACTGACGGATCAGTGAACGGGAACCAAGGACCGGCGGGCTGCAGGGGAGTCATTAGGAACCACCTGGGAGGATAACTAAAAGGATTTCAAAGGAATCTCGGAATGACAAATAGCCTTGCAGCGAAACTTTATGAAATAAGATATGGACTTGTATTAGCAAGATCTATGGGAAATATCGACATTTGTTTTAGAGTCGGATGCACAAGAGGCAATAAACCTCATTGTTGAGCATAATTTCGAAGGGAGACCACTAATGCCTATAATTTGTGATTGCAGGGAACTATTACTGGAATTCAAGAGGTTTAAGATCAAACATGCTTACTGGGAAGCAAATGGAGTGTCAGACCATCTAGCCAAAGCAGCAATCATTCAGGAAGACAATTTCGTAATACTATCGGAGCCAACAACTAACGTGATGCCCATTCTTAGGTCGGATGTTTTGGCAGCTACAAAGAAAAAAATTGGCTAGCTTAGTTTTTAGTTTTTTTGTATGATACAACTATTTCTAATTACAACAAAAAATTATGTTGAATATTAGAGTTTGTATGATTTTTTGTGTTGTATTAGTTTGAGTTTCCTTGTCGAAATTGGATTAAACAAGTTTGTGTTCAAATTCTAGTGTTTTTATAGTTGAATTAATCTTGTAAGACTAAAATGTCCAAATTTATTTTACATTTACTAGAATAAAATATGAGTATTTTGAATAAAATATATTTTGAATATGGGTATGAGAGTAAAATAGTGGTTAATAAATGTGGTTATAAATATGGTTATAGTATTAAAAAATTATAATTGTAATAATTATGGTTGTTATATTTAGTTAAAAAGTAAGGTTAATCGGTCAAATGCACTAAATTGTTTGATCACACTACTATGTTGTCTAATACACTCTCATGTTTCGTAATGTTTTCTTTTGTCCACTCATATAACTACCATCATTTTTCTCTGTAAAAATGTCATGTGAAAATCTCATTCATAAATATTGTACTTGAAATGACTATTTTGTATCGACTCTTATATTTTATCTTTCATTTCACAACATGTTCTCCCTCATTTCACAACAGTTTTTACAACACATTTGCAACTAGAGAAGGTGGCTTGACCCCTCCCGGTTTAGAAGAACGACCCTCGTCAGGTCCTCCACTGCGTTCATACGGGAGGTCAATCATCCTTTTTCCTTTCCATAGATCATATGGCAACACTTTTAGTTGCACGTCACACATAGACGAATGAAATCATTGACTCCAATCGCTGGAAAGTTCTCTCAATAATAAATATGTGAGTCATTAGGTCAAAGGTGAACAGACGAACAATTTCGAGTCAACTGAGAAAGGGAATTTAAAGGTTCACCCTTGCCCTTATAAGCAATGGACTTCTACCTCTTACTCTAATGAGTCCTCTCGGGACTAGATCCATTTGCCTCTCCATCTCCACCTACAAGAGTTAGTCAAGATCAATAAGTGTACCACTTGACCATTGCACATAAGGAACGAGAAACAAACTTCGAATGATCTTGGGGGCACCGTAGACTCTCATCAAGAGCACCTATACTCACTGAGGTTCAGACCACACACTCAAAAGAGTTCAAAGTTTATACCTCTCACAATGGACTCAGTTTAGGTGTGGGGTACCAATCACGATACCGTTCCTCTTTAGTCGCCTAGTACGGAAGGGGGATGGCGAAGAAAGGCCTCCACTGCAGACATGTTTGCTCAGGCCTGCGAATGAAACAACTTCATATTAGGGATTGACTCGTGCCTACCAAAAAAATAAAGAAAGCAATTGGAAGAGTTATGAAATCGACTGGACCCAAAGCAGGAGAATGAATGCCTGTCATTTAGATTGTAAGATCCATAGTCTGAGCGACAGAATGAAATGCCTCAAACGTTTCCAAGCGGTGGTTATTGTAAATGTTGGAAATTGATGTGTACGAAACACGCAATCGATTAAGTTACAACATAACACATAATTAAGTTACCTCCCTGAACGATTGCCTTAGCGGAAGCGGATCTGCCTGAGGTTGGGATCACGGTCAGTCGGGCGGGAGGACACGCCACGTTTTGACGGGCAATGACCTATAATACCACAGCTAATGACCTCTGTCTAAACTGTAAGGCGGCTAACTATTTAGCATCGACATCATCATCAGGTTTTTCAAAACCTGAGCACCCCTATATATACTGATATATAGAGGGATAGGTTTTAAGGCCAGATACACAACTGGGCTTATGTAAATGGGCTCCCACTTATGGGCGGCCCATTATCCTAAAACCAACATCTCCCACTCGCACAAAGTGGGGGGCGCTCATTCATCAAGCCAGCACCAAGAGAACGAATCTCATTATACAGTAAAGTCACATACGAGGAGGCAGCCGTGCGACCGACAGACACAACGAGCAAAGTGCTACGCACCGGTTAAGAATACGTAGCGACCCACGGATCCCACACCAGCAGTGGAAATGTGCACTGCACCCTTGGTCATGTAATCTTTCTCCAGGTCTGACCGTACAAGGTTCTTTCAGACCTATATATGTATTGCGCCCACAACCGCAGCCGATGTCGCGGTTGGTGGCCACCTAGTGGACACAATATTGAGAAGATCCCATAATGATCATCCTCTTCCCACAAAACCATCAGCACAATTCAACTCGCTTTTCTAGAACCGAGACCCGGGCGGAATACGTCGAAGGCCAATCGAGCACGGACTAAGATAACTAACACTGAACTGAACCTCAAGTCTTTGTTCAGAGTAATGAGGGTACGTACGCGGCTCTTACACAAAGAGCTCTGGGTCTCACACGACTCCGAGTTAAAATCACATCTCGAGTCATACCCATGGTCGTATTTGGGTGCGCCGCAGTATGGAATGCGCGCTGCAGCATATCTCCTCTCCCATGGAGCATATGTCTATATGTTGTACAGATGTTCATCATGCAAACAAAGTACCCAAACCAAAAGTCACAAGGACTCCCATCCGCCCCCTGAGTGGATTGACAGGCCATAATCCGTCGTAGTGCGAAATCAGATAGTTCCGGACACAAAGTCCTTTCCTGTCATCCCAACAGTCTTCCAGAACTTGAAACTATCAGCAACCTCACCTAGCCACAAAGGCATAGAAGCTATCACCCGTGTGAGAGGACGATCTAATCCACTTTGACATATGTCAATAAACAATCACAGTAAGAACACACAAAATACTCAAA
Organism: Chamaenerion angustifolium; assembly: GCA_946814005.1. NCBI lineage: Eukaryota > Viridiplantae > Streptophyta > Magnoliopsida > Myrtales > Onagraceae > Chamaenerion > Chamaenerion angustifolium. The sequence goes on along the minus strand of OX328278.1, from coordinate 10,675,377 downwards.
CGGTGAAAACATGCATACTCAAATATAATTCAAGTCAAAGAACATTGTATGGGAAATAAAACCAATGAAGTAAATCAACTAAGTCTACACAGTCGTAGAGACTACACATGCCTCACTAAAGACTCCCTCTTCAAGGTTGGAGAGACGGTCCACAATCATCTCATCCGTAGACAAATACTTCAAACTTATCACTTTGTGTCTAACCACGTCTCTAACATAGTTTCGTTTGATATCTACTTGCTATGACTTGTAATGATACTTGGGTTTATATATCACGGAGATTGCGACTCCAATGACTCAGTAATCAATCTGGAAGTCTCTTCAGCCATACAACCATCTGAGTGGTCCACATAAGACCCACAAATTTGGCTTCAATGGCGATCAACACAATGCGCAACTGCTTCTTGCTCATCCACAATATGGCGTCATCAGAGAGCAGATCATATCCGAGGTGGGTTTTCTCTCATCAAAGTCACCACCATAGTCCGCAATGTTATACCTAGTCATCCAGAGATTCTCATATCTCTAGCAAGTCTCTAGCAGAGAGCATGACGATGCCCTTAATATATCACATGATCCTATTTACTGCCTACCATTTCTTCAATCTGGGTTCAGCTTGATACCTAAATACCATGCCGACTGCATGACAAATATCAGGCTGAGTACAAACTATTGTGCACATCAGGCTTCCGACTGCACTTAGCTACATAATTTATTTATCTGGTCCATATATCCATTTTGAGAGGTTGATCAATGTAAACTGGATTTTCAATTGGTTCGCAGTTACTCATGTTGAATATTTCCAACACTTTGTGTATGTAGCTTTTCTGTGAAAGCCACAACTGCCTCCTACGGCGATCTCTCGAGATCTAAATCTGAAGGATGTGTGCGCCTCACCCATGTTTTTCATCACAATCAGAGAAGACAATTAGGCCTTTACCTGTGTGAGGGACTCCAAGCTATTTACAGCTATGAGTATGTCATCTACATATAGAATCATAAACACAAAGTTCGGTCTAGACCCTTTTTGTTGTACACGCAATGATTCTCATCCTTCAAGAGAAATCCAATTTCCATGACCAAATCATGAACTCTGCGGTACCACTGCATAGAGAACTGTTTCAGACCGTAGATCAATTTGTGAAGTTTGCACACTAAGTGCTCATGGTCTTTATGCACAAAGCATTCAAACCGCTCCATATGGATCTATTCTTCTAACTCACCATTGAGGAAGATGGTCTTAACATCTATCTAGTGAAGTTCCAAGTCTAGACTCACTCCAATAGCCATAATCTTAAGAACCCATTTAGCTCTATTGTTCTGTGTCGTCTCGAAGGTCGACCAGTGCCCAAACACCGTTCTTCCTTATAGATTCCATCTAGTCCAAAGTGTTCATCTCATCTTCCATTACTTTCATCCATTCTTCTTAGAAGGTTCCATTGAGAGTTTCTCTAACGTCTTACGGCACAATAACCATATCGTCAGATATTAGGGTGTTTAGTTCTCCATCACCTTCAAATGCATATCGTCGGGAAGAAAACGTATGTTCTAGCCCACAGCCTAACAACTCACTACTACCAGGGTATGACCATGATCACTCCAACTTAGAATGAGATCCCTAATGCTCCCACTGTCAACAAGATCATCAGGAGCGGATTCTGTTCCATTCGCTCCAGTAGGCGGTGAATCCGGCAGACGACGAACTGATTCATCATCTACGGTTTCAACTCTCCAACTCGAATTAACAGGTGTCTTCTTAACTTGATCTTGAATCTCATATAGAGATCGATCCAAATCAATCTCTTCCTTCTTAGGAAATTCGTTCTCTACAAACGTTACGTCTCCTGATTCGATCTCGGTAACACTCCCACTGTCCTGCTCGGCTATAAACACATAACCCTTGGAGGTATCAGAGTAACCAAAAATACTCTTCTGACCTCTAGGTCCAATATTTCCCAAACTTATTTGAGAAATCATGGGTGTAAGCGGCACACCCCTATGGGCGCATATGGTGAAGGTCCAGAACTTATTCCAGTCCAAAACTCATATGAAGTGGAGTTAACCGTGTTCGTCGGCACATGGTTCAGGATGTAGGCATCAGTCTCCAAAGCATTTCCCCATAAGGAAATCAACAATTGAGTCTACACCATATCGACCGAACCATTTTAAGAAGCGTTCTATTGCGTCTCTCAGCAAAACTATTTTGCTGAGGGGTGTAGGGGATCATCAACTAATGAATGATCCATTTTTCATTACATAAACCGTTAAATTCCGTTGAAAGGTACTCTTCTTCCACAATCAGGGTGGAGGGCCTTTACCCTCCTATCTAACAGGTGTAACCATCTGTAAATGTAATGAAAATTTGCGCTCCGTGCCGAACCCTAGCACTAAGAGGGTCACATACATCAGAATGGATGAATTTCAAGGGAAATTCGGCTCTAGGTGCCTAACCAAAAGGCATTCCGGTGGAATTTTCTGCTAGACAACTTACACAAGTAGACGACTCCACTTGTGGAATGTAGGACAGCAAACCCCAATGGGCTAGCCGCTGCATTCTATGTTGACCTCTGTAGTCAAGTCTAGTTTGTCTTTCATTCATATCGCAAACATATCCGCGAGTAGAAAAAAAACATGAAATTATTATTGTTGCTTGAATCCAAATCCGAAACAATAAATCCACCAGAAATAATACTAAAGCCAAACGAAGTTGAACCTAAAAACAATTGGACGGAAGATTCATGAAAAGATAATATAAAACCGAGTTTCATTAATCCTAAGACTGAAATAACATATCGGAGAATCTGCGGAGAATAGAGGATATGACATTAGACTAAAACTCTACAGTCGCGCAAGCGCAGCTCACGAGTTCTAATCCATTCGACTTCAACACGAACGTTGTTGTCGATGTAAATCCACCTAATTTCACGTGGGACTCTATGGTACTCTACGAAAACGTCACGATCCTTAACTATGTGATTTGTCGATCCTGAATCCAAAATCTACAAAGGACATGGCTCAGTCAACATATCTGTACTAGAAACACAAAGTTCACTAAGTAGCCAACAAGACATCTAGGTCAGATAGATTTAGGACATGCCTTCACAAAGTGTACCCACTGGCCACAGTTGGAGCATTTCCTATACTTAGGCTTCTCGGCCTTACGTAAACATTTTCGCGGTGTTGTTTTCGGAGGAGTCATTGGGTTCACCTCAGTCTTTGTCTACTTTGCCTTCAATGCATTTGCGTCATCGCACTGTGCATTACTCATTCGCCTTCAGCGACTCTTCTTAGGTCTAGAGGATGGCGCCACACGCACCTCAACCTTAGGTCCAGCGACCTTGGGTCTGTCCTCTTCAACTCAAAGTGCCTTTGAACATGTTCAAAGGTAATGAGGGCCTTAGAATGAGTTATTTAGATTTTTATATGTTTCTAAGAGTTAGGCAAAGAGCGGATTACGACCTGGATTTGCTGCTCATCGGTCGCTGACTGACCGTTCTCCTTGAGTTTCACAATCATGTTGGCCATATGCCTCAGATGTTATCTCGCGGAGTGGTGAGGATTCATCATGTATGAATCAAACTTAATGTTGAGTGAGCACAACTAAGCAGTCGTATAGAACCATTTCTAGCCTGCAAAGTATCCCACAGCCCTTTAGCCGTGTGTTATGCTCAAACTCATCCACCGTACTCAGCATCATGGCGTACGTCTCAGCATCATTAACCTCCCACTCAAATGGAAAGTCTTCTGCTGATTCGTTATTCAGAATCGGGTCTTTTCATAATCTTCTTGATGGGGTTAATAGATTTCTACGTAGGACCATTTTTATATGCTTTCTCCGGATTTTATAGTGCTCACCATTAAGTCTAAGACCTTTGTCCAACTAAGCGATGATGTTCTACATGGCAGCCTAATATCTCTAACTAAAGGAAATTCTAATAGGGTCATGTAGACACAAGGAACAATGTTCTATTGCATGTAAAAGACAAGGCTCAGACCGATAGGACAAACTTGAGAACATACTTAAACCTGGGAGACAACCCTAGCTATGCCGAGAAGCACTCCCCATCTCTAAGCATGCCCTATACCAACAGTCCTCAAAGGACCGGAGTCGAACATATCACACTAAACCAAAGTGTTCGACTCTTACACAAAACAATTGTCTTAGAATTATTCAATGAAATTCGGAGAACCTCGCAGACTAACCGACCGGTTCACACTCAGGAACATTTTCCTAGGTGTAGTTCGTACTCATCCAAACTTTCGAAAGGTTACTAAGGACAATCCTAAAAGTTTGCTACCTAGACTATGCCAGAACTAGATCTCCCTACCAAGGTTATCTATCCTATGCAAGTAAGGTAACAAACACACAGTTCAATACACACACACATATATATATATATATATATTGAAATAATCAAAAATAATTTAATTTGGGGCTAATTTGTAATTTTCAAAACTTTGAGGACCAATGTCACCCTAACCAAAAGTTTGGGGGATCAAAATCACCATGAATAAAAATTTGGAGACCAAAGTATCAACAAATAAAAATTCAAGGACTAAAGTCTCAATAAACAAAAGTAATTAACATGTTAGACCAATTTCACACACTATGCTGAGATCTCAACAATCACAACCTAGTCAGTTCTACTAGTCATGGAGTCAAGAGCCACGCATATAATGTAAGGAAGACTATCTACCCTGCAGAAAACACAAAGTAATCCAGGGAACTCAAGGAACCCACACAACATTCTATATATATCCAGTCATGCAATATAAAACAACATAAGACTCTCCCAACAATTTAAATTAGTCAAACAGTTAATTTAATTAGCCCAAAAGTTATTAATGAAAGGGGTCCATCACATTTACCAGACTAAATTAGGTTATCTGAACCCACAAAATGTCCAAGATCGTTTCCAAGTTCGTTTCGAACAAATTCTAGCGGCTCAAAGCCTCCAAATTAGCTCAGACCGGTTTGAACAGCACTGAGCCATCCAACCCGGTCTGAACCGGTCCGGTCAACCTCATCCAACCAGTCCAGTCTGAACCGGTCAGCCTCATCCAACCGGTCTGCCCCGGTCTGGTCCATTAGTGAACCAAACCTGCTTAAAACGATCTGGTCCAACTTATCAGACCAGACCGGTTTGGACCGGTTCACTTAGACCGCTTCAAACAGTGCCATCTCCTTCGTTGAAGGAGATGGCAGGCTGCTAGGGTTTTGAACCCTAGCAGCCGCAGACTGCAAGGGTGGCCAGCCGCGAAGGCTGGGTGGCCGACCCAACCCTGGCTTCTCCGGCGACTGGTCCCAGCCTCAAAGGCTGCGACCAGTTGCAGGGCCATAGCCACGAAGGTTGTGGCACCACCTGTGCTTGGCCGCATCCACTGAGGCTGCGGCCCTAGAGGGTCGAGCCGCAGCCACGGTGGCTGCGGCCGACCCGAGCGTGGCCAGTAGGGGATGAGCTGCGGACACGAAGGCCGCGTCCGCCCCTATTTCGGCCTTGATAGGGCTGCTTTTCCCGATTTCGAACCCGTCGCAGTCACGATGACGTCGTGGGGATTTTCTTATTTGAATCTGACAATTTGGAAACCAACCTACTATGGCTCTGATACAAATGTTAGAAATTGATGTGTACGAAACACGCAATCGATTAAGGTACAACATAACACATAATTAAGTTACCTCCCTGAAGGATTGCCTTAGCGGAAGCGGATCTGCCTGAGGTTGGGATCACGGTCTGTCGAACGGGAGGACACGCCACGGTTTGACGGGCAATGACCTATAATACCACAGCTACTGACCTATGTCTAAACTGTAAGGCGGCTAACTATTTAGCATCGACATCATCATCAGGTATTTCAAACCCTGAGCACCCCTATATATACTGATATATAGAGGGATAAGTTTTAAGGCCAGATACACAACTGGGCTTATGTAAATGGGCTCCCACTTATGGGCGACCCATTATCCTAAAACCAACCGTAAATGATATGAATAACATTCTGGTTCTAAGTCAAGAGATCATCAAAATCAGGGGCACACGTTCTTAGAAAAAGGAAGCACAGCCCATGTCTTTCATCCTTTGAAGAAGAAATATTGCCTTTTTTAGTTCAAGTTAGTTGACCAAAAATTGGTGACTAACTAGAAATTGGCGTTCCAGTCCCAGGAGGCCTGCTCTCGTCACTCTCTAAAGCAAGGCCACCTCACGTGGAAATGGTGAATTGCATATTGCATGTTGCAAAGGTGAAAGATATACCAGCTGAGAATGTTGAAGGAATACTCTCATCCATGAAAAGCATAGAGTATCCTAAAACGTAACCACATTCTGAGGGCATTGGGGGCTAACTGCACCGAACTAAGGCAGTAGTACTCACATAGCTCTTCCAAATCCCACAAGAAGGGAAATTGAAACTCCACATCAAGTTGCACATAGTAAATAAACACCTCGTGAGCCTTAAGGGTAGCCCTGTCTCAGGCTAATTAGGACGTTTGACGTCACACGAGCCTTCTAAGGTCACTGTTGTCTTGAATTGGGTTAGCCTTACTCGTTCAGCTTCAGATGTAATATAAAATGAATTAGCCTTACTCCCGATGTTGGAAGCCATTTTCAATGAAGAGAGGTTTAGATAAAGAAAAATGAATTTTTTAAATGTTTGAATGAAGAGAACTCAAAAGGTCTTAAGAATATCAAAGTGCGAGAATTTTGCAAACCTAGGGGAGAGTTTTTATATAAGAAGAGAAAAAATAAGCCCAAACTAGAAAAAAAAAAAAGAGAAAATGGGCAGACGTGGAGATACTTCGAGTAACGATGGTTAATTACTGAATAATAGACAACTGTCATTAGCAATCGGAAATAAGGTGATGGATACTAAGTGATGCTTTGGTTTCCCTACACTTATCCCAAAGAATACCATCGAGCAATCGGAAATAAGGTGAGCACTCAAATAGTAGGCGAGCGCATGAAGTGATATTACCCTCGCCTAGTTCAAGCCTTAGCGCCAAGAGCACTCAGTTTTCTCCTCGACTACGATTCATGTATCACGTCTTTAGGGCAAGCACATAATCCACATATTAAAGATAGGATGTTACTCATAATATATATACTATCACTAAGGGATGAAATCATACACAATACACATATATATGACGAGGTATACACAATATATTAGTAAGGTAAACAATCCAACGTTTACAAGGACGATGAAGTTTTACAAGTATATATACTTGTTGTTAGTAATAAAGGAGAATTAAAAATTTAATAAAAATATTCGGATACTAATGCATAAAATTGTTGAATAACATGCAAATTGACAAAATGACGAAATTGCCCCTAGAAATCGGATTTTGTCAAAAAATACTAAGTTCCGTATAAAAACGATCTCCTTAAGTCAATTTTGCCTCCCTCATCATTAATGGTTCGTGTAAGAAGAAAATTGGGATGATTGCCTCCCAACATAAAACAGTGTCGTTAAGGCAAAACTAACACGGTGTTTCCCTTAACCGAACTGAATAATACCTGAACTCGAACTTCGACGGAAATTCGAACACAGCTATGAACTCAGATCTGACTTAACTCTGGAGTAATATATCTGATGGTAATTTTTGTATTTTTCCTGGACTATTTCAAATGAGAAGAACCAACCCTATTTATTGGGTTAATGGTACTCATTGTCATTAATATCACCCATAAATTAATTTTAAAACCAACAACTATATTATATTAGGAAATATTCCCTTAATATTATAATATATCAACAACTATTTTATATTAGGAAATATTCTCTTAATATTATATTTTTTTCTTAATATTCCCTTAACATGACAAATGCATAAAGTTACATAAGAAACGTAGTAACAATATCCTTGGTAATATTGTGGAGAATATTAAGGGAATATTTCTTAATATATTCAAAGCGACCCTTCTTCTCACTTGCATAGGTGATTCCTTATCTCGAGTGTTCCTCCCACACTTTACTGAGATTTTTAAATTTTTGAATCATTAAAATCATTTTCTTAACCTCATCCACTATCGTCATTGTTTCACATCATAAGAATGGACTTGGGGTTTAAATCTACCACAGTGATCTAACTTCATTTTTCTGATTAGGTTGTCCCTTTGAACCTAGATCTTGGGATCTCCAGTCAACTAGGTTGGGTTTTCCTTCTCAACAATGTTTACTTCACTGGCTTTAGTCTCATTCCTCTCGATGATTGACCAACTTGTTCTTTATATAACCCTTTGGCTAACAGATCCGCTATATTATCATTTAATTTAACATAATCGATTATGATAATGCATGTCGACAGCAATTGTCTAATGGAATTATTTCTACAACAAATATGTCTAGACTTACCATTACGCATATGACTTTGTGCCCTGTCAATCGCAGATTGACTATCACAATATATGTTTATTGCAAGCACTGGTCTTGGCCACGTAAGAATATCCTCAAGAATATCACGTAAGAATATCCTCAAGAAAATGACGTAGCCGTTCAGTTTCTTCAGCACATTTATCCATGGTGGATATGCCTATAACTGTTTGCTTAGAGGATTTCCACGATATGGTTGCACCTACTAGGGTAAACACGAATCCACTTGTGGAGTTCGAGTCTCTCGATGTTGAAATCCAATTAGCATCACTATGTCCTTCTATAACCGTTGGATATCTCATATAATGCACCCCATAACTACAATATATCTCAAGTACCTGAATAATCTTTTGATTACATCCCAATGATCAGTAATTGGATTACTCGATTATCTACTCAGCACGCCAACAACGTGTGTTATATCATATCTAATACAGGTCATCAAGTACGTGACACTACCTATAATCGTAGCATACTCAACTTGAGAGACACTTTCTCCTGTATTTCTTGAGAAATACTTATTTGGATCTATTGGAGTACATACCCTTTTTTTTATCATCTTTGTTGAATTTCTCTAATATCTTATTGATATAATGAGATTGACTTAGAGCAATTCCTTATGATGTCCGATTAATTTTAATTCCAAGAATTACATCAGCTAGACCCATGTCTTTCATGTCAAATCTTGAATTCAACATATCCTTCGTGGATTTAATCATCTTATCATTACTTCTAACGATAAGCATGTCATCACCATAAAGACACATAATGACATAACATAACCTTCATTTGTATCTTTCACGTAGATGCATTTGTCACATTCATTTATTTTAAATCCTTTTTCTAGGATGACATTGCCAAATTTCTGATGTCACTGTTTCAGTATCTTTTTCAGACAGTATAGTGATTTCACCAGTTTACAAACTTTTTTTTTGCCCTGGCGCAACAAAACCCTCAGGTTGGTCCATGTATATTTATTCCTCTAAATCTATATTTAAAAAATATATTTTTAAATCCATTTGACGTATTTCCAAATTTCTCAATGCCACTATTGCGAGTATCATTCTTATGGATGTTATTTTCGTGATCAAAGAATATGCGTCAAAATAATCAAGACATTCTCTTTGCTTGTAACCCTTAATTACAAGTATAGCCTTATACTTGTCAATTGATCCATCTGTTTTCATTTTTCTTTTGAAAATTCACTTGTAACCTAGTGGCTTGGATCCAGGAGGAAGATCCACTAGATCCCACATGTGATTTTTCAAGATGGACTCAATTTCACTATTTATTGCCTCTTTCCATAGAGGTCTTTATGAAGAATTTACGGCTTCTTGAAATGCTTTAGATTCCGCTTCAAGCATATAGGTGAACAAATATGGACCAAAATATTTTTCTACCCGAGCTCATTTATTGTTCCTGGGTTCTACCTAAGGTTCTACCTCAACATTTTCTTCATTTACTAGGTCTAGACCAATAGTCTCATAAGTTCATTTCGACGAATTTGCATTCTCCCTAGATTTAGCCGGAAATACTTCTTCAAAGAAATATGTGTTTCTTGATTCCATTATCGTATCTTTATATATATTTGAAATCTTTGAATCATGCACAAGAAACCAATAACCATTGTTGTTTTGAGCATATCCTATGAGGATGTAATCAACAATTTCTGGTCAAATTCTAACATTTTTAGGAGGAGGCACCATTACTTTAGCAAAACACATCCACACTCAAAGGTGATTAAAAGAAGATTTTCTACTTTTCCATAATTCGAAAGGTGTTTTCTCTTCTTTATTTTGGGGTACCTGATTTAAAAGGTAATTGCTACTTAAAATAGTTTCCTCCGCACATGTTCTGAGGTAACCCAGAACGTATAAACATTGAATTCATCATCTCTTTCAATGTTCGATTTTTTCTTTCTGCCAACCCGTTTGACTGGGGTGAATAGAACGTGGTGACCTCATGTATGATTCTGTCTTGAGCACAAAACTCACCAAATGGAGCATTATACTCGCCACCTTTATCCCTACGCAACATCTTGATTTTCTTATTAAGTTGATTTTCAATTTCTTGTTTCTAAAGGATGAAATCTCCTATAGATTCATTTTTACTTTTTAACAAGTATACATAGTAAAATTTTGTACTATCATCCACAAAAGTGATGAAGTACTTATTTCCACCTATTGTTTGGACAAACTTTAAGCCACAAATGTCGCTATGTATTAAATCAAGAGGTTTTGTATTCCTTGCAACTGATTGAAAGGATTACCTCGTTAATTTAGCCTTAACACATATTTCACACTTATGTTTGAGATCAATTTAAAATGTAAGGATGTGATTCATATTAATCAAACTTCGCAATGTGTCATAATTAACATATCCTAATTGGTCATGCCAAAGATTACGAGACTTAATAAAGTAAGCGGAAGAAACAATTGTATTCTTGTTTATCTTAGGCTTAATAGCCATTACATTAAGTTTGAACATCATCCTATATTCATAATCCTTACCCACATACATAAATTTGTGAGTACAAATTTATCTGACTCTAATACAAGACGGTAGTCATGCTTGTTGAGGAGAGATCCTGACACCAGGTTCCTGCGAATGTTTGGAACATACAACACATTCTTCAATTTCATCTTTTTTCTGGAAGTCATCTTCAAAAGGGTTAATTACCAAAAATAAACCGAATTTTGAGGAAAAACTAAACAGCAAACCGAACTTTATTTTTAACAAACAACAAACCAAACTTTTGGAATTGAGCAATTAACAAACCTACTTCAAATTTTCATTATGTTTGAACAGATTTTTCAATGTTTGAGAGAGTCATTAAGTCAACATTAATTGAAGTATTCTAAGAAAAGGGTATTAAGATTTAATAATTCCCTCAAACATTGAAAAATTTGTTCAAACAATTTGAAAATTTGAGGTAGGATTTTTGTTTGCTAAATTCCAAAATTTTGGTTTGCTGTTTGGTTTATCCTCAAAGTTTGGATTTTTTTTTTTTGAAAATTAACCCTCTTCAAAATGACGTTCCCTTTGCCCTTGACCTCGGATGAGGCGGAATTGTCCATGTGCAAGCTCTCCCCAGAGACAACCTCTTCAAAACAGACATGTTTGGTGGCACATGTGTCAGCCCACCACTCTCGGGGATTGGAATTAGCTATGTTCACCTCAGATACCACCGAAGACAAGTTGATGTCGTCGTGGTCTTCGGAGATTCCCTGGACCATGTTAGTCCCCTTTCTCTTAGGAAACCTGCAAGCATTTGATGTATAGTCAGTTTTACCACAATTATATCAGGTGCTAACAAATTCTTGTGGTTTGGATCCTGATTTCTTCGATACTCCGCCCTTAGGACCTAAACTGAATCCTTTCTGCTTCTTTTGCTTACCTTTCGCTGCATGTCTGCTCTGTCCATGCTCCATCATATTTGCCTTAGCAAAGGCCATCGTGTTCATGGGGCCAATTGGAATTCCTCATGCAGCATTCGTGTACTGCTCTAGCACGTTGATTCTTTCGAGCAGCTTGACCATGGTCATCTCCTTCCGCTTGTGCTTCAGGTAGCCCTTGAAGATATTCCACGTCGGGGGTAACTTCTCAATTAGGACAGATACTTGATGTCAAGATTTAATAGAACATGAAGACATGAAGAAGATAAATTAGAAAAACATTTGACTCCATTGTATTGAGAAACTTATTGTTTTGTGCATAAAGAAGTATGTATATATAGTATAGAGAGAACTAACTATATATATCGATACTATCTATAAAGATACCCATACTATCTATCTAACTATATATACAATTGTAAAGAATAAACTAAATATAAAGGGATAAACTAATTAATATAGATAAACTAAAGGATAATCTAGACTAGACTACATAATATTCTCACATTCACCCATGTTCTTTGCTTTTCTTGATTTATATTACTCTAATATTCACCCATGTTCTTTGCTCCTCTTGATTTTGATCCTAAAACTTTGAAATGTGCTGAATTGATCCCCAAACTTCCAATGTTTCTTTGCTTGTGCCGGATCCCAAATCCAATCTCGAACAAATTCCCAATCGAATTGAGCTCGCACATCTTCATCATTGGTGAGATATTCCACATTCGAATACAAGTTTTCAAGCTAAAATCCAAATGAAACAAGAAAAAGACTTGGGCATGCCATCGCAGTGCCATCTTGGTCATCTCATTGTGGTCATGCCGTTAAATTAAAAGAATGAAGGGCCATCCCAGTCATGCCATGGCGGTGCCATTTCGGTCATCTCGTCGTGGTCATGCCGTAGTGGCTAACAAACTAATCTAAAATCTGAATTCCAGCATTCCAATTTTGTATTGAATCCATTTTAAATCATCAAAAACCTTGGTTGTGCAAACTCAACTTGATCACACATCTTCACGATACCACACCGACATTTTAGCTCAATTAATTCAGCATTGTTTGTAGAGGTATTGGACCAGCAAATCAGTGATTAAATCGAGTCCATATATCACAAGCAATAATCCAGCACAGAATTGCAGTAGAGGACCAACTGAATAGCAACATTATCACAAGCAATTGCACATCTGATTTTTCCTTAGGATAAACTAAGCTCTGATACCATGTTAGGATTTAATGGAACATGAAGACGTGAAGAAGATGAAAAATAAAAACACATGACTCCATTGTATTGAGAAACTTATTATTTTGTACATAAAGAAGTACGTACATATAATATAGAGAGAACTACTATATATATCAATACTATGTATAAAGATACTCATACTATCTATCTATCTAACTATATATATATAATTGTAAATAATAAACTAAATATAAAGGGATAAACTAATTAATATAGATAACTAAAGGATAAAGCCTAATAGAATGATAATCTAGACTAGACTACATAATATTCTCACATTCACCCATGTTCTTTGCTTTTTTTGTTTTATATTACTCTAACACTTGAAACGACTCTACGAGTACCATCTATTTGGCATGGATACTATGGAGGATGAGTTGTAGATCTATCAGCTGTTTCATACATGGTTTGTTATCTACCATGTTATAGTCAAACAGACGACTAACTAGGAATTTTGTTTCCTTGCATCCTTGGAATCATACTTTTGTACCAAGGCATGCAACAATTCCCTAGCGGACTTTGTTTTACTATATACATCATATAATGAATCAGACAAACAGTTCATTACATAATATGTACATAAATAATCCGAGTAATTCCAAGCTTCTAGAGGTAAGAAGAACCCTTGATCATCATCCTCGCTTTGAGTTGGTGGTTCTTCAGTCAGGAATCAAGACAAGCTCAAGGTGGTCAGATAGAACTTCAACTTCTCCTGCCACCTTTCGAAGTTTGATCCATTCAATTTCTCTGGCTTCTCAGTGTGGACAAGTCAAGTCGGACGAGTCATGGTTTTCCCCCTCAGTCGGCGCAACGACGGGCGCGTTCGACGACGCATTAAGAACTTAAGTCTGAGTCACTATTCCAGCATTGATATCAACATCATTGTTGTTTGCAGCTATTATTCTGAAACAGAAAATGTTGAATTATTTTACCGAATAATATTATTTCAGATTACACAAATTAATGAACCGAACCGGTTCTTAGGCTCCTAAAATTACTGAAACACGCAAATTGCCTTATGATTGTTAGTAATATAAGAGAATTAAATTTTTAATTTAATAATAATTTTCGAATCACTAATTCATAAAATTGTTGAATAACATGGAAATTGACGAAATGATGTCCCTAGAAAATGGATTTTGTCGAAAACTACCGAGTCTTGTATCAAAACGGTCTCGTTAAGTCAATTTCGCCCCTCTCACTGTAAATGGTTTGTGTAAGAGGAAAATTGGCACGATTATCTCCCAGGATAAAAAAGTGTCGTTAATGCGAAACTAACAATGTTTCCTTTAACTGATGTGGACAATAGCTGAACTCGAACTTCGACGGAAATTCGAACACAACTATGACTTAACTCTGGAGCAATATATCTTATGGTAATTTTTGAATTTTTCCGATATTTTTTCAAATGAGAAGAACCAACCCAATTTATAGGGTTAAGGGTAATCATTTTCATTAAGGTCGCCAATATATTAATTTTTTTAAACCAAAATTACCAACAACTATATTAAATTAGAAAACATTCTATTAGAAATTATTCTATTAGTAAATATTCCCTTAATATTATAATACACCAACAACTATTTTATATTAGGAAATATTCTCTTAATATTATAATATTCCCTTAACATGGCAAATGCATAAAGTTACATAAGAAACAGCTATTAAAATAATTTAGGTACCTCAGAAGTCACGTTTTCACAAATAGGTACCCCACAATATTTTTTTTACTTTTGGTTACCCCAAAAGTTATAAATGTATCTACTTTATTTTGACATCCAAAATGGATGGAAACTGTTAGCCATGCATGTCACATGCCTTACTTAAACCGAAATTCGCACAAATTACTTTTTGTGAATACCAAAATACCTATCATCAAACTTCCTCAACTAAATAAAACTCCCTATCTTGCCTCTGCATTGCTTCGTCGCTTTCCCTCCCATTTGAGCAACAATTATGGCTCTTTCAATCTGCAGTTCATCCATTGTCCTCTCAAACTTCAATCAATGTCTTCATGCAGTGTCTTTCACTCAATCAATCCATTGTCTTTCACTCAGTCGCGCTGAAACATAATTTTAATTTCATAAGGAGTGTATGCCGAGTGGAACATAATTCTAATCTCATACAACCATACCAAATATACAGAATATCTCACATAAAGAGCATGCCAACATTCATTTGGTCGACATTTTATAGTAAAAACAATATAAAACAGAAATCAAGACCATTCTAACTTATACGACAAGAACAATTTTATACAATATTTTTCTCTACCGATATTTTTCAAGATTTTCTTATGCGGAATTCATCATCTTCTTCACCTTTTCAGAAACACTCTTTGAATGAGGACAAATGTTAACACTGTATCAATCGAAATACCAGCACCCTCTTCGCTTCGTAGCAGGCTAATTCTAGAAAAATAGGTAAGAGATGGGACAAATTAACAAGACATGAAGTAATTAACTGAGAGTATGACATACATTTCACAAGGGGCAACTATACAACCTTCATTGAAAGTTCTCCCTAGTGTTCGAAGCCTTCACCACGACAATATCTCTATAGTGGCATCTTCGTGTTTTCAGCGCGGTTGAGTTACTACATGAAGACATTGATTAAAGTTTGAGAGGACAGTGGATGAAATGCAAATTGAGAGGGGATAGTCTTTGATACCCTAATTACTGCTCAAATGGGAGGAAAATTGACGAAACAATGCAAAGGCAAGAGAGAGAGTTTTATTCAGTTGAGGAAGTCTGATGAGGGGTATTTTGGTCTTCGGAGAGAGTAATTTGTGCAAATTTTGGTTTAAGTAAGGCACGTGACAGGCACGACTGATGGTTTCCATCCATTTTGGATCTTAAAATAAAATAGATACTTTTATGATTTCTAGATACCCCAAAGTAACAATTATTTTGTGTGGTGCCTATTTGTAAAAACGTGACTTGTTAGATACCTAAATGACTATAATCCCTAATAAACAAAGTAACAATATCCTTGGTAATATTGTGGAGAAAATTACGAAAATATTTCCTAATATATTTTATTGGCAAGATTTGGTTGGATTATTGCTTGAGTTATATGCTAAATTTTCAATTCTCATTCAAGCATCAAATTGGGCCAGATTTACACAATATTTGGTCCTTGGCCGATTTGTTTTAAAAAAAAAATTGACCCATGCACCAAAGGCTTTAGCCAACACTTCTTACCTCCTTGTTATATGTCACTTAAGTATCAGAAAGAGACTTGGAGAAACACCTCTACTTGTCCCTTTTTGCAGGTGGTTAGGCCAACCTATGATAGTTTGGATCAATCTTTGTGATGACTATGACCAACTTCCAACGAGTTTCACCAACATCCACCACCATCAAGATTTGGGGCCTTCTTCAAATGGGAAGACTTCAAAGTTGACAATATAAATATTATGCGATGTTACATATTTTATTTGATATGTTATAGTTGATTGTTCATTCCTCTACAACTTATGAGTCTTCCATTTATAAGGAGATGTTTCATTTATCCACTTTACAAAATTTATGTAAATAAACGATGGTACCAAGCCTCTTATGTAGTATCCTTGCTCTTGAAAGTCACGTTCATTCATCTTTCGAACAAGGTCCTTATTAGACTCACACCTAAACTTGGTCTCGATCCTAGTCAAATAAGTCACATCACAACATGTTGAGAAAAAACATAATAATAATTATAGAGTGATACAAATCATAAATCATGTTTTTACAAATAAGTACCTCAATATTTTTTATCACTACAGCTAAAAAAACCATTTTTAACGGCTCATTCATTAAGTCGTTAAATTTTCAAGGCTCAACAGAAACTGATGTATCAGAGGATTATCACGACTCAATATATGTTGATCCGTGATAATTCCTGACTCAAATCGAAATTGCGGCCAAAATAATTAAGGCGACACTTTTGGTTGAGCTAGGGAAATTCTTTTTTTTTGGGGGGGGGGAATTCTGTTTTAGCTGTGGGTGTCTTGGACACACTGAGAGATCTTGTAATGAACCGGTTGTCATGGCATGTTACGGACCGTGGACAAAAGCGGAAAGACCCCGCCGACGTGAAACCACTTGGGCGGAGGTAGGGAAGGGCAGATGAGGATCATCCTCTGGCCGAAACATACAACATTGGAGAGCCCCCGACCAGACTCAAGGGGTAGCCACGAAGACATATACAAGGGAGGGACGGGGACAAGCAAACAAGAATATTAGTCTAGTCATAGGGGGAATGGGGAAGAATAAGGTCAGGACCTTATGGCGGTCCAGATTGCACAACGATGCAAACCCTCACAAAGCTGGAACCAATATACGTGGGAGACGATCCCAAAGGAGAATTCACGGTTCTGGGAGTGGGGGACAAAACATCGATGGAAGAAGCGAACCTAATCACGTTCCGGGTGGAGTATATGTCACCAAATATATCAAAGGAGGCAAGCCCAAGATCCACCCTCGTGAGAAGGTATAGTACCCCAAGAAGACAATCAAAGGTGAGCCCCAAAAGAAAATAATACTATGTGGAATTCCCCGTCGACTACATCTCACTAACCCGGGAAACTAATATAATATCTTTCACGGACGTGAGTCCTTTAGTCCGAAAAATGACTCTCAAAAGGAAGGACTTGGAGACTCAGGAGATTGAACCGAAAGAAGGGGAAGAAAGCTGGAAAAAGTGATGCCTCCGCGTCGAGTATGAACCAAGCAAGGAAGGGGAGGAAGGTAAGCAAACTGGGTCTAGCACGCCGAAGAAGGCAAGAGGGGGAGATGGGTACAAAAAATTGAGTGACTAGAAAGGCGAAGATAAAGGAGAGGGGTCAATCGAGGGATGAAGACATGGGTTCTGGTGGCTGTCCCTACACAGCCACGGGTGCTCAATGAGTGCTCTAGTGTAGAACAGTCAGGGTTTGAGATCGGACCTGACAATTCCCCATCTAACCGAGCTCAGACGAAAGCATCAACCATATATAATATTTATGATGGAAACGAATAATAAGGAAGGGATATGTGAAAGAGTGAGACGGAAACTAAGGTTGGAGAACGGGAGCTATATGGATCCCGTTGGGTTGTCGGGAGGATTATCTCTATGGTGGAAGAAGAAAGTAAAAAAACAGATCAACCAAAAGAGCCCACACTTCATCGATACAACGATTCGGTTTGAGGAAAGTAGTGGGGAGGTGAAGATCACGTGGGTGTACGGACACCCAGTTTGGGAGGAAAGGGTAAAGGTGTGGGACATGAGCCGAAACATGGGGAGAAACAAAAGTGGACTGTGGCTATGTATCGTAGATTTTAATGACATTAGCCACTCACACGAGAGGGAAGGGGGAAGGCCAAAGGATCAAAAAAACATATGGACACTTTCAAGTCGTTTATGGATGACTTGACATTGTGCGACATTGGTTTCAAGGGCAACCCATACACATGGTGTAATAATAGGGATGGGGCCGAACAGGTCCGATAGCATCTGGATCGGGGAATAGCCAATGGAAAATGGCTAAACATACACACGAACACCGTCATATTCCATAAACCGGCTATTGGCTCGGATCATAGCCCAATGATCCTAATGATCGACCACCGGGATGAAAGGGGGCGCAAGGAATTCCGATTTGAGGCAATTTTTATGGAGGATGAAGGGTGCGAATAAACTGTCAAAACGGTGTGGACACCTCCCACAACATTGAATAGAAGACCCGCTTTGTATACTCAAATTAGAAGGTGCCGAACCAAATTGTTCCAATGGAGTAAGGCAAACTACACAAACAACAAGGTAAAGATAGCACAAATCTAGAAGCAAATAGAAAGGGTGCAAAAAGATAACAACACGGTCTATGCGAGTGTAAGAGAGAAGGAACTATAAACAGAATTGGCCGAGCATTGGAGGAGGGAAGAAAAGTTATGGAGTCAAAGAGCTAGAATCAGGTGGTTAGGAGAGGGAGATAGGAATACTTCCTTCTCTCACAAAACCACTCTAGAGAGACGAAATAAAACAAAATCACAAGCCTCCAGATGGATGATGGGACTTGGACAGAATCTGAAAGAGAAATTAGCCAGGTGTGTGAAATCTATTTCAAAAACCTTCTCCAAACTGTGCGCACGAGGAACTCAGAACACATACTTGAATGTGTAGACCCGGTAGTGACAAGGGCACTGAATCAGAAACTCATCAAACCAGTCACTAATGAAGAGATCAAACGAGTACCCTTCCAATTAGGGGATGAGGGTACCAGGTCCTGATGGGTTCCCTAGTATGTTCTATCACAAGTATTGGGAAATTTTGGGACATGATGCCATTCACGCGATAAAGAACTTCTTGTCAAACGGTACACTTGACCCTTGCTTTTATGATACAGATATCGTTTTAATCCATAAAGTGCAAAACCCTTTCAAAACAACTCATTTTCGCCCTATTAGCCTGTATAACTTTGTGTATAAAGTGTTGTCTAAAACATTAGCAAACCAGATGCAAGCCATACTCCCGTTATGGATCACCCCATTCCAAGGGGAATTTGTGGCTAGCAGGTTAATTCACGACAACATTATAGTAGCTCACGAGGCCTTTCACCATTTGCGCACATACGAGAGGGCGAATATGGAAGAATGCGCGGTTAAGATCGACATGAACAAAGCGTACGACCGAGTGGAATGGAGATTCCACTTAAACACAATGCGGAGAATGGGGTTTGATGAAACCTGGGTCCAATGGATGGAAGGGCGCATTACAAAAGTGCGATACAGAGTCATAATAAATGGGAAGAAGACGAACAACTTCCTACCCACACGAGGTATCCGCCAGGGGGACCCCCTATCCCCTGACTTATTCATAGTTGTGACTGATGTATTATCCAGACAGATCACTCAAGCGATTGAGAGGGGACAACTCGAAGGTATCCGGATTAGGAGGACATGTCCAATTGTTCACCGCCTTGTTTTCACGGACGACTCAATATTCTTCATCAAATTGGACGACCGAAACACGAATGAACTCAAGTCCATCTTGGAAGAATACACTCAAACATCGAGCCAAATCATCAAACTCCAAAAGTCGAGCATACATTTCACCGTCGGGACGACTTTAGAAAGCAGGAGGATGATGAGCCAAAGCTTGGGGATAAAGGAAGCACAAAACGCGGGGAAATACCTTGGAATCCCCACGGTTTGGGGCCGATCCAAACGGTAGGCATTAGGGTACTTGAAGGATAGGATCTGGAGCAAAATTAGTGGATGGAAGAACTTGTACCTAAGTACCGCAGGGAAGAAAATATTGCTAAAGTCGGTCATAACCGCTATCCCAACATATGCAATGGCCTTGTTTAAACTCCCAAAAACATGGCGCGGAGAAATGATGGCAATGTTGGCACGGTTTTGGTGGAGACATAATGTGGGTAAACGAACAATACACTGGAGGAAATGAGACCACATGACTAAGCCAAAGGAGAAATGGGCAATGGTTTTCTGGGGCATCAACACCTTTAATGATGCTATGCTCACCAAAACAGCATGAAGACTCCAGAATAATCCAGAGGCATATTGGGTAAAGGTAATGAAAGGTATCTACTTCCCCAACTCAAACATATTCCAAGCGAAAAAGGGAGGACGGGCATAATGGGCTTGGTTAAGCATAATTGAAGGGAGAAACATCCTACAAACGGAAGGTATATGGAGGGTAGGAAATGGTGAAACCGTCCTCCTATTTCAGGATGCTTGGATACCAGGGATCAACAGGCATCGACTCTCATGCGCCACGTCAAATGCAACGGACAACGACATGAATGTGGCGGACATCATGAGGGACGAAGGGGTGAGATGGGACACAGGGCGTATCCGGGAAAACATTACGAACGAGGATAACATAGCCATCCATGCAATCCACCTAACAAGATAAAGGACCCGAGATAGGTTGGTTTGGCCAAATTCGAGATCGTGTGTGGCACACCCAAAAATGGTGGACCGAAGGCTAATGGAGAGGAGAGAGCCCGAGGAAGCTACCCAAGCCTCAACCTCTCGAGCGATCAGACCGACAACTTGGAAACAGATCTCGAAGGGGCCGATAATTCCAAAGGTAAAACACTTTATTTGGAAGAGTTGCAACCGAGCCTTGCAGGTGATGGATGAGCTGCATCGGAGGAAGATTACCTCAACACCAAGCTGTTTTTTTATGTGGAAAGGTCAAAACAATCGACCACGCACTGATGGAGTGCCGATGGGTAAGGCCAATATGGTTCAGTGGTGTAGGGATCCGTTGGGATGACAACTCCAAACAATCGTGGGCGGAATGGATGAAGGAGATCGAAGTGGATGATATAATCCATGGTGATGGAGCCTTTCTCAAAACAAAAAATTCAGACTTTGGCTTGGGAGATATGGAAAGAACGATGTCGAGCATATCATAACAACGACTACCCAAACTCAACTACCACCCTAGAGCGTGGCCTTCGACTAGCACGGGAAGCTTGGGCACAGACAGAGAGGAGCAAATCGGCACCACCGATAAGGACGACGGTAAACCACCTATGGAAACCACCGGAATAAGAAATGATCAAAGTGAATTGTGATAGAGCGTGGGACACAAGGACAGATCGGGGAGGAACTGGCGTAATCGCGAGGGATGAAGAAGGAAACGTGCTGGATGGAAGACACTCTTCGCGGAGGGATGTCTCGGCTATAAACCTGGAAGCCCGAGCAATACTACAAGCGGTGGAATTAGCAGTCCACCACGAATGGAGTAAGGTAATCATTGAGTCGAATTCCGAGTAACTCATCAAGCAATTGGATGGATCGGCCGAGGAAAACGATTGGAGATTGGAGAACATCATCAATACGATCAAGAGGACAGTGACACAAATCGAGACGATATCATGGCAATGGGTAAGCCGAAAGGCAAACCGATGTGCGCACTGGGTTGCTAGATAATCCAAAAGAGATATGTGTATGGTAAATTGGATTTGTGAATCACCATCTGCTGTAATTTCATTGTTATTGTTAAAACAAACAGATACATTTTAATATTAATGAAGTTTGGACTTGGCCAAAAAATAATTCTTCTTAGAAGGGTGTATTCAGTATATCTAAAGAGCTTATTTAAGAGCTCTAGAGGACAAGCGTCAAATTATTATTCAAACAGTTATTGATTTTTGCAAATGACTTGTTGTATAAACCTATCAACAAATGTTATTCAAGTGGGGAAAAATAATAGTTAAAAAATTATACTCCACATCTTTACTGACATTATATCTAACAAATCATGCATATAACAATATGATGCAAGTTTATCATTCAAATAACTGAAAAAAAAAAAACATTTAACCTTTTCATAATCTTGACACGTTGGATACCATATTTTTTTCACATTTTAATTCAAATAAAAAGACTTTATTGCAAATCCATTGGTCAATTTCGTTCATTTAAATACTTTTTCTTTCCACGAAGATCGCAAAGAGGAATTTTTTCACAAACTAAACATCTTTAAAAATATATTTAGAAAAGTATATATCTGAAAAAAATATTTAGCAAACTATACATAAGCGCTAACTAGGGTAGTGTTTTCACATTAACTTTTGTTTTTAAAAAATATTGTTGACGACTCAATATTTAATTAAAAATAAAATTATGTGTCTATTGAAAAAAAATTAGTAAATAGATATTTTAATTGTGATTCAAATGATGCAAAAATATTAAATTTGGACGGTTAACGATATTTATGTCGTAATTCAATTATCTACCTAGTGAAATAAGTGTTTAATACACTATTTAGTTTTTTACGTATCGTATGTATAGTTTTTTACGTATCGTATTATACGGTCAGTCTAAAAGTAAAAAATTAACGTCTAGTTAGCGTCATTTAATTCAGTCAAATTATATGACAAACGATGTCAGGTTAAAAAATTAAATATATTTCTAATCAAAAGAATTACCCTATGTAGATAATTGAATTACGACGTAAATGTCGTTAACCGTGGTGAGTTTGACTTACAGGGTCTGAGTTATATTTTTTATAGTCAAATTTTTATATTTCAGCTTATGACAGATCGTAAAATCAATTCGTAAGTCCAAATTTAATATTTTTTTGCATCATTTGAATCGTAATTAAAACATCTACGTACTATAATTTTTTTCAATAGATACATAATTTTATTTTTAATTAAATATCGAGTTGTAAAAAATGTTTCAAAAAAATGTTAATTTGAAAACGCTACTAAGAGGAGGTGTTTTTGTAAAATAAATAAAATAAAGTTATGCACTATCACATATAGTGTTTATGGATAGTTTGCTAAATATATTTTTCGGATATATACTTTTCTAAATATATTTTTTTAAGATGTTTACTTTTTGAAAAAAATCGTAAAGAGTAGAAATTGTACTCCTTTCAAATTCAATTGCAATCAGATCTTTTACATTCAATTCTCTTCTTTTTTTTCTGAGTGAGATTTTGGAAGTAGATCCATATACACTTAATTAATGTATTTGTAGTAGGAAGGGAACATACGGCGATTAGGAACACTGTTCCATTAAATGCTAAAAATATCATATTTATTTTTTTCCAAAGCAGCGCATCAATGATCGTTAATATGTAAATATGCACATTTAATATTATTTTATATCGAAAACAATAAACATCACAAATGCGTCAATGACTCAATGGACGGACGACTTTAATTTTGTTGGACAATAATGTCGGGAAATTGCCAAATTCGAGGGAATCGAAAAATTTATTCAAATATTTTAAAATAATAATTATATATATATACAAGTTAAAAGGGTGCGAGTATCCCTAGTGGTAGTAGTGGAGGAGACAAACAGAATTCAAAAGCTTTTGACTTGAGCATAGTTATCAAAACCGGACCGGACCGGCGTTCCGATCGGGAACCGGACCTCTGTTCGGTTTGGTTCAGTTAAAATACCGTTTTACAAATGAACAGTATTTGAACTGGGTTGAACCGGTCGGTTTTCTAAAAACCGCCCGGTTTCCGGTTCACTTTGTAGTTTTTTTTAACAGACCAATCGGTTTTTGGTTTAAACCGATTGGTTTTGTTCTGCTAGTTTTAAACCGATTTTAAACCTGGCGGTTTTACAGACTAGTTCTAATTTGTGCTGCTAGGTTTTGTGCTGCTGAAGCTCCTCTCATTCTCCACTCCAACACACACTCAGCAGCAGCCCGCAGCACGTCCAGCTCCAGCAGCAGCCGCACTACAGCACGTCCAGCGCCTGAGCTCCGGCCTTCAGCACGCCGAAGAACAGCAGCAGTCGTCGGTGTCACCTCCAGCTCCAGCACGCCGTCGTCTCCAGGTATGGACTGATTGTCGTTGTCGTCGTTATTATCTGTGTCATATGTTGTTTTCTAATTGTCGGTTCGTAATTGCTGATATCACCTGGTTCTAAGTGCTCGTGTAGTTTATTGTGAAATTCTGACTTAGCCTATCGGAAAGAAGGACAATGTGATAACTTCCTCTATTTTTAGTTTATGTACATCCATTTAGAGAAGAGACTATCTGTTTTCTGTTATGGGTGTGGAAAGTTGGGACATACTACTTAAGTATGTAGAGAAGAGGTTGTGATGTGAGAATCAAAACAAGGGCACCCGATGTATGAACCCTGGATGGTGGGACAAATGCCGAAAATGAGGAGAGAAATCAAAATGGGAGGGGGAATGAGTGGACAAAGTGGCATTCGAAGGTCGTGGTTCGACATAATGAACAAGGCAAAGGACCTCGAGAGAGAAAAGGTGAGCCCATACAAAGGGGTGAAACATAATCAGGGGGATGACCCAATGGAGCAGGAGGATAACAATAATGAATGTCAGGACCCGAACGGAGTGGATCACCCACCTAGTGTGACCACCAACATCATACCATACCAAGCCATGACACCCACATCTGTTGCGGCCGACCCAAGATGCAAACCCCACCACGAGCCACACCAACAAAAACCCAAACCCACAATCGACCTTAATGGCCCCCAATATGACACACCCGTACCAAGACCACCACCACGACTGCTCCAAGCGACATGACACAACCATATCTATGGAGGAAACAACTGATACATCCACACCATTGCAAGGAGGAATCAACCAAGAAACAAATGCACCAAACCAACACCCAGATGCCGACCCTAACACACCCGATCATAATCCAAATGCCAGCCAATTTCACCTACCAACCAGAGCAAATAATGACCTACATTGTGGAGACTCCGCCAGAGTCACCACGATCAGGCAGCAAACATAAACAAAAAGATACGGAGACATGCCTAAATCCATACATGAACAAAATGAGTCTGAAAAGGAATTGGGAAGGGGAGGAGGAAGAAGTCGTCTGAAAAAGGGCAAGATGGACAGAGGGGGAACCGACTAAACAAGAAGAGCGGAACAAAACAAGGAAGGGGAAGAAAGAAATCATGACAAAACATACACAAAATAGGAAGATAATATTTCTTATGGAGTCTTCCTTGACGGTTAGACACTTGAAATACCTGGAAAGTATTACCCGAAGATAATATTTCTTATGGAGACAGAGAATAGTTATGCTTTTTGCGAGCGGATACGGGAGCAAATCGGACTAGAGAAGGCATATTATGTGACACCTAGAGGAATGGCGGGAGGGTTAGCACTATGGTGGGGCAAAAGTGTTAACATGCAGATATTGAGGTCAAGTCCATACATGATAGACATGAAGGTGACGGACTAAGCGGGAAACTCATCCTTCATAACGTGGATCCATGTCGTTACGGAGGAAGGTGCGAGATACCGAATGTGGGAGGAGATAAGACAAATGGGAAGCGGGCGCAGTGGAGCATGGTGTTGTCAAGGTGATTTTAATGAGATTATGCATCGGCGTGAGAAGGAAGGAGGACGTATGAAATCACAAAGGGAAATCGATGTATTTAATCGGTTTATCGAGGATATAAGGATGAAGGATATGGGGTCAAAAGGGCAGCGTTTCACCTGGTGTAATAATCGAAGAGGGTCAGAACGGATGTATGAGATGTTGGATAGGGTGCTTATCAACTCAAGGTGGGCATCTCAATTCCCGGACGCCGAGTGCATAAACGAAGAGGCGATGGGATCAGACCATGCGCCAATAGCATATCTAAATGGAGGGAGCCACATAGAGGACAAAGGGGATTCACATTTGAATAAATGTGGCTTGAAAATTCGGAATGCAATGAGGTCATCCAGTCGGTGTGCAGGGAAAGGCATGAGAACCAGCCAAACCGAACCACACTATGGCAGAGACTAGGGAAATGTAGGTGACAGATCATTGAATGGAGCAAAAGAAGGTTCAGGAACAGTATGGCCAAACTGGAAAGGGCAAAATAGCAGCTCCAAGAGATTGGTAGGAGACAACCGAACACAGAGACCTAGGAGGAGGAAATCATTCGAAAAAGACAGATAAACGATCTATGCAAACGAGAGGAGTTGTACTGGAAACAAAGATTGAGGGTGAAATGGCTCACTCAAGGGGACCGAAACACAACATTCTTTCACCTGACAACAAACTCACGGAGACGAAGAAATAGGCTAACTCGAATAAAAGGGGAAGGGGCGAGTGGATCACAAAAGGCCAAGACATAATGGAAGAAGTCAAGGGTCACTATGAGAATGCATTTACAACAGAAAACCCTAAACCGGATTGTGGATCATTGGATACCCTACCACATCAGATAAGCGAGGTGATGGATGCATATTTAACAAGGGAAGTGACAGTCGAGGAGGTGAGAGAAGCAGTATTCCAATTTGAGGGTTCAAAGGCGTCGACGCTAGATGGTTTTCCGGGATTATTCTATCAAAGGAATTGGAACATTGGGGCCCAGATGTCTTCACCGCGGTCATAGCCTTCCTCAAAACAGGTATCTTCCCTACATCCCTTAACCAAACAGATATAACCATTATCCCAAAAGTGCCCAACGTGATACATACATCTGAGTTTAGACCCCTAAGTTTATGTAACTTTGTATATAAGGTGATATCAAAAGTATTGGTGAATATATTGAAAATATATCTATCAGATCTTATTAACCCGTTCCAGAGCGCTTTTGTAGCAGGTCGACAAATACAGGATAACATCATGGTGGCGCATGAAGTATTCCACTATCTGGAAAGAAAGGGGAAACCGCATAGGGTGGAGTGTGCTCTGAAGCTGGACATGATGAAAGCCTATGACAGAGTGGAGTAGGATTTCTTGCTAAAGAGCCTGGAGAAGAGAGGCTTATGTCCCAAATGGGTCCGGTGGATGAAAGCGTGCATAACCACATCGACTTACAGGGTTCTAGTGAACGGGAACCGAACCACAACCATCCAACCTACTAGGGGCATCAAACAGGGAGATCCTCTCTCACATTATCTATTCATATTGCTAACATATGTATTATGAAGGATGATCGAGAGAGACATACAGGAGAAGAAGCTGAAAGGGGTAACCCTGGGCAGGGGATGCCCAGAACTACATCATATGTTCTTTGTGGATGATTCACTATTTTTCCTCCAAGGTACATTAGAGAATGCAAGATGACTAAAGCAGCTCATAATGTAGTATTGTAAGGTATCGGGCCAACGAATAAACGAGTCGAAATCTACGCTCATGTTCAATAGGGGCGCGGACATGATCAGATGCGGGGAAATTGAGTAAGCTCTACAAATATCAAACACAAATGATCCGGGGAAATATATGGGTCTATCGGCAGTCTGGGGGATATCTAAGAAGGCAACACTGAGATATTTATAATAAAGAATCAGGAACAAGATTAGTTGATGGAGAACAAAGACCCTCAACCAAGCGGGTAAGGAAATACTCATCAAATCAGTGATAACGGCGATTCCTACATATGTGATGAATATGTTCAAATTACTAAAAATTTGGTGTGCGGAAGTAAACTCGATGATTGCGGATTTTTGGTGGGGGCAAACAAATGAGGGTAGAAAGATACATTGGATAAGATGGGATGTCCTCACCAAGAACAAGCTAAAAGGTGGGTTGGGATTTAGAGAATTGGAAACTTTCAACATGGCCCTCCTTGTGAAAATGGACGGGAAAATGACAACCGAACCCAACGCGCTATGGGTCCGAGTAATGCGAGGGATATACTATCCGGGGAGGGACATATTCACGGTTCGAAAAGGTGGGAGAGCCTCGTGGGGATGGACAAGTTTGTTGAACGGTCGGGATCGACTCTTGAGCGATGGATTGTGGAGGATTGGAGATGGGAAAACCATCCGAGCGTTTGGGGACCCGTGGGTTGACACAGTTAAAGGCTACAAGATAAACCGGACTGCGAGGTGAACCGGGACATCATGGTGGCCGAACTACTCAACCAGGATCGAACCTGGAATGCTGATTTCATCCGAGCCATAGTCGAACCGAGAGTGGCCATGCAGGTGCTGCAGGTCCAGGTGTCGAGACTAGCAGGGGCAGATCGACTGATCTGGCCACATACGAACGACGGGAGAGTGACGGTCCGATCGGTATACCACCAGATGAGGGACCTAGCCGAGACTCAGCCAAGGCCCACCCACAGCTCCGGGGACAGCATCGAGGTCGTGTGGCGCGCCATATGGAAATGCAACATGATACCAAAACTCAAGAACTTCATGTGGCATCTCCATTCGAACTCATTACCGCTTATGAAGAACCTCCAAAGGAGAGGGATGAATGTGTCGGTAAGTTGCCTGATATGTGGAATAAATGAAGATAGGGAACATATGTTGTACAAGTGCAGGTGGACGGAAGGGGTACGAGCCGAATTACTAGGGCTTGGACCGAACCAACATGACAACCACCAATTTGATGAATGTGTGCGGGCAAGAAAATAGGAAACAGGTATGACGAAGAACATTCAAGAAACAAGGTGGAGACTATGTATGGTGATATACTGGACAATATAGAAAGCGAGATGTTGAGCGGCTTTTGATGGAAATATGCTGAACCCGATGGCGACGATAGTGGAAGTAAGGCGAACCCGTGAGGAGCTTGAGGCCGAGCCAAACACTACGCAGGGTGCGCCGAACCCAAGGGAGACCGAATGGTGGGGGGGAACCAAAGCAAGGTGAAATTAAGATAAATTTTGATGTGTCATGGTGTCATCGAACAAAGATGGGAGGGATCGGTGTAATCGCAAGGGATGAGGAAGGCCAAGTGACAGGAGGGGCGAATAGGACGATGCAGGGGCCAAATGCAACGACATTGGAGGCACAAGCCATCATGGTCGGGATGAAACTGGCGATCGATATAGGATGGAACCAAGTAGTGATCGAATCGGAATCGGTGGTGGTGATCAACCATTTGAACAACAAGGCACACCACTGGAGGATCGAGACGATATGGGAGAACATCAAATCTTTAGCGAGAGGAGTTGAAGCGATTGAATGGAAGAAGATTCGACGATCCACGAATTATAGTGCAAATTGGATCGCGAAACAAGATAGATTGGGAGTGCGACTAAGCGATTGGGTCGAGAGACCCACACTCTTACTTAGTAACATTTTGAGTAATGATTGTAATAGCATTGAAACTAGTCTTATTTCGGTATGAATACAAGTATCTATTATGACCGCCCCCCCCCCTCCCCCCCAAAAAAAAAAAAAAAAAGTAGACCAAATTATTTGTACTGAAAATTAAACATTTACCGTTGAGGACCAATCTGATAGTCCAGATTAAACTCAGTAATTAAATACTGAGGACCATCTTGAACAACCAGATAAGTGCTGAACCTTTATGCAATTATCTTTGCTTAGAGTTTGCTATATAAACAACCCATCTGTGACTTTAGTTGCTGACGATTTGCATTTTTCATTCTTTTGCCTCCTTATTATCTGCTAGGGTTCTCTAGAATATCTGCTAGGATTTCGATATGTGGAAGGTTTTGACATGGTATCAGAGCATTGAAGGTTTGATTCGCTTCGTTTGTTACCGATTTTGTGTTTGCTCTTTGATTCCGCTACTGATTTCGTTGATGGCATCGTCCTCGGGGACTGCGGGCTCAGACATTCTTGGAGTAACTGCAACCACGATGACTGCAACAACGAACGAAACGTTCGCTTAGGTGATTGATCATAATCATCCTTTATTTCTTCATACGTCGGATACGACTAAATCTTCACCTGTTTCTATTTAGTTGACTGGTTCTGAAAATTACGGGTTCTGGAGCCGCGCGATGTATATTTCGCTAGTGGTTAAGAACAAATTGATATTTATTGATGAATCTTGTTCTCAAGAGTCTTTTGAATCGAGTGTGCGTCATTTTTGGGATAGATGCAACACAATTGTGTTTGCATGAATAATGAATTTGGTTTCGAAAGACTTGATTAGTACCATTCTTTACTCATCAAGTGCGTTCTTGGTTTGGAATGATCCGAGAGAATGGTTTAACAAAGTAAATGGATCAATAACTTTAAGTTACACAGAGAGATCTGTTTGGTTCAACATGGTGTGGATACGATTTCTGCTTATTTGACTAGAATTTACATGTTATATAGGAAGAGTTTGTTGCTATAACCTGATTGCCTAACTGTGGTTGTGATTTGTTCAAAAATATTGAACATGAGAATAATCTGAAGTTTTTTCAGTTCTTCAATGGATTAAATTATTCATATTCTATCGTTAGCTCAAATTTGGTTATGAGAGAACCTTTGCCTACGGTTAACCAAGCATATGCAGTCCTGATTCAAGAAAAAAAATCAAAGAAGCATATCTAACAATAATTTGATGGCATCTTCTATTGATGGCTCATCTTTTTACTCAAGTAACTTGCAGAATAAGTTGCCCAACAAGAGGAATTGGAATTTGGTTTGTGATTTTTGTAAGGCTAAATGTCACGATTATGATCACTGTTTTAAGAGAATTGGATATCCACCTGGTTGGAAGATTAAACTGAAAGGTAATCAAGCACATAATGTGATAGAGAGTTCTCCTATGACAACTCTTTCAGATTCAGGTGTGAATACACTTTCTTGAGTCCTGTCTGGTTGCTACACTCCTAACAATGATGCAGATACTAAGCCTATGATGCTTACCAATGAGAATCTGGAACAAATTGTTTTGATGATATCTAAAGATTCCCGTGTTGCTGAGGCTAGGTTGAACATGTTAGGTAACTTTTGTTTCCATGCAAATTTATTTAGTAGTGATGAATGAATTCTTGATACTGGTGCGACTGACCATATGAGTACTAGGTTGGATTTGTTGAGTAATTTGAAAACTTGCAATTCTAAAGTACAATTGTCGAATGTCACTTGTTCAATAGTTAAGAATATTGGTGATTTTTCTATAGGAAATGATAAAAAAGTTGTATGGAGTTTTACATCTGCCTGATTTTAAGTATAATTTGTTATCGGTTGCAAAGTTTACTAAAGATGTAAATTGTGTTGTAACATTTTTTCCAAAATATGATGTGATGCACAACCTTTGTAGTGGCAAGGTGACGAGGATTGGTAGAGAGGCTTCGGGGTTATACCTGTTTAGGTCACCTTTGAAGTCCAGTTTGGCCCTCCAAACCTCTACAATACCTAACCATCAAGCACTTATTTGGCATAGGCGTTTAGGCCATGTGTTGTTACAAATATTGTATAATTTTTCTGTTTTCAAATTTTCTAAGTCCGTTAATAAAGATGACTCAGACTGTTATGTGTGGCCTATGGCACAAGCTACCTTTTCCTTTAAGTAATAGTTCTAGTACATGTTGTTTTGAATTGTTGCATTTGGATGTGTGGGGTCCTTATAATGTAAGCACCTATGATAATAGAAAGCACTTTTTTATCAGTTGTAGATGTTTTTTCAAGAAATACTTGGGTTTATTTGTTATCTCTAATCTGATGTGATATTTGCTTTACAACATTTTCTAGCTTTAGTCAAAAATCAGTTTTCTAGTTCAGTTAAAAAGGCTAGATCAGATAATGGTTATGAGTTTTTCAATGATAATTGTTCATAACTGTTTTTAGAAAATGGAATTATTCATGAACGTTCATGTCGTTATACACCTCAACAAATTTGGGTGGTTGAAAGAAAGCACAGACATTTGTTAGAAATTACTAGGGCTTTCGTTTTGAATTTGGTGTGCCTATTCAGTTTTGGGGCGAGTGTGTGTTAACTGCTTGTTATTTGATTAATATGATGTCAACGCCTGTTTTAAAAGGAAAATAGTCGTATGAAGTGTTACTTGGGATATTCATTCTTTGGATCATTTGAGAGTTTTCAGATGTTTATGTTATGCAAAGGTTTTGAATTTAAATAATAAATTTGCATCTAGATTTATTTATGCAGCTTTTATGGGGTACAATTCAACTCAAAAAGGTTATAAGTTGTTGAATTTGGAGACCCAAACTTTCTTTGTAAGTCGTGATGTAAGATTTAAGGAAGATATACTTCCATTCAAAATTGTTGGAAGGGTGGATTCACCCCTATTTACTTATGGTTCTGTGGAGTTGTTAGACAATGACCCTTTGCAGATAATATGTGCGGAAAACTAAGGACAAACTAAGGCTGAGGTTGAAGCTTTACCATCTGTTGATGTACCAGGTAATGTTTTCACCGAAGTGACGGAACCGTGGAGATCATCACGGTTGAGCAGAGCTCCCTTGTGACAAAAGGATTACGTGGTCTCAGTCAATACTGGTAAACGTTGCTCTACTACTCATCCTATTAGTAATTGTGTGTCCTATGAAAATATTTCTGCTCCTTACAAATGTTTTATAAGTTGTGTTTCGAAAATTGTTAAACCTGAGTCTTATTCCCAAGCTGGGAAAGATGAAAGTTGGGTTAAGGCTATGCAGGAAGAAATAACTACTTTAGAAAATAATGGTACTTGGTGTCTTGTTCCAATGCCTGAAAATAAAAATATTGTTGGTTGTAAATGGGTGTTTCGTGTTAAATATAAATTTGATGGATCTATGGAAAGATACAAGGCTAGACTAGTAGCAAAATTTTATAGCCAACAAGAAAGTCTTGATTATTTTGATACTTTTTCTCTAGTAGATAAAATGGTTACGGTTAGGCCTGTTTTAGCTATTTTTGCTATTAAAAATTGTCATTTGGTTCAAATGGAGGTGTATAATGCGTTTTTACAAGATGATTTGTATGAAGATGTTTTTTATGGAAATTCCTCATGGTTTCAGCAATCAGGGGAGAATAAAGTGGTTTGTCGATTGCTGAAGTCTTTATGTACTTAAACAAGACTCTAGTAAATGAAATGTGAAGTTATGTGATGTTCTTGTTAAGAACAGATATGTGCAAAGTAAATATGACTATTCGATGTTTACAAAGATATCTATAACTGATGTTGTTGTGTTGCTGATTTATGGTGATAATTTGTTGATTATTGGAAACAGTAAGTCGTTAAATGATGAGTTGAAAGTTGTACTTGAACATAGTTTTAAAATGAAAGATCTGGCTGAATTACACTATTTTTTGGGCATACAAATTGCTAGATCAAAGGAAGGTATTGTCATGAATCAGCGTAAGTATGCTTTGGAGTTGCTTGATGAGGGTGGTATGTTAGGTACGAAACTTGGTAAAACTCCTATGGAGGTAAACCAGAACCTAACCAACGTGGCATTTGATGAAGCGTTTAATTTGAATAAAACAGACACTATGCTTGTTGATGCTCGTATATACAGAAATCTGGTTAGTAAGTTCTTATATTTAACTGTGACTAGACCTGATATTGTGTTTGTTGTTCAAATGTTAAGTCAATATATGCAAGTTCTTATCATGATGATGTTTTTAGAGTAATTAAATATGTTAAAAATCAACCTGGTTTAGGTGTTTTTATGTCCTCAGGTAGCGATACTGAAATGCATGCATTTTGTGATTCTGATTGGGCTACTTGTGTTGAAACAAGAAAATCTGTTTCACGGTTTTGCATTAAAATAGGTGAATCTTTTGTTTTCTGGAAGGTAAAGAAACAAAGCACAACATCTAGGTCCTATGCTAAAGCAGAGTATAGGTGTATAAGTGTTGCTGTTTTTGAAAATAGTTTGGTTAACAGTTTTTTTAGATGAACTAGGTATTGCTAGAACCAAACCTATTTTACTTTCATGTGATAATAAGATTGCTTTACAGATTTCGTCTAATCCAATGTTTCATGAACACACAAAACACAGAGATAAATTGTCACTTTATTAGAGAGAAAATTACTACAGGTTTGGTGAAGACCAAACTCGTCAGATCTTCGGAGCAAGTAGCAGATGTGTTTACCAAAGCATTAGAAGGACAACAACACTATTACCTATTGAATAAACTGGGAATGAAAGACATATATGAAGATATCAGATTGAGGGGGAGTGTTGATGACCAATCTTATAGTCCAGAATAAAGTCGGGACTAAACTCAGTAACTAAATACTGAGGACCAACTTGAACAACCAGATAAGTGCTGAACCTTTAAGTAATTATCTTTGCTTTAAGTAATTATCTTTGCTTAGGGTTTGCTATATAAGCAACCCATCTGTGACTTTATTTACTAAAGATTTCCATTTTTTTTCTCTCTTTTCTCTGCTACGGTTCTCTAGAAGCTCTGCTAGAGTTTCCATCTGTGGAGAGTATTGCCATTTACTATTATCAACATTGTCATTTCTAACTTTCCATTGTTGACCTAATTGTCATTCCTCAATCGTGGTTATCCATCCCCCCTCATCCTCGTCCCCGTGTTGTCAATAGAAAACAATTTGAAATTTATCAATGAGCATGAAGAGAAAATATGTAAAATAATGTTATTTTAACAAAAGTGAAGTAATTGGTGATTTGTAAAAATAAAATGTCCTAAAAATACTAAAGTTCTTATTATTAGAAAAAGTGTTTATATTGGGAGTATATAAGGGACACTAAACTTCTTGATATTTTTATTTTTTAATTTAATTGTGAAACAATTCATGTTATATTATTTGAATGGTTACAGTTGTATTTGTTTATTATAATATTTATAAATTTTAGTTTAGTAATTAAATAAATATGCACGCGAAGAATTTCGACCTTACATCTTCTCTCTATAATTTTTTCTGTCATACTTTGACTTGCGAACTATTTTGTAATGTAAAAATAGATATGAAAGCCTTTTATTAAAATTCAATATCAAATATTTTCAGTTTATGTATATTTTAGTATACTAACTTTCTTTAAAGAAATCTCACTTAAAGTACAAATTCGCAACTATCTACCAAAAGAATCATAAATTTTATCCTGATATTTTCAATTAATGAATTATTGTTTATTGTTTAGTATTTTAATTTAAAACAAAATTTACGCAAAATGCAAGTCTACAACTAATGCAAATAAAATAATTGTTGATTAAGTACACCGAATGCCACATGATACCGCCAAAATTTCTAGAATGCTATAATCAACTCTAGGGATTTTATATTCAAATATTTATTAGCTCAACGAACTAATTTAAATTTGACCCAAAAAAAGGGAAAACAACTATTTTAAAACTTTAATACAAATAAGAACTCAGATGATCGCATACATATTGTATTATGTTAATGTCTATAGACATAATTATTATATTGTCTAATTTTAGTTTCTTAATTAAGGTTTCTCTAAATAGGGTCATTGACGTTGTATCAAGGAAGGAGAATGACCAGCAGGTGGGTGGACTGAACTGAAGAGCATGGAGTGACAGTGTGGAATGTTTAAAAGCTCAAGCAGGCCTGGAAGGTGTCAAGTTGACTATTGAAAGATGATAACAGAAGATTGAAGTAGAAACAGATTATTTGAGGATCGTGGAGCAAATTCAAAGGAAGACGAGTTACTGGAGACTGAAAATAACATGCGAGAACATCAAAAACTTGGCAAAGCAGACTCGAGAAGTCAAGTGGAAGGCGGTCCCGCATTCAACCAATGAGAACGCAAATTGGATAACAAAGCGAACCAGATTGACGTGCATTTAGATAATTGAGTCATATACCCCCAACTTAGTAGAGTTTTAGAAGTTGATTGTAATAATGAACATTCGTGATCAAATTGATTGCAAGATTTCTCTTTAAATATGAAGTATTAAAGTTTGTTGAACAAACAAAAATATTTTTTAATTTACATTCAAATATATAACAAATTAAGTAAGCATAGGAATAAACGTATTTAGGACAAAAATGCCCTTATGGCTTAGCTTCTATTGTTCCACTCTTCCTACTACACAGCTTCAATGGAGTCCGTTACACTTCCACCTGTAATCTCCACCACCTCAATACCAGGAGAAGTAGAAGTCACATCTACAGAGCTCAAATCAACCAACCAACACATCATTCATTCTCTAATTTCTGTAAGCATTCATAACTCTAATTTCGTTCCGCAGTCTAATGTTCTCGGTAGCGAAGTGAGTTACTTCATGTTGGAAATTGACATATTAACAACATTATGCAATCGACTAAATACACATATTTAGGTTACCTCCTTCGAACGATTGCACTTTGCGGAAGCGGAAGCGGATCTGCCTGAGGTTGGGATCACGGTCTGCCGGACGGGAGGACACGCCACGGTTTGACGGGCTATGACCTATATCACCACAGCTACTAACCTCTGTCTATACTGTAGGGTGGCTATCTATCAGTCAACTTCCTTAGGGTTTCTACAAACCCTGAGCACCCCTATATATACTGATATAGAGGGATAGGTTTTAAGGCCAGATACATAACTGGGCTTATGTGAATGGGCTCCCACTTAGGGCGGCCCATTATCCTAAAACCAACATCTCCCACTCGCACAAAGTGGGGGGCGCTCATTCATCAAGCCAGCACCATGAGAACAAATCTCATAATACAGTAAAGTCACATACGAGGAGGCAGCCGTGCGACCAACAGACACAACGAGCAAAGTGCTACGCACCGGTTAAGAATACGTAGCGACCCGCGGATCTCACACCAGCAGTGGAAATGTGTCCTGCACCCTTGGTCATGTAATCTTTCTCCAGGTCTGACCACAAAGGATCTTTCAGACCTATATACGCATTATGCCCACAACCGCAGCCTATGCCGCAGTTGATGGCCATCTAGTGGACACAATATCGAGAAGATCCCATAATGACCATCCCCATCCCACGAAACCATCAGCACGATCCAACTCGCTTTTCTAGAACCGGGACCCGGGCGGAATACGTCGAAGGCCCATCGAGCACGGACTAAGATAGCAAACACTGAATCGAACCTCAAGCCACTGTTCAGAGTAATGAGGGTACGTACGCGGCTCTTACACAA
Organism: Chamaenerion angustifolium; assembly: GCA_946814005.1. Lineage (NCBI taxonomy): Eukaryota > Viridiplantae > Streptophyta > Magnoliopsida > Myrtales > Onagraceae > Chamaenerion > Chamaenerion angustifolium. Next base: position 10,638,181 of record OX328278.1, on the reverse strand, counting down.
AGAGCTCTGGGTCTCACACGACTCCGAGTTAAGATCACATCTCGAGTCAAACCCATGGTCGTATTTGGGTGCGCCGCGGTATGGAACGCGCGCTACAGCATATCTCCTCTCCCATGGAGCATATGTCTAAATGCTGTACAGATGTCCATCAGGCACACAAAGTACCCAAACCAAAAGTCACAAAGACTCCCATCCGACCCCTGAGTGGATTGACAGACCATAATCTGTCGTAGTGCGAAATCAGATAGTTCCGAACACAAAGTTCTTTCCGGTCATCCCATCAGACTTCCAGAACTAGAAACTATCACCAGCCTCACTTAGCCACAAAAGCACAGAAGCTATCACCCGTGTGAGAGGGTGATCTAATCCACTTTGACATATTTCAACAAACAATCACAGAAATGAACACACAAAATACTCAAACTGCGAAAACATGCATACTTAAATATAATTCAAGTCAAAGAACATTGTTTGGGAAATATAATTAATGAAGCATATCAACTATGTCTACACAATCCTAGAGACTTCACATGTCTCACAAAAGGGTCCCTCTTTAGGGTTTTGGTGAAGGGGTCCGCAACCATCTCTTCTGTAGACAAATACTCCAAACTTATCATCTTGTGTCTCACCATGTCTCTAGCATAGTTATACTTGATATCAATGTGCTTCGACTTGTTATGGTACTTGGGATCCTTTGTAGCGGAGATCGCGGCCTGATTATCGGAGTAAACCAGGATCGGATCAACTGGAATCCTCTGGCTCAGCAATCCATCCAGGAGCCTCTTTATCCACACTGCCTCTTGAGCGGCCGACGCAACAGCCACAAATTCGGCTTCCATGGTGGACAACGCGGTGCATGACTGTTTCTTGCTCATCCATGAAATTGCTCCATTGGAGAGTACGAACACAAAGCCCGATGTGGATTTCCTTTCATCCAGGTCACCACCGTAGTCTGCATCGCTGTACCCTATTATTCGAAAATCCTCTGATCTCCGCAAGTTTCCTCCATAGCACAAGGCATAGTTGACGGTGCCTTTAAGATATCGCATGATCCTCTTCACTGCCAGCCAATGTTTCAATCCGGGGTCAGCTTGGTACCGACATACCATGCCGACTGCGTGACAGATATCAGGCCGAGTACACACCATTGCATACATCAGGCTTCCGACTGCGCTCAGATACGGAATCTGTTCCATCCTGTCCTTTTCTTCTTTAGTCTTTGGACACATATCCTTGTTGAGAGGTTGACCAATGTTAGCTGGAGTATCAGTGGGTTTGCAGTTATTCATGTTGAACTTTTCCAACACTTTATTTATGTAACTCTCCTGAGAAAGCCACAACTGCCTCCTACGGCGATCCCTCGAGATCTGAATCCCAAGGATATATGCCGCCTCACCCATATCCTTCATCTCGAATAGAGAGGATAACCAGGCCTTGGCCTGTGTGAGGTACTCCAAGCTATTTCCGGCTATTAGTATGTCATCCACGTATAGAGTCATAAACACAAAGTCCGGTCCAGATCTCTTGGTGTACACGCAATGATCCTCATCCAGCATGAGAAATCCATTTTCCACGACCAAGTCATGAAATCTGCGGTACCACTGCCTAGAGGACTGTTTTAGACCATAGATCGATTTATGTAGCTTGCACACTAAGTGCTCATCACCTTTCTGCACAAAGCATTCAGGTTGCTCCATGTAGATCTCTTCTTCTAACTCACCATTGAGGAAGGCGGTCTTAACGTCCATCTGATGCAGTTCCAGATCTAGACTTGCTGTAATAGCCAGAATCAAGCGGATTGTGGTCATTCGAACAGTCGGTGAGAAGGTCTCCTTAAAGTCCACTCCCTCCTTCTGTGTATAACCTTTCGCGACTAGTCGAGCTTTGTAACGCTCAACTGTTCCATCGGCCTTGAGCTTCGTTTTCAGAACCCATTTAGCTCCTATTGCTCTGCGTCCTCTCGGAAGGTCGACCAGTGCCCAAACACCGTTCTTCCTCATTGATTTCATCTCGTCCTCCATCGCTTTCATCCATTCTTCCTGGAAGGGTCCACTTAGAGCTTCTCTGACGTTTTTCGGCTCAAAAGCTGTCTCATCAGATATTAGGGTGTAAAGTTCTCCATCACCTTCGAACGCATATCGTCGGGAGGGAAACTTACGTCTTAGCCCACGGCCTAACATCTCATTACTACCAGGGGTATGACCATGATCACTCCCACTGGGAATGAGACCCCCAATGCTCCCACTGTCAACAAGATCATCATGAGCGGAATCTATTTCATTCGCTCCAGCAGGAGGTGAATCCGGCAGATGACGAACAGATTCATCCTCTGCGGCTTCAACTCTCCCACTCGAATTAACAGGTATCTGCTCAACTTGATCTTGCATCTCATATAGAGATCGGTCCAAACCAATCTCACCCTTCTTCGGAAATTCGTTCTCTAAGAACGTCGCGTCTCGTGATTCGAATTCGGAAACACTCCCACTGTCCTGTTCAGCTATAAACACATATCCCTTGGAGGTTTCAGAGTAACCAACAAAGATACTCTTCTTTCCTCTAGGTCCAATCTTCCCAAACTTGTTCGAGGAATCATGGGTGTAAGCGGCGCACCCCCATGGGCGCATACGGCTAAGGTCCAGACTTCTTCCAGTCCAAAGCTCGTATGGAGTGGAGTTAACCGTTTTCGTCGGCACACGGTTCAGGATGTAGGCAGCAGTTTTCAAAGCATCTCCCCAAAAGGAAATTGGCAATTGAGCCTGCGCCATCATCGACCGAACCATTTCAAGGAGCGTTCTATTGCGCCTCTCTGCAACACCATTTTGCTGAGGGGTGTAGGGAACCGTCAACTGATGAATGATCCCCTTTTCAGTGCATAGATCGTTGAATTCCACTGAAAGGTACTCTCTTCCACGATCAGTGCGGAGGGTCTTAACCTTCCGATCTAATTGATTCTCAACCAAATTCAGAAAAGATCTGAAGCAACTTATTGCCTCAGATTTATGGGAGATCAAGTAGACGAATCCATAACGGGTATAATCATCTGTAAATGTGATGAAATATCTTGCTCCATGCCGCGCCCTAACACTAAGAGGGCCACAGACGTCAGAATGAACTAATTGCAAAGGATATTCAGCTCTAGGGGCCTTACCAAAAGGCTTTCGGGTGGTTTTTCCTGCTAGACAATTAACACACGTAGACATCTCCACATGCGGAATGTTAGGCAGCAAGCCCCGTTGGGCCAGCCGCTGCATTCTATGTTGGCCAATATGACCTAATCTAGCGTGCCATTCATTCACATCGCAAACATTTCCACGAGTAGAAGAAAGCATGAAATTATTATTGTTGCATGAATCCAAATCCAAAACAATAAATCCACCAGAAACTATCCCAAAACCAAATAGAGATGATGCTAAAGATAATTGGACGGAAAGTTCATGAAAAGACAATGTAAAACCAAGTTTCATTAATCCTAAAACTGAAATAACATTCCGGCTAATCTGCGGAGCATAGAGGACATCATGTAAGACTAGGACTTGACCACCACGCAGACGCAGCTGACAAGTTCCAATCCCTTCGACTTCAACACGAGAGTTGTTGCCGACATAAATCCATCTAGTCTCCCGCGAAACTCTCCGGTACTCTACGAAAGCATCTCGATCCCTGGCTATGTGGTCCGTCGATCCTGAATCCAAAATCCACATAGGACATGATTCAACCAACATAACAGTACTAGAAACACAAAGTTCACTAGAATTGCCAACGAGATTTACCTGTCGCGCTGGTTCAGGGCATGCACTCGCAATGTGTCCCTTATGGCCACAGTTGAAGCATTTCCTGGACTCAGGCTTCTTGGCTCTGCGCGGACGTTTCTGCGCTGCTGCTTTCGGAGGATGATCAGTCTTTATCTTCTTTGCCACTGGTGCACCTGCGACTGCTCGCCGTGCACCACTCCCTCGCTTATTACGATTCTTCTTAGGTCCAGAGAACGATGCCATATGAACCTCGATCTTAGGCCCTGTAGCCTTGAGACGTTCCTCTTCCAGCTCAATGTGCCTTCGAACGTGTTCAAAGGTGTTGAGCCCTTCAGAGTGGGTCATTTGAATCTTCATCTGTTCCCAGGAGTCAGGCAAAGAGCGGATCACGGCCTGGATTTGCTGCTCATCGGTCAGGGGCTGACCGGCCTCCTTGAGTTCTGCAATCATGTTGGCCATGTGCCTCAAATGCTGTCTCATGGAGTGCTGAGGATTCATCTTGTAAGAATCGAACTTGATGTTGAGCGAACGAAGCTGCGCAGTCGTATAGACACCAAATCTATCCTGCAAAGCATCCCACAGCCCTTTAGCCGTGTCTTCCAGCTCAAATTCACACAGAATATCATCATCCATGGTACTCAGCAATGTAGCGCGCGCCTCAGCGTCCTTGGCCTCCCACTCATCATAGAAGGCCTTCTGCTGATTCGTTAATCCAGTGTCGGGTCTTTTCTTGATCTTCTTGATGTGGTCAATCGACCTTTGCTCAATCAGAACCATCTGTATACGCTTACTCCAGATTTTGTAGTTTTCACCGTTAAGTCTCAGACCTTTGTTCAGCTCAGCGATGATGTTCTTCGTGGCGGCCATTTCACTAACTAAAGGAAATTTGATTAGGATCATATGGAGACACAAGGAACAATGTTCTAATGCATGTAAAAAGACAAGTCTCAAATTAATAGGACAGACTTTAAAACATACTTAAATTCGGAGGACAACCCAAGCTAGGCCGGGAAGCACTCCCCGTTTCTAAGCACATCCTAAAATCACTACTACCAATCGAAACACAGTCTATACAAACAGTCCTCTAAAGAACCGGAGTCGAACAGATCGCACTAAGCATTCAACTCTAACACAAGATAATTGTCCTAGCATTATTTAAGCAAATTCAGAGAACCTCGCAGACTAACCGGTCGGTTCACATCTAGGAACATATCCCCAGGTGTAGTTCGAACTTATCCAAACTTCTGAAGGGCTACTAAGAACAATCCTAAAGGTTTGCTACCTGGATTATGCTAGAACTAGATCTCCCTACAAGGTAATCTATCCTATGCAAGTACGGTAACAAACACACATTTCAATACACACACATATATTGAGATCTTTCAAAAATAATTAAATTTGGGGCTAATTTTGAATTTTCAAAACTTTGAGGACCAAAGTCACCCAAACAAGTAAAATTAATTAACATGTTAGACCAATTTTCACACACTATGCTGGGATCTCAACAAATCATAACCTAGTCAATTCTACCAGTCATGGAGTCAAGAGCCACGCAAATAATGTAAGGCAAGACTATCTACCCTGCAGAAAACACAAAATAATCCAGGGAACTCAAGGAACCCACACAGCATTCAATATATATCCAGTCATGCAATATAAAACATCATAAGGCTCTCCCAGCAATTTAAATTAGTCCAACAGATAATTTAATTAGCCCAAAAATTATTATTGAAAGCGGTCCAGCACATTTACCGGACTAAATCAGGTCATCTGAACCCACAGAAGGTCCAAGATCGTTTCCAAGTTCGTTTCGAACCAATTCTGGCGGCCCAAAGCCTCCGAATTAGCTCAGACCGGTTTGAACAGCACTGAGCCATCCAATCCGGTCCGAACCGGTCCGGACAGCCTCAGCCAACCAGTCCGGTCCGAACCGGCCCGGTCAGCCTCAGCCAGCCGGTCCGACCCCGGTCCGGTTCGTCAGCGAACCGAACCAGTATTAAGACGGTCTGGTCCAACTTATCGGACCAAACCGGTTTGGACCGGTTCACTAAGACCGGTCCAAACAGTGCCATCTCCTTCGTTGAAGGAGATGGCACGCTGCTAGGGTTCAAAAAACCCTAGCAGCCGCAGCCTTTGCAATGGTGGCCAGCCGCGAAGGCTGGCCACGGGGTTGGGTCGGCCACCACTGGCCGACCCTTCCCTGGCGTCCCTAGCGGCTGGCCGCAGCCACAAAGGCTGCGGCCAGTCGCGGGGGCCACAGCCACGAAGGCTGTGGTCCCAGCCTGTGCTTGGCCGCAGCCCAGTGGCTGCGGCCTTGCGAGGCCGAGCCGCAGCCACTGAGGCTGCGGCCGACCTGGGGACGCGGCCGCAGCCACTGAGGCTGCGGCCCTAGAGGGTCGATCCGCAGCCACTGAGGCTGCGGTCGACCTGGACTCGGCCGCAGCCACGAAGGCTGCGGCCTGAACCGAACGTGGCCGCAGCCACGGTGGCTGCGGCCGACCTGAGCGTGGCCGCAGCCACGGTGGCTGCGGCCCGTAGGGGCTGAGCTGCGGCCACGAAGGCCGCCGCCGCCCCTATTTCGGCCTCGAGCTGGGCTGCTTTTTCCCGATTCGATCCCGTCGCGATCACGATGACGCCGTGGGGATTTTCCTCTTTGAATTCGACAATTTGGAAACCAACCTACTATGGCTCTGATACCAATGTTGGAAATTGACATATTAACAACATTATGCAATCGACTAAATACACATATTTAGGTTAACTCCTTCGAACGATTGCACTTTGCGGAAGCGGAAGCGGATCTGCCTGAGGTTGGGATCACGGTCTGCCGGACGGGAGGACACGCCACGGTTTGACGGGCTATGACCTATATCACCACAGCTACTAACCTCTGTCTATACTGTAGGGTGGCTATCTATCAGTCAACTTCCTTAGGGTTTCTACAAACCCTGAGCACCCCTATATATACTGATATAGAGGGATAGGTTTTAAGGCCAGATACATAACTGGGCTTATGTGAATGGGCTCCCACTTAGGGCGGCCCATTATCCTAAAACCAACACTTCAGGTTTGTGTCTAAGAAGAAGGATTATATGTACAAAAATGACTACTGCAATCACAAAAGTGTGAGCATTACATTGTTCTGTATGAGCTTTGCTCTCCGTGCATGATGGTTTTCGAGTTCCCACCAAGGGAATCCTGCATCACAATATTGAAACATTGATTAACAATCCCACACAAATAAAAAAAGAAATGAATCATTAAAAGAAAAATGCTTCAGAGACTACGTGAAGAAGGAAGGTCAGCGTTGAATCTCTATAAGGAATGTGTCTGGGCATCCCATGTGCGACGTCCACAAGAACCATGATCAACCAATTCATTAATGGGTAACTTCTTGAGCAGAATGCTGTTTCACTTCTTGACAAATCATTAGGGTTGTTCCTAAACAAGATTGATGCTTTCTCTCCACTCGACACAAACCACAGAACATGCTTCAGGTCATGGACGATGAAATCAAGAACAATACACGAAAGATCTCCTTCATTTGATCTGCTGGAAGAATCTGAAACTTGCTGAACAAACGCAAAATTCAGAATCGAGGAACGGAACGGAGGAGGAAGACGATCCAGAGCTCGGAAACAGCAAAGATCTGATTGTGAAGTCCGCGTTTGGGGAAGAGAGCGTGGAAGCGGAGCTCATGAGAATCCACAACCTCGGGGGGCCGCCCAGATTTCTGTTCACGATCAAGGAAGAGACGAAGGAGAATCTAGACTCCAAAGACGGAAGATCGACGAGGAAAGGCTCCAGGACGCGGAGTCTGAGCAATTTGATTCTCGCGTTGGATCAAAATACAACCAAATATAAAAATGATATTCATAATACAATAGAATATCGAAGCAGATGAAGTCTCCCAAAGCTCAGAATCGACTTCCGATGGAGAAGAAGATGGATTCTTGGTATCGACTGAAAGGAATTATCTTCTCCGTTGAAGATAAGGGCATTGTTGTTCAGAGCCTCCGTGACGCCAATGTTGTTCTGAGCTGCAAAAGCTTTTGACATAAGTCCATTTTGGTCTTTAAAATTTAAGTCAAGTCTGATTGGCACATGTCAGTTTACCGTCTCAAATAAACGGACTTAGGACAGAAATTGGGAATTTTTGATTTTATCGAAACATTAGGACTAAAATTTTAAATTTTAAATTTTAAGAGGATTCTTAAATTTCGGCCAAACTTTAGAGGGCACTTTGACCATTAACCCTAGTTATTAGAAATTGGGTCGGACCACCGGTCGAACCTGGTTCAACCGTGAATCAATGGGATGGACGGTCCGGTTCTTACAAAATATCAACATGTCTACTCAACCCGGTTCAGTAGGTAAAAATTGACTGATTTTTAAAGAACTGGATGTTTTTTTGAAGAATCATACGGTTTTTCGATTAATCTCAATTTGTTTTATCGTATTCCTCACTGTGACTTATCAATTCAGTGTAACCCTAATTTTAGGTAATAAGTTATGTGACCGGATGATCCGATCGGTGAACCGAAAGTCGGACCATCTGAACAGAGAACCAGCCCCTTCACCGGTTCGAGGGTTGATCCGATTTTGTTACTATGGTTTTCATACGTTTATAAAACGGTACTAAATAATTTATTTTGAATTGTTGGTATTTTGTTTATAGTTCCATCAACCTATAGATTGATATATTAAACATCACATTTTGTTTATGGCTACAACTAAGTAACTACCCTTTTTATTGTTGCACTTTTTAACATTTAATAACAAAAATTAATTATTAAATTAAAACAATAGCAAAAAGATATATTAATACAGACATCTAAAATATATTGTAATAAATTACAAGTGTTAGGTATTTAAAATTTTATTTTTCTAAATTGTCAAAATGTAAATAGTCATGTACCTAACAAACTTCTACGCCTAGATACATAATATGTACCTTTTCTATATTATTAAAACAACAAATAAATAAATTCGCCAATAATGTATTAATAACTAAAATATGAATAACACATAATTATTGGTCACATAAAGAAAGCTTAGTTTGTTGATTATTTTTTTTCCATAGTAGACCTTTCTTAAAATCGTTTTTTTACTCAACCAAGTCAATATGTGAATTCCATTAGCCGGAAGGAATTCTTACAAAAAAATATTGTTAGCCAAAATTTGAACTCACAATATCAGTATTCACAACGTTACATTATTTCTCTAGACTAAAGGTAGCGTATATTTAAATTAGCGAAATAATATTTTGTAAAATTTTGTTCCAATTTAAATTTAAACTCATGACCCTATAGCAATACATTGTTTTACTTGGTAACTACTAATACCTAATTTTCTTTACGTAAATAAATTATACTTAAAAAATGTTGTTCGGGTATATTAAACCCTCTAATTTAGAAATATCATTTTTTAAAACATTTTCAATATTCAATAGATAAATAAATTAGAATTCTAACCAAACAAACCAACGACGTTGTGTTTTGACTTACTTTGTCCCTTTGTTGTCCGTTTTACAATCATCTAGGTCGATTTAAGCAAAGACGAAAATTAATGTCTTTAGATCATATATATATATATATTGATATACTATAACTATTGAACGTTAGATTTTTGAGTCTACCAACTCTATTATATTAAAAAAATCATCATGGTTTGAATTAAATTTACGTTAGGAGTATTTAAATCATCTTTTTCTATAATTTCAGATTGTTGTGTACGTCGAAACTATCATCGTTTGCTTAGTTAAATTCTAATTTTTAATCTATTGAATATAATTTTTTAAATTTATTTGGAGATGTTTCTAAAAAGTGATATTTTTAAATTAGATGGTTTAACTTAGTTAAATAATATTTTTGAAGTATAATTTATGTGCATAAAAAAATATATGGTGTTAGTAATCTTGTGGTAAAGCACACTATTGTGGTAAAGCACTATGGAGTTATAACAAAGTCATGAATTTAAATTTGGTTAAATAAAATTTGTATAAAAAACAATAAGTATTTTACATTAAAAATATTTATGCCTGTTGCTATGAAGATTGAGGCTATAGTATTAAATCTTGTCTGGAATTCTTTTTTCACAAATACGATTCGCGGATTAATTTACTTTTGTATTTTTTTTTTAAATTTCGAAATTTGATTTCGATGTAGATTTACTTAAAAAAAAAACTATTTTGTTGCCTGCTTCTAAGTTGTTCGGCCAACTTTATGTGTGGGCCTTGGGCCCAATCTTTGCAGCCTTATTGAAAAGAAAAAGTAATTCCCACTAAATCACTGAAATTCGAATATGACCTACTATTAAGTACAAACATAGTACTGACAATATCCTACGAAACACGAGAACACAATACAGACACACGAAAAAGTATGTTCGTAGAAGCATGTGACATAACGATAACACGGTGACACGATCACAATAACACAAAAAGTATTTTACTGTCGTGTTCGTGTTTAGCTTTCAGAACACGAAACACCCCAAAACACAATAAAGTTGGACTTGAAAGTCTATTTGTTTTTGAATACTTTTCTAAACAAACATCGTTTAATAGTTTTTAAGAGACTATTTAGAAATTTAATTTTTAAAGTATGTCAATTTTATATTAAAGACTCGTAAAGTATGATGCTTGAATTGTTAATTCTTACTATGAACAATTCGTTATTTTGATATTTCTTTATAACTCTCGCATGTGAAGATATATCGGACTAACTTAAAACAACACAATATGAACACGCACAAAAAATTGCGTGTCGTGTTCGTGTTAATGAACATAACACAATAAGTTTTTAGTACGTGTTCGTGTTTGGTAAGTGTCGCACGATAAAACGCACGTACGCACGATTTGCCACCCTATTCAAACCTATTCGTGTCTACACATTATGTAATTTAAAATACGACGGGAGTTTTTAATTATATATAACTAATATATAAAGCAGATTGTTGTGTACAATAGTTTAAAATAGGTTGTTTTTAATGTATTTTTATGCTTTTCTATTTTCTCTTTTTTAAAATTATATTACATAAAATAAATTAGTACATAGGAAAAAATTACAAATACTTCTATTGTAAAAAATTAATATTTTTGGGATAGTAAATCAATGAAATGAACTTAGTATGGATGTAAAAAATGGTTAATATGATTATATTTAGACGAATAAAATATACACGAAGTTATTTTGTTTATCACAAAATATTTGTAAATAAAAAAATAAAGGCGTGATTATCACTGTAGTCTAAAATGGTATGCTCAGGTATAAATTATTATATTTTTACCCATAGTTTATTTTTAAAATAATAAATCTAATCTTATGAAGTTAACAAATATATCAATAGAGCAAATAGAGATTCTATTTGTAAGTTATCGACTACTAAATACATACTAGTTTTGTTAAAAGACTAAAACGTCCTAATAAGTTTTTACATATTTGCCCTTACCTATTTTAAAAATAAAACAAAATTACTAAAGAAAGACCACATATTTTTTTCACCCCATATTTTACATATTTTTCACCTCATTCAAAATTTCATTTTTAACCTAGAAGCATAGGAACCAATCGGAATTAGCCACAACCGGCTAGCACCCTAAACCGCGTCACCAACACCGACCAGCAGCCACAGCAGCACCACAACCGGCCAACAACCACAATAGCACCAGCACCGACCAGCAGCTCCAGCATTGGCGAGTCGCACCAGCACCGACCAACACCCTAAACCGCGTTGATTCTTCAGCCAAACAGCCACCACCAGCCGCAAATTGGTACGTTCGCTTAACAATGTATAAGGTTTCGAAGTAATAATCGGCGTTCATGGCAGAATGTCGATTGAAGATGCAATAATCGACACGCATATGCCGATTATTCATCCTAAAATCAGTATGAAATACCCGTTTTTTACTACACGAATCGGTAAGTATCAATCGTTTTTTACTACACGAATTGGTAAGTATCACCCGTTTTTTACTACACGAATCGGTAAATATCAACCGTTTTTTCATGCCATGAATTGACAAGTTCATGTCGATTTGTAATCCAAGAATCAGGAGGGACCTGCTGATTCTTCTGCCTAAAGATGTTGCATTGCCGATTAATTATGTACGAAACGACTATCTAATGCCGATTTTTGGAAGACAACCCGTTTTTAATTTGGGATATGTTGGTGTTTTTTTGAATTATAAACTATATGTTCTTATGTTTAAACTGTTGTAGACGGTAATACACGAAGGAAAATAACAAATGGATGATAATACACGAAAAAAATCAAGAGAATCTGCACACAAAGGCAAAGAACCATTATGCTATTCAAGAAAGAAGCATAGAGTTGTTAAAGAAATCGGATCTTCTTCTCACAATAATCCTTCTACACATCATGTTCATACGTCTGTAAGAGATGACTCAACACCGATCTCCATTCCAGGAGGTCCATTCGAGTTTGATGTTCTTCCAAACTTTAGTGAACACGTAGCTCGAAAGTTATACGAGGGTGTTGTAAGTTTATAGTGTATATTTTTTATATAATAATTAGTGATTCTATTAACAAATATTTGACCTATGATTATTTATTTTTGTAGGAGCGAGATGATTTTTGAATACATTCTCATGGTCCCAAATTGGCTGAATGGGTGATTCCAGAACATGCTGAACCATCAAACGACTTGTGGTCGATTCTGGAATTAGTCAGCTAGTACAATGCAGTTTTCTTTAATGCGACAGAAATCTTATTTCGGCCTTGGTTGAGAGATGGCAGGCAGACACAAACACATTTCACTTACCTTTTGGTGAGATGACTATTACTCTTGATGATATTTCTACACTCTTAGGATTGTTAGTAGTTGGAGAAGTGGTTCAAACTAGTAAGCTTACGAATGAAACATCTCCAAGCTTTATTAGTTATGCTCTAGGAGTATCTGAAGATATAGCCACAAATGCGCTTAGAGGAGGCACCAGACAAAGCATAAAATTAGAATGGTTGCGACAAACGTTCATGCATACAGTCGATCATTCATTACCCATGCAGGTGGAGTATGCTGTACGTGCTTATTTATTATACGTATTGGGTTGTACAATATTTATAGATAAGAGTGGTACTCGAGTGCATGCACACTTGTTGGAGTTGTTACTGGATTTGAAAGTCGTACGCAATTATGCTTGGGTGCAGCTGCTCTTGCACAGTTATACCATCAGTTAGGTGATGCCTCCAAAGCAAAGACCAAACAAATGGTTGGATTTTTATCTTTGTTGGAAGTATGGGCGTACGAGCACTTCCCACGTATACGACCAGTACGATGTCCTTCAGTTACAAGGTACACTCAGGATTTACCATGTGCATTACGTTGGATTGATCGCTCCTTAATTGGAGGTGGAAATGAACAACGAATTACGACTAGGATAATATTTGACCAGATAGAGTCCAACGATGTGAGTATTTTTCTTGACTATTTATTTTAATAAATATAACATATATTAAAGAATCTTTGTATGTAGGTCGTTTGGTACCCTTACATAAATGCACGATCATTTCATCCGATGCCTGATATAGATTTTTTCACTAGTTGCATACCGGTTTTGGATATCAGTGAACCATATAGTCCTGAGTGTGTTCTTCGCCAGTTGGGTCGTGTTCAAATAATTCCTCCTTTGCCGTTATCACCAAGTTTTCGAAGAGAATCTAGTAGTAAGGGTAGAAGGAAGGTTAATAGGCTTATTACTCAGACGTGGAGCAGATGGAAGAGTCATTTACTCGATGATACATTGCGGAGTTGCCCGATCAGGATTGATGGGCAAGATTGTCTTTCTGGATACACTGATTGGTACATTCCTCGAACACATCGGTATGTTCATCCGCAATACAACGTTCCACACACACCATTGCCCATGCCACGGGTAAGGACATCCGTAGACGCATTAGTGGTTGCTTGTTTACGAACTTCTTTCCATCCATCGGTATCATTGTTTCCCAATAGTCCCGCAATAGCACGAAATCCACAATGACTATCCATTGAAGGATTAATTATATCAATAATTAAGTCCTTTATATCCTTTGGAAATCGATCTCGAAACTCCATACTTGAGTTGTCCTGACAATTGGACATATCAACTGAAAATTGATCATTACACTCCAAATTTTTATTTTTTCGAAGGGTCGACAACTTCTTGTTCGTCTGACTTTGCTTTTCATCTTTGGGAGAAATTACATCTACCAACTCAAAAGCTGAAGGGTTCCGACGAGTCGATGTGTCTGTTCTAACATGGGGTCGCCCCTTCATATTAGCCTTAACTTGAGGTTCACATAAATCAACTGATTGAGGGTTAAAGACTTCTCTCATTTTCCTTGCATAGTATGAGAGTTGACAATTATCAAATGTAGCAATTTCGTCAACATACTTGTGCAACATAGCAATAACTTCTGGCGTATCACTTTTAACTGTGGAAGTAATTGTCAACTTGGTCCAATGTGTATGTAAAGAAGGCAACGAAATTGGGACACCATCGCGAATAAATTCTGCTATCTCGTACGTGCCTGGTAGGCCGTGTGTTGCTCGTTTGTAACATCCACAAAATTTTTTCACAGTACCAACACCTTCAACATGCTTATGCTCATTTATTATCTCTTCCAGAACCGTTTCTGAAACTAAACCACGAATGTCTCCAAATAGTGATATATTGTATGAGTGCTTCACAACTGTCATACTTCTCTCAAAAGATGCCTTAATTTCAGCAAATTTAAGCTCTAAATTTTCATGTATTTTAGTCGACGCCACGCGAAAAGCACATTGTGAGGTTCCAAGTTGCCGCTTGAGTTTCGCATGAGCATTCTCAACCCTAAATGAAATAGTTTCTCATAAGTTACAATATAATTTCATAATTATATAACTACAAAATCAATTAACTAATCATACCTGTATGTAGTTAATGTTCCGAAGTGCATATAAGTATTTGTCCAAACATCAACAAATCTCTCTTTATAGGGAGTTAACCAATTATCCACCACGTACTTAACTACATTCGGATAAACTTTAAAAGCTCTTGTGAGCTCTGTTAAGTTCTGTTCATAGTCAGTTTTTGTACGTGACCTAACTATAATACCCCAATATTTCATGAACTTGTCACACAATGTCTTATCTCCCATCACCTTCTTACACTTTGTCAATACATTCTTACTGATGTGCCACCTACATAACAAGTGTTGTGATGTAGGGAACATTTTTTGAATAGTGTTCATAAGAGATAAGTCCCTATCAGTAATGAGGATGGCTGCGATATCACAACCATTATCATCCATCAACGAATGCAATTTGTGCAGCACCCATAAAACGTTATCTTCTCGTTCTGAACTAAGATATGCAGTTGCAACTGTAAATGTCATATTAGTGGATGTGATTCCGAAGATCTCTAGAAAGGGAAAACGATATATGTTTGTCTTGTAAGTATAATCTAGCAGCAACACATGTGGAAAAGTACGCAACAAGCTCATACTCAAGTCTGAAACATTATTTGCACCGTCGCTGGATGTTCTGTGATGCTCAACATAATTGTGTTCGCGAAGATCTCTTAATAAATGTTGCACTTCTGACTGTCTAGCTCTCTCAAGAATATTAAATTTACTACGTTCATTGTAAGTAGTCTTGATCGTTGTAGCATTGAAAGAATCTCGATTCTTTAGAGTCTTCAAATTTCTTTCGGACGAACTAAACTTTTGGACATGTCTACTAACACATTAGACTCTTCTTGTGTCAACCGACCGACAAAACTATGTCCTTCAAAATTCTCAGTAGCGCTATGGTTGTGTTTTCCATTTATTACTTCCAACACCAAACCCAAACCACTTATTTCAAGTCCACACTTAAGTGTGAACGAACATCCACATTTTTTTGTCCCCGGTCTTCTTCTTTTCTTAACGTCTGTGGTTTCATTAGATACGAATGATCTATATGAACCAACACGCTCACAGGCAAGCAAAACACGTGGTCTCTTGCGTATTCCATCGACATCAGAGGTTTTAACAACTATCACATGTCCATGTCGTTTGCCAACCACTCAGGCCCATTCAATTACATCATCTATTGTATGGTATATCTGCAATAAAAATTATAAGAAAAAATATATTTAGAAAAATAATAATCATATAAATGAAAGAAAAAATATCAAGTACTCACATCGAATGTAGTATAGTCGCTAGTATAATCCCGAAATACTAACTCGTTATTACATTGAGAAGAATCCTGCATGTTACTCAATTTAAATAAGTAAACAAAGAAAATTAACAACAGTAAAACGAATAAAAGATAGTAACACGTACAAGGTTCGACAGTTCATTGGTGAGATAAAGTATTTCCTTTTTTGGTTCGACGGTATCATTATAAGCTGTTTCATGAACTTCATTGTCATTCATTGTCCAAAATAGAATTCAAACCTTCTAGGTTTTTCATGTAATTCGAATGATTCATAATGTACGAATAAAAAAAAGAATCATGCAATGAACAATTTAAAAGTAAGGAAAAGAACGACACGTGGATAGAGAAACGTGCTACAAAAAAGGAGGATACTTCGATATTATACAGAATCGGTAACAGATTACCGATATGGTTTCCAATAATCGGTAAACACTTGACAATTATATACATAAACAACGGTATCCACTTGCCGACTATGTTAACCAGACCGATTTATTGGTTATAATCGGTTAAACCAGACCGATTTGGTGTTTATTAATCAGGGATTGTTTGCCGATTATGTCTACTGAAATCGACAAGAGTGTGCCGATTCTACCATGGACGAATTGCAACAAAACTTCGTTGATTTGTTTTCTAAACCCTAAACTAATTAAGGGGAACGTACCGACACAGTTGTTGATTTGTTGGCGGCGCGGATGCCCTACACTGATTTGAGGCTGGTGGTGGTTTGTGGCGGCTGGTGGTGGTTTATGGCGGCTGATTTGTGGCGACTGGTACCAAAAAAAGTTGATTGGATGAAGGAGTGGAGTGTATGGTGATCGGAGATGTGGCTTGTGGTAAAAGAGCAAATATAAATATAAAAATGTAAAAAAATAAGTGGTTTTTGTTTAGTAATTTTATTTTATTTTTAAAATAGGGAAGGGCAAATATGTAAAAACCTATTAGGACGTTTTAGTCTTTGAACAATAGTGGTCTGTATGTAGTGGTTGGTCTGCAAATAGAATCTCCCTAGAGTAAACTATGTCTTTAACCTTGTAATGTTTGGTCACATTTTCAAAATCCCCCTATCGTTTGGTTTTAAAAACTTTTATTTCTAACGTTTGAAGAGATGTTCAGTTTCACCTTTCATCATTTCTTTATCCAAATTAATAGAATATCTGTTGAAGATTGTTAAAATAACACAACACTTTTAAGAATATCACTGTTAAACTCGTCATAACGTTTCTATATGTTACAATTTAATTCTGATTCAATTGGGACTCGATTAAGCCTCAAGTGAATCGTGACTCAATTATGCCTCAAGTGAATCGTGACTCAATTGTAACATATAACAATGCTTTAAAAGGTTTAATTATAACATTCTTAAGAATATTATTTTATTCTTACATTTTTCAAAACATATTTTTTTAAGTTTGGCTTAAAACAATTGACGAAAGAGGAAAACTGAACATTTGTTTAAGGGAAAAGTATGAAAATGGTACAACATGTTTGCCGAAAATGGTTTTCCAACCCAAACAATTGTTTTTGGTCCAACATGGTTGAAAATGATGGTAATTGGTACCTCCATTACTTTTATGTTAAAAATTTCCGTTAAATATTTTTTATATTTAAAAAATTAACCAACTATTTTTCCAAATGTTACAATTAAACCCTACAAACTTACACTAATGTTTCAACGAAGCCCGACTCAATTCGACCCACACAGGGGGTCCCCTAACCAGTATCCGAAGCCAGACTAGGTAACCCAACCCTGAGGACCTGGTAAGGGTTCGAACCAAGACCATAGGACCCCTGATTGGGGTTAAATTGGAGCCCCAATCGTTTGAACCGAATCCAGCCAGGTTCCGTCCAAACCGATTGGGGCTCCAATTGAGACCCAATCGAGGGTCCTATGGTCTGGATACGAACCCATACCAGGTCCCCATGGATTGAAAAACTGGTCTGGGTTCGGGCCCAGACCATAGAACCCGGATTAGGGCTCAATTGGAGCCCCAATTGTTTGAACCGAACCCAGCCAGGTTCAGTCTAAACTGATTTGGGGCTCCAAATGAGCTCCAATCGGGCGTCCTGTGGTATGGGTCCGAGCCCAGACCAGGTCCCTAGGGTTGGGTGACCTGGTCGGGGTTCGGACCCTGGCTAGGGTACCCTCGGTGTGTCTCGAGTCGAGTAGGGACTTGTTTGAAACATTAGTGTAAGTTTGTAGGGTGTAATTGTAACATTTAGAAAAATATTTGGTTAATTTTGCAAATATGAAAAATATTTAACGGAATTTTTTAACAGAAATGTAACGGAGGTACCAATTACCATCATTTTCAAACGTATTGAACCATTAACCATTACTAAAAAACAAGTTGCACCGAAAACCATTTTGTGCAAACATGATGGATTATTTTCAGACTTTTCCCTTTGTTTAAATGTTAAGGATGAAAGTTTTTAAAAGCCAAAACATTAAGGGGCAAATGTGTATATTACCTCATACAATATAATAATTTTATAAAAATTTAATAATTTTGCAAGAACTCCGCAAGATAGTCTAAGCCTAAAATTCTTTATGCATCTTCATTTCACGCACCTCGCCATTTCTATAACAACCATATTCCTTTTTTCATTGACCTCATTCCATTCTGGTGTGCAAGTAACCATGAATTGGTGCTTGACTCTAGCTTTCTCATAAATGGAGTTGAGCTCTAATGATGTAGATCCAGTTCCATTGTCAATTCTCAAAACTTGAATCCTACAACTACTTTGATTTTTCACAAGATTCTTGAATTTCAAGAATATATTAGGAATTTATGTCTTTGACCTCAGAAAATAAGTCCAACAGATTTTATTGAAGTCCTCTATAAATAAGATAAAGTAAAGGCTACACCTTGTAGCGATGCCATTCGTTGTGGTCCTGTAAGATTAGAGTGCACCAATTAAACTTCCTACTAATTCTTTGAGATGATTTTCTGGCATTTTCCAAAACTGCAAGCATTGGAATCTGTCAATGTTGCTGCAAAGTTAGGAATTCCATTTGATATATTCTTCAATTCTACTGAACTTTGTGTTAGATATCAAAGGAAAAACTGGAGACTGGTTTACTGTAAGAATTCTATGTATTTACTTCAACAGATTTACAACAATTATATTGTATCCTAGAGCTAGATTAGGAAACAACTCTAAAAGGACATTACATATTACATGACATTACATTCTCTATTTGCATATTTCCTTATTTCTAACACTCCCCCTCAAGTTGACTACTAAGGTCGCAAATATTTAACTTTCTCAAAACACTTTTGAAAATCCTTCCATTTACCGCTTAGGAAACAATGTCCGCCAACTGATCCTCACACCCTATGAAGGGAAGAGTGACAATTCCTTTTTCTAGTTTCTCCTTTATAAAATGAGGATCAACCTCAAAATGTTATGTGCGGTCATGTTGGACTGGATTCTCGAAAATATTGATGGCTGCACGATTATCGTACATTAACCTGCTGGACTCCTTTACAGGAAACCCGATCTTAGCTAGTAACTTTTGTAACCATAATACTTTTGTCAGACCTAGAGCTATTACTATAAATTATGTCTGTTCTAGGTGACTTTGTAAATCCTCGAGCCAATAACTAGATAGTGCCACAACCTTCTGCTTTTTGCTCTTCCAGGTGACTAGGTTTCCTCCAACCAGGGTAAAGTACCTTGAGGTCGACCTTCTGTCTGTTGAATTGCTTGCCCAGTCGGCGTCTGTGTATGCTTATAAATCCAGATGACCATTTTTCCAGAATAAGATTCCTACACCTGGAGATGCTTTCAAGTATCGAAGAACTCTCAAAGCACCCTCCATATGACTCATTTGTGGTTTATCCATGAACTGACTCAGGACACTTAATGCATATGCAATGTCAGGCCTCGTGTTGAGTACCATTATTGAGATTTCCCACCAAATGATGATATTGTGCACAATCTGGTGGCTCTGCTCCCTCCATTATTTTAAATCCGCGATTTACCATAATAGGTGTATCCATTGGATTACAGTCAAGTAGTCCTGTTTCAACGAGCAAGTCTATGACATACTTTATTTGAGAGATCAAGATTCCTGTCTTTCAGCGAAGCACTTCAATTCCCAAAAAATATTTCAGCTCCACCAAGTCTTTCATCTCGAACTCTTTAAACAAACTATGCTTGAGCTGTGACATTTTTTTTCAGAATCATCCCCTATAATAATCATATCATCGACATAAATGATTGAGCATGTTACCCGATTCTTCCTCATTTTAAGGAACAAGGTATGATCTGAGTTGCTATGGTAGTATTCGTACTTCTTAATATCCACCGTAAATCTCCCAAACCACGCTCTAGGTGATTGCTGTAGCCCGTACAACACTTTCTTTAATCTTCACACATATGACTTATGAAAACCCGCTTCTAATACATGAGGTGGTTTCATATAGAATTATTCTTCTAGGCTGTCATGAAGGAAAACGTTTTTCACGTCAAGTTGATGAAGTTGCCAATCACGATTGGATGTTATTGAGAACAGGACCTTGATAGTGTCAATTTTTGCGACTGGAGAGAAGGTCTCTGAATAGTCAATGTCGTAGGTCTGAGTATAGCCTTTTACTATCAATCTTGATTTGTAACTCTCGACAGATCCATCCACTCGATGCTTCACAGTGAACACCCATCGACATCCGATAACTATTTTTCTAGGTGGAAGAGTACACTTTTCCCACGTTCTGCTTTTCTCTAGTGCTTCCATTTCTACTTCCATTGCCCGTCTCCATTTGGGTCTTTTGAGTGTTCCTTCTACTGTATTTGGAATGTCTTGAGAGTATATAACTGCTACAAAAGCTCGGGCTCCTGGTGATAAGTTCCCCCTGCTAGGTTAGCTACTAGATACCGTCTGGCTCTAGGGTGTATTCTGGTTCATTCCGAACGGAAGGGACCCCTCTTGTTCTTCTAGCTGGTAACTCATACCTTCCCCATGTTGGTAGAACTTCTTCCTGTACTATTCTTACTTATGGGTCAATTTCATTGTTGCAAGAATCAATCTCATCAAAATTAAGAACAGGGATTACCGCATAAGGACTACTAACCTCATAAGCATTTGAAGCTTGCACTACAGGAGTCGATGTCTTGGTGGTTCCACCTACTTGTTCTTTTGGGACTATCTCAGGCCACACTGTTGTGGTCAACCAATCGAATGGACTACCCCCATAGTACAGTTTTCCCACGTTCTCTATCTCTAGTGCTTCCATCTCTACGTCCATTGCCTGTCTACAGTTGGGGCTTTTCAGTGCTCCTTCTACTATCTTTGGAATATCTTGAGAGTATATAGCTGCTACAAAAGCTCGGGCTCCCGGTGATAAGTTCCCCCTGGCTAGGTTATCTACTAGATACTAACTGGCTCTTGGTGCATTCTGGTCATTCCGAACGGGAGGGACCCCTCTTATTCTTCTGGCTGGTAACTCATACCTTCCCTGTGTTGGTAGAGCTTCTTCCTGTACTATTCTTACTTATGGGTCAACTTCATTGTTAGAAGAATCAATCTCATAGAAATTAAGAATATGGATTATTGAAGAAGACTACTAACCTCAGAAATATTACTCGGGGTTGAGGGGTCCGAAGCATCTGAAGCTTGCACTACAGGATTCGATGTCTCGGTGGTTCCGCCTACTTGCTATTTTGGGACTATATCAGGCCACACATGTGTGGTAAACAAATCGAATGGATTACTACTAAGACTCTCCCCTTGGACAGAAGATTGGGTTGAATAATAAAACTCCGTTTCAAGAAAGTTGCAGTCCATCGTGGTATACATATGATGACTATTAGGATTATAGCAGCAGTAGCCTTTATGATGAATCCCATACCCCACAAAGACACACTTACTAGATGAGGGATCAAACTTGGAACGATCTGACTTTGGAATATGTACAAAGATAGAACACCCAAAAATACGTGGTTGGAGTGTCAAGGCTGTTGGGACACTAATATGCTTAAATAGGATATAAAGTGGACTTTGGAAATTTATCACCTTAGCAGGGAGACGATTAAGGAGATATACTGATGCTACAACTACTTTTGGCCAAAAGGAAGTTGGGACCTTTGACTCTGGCATCATTGCCCTCGTCATTTCAAGGATGTGACGATTCTTCTGTTACACTACCCTATTTAGTTGAGAGGTGTGTGGGCAGGAAATTTGGTGAATGATGCCTTTTTCTTGGAGAAACTTTTTAAGGCCAGAGTTTACAAATTCTCCTATGTTATTATACCGAAGGACTTGTATTTGGGTATTAAACTGGGTGAGGACTAAGTTGTGAAATTCTACAAACTTAGGCGAGACTTCTGACTTGTGTTTGAGGAAATAAACCAAACTCATACGAGAATATTCATCTATAAAAAATATGAAGTATTTAAATCCATTATTTGGCATGCATATAGCATTGTTCGGGGCAGGACCCCACACATCATAATGAATAAGAGAAAATACAGACTTAGCTCTAGAATCTGATTGAGAGTACGACTCTTTATGACTCTTAGCAAGGATGCATGATTCACATACAATATTTTTATTCAAGAGAAATAAACTAGGAAATAATTTATTAAGATACCCCGCAGATGGATCACCCAAATGCCAATGCCACAACCATTGTTGCCTAGTGACTATCCCGTGAGCAAGCGCTGCAGTTTCGTGTTGAGTCACTTCATCCACGTAGTACAACACTTGATGTTCAACACCACGTCCAATAACTCTCCTTGACTGAATATCCTGTAGTAGACAAAAACTTGGATACATCAGTACCATACAGTTTAACTCTCTTGTGACATGATTAATAGAGAGTAATTTGCAGGACAAATCTGGCACATATAAACAATTATGCAATTTAACTGTCGGGCATAGAGCAATGGTTCCAGCTTCATGAACCGGGGTGAGGTCTCCATTTGCGGTTTGTATCATATTTCTTACAGGTATAGACTGACTAATGAAATCATTCATATCATATGTCATTGTAGCAGTAGCTCCACAATCAAATAGCCATCTATTTATTTTTTCAGGTTTAGACTCTTGAGCGGTATGTGCCTGGGAGGTATAAGCTGCTTTTCCAAAAAAGGATATACCCAGTTTCTCATACTCAATTACTGAGGGACAACTTTTGTAATTCTGCAAATTAGAGGGACTAAAAATAGGATTTAAGGACCAGGGGTAGGAAGGTAATTTTCCTCCCGACCCTTTACCTATTTCAGTCAGGTCTTTTCTTGGAGAAACCGTAGCTGCAACCACTCCTTCTCCTATGCTGAAACTTGCTGCAGCTCCCGTTCCTCCTTTTCCTCCTTCTCCTCATTCGGTGCCTTTCTATGCTCTGTCACGATCATTCGCCGTCGTGACCACGTGGCCAGCACCGATCCTGTCCCTTCACTGTCTCTTCCACCCAACGGGGAACCAAATTAGCTGAAAACATTCAGCATTTCTATGACAGAATTTGCCACAGTGGCTACACCAAACGGTTTTCAGGTTGACGTTGCCGCTCCGAGATGGCCTTCCCTTCTCGGCGGGCATCGGTGGCTTAATGGCGTATCCCTGTTGCGTGGTGACCACCGATTCATGTGAGCGAGGTTTGACAACTAGGCCTGCTCCGATCCGGTCCCGATTCTGCCACTTGAAGGTTCAGTATCTCTTCTTGTGACTCCCATTACATACCTTCAGTCCCTTTCTGACCTAATGGTTGCATACGCAACCTCCTTTTCTGGTAATGGGTTATCCCTCAGTAAGTCCCCCTTTTCTTGGTCGAATTCGTCGTTTACGACATTTAGGAACTGGTAGAGCTTGGTCTCTTCCCGTTTCGTGTTCCATATCGCTATATCCTCCAGGTATTTCATTGGATTCGGATCCCTCAACTCGATTTCCCTCCATAGCCGTTTGAATTTGCTGTATAGGGTTTCCAGAGAATCATTACCTTGTTTCGTGCTGTTTGTCCATACGATTAAATCGAACAATTGGACACCATCCTTGATCTTGCTCTGTGTTGTAGATAATCCCTTCCACATGTCCTTTGATGTAGGAAATTCTGCACATTGATGCATCAGGTCAGGCTCCATATTGTCGAGCATCCACGAACGGACGATTACATCGTCTTGTTCCCATATTGTCGAGCATCTTCGACTGTGTGTGTGTGTGTGGGGGGGGGGGGGTCTGGAATACCCGTGAGGTGGTGAAGTTTTCCTTGGCCACCGATTTTCATTCGAATGAGCTGAGACCAGAGGGAGTAATTATTTTTGTTAAGCTTTACGCTAAGATTGATTATGGGAACTGATGTAGGTTCTTTGTGCACACTGTTTGAATGTAGCATGTTCGAGAGTAGTGCTTCCAATTGAGCCACCAACGTTGTGTCGGTTGTAGCGGGTTCATTGGTATGGAGGCTACCGTCTTCAGAACCTGACATGGCTGTAGTAGTAATTGGTAAATGATGATACCGATAAAGGCCGATCACTTATCTGATTGAGAACTCCTGCTCTGATACCATGTTAGATATCAAAGGAAAAACTAGAGAATGGTTTACTGTAAGAATTCTACATATTTACTTCAATAGATTCACAGTAGTTATATTGTATCTTAGGGATATATTAGGAAACGACTCTAAAAGGACATTACATATTACATGAGATTACATTCCCTAGTTGTATATATACTTCTTTCGAACACTTTGTAGGTTACAGTGTCCAAGTATGTTGTGCAAGACTGTAAAGACCCATGCTACATTCTCTTCTTCTTCATGATAATATATATCTTTATGCCCATAATTCTAGCATAAACATACTTAAGATAGATTTTCATAATCAAACTCAATTACGTTATATTTTATCTTCAAGGAGATCACTCATTCATGGATCATGCTCCACTTGGGCAATTCAACTTCTTACGTTACCATTCCATTCCACTTGGGCAAGCTCATAATTCTCTTGGGCAAGGTCACAACACGAAAACACTTGTACTTGCAATGCACTGTTGATGTACTGTCTTGACACTTTGTCAAATCACTTAGACTTCATTATGTCATCACAATCTTAGCATAATCTTTCCATTATCTCCACAGTATTTTGGAAGCTCATTGACATTTAACTTGTTTGACTTTCTCTAATACTTCTCATCCATCCAAAAGCATCACCAAACTTTCCCGAACACCGCCTCATCACTAGGTCTTATTATTTCACTAGTCCACCAATTCCTTTATGAACGTTGGATAGTTTAATTATCATAGTAATTTTGTTCTACTAACAAACTATTTCTTTTAGTGGTCTGACAAATCTTTCTCCACCACTAGAAGTAATCTATCTCGTCGACAAAGATTCAAGGTACCCCCACTCCTCAGACCATACTCCTAAGACAAGAGAGCCTCAATCCACGTCGCGAAACACTTTGTTTTACTCAGTGAATGAGCATTATAGTCTCTCCATATACTGAACATTTAAACTTCTTCATTATGTGGAATAAATCGTCTACATGATGAGCTAAGTAGATTCTTAGCGCAAGCATGAGTGTAGCACACTTCAAAAGCTAATCAAATACCTTAAATACACAAATCATTACACTCAACTTGCAAAGGTTGAGGCAAACTCACAACTACTTTCCTTGATATCCTATTTTGCTGGAACACTATGTTGGGAAATTAAATGCTGCTAATTTCCGCCCCGCAAGATCTTGGGATTCAGTGGCTCAAGAGAAATGCACACGAGACAATAGGATTTACGTGATTCACCAATTTTGCTACGTCCACGACTCACACCCACTTTCACTATAAACAAATAGTGTATCACCCAAACACACATTATGTATCGCTCTCACTCTAAAAGACTAACTCCGTATTTTTGGCTCACATACTCAACACTATTTTTCTACCACAGACTCAACACTCCAACAACCGTTTCTTACTCTTCCCTCTTTCTTGTTCTTATTCTTTCCTTCGACATTGTTGGATTCTTAAAGATGTCAAAAGGATGACAATCTTTAGTAGTTTGGCCACTTTGCTGAGTTCCTTGCCCAGTTTGGTGAGGGCCTTGCCCACTTGGTGAGTGGCTTGCCCACTTTTGTGAGTGGCTTTCCCACTTTAGTTGAGTGGTGGTGGGGGCCCGAAAGTATCCATTTTCTAACAATATCCCACTTGTAGCCTTTAAAACTCCACCAATGTATCTATGAGTGAACTGGGTGTGAGGCTCTCCTGTCTTCTATCCTTGAAGACCGACTGAAGCTGAGCACAACTTCAGTTTCTCTGTAGTGATTATCTTGGTTAACATGTCAACTGGGTTATTGCTGTCCTAGATCTTTGCAAGTGTCAAAATTCCGTCATCTAGTAGAGATCTGGCGAAGTGATAACGAAGTCCGATATGCTTGGTCCGTGAATGAAATGTTGATTTTTTGCCAGATGTATAGGACTTTGGCTGTCACTGTGCAAACACGTTCTTCGTCTGTCTTAAACCCAATTCTGCTAACAATCCCTGTAACCAGTTCATCTATTTTCTTGCCTCAGTAACTGCTACGTATTTCGCCTTTGTGGTGGATACCACTATTATCTTCTGTATCTGTAAATTACAACTGACCGCAGTAGTCCCCACTGTGAAAACATAACCAATAGTACTCATCTTGTTGTTTACCTCACCAGCAAAATGTAAGTCTACAAACCTTGTAGTCTCAACTCGTTTATGCTAAAACACAGGAAATTATATGTGGTACCTCTTAGATACCTTAGTGTTGCTTTCCAGGATTAGTCATGACCACAGATACCTTGTAGTCTCACAGATCCCTCTGTTGAGCAATATCTGGTCTTGTGCAAACAATGGGATACATGAGACTTCCAATGGCTGAGTCATATGGAACCTTAGCCATGAAGTTCCTTTTATCTTCCGTCTTGGGTACCTGGTCCTTGGATAGTCAAAAGTGACTAGCCAATGGTGTGTTAACTGCTTTAACATCACTCAAGCCGAACCGTTTGAGAGCACGCCCAATGTACGCTGCCTGAGATAGCTCCAAAGTACCCTTTGACTTGTCTCTATTGATTCTCATCCCAAGAATTTGCTTTGCTGCGGCCACGTCCTTCATGTTGAACTCACTCGACAGTTACTTCTTTAATTGCTTGATTTCACCCATATCTGAAACCTGTCACTAACATGTCATGTACATAGAGTAGCAAAATAATGTAGTTGGACTCAAACCTTTAAAAGTAGCAACAATGGTAAGCATTGCATCTGAAATAGCCGTTCGTCTGCATAAACCTGCCAAACGTTTTGTACTACTGCCTTGGAGCCTGTTTCAGTCCATACAAGCTCTTCCTTACTTTATACACGAGTTTCTCCTTGGAACGATCTGAGAACCCTCCGTCTTTTACATGTATATCTCCTCCTCAAGGCCACCATGGAGGGAAATAGTTTTTAGATCTAACTGCTCAAGTTGCAAGTTTTCTGCTGCAAAAATGTTTCAAACTAACTAAATGGTAGTCTGCATCACAACCGGTGAAAATCTGCCAGTGTAGTCGATAGGAGGCCGTGAAGATCTGTGCAGTACAAGAGATGAAGATGGATAATGTGGTGGATCAGTCTATTGTGTGCTGCTCTGCGATGTCTGTTCCTTTGATTTTGGACTGTCCTCTGTTTGTTGCACTATACCTCTATTCGGGACATCATCTGGATCAACGTACATAGAATCACCCTGTGTTGCACTACTATACTGTAGTGTATTTCTATCCTTGTACATAACTTTTTCATTGAATATCACATCTCAACCTTTGATCACCTTATTGGTCTAGTCATCCCAGAACTTGTATGCAAGCTTATCTCCACCATATCCGATGAAGGTGCATTTTAGTGACTAGGGTCAAGCTTTCCCCTAGCATGATCACTAATATGCACATATGATACACCCCCCAAACCCTTCACATGAGAAAGTTTGACCTCTTTTCTGCTCCATACCTCTTCTGGTATTCCGGACTGTAGCGGTACTGATGGTCCTCAGTTGATCAAGTAAGCTACTGTATTAACTGCCTCTGCCCAGAACTGCTTGGGAAGTTCTACATGTATGCACATGCTTATGGATCTGTCAGTCAATGTTTGGTTCAGTCGTTCTGCTACGCCATTCTGTTGTGGTGTCCCTAACACAATCCTCGCTAGTCTGATGCCATTTTCATAACAAAACTTTTTGAATTTCATGTCATCACACTTGCCACCATTGCTTAATCTTAATTTCTTGATCTTTATGCTTCTCTCATTTTCCGCCATGAGTTTTCACATCTTGAACACTTTAAAGATTTTTGATTTTTGTCTCCATAAATAAACCTATACCTTCCTGGAATGGTCATCAATGAAAATCACGAAATAGGACTTCCCGCCAATGGATGAGACAGTAGTTGGGCCCCAGAGATCCGTGTAAACTAGCTCAAGCTTTTATTGATTTGATGATCCTGCACTCTTTATGAAGCTAATTTTCTCATGCTTCCCAAATATGCAACTTTCTCATAAGTCAGTGTCAACTAACTGTAGGTCTGGTAGTTTTCCCTTGGAATGCATGATATTGAGACCTTTGTTTCTCATGTGACCAAGTCTATGGTACCATAGATTTGGATCATTTTTGCTGTCTGCAACTGTAATTGACCCACAAGTGTTCGTCATCATATAGAGTGTATCACTCTTCTTGCCACGAGCGACTACCATTGCAAATTTTAAAACCTTCCAAGTATCGCCATTGAAGGTTGTGACGTAACCTTCAGTTGTGAGCCCAACGAGATCAAATTATTCTTCAAGCCGGGAATGTGTCTCACATCCCTTAACTTCCACAGAGATCCATTCAACTTGATATGTACATCACCCTTGCTAACCACATCCCAGGGTTGTTCATCACCAAGATATACCTTACCAAGGTTGCCTGATGAATAACTCACTAAGACATCTTTGTTGGAGGTCGCGTGAAAGGAAGTTCCAGAGTCTAGCACATCGTCTTCCTCTTCGTTTGCCTCTTCGTTTGCCTCTTCGTTTGCCTCATCGTCTGCCTCTTCGTCTAGCACATCGTTCCAGAGTCTAGTTCATAAGTTCCGATTTGCCCTCCAAAGAGTATATTAATACATCGTCTACCTCTTCTGCTGCGATGTTTGCTTCTGTCTTTCCTTCCTATTATTTCTTCGGGGATCTACACTGATTTTTGTAGTGCCCGATTTTGCCTCAATTCCAACATTTGATCACCTTATGATTCTGATTTTGATAGTTGGAATTTTTGGGATTTCAAGATTGTGACTTGCCATTTTTGGATTTGGACTTATTGCGCCCTCCACTCCTGTTTGAATATCTGCCTCTGCTTTCTACATTCGAAGCTGACGTTGATCTAGAAGTACCATTTGACTGATTTCAAATTTCTTCAGTGATAATGGTGCTGACTACATCATCAAACTTCATTTTTCTCTTTCCTGCAGATCCGGTGATTGCAGTGACTATGCCTTTCCAACTATTAGACAATTTCCCAAGAATTAGACAGACACGTATCTCTTCAGTGAAAGACATGTCCACTGCTTCTAGCTGGTCTCTCACTTCTTTGAACTCGCTTAGATGCTCTTATAATTGTGCTTCTTCTAGCATCGTCAAACTGGAGAGGGCCGCATGAGAGATGCAGTGGTCTTTTCATTTTTGATGTTGTAGGCTACTGACTTTGACACTGATAGCCTTATGGTTCCGAGAACTTTCCGGTCCAACAACTTCCACTCTGAATCTTTCATTGCCTCTAGTTTGTTACCCAAAGGTAAATAAAGATCCTTCTGGTACAAGCTCTCTTCTATTTGCATTTTCCAGAATCCAAAATTTGTGCCATCAAAATGAGAAATTTTGGACTCTTTCTCTGACGCCATTTCTCCCACTCGAACAAATAGGATGAATACAAAAATTATTTCGTAGAATAATTTTCGTAAACGTCTGTCGTGCCTTCGATTCGCCAACCAAAAGCTCTTATACCAATTGTTGGGAAAATATATGCTGCTAATTTCCGCGTCGTAGGACCTTGGGATTAAGTGGCTCAAGAGAAATGCACACGAGACAAGAGGATTTACGTGGTTCACCAATTCGGCTACGTCCACGACTCACACCCATTTTTACTATAGACAAATAGTGTATCACTTACACACACACTATGTATCACTCTCACTTTAGAATACTCACTATGTATTTATGGCGCACATACACAACACTATATTTCTCCCACACAACACTCCAACAACAGTTTCTTACTCTTCTTTCTTTCTTGTTCTTATTCTTTCCTTCGACATTGTTGGCTTCCCATAGATGTGAAAAAATGACAATGTTCAGTGGTTTGACCACTTTTCTAAGTGCCTTGCTCCTTTTGGTGAGTAGCTTGCCCACTTTGGTGACTGTCTTGCCCACTTCAGTTGAGTGGTGGGGGTGACCCTAAAGTCTCTACCATTGTCTAAAACACTATGCTTGTCCATTGAATCTTTTTCGTTTCTATCGAGTAATGGTTTTCACTTCAGTTATTACATCACCAATTTTTTGAAAATCACATAAATTTTCACCTTACTTATTGATAATTTTCACATAAATTTTCACCTTACTCGAATTGCCAATGTGCTTCTGTGCCGGTCTTGGAGGGACGTCATTAGGGATTACTTAACTAGCAGGTTCTTGCAGATGGAGGGGCGAAGCAGCGACGGATTCCGAGCTATCGGAGGATTGCTCGTTAGCCGATGATTGCGATTAGAGTAAGTATGCATGATTGTTTGCTCGTTTCCCACAGACGACGCCAAATATTGGGTCTGAATTTCCTAGATGCGGACTGAATGATGATTTGGCAGTGATCTGGATGTCAATTGGTTGATGACCGCACACTTTCGCTGGTGCTCCGATTGACTCGCAAGAAGGGGAGTGCAACATAGGGGGTTCCTCTGGGTCCCACTCTGATGCTTAACTATGTATATTGTGTGTATGAACTCAAAACGTAATGTGATGTATGTAAAGCAAGAGTATTTATAGGGATGGAATACCAAACCGTTTTAGGTAACCGAATATATCTGTAAATATTGTGCCGTTGCTGATAAGGATAACAGATATTATGGTTATCATGTAATATTGCAGTTGCTTTATGTAATCTTTGTAGAATATGTGCTCGAGATACACGGGACATCGTGGCTGTATATTCGGTG
Source organism: Chamaenerion angustifolium (assembly GCA_946814005.1). NCBI lineage: Eukaryota > Viridiplantae > Streptophyta > Magnoliopsida > Myrtales > Onagraceae > Chamaenerion > Chamaenerion angustifolium. The sequence goes on along the minus strand of OX328278.1, from coordinate 10,607,078 downwards.
TTGGTTGTGGGACCAGAGTTGAGAGCTTTGACTCTCTTGGCGAACGCTCCCATGACGAGCAGTATGAGGCTTTGGCCTTGGTCGATGGCGACCTGTAGGGACTTTGGCATCGACTTTAGTTTCGGGTTTGGTGATAGACTACTTTATGGGTGCCAGCTTACCCTTAATGAGGCCTGGCCCTCTAAAACGTTATTGGGCCTTTGAGGCCTTACCTGCATTGGGCCGTCACTGTCGACACCCAACAGAAAGCTCATCGTCTCTTTTTAGAGAAACCAATCTTGGTTCTTGTGTAGTTTGATTGTAGTTAGGATGAATGTCTTGATTACCTTAACGGGAATGTTTGATTAGAACTTGTGTCTTGTTTTGAGTATGAACCCTTGTCTTGTTTGATTATGAACTTATGTCTCATATATTGTGTTAAGTATGAATGTGTGTCTTGTTTTGAGTATGAAGTTGTGTCTTGTTTGATTATGACCGTCTTGTTTTTTTAGGGTATTAATATATTTTATTTTTTAAAAATAAATCAATTCATGTGTACAACATATTTACTGTGTAAAATTAAATCTAAGGGTATTTATGTGTTTTGTCACCTTACGTATAACTTTATATTGAATTAACACTGTCTTAGGTTATGCATGTATAAGTATATCTCAATGCATGCCTCATTCAAAAATGTATAAACAATACATGTATTAAGTTATCTTAATACAATATACTTTAGGGTTAATTTGGGGTTACCTTCGCTTTGGGGCCGAAGAAAGAGGCATTAGGGTTCTTAAAAAACAAAGTCAAGGACAAGTTGAATAGGTATAGGCCGAAATGTTTGACCCAAGCGGGTAAGGAGGTCCTCATCAAGGCTATCATCACGACGTTCCCTACATATGTAATGAGTGTGTTCCGGTTACCAGAACCATGGTGCTCGGAGATAAACGCCTTCATTGCAGACTTTTGGTGGGGAGAAACAGGAGATGGAAGAGGACACATTGGAGGAGATGGGAGGTCTTAACAGTGGCAAAGGAGGCGGGGGGCTTATGGTTCCGAGAGTTACAAACCTTCAACACGGCAGTACTCACGAAGATGGCGAGTAGGTTGATGACTGAACCGCAAACCCTTTGCGCACAGGTCCTAAAGGGACTATATTTCCCGAGATGCACGTTCCTAGAAGCAAAGAGAGGGGGCCGAGCCTCATGGGTGTGGAGTAGCCTTCTCCACGGACAAGAGGTCTTGAAATAAGAGGGGGGTATGGGTGATAGGAGTGGGACAAAATGTTCGAGTGTTGTAGGACCCATGGATTTACATTAAGGAATCCAAGAGGGTGTGTGCCGAAACACATGTGGAGAACAGGGGAGACTTGTGCGTGCGGGACTTAATACAACCGAATGGTACTTGGAACGCGGATTTGGTCAAAAGCATCATCAACCAGGAAGATGCCGAGCACATCCTCAACATACCACTACCAAGTGAGGGAGGGGCAGATAGGTATGTATTGCCCCACATGAAGAATGGTGCCCCTATGGTTCGGTTGGTTTATCACAGAATTCGCGAGACAACTGAGCCGAATGGGAGGCCGAGGGATACAAGGGATGGCGAAATGTGGAAAGGAATGTGGGCGACAAAGGTATTACCAAATGTCAAAAACTTCGTATGGCGATTAACCACGAACTCATTAGCCGTCAAGGCAAACATGGTTAAGAGGGGTATGAATGTTAGCCTTGGGTGCCCCATATGTGGAGAAGTGGAAACGAGAGAACACATGATACTAGGATGTGAATGGACCGAACAAGTGTGGTATGAGGTTCTAGGGCTGTGAGTAAGCCATCCAAAAAATGTGAGCATGGTTAAATGGCTAGAGGAAAGACGCAAGGAACCGAGAGGACAAGGAGGGGCGCATGATAGGAGATGGGCCATACCGATGATCTCGTGTTGGCACATATGGAAGACGAGGTGCAAGGCGGCCTTTGAAGAAAAAAAACCATGCCCAAGGGTAGTCATTGAAGAGATCAAGCGAGCCTACGAGGAACAAAAACAACAAACACGACCGGATCACACCATGACAGCCGAAGGTTCGGCCACACAAGACCAAAGGGACCACGAGTGGAGACCGACTACATCGAGCATTATAAAGATCAATTGTGATGCATCGTGGTGTCAACAAACAAAACGAGCGGGGATTGGGGTGGTGGCACGAGAGAAGTATGGGAAGGTCGTGGGAGGGCTAAACAGGAGGTACCGAAGTGAAGATGTCGACTCGATGGAAGCTATGGCGATACATGAAGGTGTGAGACTATCGATTGAATCGGGATGGCAAAGCATCATCATAGAGACAGACTCACAAATGGTACACCAACAACTTGAGCACAGACCGGCAAATTGGAGGGTGACTAACATTATCACCAACACACGAGCACTAGCGGGGCAAATCAAGCAAGTGCAATGGCGAGTGATTCCAAGATCGTCTAATGAATGTGCGAATTGGATTGCGAACCAAGCGAGACGGGGAGTGAGTCTGAATAATTGGGTCGAAAGACCTCCACTTCTATTTGTATGTTTAATTGTGAATGATTGTATGTACGAACAACCGTGATCCCAGATCACGACATTTTATTTCATCAATTAAAGCATTCATTAGACCCAAAAAAAATATATATTTTAGGGTTAATTACCTGGACCGATACTTATGTTGGCAGATGTGACTGAACGGTTATCTCTGTCAATTATATTCGTTAAACTTGCGCATGTACTGTGCACGTGACCTTCTTCAAACTTAAACTTCCTAATTTACCCTTATCATTCTCTAGTACGATACTTCTCCTTCTCCAGTACGATATGCGGAGGGTGATGGCTGGGTTCGTTTGCAAATTGATCTTCAGGGAGATGTTCGTGGTGTTGAACGAGCAGAAAGGGTGGCAGAAAGTTAGGTATTTCTTCTCCTGGCTGAAATTGCAGGTTATATTTTCCCCCTTCGATCTGATTCAATTCGTTCTTCAAATCCAGGATTCGTCCTTCGATCTGAATCAAATCTAATTCAATTGCAGGTTAGGGAAAGATCAAATTGGTGGAAGAGATATTCTTGGAAATGCTCGAATCAGGTAAAGACCTCAGCAGCTCCACATAAGGTAAAGACCTCAGCAGCTCCAATCAGGAAGTACTGAGGAATTTCCACTGCGACAAGGCCCTCGGATGCTTCATGATTCGCCCACAGTAAGTCCAAATTCTACCCACTGCTTGCTTAATTTTATTTCAGTTTCAGAGATTTATCAGCTGTTCTAACGAGAATCAATGCTTGAATTTAAAAAAGATAATCCTTTCGGACTGTATGAGTTTAAGTTTTCGAGTACCAAATTTTTTTAACGTTGAAGCCTTACCTGATCCATCTGTTTTTTTGTCAAACAATGTTCCATGATGATTGCAATAAACTTAACTGGGATTTATGGTGTTTGGCTTAAAATGGTGTTTATATTGATTGTATGAAATCTGTTAACAGAAAACAAAAAAAGTAGCTTTCTTGAAACAAAACTGGAAAAACTATGTATTCACTAGAGTGTACTATAGCCTATAGGGAAACATTCATCTGTATCTTTGTGAAACACTGTTCTGTGATGATTTAATGAGCAGCCTGGGATTTATGGTGTTTGGTTCAAGATGGTGTTTATATTGATCACTTGATTGTTGAACTTGAAGAAAAAAGTTGCATTTTTTAACCAAATCCGAAAGAAAGTATCTTTACGATGTTGATGAGATCTGAGACCAAAACCGAGAGAATTGATGAGATCAGATGCGAAACCATGTACGAGGTTGATAAGACAGACATCATCCATTTTTACAGTTGATGAAACCACGACGTTTTATCTTCTCTTAAATGTTATCAAACAGTTACTTTAGTTTGGACATTTTGTTACCTAACCGTTACTACATCATAATCCATAAACATAAAAGGGGGTAGAATCGTCTTTATATTAGGTCACATGACTTCCTCGTGACAGTCAGACGTAAATATGTGACGGAAGCTTAACTGGAATAACCATTCAGTCACATTATCAAACTTCAGTAACGGTCCAGTCACACAAAAAAATATGAGTAACATTTTAATCACACAGATGAAAGATAAGTAACTGTTAAGGTAGTTAACCTTATATTTTAATACTCAGTTAATATGCGTATTAGTTAATACATCGAATCAACTACCTCTTACTGTATAAAGGGAATGCGTTCTCCTACTGTTGGCTTTATAAATGAGCATCTCAATCTTGTGCGAGTGAGACATTTTTTTGGTTATTAGGTCGCCCATTAGTGAATTCATTTCAATAAGTCCAGTATTGTGATACTCACCCAAAACTATTCATCTATATATGACTATATATAGGAGTGCTCATGGTACAAAGCCTGATAGTTTAAAACTCACTTTAGAGCATAGAAACTCTTACCTCCCTATACAAAAGTCAGTAATTGGAGAAACCTAGATGACTATCTATTAACTTGTGACATGTCCTCCGACCAATAGACTGTGATCTCAACCTTAAGTAGATCCGCTTTCGCCAAGTCAGTTGTCATAAAAGGTAACTAAAATATTTGTATTTATGTTTACCCAAACCAAATATAGTTTTTTGTATAGTTCTAACAACCACCATTAGGGGTGTCAACTCGTGTCGATGAGTCAACTGTGGGTTGTGTCAAGTACATGCCGTGTTAAAATATGCTAAACCCACACGCAATTCGTGATTAATGATGGATTAATTTTCAAGAACCAAACATGTCCTGCGGGGCCAAGAATCAACCTATATGACCCGTACCATTTCAAGAACCAAACACGTCCTGTGTACAATATGAATTTTGCGAGTCAACCATCGACCTGTGTGAATACGATTCACTGATTCATGTAATCGATGTGACTCTTAAGACCCATAAAACTCATATGACTGTGTAACCTATAAATTTTGATATAATTTATTATAATATATATTTAGTTATACAGGTTGACGTATCGATCCATTAGTGAATATGTACGACCTAAATAGAATTTTGTTTATTTATGTGAATGGAACGAATTGTGCTACAATGATCCACAAATTTAAAATGTTGATTTATAGATCACCCATAGATGGTATGCCACTAGAACCAACATCATAATGGAAAAATGTGAAAGAAAAACAGTTGGACAGCGCGAGCAAGTAGAGCATAACTAACTATACGACTCTATGCTTCACACCCATCTCCTTTTCCCCACATCGATAGACCTGGTAGAACAGTGATCCTAGCTGGCGTTTGAAGAACACGCGCGACTCTCTTCCCCTGGCCAAGAACCCCCACAGAAGTAGGGTTTCCTCGTGCCTGTACATCCAGTCGATCCCAATTGGCTAGTTCTGTTTGGCATTTATTGCCAATTGACGTTGTCAACCAATCACAAACTACAAAGGACAAGCTACTGTGGGTGACATCGACAGCTGCCTCGCCTGCAGAAATGAACGAATGCAGCTGCCTCGCCTGCTGAAAATCCAGTGCCTCTGTTCAAGGGATTTTCAGTCAGTCAGAGACCTTTAATCGGCGACTAAACTTCCCTGGCAGCAGACCCACCTCGGCGCAACCCACCTGAGCAACTAACCACCGGAGCTCCAAACCAGGAGAAGTCCACACCCACGAGAACTGTGCCACGCACATCAGCAGGACGAAATTTGGCTCGAATTTAGAAGCTGAAGAAAGAGCACAGGTCAACTCCAACTGGTGGACGAAATACCGACAATTGAGCCTCGTAGACACACGCCATCAACTGAGCTCATGGCTGACCAGCACCCTTTAAGGGGGAGTCACGCCCAGCAACCGTATGCCACTATCCAAGAAGACCAAAATTGGGCAACTCCACCAATTTTTCTTCAAATCAGTGAACCACAGAAAGCTCATATACCAAACTAAGCTGTACCCTATCTTCCATTGCTATATCTGATTAACCCTCTTCCCTTGTTTATATTTCAGCTCGCTTTCGTGGAGAAAGTTTCCAGCTACGGTGACGACGACTGCACCCACGGTGACACAATGCAGGCCAGTTCCGGCGACAATAACAGACCCGGGGTACAGGCGGTGGACCTCGACTCCAACAAGTTCGTGCAAGATGAAACGTGTTATGTGGGCAAGGTGCTTGCCCAAAAACCGATCAAACATAACGTGATACTAGGGGTTCTCCGAGCTCCATGGGCTCGCTATGGGAATGTCACAATTTTGGAGGCGGAGCCGGGTATATTACTGTTTGATTTTGATAATCAAGATATTGCCAATAGGATACTAGACCGATCCCCATGGACAGTGAACGGACATATACTCAACATAAAGCATTGGGATCCGAAAGTGGGAGTAAAGGAAGTGGATTTCAATAAGGTAAACTTCTAGATTCAAGTGCATGATCTAGGGCCGGAAAAATTTAGTGATGTAAATGCTTGGAAGATTGGAAATATGGTAGGAAATTGCCTAGAAATTGATAAGCATGACGGGAAAATATGTAGAAGCTATATGAGGATGCAAGTAGAAGTGAATGGGGAACTCGCTTTGATACCAGGGTTTTGGTGGAAAAACTCTATAGGGCAAGAGAAATGGGCAACTATTAAATATGAATGTTTATCTGATTTTTGCTATGGATGTGGTTTGTTGGGGCACACGACACAAACATGCAAACAGGAAGTTCAAATGGCCGAGCATGACCCAGATAGTCCAGCTTATGGACCATGGCTTATAGGGGTAAGACTAAAACAAGTCTCACCTCGAAAACACGTAGGAGGGGACGAAGCCCAGGGTACAAAACCGAACCAAACCGCGAGGAAGTCGTTGTTTGATATCATGGCTGAGGCAAGAGCTAAGGCTGCGCAAGGGGCTCAAAAACAAGCTAGACCGGGGACATCGTGCAATAAACAAAGCGATGGGGAGGAAGATAATGGGACACGGACCGGAACTTGTAAGGAATCTAACCCAATGAAGACCGAGACTACCAACAAGGAAGGGGACCGACCTAAACCCGATGACTTAATGAATGAGATGACAATCGATGAACCCCCGAACTCAAAAGCCATTACCATCCATACAAACCCCTACAATCACCGACCCAAACCATGCCAAACCGACAACACCTTACTTATCCAACTGACGAACAACCAACCGACCCTCTCAAACCAACCGTACAAAATACAATTGTACCCGAGAGGATGACTAACCCCCCCATGCCCCATTACCGAAACCCTCCAACCACACCACCTACATAACCCAACCCATGATCACATTCCTACTCGACAAACCTACCCAACCATACCCGACTGAGCTCACCATACCGATCCAAAACTACAGCGTTGAGAACCCACCCGATATACCCCCCACCTCACCAAACATAATGGCACGAACCACAACCTCAGGCCTAAGCCCTAATTTAGATAAGATGATGCTCAAAAGGACTGGGGAGGACATGGATGACCAACCCGGAGGGAAGAGACAAAGGGGACCAGATTCGGTTACAACCGACAGTGAGCCAGGGGTCCACATGAGCCCGAGGCGACGATCAATGATGGTTAACCCAAACCGGAAGAAGCGACTGGTAAGGAAGCAAAAGGGTACAGGGGATCAAGAAGAATACAATGCATAAACACAGGGTTTCGGTGGCTGTCCCAAAACAGCCACAGGTGACCAATGAGTGTGATTTCATGGAATTGTCAGGGATTGGGGTCTGCCTTGACAATTCAACACCTACAAGACCTCAACAAAAGGTATCGCCCAAACATCATATTATTAATGGAAACAAATAACGGGGATACCTACTGCGAGAAGATACGAGCACGGATGAGAATGAATAATACTCATTATGTGAACCCGAATGGTTCGTCCGGAGGGTTAGCATTGTCGTGGAAGGTCGATACTAGAGTCTCGGTCATATATGTCGATCAAAACTGCATGGATTGCGAGGTGTAGATGGATAATAATGTTGAGTCAACCTATGTAACATGGGTATATGCGAGTACGGAGGCCCGAGAACGGACACAATTTTGGAACCTCCTAAAAATAATAGGGAGGGGCCGAAGGGGAGAATGGATGATCCTTGGGGATTTCAATACAATACGCCACCCACATGAAAAACAAGGTGGAAGGAGAAAATCCCAAAGACAAATGGATGAATTCAAGCAAGTTATTGAGGATCTCGGAATGGAGGATTTGGGAGCAAAGGGACATCCATTCACATGGTGCAATAACCGTACTGGCAAAGAGAGAATAAGCGAACGCCTAGACCGTGTGTTGATAAACACAGTTTGGGCATCAAGGTTCGAAAGGGAGAGATGTCTCAACGAGATAGCAATAGGGTCGGACCAAGCACCAATGGTGGTCTAACTCAAACAACCGAGGAAGAGGACTCATAGAAGATTAAAATTCGAGGCGATGTGGCTCAAAAAAACGGAATGCAAGGATGTAATAAATGATGCATGGGAGAGACTGTTTATGGGAAGCGCAATACAAAGGGTGTACAAGAAACTACATAAATGTCGATTGAAACTCACGACATGGAGTAAGACAAGTTTCGGCCATAACATGAAAGAAATCGCAAACACAAAGGAGGGAATGAGAAGAAATATGCAAAGGGGGATGAATGATGATGTGATACAAGAAGAAAAACGGTTGAAAGGGAAACTCCAAAAATTCTGGACGAGGGAGGAAAAATATTGGAGACAGAGGTCGAGGATCAAATGGCTTAGGGATGGAGATCGTAACACAACTTTCTTCCACCATACCGCAATAGCAAGGCGGAGACGAAACCAAATGTGTAGGCCATGGGAAGTGGATAGATGCGGAAGGGAGGATAGCGGATGAGCTACATCGATACTTTGGAGACATGTTCACCGCGGACCAAACTGAACCGGGGGATGATTTCCTAAGATATATATCGAACCAAATAACACCCAAGATGAATGCGAATTTGACAAGGAAGGTAACGGATGTCGAGGTCAGGGCGGCCACATTCCAACTAGGCAGGTCACGAGCACCGGGTCTGGACGAGTTTTCGGGTCTATTTTATCAAAGGAACTGGAACATTGTGGGGGCAGACGTCCTCACCGCGGTTAAGGTTTTCTTCCGAATAGGTATCCTTCTAAACCCCCTAAACAATACGGATATAGTGTTGATTCCAAAAGTACCTATCCCGATGAGACCCCCTGAGTTTAGGCCAATAAATTGTTGCAACTTTATGTATAAGATCATATCTAAAATGTTGGTGAACCGATTGAAATGTTATCTATCAGAGCTTATCACCCCTTTCCAGAGTGCATTTGTATCAGGTCGACACATCCAGGATAACATCATGGTAGCACATGAGGTTTTCCATCACTTGAACACGAACTAGGACAAAAACAAGGTGGAATATGCTTTGAAGATCGACATGCAAAAAGCGTATGATAGGGTGGAATGGGAGTTCTTAATCACCACACTAAGGAAGCGGAGCTTTCATGAGAAATGGTTGGGGTGGATAAGGGAATGCATAGCGACAATAACATATCAACTGGTGGTGAATGGGGAAAGAACAAGATCCATAGCCCCATATCACCCTACCTATTCATATTACTTGCAGATGTGCTATCAAGAAGAATGGAAGGGGCAGCCAGGGAAGGAACTATCTAGGGGATCACACTAAGGAGAGAATTCCCGAAACTCCACCATCTGTTCTTTGCAGATGATTCACTGTTCTTCATACGGGGAACGCCCGGGAACGCTAGAGTCCTATGGAGCATACTAGATGAGTATTGTCAGGTATCGGGACAACGGATAAACAGAGACAAATCAACACTATTTTTCAACAAGGGGGCCGAACCTAGTACAAAGATATAAGTGGAGGATGCACTTCATATAAAGAGCACGGGTGATCCGAGTAAATACCTAGGATTGCCATCGATTTGGGGACGATCAAAGAAGGATAACTTGGGATCTTTGAAGACAAAAATAAGGGACAAGTTGGGAGGGTGGAGGTCGAAAACACTCAACCAAGCCGGGAAGGAAATGCTCATCAATGCGATCATTAGAATGATACCTACGTATGTTATGCGTGTATTCCGCCTCCCGAAAACATTGTGCTCGGAAATTGATGCTCTCATTGCGGAATTTTGGTAGAGGCAAACAACGGAGGGAAAGCGAATGCATTGGAGAAGATGGGAGGTCCTAACGAAAGCTAAATAGGTGGGCGGATTAGGTTTCAGGAAACTCCAAAGTTTGAATACGGCCCTCTTAACAAAGATGGAAGCTAAATTATAACCGAACCCGACACATTATGCCCACAAGTGCTAAAAGGACTATACTTCCCACGGTGTTCACTACTAGAGGCTAAAAAGGAAGGTCGAGCCTCATGGGGGTGGAGTAGTATCCTACATGGCCGAGAGGTAATAAAGCAAGAAGGGATGTGGTTGGTTGGCACGGGAGAGGACATTCGAGTATTTGTGAATCCATGGATATATACAAAGGAGAGCAAAAGAGTGAACGGGGATGTCATAGTGGAACACAGGGGGAATCTAAGGTAAGCGAACTCATTCTACCAAATGACACATAGAATGAGAACCTAGTAAGGAGCATAGTACACCAATAAGATGCAGCCCATATTATGAATATCCCTTTACCACGAGACGGGGGAAGAGACTGGTACATATGGCCACACACAAAGGATGGAATGCCAACATTCTCGGATTAGGGTTGGATTTAGGGAGAAGAAACAAAAAGAAATGAAGAACAACAGACAAGAAAACACTATAGACACAAATCTCAGATTGATAGCTTGGTTTGTCACTGTACACTATTTTCTATATTTATAGATACTAGCTAATACTAAGAAGTTGATAATTGCAAGATTGACCCTAAACTTAAGTGCATGTCACACTTATATCCTAACATTCCCCATACTCGATCTTGATCTTGATATATTGAAGTGATTTTCTTCCTTCATTCAGACTTCATGTTGAGATCCTTACCTGAGTAGTCTGTAAGTATTGACATGCTACCAGACTGAATTGCCCCTTGCCTTATCAGCACACACATTAGGGAGACCTGTGTAGAGTACCAGTTTCATCTGCAAGACACAATTGAAGATATATGCAGTACTAACTACTCACAAGTCATAGAAGACTCTCATCTCATGGAATATATCTGCACATGACATCTTGATAAGGCACATGAGAATAACCATCAGTCTACACACCAGAAGATAACATGAGTATATGCATACATCTCTCTATACCTGATCTTCCATTTTCGTCCAATGAATCAAAACTTAAGCTAGACTGAATGGCAATCCTGTTTTGCATTTTTTTGTTTTTGTTTTGTCTGAATATATATTCTTGTTTTAGTTTTCATCATTTGATTTTAAAACTGATAGAGGAGTTTGAGATCCTGTCTTACCAGCATGATTGCAAGGTTTGAGCCTTGATCTTTTCTTCCTCAAGGGTGAATAACGGAAGTATCTTGTCGTTTTCTTGCGGTATTCCCCTATTTTTGGAATCAAATCATGCCCTATGTCAGCTAAGAGACGAGCTAACAAATAAGGAACAATAGTAAGGCTGAGCAGATGCACTGAACGAGTACCAAGGATCAGAAAAAGGATCAGAACGGCATATGACACAAGTATCTAGCTGTTATGCAGAGCAGGAATAGGTAAATACACATGCATATCAGTATGAACATGGGAAGACCATTAAAAGAGATAAAAGGTACCTAGATTATGAGAAAGCAGACTGAAACTAATGATGAAACTGATCCATACCTCAGGAACTCAAACTAATGGTCGGATTGATGTAGGGTAATTCAGACAGCGAGGACAAGAGAACTTACAGACTACCCCTAGGCTCTAAGTGGAGCATGCAGTACCTTGAAGGAAGGACGAGGCCCTGAGGTCCTCCAGTTATTCAAGAGAGAAGACACCAAGTTTCTTCTTGCAAGGAATGAAATGTTTTTCGATAGAGGTTTTGTTAGAATATCAGCAGTTTGTTCAGGAGCTGGAATGAAGTTAACTAAAATGTCCCATGAATGGCTCATAGTCATACGAGGCAAGATTGGATGAGGGTGCTGGAGAGGTTTAAGCTCGATATGTGACCCCTGTGAAGTACACATTGAACCTGTGAAAGCATCTGTGCACCAGGTGGCCAAACTTGCCACATAACTGGCACTGGGGCCTGTTATTTCCAAAGCCACGACCACGACCCCTGCCTCTACCAGGTTGCTGACTACCAAAGGTAGGAGGGTGTTGCTGTGGTGTGGGTAGCAGACCCGTATTGACAGGCATCATCGACACACCATCTTTTACCCCTGAACTACTTTCCTCATAGACTATAACAGGTTTAGCAGCAACAGGTAACTTAACAACATAAACATTTGCATAAACATTTGCATAAACATTTGCATCAAACAATAAATCTAACTGTCTAACCTCAACATCAAGAAGGACAAAGCTCACAGAGGCAATGGTGTAAGGATTTTGACTGGCATGAATCACAGCAATCACATTATCATACTGGCCCTTAACACCGTTTAAAACAATCGAGATTTCCTGCATTTCTTCTATTGGGTGACCACAGCTAGATAAACTATCACATGTGGTTTGTATCTCACTGAGATAGCACGTATTGACTAGTGAACATGTTTTCTAACCTTAAGTCTATTATACAGGTGCATGATCCTAGTTGTGGAGTATGAAGAAAAATCACGATGCAACTTTTGCCAGATAGCAGCAGCAGTCATACAACCTATTAAGCCTATACTTACCTGTGAAGAGACAGACGCAAGGAGCCAGGAAGCAAGGGAGCTGTCCTGCTGAAGAAACCTGGCATAAGATGGGTTTAGTATGGCTACTCCTGTCTCATCCTCCAGGTATTGAGGAACGTTCATTCCATGAAGATGATTTTCGAGATTGTAGCCTCGAACAGACAGCAAGACTTGCTGCTTCCATAACTGTAAGTTTTCTTCACCAACAAGTTGTGCAACTTTCTTGTTGGCGGAGGCAGGTGAGAATTCTTCCATGAATCGAGCAAGAACAGAACTTGGGTCGATTTATCTCTGATACCATGTCAACATTCTCGGATTAGGGTTGGATTTAGGGAGAAGAAACATAAAGAAATGAAGAACAGCAGACAAGAAAACACTACGGACACAAATCTCAGGTTGATAGCTTGGTTTGTCACTGTACATTGTTTTCTATATTTGTAGAAACTGGACGAAACTAAGAAGTTGATAATTGCAAGATTGACCCTAAACTTAAGTGCATGTCACACTTATATCCTAACATGGAAGCCCCCAAGTCCGATCGGTCTACCACAACATAAGGGAGATGACCGAACAACACCCAAGGCTGAACCGAAATGATACCCTATGGAAAGACATTTGGAAAGCAAAGGTAATCCCTAAAGTGAAGAACTTCATATGGAGGCTTGCTACAAATGTTATAGCCGTTAAAGCAAACATGACGCGTAGAGCGATGAATGTGCCTCCTAGTTGTCCAATATGCGGAGAAGTCGAAACACGAGAACGCATGATCTTAGAATGTGGGTGGATGGAACAGGTATGGACCGACATAATCCGGTTGCGAGTTGATAGACCGAAGGAGATTGATATGGTGGAATGGCTCAAACGGAGACGAGTGGAAACACACGGTGGGAGCACGATGAGCGACAAGAGGTGGGCCCAAACAATTCTCACATGTTGGCATATATGGAAATCTTGACGCAAGGCGACCTTTTGAAGCGAAACAACCAAATCCAAGGAGCGTGATAATGGATACCACACAAGCATACGAGGAACAACGAGGTGTACACCGAGCAACCCAAACATCAGGACCGCAAGATGAGGAACCGAACTGGCAGTGGCAACCCATGACGAGCAACATGATCAATATAAACTGTGATACCTCATGGTGCAAGGAAACTCAAAGAGCCGGCATAGGGGTGGTAGCACGAGACAAGAACAGGAAAATCGTGGGCGGAATGAACCAGACGCAAATGAGCGACGACATCGAAATGATGGAAGCCATAGCAATACACTAAGGAAACGGACTGACAAACGGTTCACCAACAAATCATGGAGGGCCCGAAACATTGGAAACTGTCAACAATAATACCGAATATTTGAGCACTAGCAACACAAGTGGAGCAAGTGCAATGGCTAGCTATTCCAAGGACGAGCAACGAATGTGCAAATTAGATAACAAAGCAAGCGAGATTGGGAGTTTGTCTAAACGATTGGGTCGAAAGACCACCACTACCCTTTGTATGTTTAGTAGCAAATGATTTGTTGTACGAGCCTACGTGACCCAAAGTCACGGCGTTTTATTTCTTATTTGATGTACACCCCGCCCCCTTAACTAGCCAACGTAACACCTTGGCCTTCAGGGAACCGTTGCCTCAAGCGCAACCCACCCCTCATGCAAACTCAGCTCCTACGTCAGCGTACTACTCTGACTCAACCAACTCGTCCCCTCATTCACACACCAACGAGTGCGATCCCGCAATCGGCTGCGGCGGTGGAGGCCGAGCCAAGCAGCACATGCTTCCGTCGATGATCTGACTGATGTGTATCTACGGCCGGCATATCGTCCCTAGCCTTCACAAAATATCAATTTGCTGCGTCACAGGAAATACCCGAATCGTGGTGGTGGACCGCCACGTCACTTCTCTCTCCTCCCTGCCGTCTTACCTCGCCAAGAGCCTGCTCAATGGCTGCCCATTCACCCTCAAATACCAGCTCCCCAACGAAGACCTCGATTGCCCAATCACCGTTTCTACAGATGAGGACCTTGAGAACATGATCGATGAGCACAACCGCGCCGTCTCTAACACTTCCCTCAAATCATCCCGCCTCCGTCTCTTCCTCTGCCCTCTGAAGCCGGAATCTGTGCGGTCCAACATTGGCCCGATCCTCGGTTCCTCCCCAAAGTCTCGAGGTTGGTTCCTCAACCAGGGCTCTTCCGATTCCTCTCCCGTGAGGAGCCTGTTGAACGTCGACGAGGAGGGGACGACAATTCAAGCAAGCTCCGATTCCAACGGCTGTAAAGAGGATTCCAAGGGTGCTAAACAGGACAACCACTTTATTACGGATTCGACTTTGCTCGAGACTGCGTCCTCTTTTGGATCCACCTCTTCGTCTCACTCCATTACAAATTTGCCCACAATTCGGGTTCATGTCGACGAGAGGGGTGGTCCGACACTTGGGATTGAAGATCAGTTTTTGAATACGGTGATGGGGGCGGGTTCAGTCTCCTCTGTTGCCGATACCCTTCGCTCTTCAGATTCCGACGTCTGGTGCCTTTGTAGGTGGTGAATTTCAGAAGAGGGTTGTGTGCGATGATGAAAGATCGGATCACGGAGTTCCGATCAGCTATAGGAAGGTTCTTCAAGTTCCGTAGCCGCTTACTCTGGTTGTTCTTCAAACACAGCAAAAGTCGAGTGGGGTTCTTGAATTGGCTTCTCCTGATTCAATTTTCAGGTACTGTCTCAATTCATTCTTTAATTCTAACGATCCAGAAATCATCTTTCGTACTTTATTCTCTTTTTTGGTTGTTATTCCGTTTTATTATTATTGTAGGGTGTAATTGTATATTAGTTTTTCCTAGGGTTTCTATTTAAAAGTAGAGAAGCCACCAGATGAAGGAACTGGCTTTCGTGATCCCCAATTGCTGCGTCTCTTCATTTCCTTGCCTCTCTTCGTCTGGTTTTAGGGTTTCATCTGATTCTCTGATTTTTACATGGTATTAGAGTGTTTGGGAAATCTTACCTCTCGGAAATCCTTTCTTCATCCTAGCCTGTAAAAATTCGAAGGCTTCTTTCCACCATCGTTCTGGAATCTTGGCGATTTCAGAAACTGCGCTTCTTAAGAATTTTTTGTATGTTTTTTTCTGTTTCGTGTGAAGATATTTTTCACGATTGAAGCAGATATTGTGGATTCTTGAGAAGGTTTTGGCCCTTCGTGTTCCTTCGTATACCGTGAAAGGTTTGGATTCCATTTTTCGAATCAATTTTTTTGTGATTGATTAGGTTCTATCTTTGAGAAGCAATCTTCACGAGTTGATTCCGTTGCTGGTTTGTACAAAGATATCTGTAAGTATTGTTGTGTTTCTTCTTCTGTGGCTTCTGTGTTGTTTTTGGATATATTTCTTCGGAACTGTAGTATCCTGTATTTTCTTGGTATATTCTCACCCTTTGTTCTGAGATCTTGATATGGCTGAGGAAAAACCAATCATGGATGCATGTAATGATGCCACCGATTTGGTTAACCACGAAGCCATGGCGAAGGTTGACTCTCTTCACCCTTTAAATTATTCTATGTGGATCCGTGCCATTCGGTTCACCTTGTTGGGTAGAAATAAATTAGGGTTTATCACTGGTACTTGCATGCGTTAAAAAATTGATTCTGCCTATCATCATCTTTGGGATAGATGCAATGCGGTTGTCTTGGGTTGGATTATAAACTCTATTTCTAAGGATATAGGCAATGGATATATGTATGTTGAGCATGCTTTCTTAGTTTGGAAAGATTTGAAGGAGAAGTTTGATAAGGTCAGTGATCCTAGAACTTATCAAATAACCCTTGAGATTGTTATGACAAGACAGGGGCTTGATTCGATTTCAACATTCTTTACTAAGCTTAGATTACTATGGGCTGAATATGATGCTGCATGTGCTTTACCGCATATTGATGGTGATGATTTTAAGAAACGCATTGAACATAAAAAAAACCAACGTTTGTTTCAGTTATTGATGGGTTTAAATGAAAATTATGTTGCTGTTAGAAACCATTGATTGCTTTGGAATCTCTTGCCTTCTGTTAATCAGGCTTACAATTTATTAATGCAAGAGGAAAGCTAGAGAGGCATTACTTCTGCTATGAGTGCTTCTGCTGGTTTCAATTATGTCCATGTGTCTCTTAATCCAGCTGATAAGCCCAAAGGAAACCAAAACCTTGAATGTTCTCATTGTCACAAAAAGGGTCACACCATTGATAGATGTTTTGCTAGAGGTTGTGACTATTGCAAAAAGAAAGGGCATGCGAAAGGAAATTGTTTCAAATATAAGGAATTCATGAAAACAAAAGGGATCAAAGGAAAAGCCAATGTTGCTAATGATTTTTCTGTGAGTTCTAGTTCACAAGGCTCTATTACCCTCAGTCAAGAACAATTTGACAAACTTTTACAGACTGTGGGACAAGCTGGCAGCACTGTTAATATAGCAGGTGCTAACGCCCCCAATGAACATCGATCCAACACTGCAGGTATATCCTTCAGTTCTGTCTATTTACCTGATAAGGACAATTGGATATTAGATACTGGTGCATCAAATCATATGACAAATAGATGTGATTGGATTGAAAATGCTAAGAATATGTCTGGAACTAGAGTTCAGTTGCCTGATGGTAGATATTCTGATGTTGAGAGTATGGGAAATATATGCATTGCTCTTGAAAATAGATTGCAGAATGTGTTATGTTTACCTGATTTCAAATACAATCTGTTGTCTTTCGAAGCTTACCAAAGATTTAAACTGCTCTGCAACCTTTTACCCCAATCTTGTTGTCCTGCATGACCTCTCAAATGGGAAGGTCTTGGGGACGGGTAGTCAACATTCTGGATTATACATTTTTAAGTCCCATCACACATGTGCTCGTTCCACTGTTGTTCCTTCGTTACCTGAGAATGTTTTGTTGTGGCATAAGCGGTTGGGTCATGCGTCGATTAAGGGATTAGAGCATGTTCATTCTTTGAATTTACCCAAGAATAGGATCTTAAATTTATGGGATTGTGTTGTCTGCCCTAAAGCCAAGATCATTAGAAATTTGTTTTCTGATTCTGAATCTAGAGCTGATGTTGCATTTGATTTGACTCATGCTGATGTATGGGGACCTTATCAAAGTCCCACTCATGATAATAAACGTTTTTTCCTGACTCCGGTGGATGATTTTTGGAGAGTTACTTGGGTTCACCTGATGCAATTTAAGTCTGATGTGTTTGTTGTGATGAAGGGATTTGTGAATATGATAGAGACACAGTTCGATAAGAAAATTAAATGTTTTAGAACTGATAATGGAAAGGAATTTTTTAATGAGCATATGATTAATTTCTTTCGTGAGAAATGAATTATTCATCAAAGCAGTTGTCCCTACACTCCCCAGCAGAACGGGAGAGTAGAGAGAAAGCATAGACATTTACTAGAAGTTGCTAGAGCTTTGAAGCTCCAAGCATCAGTTCCCAATTCCTTTTGGGGGGATTGTGTGATGACTGCTTGTTATATGATCAATATGATGCCTTCAAAGACTTTGGGAGGGAAATCTCCCCTTGGCATTCTGAACAAAAAGGAGACCTCATTTGAGGTTTTTTGGTTGTTTATGCTATACTAAAAACATGGTGATGACTGACAAGTTAGCTTCCAGGGTTATACCATAAGTAATGATGGGGTACACTGAGACTCAAAAATGATACAAACTTTATAATCTGATTGAAAAGAAATTTTTTGTTAGTCGAGATGTCCATTTTGATTAAAATGTTTTTCCTTTTGAGAATGGTAGACTTGATCAGCAACCCATGTTATTTGAGCAGTATGTCAATTCTGAGCCCCATGATGTTACTTCTTTTAAAAATATTGTAAATGAGGATGACAGAATTGACCCAGATGTTTCAGCTTCAAATGATGAGTTCATAACGAACCCTGATGAAGCATCACCAGATGATGAATCTGTAACAGATTCTGATGGAAGCCATAGTTCCCATATCCAGACTCCTACAGTTCCTGTTACCAGCAGGTCCGGTAGGACGATCAGACCTCCTATCTAGATGAAGGACTATGATACTTCGAATGCCTCTTATTGTTATTCAATCGATCGGTTTATATCATATGATGGCTTATCTGCTGCTTATCAATGTTATTTGAGTTCAGTTTCGAGATTGACTGAACCTGAAATCTTTTCCGAAGCTATTAAGGATAAGGCACGGGTTCAAGCCATGCAGGAAGAGATTCAAATAGGGAAATGATATTAATTAATCGTTTCCTGAATTTAAGTTTTGATTTACATGTTATTAAGGGTTGCATAAATGATTATTATAATTAATCAAATTATAGTATGTATTTACATGTTATGAAATATTTAAGTTTCGATTTACAACACACTGTAGCATGGACTAGGAAATGAACCAAAGTATAGTTTGTATTTACTCAGTTTCATGCATTTAAGGTTAGGGTGATTTTTAACAAATCCATATCGTATGATACTTCGTTATCAAATTGATGTTTTGGGGGGCCAAGATATGTTTTTTGCTGATTAAATTTTTTTGTTGGTGCAACTATCTCTTACAGCGAGGGAAGTTTGACACATCCTTTGTCTCGTGGGAAGCCGAGTCTCTATCAAGATCAAGTGATACAAGTTGAAGCAGCCATGAACAAGGTTTCAAGCAATGGTGTCGATCCGACTATCCCTCTTTTAGATCCAACCTCGGGATTACATCTTCAGCAGCAGCAGTACACTCCAGAATCTTCCTATGTATGGCAAACTCAGCACGATCCCCGACAACCTCAACAGCAATTCGTACAAGGTAGGACCCACTACGTTCAACACCAGACTGGGTCAGTTCCGATTACGACCTACTATCCACTGTACCAACAGCAACACCATCTCCAACACCCTCAACTGCATCCGCAGTACTCCATGTACTATGTGCAGCAGCCACAAACAAATCCAACTCCAAGCCTCCCTCAGATTCCTCCAACTGCTGCTGCTGCTGCCGCTGCCATGTCTCCTCCATCCTCGAGCTATAGAACTGCTAAACCCGAGATTGCATCAGGTATGTACAGAGTGGCTGCTCCAGGTGGTGGGACCAACTCGTCCAGATGCCATCGCCTAGTCAGCAGCAGACTCAGTACGTGGGGTACTCACAGATTCATCACCACCCACCTCAATCTATGGCTCCCACAACTGTTGCTCCCGCTACTTATGGATATGAATATGCAAATACTGCTGCTTCCGCTACTGCTCCTGGTCATTGTCAGATTTATTACACTCAGTATCAGACGATTCCCACGGGTAGTACTACTGTGCCTGAAACTCCGGAATCTGGGAAGGAGCAGATTAGATCGTCTCCGCCCTTATAAGAAAAGAAAACGAAGAAGAGTTTTGGAAGGTCCATATACTCTATATATCTTAATACACTTCCCCCATTTTCTTGAAAAATATTTCTGTGTATTCCTGTACTTGTCGATAGCCGATAATAAGGAACTGTGTCGTGCCCTGTCAGCGTAACAAGTATAGAGCAGTATTGGGGTTCTTCTTGTAAGTCGATATCATTCGGGGTTCGAATCTTATTAAATTGCAAAATTGATGGACTAGATTGGCTGGCTCTTCACATGGAAATAGAGTTTAAATTTGTTAGCCACTGTTTGTTGGATAGTTTTCCGAAATTTATGTCGAAAACATCAGCGAACATTGGATATTTGGGTGAGCACTCAGACGGAAGGTGTACTCTTAAGGGTTTCCAACTCATGATTTTTTTCGAAAACTATACATTTTAGTTTTTTTTAGAAAAGTAAATATATAAAAAAATATTTCGAAAAATAGGTATACGCGCACTCACAAGACGCACATTTTGGCAATACGCGCACCCCCAGGACGCGCCTATTGCATAGGCGCATGTTGGGTATGTCTATTTATTTTTTAAAATTGTTCCATAATGACGACTCAATGTTTAATTAAAAATAAATTATGTATCTATTAAAAAAATGTACAAACATTATAGTAAGTAGATATTTTAATTGCGATTCAAATGATGCTAAAAATATGAAATTTGGATTTACGGATTGCCTGTACGGCATGCCGTAAGTTGAGATATGAAAATTTGACTTAAAAAATTATAACTCGGACCATGTAAGTCCAAACTCAACACGGTTAACGTCATTTAGGTCGTAAATCAATTATCTACGTAGGATAATTTTTTTGATTAAAAATACAGTGATTTTGTAACCTAACATCGTTTACACCCAAATTTGACCGAAATAAGTAAATGCATTAGGTGAGAAATTTAATTATATACTTACTCAAAAAAAAATCAAAAACATTACGGTGCGTAGATAATTTAATTACGAATTAAATGACGCCAACTATGTGTTAATTCTTTACTTTTAGACTGACTGTATAATACGGTACGTAAAAAGCTCTACATACGATACAAAAACTTCCAAATAGTGTTTTGCACAGTAAAGTTTTTAGAAACTCTACATACTATTTGGAAGTTTTTGTATAATATGTAGAGTTTTTTACGTACTGTATTATACAGTCAGTCTAAAAGTCAAAAATTAACACATAGTTGGCGTCATTTAATTCGTAATTAAATTATCTACGCACCGTAATGTTTTTTATTTTTTTTGAGTGAGTATATAATTAAATTTCTCACCTAATGCATTTACTTATTTCGGTCAAATTTGGGTGTAAACGATGTTAGGTTACAAAATCACTGTATTTTTAATCAAAAAAATTATCCTACGTAGATAATTGATTTACGACCTAAATGACGTTAACCGTGTTGAGTTTGGACTTACATGGTCCGAGTTATAATTTTTTAAGTCAGTTTTTCATATCTCAACTTACGGCATGCCGTACAGGCAATCCGTAAATCCAAATTTAATATTTTTTGCATCATTTGAATCGCAATTAAAATATATACTTACTATAATGTTTTAAAAAATTTTAATAGATACATAATTTTATTTTTAATTAAACATCGAGTCGTCATTATGGAACAATTTTTTTTTTTTAAATAGACATACCCAACATGCGCCTATGCAATAGGCGCGTCCTGGGGGTGCGCGTATTGCCAAAAGGGGCGTCCTGGGGGCGCGTATACCTATTTTTCGAAATATTTTTTTTATACTTACTTTTCTAAATAAAAAACTAAAATGTATAGTTTTCGAAAAAAAATCCCAACTCTTTTATAGTTTGAACCTTTTCAAAAGTATTGGAGATACTTTCAATACGATATGGTTCTCTACATAATCCGTTTGATATAGAAATGATTATGATTTAAAAATAGTCTATTATTATTAAGGGTTAATATTCCGCATAACACTCAAGTATAGGGCGAGACATATTTAAAGTATTGTGGCGATAAGCAACCCAAATTTAACATCACCGTTAGACTTCACCTTTATAACTATAATGTGCTTCTCCTCAATACATACTCAATATTATCATAATATACACCATACTCATTTAAGTATCAAAAACGAATACAGAGCAAGGTCTTCACCCGTCCTTTTTGCAGATGGTTGAATCAACGTACGACGTTATGATCAATCTCCAACGACTAGGACCAACTCCCGACGAGTTTTGTTAGAACAAGTTTGAACATGGTCGAAAAAACCCGTAGTAGGTATTGGGAGATATGTCAATTACGCAGGAGCAGAGTTATCGGGTGACGGATCTATTGCTACTGGACCTACATAAAGGGATATGGGAAGTGTTTCTCTGGTCCCTCTCCGATGCTTAAGTGAATACAGGGTTCGGATGGGTTGAATTCAACTTAGGTGTAAAAGAAAGAATAATTAGGTATTTATAATTACGACGAGCAATTTTTTATCATACTGCTTGTTACCTATCAGTTAAGGTTTTATGCCTGAAATCGCACCGACAATTGTGGACAAATTTATTTGATATCTTTAATATGCTTTTATGCATTAAGATTCAGTGTAACTACCTGATTTGGTCGTGAACTCGAGTCTAAGCAAGCATCGTCCTTGTGGAGGAAGAACCTGTGGACTTAGGTTTTTGTCTAACGGGGCATTTTTTTTCCACGGCGTTCAGAATAAGGAATAAGGAATAGGGAATAGAAATCGGGTGTAATGAATATGAAATAAGAATATGAAGTTGATTCTTTAGTGAAATGGAATGGAATAACGAATTCTGTTGTTTCTCTGGTGGAATGGAATATGGAATGTGGTAAAATGACATATTTGCCCCTCCTTATATATGTATAGTATATAATACATATAATTTGTGTTAATTAATTTTAAAAATTAAGAATAATACCATTATATAATATAATTAATTATTAATTTAAAAAACTTTTAAAATAATTTATTTAATTAGTTAATATTAAAAAAATTCTCATTAATTAATTAAGATTAAATAGTTAAATTAATGTAAATTTTAATATAAATGCATTCTTCATACTAATACCCATCGACAATATATTTACCCGAACCATGATATTATTAATGACCATACTTACATAATACAAAACAAATTAGCGTCCTAAATCAAAATTATACAACTTCGTAATATTGAACCCAACTTAGTCATACTGATCCACTAAACAGCTTCAACTGATCATCATCATCTAAACAGCTTCAATTGCCCAAATTGAACGGGATCATCATCTAAACAGCTCCACTAAACAGCGTCAACTCATCAAAACAGATTTTTTCAAGAGACGAGCTGCAATATTAGGGACAAGCATGAACCAACACAATAGGGACGAGCTGCAATTCAACAGAATAACAATTCACTGTCCAGAACAACAATTCAACCAAACAGCATTTATAAAGCAAATAAGTAGAAATTCTGGGTCTGTGATGAACCGAATAGCATTTAACCGAACAGAAATTCAACCGAACATGATGAACCCAGAACAATTCTTAGTTGTTTCAACCTCATGCTGCTCCATTTTCACACCATAAAGGCCACCGACTCTTAGTTGTTTCAAACTCATGTTGCTGATTTTTTGCTTATTGGTCATCCTGTTGCTGATTGACTTGAGGGATTTTAGTATGTCCAGGATGTTGTTAATGTTCACCCTCGTGCATCCAGGGATAGGCAGCTGTTGAACCAAACTTATCACGGTGGGTCAAATGTCAACATGGAATAACAAGATATGACAAATACAATTTCGGTATTCATATTTCGTTTTAGTTACAAAACCTTTTGCATCTAACAAGTTGCACACTGGTCATTGTTTGGTTGAACACAATGGATCTACGAGTTAGTTTAGTGTTAACAACCACACATAATTGACGGAATTTCAAACAGATTCAACGTTACAAGCGGATCAATTCCACTTGGCTTTTCAAACTAGTATTTTACTATTTTTTTTAATCGTCTCTATAGCCTCTTCATCAATAAACACTAACATTAACAGAACCAAGGATAAGAAGCATATTCGAAGTACAAACCTTGGTGAGTCGTGCATTACTTTGAACCACCAACTTCATGCCTTCATAAGTGATCCTGCAACAATTAACCACACTTAAACTCCTTTAAGCCCGGGCACTCAGCTGTAGAAGGGCATCATCTGTGATTTTCTCATTCAATGGTTGTCCAATCTGGATAGTCCTCCACAAAAGCATATCAATTTATACGATGGAACATAAAAAGATCTACAAGAAAACCCTCTGATTTCCAATGGCAAACTAAAATGACGCACCAAACACTTCACAAAGTTTCTTGTATACAAGAGAGAATATGTTCAAGAATGGAGTCAAACTCGACAACCAGACCAATCAATCTATTAAATGAAACAATCAATGGAATAATTCCTACTGAATATAAGGTATGGTTAGTGGGAACGAATACCTAAAGAATGGAATGGAAGGGGAGTAGAACAAAAGAATTTTTAAAAGACGAAGCATAAAGGAAAGGAGTCGGAATGAGCTAGCCAATAACCGGACATAATAAACTGACCAAACATGATGAACCAAAAAATGAGCTCATTCAATGAGTTGGTCGAACATGATGAACCCAGAAATTCTGGATTCGTCACGAACCGAGAATCGTTATGGGTTCGTGAAGAAGGAAAACAGAATGGAGAAGGAGAACCAGAGCATACCTGAGGAGAAGGATAGCAGAACGAAGAAGGAAAGCAGCTTGGAGCTTCGGCTGGAGGAGCTTGAAGCTTCGGTAATGAAGAGACATAACCGAAGGAGAAGGAGCTTCGGTGATGAATGAGCTGAGGACAGAACCGAAGGAGAAGGAGCTAAGCTAGACTTGGAAATAAGGGTAGACTTGGAAATAAGGAAAGATAGTGAGGGTAAAATAGTATTTTACGTGTCTATTCTGGATTCTTTTCCCTTTAGGGTTACAAATTTTGAGGTTTTCTTACGGAATGTCTAAGGCTTCCCCGCCCAGAATCCGTAAGCCAAGTTCTTCCAATTCCGTGAAATGAACAACTTCTTACGGAATCCGTAGGCTGAATTCATTTTCCTTTCCGTGTAAAGAACATGTTGTAACTCTTTTCTTGGCAATGGAAAACATGGGGTGCTTGTACGTTTTTAGCAGATAGGTCGATAGAATGCTTGCCTCGACTAAGTAAGACAAACTAACTTCGTGAACCTCGTCTTTATTTTCATAGTTCGGGCAAGCACGTCATGCTCGACTCGGAAGTTGAAGATGTTTTGACTAAACCATGTGCTTAGCATGTGATTTTCCTTACCCCCCCCCCCCCCCCCCCCCCCCGAGTGCTCAACTCTGGTGTTGGAACCGCTCATCTCTTGTTTCAAATTAAATTCGACGTCTAGGCCCAACATTCGCCCCAGAAACATGAGTGAAATAAGTTCCAGTTAAGACTGATCTTGAGTGGGTTGAGACAACAATTTTTTTAAGTTGTTTTGGTGCCTCAGGTTTCTATTGCGCATTTTTTTATGGGCAAGCTTTCCCTCCTATGTATTATTTTTTTGGAAGGGCAATTCTTCGTGTTTCACTGTTTCCTTTGTCTTTACTTTTAGAGAAGATCGTCATTGTTTTCAGAAATTTCCCGAGACTCTTTGTTTTACTCTCTCATTTAAGTAGTTCATTTTGAATTCATATGTCATTTTTACATTTCTTCTGAGCAAATATTTCTCGAATCTCTGAATTTTTTCTTTTTATGCGCTCTTCAAATTTTTCCAGAGTTTTTTTTAAGGTTCCTTGATTTTTCTTCTGAGACTTTGCCTGCGAATCGAGATGGTTGGAATTTCTGACACTGCTACTGCGACTTCCAAAGGCTCGTCCAAGAGGACTTCTGTAGTTAGTGGGTTTTCCCCCCATGATATGTCGTTGTTGTTTATTGGCTTAAGTCTTCTGATTCCGGTCACAGTTTCATTTTTTAGAGATACGATTTCACTCATACCTCTATCCTTTAGATGTCGATGCAAATAAAATGAGGTCTGGTTAGTTTAAGGTTGTAGTGGCCCTGGGCTACTTGTGGGAGGCTCAGACACCAAGTTAACCATGATTAGGGCTACACTTACCAAGAGACGGGAGACTTATATCTTCGTTACGTAGATAGATGCAGGTTTGTGATTTCCAATGTACGAATATTTGGAGGAGATGTGTAGATTTTATCATATTACTCTGACGAAAGTTTGCCTAATGCTCTTTTGATGTGGATTGGTTTTATAATAATTCTTGTGCATCATGGATGGACGTATTCACTTTCTCTTGCTCTCGCGACTTAATTTTTTTTATATTTTAGAGTCGTGTAATCCCATTTTTCGTTCGATATTTTGTAATATCATTTATAAATGAATAGAATTTCTTTTTCTTGGAACGGTTAACTTTCTATTTCTCACTCTAAATTTGAGAACGGTTGTTTGGCTGTCTATTGTAGACTTAGGGTTTTGTATAACTATATGATGAGTTGTGTTGACCCACTGGTATTATGGATTTTTTATTTTACTGACCACAAAGAAAAAATGAGTAAAACTTATTTGGTGTCCATGTGGTGATCTATACTAACAATTACAGTAAGGCTTAGAAGTCATGCTCGTTTACAGGGTGATAAAAGTTGACATCCACAAAAAGGCTTATGGTTTTGCTCAGTTATATGGTGATATAAGTCGAATGCAGTAACTAGACTCGTGGATTTGCTCTATTATAGGGTGATCCAAGTCGACTGTTGTAATGAGACTTATGGTTTTAATCGATTATAGGGTGATCGAAGTCCACCTCTATAACGGGACTTATGGTTGTGTATGTGTCGATCTTAGGTGTTATTCTGACACCCAAAGTACATTATCGAGTTCCTCCACCCAATTGCTCTTTAAGGCGGCGATTCTCCTTTTCAAACCTGCTAGAATGACCTTGTTGGCGGCCTCCGCTTGTCCATTAGTTTGTGGGTGGTGCAAAAAACATAATCGGTGATCCATTTTTAATTCCACACATAGCCATTTGACTTATTTCCCAATGAATTGGGTCCCGTTGTCGCTAACAAGTATTGGGGCTCTCCATATTGAAAAAGATGTTAATACTTATGAATTTAATTACTTGAAATTTTGTAGTGGAGGCTAATTTTTTCCATCGATCCACTTAGAGTGGTACTCTATTGCCACAATTATGTATTTCCTTTGCCCAGTGCTGATCGAGAAGGGTATCAGGATATCAATTCCTCATTAGTGAACAACTATGCTCCTGCCATGGGTTACAAGCGTTGGAGGTTGTTCTGTCTTTAGGCAGAATTGTTAAGATGCCTCACACCTCTGGACTAGTTCTCTTACTTCTTTACTCATATTGGAAAACTAATATCCTAATTTTCATATCTTTCCAATTAGGGATTGGGCTCCTTCATGGCAAGTTGTTACACACTCATGGACCTCCTTGAGTATCGTTCTCTCTAGTTCCGGTCCGACAACACATTTCAGGTATGAAGGCTTCTTCGCATTCTATAATCCATTCAAATTTCTTATCCACCCTAAGTAACCAAAAAAAGGTTAGGGACCAGTTGGTTGCCTTTTAAAGGAAGAGGTTTATTGTTGCTAAGCGCACATTTAACACTCGAACCTCCTTATGACAAGCGGATGTCGTCATCTCTTCTATCACCTTGAGATTTTCGGGATTAGGCTCGATACCTCTTTCAGTTACCATGAATCCTAGGAATTTCCCTGATTTGACTATTAAGGCACATTTTGTTGGATTCAGATGAGTGTTATACGTCTTCATACACTCAAAGGCTTCTCTGAGGTCGGTGGTGTGAAAGTCACACCTGACCAACTTTACCAGCATGTCATCCATGTATGTTTCCATATTTCTTCCAACATCTTCTTGAAAAATGTATTGATCGATCTTTGCTAGGTTGCTCCTGCAGTAATGAGATCGAAGAGCGTGATCATATAACACAGGATGTTAATGTCTACATAGAAGGTTGTGCGGACTTCGTTACCTTAGTGCATCCTTATTTGATTGTATCCATAATAGGTGTTTACGAGGTTGAGTATTTCATGTTCGGAGGTTACGTCAACTAGCTAGTTAATCATGGGTAGTGGGTAAGAATTCTTGAGGCATGATTTGTTCAAGTCCCTAAAGTACATTCGACACTTGTCATTCACCTTTGTTGCTCGGATTTGGTTGGAGAACCAGGACTAAAAGCGTACTTCTCTGACGAATCATGCATCTAGGAGTTTCTCGACTTCTTCACGAACCGTCGACCTCTTCGCCTTACCAAGTGATCTTTTATTTGGGTGATCAGTTTTATAGTTAGGTCAATCTTAGCTCGTAGAAAATTATATATGTTATTATTCCTGGAATGTCTCTAGGATTCAATGCGGATAACTCTTTGTATACGATTAGCAGGTTTGTCAGGGTCAACTTTTGTTCCTCTAACAATGTAGCCCCTACTCCTATCTTTCCCTTTGATTCATTAATTTCAGCTTTCGTCAATCCTTCACTAGCGAAGCACGAGGTCTTTATCCTCCCTTGGGGACGACTTTGCTTCAATAGTGAGGGTTTCCCTCTGGTTCTTTCAGTGAAGGTGACTCACGTAGCACTTCCTGAACATGAATTGGTCTCTTAAAACTTCCCCTACTCCGTTGGGGGGTCAGAACTTCAATTTTTGGTCCACGGTGAAGCATTGATCCCATTGTGGTTAATCATTGCTCCCTTAGGATGACGTTACAGGACGATGGGGCTTCCACGACAATGAAGTGGACGTCCACATTGAGGTTCTTCCAACTTTCTCTTAGGACCATTGGGAGGCTTGTTGCACCCAAAGGGTGTGTCGTTTGTCTCATGAATTCAAAGATGGGAAAATTTATCTTCTTCATGTTCTCCCTTGGTTTCCTCATCCTTTCTAACATCTATAGGAATAGGATGCTTGATGAGTCACCTTTATCCACCGGTATTCGTTTTATGTTGAACAACCCGATCTTGACTGTTATTACCAGAGCATCATCGTGGGATGTCACTACATGAACGATGTCTTCAATGGAGAAGAAGATGACAGTTTCCTCTTTGGGTCACAGTCTCTTCCTTGACTATACAACAGTGGTAAACTGGGTTACATATACTTTGCGGGCCCTAATGCTTTCACCACATGTTACAAGACCTCATGCTATTAAGCTGGCAACTTAATTATTATCAAAGGTTTCTCACGATTAGCATTTGAATGAGTCTGCATCTTTTGGATTTTGATTCTAATTTTCCACAGGTAGCATCAATTTTGAAATGAGCTTGAACCTCGTTGGAGGTATCGGAAGATGTGTTAATTGTGTCGGAGCAGATTTCTCAGGTAATAGGATTAGATCAGGTAATCCTCTGGGTCCCTTTATGGTGCTTAAGTAAGTACAGGGTTTTGGTGGATTGAATTCAAGTTAGGTGTAAAAGAAAGAAAACCAAGTGTTTACAGCTAGGACAATTTATATCATACCGCTTCTTACTTATCAGTTAAGGTTTTATGTAGTTTTATGTGGTTTTATGCTTGCGACTCCGTCGAGGATTGTGGATAAATTTATTTGATACCTTTAATTTGCTTTTACATGTTAAGATTTTGTGTAATATCCAGTTCGTGAACTAGAGTCTAGGTGAGCATCGCCTTTATGGAGGAGGGTCTTAAGAATTTCGGTTTTTGCCTATGTCTTTTATTCTGAGGGGAGTATGAAGAGCATGTTGCCTCTTCAACAGTCAGGTTGACTTTGTTAATTTCATGTGCATCTTTCTTTGTGAGGGAGAGTGTAGGGTGCTCACCTCGACTCAGAAAGAAAAACTAACTTGGTGGACCTCGCCTTTGGGCAACTCTCCAATCTCGCCTTAGCGGTTGAACACTCTTTGACTTTACCATGTGTACGGATCGTGGCGTTCCCTGCCCTGAGGGCGTTTGACTTTGGTGTGGTACCATTTCTACCTGAGGTAAAGTCGGCGCTTGCGCTCAACGAGTTTCACAGAGGGAGTTTGGCAAACATCATTCTTCTTGATACTTTCTAAAGCATTTGTCATAGCAATAAAGAGCTCAAGTAAGTGGACTTTCCCTCTAATCAGATTTGCGCAAACCAGAATCTAA
Source organism: Chamaenerion angustifolium (assembly GCA_946814005.1). Classification (NCBI taxonomy): domain Eukaryota; kingdom Viridiplantae; phylum Streptophyta; class Magnoliopsida; order Myrtales; family Onagraceae; genus Chamaenerion; species Chamaenerion angustifolium. The sequence continues at coordinate 10,576,825 of OX328278.1, read as the reverse complement.
TAGTTGGGGGCCATCAATCTCTCGGTAGTCCTACATAGTAGGTGAAAGAGACTGGAAATCGACGTCATTTTCATAGTGGTGGACGCACCAACCTCCTACGATGCCATATTGGGTCAAAACACCATCAACCTCAACAAGATAATTCACTATTGAATGCATTAAAAAATGAAATTCCCCACTACCCATGAGATCATAGAGCTTTTAGAAAATCAACATGCCTCAAGAAGATGTTATGACAATTGCCCGAGAAGTAAGAATCAAATGGAGACTCTCACCATTGAGACTAACGTCAATCGTAGAGAGGAAAAATGATGAGCCATAACCAGTTGGACACTAGGTCGATGAATAGGTGGATGGACCAAATAGGAAGGTAAGGATTGGAATTACACTCCCCGTTAAACAGAATGCCTTCATGAAAGCACTCTTGAAGGAGTTCAATGATATTTTTGATTGGTAAACCAGCACATGTCAGACATCATCTCCCACGAGCTAAAGATCGACCCAATTCTAAGAAAATGAGGACTCTTGGTGATGACAGGAGACTGATGGTGACTAATTAAATAGGAATTCTATTAAGTGCAAGTTCCGTCAAAGAAATTTGCTTCCAGACTTAGGTGGTCAATCCCGTCCTTGTGAAGAAATCCAACGACAAGTGGCAAATGTTCGTGGACTTCTGGGACCTCAATAAGGCATGCCCAAAGGATGTTTCTCCACTTCTCGAAATAAACTAACTCATGGATGCAACGCTGGGATAAGAGATGTTGAGTTTCATGAAAGTCTATTCAGGTTACCCCCTATCAGAAGGCATCTGAACGACGAGCCTCACACTATCTTTCATGTCAAAAGTGCATACTCTGCTATAATGTCATACCCTTAAGACTACTCTACATGATAAAACCTATCAAAGAATGGTTAACAAGCTCTTCAAGAACATGCTTGGGTTAAACATGGAGATACGTGGATGACATATTGGTCAAATTCGTCAAAAGTGAGTTGTATGTATCCGACCTTCGAGAATTCTTCGAATGCATGGTCGTGCACTTCCGCCTCAACCCCTAAAAAATGAACATTCATGGTAAAACTGGGAAATTTTCTTGGAATTTATGGTAAGTGAACTTAGTAGCGAGGCCAATCAAGAAAAACCAAAGAAGATCGAAGAGATGAGTCACTAACATGCCATAAGGAAGTCTTGTGTCTGAATGGTCAACTATAAGTTTAATGTGAAGGAACCTTCCAATAAATCAATAAGTACATGCACTCCTTACCCGCTCTCACAAAACTTGTTTCATGTGAGTCTCTGTTTTTGTACTTAACAATTTACAATGTGGCGTCTAGAATAGATTTTGCGATAAATGAGACAGATGCTCAACTTCCCATTTATTATGTAAGTTAATTATCTATTTCGACTAAAAACGAATACATTAAGATTGAGAAATACATATATGCATTGATCATTGTTGCTCAAAATTTATATCATTATTTCCTGGCCCACCACTATTGAAAATTTGATCTTTACCGACGAAAAATTCTATCAGTAAAAGGTCAATATTACGTCGCCAAAAATTATTTCCGTCCGTAAATATATCGTAAGCGAAAGTTTACCGACAAAAAATTGCACAAATTTGTCGTCGGTAAAAACAATTTTTTTACCAATGGCATTTTTGTCACCAAAGACAACTTTTTCGTCAACAACTTATTTTTATGCCGACAAAATATATTTCGTCGTCAAAGCCAATTTCATCGGCAAATAGGTATTTACCGACGAAATGTTTTTCATCGATAAAAGAAGAACTCATTTAAAAAAATAAATAATAATAAACAGAAAATTTCATCAAATTTGTTATAAACACGTCATACTATATTTGATCATTTGAATTTCTGATCATACAAAGGTACAGCAAGAACAATAGCAATTATCAATTAGAGAACTAGCAAATATTATTTCATCAAGGTAAAGGCAATTGTTTTTGAGTACAAACATGAAACCAACTAAAAAAACACCAGAGATATTTATATTTTCTGTGAATCATCAAAGTCCCTTGAGATATTTTATGCAAAACGCTCGCGGCCACGAAGCAGTAATCCTTCAAGGAAAGGTTTACTAAACATCAAGAGTAGAACAGCCCAAACACTACCGTTGTGGTTCTTACTAAACATGTACATTTCACCGACTGCAGTAATCCTATTTGTGACATTCTTCAGGACTATGAGCATGGCAAAATTGATGTACTTCAAGCTGCGGGGAAAACATTGATGTACTTCAGTAACTCGACTATGTAATATCACAACTTATTGTTTGGAATGTATGTACCTTGTAACTCTAAGTTAGTAAAGGAACCTAACGTAGAGAAGTGGCAAGTGACAGAACTAGTTAAACCCATTAAATCTTTCTCTATCCTATTTTTTCTTACTTTTGAATTAATTAGTTTGTCAAAAGGAGACAAAATGGTGTAACAATTGAACAATGATGTTGCTTATTGACCTCTTTAAAATAAAGAGACATCTAAATAGAAATGACAAGAAAATATAACTAGATATGAGAAGAGAACATTACATACCGAAACATGCTTGTAACGAGTATCCCAATTAAAATTATGTTCACAGGTAACCATACTTTGATCAATTTCATCATCAGTGGTTCTGTTGATACCACACTAAGAAAAATTAACGTAGACACAATAATAACTTAAATAAGGTTCTGCATCAAGAAATGTGGTTTTAGTCAATAGAATGAAGACAACTAAGGCTACCCATTCTAGCTATTATAGTTTACAGATGATAAATAATACCTGGTATAGCATCAGTGATATCCCAGCATTAAAATCATAACCAGAGAGCACAAGTTTAATAACAAGGATCATGTTGCAGGAAGCAAGGCAATATGCAAGCCCTGATATTAGGGCTTGATTCGGCAATCTTGCTACCTTATCTACATTTATAGGATTATCTCTGTCTTTAGATAATCTACCATCTTCAAGATCATTCTCACCATTTTCAAAAGACTTCATCATCGACGACCTCCTACACATTCAGAATAAGAAACAACAAAATAGTTTCAGATTAGGCTATAACTTTTGTTGCCTTTCAATCATTTCAATAATTAACTGGTAGAAACTGGAAATTGACAAAGCAATACACATTAAATTCAGTGACTTGCATTGAAATTTCAGCAAAGTTTGAAAAACTGAACCAGGTAGACAATCGACGCATAGAGAGAAGATAGATACCTCTACAAATCCGCTGTTTATAAGAGTGGAAGTGAAGAATACGGTGGCTACACAAGTCAACGTCGGCCGTGGAGAAGGCGATTGGAATCAACAATCAGCTTAGGGATTCGATTGGAATCATAAATCAAAGAGAAGAGGAGGAGAAGACAACCAGACGAAATTGATAAAAAGAATAAATACATGAAGGGAAGTGGCGGGGAATGGGTTTAACAATTCAAATTTCAAATATTATTTTGTCGACGGAAATTATATATAGTCGGTAAATATATATTTTTACCGACGAAAATTGAGTTTCGTCGGTAACATTTATAGATGATATATTTATTTGTTGACGATATATTGAGTGTCGTCGGTAAAGACTAATTACTGACGATAATTGCATTTCGTCGGCAAATACGTGAGATTTTACCGACAAAAGTTTTGGATTTCGTCGGTAAAAATATATTTTGCTGACGAAATTTGATATTGTGGGTGAAATAATTTTTAAAGAAACATGAAGAAATATCTAGGCATCACACAACAGTTTATTATGAGAATTAAAAAAAAATCTCAATTGAAGACATGCCAATGTAGGCTAGTTGGACACCTTCGGAGGAACTCGCCCATAGGAACTCCAGTTTGTAGAATGATCCCTTTAACTCGGTGGTTGAAAGTAGGGGAAAGTCTTCAACATCAAAAAATGATACAGTGGGATGACAATAATCTGAAGTGAAAATGACAAAAATACGTCATCTGGTGCCAAGTTACCTCTTCAATGACAAGGATTTGTACAAGTGAGGTTACTAAATGCCATACCTCTGAATCTCATGAAAGGGTAGCCGCATTTCATGAAGGTGTTTGATCCATAGTGTTGATGGCCCTCCGTCTAGGCTACTATTAGCCAAAATGAACAAAGAACTTGTAGCACTCGTAGAAATGTGAACCCTGTTAAAATTTTTATCAAAGATCGAACAAACACCAACAAAGTTGACTATAGTTGCAATCTTCTAGTCGTTCGCCCAATGGGACATCAACCTATTAGGACCCTTCCCTATAACCATAAGGCAAATGACTCAATTCATAGTGGTAATCGACTGCTTCTTCAAATAGATCGAGGTCAAAGCCCTTGCGTCGACCACTGAGTTTCAAGGAATAAATTTCTTCAACGTCAACATCTTCTACATATATGTCCTTCCAAGTATCCTCATCAATGACAATGGACCTTAAATCTGCCAAAACAAAATAGTAGAAATGCTTATGTGAAGAACTACACATCGAACACCGTTTAGATCAGTACATCACCCACAAAAAAATCAAGTCAAGTCAGGGAATGAAATAATCCTATCAGGGTTAAAGAAAATAGTGAATGCCCTAGGAGGAAAATGGACCGAAGAGCTCGTCAACATCCTATGAGCACTCAAAATGACCGCATAGCAAGCTACATGGTAAATTCCTTTCAAGCTCGTCTATGGGTCAAGAGCAGTCACACCAACAGAAATCATTGTGACCTCATGCAAAACACACTTCCATAAAACGACAAACAACGTGGATCATAAAACAGATTTCAATCTAGCAGACGAGAAACACTGGACATCAAAGGTTATAAAAGGACGAATGAGGTTAGCCACAATAAGATGCTTTAATTGTTTAGTGAGTACTAGACAGTTCGTTGTGGAGTATATGGTATTAAGAATACACGAACTCACAAACTTAGAAACAAGAAATGATCTATGAAAAAAATGGGAAGTGTCAAACAAGAATTTCAAAATCATAGAACCGGGTTCATATTACTTACAAAGCCTAGAAGGTGTATAACTACCACATCCTTTGAGTGTAAAGCATTTAAAGAAATTTCATTCGTAGTATATTAATAAAGTTTGTGCCGAATCAGTTATTACATGAGCTCCATATAACACCATGTAAAGGTATAAAACAAAGTTCGATGACGATCACTACTCTTATAAACCTTAGTGTAAGACATAAGCAAATGGTCGAAAACGAACCGTTCGACATACAATTCATTGTCCCGTCATCTAAGAAACCAAAAATCAAGACTTGGGAAACTGGTCGATGAAGGACTATTCGATTCACAAATCATTCTTTCTCCTCATCCAAATAGTGAACATAATACTTGGGAAAGGGATCAATCGACTTTCAAATCACCTTCTCTACCGATAAAGTACTCCAAACAAACGTAGACGGTTGATTGAGCCTCCACACACACTAAACAAATTTAAAAAACTCACCTAAAATTGAAGTCGCAGGTGAACGATATATTAATTCAATAAAGTCATTACAATTGTTTTTAGAAAGGTCTATTACAAAACCTAAGTGGCTGGAAGATCTGGTGCGTCTTGTCGAGCAAGAGAGACGCTATCATTGGAGACGGGCTCTTTGGTCCCATCAAGAGTGTACCCCCACCTAAGGGTGATCATCCACTAATAGAGACTTCAACCGGTTCATATTCGATTTGGACCAAATCTTGAATAGACTCCACATGGTTGAGTGAAAATTTGGGGTTGACCTCAAGGATCTCCTCAGTTAGTACTTACAAGAATTGGGATATGTTGGTCATCATATACTAAAGAGCATCCATTTGAAATTGGTCAAACACCTGGTACTGCCCCAAAATGTGCTCCCGAGAGGGCACCCCCTTCATCTTGGCCTATAGGCTGATACAAATCTCCTCAATATTTAACTAGTTAAGGTGATGATGGATAAAATAATGACTGGATAGGGTGTTAACCAACTCCCAATGGGAGACAAACCACCCAAATAGTTAGTGCATAAACGAAGTAGCAATTGGATTTGACCATTCCCCGATCATCCTAACTGCGGATCATGACCACCAGTAAAAGAAGAAAGGGTTTTGTTGTGAAGTAATGTGGCTCAAAAGTGCGGAGTGCAAGGAAGTGATCAAAAGAAGTTGGGATGATACCCACCACGACAATGGGCAAGTTTTGTGGCCAAAATAAGGATGGTGTCGTAGGGAACTTATAAGTTGGAGTAGAGAGAAGTTTGGCAACAGTATGATCGTGATGAAGAAGGCAAAATACCATCTAAAGGAGCTAGGGAAATCTGTACCGAACCAAAGCAACTAAGATGAGGAGATAAATATCAAGAACAGGATCTGTGAGTTGTGGCGAAGAGAGGAACTGTTTTGGAAACAAAGGTCAAGAATCAAATGGCTCACAAAAGGGGATCGAAACTCTACTTTTTTCCATTTGACGACAACATCAAGAACAATGATAAATCGGATAACCAGAATAAGAGGTTCATATGGGGTTTGGCTCACAAAGGAGTGTGCGACACAAAAGGAGTTATGGGAGGGCATTCGAATCCAACAACTCGGAAATCTTGGATAGGCTACCTAGACAGATCGATGAACACGTGAACGAAAACCTCATCAGGAGGGTTAGTGAAGAGGAGGTATGAGATGCAGTCTTTCACTTAGATGGGACAAAGGTCCTAGGGCCAGAAGGTTTTCCGGGGTTATTCTATCAACGGAACTGGAACGTCGTGAGTCTAGACGTTTCGCTTCGGTCATAGCCTTCCTCGAAACAGGTACTTTCCCTCCATCCCTAAACCATACTGCCATAACCTTAATCCCAAATTCCAAAACCCCACCCACCCATCTAAGTTTAGACCTGTAAGCTTATGTAACTTTGTTTATAAAGAAATATCGAAGGTTTTCGTGAATAGACTAAAGATCTATTTATCAGACCTTATCACCCCTTTCCAAAGTGCATTTGTGGCAGGTCGACTTATCCAGGACAACACCAGTGTGGCACGTGATGTTTTTCATCATTTAAAGTCCAGGAAAAGAACAAACAAGGTTTAGTGTGCACTAAAGCTCGATATGCAAAAGGCCTACGGCCTGGTGGAATGGGGCTTTTTGATTAAATGATTAGAGAGAAGAGGTTTTTGTGCAAAGTGGATAGTTTGGATGAGAGCATGCATCGAGACACCAACCCACTGCGTCCTCGTAAATGGTAGCCAAAAAAAGACCATCCGACCGACAAGAGGAATCCGACAAGGGGAGCCATTATCACCCTACCTATTCATCCTAATGGCGGATGTCCTATCCAGACAGATCGAGAAAGAGACCAATGAGAAGCATTTGAAAGGACTCATACTCAGAAAAGGATGTCCGGAGCTGCACCATCTATTATTTGTGGATGACTCGTTCTTCTTCTTTCAAGGGACGATGGAGAATGCACAACATTTGAAGGAAGTAATAGTGAGATACTGTCGAACATCGGGACAATGAGTCAATGAAGCCAAGTCAAGTCTCTATTTTAATGTTCGAGTCGACCTAAACATATGCAAGAATGTCAAGGAGGAACTCCATATCAAAAGCACAAGCGAGCTGGGAAAATATCTAGGAATCCCAGCGATCTGGGGTCGATCAAAAAGGGAAGTACTGAACTACCTAAAGGCAAGAATTTGGGATAATCTAGGGGTTGGAGAGAAAAGACCGTCACTCAAGCGGGGAAGGAAGTGCTAATAAAATCGATAATCACGGCGATACCATCATATGCAATGAGCACTTTCAATCTACAAAAAGCATATGGTGTACGGAAATAAAAAAAAATATTATCTGATTTTCGGTGGGGACACACAAACAAGGGGAGAAAGATACATTGGAGACAATGGGAAGTCCTAGCGAAAATGAAAGAAGAATGGGGACTTGGGTTTAGAGAATTAGAGACGATACCATCACGGAGATACCATCATATACAATGAGCACTTTCAATCTACCAAAAGCATGGTGTGCGGAAATAAACAAAATGATATCTGATTTTTTGTGGGGACACACAAACAAGGGGAAAGATACATTGGAGACGTGGGAAGTCTTAGCGAAAATGAAAGAAGAAGGGGGACTTGGGTTTAGAGAACTCAAGACGTTCAACTTAGAACTCCTCACGAAGATGGAAGATAAGGTAAAAAAGGAAACAAATGCTCTATGTGTCTTGTTCATCGAAGGCTTATACTACCCAAGGGGGGACTTCCTTTCTGCCACAAAAGGAGGACGAGCATCGTGGGGATGGTCGAGCAAATTAAACGGACGAGGCATACTTAAGAGGGAGGGACTCTAGAGAGTGAGAGACGGGAAGAACATTCGAGCCTTCGTCGACCCGTGGATTGTTAGGAACTTAAACATAAGCAGAGAAATCAAAGAAAGAAGAAGACTTACTTGAAGATGAAGCAACTGATTTTCATTCATCCAAAGTTAGGTAAATTTGTTACAACCGAAGGCTATTTATAGCCTTTAAGTCTTGAGATCTTACAATCTGATCCTCACTTATTAATTCTAGAATATTGCAGAATAATCCTCAAACATTCATATGTAACTATACATATATCCTAACATTCTCCCATGAAGATCAACATCAATGAATTTATTTTTCTCTTGAATTCTTGAAATATCAGCCAAGCATTGCTCTTCAACATATTTGTCAATCCTGACAATCGAAACTCAGCTAATAACCAACACCTGATTGATAATCACCACCTAATATCTTTCTGCTGAAAACACAATTACTTGACAATCATCTTATTGTTATTAAACTATGCGCAGCAATCAAGATTCATCCATAACCATTAACCAAATCCTTTTTAGTATACTCAGCAGCTATACTTCAGCAATCTTTTCCTCAGATGTATATATGAGCTCTTTTTCTAACATGACTAAATCGAACTGAATGATTAACACTTGTCCCATCAACCTAACACACATATATCATATGCAAACACATCAATCACAACATACACATATTCACATATTCACATATGTAGTCACGGTTCCTTACCAATCAATTTGAATTACATCTAAACATCTGAACTCCTTAACTATTTTATGATGAGTATTTTCATCTAATCATAGTCTTCATACAAGACAAACATTCGGAAAAACATATATGATTCATCCTTTTGATTCTTTTCTCATCTTTCCATTTCAGATCTTTTGATTTTGTATTTGCTTTTCATCATTTGTTTTTTACTCTTGATAGAAGGGTTTGAGCCCTTATCTTACCAACATAGCTCGAGGGTTTCTGCCCTCATCTTGCCTTCCTCAAGAGCAACCTTGAAGTATCTTGACGTTTTCTTCAAGATTAAACTCTATTTTTTGAATTCAACTATGTTTTATGCCAAGAACATAAGTAGAGATTGATTTACTCAGAACTACTGAAAAAACTCTGCTTCATTATATCCTTCATTGATCTTTTGAAAATAAGAAAACAAATATGCCAATCATGTTTACCCTTGAATGACACTGAGTGTAGATTCTACACCACTCATAAAATAGAAAAAGAAAAACTCAGTGCAAGATCATTCAGACCAATGATACGCAACACAGACACACATATAAGAATTTTGTGAATGCCAAAAACTGATTTATATGATATGAACCATATGTGACAAGAACAGGACAAGACACTCAATCATGCATACATACTCAATCATGCTGAAAAAACTCACATATATAAATCTCATAACAAAACAGAGAAGTACAAGCAACAAGTAACTAAAAAAAACATTGGTAATGATAAAGACTACTCTTGACAGAACTGGCATACCTTTAATAAATACCACTCATGATCATCAAATATATGATTCTCAACATAAATTATTCTTCAACTTCAGGAGCCTCCTGAATCGTTACAGTGTCAGCATCTTCCAGCTCAACCACATAAAGAAAACCTAAATTTTTTTCTGCAAGGAACAAATTGTTTTTCTGTCAATGGTTTTGTTAAAACATTTGCTACCTGATTACTAGACGGAACAAAATTGACTAAAACATGACCAGATTTCACCTTTTCCCTGATAAATAAAAGATCAATCTCAACATGTTTCATTTTGGAATGTTGAGTAGGATTTTCAGACAAAGAGACTGCACTTGTACTATCTGTCCATACCACAGGAACCGAAGACAATTGAAGACCCATTTCCATTAATAGGGACTTAACCCATATGATTTCACATACTGCAATAGAAATATATCTAAACTCAACTTCAGCACTGGAACGTGCCACCACTGATTGTTTTTTCGAATTCCAAAGTATCGGATTGTCATTGAGCAACACATAATGTCCAGAAATGGATTTTCTGTCAGATATATCTCCTCCCCAGTCTGCATCAGAGTAAGAAACTAAAGATATCCCCTGCATAGGAAAAGGGTTAGACCTGAACATCAAACCATGTTCTATAGTCCCTTTCAAGTATCTAACAATATGTAACACTGCCTGCCAATGACTGGTGCTTGGTCATTGCATAAACTGACTGAGTTTGTTGACAAAGAACTGAATATCTGGCCTTGGGATACAAATATGTTGAAGTGCGCCAATAGTACTGCGAAACAGGTGATCATTTTCAAACAATTCAGTACAATTAATCATACCTGACTTGGTTAGACAAGTTCCAGTCATCCGAGTAGGAAAGCTTAAAGCTTCAGTGAGACAAAGCTTCTCAATAAGCTCCTAAATATATTTTCTCTGATTTAGCAATAAAGAATTGTCAGATGGAGTAACTTCCATACCAAGAAAATAGTTCAAACTTCCTAAATCCTTTAACTGAAATTCTTGATTAATAGAATGAATGACCTCTGAAATAACAGAAGAAGAATTTCATGTAACAACAATGTCATCAACATAAACCAATAGAAACACAAAAAAAAACTTTGTCCTGTTTGATAAACAAACAGCTATCTGCAACAGATGCACAGAACTGGAGCTTATGAATAAGAAAACCCTTTAATTTTTCAAACCAAGCACAAGGTGCTTGTTTAAGACCATACAACGTCTTTTGCAGCTTACAAACCAAATTAGAATTAGTTTTAGAATAAGACATTTGCTCAAATCCTGGAGGTTGAATCATATATACCTCTTCTGTCAAATCACTATGTAAAAAAGCTACACGAACTTTGGACGTTTTACAAATAGCTACCCGAACTTTGAATTTTCAAAAATGGCTACCTAATCTTTGACATATGGGGCAAATAGCTACCTCCGTTAAATATGGACGGAAAATGGCGTGGCAGTACATGATTGGTTCATAATTTTAAAAGCTATATTATTTTTTAAAAATACTAAAAAAATCAGAAATATTCTTTAAAATTTTGAAAAATTAATAGAAAAAATAAGAGTTTTAAATAAAATATTTTTATTAAAATTATGAAATACAAATAAAAAAATATAATTTTTTTTTAAAATTTTGTTACAAACTCTTATTTTTCCAATTATTTTTCCAGATTTTTAAAGAATTTTTCTGATTGTTTTAGTATTTTAAATAAAAAATATAGTTTTTAAAATTGTGGACCAATCATGTGCTGCCACGTCATTTTCCGTCCATATTTAACGGAAAATTTAACGGAGGTAGCGATTTGCCCCATGTGTCAAAGTTGAGGTAGCTATTTGCACTTTCGTCCAAAGTTTAGGTAGTCGTTATTGAAAATTTAAAGTTCGGGTAGCTATTTGTAAAACGTCCAAAGTTCGGGTAGGTATTTAGTATTTAACCCTTGTTAATATCAATTTGTCTAAGACTCCATTTATGAGATAATGGAAGAGATAACACAACTCTGACCGTGGCTGACTTCACAACTGGACTAAAGGTATCTTGAAAATCAAAACCTGCTTTCTAAGAGAATCCTTTAGCAACCAGTCTAGCTTTGTATCTCGCAATAGACCCATCAGTATTGTTTTTTATTTTAAAAATCCACTTGCAAGGAATCCTGCCAGAAGGAAGAGGGACAACAGTCCAGGTATTGTTAGCATAAAGAGCAGACAGTTCTTCATTTACAGCATTTTTCCAATGTGGCCTGAGTAAAACCTGGTGAATCGGCTTAGGTTTAGAATCACTGAGATCTGCAATATTTTTACTAGTAGTTAGAAGAGTCTGAAGAGATCTGGTTTTAGACCTTGTTTGCATAGAATGCTTATTAACAAAACCTTCATTATTACGAGAGTCAACAATACTAGTAGTTTCACGTACTAACATTGACCCTCGTAATCTGTAAGATACAGTGGAAGGAAATACCTGAGCATCATCAACTGAAGTGACATTAGGTAAGGACGATTCTAAAACAGAAGTTGGACAAACAGAAGTAACAAGATCAGGAGAAACAAAAGTAACAGGATCAAATATCAACCTAGTATTAGGAATAGCAGCAATATCAGGCAATACAGTGGAAGTAACTAAAGAATGAGACATATTGATAGGAGGAGAAGAATTTATAAGGAGAAGCAGAATCATTACCCAAAGAAGGAGATGTAAGATTAGACATAGAAACGGGATCAGAAGAAGGTAGTAACTCATTATCAGAATCAGTAGAGGCTATAAACTGAGAATCACATGGCAATAAAAATGGCATTAAAGTATAATTTTGAGTAGGAGAGGAAGACGTAAAGAACTTACCTTTAGAATCAGAAAAAGGAAAGGTGGATTCATGAAAAACCACATCCCTCGTAGTGTACATACGCCCTGATGCTGCAAGACATTTATATCCATGATATTTGGAGCAATGGCCTAGAAAAACACATGGCTCAGATGTAAAAGACAGCTTGTGTTTATGAAAAGGATGCATATGAGGAAAGCACAAGCATCCAAAAACACGAAGAAAGGAATAGTCATGTGAAAATCCAAAGAGTTTTTCATGTGGTGAAACCTTGGCCAGTGCAGATGAGGGTAAACTATTGATCAAAAACACTGAAGTAAAAAAAGCATCAGACTAGTAATGTAAAGGAACTGAGGCTTGAGCAAGAAGAGTTAATCCTAACTCAACAATATGCCTATGCTTCCTCTCAACTATACCATTCTGTTCAGAAGAGTAGGGACATGTAACATGATGACTTATACCAAATTGAGGTAGATACGTGGATAAAAGCTGATACTCACCTCCCCCATCAGACTGATCTGCCTTCAGTTTGTATCCCAGCTGTTTCTCAGCTAACCAGTAAAACTCAACAAATAACTGAGTTGTATCACTTTTTTCTGCATAAAATATATCCAAGTATACCTACTATGGGCATCTACTATACTAAGATAATAACAATGACCATTAGAAGAACACGCAAAAGGACCCCACACATCAATTTGAACTAATTCAACGGGATGAGAATGGACAGAGTGAGAAGAATGATACAGTTGTTTTTTTGCTTTCGCCAACTGCACAAGCTATACACTGATCTGAGTTATGAGTCATTGGCAGATTATGAATTCGTAAAAAAAAAAAAATAAGAAGCTTATTAGACGGAGGACCAAGTCTGATGTGCCAAATGGATGATGAATATTTAGAATTCAGCTTAGAAACAAAAAACAAAAATCACCATCATCAATAGCTCCAGGTGTAGCAATATGTTTATTACCTGGTACATCCTCAGATATCCTAGCAGGCATAATTTCTGACTCACTGCACAGAGAATTTGAAAAAACGGAATAATCATGCAGATCTAAGCAATCAATCTCTGATTTTTTTATCGAATTTGTAATAGAGATATACGGTGAATAACAAGAAATAGATGTTTTATTATGAATATCTCCATTATTACTAGTCATTGCTGAATTATAACACTCAAGATAACTATTGGCAACCATATTCCTAGACTCAGGCCTATAAGCATCACTGGAATGAATTACAGACTTATTACTACTTAATTTTGTCATGTCAAGCTTATACAGCCCAGAGCATTCATATCCTTGAAGCAGCACTGTATGATTAGAAGCATCACGAACCACACAGTGATTTGCATGAAATTTAAAGTAGACATGACTATCCTTTGCGAACTGACACACAGAAAGCAAATTTTTAGTCACATTTGGAGTATAGAGCATATTCTGTAATCTCAACATTCTAGAATCAGTTGGAATTAACGCTGAGCCTATTGCAAAAATATTCAAAGAAAATCCATTACCAACCATTACTTTACCTTGCCCAGTATATGGTACGCATGTATGCTGTCCAGCTGGAGATGTATTAGTCAGATGGTTTGTGGCACCTGATTCAGGAAACCAGTTTGTATCTACTTGAACTATCGGAGCAACAGAGGCAATGTTTGCTTGAGGAGCTGAGAATGGATTGAATTGCATAGGACCAGAAGGAGAGAACATATAAGGATGAAACATTGATGAAGGGGCAACATAAGGATTAGGAGAGTAGAAAGCAGAATACGGCTGAGACTGAGCAGAAAATGACTGAGGTTGAACAGAAAATGATTGAGACTGATTCGGTATCATTGGCATTGGAGATATCATTGGAGGTGCTTGAGACTGATGTTGTTGTTGAGAATATGATTGGTGTGGTAGAGTAGAACCTTCTGAAGCATCTTCCCATTGACCAAACTTCCCACATAATTGGCATTATGGCTTATTATTTCCATAACCTCTGCCACGACCTCTACCACAACCATATTGAGGAGATTGTTGATGCTGAACAGCAGTAGAGTTGAATGATTCCATCAGATTATCTGCCTCAATTATTAGTCATAGACAGATTGGTCTTAGACATAGCTGAGTCCATTTCATCCTTCTTTCCACCAGAACCTCGATTTACAGCCATATGAGCAAACAGATCAGAATCAAACAACAAATCACTCTATCTAGCTACCGGATTCAACAGCACAGAACTCACAGAGGCAATATCATAAGGATTACGGCTTGCGTTAATAACCGAAACTATATTGTCATACTGTCCTTTGACACCATTAAGAATGATTGGTATTTGTTGCATTTCCTCAATTGGATGACCACAAGAGGCTAAGCTATCACAGACAGTTTGAATTGTTGTCAAGTAATCACGCATTGTTTGATGTGGTAGTTTACGCACCTTTAGTCGATCATACAAATGCATTATCCATGTTGTTGATGATGCAGAAAAATCTCTGTGGAGCTTCTGCCATACTAATGCAGCTGTCATACTTCCTATAAGGCTTCTGCTAACTTGCGACGACACTGAGGCTAGCAACCAGGAAGCTAGCGAACTATCCTTTTGAATATACTTCAGGTACTCTGGATTCGGTTCATCATCTCCATCTGGCCCAAGAATTCGAGCTGGAATTGTGACATTGCTGTAGAGATGACTTTCCAGATTATAACCTCGCACAGATAGCAGCACTTGTTGTCGCCATGATTGGAAATTCTCCTCTCCAATCAGCTGTGAGACTTTCTTGTTAAAGGATGCAGCAAAAATTTCTTCCATGAAATCGACGAATTTGATCACTTCAATCGATCAGCAGACACCATAATTACGTTCGCACATACTTGAGCAGAATCGTTCTTGCTCTGATACCGTGTTAGGAACTTAAACATAAGCAGAGAAATCAAAGGAAGAAGAAGAAGAAGACTTACTTGAAGATGAAGCAACTGATTTTCATTCATCCAAGGTTAGGTAAATCTGTTACAACCGAAGGCTATTGATAGCCTTTAAGTATTGAGATATTACAATTTGATACTCCCTTATTAATTCTAGAATATTGCAGAATAATCTTCAAACATTCATATGTAACTATACATATATCCTAACATGGGTATACATGTGTGAGGGTTTCCGCCTGGACCCAGCTCCGACACATCCAGCCGACCCGGATATCCGAGTGTGAGACCTCATAGGAGTCGATGGAACATAGGATAAGAGCATACCACCGTTTGAGCGAAGCCTATGACGGAAAGGGAGCTAAAATGTACAATCATGGAAGCATGTTCATGTCGGTATGGAGTGCAGTATGGAAATCCAACACCCTACCAAAGGTAAAGACCTTTATGTGGAAGTTGCTCACAAACTCGATTGCGGTCACGAGAACCTAAAACGACGCGGTATGAATGTGATAACAAGTTGTCCGATCTGTGGTATGGAGTAGGATAGAGAACACATGGTTTACAAGTGCAGGTGGACGGGGGCGGTATGGCTAGGCAGTATGGGCCTGGTGAGTACACATACCTCACAGTCGAACATCATGGAGAGGATAGAGGACCGAAGGCATGAGCCCAATTCCGGGAGAGGCACAAAGGATACACAATGGAGTGAATTCATGATGACATGTTGGCATATCTGGAAGGCAAGATGCAAAGCCATGTTCGAATCAAAAATGCCAAACCCTACTCAGATCGTTGAGGAAATCACGAAAGCGGAGTAAGAATACCGGAAGAGACCACGGCAAAGGAACTCGGACCAAACCATGAGGGAAGCTGAAACATGGACTGGACCGAACCAAGTACCAATCAAGGTAAATTGTGATGCATCGTGGTGCCAACAAACAAAAATAGGAGACATCGGTGCGGTGGACCGAAATCATCTCGGACAACTCATGGGAGGAGCAAACCGAAGACTGACTGTAGAAGCGATCGATGAGCTGGAAGCGAGAGTTATTAATTTGGGTGTCATGCTAGCAAAGGAACAAGAATGGAACTGAGTAGTCGTTGAGTCAGACTCTGAAGTGGTCATCAACCATCTACGGGGAAGACGAGCTCATTGGTGCATTAAGACCATATGCTCAAACACCAACGACCTGACAAGCGAGTTTGATTTGATTGAATGGAAGACAGTTCACCGCAGGGCGAATGAAGCAGCTAACTGGATTGCAAAACAGTCGAGAATAGGAGTGTGTCTAAACGACGGGGTATCACAACCCCCACCCCAATTGTTATTTATCTTAAGTAGAGAATGTAACAATGCAGCTCAAAACGATGATATCGAATGAAGCAACCTATATTTCAGACCAAAAAAGAAAAGACATGTGAATTGTGTAGATCATTAAAATAATGACATGTGAATTGTATAAATCATGGTAAAGATTAAAGATACAACTCTTATGAGATTATGAAACATATACAAATCAAGTAGATCCTAAATTCGACACTAATATTAGCATGGTTGAAATATATTTAGCTAAATCAAAATTTAACTATCATCACTCAAAATTTGTAAAATTATAAAAGAAGGATAATTGAAATCATTATTTGCTAGTGGAGTAAGAAAAACTCTAGTGATATGGTGAAACAAGAGCGAACCAAAAAGGAAAAAAAGGATCGAAAATATATGGTTCCGTGTACAATTGTTTTTTCTTGTTTGGTTCAAGTTTCTGGACCAATTCGGACTATAGATTTTAAAGGACACGTGGACTAGTCTAACCGTTAATACGTATATAAATTTATATATTGTATTAATATAAATTTAGTTATCCAATTGGTCTTTTAGTTGTTTAATCAGTTTCTATATAAAAAATATGTAAACATTATTCAATAGAGTTATATCGTTATATAACTTGGTGTTGAATGTGCATTTTTCAGATTTTTGGTTTTAACATAAAAATCGGTTTAAAAAACTGTAACACAAACGAATAGTTTATTTCATCATATACAGTCTTTTAGTTGGGCACTTTTGTAGAAAAAAATCTAATCAAATAATATAAACACTTAACTGGAATATAGTAAAAAATCGATCCAAGATGACTAGTTTCAACCCTAATAGATGCATCTACAATATGGCCATATATGCGCTTATTAAGATGTTTCATTTGCAATGGTAAAGTCTCCCGTTTGTGAAAAAAAGAATGCATGATATCGAACATTGATAAACTATTATTAGAATTAAACAATTTGGTGTCCGGTTTTATGTCAACACAATATAAAGAAATCTTGTATATATCGATATCTAAATTAATTTGGCTATAATGTATACAATTGTTATAAGTAATATTTTTATAATTTTTTCTCACCCATAATGTTAAATTCATAACTTTTTATTAGTTCTTGTCAAACATACTAGGGGTGATCATGGGCGGGTCGGGCCAGTCTTGGAGACAATACCGAAACCAAAATTCCAGTCCTGCGTTCCGAAAGACTGAGACCGACTTTGGCCAAAAAGGTCTGCCCGAGTCGGTCTTGCTTGACTCAATTCGGTCTCGGTCTTGGACCGAAATATAAAATTAAACAGTGACACGCAAGATAAAAAATTGAAAATGGAAGTATCCCATTTGCTTTATCTACGTCTTCAAGAATCTACTATGGAGGCACAGTATCTTCATCTTTTTCTTTTCTTCTGTAGAAACCACCATTGTTATTGTTATCTACAAGCTAAACATACGGTTAGAGAGAGAATCAAGCTATGAGGTTTGCTGGAAGAGACCGAGCTTTTGGGAATATTTGTTGGAAGAGACCGAGCTCTCTAGGGTTTCTCATAAAAGTCGGGTCGTCTCCGCCCGACTGATGAAGCGGAAGAAATGGTCAGAATTGGTAGAGCAGGCACTGCTCACCCAGTACTCAGAGTTCTCCAACTCCGACATCGTCTCCAAGCTCAATGTTCTAATATTGTTTATATCAACTTTATGTTCCACTATGTAATATTATTTTTCAATAGTGCAATTTGGAACCCTGCAAGTTTGAGGATGAAACTGCAAAATTCACGTTAATATTTAAATAAATAGAAAGGTAAAGAGTTAACAAGGTGAAATTCCATTTGTACGTCATCCATTATCTTATACGGACTACTTTTGTTAAAATACTAAATGTCTTAATAACTTTTTACATATTTGCTCTTACTAATTTTAAGAAAATTAAATATCAAATTGACCCCATATTTTCTTATTTACCAAACTACCGTCTAAAATATTGAAAAAATCATACTTCTAGCAAGTTTTGAACCCTAGAATTCTTACATACTATGTAAAAGTTTTATCACTATTCTACTAACTTCATTTACTTTCTTATAATACTTGAAATATATTTATTGAAGCAACTCTTATATTATTGTATTAAGAGAAAAATATTAAAAAAAAATGAAAAATGTTTGTCAAAATTGGTAACTGATGAAACTTGTTTTGGGTCGCGGGTTTTTTATGTATTATGTTTTATTTTGTTGGTTTTTGAAGAAACGTTTGATTTTCCGTTATTTTTTCCGTTTAAATTGTACATGTGCATCTCACGTGACTGTGTTTTGAACGGTTAAAAAAATAATAATTAAAAATACTGAAACAGCCATCGTCACCGTACCACTCTTTTTTATTATTATTCTAAAAAATAATAATTAAAAAGAATCAATTTCTCTTCACAGTGACTAATTGGGATGGGAATGGGAATTTGAAATCAAGAAAGAGAAAGGAGTAAATTTCTCTTCACAGTGACTAGATGACCTAGGAAACATATCAGATTATAACAACTCTCCTCGTCGGTGAAGAATTCAAGTCTATCGTCGTTGACCTCCACCTCAAACGCGCCACCCTCAAACTGTGGCAGCTCGTCTGCCTCTCTCCACCCGACCACATCCTCCAACAACTCTCCTCCCATCGAAACCCTAATCCTATCCGACACCATTATCATCTGCCCTCCCTCGCACACCAAGCTCCTAAGCGTCTCGCTGTAGGAGCAGTTGAACCATCCGCTGCCGGAACCATATTGCCATGGATAACCTGAATGGTCTGAAACATATCCTTCATTTCTCGAGCAACTGCTCTGATACGGAGGGTGCCGAAAAGATCCCAGGCCTCCGACGTCGGGACTAACACCTACAACTCACATGATAACTCTCCAAACATCTCCAACCAACACTTGAAGAAGACAAGGGAATTTGTGGAATTTTACACATAACGGAGGTCACGTGCAGGACATGTGACGAGTTAATAGAAATTCTTAACGCGCACAAACGGACTTCATCAAAAACCAACAACACTAAACATGTTGCATCAAAAACAAACATTGTGTCGCTTTTACCACTTTGGTCAAACATGTTACATCATTTTTACACTTTTCCCTTGTATTAAACATCTCATGTTTATCTGTTAATATTTTTTAGTAACTAACATTTGTTGAACGTCGATTGTTTAATTATAGTTTTAATTCAATTATGTATTTACTGTATTATTTTTTTGAAATGGTTGAAAAATAAGTAATATTCTAAATTTAGTATTTATAGGCTATCAAAATACTCATTTTGAAAATATTTTTTCAACCGTCTCTAAAAATATCATAAAGATTATAGTATATAGATAATTGAAATTAGAATTCTAACGACACGTGTTATTTAGTTTCAATTTTCCCATCAACCGTAAAATTTAGTCAAAGTTAGTAAAATATTTAAAAAAAATTACCAACATTAGTTTAACCAAATTTATGATCGATGTGAAAATTGAAACTTAACAACACATGTGCCGTTAAAGTTAACTTTGACCAAATTTATGATCGATGTGAATTGAAGCTGAACAACACATGTGTCGTTAAAGTTCTAATCTAATTATCTACATGTTTTAGTCTTTCTAATTTGTTTTGGAGATGGTTAAAAAAATAATTTTCCAAAAGAGTATTCTGGTAGCCTATAAATATTAAATTTAGAATATTACTTATTTTTCAACCATTTAAAAAAATTAATATAACCAATACATAATTAAATTAAAACTATAATTAAACAAACGACGTTGAACAAATGTAAATTACTATAGAGCATGAATAAATAAATATGAGATGTTTAATGCAATAATATGAGAGTTACTTTCATAAATATATTTGGAGTGTATAAATAAACAATTGGAAACAGTAGTGTGGAGGTAAAAGAAACTTGCTAAAAACTAATATATAAGTGATCTATGGTTCAAAACTTGCTAAAAACTTAGATTTATCAACATTTTAGATTGTAGTTTGGTAACTACGAAAATTTGGGGTCGATTTGATAATTAGTTTCCTTAGAATTAGTAAGGGCAAATATGTAAAAAGCTAATATGGTATTTCATTTTTTCAGCACAAGTGGTATGTATTGGGTAATCGATGGTCTACAAATATAATTTATCGTTAACAAGTCGAGACTGGGCTACCTAACAAGTCAAGACTGAGCTACCTAGTCGTTACCTAAGGTTTCTTTACGCGGTGAGCTCACGCGTGTCTCCTTCCCTGTCCAAAAACCCCGTGAATCTTGGGTTGCCCTCGTGACAGATTCCTCTCGCTGATCCAATTTGTTGTCATGCACCCTTGGCATTTATTACCAATCAGAAATTATCCAATCAACGGAAGGAACTGCAGCTGAGTAGACACCCCCATGCAAGAAGAACTGCAGAAGGAACGAACAAAACAAAACGCAGCTCGACACGGTTTCGATTGATTCTTTCATCGCGTCGGCGACCCAACCAGCGGCGTTTCAACCAGCTCGAAATCCAACCTAAGTGGCGCAGGTGCTCCCAGCGTCACACTACGAGGAGGAGCCCTAAGTCCATCGGCCACGAAGCTGTAGCATAGTCCAGTCGAACGCTACGAACGACAGAATGGCACCGATTGGAACCTCAAAGCCTGAATTACATACCTTGTTTCATTTGATCACCATTTTCTTTTCATGTTCTTGTAGGGAGCTACCACCCGAGGTGAAGGCACTAAACCCACGAAGAAGATACATATCGGTTCCATTTTTGGCGGACCGAAAAGACTCGGGGGACACGTCGTCAAACTTGATTCAAACCAGCAAGTCCAAAACGAGGCATGGTATGTCGGGAAGGTGATCCCCCAAAAGCCGATCAGGGAGAACACGGTCAGTGGGGTTCTTAGGTCGGCATGGGCACAATATGGGAAGGTCTCGATCTCGGAGTTGGAGGAGGGAATCTTGTTGTTCGACTTTGAACGACAAGAAGATGCAGACCAGATTCTAGGTCGATCACCGTGGTCAGTAAATGGCAATATTTTGAACATTAAGCGATGGGACCCGAGTATGGGTGTGAAGAAGGTAGATTTCCAAAAGGTAATCTTCTAGATACAAGTGCATGATCTAGGTTTGGAGAAATTTAGTGAAGCAAATGCCTGAAAGATCGGGAGTACGATAGGAAAATGCTTAGAGATAGAAAAGCATGTAGGGAGGATCGGTAGAAGGTATATGAGGATACGTGTGGAAGTGGATGGGGAAAAACCATTGATGGCAGGGTTTTAGTGGAAAAACTCCCAAGGAGGGGATAAATGGGCATCTGTTAAATATGAGCGATTATCTGATTACTAATATGGGTGTAGCATGCTGGGCCACATGACTCAAGCATGAAAAACAGAGGTACAATTGGCGGAGCACGATCAGAGCGTACCAATGTGTGGATCGTGGCTTGCTGGGGCGAGACAAAAACAAGTCACGGCGAGGCAAACCGTGGGAGGGGATGAAGGATATGGATCACAACAAAGACAGGGTGTAAGAAGATCGTGGTTTGATATTATGGATGAGGCGAGGGGAAGGAACCGGGACGAGGCACAGACTTGTGGGCAGCAGGGGGACCTACACGGCAAGAACATGGAAGGGGAGGAGCCACACACAAACCAACCAAATGAAACCATGGACACCGAACCCATGGAGACCGAGGCAGCCCCAGGCCAAGGGCAAACCGAACCACCATATGAAGAATCTCCCAACACAAGAGCCCTAACCATCCATAGTACCCAAAACTGAGCCCCTCAACCACCATCACCTGGGTCGATACTAGTACCACTACCTGATTGGGTTTCACCAAAGTCGAACCGAATGAAACCAATCCCGCCCTTTGTTAGGATATATGATCTAGAGTATTCTAGGGTAGTCCAAATGTGTTGGACATTTCCTTGATTAGTCCCTAGATACTCTATATATAGACACCTAACCATGGAGACCGAGGCAGCCCCAGCCCCAGGCCAAGGGCAAGCCGAACCACCATATGAAGAATCTCCCAACACAAGAGCCCTAACCATCCACAGTACCCAAAACTGAGCCCCCCAACCACCATCACCCGGGTCGATACTAGTACCACTACCTGATTGGGTTTCACCAAAGTCGAAGCGAATGAAACCAATCCCGCCCTTTGTTAGGATATATGATCTAGAGTATTCTAGGGTAGTCCAAATGTGTTGGACATTTCCTTGATTAGTCCCTAGATACTCTATATATAGACACCTAACCTTCTTGTAATTCTCAAGTTTAGGCAATGTCAAGATGCTAAGATGATCTTCTCCTTAGTAATTACTCTAAACTCCCAATTCTCTCCACATTTGCCTAAAACATTCACATGGTATCAGAGCTAAACGATCAAGGACTGATTTTGAGATTCAGTTGAAAAATCCGTTGCAAATCGTCATTGTTCTTCACTCTATGTTGCAGCTTCCCGCGCGGTTCATTATTCCTTCGCTCAGCAAATCACAATAGCTTCCTTGTTCGAAACAAGCAACTCTCGTCCTCAGCAAGTTCAGACAAACAAGAATCAATCGATTACAACCTAAAGGAGTTTAGATTTCAACAATTAGCAAGTCTGATTCATTTTAGCAATATTCTGAACAGAACAACGATATGCAGAACCGATCCAGCGTTTAGTTTCAATGATTCTTGCAGAGATTCCTTCCAGCGATTCGTTCCAGCATTTAGTTGCAGCGATTCGTTCCAGATCAGAAGATCGAAACAATCGTTGTAAGTGTTCTACTGCACTCTGTTCTTACGAGTTCTGTTCGATTGTTGGTTCTGCTGCGATTCTGCGTTGATTCAGCCGATAATTAAGCTAATGTGATAATGTTGATGCTGTTATGATAATGATGATAACTGAGTAGTTGCTCTGTTGGTGTTGATTTCGTTCTGGCTTCCTGAATCTTGTTGTTCTGCTCTGCTCATCTCGGATATGCTCAGCTGTCAATACTTTGAGTTCGTTTGAGCTGGTTTCTGTGTCCATTAGCTGCGTTTTTATGCCAAGATGAAGCAGACATGTGCTTCCTGGATTTGTGAAGCAGACATGTGCTTCATGCTGGTCTGATTCTTCAATTATTTGCTGGTTTGATTCGAATGGTGCCTGTTTCTGCATTCTGCTGCGTTCTATGGATTTGTTACTTCGTTCTGTGGATATTTTGCTGCATTCTGGTCTATGTGGTGGATTCGAAGTACTGCATTACTTGTTGCATCTGGTTCTCTGGTTTCTACTGACTCTCTAGTAGATCCTCTGCATAAGATTATGAACTTTAAGAAGAGACAAGATGCTGAAATGGTGCTCTAGTTTGAGCAGACATGTGCTCAATTCAGCTGTTTTGTGCTTTGTTCATGGATGCATTTTAGTGATTTGAGTTGCCCTATGCTAGGTCGTGAGGTCTGTGAGACATGAGGCTCAAGATCTCGCAAAATCGAGCAATCGAGGAGTCTCAAAGTTCATAGATCCAAAATCGACTAAACCGCAACTGGATTACCTTTCTGAGTAGACCTGTGCTCATTCTCCTTGAGTAGACCTGTGCTCGTTCTTGAGCAGACCTGTACTTGCTCACATGTTGATCATTGAAGATTCAACTTGTGCATCTGATTCTGTTGTTTGCAGCGAACTTTATCACAGGATAAATGAGCAGATGAATATCAACAACTATCTTGCTTTCACTCGCCACAAAACTGTCATATGGATGAACATTCCTCTTTAAATGATACAGTGTTCTATATTCAACTCCAACTTCTTAATCACCAAACCCAGGAAGATCAATTTTCTTATTGCTATGAATCCAACCAGATTGGAAATAGAACCCAAGTGCATCCATAGTGCATCTGCAGTGCTCAACCTGCGCATGTCCAATGCACCTGCAGTGCTCATCACGTGCAACCATAGTGCATCAGCAACCAGCCTATCCTCAAGCAGCAGTGCATCTATAGTGCTTCAGCAGTGCTCGACCTTTGCTCCATCAGTACAGCCATCTCCTGTGCTTCAACCGCAAGTGCATCATTATCAAGTTCAAAAGTCAGCCACAAGTGCATCATTTTCAAGCTCAAAAGTTAAAGTTTTTTTTTGTTTTTAAAAGCTGTAGAAGGTTTATCTAGAAAGGGGAATGTTAGGATATATGATCTATAGTATTCTAAGGTAGTCCAAATGTGTTGGACATTTCCTTGATTAGTCCCTAGATACTCTATATATAGACACCTAACCCTCTTGTAATTCTCAAGTTTGGGCAATGTTAAGATGCTAAGTTGATCTTCTCCTTAGTAATTGCTCTAAACTCCCAATTCTCTCCACATTTGCCTAAAACATTCACACCCTTAACCAAACTACACACCGAACCAACCCAACCAATGATCACATACCCACCCGACAACACCACATGTCAACCCAACCCGACTAAAACCACTACCACCACCCAAATCCGCATAGTCGAGAACCCCCAACCGCAGCCCACCGCCTACCCCACACAACCAAAACAACATGTGATCACATACCTACCCAATAACCCAACCCAACATCATCTGACCGACACTACCCAACCCTACCCAACCGAGCTCACCATACCAATCCAAACCTACATTGTGGAGAACTCACCTGATACCCCCCCCCCTCACCCAACCCCATGACACAAAACCCTACCTCCGGATTGAGCTCATACCTAGACAAGATGACACTAAAATGGACCGGGGAGGACATGAAGGATCAACCTGGGCCGAAGAGGCGAAGGGCGCCTATAGAGGGGACCGAAGAAAGGGAGCCAAGGGTTCGCAAAAGCCCGAGGCGAAGAGCAAGCATGTCAAACCCAAACCGCAAAAAATGAACAATGAAGAAGCCGAAGGAAACATGGGCGCAGGAAGAAGGAAAGGAACAAACAAAGGGTTCTTGTGGTTGTCCCAAAACAGCCATGGGTGATCAATGAGTGTCATTTCATGGAATTGTCAGGGTTTGGGGTCTGCCTTGACAATTTAACACCTACAAGACCTTAACAAAATGTATCGCCCAAACATCATATTCTTAATGGAAACAAAGAATAGTGATACCTACTGCGAGAAGATACGAATATGGATGGGGATGGACAATACATACTATGTTAGCCCGAATGGTACGTCCGGGGGGCTAGCTTTGTGATGGAAGGCGGACACAAGGATTTCGGTGATGTATGCCGATCTGAATTGCATGGATTGTGAGGTATACATGGATAGCCATGCATATCCAATATTTGTAACATGGGTACACGCGAGCACGGAGGCACGAGAATGGACACAAAACTGGAATCTCCTACTAGCAATGGGTAGGGGAAGACGGGGAGCATGGATGATCTTAGGGGACTTCAATATCATATGCCACCCACATGAAAAACAAGGTGGAAGGAGGAAGTCCCAACGGTAAATGGATGAATTCAAATCATTGATTGAGGACCTAGGAATGGAGGACTTGGGAGCAAATGGGAACACCTTCACATGGTGTGATAACTGAAGTGGAACGGAAGGGATAAGTGAACGACTAGACCGTGTATTGATAAACACGGATTGGGAAACACGGAACCAACAAGGGATATGCATTAACGAACTAGCCATTAGGTCGAACCATGCACCAATGGTGGTCCAACTCAAACAACCGCGGAAAAGGGCAAGAAGGCGGTTCAAGTTAGAGGCAATGTGGCTCGAAAACCCGAAATGCAAGAGGGTAATCAAAGAAGCATGGGATAGACCAACAATGGGGAGAGAAATTCAAGGAGTGTACAAAAAAACTACACAAGTGTCGATTGAAACTCACGAAATTGAGCAAGGGGCGTTTCGGCCACAATATGCACGAGATTGCAAAAACGAAGGAAGTAATAAGGAGAAACATGCAGGAGGGAATAAATGATGCTACGATCCAAGAAGAGAAACGGTTGAAAGGCAAACTCCAAAGGCTTTGGACGAGGGAGGATACATATTGGAAACAACAGTCGATGGTCAAATGGCTTAGGGACGGAGACCGTAACACTACTTTCTTTCACCATACCACGCTAGCAAGGAGGAGACGTAATCAAATAGGGAAAAGTATGGAAAAACACCCGGATGTTTTTTTTTTTGCAACTACACCAATATGTTTTTTGACTCAAATAAGTCCACCAAGATGTTTCATTTTGTTTGTAATTGCACCTTCCGTTAATTTTACCTGTTAAGTGTTACATGAAAGTCATGTGCAACCATTTATTTCGAACTAATGCAATGTAAAAAGACGTTCTTACCCCACCTGGTTCAAATTTCGAACCATTGCAATGTCTGGTGAATTTACTTTGGTCGGAGAAAGCGAGGTTACGGTGTTACTCGCAGCAAAGACGATAGTAACTGGGTTGAATATCTGAGGCTGTCAAGCTCTCCTTTCTTGTTCCAACCTCCAACACCACATTTACGTTCTCCTCGTTTCCTTTTACTCATCGTTACATGAATATATGAGGTCAGACCTGATTGTATATTCGATTGGTGATGAGGTGCAATGTTGTCTAGTAATACAGGCTCTGGTTTGGGTTCGATATTTGGTGAAGGGTCAAGGTTGTCGTCTTGTTCACCTTTACCGGATTCTGCATTCTTGAGATTGGTTTCTGTGTTTGATCTACTGAGAACATGGATCTCTCCTTCGACCGCCTCGTAGTGTATCAAGACGTTGTCCACTATCTGAAGAAACACACAAGCAAAAGTGTGGTGAATGGGTTGTAGTCAATTGAACTTGACCTCTATTGCCATATTAAGAACTGCATATGCTTCATTTATGATGTAGTTTTGACAAGCAAAGGAACACTTACGCTTTCTTTTGTATCTCCAAGAAATGGTGGATGAAAAGTGACATCTGCTGCAGACAATAACCCAACCGTGCTCTCAATCACATCAGGCACAGAGACAGCCTTACCAAAAGTGGAGACTACACTTTCAGGTAGAGCAAGTTTATCCATGTCATACCCAAGTAGCATAAGGTGATTAGGAGTGTAGAGAGGTCCCGTCGATTTGACATCCTCGTTGTCTGCAAAGAATGTGAGGCTCAGAGCAACTAGGCTCTCTTTAGCCACTGAGACATTAATATACTGCCCTTCCTCTAAATGAAGTGAAATACTTACCAATATAAGAGAAAAGGTGATGGTGTGACATGTAGAATGAAGTGCCCATTGCATCTTCTACTCTCTTGCTTTTCCTCCTTTTCATGATCTTCCCTGTTACGGGGTCGGCAAGGGAAAAGCTGTGACTTGGAGACAACATCTTCCCGTTTGGGTTCAACCACACTGTCGGGTTCATACTTTGTTCATAGAAAGATAATGATCTGGCATATTGCACTGCATGAGACTCGATTTTCTTTGTTCTTAGTTCCGTCCATTTGCATCGCCACATTAGAGGCTGGATGAAGTTCTTCCAGTGATCTATCAATTTCTTCTTCCTGAAAAGAAGATTGCATATTTTAAATCATACTAGCTCAAATTTGCTCAACTCTTCCTTTCAGGGAAAGGAATATATAGTCTATACATGCATCCAGATACTATATGATTGTTAACTTACATTTTGCATCATGAATATTCGAGTACCATGGTAGCTTCTTTAAAGGGCAATGTGTATAGTTTTCGGTGTAGTGCTCCTGGAGTTGGCAACGGGGCAGAAGCCGCTGGACTACAATGGAAAGAAAGTCATCTTTAAGGGGAGTTTAGTGGATTGGGCAAGCCAACCTAAGGACAAACCCACCATGTATCAGGTGTACGAGTCGTTAAGGAAACTGGGTAACCTGAACGATTTCTTAGAGCTCGATGATGAATTCCCGCTCAAGTTTGGGAGGCAAGATGAAGATTTGAAGGAGTAAGGTATGTAGGTTTTGCAAATGGAGAGAAGGAGTGCAAATGGAGGGAAGGAGTTGAAGACGTTCTCATATAGGAGGAATAGAACATGCAGGGGTATAAAGGGAATTTAAATCTACTAATACATCACGGGATAGGCACGTGACTTGAATTTGACAGGAAACGAACCAGCAGTGACGAAAATGTCCATTTACCAACAAATGAAAACATATGGGTGTTAAGACAAACATTATGGGTGCAATTACCAATCTTGGCAAACATCCGGTTTTTTTTACTTTTCCCAATCAAATATGTAGACTAAGGGGCACAAATGGGGAGTGGATAGACAATGAATGGATGATAGCCGATGAGCTCCACCGATATTTTGGAGACATGTTCACCGCGGAGCAAACCGAACTGGGAGATGAGTTCCTTAGGCATATCCTAAATCAAATTACACCTGAGATGAATGCAGACTTGACACAGGAGGTAACGGACATAGAGATAAGGTCGGCTACATACCAACTAGGCGGGTCACGTGCACCGGGTCCGGACGGGTTCCCAGGTTTGTTTTACCAAAGAAACTGGAACATCGTGGGGGCAAACGTCATCACCACGTTCAAGGCTTTCTTCAGAACAAGTACCCTTCTAACCCCCCCCCCCCCCCCCCCTGAACAATACTGATATAGTGTTGATCCCAAAAGTACCAAACCCGATGAGACCCACTGATTTTAGGCCAATAAGTTGTTGCAATTTCTGTATAAAATCATATTAAAAGTGATGGTGAACCGATTAAAGGATACCATCATGGTAGCCCACGAAGTATTTCACCACCTGAACATGAACCGCAGTGAAAACAAAGTGGAATGTGCACTGAAGATTTACATGCAAAAGGCGTATGATATAGTGGAGTGGGACTTCCTAATCACCACAAGCGATGTTTTGCGGAACAACGGTTGGGATGGATAAGAGAATGCATATCAACAACCACCTACCAAGTGGTGGTCAACGGGGAACGAACACATGCCATATCCCTAACGCTAGGTATCCGACAAGGTTATCCCCTATCACCATACCTTTTCATTCTATTAGAGGATGTCCTGTCACGAAGAATGGAAGAGGCAGTTGGGGAGGGAATCATACAGGGGATCATACTAAGGAGACAATGCCCGAAGCTTCACCATTTGTTTTTTGCAGATGACTCCCTGTTTTTCATAAAATGATCACCAGAAAATGCTAGCGGGCCTTGAAGCATCCTGTATTCTTACTGTCCAGTATCGGGCCAACTGATAAACAGAGACAAATCGACCATATACTTCAACAAATGGGCTTGACCGAATGAGAAGAAAGAGGTGGAGGATGCATTACACATAAAGAGAACGGGTGACCCGGGGAAATACCTAGGCTTACCTTCGGTCTGGGGAAGGTCAAAGAAGGAGGCATTGAGATCATTGAAATAAAAAATCAGGGACAAGTTGGGAGGATGGAGGCCGAAAACATTGAACCAAGCGGGGAAGGAAGTACTAATAAAGGTGATCACTACCGCGATCCCCACATACGTAATGAGTGTCTTCCGCCTACCAAAGACATGGTGCTCGGAAATTGATGCTCTCATAGCGGACTTTTGGTGGGGGCAAACACCGGAGGGAAAGAGAACACACTGGCGGAGATTGGAGGTCCTAACAAAGTCAAAAGATATTTGGGGACTAGGCTTCCGGGAACTCCAAAGTTTCAACACGGCACTCCTAACAAAAATGGGTGGTTGAATCATGACCGAACCCAATACAATATGTGCGCAAGTACTTAAGGGTTTGTATTTCCCACGGTGTTCTTTACTTGAGGCAAAAAAGGGAGGCTGAGCCTCTTGGGGATGGAGTAGTATCATACATGGCCGAGACGTAATGAAGCATGAAGGCATGTGTACGATCGGCACGGGTGAGCACATACGAGTCTTTGAGGACCCATGTATATACACCAAGGATAGCAAAATGGTGAATGGGGATATAACGGTGGAACACGGGGGGAATCTATGAGTAAACGACCTCATTCACCTGAATGGCACATGGAATGAGACCCTTGTGAGGAGCATAGTAGATCAAGAAGATGCAGCCCATATCAGACACCGGTACATATGGCCACATACAAAGGATGGAAATCCACAAGTCCATTCGGTCTACCACAAAGTACTGGAAAGGGCCGAGCAACGACCAAGGTCGAACCCAACACACCTCGGCACATTTTGGAAAGAAATTTGGATAGCAAAGGTGATACCAAAGGTGAAGAACTTCACATGGCGTCTAGCAACAACTGCCATAGTCGTCAAAGAGAATATGGTACGTAGGGGGATGAATGTTACCCCGAACTGCCCCATATGCGGTGAAGTCGAGACACGGGAGCACATGATATTGGAATGTGGATGGAAGGAATAGGTTTGGTTCGGCATCCTTGGGATACAAATGAACCGACCACATGAGCTCAACATGGTGGAATGGCTCGAGAGAAAGAAGGGGGAGCTGCATGGAGGAGGCGTAACGACCGACAAGAGGTGGGCTCAAACCCTACTTATGTGTTGGTACATATGGAAGGCAAGATGCACGGCAGCCTTTGAAGCGGAGCAACCAAATCTGAGGGTCGTGGTAATGGAAATCAAGCAAGACTATGAGGAGCAACTAGGGGCCAACCGAACAAACCAACCACCCCACACGCAAAAAGATAGACCGACCCAACAATGGCAACCACCGACGGACAATACGATCAAGATAAATTTTGACGCATCATGGTGCAAGGAAACGCAAAGAGCTGGAATAGGGGTGCTGGCATGAGACAGGGACGGGAATATAGTGGGCGTGATGAACTGAAGACAAAGAAGTGACGAAATAGAATTGATGGAAGCCATGGCTATACATGAAGGAGTACGACTAGCGATTCAAGTGGGATGGCAAAGCATCATCATGGAGACGGACTCACAAACGGTTCATCAACAAATCATGGAGGGGCCGAAACATTGGAGGTTGTCAACCATAATACCGAATATCCAAGCAATAGCGAGGCAAATTGAGCAAGTGCAAGGGCGAGCTATTCCAAGGACGGGCAATGAATGTGCGAACTGGATAGCAAAGCAAGCGAGATTGGGAGTGTGACTTAATGATTGGGTCGAAAGACCACCACTACCCTTTGTATGTTTAGTAGCTAATGATATGATGTACGAACACCCGTGACCAAAAGTCACGACGTTTTATTTCCTAAAGTACTGCGATAATTTGATAAAAAAAGGTATTACTAATTTATAAATATAGATAAACTTTGAATTATACTTGTCATTTCTTTGTACGTTATGTGGTATTTTACTTAAAGGGTAAATCACCTCAACGGTCACTTATATTGGCACTATGTGACTAAACAGTCACTTATGTTTTTTTTTGTAGTTAAACGATCATGTTGTTTCAGAAATGTGACTTTTTGGTTAAAGTTGTCATATTCAGTCACATACATATGTTTGACAAATGTGATTAAATGGTCACAAAAATGACAATGTTACCCTTCTATTTTATATTATTCTTCTGTCCAAAATCTGATTTTGAACCTAGAAACATAGATTTGGGTAGTTCGAACCCAGATTTGCATGTTTTTGTTCTAATCGAATCAAAAAACGTAAATATGGGTTCGAACTGACCCTAAACCTGCATTTCTAGGTTCGATTTGAACTCAAGTCCGCATTTTTAGATTTGAACTGAACTTGGATCTGCAATTCTGAGTTCAGTTTAAACCCAGAAATGCATATCTGGACTCGAATTGAACTCATATTTGCTCAAATCAGAGTTCAAAATCAGATTTGCTCAAATCAGAGTTCAAAATCAGATTTCGCGTTTGAATCAAGGAAGAAGAGATTGAACATAAACATGAACAATATGAAGATGAAGAACATAAGTGGAATGTTATTTCAATCATTTTTTCGCATGAATTTTTTTTGTAATCGTTTAGTCACATATGAAAATATAAGTAATTGTTCAGCATAAGTTTTAAATGTTCAGTCACATGTGTCAGCATAAGTGATTGTTGAGATAATTTACTCTTTACTTAAATAAAATCTTTTCTTTGAATAGTTAATCACATGACCACTTAATTTTATGTAAATTATTTTAGTAAAAAGTATGATTTTTTTATTAATATATTTAAACTAAAAATACATTACCTCATATCTCATTAAAAATTCTTCATATCTATTTTTTCAGGTATAAAAAAAAGCAGATTTTTAATTAAGATACGTACAAAAAAATTGTGAGTTTTTAATTATGATCTTCATTTTTTTTAATATCATATATTAAATAGAAGTACTATAAACTATGTATAAACATTGAAATTTAGATAGATATGGGAAAAGATGTCCAATCCATTTGGGGTTATGTTTGTTATAAGTGCTCAAGTCTTTTGTTATATGTTTGTCCAATCCATGCTGGTCAATGTTCGTATGATTATTCGTTTATCTTGGAAATTTATGTTTGGATTCAATTTGTGAAACTTCGTAAGTATCTACAATGTCAATGAATCATCCAACATTTCGTATGTACTGATTGATCCATCATTTCAATAGTTGGCATGGAATCATCAACACATAAAAGTATTCATATTGTGCTGATAGAGTGAGTGGATGAAGTAGTGTCAACGATGGACTGATTACTGGTGAGTGATGATGTTGTCTGTGCAGAGAGAGATGAATAATAAATATACATTTCAACACCAACCAAACCGTACTCTACTTTCCTTTTCCTTTCTTCTTTACCACCCAAGACAAGAGAGAACCCCCTATAACTTAACAAACTATACTACCAAACAGTAACACCAAGAATCACAATCTATTCCAACACTGAGAATGAATGAAGAAGAAAGGGCTTACTTACGAGATCCGACAATGATTTTGGTCTGTACATCTTTGGGATGGCCAAGCAGCAGGTGGAGGAAACAAACTGTTAACTAGTATTGACAAACCTGCTGCCTTTCCTTCTTCTTCATTCAAATCCTGCTGAACAACTCAGGAAACAATCATCCCGCATCACCAGCAACCTCCGCAGCTCTCTGCCTCATCATTTCCATAACAGCAGCTCTTCTCCTT
The DNA here is from genome assembly GCA_946814005.1 of Chamaenerion angustifolium. Taxonomy (NCBI): domain Eukaryota; kingdom Viridiplantae; phylum Streptophyta; class Magnoliopsida; order Myrtales; family Onagraceae; genus Chamaenerion; species Chamaenerion angustifolium. The sequence goes on along the minus strand of OX328278.1, from coordinate 10,543,060 downwards.
GTATCCGCCTGTTGTTGCAGTCTCCTCAAATGTTCTTTCAAATCCCTGGGTAATATTTATGAACAAAAAAAAAATTATCAACATGGAAACGTCTATATCTATTACGGGACTCTAATGTTATTTTCAATTTTCACACTAAAAAAATATTTAAATTCAATAACAAGAAAATGATAAATTTGACAGTTGAACTCATAATCTCTAATATTCACAAGCAAAGACATCAAACACTACACACAAAGTAAACCTCCATGTACAGATTATATACTATGCATGATTACTTAAACCAATTATTACAATGGAAATATATGTACATGAGCGTAATTGGGTCTCTTGTAAATAGTATGGTATCAAAACATGTGGGTTTGATCCAATCTAATCAATGGATGAAATTCTGCTACCTTATTCGAAATATTAAAAGAAAAAAGTAAGAAATATTGCCAGTTTTATGCTTCTCTTTTTAAATTCTTTTTAAAAAAATGAACTGTTGAATCAGGTGGGGGATCTCATAAGACTGAATCTTGATCATTAAGTAGATCTTTTCTTTATTGTGCTTTATGTGAATGGTATTCGGATTGTGCAAGGTTAAGCTCTAGTACACCAGTCCAGTCTAGAACAGTATTTATTTACTGTGAGAATGGTCTTACCTGCAACGAGGAACGTGGCATCCCGATTCTTTGCAGGCACGGGAATGAAGTTGGAGGAGATACCACATCTTCTTACAAAGAGGACATCCTCCAGATGCACGAATCTTGCACTGAATACCATGCTTGAACAGCCCTTTCACCTTTCTGCAGTTCGGGTATTGACAAATTGCTGACCGACATTGCGAGGCATGCACTAGAAGATCAAGCATTTTCCTCAACTGCAAACAACACATCACAACCAACCAAGTGGATGGATAATAATGTAAGAAACCAAATCATATCCAAAAATGGACATAATAATCCATGCTATGATTAGTGTAAGAACGTGGCATTTCGAATTCAACCCTTCTTGTCTCAGACGCTAGGCACTCGGCTGAACCAAGTTAAGAAGCTTGAGGACCGATTCAATTCATTAAAATATTTATAGACCAATTCTGAAAGTCACCACGTACTCGAGAGAAAACAGCATTATCCAAACCATTAAGGTAGGTAGGTAGGTACCTGTGAGACTCGTAATTGCCTAGCTTCCTTGTTTTGTGCATCGCGGTCAGCCGTAGAAGGATGATTCGTCAACTTGTGGGGATGATCGACACCTCCATCCTTTTTATAACAATTGTTGCACACCTCGTAATCGGGACAAACCTCACAGCGCCAGCCTTGGCCCGCTTCGATGTCAAGATGGCAAACATGACACATGGTCACGAAAGCAGGAGCGGTTGGGTTATGAAGATGGTAGAGCACCATCATCGACGAGTGCTTGGCTCTCCTCAGGGTGTCGTACTGATAGTGGTTCCCTTGACAGAGACTCAAGAAAGCTTGTCTTGTGTCGAAAAATTCACTCTCCAGGATCTCATCTCTATCTTTAGTATCTTCTGGTATATCAGCTATTGGAATCTGTCAAACACATGCAAATTTTAAAATTTGAAGAGCATGAAACAACTAGGGTTTGGGGCAGAGAATGAAGGCAGCAATAACAAATGATCAATCATAAGTTTATAGTTATTTACTGGGTCAAGGCGATGTATTTCTCTATGATACATAGGGTGCCTTTCTCTGTCTTCCCGTTTTTGCTCTGCTTCATAACACCTGTATAATTTGCAGACACAATAGAATCAGGTCATACACTCGGTTTCTTTTTCAAGATAAATCAACCAATATTTGTAAGCCCACTTAGCACCGATTGATTTAGTTCGACCGAGCAGGACTACCAAGCTATAAAGCACTCTGAGAGGTTTTGACCATTCACGGGACATCATTTCACTGGCCAAATCCTTTCCCAAGATAGAGACATATTTTATGTGATGGATGCATATTAGCTTATAGCAGCTTGAAGACGATTTATGTGACAAAAACATAATCTCTACCTCTTTCACCCGTCTTTCCTAATTTGCAACTAATAAAGACTTACTAGGCAAATGAGACTAACCACACTTCCGAGACCTCAATAGCAAAATGATTTTTCTTTTTAGACATGGGTGTCCAGCCTTCCGCCCCGACTAAAAGTTGCAAAATGGTTTATAGGAGAAAAACATAGTTTTCACCCCTAAATGGATTCAAGTTCCTTTACCTAATTGATTTCGACTAACCCTAACAAAAATACTAAAGAACTACCAGCTAACTGGAAGAATAGTTATCATTTGCGCCCTATCTAGTATGCCTACTTCACAGAGAAATGGATGCCATTAGATTGAGACCTTTGAAGAGAAAAAGTCGCAATCATGACCAAATGTAAACTAGCATAGATGGTCACAGCCTAATGGCAGCGTGCCTTTACTGCGTGTATAAGGTTTAAAATGAGTTACCATATGCAATGCTTCTACTCCTGTTCATGTTATTATGACTCCTTTCCGATTGTTCAAAATGAGAATTAGTATGTAAGGCTAAATAAAATTCCAAAAACTAAATAGATAAAGAGGAATGTCAAAATATGCTCGACCTTGTTTAAGGTCAAGTTTTGAGCATTTAATTAGAAATATTAAACATTTTTTTTATCCATGGTGGGTACCCTTTTCCCAATCGATCGGCTCAAAAGCTCAATCTTACATAAGGTCGAGCTTATCATAGCATTTCGTGTAGATAATAACAAGATGGGATCATATATGATGCTAAAAAAATGAAAGAACATACTTGTTGCAAATCTGGAAGTTTCTGCAAGCACTGCAAACCCAGCGGTTTCCTGAAACCATTAGGATACAGCAGTGGCTGCATGGATGCTGCAGATGAACCATAATGAAATCTTCCTTCATTGGAGAAATTGTCTCACCAAGCTGAGAAAAATTGAAAGGTTTGTGTCAATTAAAACTTATAATCACATTTGTTTTAAGGAAACAAATAGATATCACAAATAAAACTTACTTTGTGCATCAACATGACATCCTTGGACCCATTACCAGAAAGATCGTGACCAGATGCTTTGAGAGCCCTTTTTGTTATGGTTTTCTTAATCATTCCCTTCTTATTCGGCTTTTTACCTTCTTCCTCTTGACGAATTTGATAGATAAGCTCCTCTGCAGCGCCAGGCCAGTAGTCACCATCGAAGTACGGAAGCCTAGCTGCAGTTACCTTTGCCTTACATTCACCCGTGGACGTAAAAAAGTGGTCATAGAAGTTAGTGAGGTCAACCACGATTTTTTCTGAGGTGGCTTTCTTCAACATCGATAAATACCTAAGGCACAAAACAATCCGTAAAATGGAAAAGTCAGTTCGCCAGTAATAAAATTAAAAAATTAACTAATGGATCACATCCGAGTAACAAGTAAGTTAAGGTTTATTAAAATTAATCTACTGTCATTTTAGCTTCTAAGAAGTGACTTTATATAAAATATTTTCAAGGAAAAAGGCTAAGATATTGATAATAAAGAAAAAAAATGAGACTAAAAACTGATAGGAATGTGAAGAGTGGAAAGGGAATTTTACTCGGCCAAAAAATAAAATCAATGGGAATTTCTAGTAATTTAGCTTCTATCTTTACAGATGGGCAGGGAAGAAAAGAGAGTAGGACCTCTTCTTCTATTGCCTTTATATTAGTACTTAGAAGTAGAAAATACTTAGCCTTACCATTCCCTCAGTTTGTCTGATTTTGGAGTCTTCTGAATCTCAGGATGGCAATATAATATATAATCTTCACCCTTAAGGGGCGGACATGCCCATATATAACAGCTGGCAAAACCACGTAATTTGCAGTATTCCAAGTAGCCAATCTGCATTAGTATCATTCATTTAGATTTAAGGTATAACAGCAGCTATTCCAAATAAATTTATTTCATTTCGTTTATGTAAAAAAGTGCATGAAACATTACCAAGATTTCATGATAAACAAAGGTTCGGAGAGCTTCTCCTGTCGCTGCTCTAACCTCAGGCCTAAAATATTTCACGGAATCTAGATACGAGAGATAGACACGGCGTTGGTTTGGAAATTGGCACTCAGATCCAAATTCTTGAACATACATTCCAAATAAGCACACTTCAACACCCTCAATCTTTTGAAATAACAGAACAACCTTCAAAAAGAAGAACAATGTTTGGTTAATAAAATCCCACCAATATCGTGGGAATAGAAATGATACATGAGGTTAGTGGTTTAGTTAACCTTAGACTTGTATGGAAATTCTGTCGGATAATTCTCTTCCTGAAATATTTCCAGAAACCGCGGCTTCACTTCCAACTTCTTATCAACTGATGAAACAACCCTTACTACAAGACCATCAGCACCAGGAACCTTGAAATTCATTAAAAATAAATTAGTGTCTCTCCAATAGTAAATTATGATTCAATAAACGTATGAAAATACTATTTTTGATCTATGATAAGTCATTTAATTGGACGAAAGTGGCAAACTTCACCAATACTTGAACTCAGTTTAGTTCAAGCTTGGTCCAGAGTTACAGGACCAACTGTAGCAGTAGACATAAAGAAAAGGTTTTTACTTCAGTAATCACCTCATCATAAGCTTTGCCTTGAAGCTTTGCCCTCTCGAGTCTCTCTTGTTTGAGTCTTTTCCCTAACCTCTGTTCTATGTGGTCACTGAGAATTGTTCTTGGTAAATCTTTGGCCCCGAGAACGGCACTCTGTGGCAAAGGTTTACGCTTTCCCTGCTCAATGGCTTCTATATAACAGTTAGGGCAGGTATATTCGGCCTGACCGCCATCATTTCTCCGAACATTGAATAGCGCACATATTTGATGTTGCCATGCTTCACAGATGTCACATTGAACCCACTGAAGCCAATAAAAATTAGTACAAATCAATGTTAAATAAATACTTCAAACAAAAAATGACAACCAGCATAGCGAATAAAAAAAACGAACCGATTCTTCAGTCTCTTCATCATTTTTCTTCTTCTGAAGTCTCACTTTCGGAATCATAGAACCATCAGCAGCAATGGTGTCTCCACGAGAATCATTGTAGCATGGGATGCAAAAGCAATGGCGGGTATCTCCTGTTCCAACAGTGTAATACATTGCATTTCGTTTAATGCGAGAACCACATGGAGTGCAGTAAAGAGGAGGCGGCTCAAAGGTGAGTCTCTCAACTGCACACAACTGGCATGAGTTCTCATTCATTGAGTGCCCCATTGCTTGATTCTTTTCTGCCTTAGATTTACTCTGCAGAAAGTACAAATAATCCAGATTAGCAACTCAATTAGGCAAAAGGAACAAAATAGATTAGATTACGTTGATCTGCACTAATTAAGATGCTGCCAGTAGTTAAATTGCTTAACCTTGTAGAGCCACCAGTCAGTTACTAAGTCGTCTAGATACACACTGTAGCAAAGTTTGCATGTCAAATTCCTATTGTATTATTTACCTCACATTTTTCAGTCTCTGCCTAAAAGGATATTTCTACTCACAAGTTAAAGAAGCATTAACCAATTGAGTGAAGTATTCAACCACCCCTAACCCAATACTAAAGGAATAGGTTTAGATCAATTAATATTCACCAATACCCTTAACCAAAAAGTTAGTGTTTCGCAAAAAGTTGCAACTCATCTTCTAATATACCTTGTCTAGACAGACATCCTGGTGCCACCAAAGTGCAAACAGTTTCATGCTGGGTGACACCAAGCCAGGTAAAAAGGCTGACTCTTAATCGGTCATGAGGTTACCAGTGTATTTCCTGGGCCTAAGGTTTACTTGAATAAGTCATGTTTCGTCATAATCATATTTAATTTTATATATATACACGTTGTGTTGGAAATATGGATTTACGAAACAAGATAGAAATACACCTAGAGCAAGCACAAATTGTTCTTAACTAGTTTAGAGCAGTCGATTGTAAGGGCACACTTAAAGTTAAGAGTCTAACGGAAAATAGTTGTACTCAGGCAGTTCTAGGGAAGAAAAATAACAGCTTGATAATTGACATACCTGTCCAATCCACTGCCTCAAACCAAAGATATGTTCTCTGACTTGCTTTGGTGTAAAAAGCTCAGTCAATGACACACCTGTCACTTTAGGCTTCCCAGATTTGGCAGAGGTTGTAGCCTCAGCAGTTTGGACCGCACTTTCCTGCTTGACTTCATCACATTTATTGTCAATTGAGATGCTCTGCTTACATGTCTCCTTTACAGACTCCACATCAGTCCTTTGAATTGGGATGGAGCTATTATCATCGCCTTTCATCTCACCAACACTGTTCCTTCCTTGTCCGATACTCGAAAAACTTTCCATCCTCATCTCTATGACCTCTTTTTTGACAGATTTAAAGGTTTCAATTTGTTTCTGATCTTGTCTCGATACCATCTGTGGATCAAGAAGCACAGACCTAGGCACTGACACAGGCAGTTTTTCAGGTTCATGGTTATAAGACTGTGAAGGTAAATCTGCCTTGATCCGCTTCTGGGGTGGCATTAATTCTTGTATATTCCCACCCATGGATGTACTGTTTGGGATCATCTGTGCTGAATTAACTGCAGTATCAATAGAATTTGCAGAACCTGCACGAGGCTGTAATTTTCGCTGTGCCTGAATAAATAGCTTTACTGGGACACAAACAGGGCAGCCCGAGTCCTTACATTGCTTGTGGTGATCAATCAGTATCTTGGAATGGCGACAGCGAGGAAAATCACAATCCAGAGACTTACAACTCTCCATATGTCTCAACAACTCTTGAACAGTGAGGCAATGGGCTTCCTGGCATTTACCTTTTGGAGCACCGCAACGGCGAGCATGGCGCAAAAACAAGAGCCATCGTTTCTGATTATTGAACTGGCGTTCACGGTCTGAACCATTCTTTGTGGTGCTGTTGCTGAAACTTGGAGCATCTTTTGTACTTCCAGAAGTAAAATTACTATTTGAAGCACCATTATTATGCTGAGCTACATCCTGCTGATAAACCCTCTGTCCAACCTCAATCTTAACGTGCTTTTCATAAGATTTATTTACAATGATCTGATCCTGAGACTGGGGATGCCATTGACCTTGAGACACTACATCTGATGACATTCTAGCACTCTGAGAATCTATGAATTGGTCAGGTTCAATAATTTTCTGCATTTGCAGAGCACCTTGAGACAATGAGGAATGGACATAATTCTGGTCATGAAGCTGAGCAAAATCCATAATTTCAGGTGTCTGTGTCTGCAGAATTCCATCACGCTGATCTCCTCCAAGTTCATTCTTAACTTGTCCTTGGAGATTAGGTGTCACTTGAGACATCGTAAAAGCTTGAGTAAGTTGCTGCCGCTGCTGATTTTGCTGCATATGCTGCTCATTAAATAAACTATGTTGCTGCTGATACTGATGATTCTGTGGCTGAGATGATTGCCGCAGTTGGGGCGGTACAATTTGCTGTGAGTTAGGCAAATTTATATGACTTGAGACCAAAGATGTATTGGCCCTCAAAACAGAATTTGTGTTTTGAGAATTCATCATTGATCCAACAGCTGTACCTTGTTGATATTGATCAAAGTGATGTAAAGTAGCCTTGGGCAAAACTGAATCAGCAACATTATTGTTCATACATGTACTGGGGGCCCCGTTCATGGCTCCATTTGAAAATCCATTAGATTTCTGCTGAGGAACAAGCAAATTTTCATGTGTTACTACAGCAGATTCAGATGTTGAGAACCTACCACCATTACTAGAACCCTCAATATTCATGTAACTAGTGCTGTTGCCACTATTATTAAACCCAGGAGTTGGAATCATCTGACTGTTCATTCTTTGCATGTTAAACGATGATGAATTATTTCCAACAGAAAAATTGGAACTTGTTGGTGCTTGCTGATACCCATTAGAGAGTAACCCTGTAAAATGGAAAGGATTTGACTTTGAGTGTTTCATGCATTAAAATAGAAGCACTCCAATAAGTATAATTCAAAAGTTACCATTGCCAACATTAATTGCTGATAAATGGGTATCTGAGTTTGTAGCTGTTGAAGCATCCATAGATAATGTCACAGGAGCATTTGAACTCCCTCCATGTGATATTCCTGGTGTTGGTATCATTGTAGTAGTAGCTGATAAGGAAGAAGTTGTTTGTTGCCGATTCATTTGAGGGGTTCGCCTAATCAAGCTATGTAACCGCGCTTCCATAGTATCCATATTTATATAGTCCTCCTAAGTTAATACAAAATATGCAATCAGAAAAGGAAAGAAAAAAAAAGGTAGTTAAAAAGAATCATGTCAAACAAAGAATAACCTTTGAGACAGCACTCTTAAATAGACCCTCCTCAAGACGTTTAACAATATCCTTAAGTCTCTGCAGCTGCTGTTGTGTAAAGTTCTGCGGTTGTCGGCGATGTAAGAATGTAAATCTGACAAGAAACCAGAATATCATCCAATCAGCACGACATGAACATGTTACAATGTACGAAAAAACAGGATGTGAAGGTGTCTTACATCCTCTGTTGCATATTCATTCGAGCTTGAATAAAATCAGGATCCATGGATAATGCAGTAGTCGGAGCACCATTGCCACTAACAGCAGCTCCAACTCCATGATTTTGCATTGGGTAAGACGGTGCATTGCCATTACTACGCTGATTCATTCCTTGCAATTGACCGCTAGTTTGAACTTGATTAGAGACATGTCCCGAGACCTGCCCTAGCATATGAGCTTGCATGCTAATCTCTTTTTCTTTTTTCGTTTTTTTTGCTAATCAAGGTTGCAGAGCAACGTATTCGCAATGCAGAGCTCAACTATTTCACATCCACTAGCTGCAAAAACAGACAATCTTAACTATAGGGAGGGGAAACAGCATGATATCGCAGTAGCAGATCAAATTCTCTTAAGCTAATCGGACGTATTTCAAAATTGAACGCGGGAAGAACCCTAACTGAAATTACCGACCTAGAGCAGAAAATCAAGTTAAGGAACCTCGATTGAGTGCGGGAGAATTACTGGAATCGGAATCCGAATGGTCCCCGATCACTAGAAAGTTGGATTGGGGGCAAATATTGGAGCTTTGGAGTTGAATTGATCGCGCGATTGAGGATTCAACTGAAGAGAGGAGCGAAAGCAGAGTTCGACCGCGGGAATCGAAATCGATTCAGCGAGCAGAGCCGGATGGTGGAGACCAACTCGGACGAAGACGAAGAATTGAAAAAATCGGAAAACACACGAGTGATTCGTAAATTTGGACGGTAATCGGAAAATATGATTGGATTTGGGGTCCTTTTTCTGCGATAATTCAACTTTCAAGGATTCAATTTCAAGTAAGGTGAAATCTTGGCCAAAAATAAAATAAAGTTAAGTTAAATATTCGCAAATCATGGACTACAATATAAGACCACTTTTGTTAAAATATTAAAATGTCATAATACATTTTTACATATTTACCCTGATCTATTTTAAAACTAAAATAAAATTGATAAACAAATACCACTTAATTTTTCAGTCATTTTACCTATTTTACCTTCATATTCAAAAGGGATTACTATCCTACGGGGCGTTTCTTTCATGGAATAAGAAATACGGAATACGGAATAAGGAATAGGAGATAAGAATATGAAGTTGTTTATTTGGTGGAATGGAATGAAATGGAATAAAGAAATCTGTTGTTTCTTTGGTGGAATTGTATATGGAAAATGAATGGAATGTGGTAAAATGACATATTTGCCCCTCCTTGTATATGTATAGTATATAATATATATAATTTGTATTAATTAATTTTAAAATTAAGAATAATACAAACTTATAATATAATTAATTAATAATTTAAAAAAAATAAAATAAAATAACTTATTTAATTAATTATTAATTAAGATAAAATTGTTGAATTAATATAAATTTTAATATAAGGGCATTTCGGTCATTTCGCCTCCTATTCCTCATTCCTAGCGCGCCCGGCTTAGGAATTCCGAGCTTTTCACACGGAATGTCTAAGTCTACCCCGCCCGGAATCCGTAAGCCAAATTTTTGCAATTCCGCGAAAAGAACAACTTCTTACGGAATCCGTAAGCCGAATTCTTTTTCCATTCCGTGAAAAAAACATGTCATTAGTCTTTTACTCTCACCACTCAATCTTTCAACATATCTACAATCCTACACTACTCTTCATCACTTTCACTTTCATTCTCCACCACCCACTTTTTGCAATCACCGTCACTTGTCGTTGGCAGTCTTCGTCGTCGCCGCCGCCGCATCTGCAACCCGCCGCTAGCAAATCTGCAACTGTGTTTCTTCCTCCAACCACTTATGTGTTGGTACGTTCGCTTGCACTTCATTGATCGATGTCGGTACAACTTAAATTAGTTGAGTTTTGTGGAACTTTCATGGAGGAAATGACAAGTTCGTGTCGTTTGTAACACATCACCCGTGATCAACGACGATAACGTGCATGCGACATAGTTTTTTTTGTCATAATAAATACTTCTATTTCAAACTCGGTTTCCGCTAGTTCCGATACTATTACAATCATTACTCAAAATACTACGAAGTAAGAGTGGGGTCTTTCAACCCAATCACTTAGACACACTCCTAATCTTGCTTATTTCGCGATCCAATTCGCACTTTCGTTTGCGGTTCGTCGGACTTTCTTCCACGTGATCCCACTCACCTCCCTTACTAATGCTTTTATGTTGTCACGCATCGTTTCGATCCTCCAATAGTGTACCTTGTCGTTCAATTGGTTGATCACTACCTCCGAATTCGATTTGAACACCACATTATTGCATCCTTTCTCTAATACCAACCTCATTCCGAGCAAAATGGTTTGAGCTTCCATAGTCGTGGCATCTGAACCCGACAAAGTTCTGTTTGCCCCTCCCATTACTTGTCCTCCCTCATCTCTTGTGATTACACCAATCCCTCTCCTTCTTGTCCAGGGACACCAAGCCGCATCACAATTAATCTTGATTTCTCCTTGAGTTGGTGCCACCCACCTTTTGGCTTCAATCTGGTTCGGTGGTTCCTGCGACGTACTTGGTTCGGTCCCTTGCTCGTCGCGGGTTCGCAATCGTGGTTCTTGTGTTCGGCATTTTTCCTTCAAAGGCCGCTCGACATCTTGCTTTCCATATGATCCAACATGTCATCATACAAAGTCTCCACCTCGTTTGTTGGGTATGCCTTGTCATCCCCGTTTATTGGTTATGCCTTGTCATCCAACATGGCATAGTGTCTACCGAAGTTGAGTATAACCATTAGGAAAATACACCTTAGTAGATTAAAAAAACTTTCATTTTTTTTCAATTGTATATGTATATGATATATATTTACATTTTATAAAGGTATAATCTTTATTTACTATTGTAAATGATATTATATATTGATTTAAGTGATTCTATAAATTATTCATTCACTGTAAATAGTCTCTTAAAAATTAACTAGACCCCAGCACGCGTTAAGCGCGTGCACGTTGTCGTCGTTGGTCGTGCGTGAAATCTTACGAGAACATGATGAACCTGACTCCTAGGATAATACAAGAATATTACAAGTATTGAGCACTTCATAAAAATATTATTAATGTAAAACTAAACTTAATTTGCATAATAATGAAATAATAAAATTTAAAAAACTCTTAAATATTTTTAAAAAAATTGCTCGAGCGACCGGGAGCATATAACACTATCAAAAGGAATTTCAGTCACTCGAGCAATTTTTTAAAAATATTTAAGAGTTTTTAAATTTATTATTTCATTATCTTAGGCAAATTAAATTTAGTTTTACATTAATAATATTTTTATGAAATGCTCAATGCTTGTACTATTCTTGTATTATCATAGGAGTTGGGTTCATCATGTTCTCGTAAGACTTCACGCACGACCAACGACGACAACCTGCACGCGCGTAACGCGTGCCGGGGTCTAGTATAACCATTAGGGAAATACACTTAAGTGGATTATAAACAATTAGTAGTTAATTAGATATATCTAAATATATACGCAACACATATCTACATATTATGAAGGTACATCGTTGAGTTTATTCCAATTTTACTATAAACACTTGATTAAAAATATTATTTGAATTGTAAAATTAAACTTAAATTACCTAATATAATTAAATAAAATTAATTTTGTTTTAAATATTTTAAAAAATTACTCGAGCAACCGGGAGCCTCTTTAGTAGTGGTTCTTGCTCCCGGTTGTTCAAGCAATTTTTTAAAAATATTTGTTACTAAGAATATGATCAAACAAATATATATCGATATTTAACAAAGTTGACCTTGCGCATTGTTTATAGTCACTTATAGTCATACTATGATTATTTTCACTCATATACTATGACATAATATCTCATCTCATATCAACTATCGCTTAATGCCCGACCTCGAACTAATTTCTATGAGTATTCATACCGACTATTACACGACTATTACAAATCTATCATGATAACATCAACTATCGTTTAATACTCGATCTAGAACTTTCTATGAGTAATTTTCACTCATATACCATGTCATACTATCTCATCTCATGCCAACTATCGATAATGCCCGACCTTGAACTTTCTATGAGTATTCATACCAACCTCTAACTTTCTATGAGTATTTTCACTCTGACAACATCTGTAGGATTCGGTCCTAAGCGCTCATACTATTTGAGATTTAAGACGTACGCTCATAAGTCAAAACTCGTCAATGAATGCATTCAATATACTCGTAAGGTATCTTAACACGTTCACTACCATGTCTATAAAATAACGACTATTACAAATCTACCATGACAACATCAAGAAATTCCCACTAATTTACACAAAAAAATAATATTATATATTTGATCAATTTATTTCTTGTTTTTTATTTTGATATTTTCAGAGTTTATAAAATATGGGTAAGTGAAGTTTAATTATATTTTAATTTCAGATATATTTATCAAATGTTTAATTCTCATATCAACACCTCAAGCACGATAAATATTTATTATATTTGTTTATAAGAATATTATCAAAAAAATATATATGTCGATATTTGGACAAATTTAAGTATTTTACTTCTGACATCCAACCAGCCTTTCTTTGAGTATTTTACTCCTCACATCCAACATTTCTTTGAGTATTTTACTCCTGACATCCGATCTTTCTGTGAGTATTTTAATCCCGACATCCGACCGGCCTTTGTTTGAGTATTATAGTCCCGATATTCAACCTTTCTTTGAGTATTATACTTTTGACCATAGTTATCATAACCGGACCGGCGGTCCGACCGGGCCTGACAGGGAACCGGACCCTGTCCGGTTTGGTTCAGTTAAAAGACTGTTTTACAAATGAATAGTGTTTGAACCAGGTTGAACCGAACAGTTTTTGGAAAACCGGTCGGTTTCCGGTTCACTTTTTGTCTAAACTTTAAAGTTTAAATCGAGCGAAAGTAACCAGAAAACTGTTTCTAGATCTACTATTGCCTTTCTCTTCAGCTTCATTGAGAATATTATTTTGTGGATTGTTGCTATCAGAGATTTTTCAGTGTAATTTCAAGCAATGCATGTACGTGGGGTTTAGGCATTGCCGTTGCATTTCATTGTTAAGTTGATTATTCGTAAGTGCAATATCAACGGGGAGCTTAGCAGGATTTTATTCAAAATTTAGGACTCTAAGATGCTGAACAAATTGAAAGGAGAAAAACGGGATTCTGAGACAGTAATGTTGCCCTATTATAAATAGTAGAAGGTTGTTTGTTGTTTCTATGGATGAGCTTAAGGGATGACCAGGATTTTGTTTGTTTGTTTGTTGTCTTCGAGAAGTTTAGAAGTTATGTCTAAACTTTAAAGTTTAAACAAACCTATTGTCATTGTGTTTGATTTTGATAGTATTGTGTATTGTGTTTGAGAATTGAGAGTAATGTGTGTTTGAAATTGAAACTATGTAGTTTGTGTGTGACTATGTAGTTTGAGGTAATTATGTTTGTGTTTGAGACAATGTATGTATTTTAAGTGTTCAGTTTTTTTTTTCCATTGTGAACAGTGAACCACACACTGAACCGGGGTGGGACCGGCCGAACCATGAACCGGCCCCCTCGCCGGTTCGATGGTCGATCCGGTTCTGATAACTATGCTTCCGACATCTGACTTTTCATTGAGTATTATACTCCCGACATTCGATCTTTTTCTGAGTATTCTACTCCCGACATCTGACTTTTGTCGACATTCGACCTTTATTTAGGCATTATACTCCCGACATCCAACTTTTTTCGACATCAGACTTTTCTTTGAGTATTATACTCCTGACATCCAACTTTTCTTTGATTATTATACTGCCGGCATCCCTTGGATTTGAACTTGGGCGTTGTTACTATCTATAATTTAAGACGCACACCTTAACCAACTATCTCATAAGTCCGAAACAAGTCAGTGAAGACATTTAATAAACGGTGAACAGTAAAAATGACCAATTAATCACATGATGAAACATGTGTAATCATCCTGCACAAGTTATAACCAATTAGTCACATGCGCAATACATGTGTAACCATTCAAGTAATTAACCCATATATATATTCAAAAGATAAAGTACATAGAAACTACTGATGTCCTAAGTGTTATTAGAACCGGACCGACCCTCGAATCGGTTGGAGGGCCAGTTCCCGGTTCTAACGGTCTAACCCGGTCGGACTAGCCAATTCATCATGCATAAATTTAAAAAAATTATAAAAATACAAACTAGATTCAATACAAGACTCTCTTGAGTTTGACAACAGACATATAATGGTTTTACTAGAAAGCATATAGTGGTTTTGAGTTTGAACACTTGAAGGAGACGATACTACTACTTTTACGAGGCACTTTTTCTCGCTTCTACACGAATACCTGAGAATCCTCGCTTGCGGAGACGATGTAGTTGTCGTCCGACATGAGGGACACTGCAATTTGGCTGCTCGTGTTCTTAAGACCTGAAACAGAGCCAAATAATACAGCAAGATCAAGATCAATTATGTAATCAAACAGCTGCTACAGATTCATTCATTACCTTTGAACTTGCAAGTCAGATTCGACCTCTCTAGCAACTGAATGCGGGAATCGGTCGATGTAACTATAACTTCATAAGGATTCCATTGCGAAAACTACATTTTCAATAAATTATCAAAATAGAGCAATGTGATGTCTGTTGTTTCTTACCGGAAATTAAAAATCTCGACTAATTATGTTAGAATGAAGATAACAACCTCGAAGTCAGTGATCTTCTTCTTCGGTCTCTTTTTCTTTTTATGAAGATCCAACTGGTTCGTCTGATCCAATTTGCAATCTTCAAACGGATCAAGATTCAATTTTGAGACGCTTGCTGTGAAATATGATGTTCACAGTGTCCAGATTCGCATACCTTCTGCATTGAAGACTCAAATTCCTCCTTTGTGTGTTCTGATAATTGCTCCCTTCAGTGTCCATAACTGAAATTGCCGTGAAGAACGAAGGCTTCGATGAAGAACTGAAATTGAAATCGTGAAGAACTTCAGTGAAATGAAAAACTTAGTTTAAGCCTTGAAGATAATCGGTCGAATCAGCTTGGTCGAACAAAAGAAATCAATTTAAATCGAAGAAAGCCGATTGATCGTTTTTTTTAATAACTAACTAGAAATCGATCGATTCTCACCGGTTCAATCGGGTTTACCATACAATTTAGTCTTTTCATTGAGCCAAACCGGACAGAAGTCCGCTTACCGGTATGATAACTATGGATGTCCTTTCTTACAAATCTTATTTTTAACAATTTAATAACATTAGATTCACCCAAATCGCAACAAAATTATAATTAATTTTAAAAAAAGATAACATTCGACATTAATGATTATTGCGCTCTGCAACGGGCTTCTGACTAGTTTGGATATAATCTACCTTATCCAATATCAAGCAAGAGGATGACGTGGATTTAGAGGTCAACGTCGGAGGAGTAAGTTTGAGTGAGGTAGACTTCGCTACGTGGCACATCTCTGAGCCTCGTTTCCATCTTCTCTACACTTCAAATATTCATTCACTCATCAGGGGCATTACTCCTCGTGTGGTCTGAATTCATTCCGTTCGTTGATTCCACTCTGTTCTCTCTTTCTCTCTCTCTCCAACGAAATGACGGCGGCAACCACTGGCACTGCTGCCTTGGCCTGGAAATCGGAATTCTACGGGATCATCTTTATGCAGAAGTCCACCACATTCCCGACCGCTAATTTCTGCTTCACAGCCAACAAGAATGGGAAGCGCAGCCGCTGTCGGATCATCAGAGCTGCTGCGGACGACGAAAATGAAGTAGACAAGCAGGATTCATCAGCGCCGATGATCGGCCTGGCGCTGGAGGACGTCAATCCGGTGGGACTGGGACGGAAATCGCGGCAGATTTTCGACGAGGTGTGGCGGAAGTTCTCTGGACTCGGACAAATTTCCAGGACGACACGGACGGACGACGAGGCAGCTCTCCTGATCGGTGAAGGAGGCCCGATGTGCGAATTCGCCATCCCCGGCGCCCAGAATACCACCGTCCTTGTCGTTGGCGCCACAAGCAGCATTGGGCGAATCGTCGTACGGAAGCTCATGCTCCGGGGGTACACTGTTAAGGCTCTGGTGAGGAAAGCAGATCAGGAAGTAGTGGACATGCTGCCACGATCTGTGGAGATTGTCACTGGAGATGTAGGCGAGCCGTCCACCCTCAGACCCGCCGTTGAAGGCTGCAATAAGATCATCTATTGTGCTACTGCACGATCTACAATCACCGCCGATCTCAATAGAGTCGATTATCAGGGGGTTTACAATCTCTCGAAAGCCTTTCAGGTTTCAGTCAATTCAATTTAAAAATACATTTAATCCGTTTATTTATCGTAACCAGTATTTGTAATTTGAATGATCACGAACTTCAGGATTATAATAATAAACTTGCTCAACTGCGAGCTGGAAAGAGTAGCAAGAGTAAGCTTCTGCTTGCAAAGTTCAAGTCGGAAGAGTCGCTGAATGGCTGGGAAGTTCGACAGGGGACATACTTTCAGGATAACATGGCTGCAAAATATGATGGAGGCATGGATGCTAGATTTGAGTTCACAGAAACTGGGGAAGCCGTCTTTTCAGGTGAAAGAAAACATTGATATTATTGCATAGTATGGCAAAGAGATTATCGCATACAAAGCCTTTCTTAATAATGCTTCATTGTTATTGACATCACGATATTAACAAATTGAATTTTTTCAATAATGAAGGGTATGTATTCACTAGAGGTGGTTATGTTGAACTGTCGAAGAAGCTGTCGCTTCCCTTAGATCGCACCCTTGATAGGTTTGATACTTTACCTTGTTCATTGTTATTATTATCCTGAAAATTCTCCATTTCTTGAATTGTATACTATCTATGGCCAGGTATGAAGGTCTAGTACTATCAGTAGGCGGAAATGGAAGATCGTATGTGGTAATACTTGAAGCCGGGCCTACAGCAGATACAACTCAAAGCAAGTTATATTTTGCTAGAATCAGCACTAAAGTTGGCTTTTGCAGGGTATTACTCTTTCTTGTACTGTTTTCTGCTTTTTGCATTTAGAAAATTGCTGTTCTTACAGAAATATGTTCTCTCTTAATATCATTCAATCTAGGTAAGAGTGCCGTTCTCATCTTTTCGCCCAGTGAAGCCGGATGACCCACCACTAGACCCGTTCCTTGTGCATACTTTGACAATCCGTTTTGAGCCAAGAAGACAGGTTTCTAACAGTGTTTCACATTCAATTCATGAAGAATTTCATTGGGCCAAGCTTTAGATGGTTTGTTTTAAGTTCAGATTCCGGTTTTTGAAACTACTTGCTAATGCTATATTTTACATAAATTCAATCACAGCAAATCCTAAAGACTATGAGGCTAGTCAAAAGTTTCTTCGGGATTTTGCATTCTTCAAAATCACATTCAAATTTCATTCATTTATGAAGATTATTTCCATCTCACTCGCCACTCTTTTGTAAGATAAGCACGCCTTGAGCTTAAAGTTTAGCTTATGTTGTTATGGTTAACTTTAGTGGAATATGGCAGTTCTGATGCAATATTTGCTTCCCTTGATACAGAGACCCATTGAAGGACCTCAAGGGCCAAACCAAGATTTGAGGAGCTTTAAGCTCATATTTGAATATATCAAGGCCCTGCCGGTGAGTTCTTTTCCTATGTCTTATTGACTGACTCTATGTTGGTATTAGTGACGATATTAGATACCTTTGAGTATGTTGTTGACTCATGAAAATATATTTTTTAATTAACGAAAAATAGTGTATTTCTTTATAGTAAAAGCATAAAAAGAGAGGCTTGAGGTTGATGAGTTTTACTTTTAATCTGTTTGGACAGTGGGTGTTCTTTTCTACAAACTTGCCTACTAAAACAAAAGAAGTCTCTTATATGAATAAGCGACATAATGCAGGCAGGGCAAGAAACAGACTTTGTATTAGTTTCATGTACGGGTCTGGGAATTGATCCATCAAGAAGAGAGCAGGTCGTTAAATTCAAGAGGGTGAGTGAGTCCCAAACTGCATGCGTGCAGTTCTTTCACATTAAGAAATTTACGTCTTTTCTGTTCATCTAATAGCTAAGAAAAAAAAATCGACTATCAGGCTGGAGAAGATTCATTACGGCGTTCAGGCCTTGGCTATACTATCATTCGCCCTGGTCCTCTCAAGGTGAAAACTGTTAGCACTTCACTTTTACACTAAAAATAATATTAATTGTCTTATCAATTCATTAACCCCAGTGGTTGAATACCATACAACCTTACTTTGGTTGGTCTTGAAGTCATGTTCTTCACTCCCTGCCAGGGTAGTTAACTAGTGAAATTTGGAATAATCTAGTATCTGAAATTGCCTACTGCAGGAGGAACCTGGAGGTCAGCGTGCCCTAATTTTCGACCAAGGAAACCGCATATCCCAGGTTGTTAGAACATTCTGGATGGAATGAGTCCGTGTTTCATATGACTAGATTTCAATCATCTAATAATATTTTTGCTACACGAATGTAGGGCATCAGCTGTGCGGATGTGGCCGACATATGTGTCAAAGCATTACACGACTCTACCGCACGGAACAAGAGCTTTGATGTAGGTGACATTTTGCTGTTATAAAGCAAACATTATCAGTTAAGGAGGACTTGAAGTCCTCCATATTTGATCGTAAAGGGATAAGATTCCACCACCTTATCCTTATGAAAATAGTATTTTGTGCCAGAATTGATCCTGTTCAAAGTATCCTAGATTAGTCTATATGTTTGTGTAATTTTTTATTATGTACTGTGTAGGTCTGCCATGAATACGTTGCTGAGCAAGGGAGAGAGCTGTATGAACTGGTGAGAGACCCAAATCTTTGCTGTCCTTGTTGAAATGCGGAGTAACGGTGTGTTGCGTTTTGTTGAATCGTAGGTGGCTCACTTACCTGACAAAGCAAACAACTACTTGACACCCGCGCTCTCGGTACTAGAGAAGAACACATGAGTGAACCGGGGTTTGAAGAATGAACCGCACTCTAGTCTAGGTGCGCTGCACTCATACTACGTACTAAGCATACCCGTCGTTTATTTGTCGACAATATCTTAGACACGTAGATAAACAAACATCATCAAATATATATATAAAGATTTGTTGCTGATAGTACTTGTCTCTGTACGTATATTTCCGACATTGCTACATCGTAAATAGATATGTCAATTATTCTTTCTTCCTAGGTCAAATGGTCAATCGATTCGATCAACTAATAATAGAAATTATCCTTCCCAGAAATAGTCTACCTAGATTTAAATTGAGACAGGAGGACAGGTCGGTGTGATCCAACTCATAGTATTTTATTTTTTTGGTAAATAGAAGTATGGTACACTACATAGTTATCAGACCGGACCAAGAATCGGTCGGATCGGCCAGTTCATATGAAGAAAGCAACTACTGCAGTGAACCACTATAACTAGCACAGTACCACATGCAGAGCTGAATGAGAAGAAAAAGAGAGCGAAGGAAGAGACCAAAAGACGCACCAGAGGCTAGGATTTGGCAGAGGCTTTACTGCCCGGAGGTGGCTGGTGGGATTTTATTGTTGTTGCTAGTTTGTCGGGCTGCAAGATGTTGGGGAGTTGATTCAACAATCATGATAATCAAATTTGTTGAAAAGTATTTATTTTAATTGAGGGATTTTTCAAGTGTACCCCGAAGGTGACAAGCCCTGGAACTCTAGCATTTGGCCTCAATCCCTCCACACTATATGTATAAGCCTTTCAAGCTTCTCTATCTGTACACTATATCTCATATTCCATCATTTTCTCCCTAAAATTAGTCAACTCTGCATTATCAAATCTTTTCTTCCATTTGTAAATAACAGAGGTCCTCGAATAGAGAACAGAGCATGTCTTTACTATATGTTCAATGCATTCGATGTGAAAACCAAACAGACCATTTATGTCGTCTGCCTCATCCCAAACAGAGTATTTACTATTTTCTTTTTATTATTCAACATTTTTTGTTGGGGTTTTATTTTTCGGCGGAAGAGAACCGAAGCATTGTGGAAGCCTAGAAGGTAAACCAGAAGGAGACTCTCAGACTGATGGAAAGTATTGCGTAAACCAGAAGTACGAACTGCAAAAAAGATCAAGAACCGTCTGATTTTTATAAAATCGGCCGGTTCTTTTAAAATTGTTCAGTTTATACCGATTGAATCGGATTTACTATGCGTTTTAGTATTTTATGTGAACAAACCGTCCATTCAACCGGTTTACAGTCGAGCTCGATCGGACGATGGTTCGGTCCGGTTCTGATAACTATGGTATAATGTACTTAAAGATTATTAAGCTAGACAAATTCTTGTCTTAGTAGCTAAAAGCATCCGCTCTAAGAATGGGAAACACGTCTATAGTTGACTCGATTAATATCACAAAATTTTCATCTTGCATGATCCCTGCCTCAAACATATGATCTGCAACTCCATTTGCTTTCCGGTACGCATGTCTGATTTTAAATCTCCTGAATTCCAACAGTAGTTTTCTACAATCACAAATTATAGGCAGTAGTGGTCTATCATCAATTACATCCTCAACAATCATGTATCGTCTCCTATGCATTCGATTATACATGAATATTATTAATTCCCTCATATCTGGCTAATATATGACCATCTCACAATCCCCAAAGTTCAACTACTAGGTTGTTCGTAGTCCCGATCTTCATTTGAAATCCCTTAAGCCATCCTCCCTGGTAGTTTCTAATGACACTCACACAGGCCGCCTGTCCCAGGTTTCCGTTCACCGATCCGTCAATATTCAGTTTTGCTCAACCAAATGTCGGTGGTATCCACCCAATTTCAATATTTTTTTGTTGTGGATCTTCTTTCCTTCTTGCTAGAATGTTTGACACGTCTTTTACCTGCAAAAATATTTGTACCAAAAGATTCTGCCCAAAAGGTCTAGTTGGGACAACGAGAGAGAATTGCTGATGGTGAAATTCAGATCGCTCTCTCCTCTCTCCTTGCTTTCTCCTGAAGAAGTTGCTGAACTTGATAAAAGCACTAAGAAACTCAAGAAAGTCTCTACAGAACTGGAAACAGAGGGTGGTGACTCTGTTTCTTGTACTGCTGTGATGGAGATCGACTCTGTTCCACCTGTTTTGACAGAAAGAAAAACTGATATTTCCTACAAAGGAAAATTAACTAGTTCTATTCCGGGTAATTATGAAAAGGTGTTCTACCAAGAGAGAATCATGGTTGACGATACTGATGATGATGTCGATGAATCAGAGGATCACTCCACGAGGCTGAAATTTGCCTTAACCCGGGATCAAAAAATCCGCACTCGAAACAAATTTCAAACTTCGATTATTATCAAATTGGTTGGTCGAAGTGTCCAGTACCACTTCTTGGTACAAAAACTGAAAAACACTTGGAGACCTAACGGGAGCATATCCTGTATATTGCTTGGTGAAGGCTTCTATATAGTTCATTTCTCTATCATGGATGATATGAACAAAGTTCTAAGAGAAGGTCCTTGGTTTATTAACGGACAATTCTTGTCGATTCGGCTTTGGGAACCGAAGTTCAATCCCGAAAAAGCCAATGTTTCAATTGTGGCGTTATGGATTAGACTCCCAAACTTACCCATGGAGTTTTACGATTCAGAAATCTTGGAGGGAATCGGAAACACCATTGGTCCTCTACTCCGTATTGACAACGTCACGTTAAATGCGGAAAGAGGACAATTTGCGAGACTTTGTATACAAGTTGACATGAGCAAACCTCTTCCTGCGTGGATTGAGATTGGAGATTACTCTCAAAGAATTACCTATGAAGGAATTAATTCCTTATGCTTCAAATGTGGTTTAGCAGGCCATTGTGATGCTAACTGCCACATCTTCCCTACTGCCTCGGCTCCCTTGCCCATGGAACAGAGCATGACAACAAGCTCTACCATTAGCCCCCAAAACTTGTCTAAGGAGAAAACGAGGGATTCCTCAACCCTTGCGGCGGATGAAGAGCGTGGCCCGTGGATGCTGGTGACTCGTCGGAAAAAGAAAATTCCGACAAGGGCTACTCCCTCTCCACTGATAACGGCTAGTTCTTCTTCTCCCAAGACTTTTGTTGGTCCCAATGCTCCAACGGTCAATGCCCGAAATGTAACGTTGGAGAAACCTCAAGTTCTTCCTCAAGAAGTGAAGATGGCAGCCCTCCACGTCAAGCCTAGCCAACCTCCCATGGAAAATCAAGCCCATCAAAAAGTGAGTAATTCATTGGGCCTGAAGTTCAATAGTAAAGTTCACAAACCTACCAAGCCCAAATCTCAAAAAGGCATTAAACCTTCGATTGTTAGTAGACAAAAGTTAGTGGAAAGCCATGTGCAGAGAGATTCATCCATGAATTTCAGTCACGATCCTCCTAAGATTTCTGACCATCGGTGGAAAGACAAATTGAAATCTATTGAGACTGTTATACCTATCACAAGCGTTCCTCTCAACCTCCCTACCCAAACCTCGCCTTCTCCGAACCTCACCCAGAACCGTGGATCTTTGAGTATCCAAGCTTCGAGTAATTCTCCTAATGCTGCGAACAGAAGGAGTAGGTCACCCAATTTAAGAGATTCAAAGCAAGGTAACGATCCCAAGGATATTCACCTTTCTCGGGAGGAAAACACCCCTGAACGCCAGGTAGAAGAAGAGTTCTCCTTGAGTCCGTTGAGGGATCGGGTTAGAGAAGGTACTCAATTGGAGGGTCAACCTCAGTTGAGCGAGGTCTATGCGGCTGGTGAACCACGAGTTGCTCACTGAGCTTTGTCAATGGTATCATCTGTATTCTTTGTCCCTTATTTAATTGTTTCCATGATTTTGAACCAAAATATGAATTTATTGAATCCTACTATGTCTCAGCTTAATATTATAGTGTGGAATATCCGTGGGTTGGGCAATATTAATGCGATTAATGCTATAAAGAATCTTGTTAATTCTCACAAGCCTGCTATTTTAGTGATCTTGGATACTAGGCTCAGTGGGCAAAGAGTTGGGGAGCAAGCGAAAAAACTCCCGTTTAACAAGTTTTGCGCTGTTGATGCTCGGGGTCTGAGGGGGGGAATTTTGTTGCTCTGGAACGATGCTGATACTTCAGTGTCTCTTATCTCCTCGACCGAGCAAGAACTCCATGCAGAGATTCAGGTTTCTTCTATTTCTCCTCCTTGGTTACTTTCAGCGATTTATGCCAGCCCTAGAATAAATGATAGGATGATTTTGTGGGAGAACCTACAAACAATTTCTAATTCTACTTCGCTGCCATGGATTGTTATGGGCGACTTCAATGATGTTACGAATGCGAGAGAGAAATTAGGTGGCAACCCTATTGACTATAAAAGAGTGAAACGTTTTAACAATATGATTAGTCATTGTAAGCTCATTGATTTGGGCTTTAGCGGTAATCGTTTTACTTGGATCAATTTGTGGAGATTTGGTGGTTTAATCCAGCAAAGATTGGATCGTATGCTAGCTAACTTAGATTGGCGCCTCGCATTTCCGGATGCTACTGTGATTCATCTTACCAGAACTCACTCGGACCATTGCCCTCTCCTTCTGAAAACGGGAGGGGACATTGTGACTCGGAACTTGAGACCTTTTCGGTTGGAGCCGATGTGGTTTGACCATCCTGGGTTTGAACCATTGATTGCTTCCACCTGGGAGGAAGCCCATCAGTGTGCCTCCACTGCTATTACTATCCTCCCAGACAAGCTCAAAAGTTGGAACAAAAATGTCTTTGGTAATATTTTCTACAAAAAGAAAAGGATTATCGCTAGGCTTGCTGGTATTCAAAGGTCTATCTCTTCCCATCAGAATCCATTCCTCTTGGAGTTGGATAAGAGTCTCCAAAGTGAGCTCAAAGATCTTCTCTACCAGGAAGAGAAACTGTGGGCGGCAAAATCTAGATCCAAATGGATTCGGGATGGAGACAGAAACACGAAATTCTACCATGTTACTACAATTATCAAAAGAAGGCACAATCGCATTCTTTCCATTAAATACAAAACTGGTAATTGGACGGAGGAGCCTGATTTAATTAAGAAGGCTTTCCAAACTCATTTTACTGATCTTTTCATGTCTGAGAAAACTTGTGTTGATTGGGATATGACTCCTCCAGATCAATGGAGGAAGGTTATCTCATCTCATCAGGCCGCCGCTCTTTGTTTTCCGGTTGGTAGAGAGGAAATAAGGAAAGCTACTTGGGGCCTTAAATCCTTTTCTGCCCCCGGACCTGACGGTCTTCACCTTGCTTTTTTCCAAAAAATGTGGGATTGCACAGGGTCCTCTTTGGTATCAGCCATCTCAGAAGTGTTTAAATCCTCCTGTTTACCAATAGGTTGGAATGACACTCTGCTATGCCTGATACCTAAGTGTGGCGCTCCGAAAAATGTCTCCCATTTTCGCCCGATTGCTCTTTGTAACACTGTTTACAAAATTATCTCAAAAATTTTAGTCAAACGTATTCGTCCAAGGATGAAGGAGTTGATCTCTCCTTTTCAAGCTAGCTTCATCCCTGGTCGACGTGGTATTGATAATGTGGTCATGCTTAGAGAAGTCCTTCATTTTGCTAAGAAAAAACAAGGTAAATCTGGTTGTATGGTTTTAAAAATCGATTTGGAAAAAGCTTATGATAGATTGGAATGAGATTTTATCAAAAAAATGTTGATTTTTTTTCAAGTTTCCTGATTGCACCATTTCACTCATTATGAACTGCATTTCATCTTCTTCAATTAGTATTCTTCTCAATGGTGGTAAGTTGGACAGTTTTAAACCCTCGAGAGGTATTAGACAAGGAGATCCTTTATCTCCTTACATTTTTATCCTTTGTATGGAATACCTTGCTTTCTTAATAGATGAAGAGGTGGTTAACAACAATTGGAGAGGCATTCGCGTGGGCCATGGGAATGTGCCCCTAACTCACCTCTTTTTTGCAGATGATTTAATTCTTATGGGGGAAGCTACAGTGGCCAACAGCAATTGTATCCACAAAGTTTTGAAAAGTTTTTGTGACCTATCAGGTCAAAAAATTAATTTTGCCAAATCTGTCATTCATTTTTCAAAAAACACTCCTTCTTTGGTTAAGGACGGCATTAGTGTCGCTCTTAATTTCAAAGTGGTGGATGGGTTGGGCTCTTACTTGGGCTTCCCGCTCGATCTCTCTAATGCTAGAGTGAATTCCTTTTCATTTATTATTGATAAGGTCAAGAATAAACTGGCGGGATGGAGGGCAAACTTGCTTTCAATGGCAGGAAGAGTTACTTTAATTAAATCAGTCATGTCCTCCATTCCTGCTTATGTGATGCAATGTACCATGCTCTCTAAGAAAGTGTGTAAGGACTTGGACAGATTGAGTAGAAATTTTTTATGGGGATCCACGAACAAAAAAAAGAAGTTGCACCTTGTTGGTTGGGATGTTGTTACGAAGCAAGTGGCACAAGGTGGGTTAGGCATTAAATCCGCGGAAATGAGGAATAAAGCTTTACTTGGGGGCTTTGTTTAGAGATTGGATAGAGAGGATTCTATATGGGCAAGGTTGCTGAGGAACAGATTCTCGCATGCCCAATCTTCCCCTGCTCTTCGTACTCCCTGTAATTGGAAGGCCATTGTTGAAGGGAAAAAAACCCTTCAGTTGGGCATGGGTTGGGCTATTGCCGATGGGAAAAATATCAACTTTTGGAATGACACGTGGTTGGGCAACCAACCTTTGAGACATCGGGTTCATGGACCTTTACGACTTCATGAAACCAACTTGTGTGTAGGGGATGTGTTCTCTAAAGGGAGTTGGAATCTAAATGTGATTTCTTTGGTTCTTCCCGCTCCCATTGTTGAATCAATTAAGGCTATTCCGGGTGCATTCAATGAAAATTTGAATGATGCTCGAACTTGGATGCTTTCAAATAGCGGAAATTTCACAAATTCATCGGCTTATTCTGCCCTTTGTGGTCACGATACTATTATTAACTCTGATAGTTGGGAGTGGATTTGGAAAACCCATGTCACCCCTAGAGTTCAATACTTCATTTGGTTGGCCTATAGGGGTAGGATCGCCACTGCAACCCTTCTGGCTGCTCGTGGCATTCCTGTTAGTTCAAACTGTTCTTTGTGTTTTTCATCGGAAGAGAATGTTCTTCACATTTTCAGGAATTGCGCCCCAGCGGTCCATACTTGGAACGATTGTCAGATTCCCCCTTTGGCAGTGGGGTCCTTCCAACTTCCTTTAGAAGATTGGATAAAATCGAACTGCAAAAGTAAGGATTCTTCCTTCCGAGGGACTGATTGGAGCTCAGTGTTCGGCTTTTGCCTTTGGAATCTCTGGAAAAACAGGAATAATCACATCTTTCAGGGAGGTTCCGCTAACCTTGATATTCTCTCATTGTCGGTCAAACAAGCCATTGAATTCAAAGCTTCTATGTATAACCCCATAGCTAATGTAATCTTCTATTCTATTCAGGTGGGTTGGAAACCGCCTCTCTCGGGATGGATAAAGCTTAACACGGGTAGTCCCCCCAAGGCGGGTGCAGGGGGGGTCATCAGGGATTGTAACGGCCAGTGGATTGTTGGGTTTTCTAGGAACATCAGAATCTCCAACAGTTTTATAGCTGAAAGTTGGGCTATGAGGGATGGGTTAATCCTTGCTATTCAATTAGGATTCACTTCCATCCACATTGAAACGGATGCTCTCTCTCTATTTCAACTTATAATGAAGGAGGATATGAGAAATATTTCGCTAATGCCTATTATTATGGATTGTAGGACGTTGTTAGACCAATTCAATAGATGCAAATTCCGTCACATCTATAGGGAGGCGAATTCAGTGGCCGATTCAATGGCGAGGATGGGAGCTCTTCAAACCAAAGACTTTTTTGTACATCATCGTCCACCTAGGGAGGCGCAACTCAACATGGCAAAAGACTTTGCTGCCACTTCGGAACCTAGACTTGTTAGAAATGTTTAGTTAGTATTTGTTGAACGATTCAGTCGTTCGACAGTTGTTTCTTTCTCCATTGTACCAAAAAAAAAAAAGAGTTTCTATTTTTACAAATAAACCAAATGGCATAAGAAAATATCACACCCCACTCCATCCCATTTGGATGGCTAATGTCAGACCAAATTTTTCTTGCCACCTCACAGTCTCAAGTGATTTCCACATTCATGTTGCAAACTTGATAGATATGACTAATGTTAATCCTCTTTTTATTTAACGTGAAAGCAGTGGAAATACGATCATGATAGCACAATCATAAGAAGTATTTGATTCTCGGGATAGTCATCGCTTTCCAGATCCAGTCCCAATTTTTGTTCAAGGGCTGAATCATATGATGTTTTTCTCTATAATGTTTTTATGAACACTAGCCACCTTTAGAATCCCTTTCGGGGATCCTACCAAACCTTTTTATCAGGATATCCCCCAAATACGCTTCTAGGAATAGCACGAATAAAGTCTTTTATAGCGTAGATCAAATGAAAGATTGGAAAGCTCTCTCTCCATTTCCTTGAAAAATGTTTCTCACTTTTAAAAGTTTATCCCTATTTTGAAAAGGACCCTGGATTTGCATACATAAATTTGATGTACCCAACCATTTATCACGCCAAAGGTTGAGAGTAGCACCATCACCAATGGTTTAACCCTCTTCCTCTCTCAAAGTTTTTATTCCCTCATTTAATGCTGTCCAGGTACACGATTCAACTTTAGGAGTTTTTTTGTTCAGATTAAAATATGTATAGCTCAAAATTCTAGCCCAAGGAGCAATAGAGTTCTTCCTCCTCCAAGCGAAATTCGTAAGCATTGCTTGATTCATCTCTCTGGAGTGAGATTCCCAGGCCCTATTTATGTTTTGGCACGGTGACCAACTCCCAACTTAAAGTGTGTAGTTTTCTTTTTTGAACTGAAGAACCCACAAGAAATTCTTGTTTAACTTGTCAAGAGCATTGTAAGTTGAAATGGGAAGTACGGTGCATTGCACTATAATTGAAGGGACAAAGGCCATGACAAAATTAATCAAGACAATACGATCAACCACTAAGAGCAGTTTGTTCTCCGTCCTGTAAACTTTGATCTCACTCTCAACAATAAATTCAAAAGATTTTAGATTTTTTTATCCTTATTTGAGATAGCCAACGGAAATCCCAGGTAGTTTGACTGTTTTGTCACTTTTTGAATCCCTAACACATTTTCCAGGTGTTAACTAATGTAATTTGATAGGTTCTTGAAAAAATCACATGAGAGTTTTCAAAATTGATTTTTTGACATGAGCCCACGCAAAATGTATTAATGACATGTTTGATTTATGGAATAGAGTTGTAATAAGAAATACGGATTCCATATGAAGTAACTTGTTTCACGGAATTGAAAATTCACGGAATCCGTATTCCTAGAGAAGTTGGAGTAAATTTTCTGTCCGAAAAAGTCGGATTGTGCATTCCTAGATCTCTCGGAATACGGAATATGACGTGAAAATATCAAAATACACTCCACTGTTAATTATTTATTTATATTTTAAATTAATTATTTATATTTTAATTAATTTTAATTATTTATTTATATTTTAATTAATTTTAAACAACTATTTATATTTTAATTAAATTAATTAATATAATTTTAATTAACTTTATTATCTTTTTATTATTTATTTATATTTTAATTAAAATGAACTATTTTTATATTTTAATTAAATTTAATTATTTTTTATATTTTAATTAAATTAAATTAATTGTTTACATTTTAATTTAATTAATTAATTACAATTTAATTAAATTAATTACAATTTAATCATTTTTAAAATTTAATCAAATGGTATAATTTTTATTTATTTAATTTTTTTAATAAAATATATTTTTATTTGATTAATCTTAATTTTTAAGCTTCCCAAATTAATTCATAAATGTTTTACAATATAATTGTATTACATATTATACATATTGAAGCAAAGAGTATATATATCATTTTACATGATTCCATTTCATTTCCATATATCATTCCACCAACCAAACATTGGAATTCCATTTTCCATCCCATTTCATTCCATCAACCTAACAATATACGGGAATATCGGTCATGCTGGCCACAGTGTCGGACTGACCGAAAGTAGTGGCGAGCAGCCGAGTGCTTTGCCTCGAGGTGGAAACCTCTCTAGGGGCTTGGCTCGAGGGAGCGCAGTGGCGAAGGAAGGGAGTAAGCAAAGTTTATTAAGCAAAGTGGCGAAGATAGCTCAACGTGTCAAAGAAGACTCTCGACCGGACTCATCGAAAGTTATTCAAAGTGATAAGGGAATATTCCAAGGGAACAAGAAGTCATCTGCTAGGGTGGATCATGGATTGTTTAATGAAGGTGGAGGGGAGACAGTTCTTAGTGCGGAAGAAGTGGCTCAAAGCCATGCGGCTGACTGTCGGCCATGCGGGAAGGAGAAGCTGCAGACTGGGATGTCGATGGCCGGCCACAGCTTGGGAGAGGCTCTCACGGGAACCACTGCTGTCGGCCACGCTGTCGGGGAGCATGATATGCAGCATGGAGGAGTCCATTTCGGTATGTCTGCTGAGGTGGAAACAATAAACAAAGGTGGTGGAAATGATGCACTAAACAAAGGAGATGCTGCTTTGAACAAAGGAGAAGATGCTTCATTAAACAAAGGAGGAGTTGGAGATGCTGTCGATCGTGGAAGACAGGCTGGCTCTGTCAACAAAGTTGGAGATGCTGCCGAACAAGGGAAGGCTCATGTTGATTTGGATGAAGGAGGGGCCGAAGTGGGCCGACCCATAAGGAAGGATCCATCGGGCCAAAATAGTGGGCTGGACCAGTTGAATAGGCAAGGGCAAAATGATGGGCCGAATGCTACTCCTATGAAGGTGGGCCGAAATGATGGGCTACCTAGGGCTGAAGGGCTGAATCAGAATGGATGGCTGGACCAGAATGCTAAGGCGGGAAATTGGCCTATAAAGCTTAAGTCTATCAAGGAAGAGCTAAACTCATCCGATAACACCTCGAAATTTTCCTTTATTAGTCCTGATTATGATCTTAATGAGAGAAACAATTTAACTACTTATGTGAATTTTTCTAAAGCCAGGGACACAGGGAAAGTAGGAAGTCGTAAAGATGTTCCGCTAAAATCTCAGGGGAAAAAGAAAAATGGGAAGGCGCGAACCCAATTGGATACGGTGGAGAAAGGGGCTATATACACTGCAAAGGCACCTACTGTGCACGGGAGTAAGAATGATCATACTCAGGGAGGTAAGGGACAAGGTGAGGTATCTAACAACTGTTTAGATATTACTAGTCTGATGTAATTGATTTGGGGTGGTAGTTTTCTTATCATATTATTTATGAATCAAGTACAACCTACTAGTAATATGGTTCCTGAAAAAGCTCACATAAGGTCTATTATGTGGAATGTTAGAGGTTTTGGTAATCCTGCAGCTGTCAAGGCGGTGAAGCATCTTATCCATATTCACAATCCTACAGTTCTGATTTTAATTGACACTAGGCTCAGTGGCCAAAAGATGGATGACCAAGCAGGAAAACTCCCGTTCAACAAATTTCTAGGGGTGGAAGCAAGAGGTTTTAAGGGAGGAATCCTTGTGCTCTGGAATGATTTCGAGACAAATATTACGAAGATGGCATCTACAGAGCAGGAATTACACTTCAAGATCCAGGTTATCCCTTCTAACCTGTCTTGGTTCATGTCTGCTATTTATGCTAGCCCCAATTTAAATGAAAGATTACTGTTGTGGGATAATCTTAAATCGGTGGCCTCGACTATATCTTGTCCTTGGCTAGTGATAGGTGATTTTAATGATGTCACAAATAGTGCTGAAAAATTGGGGGGTAATCGTGTTTGCATGAATAGAGTGTCTCTATTTAATGATATGATCAGTGATTGTAATTTGATTGACCTAGGCTTTAGAGGGCCTAAGTTTACCTGGGTCAATATGTGGAACTCTGATAGATTAATCCAGCAGAGACTTGATAGGATGATGGCTAATATGGAATGGAAATTTAGCTTTCCCAATGCCTCTGTTACTCACCTTATGAGAACTCATTCTGACCACTGCCCGCTGCTTTTAAACTCTGGTGGGGATGGTGGCACCAAAGCAATTAGGCCATTTAGGATGGAGCCTATGTGGCTTGATCACCCAAGTTTTGAGCTTATGGTTAAGAATACTTGGAATGAGTTTAGTAATAGGATCACGCCTGCCATTAATCACTTTCCTGCCAAAGCTCGCGCTTGGAACAAAGAAATTTTTGGGAATGTTTTTCAGAGGAAAGATAAAATCATTCGGAGGATCGCAGGTGCACAAAAGTGTATTGCTAATTCCCCAAATGATTTCATTGTCGCTCTGGAAAAAAATCTTCAGGCGGAGCTGTCTGACATCCTTGACCAGGAAGAAAAACTTTGGGCTGCTAAATCCCGCACAAAGTGGATCAAAGACGGGGATAGAAACACCAAATTCTATCATATTTCTACTCTTGTTAAAAGAAGAAGAAATAAGATCTTGGCTATCAAAGATTCAATTGGAAATTGGATCTTCGAAGAGGGGCTCATTCAAGAGGAATTTCAGAATTTCTTTTCAAATCTTTTCACCACCTCAAAGGTCTCCTCACATTTGGGGGTTGAGCAGCCAGAGGCATGGAGAACTGCTCTTTCTGAAAATCAAATTCGGCGCCTAAACAACCTTATCACATTGGAAGAAATTAGGAAAGCTACTTGGGATCTTAAACCGTTTAAAGCTCCTGGGCCGGATGGCCTCCATCCGGCTTTCTTCCAAAAGTTGTGGAACTGTACCGGGAGCTCTTTGATAGATGCTATCAGTGAGGTGTTTAAAACAGGGTGTGTCCCTACAAGTTGGAATGAGACATTTATCTGCTTAATCCCAAAATGTAGTCAGCCAAATTCAGTCTCCCTCTTCAGACCTATAAGCCTTTGCAATTCTATTTACAAGGTCATATCAAAAATTTTGGTGAACAGAATTAGACCAGTTCTGAACAACATCATCTCTCCCTTTCAGACTAGTTTTATCCCTGGTAGAAGGGGTTCAGATAATGTCATTCTGCTTAGAGAAGTGCTGCACTTTTCAAAGCATAAGCAGGGCAAAACTGGGTGTATGATCATCAAAATTGACCTTGAGAAAGCTTATGATAGAGTTGAGTGGGATTTCATCAGAAGAACGCTCATTTTCTTTAAATTTCCGGATAAAGTCATTAAATTGATTATGAGTTGTATCTCCACGTCCTCTATTGAAATTTTGTTCAATGGGGGGAAACTTGACAAATTTTACCCGTCCAGAGGGATTAGGCAAGGGGATCCTCTGTCTCCTTACATATTTATTCTGTGCATGGAATATCTGGCGTTTCTTATCGATGAAAAGGTTATGCAGGGACAATGGAAAGGAATAAAAGTGGGAAGAGGTAGCTTGACGTTATCCCATCTTTTCTTTGCTGATGATCTCATTCTCATGGGAGAGGCGACACCGGATAATTGTAACTGTATCAACTCGGTCCTAAAAGAGTTTTGCGACATCTCTGGTCAGAAGGTAAATCAGGGGAAGTCTATAATGGTTTTCTCAAAAAATGTTTCAGCTACCAAAAGAACTCAGATTTCAACGAGCTTACAGTTTAGGCCAGTTGAAAACTTTGGTTCTTACCTTGGCTTTCCTTTGGATTTGTCAAACTCGAAAGTTAGCTCTTTTAACTTTGTTCTGGATAAAGTTAGAAATAAACTCTCGGGGTGGAGGGCGAAGCTGTTATCTATGGCAGGTAGAGTTACGTTGGTCAAATCGGTCTTGTCCACTATCCCCTCCTACTATATGCAATGTACTATGTTTCCTAGTTCAGTTTGTAAAGAACTGGACAGGATTAATAGAAATTTTGTTTGGGGATCCACAGACCAGAAGAGGAAAATCCATTTGATCAACTGGGAGGAAATTACTAAGCCAAAAAATCTTGGGGGTCTTGGTCTGCAATCGGCGGTGTATCGTAACAAAGCTCTATTGGGGAGTTTGGCTTGGAGATTGAAGAAGGATACGGCCCCTTGGGCTGTGGTCATTAGAAATAGAACTTTTAAGCGGGATGGAACTTCTCTCACTACTTCGAATAAAACGCCTTGTAATTGGAAAGCAATTAAGGAAGGTATGAACACCCTTAAATTAGGTTCAGGGTGGGTGGTGGCAAATGGTAGAGACATAAATTTTTGGCACGATACCTGGGTGGGTAATCAACCCCTGCGTGCGGCTATCTATGGTCCTCTGAACTTTGAAGAAGACAGACTGATGGTAGGAGATGTCTTCCAAAATGAAGAGTGGATCCTTGATAGAACCTCCTTTGACTTCCCCAAAAAATTTATGGACATGTTTCGAGGTACTCCAGGGGACAAGACCAATATATCATCGGACACGCAAATATGGAACGACACACACTCGGGGAATTACTCTACAGCATCTGCATACTCTCTTTTAGCTGGTCATGACTCTAACAACCAGGTGATTAATCAATGGGATTGGGTTTGGAAGATTCAGACTATCCCAAAAATTCAGCATTTCATCTGGTTATGCCTAAAAGATAGACTAGCCACCAGCAAACTATTGAACCATAGAGGATGTAATTTGAGCCCTCTGTGCCAAATTTGTTTCTCTGGGGTGGAGGACATTGATCATATATTGCGTGGGTGTAAGCATGCTAAAGAGTTGTGGAACTCTGCCACAGGCTCGCCTAATCTGGGTCAATCTAGCGACTACCCTTTGAATGAGTGGATCAAGAAGGGTTGTCAGGAATCGGGTGTCAATATTCAGGGAGTTGAGTGGAAGTACTTTTTTCCCTATGCGATTTGGAACATTTGGAAAAATAGGAACTCCCTTATTTTTAATGATAAACCTGCTTTTTCTTCTGGGTTTTCTTTATCTTTATCTCAGGCAAAGTTTCATAAAAATGTTTATCTTGAGACTGACAGTGCTAATGAGTTCATTTCTATTGATATTAGTTGGGTTCCTCCAAAAGAGGATTGGTTTAAAATTAACACAGATGGAGCTGCTAAGGGAAATCCAGGTTTCGCAGGAGCTGGTGGGGTCATCCGGGACTTCAGGGGTTTTTGGGTTGCAGGTTTCTCAAGGAATTTGGGTTGCTCAAACAGTCTCACTGCGGAATGTTGGGCAATCCGAGATGGACTGCTTTTGGCAAAAACGCTCGGATTAAAATCTATTCACCTTGAGACGGACGCTCTCTTAGCCCATAAGGTAATCTCTGATGATAATATGTCAAATCATAAACTAATGCCGATCATTGCGGATTGCAGGAAGCTATTGATGCAGTTCGAAAGAATGAAGTTCAGACATATTTTTCGAGAAGCGAATGCGGTAGCAGATACCATGGCGGGAATGGCGCTCAAACAACGACATGTGTTTGAAATCCATAGCTCTCCTCCGAAGGAAACTATTATCGCGCTCCGGAAAGACGCTGTGGGCTTTTCTGTTTCGCGAATTGTTAAAGTTAGCTAGTTTTGGTTATGTATTTTGAACTTGGGTGATTAATTGTCACCTTTTGCAGTTATTTTAATCCATAATTATCAAAAAAAAAAAAAAAAAAAAAAAACCTAACAATATTATATTATTATCTCTTATTCCTTATTCCCTATTTCGTATTCCTTACTTCGTATTCCACCAACCAAACGCACCATAAGAGTCTTCTTCATGATCTCATAATTTTGGACCGAAGCTTCACTCATAAGAATAAGGTCATCAACAAAGAGCAGATGAGATAATGCTAAAGAATTTCTACCAAGCTTTATAGGCTTCCAGTTTCCCAGCTTGGTTTACTTTTCCTCAATGAGAAAACTAAGGTATGAATCAATACACAGATAAACAAGTAAGGTGATAGAGGAAGAGTAAACGACTCCAGCCTATCTCCATTTAGAAGAATGGAGACCTTAATAGAGGAGACACAATTCATGATAACTTTGATAGGGGACTTCAGAAATTTAAAATGCAACAAAGTTTTATAAATGTAGTCTCACTCAAATGTATCATACGTTTTCTCCAAATCTAGTTTAAGGACCATCAAACCTGCGCTACCTTTTTTGTTGGCATATGTATGTAAAATCTCCCTAAGGATTACCACATTATCAGTAGTCCTTCTACCAGGTATGAAGCTAGCTTGGAAAGAAGAAACCAGGTGATGCATAAAAGGTATAACCCTATTCAAAATCACTTTGAAAATCAGCTTAAATGAGGTATTGCAAAAATTTATACGTCTGAAATGATTGATCGACTCAGGTCTGGAAATTTTTAGATTCAAGCAAACCAAACTATCATTTAGCATGTTCTGGATGGGGTTACCCGAGAAAACATCGTTAATCATAGAGCAGACAAAAGAACTAACAATGCCCCAGTTTCTTTGATAGAAAACAGGATGCAGACCGTTCGGTCTTGGAGCTTTGAAGGTTCTCAAAACGGATAGGGCGATGCAAATTTCTTTCTCTAAAACACGTACGCTAAGATCATAAATCATACGATCATTAAGGACAACATGAAGGTTAAAATCCCGGAGACATTTTAAACCGACCGACTCTTTTTCAAAACATAATAACTTTTTAAAAAGTTTTGAAATTGGTTTTCAATTAAATCCGGGCCATGAATCAAATTTTGTCAATCATATTTGATGACTCTAATTTTAGATTTATTTCTCTTAACTAATACAATAACGTGGTAATAACGGAAATCTACTTAGTCCTAGATTTATAGCTCAAAACTTTCTTCTTGATCAAGAATGATGTCGTACTCCATTTTTAAAACATGTTCCATATTGAGCAAATTTTCATTATGATGAACACTAATTTTGTGTTGAATTAATAGAATAAAGTTGGACCAATATTTTCTTTTTTATCCTAAAAATACTACCAAAAGTGTTTCTATTCCACTCCCTAACTCGTATATGAAAATATCTAGTGGGCTTTTGGTGGACATTAAGAGCATAGGACCAAATCCAAGAGATCAAGTAATCCGGTACAAACCTATTCCGGTAATCCGGTAGCCAAACCTATTCCCTTTATTTATGATCACGTGAGACAAAATGCCGATACAGACTTAATCCACGTGTTTTGATTTCCTTGTTCCTATCTATATCTAGTCATCATGTGTGTCGTATTCCTTCTAATTGAAAATTAAGAAAAGTATTTGGTCACACTACCAACACGATCCATACATAAATAGAATGACAAATCCTCCTACACCGTTCGTTAAATTATTTAGAATATAATTTTTCCTTCCACAAAAATAGAAATATGTATCATAATAATATAATAATGATACACTATTATCCAATATATAATAATATAAGAGTATAAGACAAACTGGATTTAATGGATGATAGCTTTATCGTTTTTCTTTTTCAATTTAACATTAATTTAATAAATACGTCGATAATAATGAATAATTATGGGTTAAAAATGTCCCTAAATATTACGTCGATTTTAAAATTTACCCTTAAAATTTAAATTCTCCCATAATATTTGGAAATGATGAATTCCCCCTAAAATAACACCTGTTAAAAGGATATTTTTCATGATTTCCAAATATTAGGTGAGACTCTAAACTTTAAGGGGAATGTCGTATTTTACCCTTTAATAATTAAATACCAAAACAACTTTTCGATTCTTAAATTTCCTAAAATAACTCTAAAGCTAACTAGGTTCGCGTTTAGGGGGAATATACATAGACGAAGTCTCTTCCCCACACTTACATTCACCCAGCCACACCCCATTCAGTCCTTTCTCCTCACAACAAGAAGCTCTCTCAGCGCCTCGCCTGCCGCTGGCAGCTAGTAACCCGCCATCGAAAATGCTCCGCCGCCAGATGTTTGGGCCGAAGTTGCTTCGCAACCCGACGAATCGAGAATAGTTGCGTTCTTCCTTCCCCATCGGGTCCTGCCATCACAATTGTCGAC
The DNA here is from genome assembly GCA_946814005.1 of Chamaenerion angustifolium. Taxonomy (NCBI): domain Eukaryota; kingdom Viridiplantae; phylum Streptophyta; class Magnoliopsida; order Myrtales; family Onagraceae; genus Chamaenerion; species Chamaenerion angustifolium. Next base: position 10,505,657 of record OX328278.1, on the reverse strand, counting down.
GCCACTACCATCGCCGCCTCTGCCTTCCCGCCACTGCCAACAGTTTCGTCACCACGACACCCCGTCGTTGTCGCACCCAAGCCACTCCAATGTAGCCCCACACCTAGGTGAGCCAAACCCTTATTTTAAAAAAACAAATTGGGGCAAATTATTGAATTGGATAAAAACTAGTGGTTAGAATGCGCAATTAGTAGTTAGATGCTAAATATAATGAAATTGATGACTAATAATTAGTTTTATGGATTATATACGTTTCATTATTTTATCATAATTATATATTTTTGGGTGAACTGTTTAATTGATTAAATACAGTTGAAAGAAGTAGTTACCATGAATTATCACCAAGTGATGAGTTTTAGATATAATGCTATTTTGAATTAATAAAATTGCTATTCAATTAGGTGTTACAATTAGTCAATTCATATGGTGACTATAATTTGTCGATATGGTGGTAAAATCACTAACATTTAAGGCATTGTTAGTTATGTTGGAAGTAGTTCTACCATGTCTTACACCTCTAAAAGTATATCCCTAACTCAGTTGAAGGAACTTGTTAACGTAGATTGTGAGTTTGGTGGATGTAATGACTTTGAACTTCATTGGAAGTTGGATAACTTTGTTTTTACAATAAACAATGAAGCTTCATTGAAAGACATTTTTGAAATGTGTGATAATAATATGGACATCTATGTGACTAGTATAGTTCCTCCAGCGATATATGTACGTTTTATTCCATCCTGAAGTGAGGTCGATGAATGTATTGAGACTGAAAAGGATGAAGAAACTGTCGCAGAAGATGAAAGTAAAAGAGAGGATCATACTCTGATCCCTAATGATGATGCATTTTCATCATCTTCGGAGGAGGATGTTGAACTTTATGAAAGCGATACTAGTTGTTCGAATGCAGCACAACCCAGTAGATTTAAACAATATCCCCCGAGTTTACCTCTAAAAATTGGATGTACGGGTTAGAATGTAATGACTGGGAGGTAATGTAAAGATAGAAATCTCATGCATTAGAGATTTTGCAGAGAGGCGAAATGTTTGATCATAAATCTGCACTTTAACATGAAGTGAAACATTGGCATATCAACAACTCTCGTGAATGTAAAACTGTGAAATCTACAAAATTACTAATTCATTTAAAAGTGCAGTAACGTAAGTGGTGGTGTTTGTTCATGGTCGCTACGAGCTTGTCAAAGACATTTAAGCAGTTGGGAGATAACCAAAATAAGTCTTCCATACTCTTGTACGAAGACGGGGCGATCCAAAATCATAAACAACTTGGTGCGTCTGTGATAGAAAAATTGGTGTATCCTTACGTATCAACAATACGGGATTAAAGTTTTTGATTTACAACAAGTTGTTAAAGATAAATTCGGACAATAAGTCTCGTATTGTAAGGTGTGGTAATCAAAACAAAAAGTGATATAACAAATGTTTGATTCACATAAGAGTGCCTCCTAAAGGTTGCCACACCTAATGGTCAGTTTATGTAAATTAAACCCAGGGACTATTTTTTAGTTTGAATGGAAGAGGGTACACAGTGAAGGGTATGCTTTATTTGATAAGTTGTTTTGGTCCATTGGACCCTCAGTTGAAGGTTCATTAACCAGAGATACACGTAGCTTCTTTTGAGTACTTGACATGGTACTCAAGGATGACAGTTACATTAATAAGAGATGCAAGACCATTGGTACCAAGTGGCGTAGATGAAGAGTTTCCACCGACCATGGACTTCGAACCACATGGGAACCAAATTACGTTGCTGGTAAGATTTATTTGTAAATAAATTCATCTATAATTATGTATTATTTAGTATACTTATCAATATTACATTTTTTATGATACAGATGCGAGGTTGGAAACATGATACTCATTATTGCAACAAATGGGTTAATTACCTGAACAGTCACTTATGTTGGGACATGTGACTGGACAGTTGAAACTTGAGACCAACCATTACTCATGTTTCAAAATGTGACTGAATGGTTCAGAGTAGTAATTGTCGTTAACTATCCCTGTTAAAATTAGGCATGTGGTGTGCATGCGACCTTCTTCAAACTTGAACTTCCTAATATGCCATTCTCCTTCTCCATTTACATATATCTTGAGCATATGTGTCCGCTTTGCAAACCTGAAGTCACGAAAAGGAAACCTAGGAAGACGGAAGTGTGGGCGTTTGAGCAATGGTGATGTCACTGTCGGAGCGTGAGACTCCAAAAGTTTTCTACAGCTTCTAATTGGGTCTGGATTCGTGTAGACTGAATCGAACAACAAAGTGTTTGATATAGATCACAAAGAGCTTAGATATGGAGGTCTCTCGCACATACATAGGTCTCACTCACAACTATGTATGTCCTTGACAAAAGCCACAAGTCGTGTCTCACTCGGTGCCAAAGATGAAACCCTTTTGCTCTAATTAAAGCTGGTGTGGTTGCCTGTCCGCCTTCTCACCCCTATTTTTAGTTTGGAAACAAAAAATGATGTTAACGTAAAGAAGAGGGTCGAACAGAGCCTATAAGAGTTGCAGGTAGTGAGAATCGAGGAATTGACTGATGGGTAGAAAGGAAACAGTAAAAACTGAATTGCAATAAACACAAAACCTACGCATATCACAGAAAAGACTAGAACCGAGAACTTCCACTTCCATGGTAGACGGATTGAGTGAAATTTTCAATAGAAAATTCCATGAAAAATATGAATCATAAATCCTAACCTTAGAGCGTTTAGCTAAGAAATAAAGAAGTGACATGGTGTACCAGGAGTGGAGCGATCAACAAAAACTGTAGGGGTCTGTAGAGGTGCAACCATACATCCTCATTCCTTAGAACCATAATGATATATATGCTCATGCAATATCTATGCTCAGAATCAGGTAACATTTTTTTTGCATAGCCTGTCGTAGTCCCCATATGCATGTTAAAAATGACCAATTAATCACATTTTTTCATAAATATAAATGACCATTTAATCACAAAAAATGAAACATAAGTGACTACTTAATCACATATGCGGTAAACTTAACAAAACATTTAATCACAAATGTAAGATGGTAAGTCACCAGCTGCAAAAAATATACACCATACCTTTTGTCGATTGGAACAGGAAGGAACAAGAGAAATAGGAATAGGAATCAAAATTTCGAAAAGAAAATCAAAATTTAACAGTAAAAAAACAAAATTTAGCACTAAATCAGGAATGTCCACCAAACAACAGTTGAAAAATCTCAAAAAAACATATAACAGTCAACTGACAACGCAAAGCCCTAATCCAGACGGATAGACGAAGAATGCGGTAAAAAAAATTGAACTTTGTGGAACGAATAAACATAAATGTTGTACCTTCATAGGAGTCTCAAATAGGAAGACAAGAACTTCAAATGAATCGTACAATCGAAAACAACAATAGAAGTTTCATACCGCAAACAACAATCAAAACATCACTAACCTAGGAGTCGAAACACGCCGAACACTGGAAACTTGCTTGGAGAGGAGGATTCTGCACCACAATGTTGGTAAGAGGGTTGTTGTGCTGTTGGAAAAATCTTAGCAGAGGAGGGAATTGGAAAGAAGGTGACAAAAGGGTAAAGTGGTCCTTCCATAGAAGTTTAATTCGTTCAAATGAAATCACGTGCTTTGCTCGTGACAAACAAATGAAAATATTTGACAAAAATGTGACGAAATAACCTTTCCATCACATCCTCAAACTTAAGTAGCTGTTTAGTTACAAAAAAAATAAAAATTAAGTAACCGTTTAATCACATAGGAAAAACATAGGTAACTGTTGAGGTGGTTTACCCGCCAAAAATTGATGAAGACAATAATGGGGAGATCAAAGAAGTATGTGGACGAGATTATGAATGCTTGTCGGTTCTCTCATGACATAACTGGTCAACTATTAGGGTTCAACCCTCCTTCGCGTTTTGGGGTGTTAGCGTTAATCTGTCCAAATTTGGTTCGTTTCACTTACTTGTACCCACAACTATGTCACGTTTTTGCATACTAATTCATCTATTTATTTTAAAAAAGAATACACATCACACTTAAAATAATTAATTTTTACTTAACTAAAGTACTATCTGTCTGTCAATATCTTTTGTGGTGGATATGCATGATGGTGAAACATATGTCCGTCAATATCTTCTAGTTGATTTATATTTTCTAATTTTTCATCCTCACTAGATGACACCAGTTCTTCTATCATCCGATTGAATCCTGATAGTTCACCAGTTATGTCGTGATAAAGTCGATAAGCAGTCAAAATCACGTCCACATACTTCTTCTATCTCCCCGTTGCTGTCTTCATCAATTTCGAGCAATAATGAGTAACATGTTTCCAACTTCGCATTCGTGTCATAAAAATGTATTGTTGATTATTACACCAAATAATAACAATAAAATATGAATTTATTTATAAACAATCTTACTAGCAACATGGTTTGGTTCCCAAATGGTTCGAAGTGCATCGTCAGTGGTAACTCTGCATCTGCGCCAGCTGTTATCGGTGGTCTTACATTTCTGATTAATATAGCTGTCATCCTTGAGTACCATGCCAAGTACTCAGAATGAGCTACGTGTATCTCCGGTTCATGAACTATATGCATACCATGGTTGTTCCAAAATTGTATGCACGCCTCATGTCGTATGACCCATGGATCCCATCACATTTTGTGCAACATATCCTAATCTTGTCGATCTTGAAATTCTACTAGGATAGGTTGAGAAAGACCGAATTATTGCATTGCTCGATCCACCATGTGCCACTCCACATTGTGAAAGTGTAGTAGTGGCGCCTTCGTCAAGCATAAATGTGCATCCTCCATACAGACTCGTGGCACATTTTGCAATCGGTCATGGGTGTATGGGTTCTAGTTTACCTTTAATAAAAATAAGAAACTAATACTACAATTGGACGTGCAAATTTTAATTTTATATGATTGAATACCTGAAACTCTCCTAGGGCAACCAATTCATCGCGGTAAAAATGACGAAATGTTTGGTTTAGGATTTCATTTGCTTGTATTGGGCAATGTCCATCATATCCCCAATGGAACTTGACCGTTTACGTTTGCATTACTCTTTATCATTGGACGAACCACACATAAATGCTCCAAATACCACAACTATCACATTTAATACATAATAATTAGTTGAGTACTATAAATATATCATGGTTAATAAAAAGAAATGACAAATAGTTGTACCTTCCGAAGTATAACAGCTCCTGTTGCGTTCGTTCTACCCTTTTCTGCAGCTCTGCATAACTCATTATATAAGTAACTTAATACAGTTGATCTCCATCTATACTGAGCAATATGATGTATATTCTCCGGTAGTGGTAGATATTCTAGGTTCACTTTGTTCACAGTCGTCCTAGGAAAAATAAATGCACCCAACATGCGTAAGAGATATATCTGTGCTCTTATCACACCTTCTTCCTTAGTTTGAGGTATCCAATCTGGCGCATCTGGTTTCCTCTCGAATAATCCTCTCAATCAAGATAGTTGTACTTCATTGTGGGTGATCCGACTATCCTCACGGGTGCGTGGGTGTCCCAATAATCGTGGGAAAAGATCAATCTAATTAATTTCATCATTTCCCAGGTAATATGCGTCTGTGATAGGTGGTCCAGTAACCCGTAGACATAGTAGAACATGGACATCCCACAATGTGACACTCATTTCAACTCATCGTAGGTGGAATGTATGAGTCTTCGGTCACCACATCTCAATGCGTGAATGAAGTAACCCAACATCAATAATGATGCAAGATATATCAGATGCCCAATCCAAAACCTACTAGTCTATGGGCCAACACTTACCTATCCTACAATATTTGTCATATCTAAAGTGATCACTAGTAGTAACCTATAAGTCACATTTTTTTTTATTAAATATAGATAATTACAAGAACTTTTTGAAAGTTAGACAAAATATCAAAATTACTGTATCATTCACGACATGTGATATTGTTGAGTGTACAACAATGACGGATCCTCTCGTTCCTGTGACGTGTTCAACATGTCTCTCCTTGGATCACAAGCCATTATCTAATAATGAATAAAAAATAAATAATTATTAACTATATACAAGGGTAACACTATTACATGCATTTATATTTTAACATATAATAAACTTACATTAATTTTACAAGATCGTTTGTTGTGGCTAGTTTGACCATATTTACCGTATTTTTTATTTTTAGAGAACTGTCGGTTATCCACTTCGTTGTGGATCTTTGTTCTCCTGCAACCACATTTTGATATCATCATTCGTGGATTACATCTAACAACAAGACCAACCCACCCATTCCACTAGTCTTCATCCATTAAAGGGAGAAACTTAGGGAGGTACGTACGTCTGTACGCTACAACACTGAAATATTGATCCACGTACTCGTTCCAATTTATATTCGCTACACATAAAGAAGTCATCACGCGTGCACATGGCCTATGAAATAAAGTCCACTCTCCGCAGGTTCATGACCATTTAAACAAGTTAAATGTGTAACATTTACCTCACCGTATTCGTACCATGTACTCCTCTCCATACGAGTATGTCTCCGCATCAAATCGACGAGATGTTTATTCAGTGATCGCAAACAACTCGTTTATTTTTGGCATACAAATTCACCCATCGAAGATAAGTTTTTCGAACGTGCACGCCGTTCAACAAAGTAAGTATTGATCCCCGTGAAGGTTATTTCAACAATCACTATCATTGGTAACGTCAGACTGATTGGTCGTCATAACCCCATATCTGTATCTGTCATCGTATGTATGCAATCACAAACTAAAGTCACCGCAATCATTTAACCAACGTTTGAACTGACAGTTGTTTAGGGTACTGAATTTGGCAAAGAACCTATCATACGTTTTGCACGATGTAGTCCAAGACATCTCACAAAATGTACTTTTAAGAGGTCGGTCCTTAAAGTTAGAATTGAAGTTGCTTGCCATATGTCTGACACAGTACCTATGAACTCAAAATGGCTCTGGAAACATCCTACCAACCGCAATTTTAATGCCAACATTACAATTTGAAATAATACATATCTTTCGTTGATCTTTTGTAATGTGATGACGTAGTCGCTCGAGAAACCACAATCAACTATATGCACTCTCAAGATCAGTGAAAGCAATCGAATGCAACGACAATTAATAGTTTTCTTGTATTCTTTCCGTACAAATATGTAGCATCGATACTTATCAGCGGTCTACAGTGGAAAAAAAAACCTTCAATTGAGGGTCCAAAACAACTTACCAAATACAACATAACGTTCAGTGGGTACCTCCTTCCATTCAAACTCGAAAACAGTCCCTAGGTTTGATTGACATAAATTGACCATTAAGCGTGAAAAGCTTTGGAAGGCATTCTCGTGTGAAACAAACATTTGTTCTATCACCTTTTGTTTTGAGTCCCACACCTTACGATAAGAGACTGATTGTGCAAATTTATCTTTCACAACTTGATGTAAATCACAAAATTTAATAGCAGTATTGTTGAATACATAAGTATACACCAAATCTGATATCATAGTTGCATCAAGTTGTCTATGCTTTTGAATCGCCCCAATCTTCGTATAAGAGTGGGTAAATCCTACTTTGGTTATCTATTTCCCAACTGCCTAATTGCCTTTGACGAGCTCGTAGCGACCATGAACAGACACTGCCACTTACGTTACTACACTTAAAATGAATTAGTGATTTTGTAGAGTTCACAGTTGTACATTCACGAGAGTTGTTGATATGTTAAAGTTTCACTTCATGTTGAAGTGCAAATTGATCATCAAACATTTCGTGTCTCTACAAACTCTCTAATGATGTCTGTCTTTGCGTTACCTCCTAGTCATTACATTCTAACCAGTGTATCCAATCTCCTGAGGTGAACTCAGGGGAGGGGGGAATGTCTTAATGTACTAAGTAGTGCTGCATTCGAACATCTGACACCGCTTTCATCAAGTTCAACATCCTCATCCAAAAATGATGAAAATGCATCATCATTAGGAATCAGAGTATGATCATCTTCTTCACTTTCATCATGTGCATGAGTTTCTACATCTTCTTCACTCTCCATACGCTCATCGACCTCACTTCGGGATGGAATGAAGTGTACATGTATCGCTGGAGAAACTATACTAGTCACATATATCTCCATACTATTCTCGCACATTTCAAAAATGTCTTTCAATGCAGCTACATTATTTATTTGAAAAACGGAGTTATCCAACTTCAATGAAGTTCAAAGTCATTACATCCACTAAACTCACAAGCTACTTTATCAAGTGTCCTTTCAACCGAGTTAGGGATATACTTTTAGTGGTGTAGGACATGGTAGAGCTACGTCTAACATAACTAACCATGCCTTCAATGTTAGTGATTCTACCACCATCTCAACAAATTATAGCCACCATTTGAACTGAGTAATTGTAACACCTAATTGAATAGTAATTTTATTAATTTCAAAATAACATTTTATCTAAAACTCATCACTTGGTGATATTAATCAAGGTAATTACTTCTTTCAACTGTATTTACTCAATTAAACAATTCACCCAAAAATATATAATTACAATAAAATAATGAAACACATATATGTAGCATTCTAACTACTAATTACTCATTCTAACTACTAATTACGCATTCTAACCACTAATTATATTTAATTTTATCCAATTCAATGATTTACCCCAAATGAAAAAAATTAAGGTTTTGGTTTACCTAGGTGTGGAGTTGCACATGACTGGCTGGAGTGCGATAACGACGGGGTGTGGTGGTGACAAAAATGTAGGCGGCGACGACAACACAGGACCAGATTGGGGAGGAAGAACGAAACTATCGTCAAATCGTCGGGCTGAGAAGCAACGCCGGGTCAGAACGTCTGGAGCGAAAGTATGTGGGATGGGGGGATAGACTGTCTCTATTTTTACCCCCTAAACGCGAATCTCATTCGCGTTTAGAGTTATTTTAAAAAAAATTGAAAATGAAAGGGTTATTTTGATAATTAATTATTATATTAGGATTAAATATGGGAAAATATTCTTGTTTTTATCTTCGTTTTCTTCATTTACTTAAAAGTTGCATTAAAATGTTTGGGCAAAAGATGAAGAAATAAAAGAACAAACGTGAAGAAAGAGGAATTTTTTTCTTCGATATATCAAATCGTAATATTAACATATGTAACACAAATAGTAAAAAATATCAAAAGTTAGTACTTTAAATCAAATGACCAAATAAATAATCCTACCTTATAATACATGAATTAACATACAATTGAGATGCCACGAGTACATAAATAGGTCCTTGTTTTATTAGTTATTACTGATTATGATGATAAACTCTTTATTTTGTTTTATTTTAGTGTTCACTACTTTTTAATTTTCTCATCTCCCGGGTCTTGCGTGCACACCGGACTTCCATGAACATGATCCGAACGACGTGGGAGTGTACTCCTCTCCTCTCAATATAATATATAAATATAATAATAATAATAATAATTAAAAAATATATATTAATAAAAATAATAATAATGAAATAATTTATTTATTTCTGGACTAGATATAATATATAGTATACTAAACTTTGAATGAATCGAAGATTGGAGAATAGAGACGAAGATTGGAGATAGGGATTGAGAACTCGAGGCGATGGAAATTTTGGGCGATGCTCCCCCCTCATATTCCTCACGTGTGGTGGGCGGATCGCCGTGGCCGTGGGCCACCGTGGTGGCTCTCCTTTTCATCCTCTTCTTCCACTGCACTCGGAGGTTCCTCCTTTCATCCTCCTTCGGATTGTTCAGACGATCAACTTCTATTTCGCTTGCACCGGCTTCCTCCTCTATTGCGTCACTTCCCAGGTATGCTTCATATCCTCTGGCGCAGTGTTTAACGATGGAGGACCGAACTACTGCTGTACTGAACTCTAGTGGCGTGTCAATTCTTGTTTTGGTTATCTTCTTATTGATAGTAAACTTGTTGGCTCCGCTGTAAAATTCGCGCCGGTTTGATTGGGTTATGGAATTTTCATTAGACAACCTTTGTCGGTTAGCAAATACTGAGGTTTAGCTGTTCTGTCAATTTTTCTCTGATGTCGGGCTCTAGTTTTTCGAAAAACAAATTGAGCTTTGAAGATTAGCAGAACAAAATCAACCTGAGGATGAAGATCTTAGTTTCGTCTATTTGAGTCATGTTAAATCTCGGCATTCTCTTCAACTTTAGCCAGTACAAAGCTCAAATTTAAACTAGTATATGCTTCTGCAGAGTATCAGAGATTGTTTCAGATGATGATCTGAAGTTCCTGATTGAAAATTTGGACGAGAAACATAATGAGGATGAGAAATGGGAAAATGTGACAGAAAGAAGAAATAATTCGATTTACTACACGGCTAAATGCTGCAGACCAAAGGTTTATACTCAAAGGCCCTCTACTCCTATTTCAGTATTTTGGTGCACAATGCTCCACATGACTTCCTCTTTCCCAAAAATGTAGTAGAAAATAATTGCAGAAACTTTAGTTCCTCTCCGCTCCTTTACTCTAGTTCTTAAGATAGTTTTAATGTTTGTATCATGGACTTTTTAAAAGAGAGAATCTTTTAATTATGGTCTAAGCTTATTTTCTAATCAGTTTCCTTTGTTTCCTCAATTAAAGTAGCTGTTTGCATTAGCTTCAAGAGTATGTATGATCATAAGAGATTTTATGTTCCTCACAGAATGGCCCCTTGAAATACTTGAGTGTCACAGTATTCGAGAATTGCTCCCCGGAGTTGCTAAGAGATTTTTATATGGACAATGATTATAGAAAGTTATGGGACAGTACAATAGTTTCCCATGAGCAGCTGCAAGTGGATAAGAATACTGGTCTTGAAATAGGCCGAACAGTTAAGAAGTTCACTTTCTTAAAAGCAAGAGAGTACATTCTAGCTTGGAGATTGTGGGAGGGATCAGATGGATCATTCTATTGTTTCACTAAGGTAATTTGCATCTTCCTGAGTTTTGCTCATGGCTTGATTTGTACCTTTATCTTGTCTTCACAAATACTTGATTCATAATTTTATTTTTATGCGATTCTTTTCCTTGAACATGCAAAAAAACAGTTACATTTTTTATTTTTATTGTTTATCTTCGTTTCAGGCAGATCACGTGCAATTTTGAGAGACATGCGTAAATGTTAGAAAAAACTTGAGTTTGCTTAACATTTAATAGTGCACCTAAAAAGGGCTCAACATTTATGAAAGGGGCGAATTAAAATTATAGAAAATGTTTAAAAAGTTTCATCGGCAAGATAGGATATCTAAAGTGTCCATGAAAGCATGTTTAGACAATGATAATATGAGTAGGTACTCTTAGTGCCTATTCATGATATTTCGAAACGTTATTATAAAAAAATATCCGTGGGTCTTTTTCTGTGCCTTGGAAATACTTATTTCTTTCAATAATCCATCTCTTTGTTTGATTTTACCTGACAAGGAATGTGAACATCCATCTGCACCACCACAACAGAAGTTTGTGCGTGTTGGATTCTTCAGATCTGGATGGCAAATAAGGAAAGGTAAATAGTAATTTGACCACTCCATTTTTTTTTGAAGTACGCAACTGTTTGTTGTCTGGTGGCGGTGGCTCTGCTTTTGCTTCATTCAAATGCAGAAAGCTCTACTCCTTTCCTTCAGTTAGGGTTTGCTAGTACTGGTGAAGTCTTAACATGTAAATAGATTGGCCATGTGCTATATTAAATTAGAGACATTTTGTTACATCAACCACATGCCATATAAAACTAGAACAATACTATATGTACATACTAGTAATCTCCATTGGTCAAACTAAATTGAACCTTCTTGAAGAAGCTATTTGTGGGGTGAATCGTTTAAGTAATAACTTGTAGATTGATTTTCATGCTGCAGTTCCTGGAAGCAATTCCTCAGAGATTAGAATGTTCCACCAAGAAGATGCTGGACTCAATCCAGATATGGCAAAGTTGGCTTTTTCCAAGGGCATATGGAGTTATGTCTGCAAGATGGATGCTGCATTTCGCAAGTATGCTTCTATGAACCGTCCACCTCGACAAGCATCAGTAGATACTGCTCTCACTTTAATTAACAAGGTATGGGATGGCTCTAGAGTATAAGATGGACAATATGGCCATGATTTAATGATGACCTTCTTTTAACTAAAAGTCTTCTGTTAACATTGATGATGTGGCAGAATCACATGCAATATCCAAAGTCTTCTCTTGCTTGTGATGAACCCTTTCATAATTTTGAAACGTTTTTTCTAGGTGCCGCTAGGATTGGAGACCAAGGACCCGGTGGTTCCCCAAACATCATCCGCAGCACCATATCTAGTGGGCCAAGGCAGCAACGCAGCCAGAAAGAAGAAACTGCTGAGGAGGCCGTCCAAGAAAGCAGTTGCCAATGGTGTTCTTCTTGTAGGGGGCGTTCTTTGCTTGACACGGGGCCACCCGACTCTTGGGGCCAAAGTTGCCATGGCTTATATTCTGACTAAACTCAACAAGCGCGTTGCTTCTCCATCAAGTCATCAACCTCAGCACCAATGAAATAAAGAACTGAGTCTTCCTACCAATTGTAAGTAAGTTTTTGGATTGGTATGAGAGGAAATATTAGTTCTTATAATTAACATAAGGCCGAGCAGCAACACGATGGTATTGATATTTATTATTATTATTATTATTATCTAAAACAGCATACCGACCGGAACTGGTGCCTTCTTCTGTTCATTTTTTTTATATACTAATTACTAGTAATGAAATTACTCCAAACACCGAAACTCCATGTGTTCAGCATTCCTAATCCCCCTTTAACGTCATCGGAGAAAATATGGCATAGCATTGCAATCGGTAGACGCTAAATTCAGAGGTAATCTAGTAATCTTTTTTTTTTTTTTGGCCAATCTAGTAATCAATAAGGAGTAAATGATTTAGTGAATTATCCTTAGAGATAAGGTTTAAAACTTTCATCTCAATATAAACTTACCAAACATTTAGGGGTGTTTGGTTGGAGGTATTAAACATGTATTAGTAATAATTAATACATGTATTATCTAATATAATTTTGATTAGAAATAATCATCTGTATTAACTAATACATATGTATTAGCTAATATACAATTATAGTATTAATTGAGTATTAACTAATGAATCATCCTTCTATATATGTTTTATTTTACAAAAAATGAATAAATAAGTCAAACACAACAATTGTTGTAGGGTACCAATTGTATTCAGGAACAATTTCTAAGTTCGTTTCGACTCGACAATAATGTATATTACATATAGTCAATATTTAAACAAATAGTTCAAAAATTAATGAATAATATTTTAATACTTACTTATCTATTTAATATTTTTAAAAATATATATTAAAAATAGCATCAAATACACTTATATCATTTGCTCTATTTTTTTTCTCTTATGTGCATGTGTTACGAGGGAAAAACTTAGAAGTGATTATATAATTGATTTGCCTTCATATTTTGGTATGTGGAAGACTACCGCGGGTAACATAATACAATCCGAAAACATAAGACTTTTACCACAGTATTAGTGGATTGATTTGAGTCATCGACGGTTCAAAAATGACATTCTTCTCCTTCAAAATCTCTCATTTCTTCTTCCATTATATCCTCAATTAGGACAGAAAAGATATCACATGTTTGTGTATAGTGATAGTGGAATACAATTGTGTTCTTAAAGAGGAAGAAATGGCGATGTTTAGCGATGGTATATTGAGTTCAACATTTTAAAAATCTACTCTCTCCCATTTGTTAAATGACTTTCCTTTACTCTTGTGATTGTTGATTTAGGTAAGTGTGGTTTCACATGTGTTTGTAAAATTATGATGCTTCCAAGATCGGTTTGTAAAATCATGTTCCACATATTTATCAAATTAACGTAATGCTCTATTTTGCCTCTTTAACAAGAAATTAACCACACAGTCACTTGAGAATATGAAAATTTTACGTAGGGGAGAAACATTGTAAGCATGGAATTGCAAAAAGTTCAGAAGAGAAGAGTCGAAGTGGGTTGAAATGGTTTTGACTCAAAGGAGGTTATCTCATCTTGTGATTTTTTTTGGATATTAATATATATTTTTTTAAAAAATAAATAAATGAATTCATATGTACAACATATTTACATTGCAAAATAATTTTAAGGGTATTTATTTCTTTTTGCAACTTTACATATATATTTTTACCGAATCAAACACTGTCTTAGGTTATGCATGTATACGTATCGTAATACATGTATCATCCGAACATAATATTAACCAATACATGTATTAACTAATATATCCAATCAAACATTTCCTTAAGGATTTAAGAGCTTAATAATTTTTTGAATCCATCTTAGTGGGTCTCGAGTTTCTAAAACTTTTTTTTGACAAGTTTCTAAAAGTTGATTCATTAGTATTAAGAGTTATTCGGGGTGGGGGTACATTTTATTTGAATAATATGCATGTAAGTGTAGACTACAAATTTCTTTGCAAATGTAATAATAGTGACGTCGACTAGGAGAACAAAATCGGTTTTCTAGGAATGTGAAGAATTGAGGAATGATTTCTCCCGAAGGTTGACAGTTTCCTATTTCAACTAAATATTTTTTTGCCCTTTTAACTAGCATGGTTTTGCAGTCGGTTACCCGATGTCCTTGTTCTCCACAACGAAAACATTGAATCATACGGGTAGACTTCCTCTGCGGTGGTTGTTGAGCAGGACGGGGATCTTGAGCTTGGACTGGTGAAATATTTGCTTCATTATGATAATCGGTTTTTTGTTGTGTTGTTTTTCCACTGCAAGTGCACGTTGATAGGCTTTTGACACATTTCACAATATATGCAGATTGATGACATCTTGTAAGGGTTTGCATAACCCTCCAAAATATTGCGCTACCATTTGGTCCTCTGTCTCAGATAAGTCATTTTAGGCGATCAATTGATAAAATTCCTTCGTATAAGCATCGCCCGTATGTGTGCCTTGCCTTAACTTGTGTAAGTGTCGAAATAAGAATTGCGTCTAGCCGAAGGGAAGGAAGTGCTCCTTCATCTACTCCCAATCAGTGATCTTGACTTTGCCTTGCCGATATCACGAACACCACAATTGCTGCCATCATACATACACCATACCCTTGAGTTTGATGGCAATCAGTTTCATATTCGCGCGATCTAAAACCTCTTTGTAGTAAAAAATGTACCCCTCTTCCTGAATCTAATCCATGAAGCCTAAGACTGACAATGGTTAGAGTATGGTGTGAGTATGTCAAATACCATAACTATACCATATTTATAAATTGCTTACCATAATCATTACAGGTATAATTTTCAATACCATAACCATATTCATAACCATGGTTATTAACCACAGTTTTAACCGTATACCCATATTTATTACCACCATGTGAAATGTAATGGAACATTATAAATGTTATCTTAATAAATACATAAGGTTATGTCACAAGCCACAAAAATATTCAACATTAATATCATTCAAAATTAACACTAATACCATTTCACGTTTACATCATTCAATTACCGTTCGCCTTGGAATTATAGATTCATGAAATTTAAAAGTGAAAATCATACTTCTGTTATTAGTAATTATGAATATTAAATTATTATTATTATATTTATATAATAACCATGGGTATGAATAAAATACTATAACAATTCATCACCATAACCACACCGCACCATCATGGTACGGTTAACCATATAAAAAAGTAACGGTTATAACAATGGTTTTGAGTTTTTCACCACACCATTGTTAGCCCTTATGAAACCCTTAACTTGTAACGTACCAGGAAATTCGGGCAGATCGATTCGGATGCCCAGGTCTCCATGATGCTCATCTCGACTATAATGCTTCCGAAACATTGCACAATTATGATATGGGTTTTCGAACGACGTGGAATCAGAATTGTGATCAAAGAGACCATGATGCCCAAAAATGTTTGCCTCCAGGCTTTAGGTTAACTCAACAATTTGTCGTTGCAAATCCCTAATAATAGCATTTTGAGTGTTGAGATTATTGTGTGAGGCTTCCTCACTCGAAAACTGTCCACAACAATAACAGCTACCAACCATTGAAACTTTTGTATGCCTCAGGGTTGACCCTAGCTGACGTTATCTAGAAGAATAGAATTGATTTCCTAGGGACATGAAGAATCGGTGATGCAGAGAAGATCACGTCCATATCGGGGAATGGTTTCTCCCAACCATTTGTGTAATTTCTATTTCAACCAAATTTATCTGAAAGAAACTATCTACAATTGTTTTTAAAGGAAAAAATCCGTGAAGAGAAACTACCACATTACAAGTACTAAGAAAATAACCGGGTTCTTTGACCATCTTTATGGGAACCGGGTTGCATCAAATAGAAACCGGGTTCTTTGACCATCTTTATGGGAACACATTCCAACTCCTGATTAAGATTGAGATATATATTGTTCAGAATCCTTACCCAAAACTCTAAGATGTAGAAATTTTCCAAATAAAATTTGTTAACAGTGTAATGGTAGAAGAAACCATATTCTCCACTCTAAGAGCATGAGTATGGTTTTAACCTTCTCAGTTACATTCTCAAACACGGGAAAACTCAGAGTTAAGAGACTTAAAAGGACCTGCATAGTTTAAGGTAGGGGTGGAATTTTTGAAAAAAACGTCCCAAGACCGTCCCCAATAGCCCGACCCGAGCTTAAACAGGGACCGTACGAATGGGTTTTTCTTCATGTAAGTTGGGATCGGTATCGAGTTTTTTCCCCTAAATCCCGAAAGGACCGTTCCGTCCCGAAATCATATTATATGTGCTAGATTTTTCTCCTATATGTGCTGGATTTTTCTCGTGGATGGAAAGGTTGGGTTTATGAATTCATTTTTCTTCATTCCTTGCGTTTGTGTTAGGATATATGATATGTTGACATATCCCCTTGTTATAGAGTTTCATATCTCTTGTAAAATCAAGTTTAGGCAATGTTAATACTAAGATGATTTTCTCCTTAGTAATTGCTCTAAACTCTAACTTTTCCCCTCATTTGTGCCTAGAATGCTAATATGGTATCAGAGCTTGAAGATCAGGGACTGAATTTGAATTCAGTTGGAAATTTTCTGTTGGAAATCAGTTGCAACTCTGTTCTTCCGCTTCTTCCTGCGCAGCTCTGTTTGTCAACTGAAATCACGATTGAAATCTGGTAGTTTCTTCAAGAAATCGCAAGCAATCGAGCTGAGATCAACTGAAATCGATTGATTTCAAGCAAAGAAGAACAGAATCCGAACAGCATCAATCGATTCTTCAAGCGATCTGCAGAACGAACGATTCCTTCCAACAACGATTCCTTCTGGCGACTCCTTCCAGAGATTCGATGCAGCGATTTGTTTCATTACGGTTCAATCAGCAGATGATCGACGCAGATACGCTTGTTCCTATTCTATTATCTGTTCTACTTGATGTTTCTGGTCGAGATTCTCTGTTTGCTGGCTGATATGTTCGAGCGCTTCTCTGTTCGTGGTCTCTATGGTTAATCTGCTGCTGATCTTCATTCTACTGGTCTGTGCGGTGTTTAACTGCTGCATTTCATCTTGTTTCTGTATATTGCTGCTCCAATTGTGTTGATTTCGCATAAGCTTGCTGTTCTTGCTGCTCTGCTCGACTCTGACATGATGCTCTGCTGTTATAACGCTGGTGCGATAATGCTGGTCCTGATTTCGTGTTGGTCCTGGTTCTGATTTCGTGCTGATGCTAGTCTCTTGTGATGCTGAGATGTTGTTGTTGTTATCTTGCTGAAACTACTTAGTACAGAGCTGAATCCTTCAGATTCATCCAGTTATGCTATGATACAGAGCTGAGATATAGTTCTGTTGCTTGGTTGATTGTGAAACTGTTGATTCTGTGGTTTCTCAATCGTTCGAGGCATGTTTTGACTGCTGAAGTGTGCTGCATCCTCCACCTCCTGCTTGCTAAAGTGGACAAGATCCCGAACGCACAGTCTCGGTCATCTAACATGACAACAAATTCAGAAAAAGAAACAAGGGATGTGTCTGTCTCGCCATGAATCTCATTGACTCCACTTGAAGGAATATAGATAGATCATAGCAACTTGATGTAATCGAGGGCGTCAAGTTTGCTCACTTGAGAAGGGGAGACGCCTTCAGTAGCAAACCGTCACAAGATGGAGTCATACGCAACGCTTGAATTCCAGCAATTCACAATTTAGTTTGACGAAGAATATTCCTAAGTCAATGAGAAAGACACATTCCATTGTTTGGAGGGGACCACTGCAAATAGGGAGCAGAATTGCAAAGAACATTGCTAAGTCAACACTTCCCGAGCCTGTTGAGTCAAGAGCGGAGAGGATTCTCTCGTTTATGGCTTTTACAGCTCCTTGCAAATTATCGGGCTTTAAGAAAACTCAGCAGCTATCTTAGGATCTCCTACAGGTTTGGTTTCCGGATTGACTTTTTCGGGACACCAGTGCCTGCTTGCTAAAGTGAGTTGCAGCCTCCACCTGCTGCTTGATGATCTGAATCATTGCTTGATGGAGGACACTTATTGTGAGCTGCACCGCTTGATCCTCCTTGCTGATGAGAACAGACCTCATGCTGTGATGTGTTGTCGCTTTATGATATAACGGGTTCAGAAGTGGTTGAGTGATCTGAGTTGCCATATGCTTGGTCGTGAGAGCTGCGAGAACTGAGGCTTGAGACCTCGAGAAGAGCAAGTCAATAGAGTCTCCAAGTTCGTAGGTTCAAAACCGACTTCACAGCAACTAGATCACCTTACGAGCAGACCTGTGCTCGGTTCTCCTTGAAAGATGAGCAGACCTGTGCTCGATTCACCTTTAAAGACAAGCAGACATGTGCTTGGTCTAATTCAGCTCCAGTCCAGTTTCAGTGCATCTCCAGTGTTTTAGGCGTGCATCTGTCGTGCCTCAGCCGTGCCAGTGTAGTGCATCTCCAGTTTTCCAGGCGTGCATCTGTCGTGCCTCAGCCGTGTCAGTGTAGTGCATCTTCAGTGCAGTAGCAGTGTCCACCTAGTGCAAATCAGTCTTCGTGATTCAGCAAGTTTTAGAAGTTAAAGTTCTGGTTTGTTGGTTTTTTTGAAGAGTTTAGAAGGTTTATCTTGAAAGGGGAATGTTAGGATATATGATATGTTGACATATCCCCTTGAGTTTATAGAGTTTCATATCTCTTGTAAAATCAAGTTTAGGCAATGTTAATACTAAGATGATTTTCTCCTTAGTAATTGCTCTAAACTCTAACTTTTCCCCTCATTTGTGCCTAGAATGCTAATAGTTTGATTGTTGACTATGTTCTTGGAACCCTTGATGAATCGCTGCGCATAAACGCCCATCTTTGTGAAACCGATTGAATCGAGAATTTTTGCACTTGTCGGCGTCAAGAATCGATTGCGCAACTTAATTTGGTTGGTTCTGATGGCTTTGGTGTCCCTGATCCACGAGATTTTGCAGAGACCCACCATGGGTGACGTCGTGAGTGAGCTTATGACTCTTATGATCCTGGTATGGATCGCAGTTGTCATCGGGGTCTTCATAGGGTGGTCATGGAAGCCGAAATGAGCCAAGTTAGTGATTGAATTATCTGAAATGGGCCAAATTTCGGTACAAGACCGAGACCGACACGATTCAAGCAATACCGATTCATACGTTTTTTTTGGGAAGAAATTGGTATTTGTCCTTCAGTAATAAGGCCCGAAATTTTGGGCTATTTTTTTTCTTTCCAAAAAGCCCTGCCTTCCCGCCCAAGCTCACCCCTAGTTTAAGGAATCCAAAATCTCTTTGTTGGTTAAAGGGATATCAAATAAATAAGTTTTGAAATCAACTTTCCACCTTATTCAGCTCACAGTTTCCACCTTTATAAGTCCAATTGTTATTGAATTCCTTTAACAAAGTAGTAACATGATCAATTCACACTTTCCACCTTGTATCATTATAAATAATCCACTTGGGTTTAAATTTAGTAGCCCAAAACTTCTCCTTTTATTTAATAATATTTTAAGGGTTAATAACTTAATCGCAATATGAACTTTAATTATTTTACAAATTCTACTTGAACTTTGCATTTTCAAATTTTGCTAACTATACTTTCAGAGTTCGGAAAAAATGCTACCTCCAATTATTTTTCGTTAGCGGAAAATGATGTGACAAACATGATTGATCCATAATTTAAGAAACTTTGTCATCTATTAAAAATACTAAAATTCTACAGAAAATTGAAAAATTGATAGGAAAAAATATGAATTCTTAATATCAAATTTTTATTCAAAATATGAAATAAAAGAAAAAATAATAATGAATCAAATATATATTTATTTGATATTTTCAATAAAAACATTTTATTAAAAAAACACTTTTTCCTTCTGATTTGTTAAGATTTTTTTTCCAAATTGGTTTTTTATAATTTTTTAAAATAGTATAGTCTTGTATGGTATGGACCAATCACATGTTTCCATATCAATTTTAGTCCAGATTTGATAGGAAAATAGGAAGAAGATCATTAAACAATGTTGGAAAATGCATTAAAGTATGAAAGTTTTTATAAGTTTGGATTATTTTTGTAATTAGATCAAAACTTGCACAAAACCCTAAATGATAAATAAAAATTGTACCACAATAAGTATTTTCACTTACTACTCAAGATTCCTACCCTATATCTAAGAAAACTTTCACCCTTCCAAAATGAAGGAAAACGAAAATCCCAAAAATGGAGAATTCCTTCTGTAGATTCTTCTCCTCTACTGATTGTGTTAATGTTCGTCGGAGTCTTTACGGTGATCGTGTTTGACCTTTCTTTTGTGTTGAGTGTCAGGTTTGGTTTGTTTGTCCGAGTTCAAGAGTTGTTTAGTTTAGTGAGGAGAAACTTCGTGTTGGTTACTACCCGATAACACTGTTGTATCCTGGGAGGTCATCCCCCATAAAGCCTCAAGTACCAACTTGCGGGTGAAGGGGTTGATTTCAATGATGTGCATGTCTTTTATTTTTGGCATAATGATCCTGCATTTTAGTTATTCTGCGTATTTGTCACACCCCAAAATACACCTTGGAAATTAGGGGTGATGGTCATTGTTTACTAGTAATATATCGGTAAATAACGAAACCCAAAAATACTTTATTGAATCATACCTATGATACCAATCATGTTCTCACATAACGAATCATGATACTTACACAATCGAGTAGCTTCCTATTCCATGCTAATGTTGCGCACACTGATACCTTATAGAATCCAACAATTCTCAAATATCAAACATACAACACAAATCAACTCCTCGTGAAATTGCAGAGTTGAATGGGGTAAGTTGTTGGGAAGCAACTTAGTAAGTAGTGTTAACCTATCCCTACTGGGTCAAGCTCTTAGAAAACACATTTAGTAAACAATATAAACCTAAGCCTTGCAATAAACATTTAGACAATGTAGAGTTCAAAAGATTCACGAAACAGAGTTTTTCAAAGTGACATGATGTAAAATTACTAAAATTAACAAATAATTTAGAGTCAAAGTTTAATCAAAATGTAGATTTTGAATTTATCAAAATTTAGAACTGAACAGAAGCGGAGGTTTGAACTTGTCGAATTTTAGAACAGATAAGAAGGTTTTGAACTTGTCCATTTATTTTAGATGTATTACCTTTGGATCAGTTGGTTTTAAATGAATATGTTAACTTTTTATTCATTTTGTTGATGTGGCAACCCATGAATGAACCACGCTATAAAAAAATACATAAAAATAAAAGGAAAAAGTGAATTATTTGGATATAATATTTGATTAAAAATATTCAATAATTAAAAAATGTAAATGTGGAAAAAAATGTAAATGTGGAAAAAATAGATTTCTTAAATATAATATTTTGTTAAAAGTTGAAATAAATAAATAAAAAATACTTCAAATTTTGAAAAACGTTTTTTATTTTCTAGATATAATAATATTTTATTAAAAATAGGGTTAAATATCATATTACCCCATAATGTTTGGCCACATTCTGAGCTTCCTCCTTAAAATTTAAATCGTAAAATTTTATTCATTCATGTTTGACCAAAGTGCTAGTTTGCCTCAATCAATACGTTTCCATCTAAATTTAACAGAAAAAATGTTTAAAATTGAAAAAATAATAGAAAGTCTTAAAATGTCACAAATTAACCTTTAAACATTTTCAAATGTTACAATCGAGACCCGATTCAACTGGGGCTCAATCGAGTTCCAATCGAATGGAGACTCAATTGTAATATTTGAAAAGGATTGAAAGGTATAAACTGTGACATTTGTGAAAGTTTTCTATTAATTTTGCAATTTTCAAAACTTATTTTGTTAAAATTGGATGAAAAAGTTAATAGTTGGGGCAAATAGCATTTTGGCCACGCATCAAGGAGAGAAATTTTACGATTTAAACTTTACTTGAAAAACTCAAAATCTGGTCACATATTAGAGGGCGATGTCGTATTTTATCCTTAAAAATATGAGAAGAAAAAGTTGAATTATTTGTGCACCGTCAACCCATCAATTTTTGATTGGGAAAATATATTTTATACTATCATATATATAATTTTTATACTATTTATGAATGTTTTAACTATTGTTTTGGATTTTTATACCATTTTTTTATTTTTTAAAATAAGTTCATATGATTTTACTTAATTTTCATTTTTGTAGTTTTTCATGATTATTCAGTTTTTATTCCAGAATTGTAAAAGTTTTTAACAAGAAGTCATGTTGTTTTTTGATTTTATTTTTTCCATATTTATATATATCTGAAGTTTATTTTGTATAAAAAATTTAAGTTTTTTTTTTCCAAGTATCTTGTTCTGTTTTTGAATAGTTTTATTTACCACGTCAACTAGTGGCTTATATGTTATAGTTGGACATTTGTTGCTTTTCCAGAGGGACGACTGGTTGGCTGAGGACACTGCCATCTTCCGGACTTGTTGGCTTGAGTTGTGTTACATAGTCTCGCTCTCGAGACGTGGTCGACACTAGGGTGGATGGTTGGGTCTACTGATTTAGTGTTGTTGCCCCCTCAAATGACGATTCCGGATGATCCATCGCAGGTCGTTTCACAGTGATAGGTATCCAAATTTTCTCCTGAGATTGAAGTAATGACTTAGTTGTTACTTTTGTTTGGTATCATTTGAAGTCGATGCCGTCAAACCTTCCGTATGCCTTGCGCGTTTCTTTTAAATTGTGTGAGAGCATGCATACATTGAATGCCCGTCTTGTATTTGGCATCAAACCTATTGTATTGTGCCTGCCGTTAGTTTTGATATAAGGGTTTGTGAGTTGCGTCTATTGATTACCTATCTTTAGTGGGCTAAAGATGCTAAGGTTATCTCTGACTCATTTGATTGAATGGTGTTTCTCCTCTGGCCTTATTTGGGTCATTCAAACCGCCCACAAGGGTTGGTCGAGCTCATGGAATCATTTGATTTTGAGGCAACAACTTTTTTTTTTTCCAGGTTGGCATTGATGATTTTTTTATTGATTTCACGTATTTGTTGGTCTCAACTGCTGCATAAGCGATGTTCTATGTGTATCTGTTCACAAAACTAGCTCAGCTCTCAACCATCGAATCAAGGGTCATTGTGGTTGATAATGATTGTAGGGATGTATCGCGAAATGCATTACTCTAGAGAATATTAGGGTCATTTGGTAAGAGAATATTACTGTTACGCTCTTGCTTGCATCTACTTATAGAAGTAGTTGATGACAACTATATGAGTGTTTTGATCGATCCCTTGCGGTAGAGCTATAGTAAAATAATATTCTTCATTGCGCAAATGGTCATGCTTTAACCTGTGAGGTCATCTATATTCTTGGATGTGTTATTGTTGAAGTATATGAAGTCTAAGGACCAATATAGTCTTATTACATGCTTTGGGGGTTGCATTAGATAAAAAGAGTAAGTATCTTACCTGCTATAAGTAGAAGTTGTTAGTTACTATAACAAACAAGTTTGAATAAAGTGAAGCTTCTTGTTTATCTTCTTCTCAAGGAGTCTTTAGTTCATATGGAATTCTTCATGGTATCAGAGCCATGATTGACTAGATTTGTTGTTGATCGGAGGAGTGGAACCAAACTGCATTTCTCTTTCATTAAAGTGTTTTCCAAGTGTGCTTTGTTTTTTGTGATAATTGGAATTCCGACGCTGGTGAATGCGTGGCCATACGTAGGTGCTGCTGCAATGACGAAGGGAGCTAATCAGATGCTCAATGGAGCTAATCCAGTTCTAGACGTGGTGAATTTAGAAGATCGTTTATGTTTGCATTCATTCGATGCTCCCAGAATGTCTCTCATTGGTTTTCAAATTACTGACTACGACAACTATCAACTATGGGTTCATGCGATGTTTGATCCACTCTTGGTGAAGAACAAACTCTGCTTCGTGGATGGATCTTGCAGACGTGATGATATGTCGGAGAACCTTCGTTTTCGGTGGGATCGTTCTGACACAATTGTCAAAGGTTGGTTTACTACTTCGGTTGCTAAGAATTTGACTCATGGACTAGTCTATGGTCCTACTACTATGGTTATATGGAGTGATTTACGTGAGCGATTCAATAAAATAGATGGCATACGTAATTTTCATCTTAGCCGAGAACTTTATCATGTTA
Source organism: Chamaenerion angustifolium (assembly GCA_946814005.1). Classification (NCBI taxonomy): domain Eukaryota; kingdom Viridiplantae; phylum Streptophyta; class Magnoliopsida; order Myrtales; family Onagraceae; genus Chamaenerion; species Chamaenerion angustifolium. The sequence continues at coordinate 10,481,036 of OX328278.1, read as the reverse complement.
AACAAGGAGATTTGACGGTGGGCGATTATTTTGGAAAGATTACGATGATTTGGGATGAATTGGCTGCAGTTGATGATGATAGCTTACGTGTCAATTGCTTTGCTTCTCCTCGAGTTGTTGAGAGTGAGGATTAACAAAATTTGATTCAATTTTTGATCGGCTTGAATGATTCATTCGGAAGCGTTCGAGCCAATTTATTGATGATGCATCCTCTTCCATCCATTAATTTCGCTTATTCCATTCTTATTCATTAGTAAATTCAGCGTTTAGTTGTTCGCTCGGGACATGAAATTGGTGGAGAAACTAAGTTGGTTTCACATACGGGGGAGCATTCAGCATTTTATGCTGCAAAATGTTTCACATACAGGGAAGATTGATGTTGGAAAAAACATGGTGTTCCGGATCATATCAAGAAAACATAGACATGAACAATGGTAGACACAATGGAAACTTTGTTGCGACAACTTCAACTTCATTATGTTTTGTTGTATCATAATGTTTTAGTGTTGGTCATGGTACTAATATAGCTATTGAAGGAGCTGGTTCTAATGCAAATGTTGGAGGAGGAGTTGTCATATTCACAGAAGCTCAGATAAACAACTTGGTTTCTCTTTTTGGTCGGGCTCTAACTTCGGCACCTGCAGATGTGGTGGCATAAATGGCAGGTATACTCTTTTGTGGAGCCGTTATTGACTGATCAACGAAATCTTGGATTATTGATAGTGGTGCTTCACATCATATGACATGCGATAAATGTTGCTTATGCAATTTGCATGAACAAGTTTCATCCCATGGCTCAGTGCATTTGTAGAACGGAACGTCGTCTCCGTTAACACACTATGGGAATGAAAGGATTCTGAACACAAAGAGAATCAACTAAACTAAAACATAATTGAAAAACAGATGGAGAGGAAAATGATCTTCATTTTAAGATTGAAAGTTCGGTACATACCTATTTATAGGAAATCCATACTGTTGATATTTTCTACTGATTATAAATTGATCCTTTGACTTGAAGTAAACTATAATTTGACCACTTAACTTCAATCTAAACTTTATCCTCTAAAATTCACCAATGCTCTTCACTTTCTTGAGGTTTCCATTCTCAGTTTGAGTAAAAATTCCTCTTTGATTTCTTGAAGATTTGTCACTTGAGCTTAGACATCCTGCCCATCAAAGTGACGACAAGAAAACAGAGACACCACAATGTATACCACATATAGTTTATATGGTGAGAAATAAGTTAAAATACTTCAAACTTCAACCACATGTCATCATACAACCACAAATATTTTCGCCATTCAGCGAACAAGTTATGCTTGTGCATACATATGAGCTTTTTCTTGTTCAAGTCTTGTGTCAACATGATTATTAGCTACACAAAGCTGACTGGGTTTGTGCCCAATTTTTTCATTTGGCTTTTGTTATCCTCTGTGTTTGTATTGCACCATTGTGCTGTCCAAGTCATCATTCAACTGTTTTTCCTCCTTTATGACTTGTTGCATTTGTGCCTAATATCTTCTTTGGGTTTTTGTTACAAATATGGGATAATAGATACTTGCATGAATCACAGGTTACTTAACCCTTCTCCTTCTTGATATTTGGATAGTGCATTCAATCCAATGTAACCTGAGATTGGTTGGGTTTGTGCCCAACATCTTCTTTTGGCTTTTGTTACAAATGAATGCCTGAACTTTGTGTTTAACCACTTGACACAACCTGAACAATAATCAAACCCATTGTATCATCTGAGCGTAACAAACCACAAATGTAAAAGATATAGGAGCTTTGTTATTCTAACATATTTACACCATGAAAACAAATGACAATATAGCATAGTGAGAATTTGAATTCCAATACGTTGAGAACATTCAATCCACATGCTCAAAGTACTCATCATCAACATCATTATTCAGAAAACGATAATGAGAACCATTTGAAAGTGAGATCAATTAGGAAAGATTATATGATACTTGTGATAGAACATCTTCAGAAGAAAACTGATGAGTGGATGTAAGGTAAGACAAGTGAGAAGACACACTCGATCCTTCAGATGAAGCTTCAGATAAAGAACAAACTCCCAACTTCCGACGAATATGAAGGAAGGTTTTCTCGGTTAAAGGCTTGGCGATTGCATCAGCAAGTTGATATGTACCAAGAACATGATTGACTTGGACCAGTCCCTCTGTCACCTTTTCACGAACAAAGAAAAGATCCTATTCTACATGCTTCATCTTGGCATGTTGAACTGGGTTATCCGCAATATAGATAGTGTTGGTATTGTCACACCAAAGCACATGTACATATGACAAAGATAGACCAAGTTCAGTTAGTAAAGAAGTTACCCAAATGAAATCACACATGGCATTAGCTAAGCCACAGAAATTTGCCTCAGTTGTTGATCTAGACACCATACTTTGTTTCTTCGAACACCAGACAATTGAATTTCCTCCCAAGAACAAACAATGAGCATTTGGGGATCTTCTGGCATCAGTGTTAGCTCCCCAATCTGAATCTGTAAAACCAACAAGATCGAGGGACGAAGATGGTCTGAATATTAAGTCATGATCAAGAGAGCCTTTCAAATACCTTAACACCCTTTTAACATCTTCCCAATGAGCCTATGTAGGCCTATGAAGAAACTGACTAAGCCTATTAATCCTATAACTAATATCCAGACAAGTATAACAAACATGTTGCAAAGCTCCAACCGTGCTTCTGTATAAAGAAGGATCAGATAGAGGCATACATGATTCAAAGATGGATGTAAGGAGAGGAAAACCAACAAGTGGAGTAGAACAAGGTTTGGAATTTGACATGTTGATACGAGACAACAAGTCGCAAATGTAATTTCTTTGGCTCAACACTTTAAAATCAGGTCCTGGCTGTATTTCAATGCCAAGGAAATAGTTGAGTTTCCCCAAACCCTTGAAGAAAAAATGCTCATTTAAGCTGATTATGGTTGATTCAATGAGATCATCACATGATCCTGTTAATACTATGGCATCCACATGGACCAAAAGATAAACAAACTTGTCAGATAATCTCTTACCGAACAAACAATTCTCAGACTGAGAACTGGAAAAGGAAAGATTCGTAAGCAAACAGTCTCAGAGTTTCTCAAACCAAGCTCTTGGAGCTTGTTTTAGGCCATGTAATGCATTGGTTAGCTTGCAAACAAGTACGTTTCCTAGGGCATCAATGACTTCAAATCCTGTAGGCTGAAACATGTATACTTATCCATGCAAACGTCCATTCAGAAGGGTATTATTCACATCTATTTGTCTCAATGTCCAATTAAAAGATAAGGTTAGGGATATAATGATTCTAACCATGGCATGTTTCGCAACTCGACTGAAGGTGTTCAGGTAATCAAATCCTACTTTTTGTGAGAATACCTTGGCCATTAGCTGAGCCTTATACCTCTCCACAATTCCATATGATTTTCTTTTAATCTTGAAGATTCATTTGCAGCCCATAGGAGTTTTACCAGGACATAAAGAAGTGAGAGTCCAAGTGCCTTTCTCATAGAGGGCTTCTATCTATTTCTGTATGGTTTCCCTCCATTATGGATATTGAAGTGCAATGTAGCCATTTGATCAATCACATCAATAGTGGAAGCTAGCAAGGCATTTGTATAAGACCTGGATTTGGACCTGGTGATCATGCCATGTGTAGATGGTTGCGGTACAAGTCTTGAATTGATAATTATTTGGGGCATGGAAGATGAGGAAGGAGGAACTCTAAGACCTGAAACAATCACAGTTTTATCATTAGTAAACTGAGGAATAATATAGATAGATAAACTCATATCTAAGACAGGGGAGGAAAATTAGTTGAAGGACTCGAAAAAAGGAGCAGTATGTCATCATTCCTGGCTTGAACTTGCGGACTATTGTCATCAGTCGATCTTCTAGTTGAGGATGTTATATTTGGATCGTGAGTGGTCCTTTGAGAAAAAGAAGCTAGAGAATCTGAATTTCTGACATGATCTCGAACACTATTAGGTGAGGAGAAGAGGACTCTCTTATATCCTCTTGAAATCGATAAGAAGAATCAACATCATTGTTTTCATCAACTGAAGTGGGCATATGAACTCATGTCGGTCTTAACATGAACCATGAATCTGTATAGGATGAATTACATAGACAGAGGTTAGTAACATCAAAAGAGATAGAAGAAACAGATTGTTTAGGAGAGTAAGGAAACACAAACTCTTCGAAATGAACGTATCTAGACATGTAAACTCTTCATGTTCGATCAATGCACTTATATCCTATGTTAGTTGAAGAATATCCAAGAAAAATACATGGCCTTGACCTATAATCAAACGTATGTTTATTAAAATCACAAACATGAGGGAAACATAGACATCCAAACACTCGTAATAGATTATACGCAGAAAGTCCGTTGAACAATTTTTCAAAAGGTGATTGATTGTCCAACACATGAGTGGGTAACCTATTAATCAGATAAACATCAGATGCAAGCGAATCTGTCTAGAACCTGAATGGAAATGATCCTTGGACAAGCTAGGTAAGACCAAGTTCAGCCACATGTTGATGCTTCCTCACAACAATCCCATTTTGTTGAGAGGTGTAGGGACAAGTAAACCAATGTTGAATACCTGCAGAGACTAAGTCAGAATGAAACAATCCTAGAAATTCTGCTCCATTTTTTGTTTGAACAACTTTTATTTGATGATTTAACTATTTTTTGGAAAATAATTGGAATGATTTTAGAACACCCACAACATCACTTTTGTTAGCAATGAAATACAACCAAGTGAACCCAGAAAAAGCATTCGTAAAACTTATGTAGTATTTAGAACCATATCACTTGACTGGGGTAGGCCCACATATGTCCACTTGAAGCAATTGGAGAGGGGCATTGTACACTCCTTCAGGTGGACCGAAAGGTAACTGTGACTCTTCCCCATTTTGGATGCCACACATAGGTGATTTTTGTCGATCTTGTCATTACAATGTAATCCTGTTTGTATTACCTATTGAAACACCTTAGAAGAAGGGTGGCCAAGTCTTTGATGCCAGACAAAGACGAAACTTAAGAAGCAGGAACACTGGTATTGTAAACACGAGCATTTGGAACAGAATTTTCAGAACTGAACATAGCATGTATCTTGCTATATGGAGAACAAACTTTCACTTCATTATTATTACTAATATCACTTGCATTATTTGTATACACAAAAGTAACTAAAGACTGAGCATTAGTAGCTAATACAGTAGGATACTAAGCACAAATATCAGGTGTACAACTACCATCTGACACTTAAGAGCTATCTAAACAAGACAATTTTGAACTATCTGAATTGTAATTGTTATTACCAACATCAAAATTATTGCAAACACCAGCTTTATTGAGTTCTACTTGTTTATAACTACTAGCCATATATGAAGAGCACACAGGAAAAAATAAAAGAATCAGACTGAACACACTCATTTGGAGACATGAGCAGTTTGTAAAGTCCACCAAACTCACATCCCTGCAGGAGCACTTGATGCGTTTTTCAATCATTTGCAACACAACCATTCAGAAAGAAAACAAAGTAAGCATCATTATCTTTAATAAATTGATACATGGATAATAGATTCTTGGTAATATGAGGTGTTACAAAGATACTACGGGGTATAAGAGAACAATTATTAAACTGAAACTGAGATGTGCCTGTATGAGTTATGTTAATTGTACTACCATTGCCTACACTTATTTTACCTTGTCCCGTATATGGAGTTGCATTAGGAAAATTCACGGATGAATTGGTAAGGTGAAGAGATGCTCCGAAATCTGGAAACCAAGCCAAATTCGATCTTCTGATGTCAAATGAAGCACTTGACTAGATATGATTGCTGAAAGTTGAGTTGATAGCTGTAGTAGGCGCACCATGTCGATTGCTCCTACATTGTGCTCTTTATTGGTGTTAGGCATCTAGAGATGAGGATGAGTGGCTGGAGAGGTGCTTTGATAAAACACTTGAGGTCAGACTTGTTGCGGAAGAGGTTGGTGCTGAAATTGTTGAGCAGAGTCTAAGACTGAACCAGTGCCAATGTTGAAGTTTTGCTGTACTTCTGGTGGTAAATAGAACTCGGTAGCATGATCTTGTCCTCTGTTGCTAGCTGGAGGTTAATTTTGTGAAGTGATTCCAGTAAAGGACTGATCAAATCTGTACCAGCATCGAGCCACAAGGTGTCCAAACTTTCCGCACAACTAACACTGCGACATGTTGCTATTGAAGTTGTTGTCGCATCATCTTCCTCTGCCATAAGGTCTAGGAGTATCATTCTGATGTTTATACATATATGATGTGTTTGATGGATGACATGGAGCTGCTGGATGAGATTGATATGTGACAGGAGGTCCAGACGTAGTTGATTGTCCCTGAGATGATCCAGAAGTGGTTTGAGCATTGAACGCTACCGAGTTAGGGGCAATCTGCATAAGCTTGTCCTGTTAGCACGCCTCAGCATCAATGAAAATACTTGACACTCCTGCAAGATCATAAGGCTGACGGCTGGATGTGATTACAACAACAACATGTTCGAATTTAAGTGTATGACCGACTAGAATTGTGTTGATTTGCATTGTTTCAGATATATGATGATTGAACTTCGGAGGTTGTCACAGAGGAGTTGAATTCTTCCAAGGTACTCTCTCATATATACATCATGTTTTCTTTGCGGTTGAAGCGAACACAAAAGCTTCATCACACGAGTAGTGGATGAAAGTGAAAACAGTTAATGAAGCACATTCCAAATCTCGTATGATGAGCAACATTGCACAAGATTAGGAAGCAAAGAAGTCGATACTGATGTTAGATGCCATGAAGCAAGAGCACTATCCTACTCTTTCAATGTACTATAAGCGGGATTAACAGTCTTCGTTCCATCTTTGTTGAGTATTAGCTCATCTACACGAGTCGAGCCGTCAAGGTATCTTTCTAATCTATGGCTGGCGATTGTACAACAGATTTGTTGTTTCCGCTGCAAGTAATTCCTCTCGTCCAGCTTCAGGTGAAGTGTCTTGTTCGTGAAATGCTTAGGATTCGATCCATGCTGCAATTATCAGAGAATCGCACGAACAGAGAATCGTAAAGATCAATAGCAAAAGACGAAATTGAAAACTTCAAACCTGTATATTTTCCACAGAACTGAGCGTGAAATTTTTAGAGCTTGGAGAAGATAGTTCTTAACACAAAGAGAATCAACTAAACTACAACAGAACTGAAAACCAGATGGAGAGGAAAGTGCTCGTCATTTTTAAGATTAAAAGTTTGGTACATGCCTATTTATAGGAAATCCATACTGTTGGATCGTGAAATCCTGGATGCTGATCTGGCAGTGAATTGAATGCCAGACAAGGTTGGGAAGACGCTTCTGCTCCAACTCCGGTGAACCTGCAGGTAGGGGAGCGCAACATAGGGGGTGTCTCTGGGTCCCTCTCCGATGCATAAATGAGTATATGTGTGTATAAAACTCAAAACGTAAAGAATGTATGTAAAGCAAGGGTATTTATAGGGTAAGAGAGATAGAACCGTATAAGGCTGCTGAATATCTTAGTGTATATTGTGTTGCTGAAGATTCAGATCGTGGGATATGGCAGTTACTGCGAGATATTGCAGTTACCAAATCTAATCTTTAGTGAATATGTGACCGAGATACGCGGGATATCATGGCCACTTCCTTATTAACAGTTTTATGGGACTAGAGGAGAGAAGCAAGACTCTCTTCGGGGCGAGCACTCTCATGGCAAGCAGTGAGATGTCGCGGCCTTAGTGAAGAATGGCTAGCACTCAGGGCGTTCTCAGAGTCCTTGGGCTCGGTTCCGGGTCACTCTATGGAGGGCCGAGTTTAACTTGTATTTGGGCCGATCCGGTTCAAATGTCATGGGTTTACCCCCTCTATGGTTATTGGGCCTTCGAGGCCTTTTCCTTACTGGGCTGTCACTATCGATACCCAACATTTGCCCCCGAAGCTTGATTGAAGTTTCTTCAGTCAAGCTTTATTTCCTGGTAGGGTTTTAGATAGTGACGTCTCAGATTCGGTTTTCTTTGTTTCTTGTACTGGTTCATGACCTTTGAGGCATTTTGAGCTCGTTTGGCGAGCAGTTTTTTCTTCGTTCAAAGCTGAAAAAATATCCTTTCTTTTATTCCCCTTTGGCGATCACTCGAGGTAATCTTGGTTCATGAAAGTCTATTTTTCTTGGTTGGGCGATCACTACTCGCCTGAGGTATTTCTGGTAAAGCCTCTTAGTGCGTTGGCGACCACCTTGTCTCCTTAGTGGACTTTTAGCATTTAATAACTGCACAGTTGTCCAGAAATCGAACGGTCACTTGAGGCACGCCTGACGTTTACTTTTCCGTAAACCTAGGGTAGTCTGACAGCTATTTGTACCAGCCAACCGTCTGTCTCCCCAAGGTGTCTCTTGGAATTCTGACATTGCTTCGGCTTTTTCCAAAAAGGTGCAATTATTCCTCTGTGTCGCTTTGATTTGCTCGTGTCGGTTACTCCCTTCTTGGTCTATATAAGAAACGTCAGTTTCTATATTTTGTTTTTTACGCGTATCCACTCCCTCAGATTTCCAGAGCTTCGTTGCGAACCCTTCTTCTTTCTTTTTCAACCTTCTTCAGCCTTCTTCATCCATTTCCATGGCTCCCCGAAGTCAGAATTCAAAAGGAGTCAAGCATATGGCCCCCAAGGGAGTCAAGCATATGGCCCCCAAGGGTGCTAACAAAGACAACGCTCCTAGGAACGCCAATGCCCCCTTGACCATCAGGGATGACGCCGTGCCCCCCTCAGTGGGGGAACAGGCTGATCTGGGAAGGTCTGCAACCACTCATGTAGTGGTGGACGGGCCTGAGCTGAACACACCTGTTTTTTCCCCAAAAGGTAAACTTTCGCCCTTTTACTGCTCTGTTTTGGCAATATCCTCTGTTTTCCTTTGTTTTTTATACTTGCTGTGCTATACTTGAACCGTTTTGAGTAGATGTCAAGCCTAACGAATTGAAGCCGGCTTACTTTAAGACCATGGTGGCGCTTGGTGGCTTCAGTGTGGAGGATGCTCCTAGGTATCCTGGCTTAGGTCTACACTTCCCTCACGACGGAGATGTTTACATTTATGCGGCCCAGATCGATGCTGGGTTGCGTTTTCCTCTCTGTGAGGATTTGCAGACATTGTGCCAGTTTTACGGGATTCATCCCACGCAGCTTGTTCCTAACGCCCTCAGGATGTGGGTCGGTTTCAAATTTCTATGCATACGCCAGGAATGGGCGTATTAACTGGTTTTGTTCCGGTGTTTTTTCCGACTGGCAGCTGGGGCGAACCACCTCCATCACTTCCAACCACGTTGGCCGAAGTTTGCAGAGTGGGGAGGCCCTCAAGCATGGAGTTGGAATGCTCATGTCCGTCTGGTTGATGATTTCCGGGCCACCAACTCCAACTATAAGAAGTTTTACTTCTTTTACAAGGGGTGTGTGCCTTTGAAATTGTTTACCCCGGACAAGGATTTTCATCCTTCCTTCGAAGAGCTATCAGGGAGTGATCGCAACGCCATCGACGACCTCTATCGGTTGCATCGATCGTCCCAATTCAAGTCCATTCGCTTGGTGGCGGAAACTACTGAGAACATGCTCGAGATGGCAGACATTCATCAAGCCACACCAATCTTTGATGATTGGGTAACTTTCTAACCTTTTTTCTTGTTTTATCGCCTGTAGGCAAGGTCGTAAGCAAGAGCCAAAAACTGATAGGTCTCTTTGATGACCAGGGCTCGGCGGGATTGTCCTCCGACCAAGCGCTGCTGAACTCTCCTCCTCCTCCCTCTAGGCGTTCGTCCAAGAGGAAGTCTGAGGAGGTGCTTCCCTCGGCCACTGCTGTCCTTCTCCAACTAGGTATGTCGCCTTGCCATTTGTAGATTTAACATTTTCATACTTTGCAGTTTTTTGGTTTTTGACATTTCGTCTTGGTGTTTTGCAGGGGAGTCCTCGGCTGACGTGGCCCGGGATCCTCCTCCTCCTCCTTCCAAGAAGGTCAGGAGTGAGGAATGCCCAGATGTCGACCAGCATCCTCCTCCTCCCCATCCTAAGGGCTCCTACGCCAATAAGGGGAAGGGTCTGGACGTGGTGCCTCCTGCTCCTTCTCCCCAGGGCCCTTCCGCCACCAAGGAGAAGGTTTTGGCCTTAGCGCCTCCCACTCCTACTGTGCCCACGGATCCCCTTAAGGAGTCTGGGACCCAAAAGAAGGGGCCCGACGCTTCCAGCTCTTCAAGGGCTCCTGCAGAGGAGTATTGCTCCCTGGCAAGCTTGTTCCAGCCACTTAAAGCAGCGAACTCTTGGGAACCTTGGGTTCCTTGCGGGGACCTTACGAAGAAGGGGTACCCTCCCCAGAAGAGCATCCGGGGTAGCCCGGATATGTGTATGCGGCTTCTGGACGGGATAATTCCCCCTACAGACCGCTCGATTGTTCCCACGGAGTTTCATCAGATCGAGGGGTTCCTTCGATCCCACTTTGAACGAGTAGCTCTGGTAGGATCTCGTTTCTTATTTCGTAGAGTCTTTTCTTTGTCGTTCCCTTTTCGTTTGTTGTCCTGACAACTTTCATTCTATCTTGTCCGTGTCTTCGGGGAGCTTGCCGACAAGCATTCCAACATGCTTGTCGAGCTGGAGCAGTATCGAAGTACGGGGGTCACTCCTGGGCTATTGGGGACCATCAAGACGACTGCGGATGCAGCGATTGCCTTGGCGGACGATACGCGGGAGGAGTACTTCAGGAAGGAGCAGCGCCTCCTTGCTGACGTCAAGAAGAGGGAGGCTGACGCTGCTGCTGCTCTTCAGGACTTTGACGCCCTTCACCTGTGTTTAGATCAGGGGGAGATCGTCCGAGTTCGCCTAGAGGCTGAGCTAAAGGAAGCTCAAGCGCAAGGGGCAGAATCGGAAGCTCGCAGGGTCGCTGCCGAGGCGCAAAGGGCCGATGCTGACGCCCAGAGGGAAGCTGCGGAGGCCGAGAGGGCTGCTGTCGAAGCCAGGGGGATCGCCCTGGAGGAGGAGAGGGATCAGCTAATTGCACAGTTGAAAGCTGTCCCTTCGCCCCAGAGCGTAGTCGAGGCATTCAAGGCCTCTGAGGATTTTGAAGACTGCGCTCTGAAGGTGATGAAGTCGGTGATTGCCGATTTCCTCCGAGTCCTGGTGGATGATGTCCAGGCGGTCGATCCCAACTTTCCCATTGGGGAAGTTGAGTCTTTGAAGGTCTTCCTCCGAAGTCGTACCCTTCAGCCTACCGCTGTTGCTGAAGCGGTTGTTCCAGCTACGACTGAAGAGGTTGCCCCCGAAGGCGAGCCAAGCCTTCCTGCCCCCGAAGGCGAGCAAAGCGCCTCTGCCCCTGAAGGCGAGCAAAGAGCCTCTGCCCCCGAGGATCCCAAAGCTTGAAGTCTCCACCTCCTTTATCGACAATATTTGCCCTTTAGATAGCTGTTTTTCTTTGTAATTTTTGTTTGATTTAAGACTTGGGTTTTCTGTATGCCTTTATACTCTTGACCTTTCTTGCTGTAATGTCCTCGACTCTTAAAGCCTTAGATTAAGCATAAGTCTATACGAACTTTCTAAGGATAACACTTCTGACACTTAAAAGCATAAACTTCTAAGTTCAAAGAGATATTACCTTCTTTGAAGTTTGAACCTTTGAGGTGTTGGCATATTAACAGGGAATTTGTTGATTTCAGGCTTTATCATCCATAGTGATCGCCTAATATTTCTTTGGCCTGACTTTGGCGTCAGGGCTTTTATTTTGCCTAGCTTTTTGCTAGGTCTTTTGGCCTGACTTTGGCGTCAGAGCTTTTATTTTGCCTAGCTTTTTGCTAGGTCTTTTGGCCTGACTTTGGCGTCATGGCTTTTTTGTTTTGCATAACTTTATTGCTAGGTCTTTTTGGCCTGACTTTGGCGTCAGGGCTTTTGACCTAACTTTGTTGTTAGGGCTTTTAAGCCTGACTTTGGCGTCAGGGCTTTTGGCCTGACTTTGTTGTTAGGGCTTTTTGACCTAGCTTTGTTGCTGGCTTTTTGGCCTAGCTTTGTTGCTAGGGCTTTTGGCCTATCTTTGGCGATAGGGCTTTTTGGCCTAGCTTTGTTGCTAGGGCTTTTGGCCTATCTTTGGCGATAGGGCTTTTGGCCTAGCTTTGTTGCTAGGGCTTTTGGCCTGACTTTGGCGTCAGGGCCTTTTGGCTTCGTCTTGCTTCGGGTGGACACGGTTTATGAAGGAATGGCTTTCTTTTATTGACATAACAGTTTGATTACAAGCTATGTATAAAATCTTCTTAGATGCTCAGAATTAAATGGACGGGGTAACCTCTCGCCTTCGGTGGTTTCCAAATAGTAGGATCCTGGTGCAGCGATCTCTACTACTTTGTACGGTCCTTCCCATTTGGCTGAAAGTTTGTTTTTACTGTCCAGCCTTGTGAATTCATTCCTTCTCATAACCATCTCCCCCACGAAAAATTGGCGAGCGCTGAATTTTCTGTTGAAATACCGAGCGGTCGCCAAGCGCATCTTTGCCTGTGTCTTTTCTGAGAGCCATCTCTTTTCCTCTGCTAAGTCGAGGTCAGTTCTGCGCTCGATCTCATTTACTTCTGCGTTAAAGTGTAAGACTCTGTGGGTAGACACTGCTATTTCGGCTGGTGCTACTGCTTCTGATCCGTACACTAAACTGAAAGGCGTTTCTCCTGTGGCCGCCTTAGGCGTTGTTCTGATTGCCCATAATACGTTTTCCAGTTCATCTGCCCAGTTCCCTTTGAATGCTCGAACCCTTTTCTTGAGTCCTGCTAAGACAACCTTGTTGGCTGCTTCAGCTTGCCCATTCGTTTGAGGATGATGTACTGAGCTGAAACGATGGTCCACATGATATTCTTCACAGAGCCATTTCAGCTCCTTTCCAACAAATTGCGGACCATTATCACTGATGAGTATCCTAGGAATGCCAAACCTGGAGAATATGTTGACCTGCAGGAACTTGATGACCTGGAATTCTGTTGTCGAAGCTAGAGCTTTCGCCTCTACCCACTTAGTGAAGTAGTCGATTGCCACTATAATGTGAGTACGCTGACCAGTGCTGATGGGAAAAGGACCCAAGATATCGATTCCCCATTGAGCGAAAGGCCAGGCACCCGCCATTGGGGATAATAGTATCGATGGTCGACCCGATAGTGGTGCAAACTGTTGGCAAATCTCACACTTCTGTGTTAGCTTGGCTGCATCTTTACCCAAGGTCGGCCAGTAATATCCCAATCTGAATATTTTCCTGGTTAGTGATCGAGCACCTTCATGACATGCTGCTGCCCCTTCGTGAGCTTCTCGGAGAACCTTTTCTGTTTCAGGATGAGCAACACACCTCAAGTAAGGCGTCAAATAGCCTCTTCTGTAGAGTTATCCATCGATGATTAGATAACTGGCTACGAGTCTTCTAATCCTCGTGGATTCGCCTTCGTCCTCCGGGAGGATTCCTTCTTTTAAATAATTCTGGAACGGGGTCATCCATGTGACCTGTCCTTGGATGTTGAAGACCTGTGCTCTGCTTTCCAGGACTGAACATAGAGCTTTCTCTAGAAATTGTACATCCTGGACTGTCGCCCCTCCGAAGGCCAGTTTACTCAAAGAATCTGCCATCTGGTTTTCTTGGCGAGGAATAGACTCAATCGCGAAATTTGGGATTTCCGCGACCAGCTTTTTGGCAATGCTGAGATATTTCTTCATCTTTTCTCCCCTTGCCTCGTAGGCGCCATTAACCTGATTGACAATAAGCTCTGAGTCACTTTTTACCTTAAGCGCAGTTATTCCCATTCCTTTTGCTAGTCTGAATCCAGTGATAAGAGCCTCATATTCTGCTTCATTATTGGTCGCCGGAAATGTCAAGGCGATCGCGTACTTCAGAGGCTCGCCCTCAGGAGGAATAAGAATTAAACCTGCCCCCGAGCCTTCCTTTGATGAAGACCCATCCGTATAGAGTTCCCAGATTTGATTGTCGTCTGCCGACTGACTTGGCCTGTTTTCTGCTTCTGTTTGACCGTTACTCGTGCTTTCCACTATAAAATCAGCTAGTGCTTGACCTTTGATGGCCGTTTTTGGCGCAAATTTGATCTTGAACTCGCTGAGCTCGATCGCCCACTTGACCATTCTTGCTGAAGAATCTGGGTTCATTAGGAAGTTTTTGAGAGGTTGATTGGTGAGGACCGTGATGTCGTGCGCATGAAAGTAATGTCTCAGCTTCCGAGCAGCAATAACTAAGGTATAGAGATACTTCTCAATCTGGACATATTTTATTTCTGCTGAGTTGAACATTTTGCTAATGAAATACACTGGACTCTGAACATTTTGCTAGTGAAAGAGGAATCGAAGCAAATCCAGAAAAGCTAAAGGCCATAGAGGAAATGAAGTCGCCAACATGCCACAAGGAAGTCCAGTGCCTGAATGGACGCCTGGCTGCTCTCAACCGCTTCCTCTCCAAAGCGAGCGACAGGTCCCTCCCATTCTTCAAAACCCTGAGGGCCAACCGCAAGTTCGAGTCGACGCCAGACTGCGAGGAAGCGTTCCAGTCTTTAAAGAGGCATATCCAAACACTCCTAGCTCTGGCAAAGCCCGTTCCAGGCGAGTAGCTCTTCCTTTATTTATGCATTAGTGAGGTGGCAGCCAGTGCTGTTTTAATAAGGGAGGAAAATAATATTCAGAGTCCAGTATATTTCATTAGCAAAATATTCAACCTAGTTGAAATAAAATATGTCCAGATTGAGAAGTATCTCTATGCCTTAGTTATTGCTGCTCGGAAGCTGAGACCTTACTTTCATGCGCACGACATCACAGTCCTCACCAATCAACCACTCAAAAACTTCCTGATCAAGCCGGACTCTTTAGGAAGAATGGTCAAGTGGACGATCAAGCTCAGCGAATTCAAGATCAAATTTGCGCCAAAAACGGCCATCAAAGGTCAAGCACTAGTTGATTTCATTGTGGAAAGCACGAGTAACGGTCAAACAGAAGCAGAAAACAGGCCAAGTCAGTCAACAGACAACAATCAAATCTGGGAGCTCTATACGGACGGGTCTTCGTCACGAGAAGGCTCGGGGGCAGGATTAATTCTTATCCCCCCAAAGGCGAGCCTTTGAAGTACGCGATCGCCTTAACATTCCCGGCGAATGAAGCAGAGTACGAGGCTCTTATCACTGGACTCAGACTAGCAAAAGGAATGGGTATAGATGCGCTTAAGGTAAAGAGTGACTCGGAGCTTATCGTCAATCAGGTTAATGGCACCTACGAGGCAAGAGGGGAAAAGATGAAAAAATACCTCAGCATCGCCAAGAAGCTCGTCGCGGAAATCCCAAATTTCGCGATTGAGTCTATTCCTCGCCAAGAAAACCAGATGGCAGACTCCTTGAGTAAACTGGCATTTGGAGGGACAACAATCCAGGATTGGCAATTTATGGAAAATGCCCTATGTTCAGTCCTTGAAAGCAGAGCAGAAGTCTTCAACATTCAAGGACAGGTCACATGGATGACTCCGTTTCAGAATTATTTGAAAGAAGGGATCCTCCCGGATGATGAAGGTGAATCCACGAGGATAAGACGACTCGCGGCCAGTTATCTAATTATAGATGGAGAACTCTACATAAGAGGTTACTCGACTCCTTACTTAAGGTGTGTTGCTCATCCAGAAACAGAAGGGTTCTTCGAGAAGCTCATGAAGGGGTGGCAGCATGTCACGAAGGTGCTCGATCGTTGGCAAGGAAAATCTTCAGGTTGGGATATTATTGGCCCTCCATAGAGTGACCCAGAACCGAGCCCAAGGACTCTGAGAACGCACTGAGTGCTCGCCATTCTTCACTAAGGCCGCGACATCTCACTGCTCGCCATGAGAGTGCTCGCCCCGAAGAGAGCCTTGCCTCTCTCCTCTGGTCCCACAAAACCGTTAATAAGGAAGTGGCCATGATATCCCGCGTATCTCGGTCATATATTCACTAAAGATTAGATTTGGTAACTGCAATATCTCGCAGTAACTGCCATATCCCACGATCCGAATCTTCAGCAACACAATATACACTAAGATATTCAGCTGCCTTATACGGTTTTATCTCTCTTACCCTATAAATACCCTTGCTTTACATACGTTCTTTACGTTTTGAGTTTTATACACACATATACTCATTTAAGCATCGGAGAGGGACCCAGAGACACCCTCTCTGTTGCGCTCCCCTACCTGCAGGTTCACCGGAGTTGGAGCAGAAGCGTCTTCCCAACCTTGTCTGGCATTCAATTCACTGCCAGATCAGCATCCAGGATTTCACGATCCAACATTTGGCGCCGTCTGTGGGAACGAGCAATTCATCCATGAGAACTCGATCCCAAAGCAACCGTCGGAACCAGACCAGGGAGCGATCCTCAGATAGCTCTGATTCCGCCGCCGCTTCACCACTTCAACAGGAACCTGCCAGCCGAGCAGGAGTTAATGCCGTGCCTCTGCGAACAGCTCGAGAGCATGTCGGTGATTCAAGACCGACCCCCGCTGCTGATCAAAATGGAGCACCGGCACCGCAGACAGTCGACATCGCTGGGCAGGACATTAATTTAACCCCAGAGATGGTCTCCCTGCTGGAAGCCATCCTAGGACAGGCGCGCCGCCAAGCCCCTGCTCCTCAAGAAAACAATCCCTCTGCTCCTAAGGAAAACCACCGCCCTGTTGCCATAGGGCCCTCACCTTCAGAAGCGGCAAATCCTGGTCCCGCTGCGCCTCAGGAAGATCAGGAGATGACGTCAAGACAGCAGTCCCTGCCTCCGACATACATCAAGGAGCCAGTAGCCGCATATACTGCCAATCCTTCCGATCCTCCTCCACCTGGAACCTCGCCTATGTACTGCACTGTGGATCAGATGGATGACCTCCTCAACAAAAGGCTCCAGGAAAGACAGCTGACAGTCGTAGCTCCCTTCAAGGAGCAGTCCTCTCATCCTTTTACCGACGGGCTCGTCGCCATCAAAATCCCGAATAATGTGGTCGCTCGGGCCATACCTGAGTATAGAGGTGGAGGAGATCCCACCGTACATGTCAACAAACATGAGGCCTCCCTTCTGGGTAAGTCAAATGATCTCAATCACTTGGCTTTGTTATTTCCATCTACTCTTTCGGGTTCGGCTTCGTCCTGGTTCTTCGGCCTCCCTGCAGGATCAATCGGAACTTGGGCAGAGTTAAGAAGCAAGTTCCTAGAGAGATATATGGGCGAGCGCCAGTTGCTGAAGAGCGTGGTCGCCCTTGACTCAGTCAAACAGCAGCCAGGAGAGTCGCTGTCCAACTTCTACGGGCGTTTTCATCAGAACGTCACAGAATTAGATCGACGAATCTCGGATGG
The DNA here is from genome assembly GCA_946814005.1 of Chamaenerion angustifolium. Lineage (NCBI taxonomy): Eukaryota > Viridiplantae > Streptophyta > Magnoliopsida > Myrtales > Onagraceae > Chamaenerion > Chamaenerion angustifolium. Next base: position 10,463,641 of record OX328278.1, on the reverse strand, counting down.
GGAGATCATTCGAGCCTTCTACAGAGGTCTGGATGTGGCCAACAAGGCCTCGAGAAAGCTGCGAAACATCTACCACATGAAGAAGATTGAGACGTTGGAGGAGCTGGCATCCAGAGCAAAAGGTTTCATAGACCTTGAACGGGCGAACACCGAGGCTAACCTCCTGACGACCTCGCTAAGGGTGGTCCATGAACCCCGACGCGATGGTAAGAAGGAGGTAAAGAAGGAGAAGAATGAGATCCTTGAGGTCCCTGAGTACTTCACGCCTTTAAATAGGCAGATCTCAGCGGTACTAGTCGAGATGGAGAGGAGATCCTTGGCGAGGCCACCGATGCCTCGTCGAGGTGGGCTACCCATGGAAAAGGATGTCGAGAGCTACTGCAGATACCACAAGTGCAAGGGCCACAAGACAGATGACTACAAAATTTTGAAGCGGGACATCGAGAGGCTGATTCAGGGGGAATGTTGAAAGAATTTGTGGCAGGACGAGACCGAAGTCGAACGCCCCCCAGGAGGCATCGTTCGCTAGCCCATGCAGAACAAGCTGAGCCATCTAGAAGCAAGAGGAGAGTGAATCTGATTGCAGGAGGATTCGGTGCAGGCGGCGAGAAGTCAAGCGCCAGGGAGGTCTACGCCACTCAGATCTCTACAACAGTTCAGTTGGGGAAGCAGCCCCGACCTGAAGAGAACATTGTCATCTCATTCTCTGAAGATGATTTGGCACATGTCACCACTCCCCACAATGATGCTATGGTCATTACGGCAGATATTGACGGCTGTGATGTTGCAAGGATTCTGGTCGACGGAGGCAGCTCGACAGACATCCTATTTCTGGACGCCTTTGAGAAGATGGGCAAGTCCAAACGCGACCTCAAGAGGGTCGACTTTCCGCTGATCGGGTTTGCGGGAAGAACAACTTATCCACTGGGGGCTATAACCATGCCAGTAATTTTTGGCGAGGGGTGGAAGAGCATCAAGGTGTCGGTCACTTTCCTGGTGGTCGATTCACCTACATCCTACAACGCCATCATAGGGAGGACCACGATCAACCCAAATAAGATTGTGGCCTCCACTGTCCACCAGAATATGAAGTTCCCTACTCCTAACGGGATTGGAGAAGTGCTAGGAGATCAGCCTTCCTCGCGGCAATGCTATGTGAACTGTTTACGCAGGAAGAACCAAAGGGAGGCGCTCGCCATCGAAACAGAGGCCGATCCCCGCGAGGACTTGGCTCGGCCAGCACCCATGGAGGAATTGGAGGAGGTCGAGATCGATGGTCCAGACAAAAAGGTGCGCATTGGGACCACTTTGAAAGAGGATCAGAAGGAGGCCATGACCGCCCTCCTCAAGGAATTTAAAGAGCTCTTCGCCTGGCAGCCGAGCGACATGCCAGGAATCAGAACAGATATCATCTCCCACGAGCTCAGGATAGACCCCTCCATCAAGCCGATCGCCCAAAAGAGAAGATCATTCGGGACGGATAAGCGTTTGGCGATCAGGCAGGAAGTCGGTAGGTTGATTGAAGCTGACTTCGTCAGAGAGGTAAGATTCCAGAGCTGGGTCGCCAACCCAGTTTTGGTCAGGAAATCAAACGGAAAGTGGAGGATGTGCGTCGACTTCCGCGACTTGAACAAGGCTTGCCCCAAAGATTCATATCCCCTTCCGAGGATTGATCAGCTGGTCGATGCTACCTCGGGTCATGAGATGCTGAGCTTCATGGACGCCTACTCAGGCTACAACCAGATCAGAATGCATCCCGACGATGAGGCACACACCGCTTTTTATGATGATGGGGACATTTTGTGCTACAAGGTGATGCCCTTTGGCCTTATCAATGCCGGGGCAACTTATCAACGGATGGTGAACCGACTGTTCCAAGACATGCTGGGAAGGAACATGGTGGCCTACCTGGATGATATGCTCGTCAAAACCATCAAGGGAAATCCTCACACGACGGATCTCCGCGAAGCTTTTGAATGCATGAGAAGACACAGTGTTCGCCTGAATCCTGCCAAATGCGCCTTCGGGGTCAAGTCCGGTAAATTTCTGGGTTTTATGGTCAGTGAAAGAGGAATCGAAGCAAATCCAGAAAAGCTAAAGGCCATAGAGGAAATGAAGTCGCCAACATGCCACAAGGAAGTCCAGTGCCTGAATGGACGCCTGGCTGCTCTCAACCGCTTCCTCTCCAAAGCGAGCGACAGGTCCCTCCCATTCTTCAAAATCCTGAGGGTCAACCGCAAGTTCGAGTGGACGCCAGACTGCGAGGAAGCGTTCCAGTCTTTAAAAAGGCATATCCAAACACTCCTAGCTCTGGCAAAGCCCGTTCCAGGCGAGCAGCTTTTCCTTTATCTAGGCATTAGCGATGTGGTAGCCAGTGCTGTCTTAATAAGGGAGGAAAATAATGTTCAGATTCCAGTGTATTTCATTAGCAAAATGTTCAACTCAGCAGAAATAAAATATGTCCAGATTGAGAAGTATCTCTATGCCTTAGTTATTGCTGCTCGGAAGCTGAGACATTACTTTCATGCGCACGACATCACGGTCCTCACCAATCAACCTCTCGAAAACTTCCTAATGAACCCAGATTCTTCAGGAAGAATGTCCCCGTCTGCATAGAAAGCTGTGTGAGCCTCGTCGTCTGGATGCATTCTGATCTGGTTATAGCCTGAATAGGCATCCATGAAGCTCAGCATCTCGTGACCAGAGGTAGCATCGATCAACTGATCAATCCTGGGCAGGGGATATGAGTCCTTAGGGCAAGCCTTGTTCAAGTCGCGGAAGTCGACGCACATCCTCCACTTGCCGTTCGATTTCTTGACCAAAACTGGGTTGGCGACCCAGCTCTGGAATCTCACCTCTCTGACGAAGTCAACCTCAATCCATCTGCCGACCTCCTGCCTGATCGCCAAACGCTTGTCCGTCCCGAACGATCTTATTTTTTGGGCAATCGGCTTAATGGAAGGGTCTATCCTGAGCTCGTGGGAGATGATATCTGTGCTGATTCCCGGCATATCGCTTGGCTGCCAGGCGAAGAGCTCCTTAAATTCCTTGAGGAAGGCAGTCATGGACTCCTTCTGATCTTCTTTTAAGGTGGTCCCAATGCGCACCTTCTTGTCCGGTCCATCGACCTCGACCTCTTCCAATTCCTCCATGGGTGCTGGCCGAGCCAAATCCTCGCGAGGGTCGGCCTCTGTTTCAATGGCGAGGGCCTCCCTTTGGTTCTTCCTGCGCAGGCAGTTCACATAGCATTGTCGCGAGGAAGGCTGGTCGTCGAGCACTTCTCCTATCCCATTGGGAGTGGGGAACTTCATCTTCTGATGGACCGTGGAGGCCACAATGTTGTTCAGATTGATCGTGGTCCTCCCTAGGATGGCGTTGTAGGATGTAGGTGAATCGACCACCAGGAAAGTGACCGATACCTTGATGCTCTTCCATCCCTCGCCAAAAATCACTGGCATAGTTATGGCCCCCAGTGGATAAGTTGTCCTTCCCGCAAACCCAATCAGCGGAAAGTCGACCCTCTTCAGGTCACGCTTGGACTTGCCCATCTTCTCAAAAGCGTCTAGAAATAGGATATCTGTCGAGATTCCTCCGTCGACCAGAATCCTTGCAACGTCACAGCCGTCAATATCTGCTGTGATAACCAAAGCATCGTTGTGGGGGGTTGTGACATGTGTCAAATCATCTTCAGAGAATGAGATGACAATGTTCTCCTCAGGTCGGGGTCGCTTTCCCAACTGAACTGCTGTGGAGATCTGAGTGGCGTAGACCTCCCTGGCGTGCGACCCTTCACCACCTACACTGAATCCTCCTGCAATCAAATTTACTCTTCTCTTGCTAGCAGACGGATCAGTTTGTTCAGCAGGGGCTGGCGAACGATGTCTCCTAGGGGGCGTTTGACTCCTGTCACGCCCTGCCACGAATTCCTTCAGCATTCCCCCTGAATCAGCTTCTCCATGTTCCGCTTCAGAATGCGGCAGTCATCCGTCTTGTGGTTCTTGCACTTGTGGTATCTGCAATAGCTCTCGACATCTTTCCCCATAGGCTGACCACCTCGACGAGGCATCGGTGGCCTCGTCAAGGATCTCCTCTCTATCTCGACTAGTACCACTGAGATCTGCCTATTTAAAGGCGTGAAGTACTCAGGGACCTCTGGATGGCGAGGCGCTGGATTAGACTCGACTCGGGGCTTTTTGTCTCTTCCATTCTTCTCCTTATTCACCTCCTTCTTACCATCGCGTCACCACCCTTAGCGAGGTCGTCAGGAAGTTAGCCTCTATGTTCGCCCTTTCAAGGTCTATGAAACCTTTTGCTCTGGACGCCAACTCCTCCAACGTTTCGATCTCCTTTACATGGTAGCTATTTCGCAGCTTCCTCGAGGCCTTGTTGGCCACGTCCAGATCTCTGTAAAATGCTCGAATGATTTCCCCATCCGAGATTCGGCCATCTATCTCCGTGACGTTTTGATGGAAACGCCTGTCAAAATTGGCCAGTGATTCTCCAGGTTGTTGCTTGACCGCATCCAGGGCGACCACGCTCTTCATCAGCTGTCGCTCGCCCATGTATCTCTCCAGGAACTTGCTCCTTAATTCTTCCCAAGTTCCTATAGACCCTGCAGGGAGACCGAAGAACCAGGACGAAGCCGAACCCGAAAGAGTGGATGGAAATAGTAAATCCAAGTGATTGGGATCATTTGACTTACCCAGGAGAGAAGCCTCGTGCTTGTTGACGTGTATGGTGGGGTCTCCTCTGCCACTGTACTCAGGTATGACCCGAGCAACTACGTCTTTGGGGATCTTGATGGCGACGAGCTCGTCGGAAAAGGGGTGAGCAGATTGCTCCTTGAAGGGAGCTACGACTGTCAACCGTCTTTCTTGGAGCCTCTTGTTGAGAAGGTCGTCCATCTGGTCCACAGTGCAATACTTTGGCGAGGTCCCGGATGGAGAAGGACCGGAAGGATTGGCCGAGTACGTAGCCGTCGTCTGTTCGGTGTGTGCCGGGGGTAGAGACTGTTGTCTGGACGTCATCCCCTGCTCTTCATGGGGTGCTGTGGTGCCAGGATTCGCGGTTTCAGACGGTAAGGGCCCTGTGGCAGCAGGACGAGTATTTCCTTGGGGAGCAGGGGCTTGACGGCGGGCCTGCCCTAGGATGGCCTCCAGCAATGATATCATCTCCGGGGTTAACTGGATGTTTTCCCCGGCGATGTGGACGGTCTGCGGAGTTGGAGTCTCGACGTGGTTGGTAGCTGGGGTCGGTCTGGAATTATCGACATGCTCTCGGGCTGCCCGCAGGGGGACGGCATTGGCTCCTGCCTGGCTGGCAGGTTCTTGTTGAAGCGGGGAAGCGGCGGCGGAATCAGAGCTATCTGAGGATCGCTCGCGAGTCTGGTTCCGACAGTTGTTTTGGGATCGAGTTCTCATGGCTGAATTGCTCGGTTCCCACAGACGGCGCCAAATGAGGGTTCCCACATATCGTGAAATCCTGGTTACTGACCTGTCAGTGAATTGAATGCCAGATGAGGGTTGAAAGATGCTTCTGCTCCAACTCCGGTGAACCTGCAGGTAGGGGAGCGCAACAGAGGGGGTGTCTCTGGGTCCCTCTCCGATGCTTAAATGAGTATATGTGTGTGTATATCTGAAAACGTAAGGAACGTATGTAAATCAAAGGTATTTATAGGGTAGGAGAGATCAAACCGTATAAGGCAGCTGAATATATCACTGTATATTGTGTTGCTGAAGATTTGGATCTTAAGATATGGCAGTTACTGCGAGATATTGCAGTTACCATATCTAATCTTTAGTGAATATGTGACCGAGATACGCGGGATATCGTGGCCACTCCCTTATTAACGGTTTAGTGGGACCAGAAGAGAGAGGCAAGGCTCTCTTCGGGGCGAGCACTCCCATGGCGAGCAGTGAGAGGTCGCGGCCTGGTGAAGAATGGCGAGCAGTCTGGGAGCCTTTGGCGTCCCTAGAGACTTTGGGCTCGATTCTGGGCCACTCGATGGTAGGCCAAGTTGACTTGTACTTAGGCCGATCCAGTTTGAATATCTTGGGTTTACCCCTCTAGGGTTATTGGGCCTTCGAGGCCTTTTCCTTACTGGGCTGTCACTATCGATACCCAACAGGATCTACATGTTGTTTTATTTAAATGTGACTGGTACAACGTGCTCTCATCATTTAATGGGATGAAGGTCGACGAGTACGGATTTGTGTGTGTTAACACCACTAACTATTTGTCCACAAATGAACCTTTTATACTTGCATCCCAAGCAACGCAAATTTTCTACTTGACAGACCATACTAACCCTTCTTGGAGCACGGTGCTAATAGCTGAGTCTAAGAAAAGATTTTTCCTGGGGGACGAATGTCAGGTGAATCTGTGGAGCCATACCAGGTAACGTTTGCAGGTTTAATGGAGATAACATATGGTGATCATATGGAAAAGGAGGTTGATTGGGATAGGAATGACATTGACGCATATAAGGTAGCTACGGACATAGCAATACCCGAAATGGTCAACATAAAAGATCATGTTGTGGAAGAAATAGAGGAAGAAGCAAACGGAACTGATGTGGAGGGGGAGACACTGATTATTCTTCAAATGACGAAACCGATGAAGAAATCGAGGAGGATCTGTATGACTCATAGGAAGAGTTACCAAGATCGAGTAATGATGATTCAAACGATGACGATTAACTGTATGTGTTGTAAAACCAGTGTACTTCATGGATTATTGCGGATGTTTGTGGTAAGACTTGACCAGTTGTAGTGAATATCTCTTTTCAGTGTTCCTCATTGTTGTTTGTTTTGTTTCAAACAATTCTTGTTGTGGTGTTTATGTGTGTATGTATTTTAACAAGGTTACATATATGCTGAAAATCTTCCAACTTGGATCTGTTCTTCTATTTATGCAGTTTTAAGGTTTGGGGTGTATGTTATTCGGTTTTTGCTGGATCTATTCTGTTTCATGGAATAATGGATCTCTTCTTATGTTTCAATGATTGTACCTGAAATGCAGGATCAGATCTGCAAATGGATTTATGTGGCATACATAATTGATACTGTCAAACAAATTTGCAAGTCGAGTTCAAACAAATTTATGTGGCATGCAGGGTCTTCTTCTTTTGCTTTTGGTGCAGCATATCAGTCGAGATCTATTGTTTAGCCATGATTTGCAAATCTACTGACCGTTGTGGAACAATATCTTAGCTATTAGAAATTTAGTACAATGCTTTATTTGCTACAAGATACTAGAAACTGTTTCTATGTCCAATATTTTCTGTTAAAATTTGGTTTAGATGGACTGAGCAAACAAGAGTTACATGCAAACAAGATTTAATTTGGTTTAAATCTGCACTGTCTAGTTTCATACCACACATGAATTCGAGGTTGTTCTGAATTACAAGCACAAGCTGTTGAGAAATTAAGAACTTTAGCATTTCAATTAGTGAGAATATGTGATACAGTTCTTACAAAAATTACATCTTAGACTAACATCATACATTCAAACAAAATTGTTCTGGACCAAATTTCTAAACAATAAATCGATGATAATAAGACAATTCTGTGAGGATCGGAGAAGAAAATAAAAATGGTGGTTGAGCGAGTATAGAAGAAATCGCTGTGTGAAACCGACGAAGAAGGCCTCTTCGCGGGAGTAGCCGAGCCCAACTCCAACTCTGTGGCCGTGTCTCATCTCTTTGGGATGAACTTGGTTCAGAACCCGGGCAAATACTTGGGCCTCCCGTCTCTTTGGGGGAGGTCAAAGTGTGAGGCCCTTGCTTTCTTGAAGGAGAGGATCACCGGGAAGATTCAAGGGTGGAGGTCAAAACTTCTTAATAGTGCGGGTAAGGAAGTCCTTATTAAGAGCGTCATCTCGGCTATCCCGACATACGCGATGAGTGTGTTCAAGCTTCCCAAACCTTGGTGCACCAAAATTAATAGTTTGATAGCTCGGTTTTGGTGGGGGCTCAAAATGGAGATTGGAAGATTCATTGGGTTAGTTAGGGCAAAATGTCGAGATCAAAGCGTGACGGTGGATTGGGGTTTCGGGAATTGGAATCCTTCAATACGGCCCTCTTGGGTAAGGCGGTGTACAGATTATTACATGAACCATGTGCCCTTTGGGCAAGGGTGCTTAAGGGGATCTACTTCCTTAACTCCGAGTTCCTTCATGCGGGTAAGGGTAGTCGATCCTCTTGGGCGTGGTCGAGTCTTATTGAGGGGAGAAGGATCATTAGTGAGGGGGCGGTATGGTCTCTCGGGGATGGCAAGACAATACGACCATTCATGGATGCTTGGATCCCGGGGAGGTTTGAGCATCGGCTTGGGCCAAGACCTGTTCCTCAGGTTCTGGCCAGCACGGTGGCTGCAGACTAGATCGTCAGGGATTCGAAGGAATGGAAGGTGGACGTGGTTAGGGCTGTTCTAACCGAAACAGAAGCTCAGCTGGTATTCTATGTTCCTATCCCGATCCACTCTAGGGATGACGAGCAGCGTTGGCCTTTCGAATGCCAAGGTAAAGTCACGGCCAGGTCGGCCTATCATTTCATTCGCTCATCGGATAATAGATCGCTGCAGCCCCTAGACAGCACAATCCAGCCCGAGGAACAGGTGGTGCCCCTATGGGCTGCGATTTGGAATTCAAAGGTCGCGCCTAAGATCAAATCGTTTGCTTAGAAACTCGTCTCGAAGGCCATCGCAGTAAGGGACAGCCTCTCGAGGAGAGGGAAGCAGATTCAGGTGTGTTGCCCACTTTGCCAGTGTGTTGTCCGAGTTGCTGGGGCTGACCGACGTCAGGGATGGCTGCAGCTCGGTAAACCAGTGGCTCATCAAGAGACTGCCGAGCAGAGCTGGTTCGCGGGGAGGGTTTGATTGGAGATGGCACTTGGTCCTGACAACATGCTGGTCTATCTGGAAGGGGCGCTGCGTCATGGCGTTCGAAGGAGTCCGACTGAACCCGTATTGGGTGGTTATGCAGGTTCGTGCTCTGGTTAAAGAACAGGCAGCCCAGGTGAGTGTCCGAGTGCAATTGAGCAATCTGCAGCACCGAATGGTGCATGGCTCGGTGCTGCAGAATGCTCAGCAGCACCATAACCTGGCTGGGAGTGCGGGGCGTGCTGTTGCGGGGCGTGAGGGTGCTGTCGCAGGTGCTGTTGTTGGGCGTGAGGATGCTGTCGTAGGTCCTGATGCTGGTGCTAGTGCTGGTGCGTCTTGTGCGGGGCGCGAGGGTGCTGTCGGATCGGCTTGGACAAAGCCGAGGCTCGGGATGATTAAGATCAACGTTGACGCAGCTTGGTCGCGGGAAAGCGATGCGGGTGGTATAGGTGTCGTGGCTCGGGATCACTCGGGCCGGATTGTCGCCGGAGCCCAATTCTCAGAGATGTCGCATTCTATCGATATTCTTGAGGCTCAGGCAATTTTGGTTGGTGTCAATCTTGCAAAACAATTTTGTTGGGAGTCTGTTGTAATCGAGTCGGATTCGGAGGTGGTGATTAACCACATTCTCGGGTTAGGCCATTTTTGGGAGATAGATACCATTATACAAAATAGTTTATACGTGGCAGGGTCGGTTGTGAACCTGTCATGGGATAGGATACCCAGATCCGCTAATCAATGTGCAGATTGGGTTACCAAACAAGCAATAGGGGGGATGTGTCCTAGTGATTGGATTGTCCAACCCCCAACCCCCCTCTTACAGTTATTGTGTTTTGATTCTGGATGTAATGGGAACACGTTCGTTCCCCAATTTTGTGAGTAATATACGAAGTTAGTTTGGCCAAAAAAAACAACGAAGAAGGGGAAGAATGATAAGTTTTGTATTTTGTATATGTTTGAAAGGTGTTTGATATTTCTGTTTTTTTTTTATGTTATGTATTTTGTGAGTAGAGTCACACCACTTTGGGTTTGCACAAAAGAAATACCAATATGAAAATATTGTCTCATATTGCACCCTATAAAGAGGAAACACAAAGACAGATCATAAAGAGACTGCGAGGAGGATCAGATGCTTGTGTTCGTTGGGTGTTGGGTTTTCTTATACATTCCCGCCAAAATTGCAAAACCATTGGTATATATACATATACAATAATTTATGATTTGATCATATGTGCATTTTCTTTTTGTACTACATATTTAATAGAATTTTAGGTTTATTTGTGCTGAAAAAATATAACTTATTTTTGCTTTAAAGAAATTTGTTCAAAGAAAAAAAAATATAAATCATTGTACATAATTACGCATACTAATTTGGTCACATATACTAATTACATCATTGCACATAATTACATATTTTCCAATTATTCTGTACACTAATTGTAACTTGTACATATACATCGGATTCAAAATGGCAGTGTTTAATTCTTATTATTGTAACTTATTTTTTATTTTAATTTTACTAGTATTTTCCCTTGTAAGACATACACATATATACTTTAACTACTCTTTAACTATTTTTTTCTTTCCTGCAACGTTCGATTTCTAACACTTCTATTCATCTTGTGTGGACTCTCAAGTCTCGACGTATCCCTCCCCAGTTCTTTCGAAAATTAAATCAACGTTCTTCAAAGTGCCCAAATTCAATTATAGAAGCTCAATGCTCTGTTATGTCATTCTATCTTCTTCAAAGTTGCAACCTAAACTATGTATTTGTTAGTTAATTAGTTTGTTAGCTGTTGAATTCCGACAAACATTTTTTGTCCCTCATAATGAATTACTAATTAATTGTCTCTTTATAATTGGCTCATAACCTACTTAGTTTATGCTCACTATCATTGTTGTTTTATAAGTTTAATATTCTTCAATATGAAAACAGGAAGAAAATCAGTCACGTTTTTCGGTTTACAAGCCTACAATATGACTTTCGTATTAGAATGCAATTTTGTTAATCATTTTAAGTTAAACTATTATGTATTTATATTACATCATTGTAATTAATATTCTACTTTTTAATTCATAGGAGCCATACAGGAATTAACCATTTGGACTTGCCAACAATTTTGCAGAAGCTAGTTACTTGGCCCGTCTTCTCCATGCATTTGCTTGAAAAGGTTCATGCACCCGAAGCCCAAATCGTTTATTCTTTCAGTTAAGCATCTAAAAAATAACTTGCAACAGAAAGTAATGCCATGGACAGCTTTAGTAACGACTGAGAAGGATGGAGTGTTGCACATGCCGTTCATAATTGTCTCTCTGTGATGGGACGTTTCAAGAAGTTGCATCACATCAGAGGTGTCCCCCCCAGCTCTCTCCCGCCTATATTAGAAGTCCTCACCAAAAAATTCCCGAGAAAGGACAAGAGGAGCGAAATTGGAAAAGAGAACCAGGAGCATCCCCCGAGAGAGCACTGTTCGGATCAACCCACATCCTTGTTGCCTAGTCGAGCCTTTAAGGTATTGTTCTTTTAAGCCTTCCCTTGATGTAGGTCGGTTAGTGTTCTGTTGTTTCCTCTTGAATAACACCATGGGTTTCCACCGTGGTGGTTCTTGTTTGTCGAAGATAGAACTCCACCGTTTGTTATCTAAAGGATATATGTTCTAAACTGACATCATATAATGTTCTTCATGGAGCAAGGATGACAAAATCAGAGATGCATGTTTGTGGTGGTTCTTCACGGATCCTTCAGCAGGATGAAAACTTTGACCCAGTCATCTAGAATCTCTGTATCTGTGTTGTCTTTGTCGTTGGTTTAGATTTTTTAGGGTTGAATGTCTTATGTTTGTGAATTCGTTATTTTGATGAGTACTTTTCTCATACTTGTGTTAGAATTTATGAATATGTGTCTACTGCTGTTAATAGTGTCGTTTGTGTGAAACTGTGACATCTGTATGGGTTTGTGGTGTGTTAATTTTGTTTTTGTGGTTGATCTTACAGTCGTCTTTATTCTACACCCTAAGTCTTTCACAAACACTTAATAAAGTTCCAATCTTTTTGAAAGATTGAAACTTTACAGTTGTTTATGCATAGTCAGTTCTTTGTGATGAAGTTTTGTTCAAATGTTGTTAATAAAACATGTGGTTTGTGCATCTACTTTCAATATGGGTTGAACTTGTAGAACGGGCCATAGGAGGCTCGATGCCATAGATGTGCCCCCAAGAAGATCTCTACGTAAAGCTTATCGGGCAATCACAAGTAAGAACTGTTTCCCATTGTTTATACTTCGTAAATAGTCCATGTAACCATTGCCCATCATGATGTTATTCAATTTGGTTTTCACATGGTCATAGACATGTCTCAAAAAATGGCTTGATTCATCGTACCTTGATAGGGACTTCTGCTAATACAGTAGGCGAGACAACCAATGTGGAGAACACTCCAGTACCTCCGAGGTTGGAAACACCTGTAGAAGAAACTGAAGAGGAGAATCTGGGTGAATAACTGTTGGTCGAAGAACTGATCCAAGACACTGGTATCTGATCTTAAACTTCATCAAGTATTCGGTAAGTGAGTTCTTTTCTTAGGCTAATCAGCGCCATTTTTTTTAATTATACAGCGGAACAAGTAAGGGCGCCAACTGAGATGACACGCGGGGACGTACAAGGTGTATAAGGCTGTCCAGAAATGGGATTAACGAAAAGGAATAACATCAGTTTAATGCTCAAGGAAAGGTGTGCTCGAAGAATTCCTCCGTGTTTGCTTCATGGTGTGCTGTCATTGTTCGTAAAATAACGAATGCACCACTGATGGTGAAAGATAGGAGCGAGTTTCACAAGGAACTAATCTACTATGCGGCGAAGATTCTCTTATTAGTTGCAGTAAGTATGCATAACCGTTTGTGGTTCTAATGTTAGATATTTGCATTGACATAATGCAGATATACCTACAATATGTTTACTATTCTTTACCATTTCATTTCCTCAAATACATATGTTGATTAACAGGAAATGTTTGTTGTCTCGGAGGATGATAACGTGAAACAACTTATCATATATGCCCTACAGGAGAAATACTGAAACCACAGGGCAAATATAAAGAGAATGTACGGTGATAAATACCTTACCAATGAAGAAAGGATACAAAAATGCCCATCGGACGTGGTTAAAGAAGACTGGGTTTGGCTTGTCAAATGGCTCAGTTCTGAGGCGTTCAAGGTATGTGCACTTACGCATATTTCTTTTTATTCTTTAATCATCAAACTTATCATATGAATGGATCAGTCTGATATAACTGCATTTGTCACCTCATGTTTGAAGGTGAAGAGTGAACGGAACAAAGTGAACAAAGCTCACCAAGTGATTAGGCACACTGTAGGGACATGTAGTTTTGCCAAGATAGAGCAAGAAGAGGTAAAAAAAAATAGCTAGTAAGTAAACTTTCCAAATGTGTCTACCTAATTAACCACGTTATGTAGATTTATGTTGTGTAGATTTAGTCTAAAAGTGAGTGAGGGTGGTAAGCACAACACTTTGAAGGAGTCCAATTCAGTTCATTAACACTAATGTCGGTAATCACTATATGTAACAAAACTTTGCAGACGGAGTTTACATGTTATAGCAATGGCAATTGGTACCGCTAAATATACACAACATCAACAATTCCATACAAACAGAAAATTTTGTTCACACGTGAGGCATGCATTGACCAGTTGCGGCAAATGTTTATACGAGCAACTAGCATTAGCTATTAGTCGTCGCTATTATACTGTAATCACCAACGGATAAACTTCGTTGTTACTTAACAGTTAAAATAGTATGATACATGTGATACATTAGCCATAGAAAAAACAAAAACATGCAGCATAGGTGATATAACAGTGTGTTAAAAACATAGAGCAGAATATCATGAACAACAAACTGTGATTTTATGTATTCAAAGATTGCAAACAACACATCCAATGGGATGTACCAAGCATTGATCAGAAAAGAACACCATACCTGAATAACCAGATGAGAAGATCATAAGAGATTATTCATGAAGCTATATTGACGAAGACACCAGAAAAGAAAACTCAAGAAGGCACACTCGAGAAGAACAAAGTATCCACTTGACTTCCCAAAACACCCGCTCAAGTGGATGACTCCATAATCCCAACTGCAGTATACAGTATTTCAACAATACCGTATTGACCCAGGAATTGGTGATCTTGCTCCTTCCCCAAGGCTTTAGTAAGTAAACCAGCCAGCTGTGACCCAGTGGATACATGTTGAGTCGTAATCACCTTTTCTTTCAGTTTATCACGAAATAAATGACAATCATCTTCTATGTGTTTCGTCCTTTCATGAAACATGGGGTTACCAGCGATTTGTAAAGCGACTTGATTGTTACAAAACAGCTCAGTAGGATGTTATTGAGGGTGATTCATTTCTACTAATAACCCTCGAACCCAAACAATCTCTGCAACAGCGGCTGCCATACTTCTTTACTCTACTCCTGCAGAAGAACGCGATATAGTGGTATGTTTCTTGACCTTCCATGACAGCAAGGAATCTCCAAGTTTGACGCAATATCCACTAACTGATTGCTTTGTAAGTGGACAAGCAGACCAGTCTGAATCACAATATACTCGCAATTTATTTTCGTTTTTGGCTAGATAAAATAATCCTTGCCCTGGTTTATCTTTAGCATACCGTATAACTCTGAGGACTGCTGCATAATGAGAATCCTTTGGTTGTTGCATAAATTGAGCCAAATGTTGAACCAAGAAGGATATGTCTGGCCGTGTCATTGTGAGGTACATGCGTTTTCCAACCAATTTGCGATACAACTCATCATCCTGAAATAACAGATCATCTTCCTTCAATTGAAACTGGTCATCAAAGGCTCCAGATTTTAATTTCAAATTTTTCTCCAATGGTGTTTTCATAAGTCTAGTTTGGCCTAGGCCAGCTTCTTCAATTAATGCAGTTGTATACTTTCATTGGCTCAAGACTAAACCATTCGACAGCCAAGACACTTCAATGCCAAGAAAAAATTTAAGATCTCCCAGGTCATTAATTCGAAATCTTTGTTGCAACATTGCCTTCAATTCATGAATCATATTAAGATCTGAACGTGTTAACAAAACGACATCCACATAAACTAATACCATTATCACTCGATCTTCATTCTTTTTGTGAATAAATTAATAGTCAAAATTGCTTTGTATGTAGCCATTGTCAAGAAGAGCTTGTGTCAATTTTAAATTCCATTGGCGTGAGGCTTGTTTGAGCCCATACAGAAATTTTAGTAAACGACATACCTTGACATTGTCTGGAACTAGACTATTGTTCATCATCTTTGTAAATACCAGGAGGAATACGCATATAAACTTCTTCAAAGATATCACCTTTAAGAAACGCATTGTATACAACCATTTGTAGGATTGGCCAATCATGAGACGCAACCAAAGAAAGAACAGACCGAACCGTAACCATCTTGGCCACTAGAGAAAACGTCTTGGTGTAATCCAACCCTTCTCTTTGAGTGAAACCTTTTGCAAAGATCCGCACATTGTAACGTTCTAGAGAACCATCAACATTGTATTTCACCTTATAAACCCACTTGCATCCAATGGGATGTTTGCCAGGAAGAAGATCGACAATGTCCCATGTCTTGTTATCTTGTAAATCTATTATTTCATTGTCAATACCATCCACCCAATGTGGATTAAGGATAGTTTCTGCATATGTCTCTGGATCTGGAATCTTTGCAATGGTCCCTAACAGCCAATGATAATCATTGAGCTTGAATAGAGGCCTAATACTTCGAGATGATCTTCGCACAGGGATGCCAGGAACTGAAACATGATTGTTAGGGGCCATCATAATAGACAAAGACTCCAGTGGTGTTTCATGTTGTTGACCAACAACATCTACATCCTCCAATGAAATAAATTGAGTGTGATCATCACGAGCACCAGGATTATCATTAGCATCAATATGCTGCATTGAGGCATTGAGAGGTATGAGAGGAGTATAAGGCTCTTCGGCACACTCCGTAATACCCGAAGATGACTGCAACAAAGGAGAAACTTTGAAAGTAAAAGGAAATATATGTTCGTGAAATTCTACATCTTGACTAACAAACAGAGACCGAGTGCGCAAGTTATAAATACGATAACCCTTTTGGTATAAAGAATAGCCTAATATAACAGCAGGAATTGAACGTGATCCAAACTTATCTCGGTTTGTAAGATCAGTGGAAAAAGCTAAGCATCCAAATACTCGAAGATGTGACACTGAAGGACACTTTCCAAATAGAACTTCATGAGGAGAAAGGTCGTGCAAAACAACTATAGGTGACAAATTGATCAAGTAGCAGGTTGTTATAATACACAATCCCAAAATCGAGTTGGCACATTACCTTGAAATTTCAGACTTTGAGTAACATTTAGCAGGTGTCTATGTTTGCGTTCTACGACACCATTCTGTTGAGGAGTTGAAGGACAGATGCTTTGATCTAAAATACCATAAGATTGAAATAAATTAGAACAAACGCAATTGAAGAACTCTGAGCCATTGTCACTTTGAACAATTTTTATAATCTTTCCAAATTGATTCTTAATCATCAACATGAATGACTTAATATGTAAGAATTCCTCAGTTTTGGACTTCATTGAGTAAACCCAACTAGTACAACAATGATCATCAACAACTGTCAAGAAAAATCTATTTCCATCATAAGTAGATGTTTTATATGGCCCCCATACATCCATATGACTTAAATCAAAAACATGTTCAGCATGAGATGTGCTAGTAGGAAAAATTAACCTAGATTGTTTAGCTAAGGGAAAAACTACACAATCTTTAATATTGGACTCCATATCATACATCTTATTACCAAGTAATTGTTTCAACTTCATAAAAGGTAAATGACCCATCCTCATGTGCCATAACATTTTATTACTAGAACTTCCTGCTGCAACATTCAAACAAGTAAAGGACGTCAATATCTTCTTTGGATCATACAAATACAATCCATTGTGAACTTTACCAATCTTCGTCACAATCCCACTAGACCGGTTCTAAATCATAACAGAATCATGAGAAAATTTAACTGAACATGACAAATCCTTGATTAATTTGGATACACAGATCAGATTATACTAAAAATCTGGAACTAACAACACATTTTTCAATATATGAGTTGCAGAAAATTGATAAGAACTGATATGAGTGGCTCTAGACTTGTCACTATTAGGCAATTGAATAAAGATGTTGTGGAATGACATTGCAGTAGGTGATCTAACCATTCTATATTAGATGTCATATGATTTGTTGCCCTGGTATCAATAATCCATGTATTATGAAAACGTGGAGAAGAAACGATACCTGTCATATTTGCCTTGAGATCATTAAGACGTCCATCAGTTAAGTCCTGTGTTGAGCGGTTGATATTGGTTTTGAGTGCAGTATTCATGAACTGAACCAATTGTTCACATTTCTCCTTAGTAAGAGAACACAGATTAATGTCCATTGATGGAAGAGGAATATGTTGTTGTTGTTGTTGTTGTTGTGCCGCTGTAACAGCAATGGCTGAATAGCTTATTGCATTCGAAAAATCTCAAGAATTATTACGAGATGATCTGTACTGTTCAAGGATGAAGTTTAAAGTAATGATCTCTTGTATGGTCCCGTTTCTTATAATTCTTGCAAATGGCACTTGAATTGGAAGGAAGATTGTTGCGTGCATTTCTTTGTGATCGTGCAGAGTATAAAGCTGTAGGATTATCAGTGATATATTATTCTCTCAAGCTTCGTTGAGTTTCATCTTGGATGAGCAATGAGTATGAAATACTGACAGAAGGAAGCAACTTCATCATGAGAATATTAGTTCGAACATTAAGGAATGTTACATTTAATCTGAACAGTAATTTCTGTATTTCATGTTTTTCAAGAAACTTCTTGAAACTCTCACATTCACACATTTCAAACAGGTTGATAGCCTGGAATTCATCCCAAATAAATCGTATCTTAGTATAGTAATCAGAGAAGCTTAACAAATTAAACCTTGCTTGGTTGTGCAAAGTTCATGGTGTAGATGAAAGATGCGTCTGCCGTCTATCTTATCAAAACGCTCCTGAAGATCTTTCTAAACTGCATTTGCAGAGTTGGAGTATATCACACCGCTAACAAGGTCCTTTGTTACCAAGTTCATGATCCAATTCTTCACAATCTCATCACATCTTATCCAACAAAGTTCCTTTGATTCTCCAACAGATTCTTTTGTACATGCTCCAGTGATGAACCCAATCTTGTTCTTTACCACCAGTGCAGACCTGGCAGCACAACTCCAAAGTGCATAATTCTCAATGCCAAGGAGGAAGAATGAAATGATCGGTGATATGAGTGTATCTGAAGGATGAATATAAAGCTCATCATCCATGGTAATATCAGCAGTAGCCATCGATTCAAGCAGCAATCAAAATGAAAATAGGAGATGAAGATCCAAAAACCCATAAATCAAAACAAGCATAATTGAATAAAGAAAAGATGAAAACTGAGATGAAGCAGAGAGATAAAGCAGAAAGATGAAGCAGAAATCCAAGAATCAAACTGAATTGAGAAGACTTACGAACGATGCTCTGATACCATATCAAGAAGCATATTAATATAATGAAATGTAGAGAAAAAGTATGTAATGGAAAGTATTCTCATTAAGTTTGACTGTTTTGCTATACAACTATCTATACTACTGTACAAGAGCATAAACTCATAACTAACTTTTCTAACTAACTTTAGTGACTAATTCTAGAAACTGATAGAAACTAACATATAAATATTCTGGAATACTCCACTTGACTACTAATATTCATGATTGTGCCGCCACTCCTAGATTTAAGACTTTTTCATTGGATATTGTCGTTGAGTATAACTATAAAATATTTTTTCCTTTTATTGATAACCTGAGAGCGAGCTTACTCAAGTTGGTTGTTTTCTGGTCATCTTCCTTCCAGACAACGTTTTTTTTATCAACTTAACGCTTTACTTGAATGAAATAAAACGTCGTGACTTGTGGTCACGAATGTCCAGAATTACAATCATACTCGACTAAAGATAAAAATGGTAGTGGGGGTCTTTCAACCCAATCATCAAGACTCACTCCCAATCTCGCTTGCTTTGCTATCCAATTTGCACACTCGTTTGCCATTCTTGTAAAAGCTCGCCAACTCACTCGCTCAACTTACCTTGCCAGTGCTCGGATGTTGTGAATTATGGCGGATACCCGCCAATGTGTCAGGCCATCTTCTAGTTGTTTATGAACTGTTTGTGAGTCCGTTTCTATGCCGATGCTTTTCCATCCCGCTTGGATTGCTAGTCTCACCCCTTCTTGGATTGCTATTGCCTCCATGGTTTCTACGTCGCCGCTCCAGTACCTACGGTTCACTCCACCCACAACCTTACCCTCCTTATCTCACGCCACCACCCCTTTACCGGCTCGTTTTGTTTATTTGCACCATGACGCGTCGCAATTGATCTTTATTGTGCTTTCCTCCGGTGGTTGTCATTTTTGTATTTGTCATTCTATTCGTGTGCGTTGCTCGGTTCGGCCACCTCCCTTATGATCCTTGAAGGCTTGTTTGATCTCCATTATCGTTCTCCTCGGGTTTGGTTGTATTGCTTCAAAAGTGGTTTTGCATCTCGTCTTCCATATTTTCCAACATGTGAGAAGAGTTAGTACCCACCGTGTCTCCCCTATCGGTCCTTGTCCGCTCGCTTTTTTTCTCTTCTCTTCTAGCCATTGGACCATGACGATGTTGGTCGGTCGGTCCACTCTTATGCCTATATTCCAAACCATATTGGCTCGGTCCATCGACATTCAAGTGTCATGTGTTCCCGTGTCTCCACTTCTTCGCATATTTGCCAACTTTGGGTGACGGCCATCCCTCGACGCGCCAGGTTAGCTTTGACGGCTATGGTGTTTGTGGATAATCGCCATATGAAGTTTTTGACCTTTGGTATCGTTTTGGTCGCCCATATGTCCTCCCATATTGTACCTCGGTTTGTTTGAGGCCCCATCCCCCATTGTTCTCTTATCTCTCTTAGTTTATGATACACCAATCGGACTTGTGGTGCGCCGTCCCTTGTGTGTGGACATATGTAGCGATCTCTTCCTTTTTCATGCGGGATCAAGAGGTTGAGTATGTGGTCGGAAGCTTCTCGGTTCACGATGTTTCGTACTATCTCCTCATTCCATATTCCATCGGGTATTATCAACTCGATCACCCTTAGTTCCCCTCCATGTTCTACTCGTGTCTCGGCACTTACCCATAATCTCTCATTTGTGTATATCCACGGGTCCTCAAAGACGCGGATTTCCTTCCCCGGTCCAATCATCCACATTCCTTCTTGTTTCATAACGTCCCGTTCATGTATTAGGCTACTCCAACCCCACGACGCTCGACCTCCTCGTCTCCCTTTAGTACCCGTGCACATGAAGAGTTCGGTTCGGCCATGATACGTCCTGCCATCTTCGTGAGGAATGCCCTGTTGAAACTTTGTAACTCTCTAAACCCTAGTCCCCCAGTGCTCTTTGATTTCGTTAGGACATCTCATCTTCTCCAATGTGTTCTCTTGCCTTACGTTGTTTGTCCCCACCAGAAATCCGCTATGAGTGAATCTATTTCTGAGCACCAGGTCTTTGGAAGGTGGAAAACACTCATAAGGTACGTTGGGATGGCTGTGATGACCGCCTTGATTAGCACCTCCTTTCCCGCTTGATTCAGAGTCTTTGGTCTCCACCCTGCCAGCTTGTCCTTTATTTTCGTTTTTAGAGACCCCAAGACCTCCTTCTTCGATCTTTCCCGTATCGATGGCAAGCCCAGATATTTGCCCGAGTCACTACTGCTCTGTACATTAAGTGCATCCTCCACTTCTTTTATGTCATCCGGGCTGACTCCTTTGTTAAAATAGAGGGTCAATTTTTTCACATTGATTCTTTGTCCCGATACCTAACATTAGGATTCCAGGATGGTCCTGAGGTTTTAGAAAAGAAAAGATGGTGGAATTCTGGGCAGTTTCGCTTAAATGTGATTCCCTGTATGCTCTGTTCCCGGGATTCCCCCACCAAACGCATTGATAACACATCCGCAAGTAGTATGAATAGGTAAGGTGATAGGGGATCACCTTGTCGGAGGCCGCGTGTCGGTTTAATTACGGTGATTCGGTCCCCATTCACCACCACCTGGTAGGTGGTTGTTCATATGCATTCGTTTATCCATCCTAGCCATTTTTCTGCAAACCCTCGTTTCCTTAACATGGCTATGAGGAACACCCACTCCACTTGGTCGTACGCCTTTTGCATGTCTATATTTAATGCACATTCCACCTTGTTCTCTTTTCGACTCGTCTGTAGGAGGTGGAATACTTCATGCGCCACCATAATGTTATCATGTATGTTCATTCCTGATACAAAAGCACTCTGAAACGGGGTGATAAGTTCTGATAGATACACCTTTAGGCGATTCATGAGAACTTTTGAGATAATTTTGTATAGTAAATTACAGCAACTTATTGGCCTAAAATAAGTCGGTTTAGTAGGCGTGGGCACTTTTGGTATTAGTACAATATCGGTATGATTTAAAGGATTTTGGATAGTACATGTTCTGAAGAAAGCCTTGACCGCGGTGATGACGTCCGCTCCCATGACGCTCCAGTTCCTTTGATAGAATAGACCCGGAAACCAATCTGGACCCCGCACTCGTGACCCTCCGAGTTGGTATGTCGCCACTATGATTTCTCCATCCGTCACCTCCCGAGTTAGGTTTTCATTCATCTCCTCTGTTATGTGGTTCGACACCCATCTAAGGAACCCCTACCCCGATTCGGTATCCTCCGATGTGAACATATCCCCAAAATACCTCCTTAGTTCTTCGGCAATCCTCTCTTCTTTCGTTAACCATTCTTCGTTCACTCACATCAATCGGCCTATTTGGTTTCTCATACTCCTAGATATCGTGGTTTGGTGGAAAAACGTTGTGTTTCGGTCCCCCTTCCTTAGCCACTTAACCCTCGACCTTTCTTTTCAATACATCTCCTCCCTCGTCCATAGCTGGAGTTTACCCTTTAATCTTTTCTCCTCCATTATTACTTCTTGGTCCATCCCCCCTTGCATGTGCCTCCTTAAGGTCTCCTTCGTACTCCCAAACTCCCTTAGGTTATTGTCAAATTCCTCTCTACTCCAAGTCGTGAGTTTCATTCGGCATTTGTGGAGTTTTGTGTATACTCCCTGTACTTCCCTTCGTGATGTAGGTCTTCCCCACGCTTCTCTTATGACCTCTTTGCATGCCGGGTGTTCGAGCCACATTGCTTCAAACTTGAACCGTCGTCGAGCCCTTTTTTCAACTGATTTAGTTGGATCACCATCGGTGTGTGATCTGACCCGATAGCGAGCTCGTTTATGCACCTCCCTCTTGGATC
The DNA here is from genome assembly GCA_946814005.1 of Chamaenerion angustifolium. Taxonomy (NCBI): domain Eukaryota; kingdom Viridiplantae; phylum Streptophyta; class Magnoliopsida; order Myrtales; family Onagraceae; genus Chamaenerion; species Chamaenerion angustifolium. The sequence goes on along the minus strand of OX328278.1, from coordinate 10,441,305 downwards.
TCACGCTGCCCATTCTCTGTTTGCTATCACCTGGTCCAGTCGTTCACTGATTCTATCTCTCCCGCTCCTGTTATTACACCACGTATGAGGGTTCTCGATTGCCCCAAGTCCTCTATTTGCAAATCATCAATTAGTTGCTTGAACTCATCCATTTCTCGTTGTGATTTCCTCCTACCACCCTGGTTTTAATGTGGGTAACATATTGTATTGACATCTCCAAGTTTCATCCATTGACCCCTTCGGCTTCCTCCTAGCCTTCTTAGAAGATTCCAGTTTTGTGATCGTTCTTGCGCCTTCGTACTCGCATATACCCACGTCACATGCATTGGTTCATCATGTGGTTTTATGATTACCTCGCAGTCTATACATGTCAGTTCAGCATAGGTGATATGAACCCTAGTTTTGGTCGACCACCATAGTGCTAATCCCCCTGATGTTCCATTCGGTCCTACATAGTATTTGTTGTCCATCCCCATTCGTGCTCTTATTTTCTCGCAGTAGGTATCACCATTCGTTATTTCCATTAAGAAAATGATGTTCGGGTGATACCTTTTGTTGAGGTCTTGGAGGTGTCGAACTGTCAAGGCAGACCCCAAACCCTGCCAATTCCATGATATGACACTCATTGATCCAGTGTGGCAGTTTCAGGACAGCCACCAGAACCCTTTCACTGCTCGTGTGATTCCACTTGTCTCCGGCTTTGCTCTCGTTTCCTTTCTATCCTCTTCTTTCTCATGGGTTTTGTTTTGCTTCCTTTTACCCTCGGGCTAGTTCTAGTCCTCGGGTTCTTTTCCCCTCCATCCCCCCTTTAGTTCATCCTGTTGTTTCCTTCTCTTTGTTGTCGGTTGCTCCTCATCTCCTCTCCGATTCGTTTGAGGGTCATCTTATCTAGGTATGGGCTTAGTCCGGATGTGGAGTTTGGTTGTACGGATGTGGGTGGGGTGTCCGACGGGTTTTCAACTATGTAGGGTTGCATGCATGTGATGGTGTCGTTTGGTTGGAGTTGGATGGTATGGTTAGGCAAGTATGTGATCATGGGTAGGTTAGGGTTTTTGAGGTGCTCGGTTCTGTGTGGCTTGGTAGCGGTTCGGCTCAGTGTGGTCTGTAGCCCTTCGGGTAGTATGGGAAGGGTCGGTTCGGCTTGTGGTTTGAGTGGCTCAGTTGGGTCGGTTCTGTGGATGGAGTGGCTCAAATATGTTCGGTTCAGAAGTTTGGGTCCAGAAGTTTACCTTGTTAAACTCTATTTCCTTTACTCCCTTGCTCGGTTCCCATCTCTTGATATTCAATATGTGCCTATTTATCGCCATGGTGACAAGTCAAGGATTTGGTCGGCATCCTCCTCTCGCTCGAACTCTAGCAAGACGATCCCCGCCTCTGCCTCCAATATGGTGACCTTGTCGAATCTAGCCCACGCCGTCCGGAGCACACTATGTATTGTGCTCATCTTCACCGATTTCTGAGCTACAAGCTTGCCCACGTACCACGAGCCTGTTTGCAATTGCTGGTTGGAGTCAAGGTCCATTACAGGTCGCCTGGGTTTATTCATTTCACCGGAACTGGGACTACGGTCCATCGCCGCCGTCGTGGGTTCGGCGCCCTCACCACAGCTGGTAGCTTCCTGCAAAACATAGGAAATAATAGAAAATGGGTGAAAATCGCGAGAGCTCCAGTGCAGAAACGCTGTGCCTCCACCAAGCTTCAGCAATCGGTATTCTGTGTTATTTGCATGAAACTGTCGCTTTCCAATAGTTACTTCCCTCATTTCATTCCTTCTGATTGGCTGGATTCACAAATGGCAATTAATGCCAGAGGATAAAGCTGATTGAGCAACAGCTTGAAAACAAGCCCGCACGGGAACCCTAGGTAGAATTTAGGGGTTTCTTCGGTCCGGCGAGAGAAAATTTTCCTTCCAGACAACTTCAATGTAGAAACGTAGAACCTTTCAATTAAAAATTAAGCCTTTTCCACATACTGTTTTTTTCATTTCTGGGTCTTTGACAGAGTACGCATCAGTGATCGGATTAACGACTAACACAAAGTTTCATTTTGCATGAATTTTTCCAAGGTTAACGCCTCATTGTATCCTCTGTCTAATGATCAATGCCTCATATTTCACCTTAATTGTTATTTATTATCAAAAAATTCAAAATCAACGTATATATCGTGAGTTTACCATTTGATGGGTTGAGGATGAATTTTTCCCTGAGCCTTCGATCGAATATCATCTTTAGGTGTATAACTCCATTATGGCTTTTCGTCAATGACTGATTTTGGTGCCGAAGCGGTGCCCGCCAACATTTTTTGGATTGAAGACTGCAAATGTATGCCCTTTTATGGCAGTACAAGTGGTGAAATGGATTTGAAAGTCACTCAACACAACAATCCGTTTATCCATTCTGCTAGAGGTGTCAATTTTTCTTTACAAATTTTTTGAGTGATTGATTAACGAAGATTATTATTTCATGAGCGTGAAATCAAGGTCGGAACTCCAGACTTTGTTAGGAATCGACCCGGGACGGCTATGCGACTTTTGAGGAACTACACATCCTTGTGACAAGCTAATTGTTTGATCATTTCTAACGCTATGTCCATTTTTCTGGATTGACCTCAATCGTTTTTTGGCTGACCATGAACCTTAGAGAGTTCCATGACTTCACTCCAAATGTGCACTTTATCGGGTGAAAACCTTGTGCAAACGAAAGATTTATCCAAATCTTGGGTATGAATGTCACCCTTCCGCGCTTTCACCAACATATCGTTGACATACACCTCCATATACCTCCTTGACTTTTCTCAGATGGTTTGTTGACCTTCCTCTAGAACTGATATTGTTCGAACTGAAGGGCATCATCGTATAATGCTTTATCTCGTTGTTGTTATTCCTAAAATTATATAAAGTATATCTTTTATGAACATACATACGAGTATAACATTATATTTGCACGTACGATAAGCTTTATTTTATTTTTTACAAGTTATATAACTAATTATTAAAATTTTCCGTTAATCTACTATTTCTTTTTGTTAACTAATTCTAAATATAAATAATAAATGATGATATGAAAGAATGTTCATATGAAGATCCTAAAGAAGTCAATACTCTATAGTGCCCGCATATATTTATACGGAATGTATACATGGTTTTATTTTCCCCATTATGTTCTTCTATCTTGAGCATGCATTGATGAACTCCACCAATAATTTAAGCAATTGTTTTTTTCTAATTATAGGGATGGAGAAGGATGACTTGGTAGTTTGTCTCCATTTAGGTATCTTGACTTGTGGTATGCAAAACAAGAATATTTCAGGTGTTCAATAAAAATGGTGAAAACGAAAGCTGATGCTGCTGATGTCTCTCCAACAATTTGATAAGTGAATTTAGTCATCATCTGGAGGTGGTGGAGGAGAAGAGAATGTGGGCGAATGGAAACAACAATCGGGGTGGTAAGAATTCGATCCATCGCCTCACCGGGAATGAACTGGTGGCCATCGGAATCAGCCACGATAAGGCGAGTCAAAACGCCCTCGTCTGGGCCGTCGATCATCTTATACCCAAGGGCAAGACCCTAGTTTTAATACACGTTGTCCACAGTAAGCAGTCGGTTCTTCTTGTATAATACAAATCTACTTTCAGATACGACAAAAATTAAAGACAGGACATTGTGTTTGTATTTGATTGTGTGGGGTTCCTCCATGTCATGCAGCATTTCCTCATCAGGATACCAATGCCAACTTGAGTCCATCTGCCCGTCGAAAGGAGCTCGAAAAATTCACCAAGAATCTCTTTGTCACCTTCCACTGTTATTGTACCAGAAAAGACGTGCGTCGGTGTTGTTTCAAAAGAAAATCCCAAGTCTACTCTACTTTTAATAATTTCTTATATCTATCTATGTTTGTTTTGATTAGATACAATGTCTTGATGTCGTACTGGAAGACACCGATGTGGCAAGAGCATTGACCGAATATGTTGCCAATGCTGCAATACAGTACTTAGTCCTGGGTACTTCATCGCATCCCGCTCTAATGAGGTAGGTAATAGAATTCATCACTACCATTTGTTTATATATATACATGTTGTATATTCATGGATCTCTCTCTCTCTCTGTTAACAGATTCAAGGCATATAATGTTCCGAGTAATGTAATCAAAGCAGTGTCCGATTTCTGTACCGTTTACGTCATCTCCAAAGGGAAGGTCTCGACGGTGAGACATGCTTCTCGTGTGGTTCCGCCGTCTTCACCTATAATGGATCAGATAACCAACTTAAATAAGCAACGGAACAGTACCGATAGAAAATTCACCCACAGTGTAAGAGGTTTGTACCTTCTCTATCCATCCATCCATCCTAGCTATTCCTTCATGCACACTACACACACTAGAAATCCAAAATGAATCGTGTTTCATTTCTACACAGAGAAACAACCGAAGAAGCCTCACATGCCGGACGATTCGATCAGATCACCATTTACGATGAGAAAAGGTTTTGGAGGATATCATGCATACGAAGATATAACGGAACTCGAGACTGACATATCGTTTGTAAGCTCAGGAAGACCAAGCTCAGATCGAACATCCTACACCCTGCCCTATGACTTTGATGGTTACGATATAAATTATTGCTCCAGCACCTCCGAGTCACTATCCAATATGGTTCTAGGGGGAAGGTTCAACGATATGAGTCCTGTGCGGGCATCAGTGTCGGTTTCACCCACCAGCGCACGAACATCAGTTTCATCGCAAGCCTTGGTAATAACATATCTAGCTAGCTATTACAATTATTAATTATTTTGATTTTTGAAGCTAGCTACCGGAGTTTCATCCATAGATATAATAAGAGGTATCTATCGATTCATGATGATTTTACTTATTACAGGACGATATTGAAACGGAGATGAGGAGGTTAAAGCTAGAGCTAAAGCAAACAATGGACATGTACAGTACAGCGTGCCGCGAAGCACTCAGCGCAAAGGAGAAGGTAGGTTAGGTATACACGAGTATTCGACACTTGTATATATATATATATATATATATCGTGGCCGGCCTGGCCGGTGCATGAATCGGAGGATAATTAACCATCGTCTTGGGAGGGAAGTCATGAATCTTACCCACCCATTTCTCTTTTAGGCAACGATGCTGCAGCACGGGAGGCTCGAAGATGAACGCAAGCTTGAAGAAGCTCGCAATGCTCAAGAGATTGCAGCTGCAGTAGTGGAGACAGAGAAAGCCAAGTCGAAAGCAGCCAACGAAGCAGCCGAAGCAGCTCAGAGGGTCGCCGATCTTGAAGCGCAGAAAAGAATGAAAGCACTTAACGATACAGAGGAGATGAAGAAGACGCTGTATGCAATGCATCAAAATGACACCAAATACAGAAGATATACCATCGAAGAGATTGAAACAGCTACAGAATTCTTTGCTGCATCCAACAAAATCGGTGAGGGAGGTTATGGACCAGTGTTCCGGTGCTATCTGGATCATACTCCCGTGGCAGTCAAAGTTTTACGTCCAGACGCAGCTCAAGGACGAGCACAGTTTCAACAAGAGGTAAGCTAAGCTAAGGAGGGTACGTACAAATGGATGGATATCTTGTGCTCTTTGCTACCTAGCTAGTACCAGGATCAGCTAGCTAGCTAGCTACCCACATCAGCCAAACGAGCAACAAAATTGACCTCATGCATGGTGCACTTTGTAACATTTTCATCAACAACACATACATCTGACATCTGAAAATGCAATATTAAATTTATATGCTGTACATGTTGATGCAATCTGCTTGTTCTTCCTAAACCTTCTTTACCGGTCGGTGGTTGCAGATCGATATTCTTAGCCGCATTCGGCATCCAAACATGGTGCTACTCGTAGGAGCATGCCCTGAGTATGGTTGTATAGTATACGAATACATGGCGAATGGAAGCTTAGAGGAACGACTTTTCCGGAGAGGGAACACCAATGCACCTATTCTTTCATGGAGACTCCGCTTCCGAATCGCCTCTGAGATAGCAACAGCTTTGTCGTTCCTCCACCATACCAAGCCAGAGCCTCTCGTGCATAGAGATTTGAAACCCGCAAACGTATTGCTCGACTCTAACTATGTCAGCAAAATAGGCGATGTCGGGCTAGCACGTCTTGTCCCTCCAGCCGTGGCTGAGAGCATGACACAATACTGTGTGACAGCGGCAGCCGGAACTTTTTGCTACATTGATCCGGAATACCAACAGACGGGTATTCAATCTAAATAATTTTATTTTAATTTATATGCAAGTATGATTGAAAGAGAATATAGTAATCGTAAAATTTGGTCATATCTTCCTACAATTTGGATTTTTCAATCAATGAAAATACAAGTTAAAAGAGAATATTTGTCACCTTGTACTTCTCCATATGGAAATAAAATGGGACAGATGGATCAATCCTTTGCTCTATGTATTATTCTTAACTACAGGGATGTTGGGCGTGAAGTCGGACGTGTATTCATTCGGGATCCTGCTGTTGCAACTGATCACCGGGAAGCCACCGATGGGAATCACCCATCTGGTTGAAATGGCAACTGAGAATGGGAGTTTATCAAACATTCTGGACCCCGATGTAACGGACTGGCCACTGGAGGAGGTGACGCAGATTGTGAAGTTGGGTTTGCAATGTGCGGAGATGAAACGCAAAGACCGACCCGATCTCGGGAAGGTGGTTGTGCCAGAACTCAATCGGTTGAGATACGTAGCGGAAAAGGACTCGTCTGATGTCATGTTGGGCACTTTGCCTTACCATGGGGTCTCCCTTTCCGGCACTCAGGTAATTACTCTTCTTTTCTGCAATAAATAATGCATATTCATGTATCTCATACAAACGAATCGGACGGCGAATATTTGATAACAACGCAGGAAGTCTTCAGCGACTACTCAAATATGCATTCGGGAAGCACTTGTTCCAACTCAAATAGATCACTGCCCAGCTAATCTGGTACGAGGTAAGTGTACAGATTTCTTATTTGGTCTTCCAAAAACAAGAAATTATTACTCTCAATGGAATCCGAAGCACGAAATTTGAGACAATCAGAAATGTCCATATAGATTTTGAATGCTTATATTCTCAAACGCGGATCCACACATTTTCTGCTTCAGCAAATCCTGATCGACGTGAACGATGTTTCTTCCGGTGAATATAACACAAAGTCTGAGGTCGAGGAACCAACAAGTTTTTCATAGGGTTTAGGGTTCCTCTCTTCTTAGTACAAAGCTTGGAGTGGAATCAAAGCTAGAAAGGTGTAGTTAGAATATTACAATGAAGTTAACTATGTAACTACAACTATCAACTGAAAACCTGCACTTCTCTTATCAAGGTGTAATTACATGGTTTGTATATGCTTCTTAAATATCTTGGTTGCTTCTTGTGTCTTTAATGGATCCACTTATTCTTTAAAGATAATGCAATATATTCACCCATTTATTAAAATAGAAAAAACAAATAAAAGAGGGGCAATTAAGAGAAAGAGATTCACTATTGTCAACGTTAAAGCACTAGCCTTGATAAATCCCTTCCTTTCTATATTTCATGATGTCGAAAGCATTACACATGCGGTATATAAGAAGAAAACAGTCGCAGTACTATTCTGCATGCTGACAAAATATCCTAACAACCTACTTATTATAATTGCATAATAATCTTTAGTTATCTAAGTAGTGAATATAAGTAACCATGCTTCTACACACCATCCTCAATCCAACTCGCTTCCTTTCCCAAGGGTTCAACAAATTCTGGTTGTGAAGCCAGGGACGAAGCCAGGATTTACATTGAGTGGGGGCAAGATATTAAAAAAAAAAAAGTATATCATTAAACCAAATTGTAACAAATCAATGCACCTTACCAAATGTTCTTTTGACGAAACTCATAGTTACCAAATGTTCTTGACCAAGAAGAAGAGCGTGCATGACTAATGAGGGTCGACCTAACTGCCTAAAGACGAGTCAAGCACTCCATGATTATCATAAATATATCATGATTATCCTCTTGGTAGTTAGGCTGAATTTCGAATTATATACATTCGAACCTTATACTCATTTAATTATTTTAGAGAGTTCCGGATGAACAACCTTCATTGTCCCTATCTTGCAAGACAAGGAGGTTCTGATTCGGTCGTCCAAAGAGTCTGCTCTTTCGATATTGACATTATTCTCAACATTTCTAATGATTTTTTCTATACTAGGATCAACCTCATTCCAAAATCGTAGAGATGTTATTGGTTTCTAATTATAATACTCAAAATTAGAAAATATTATATTAAATAAAATTATTTTTAAGTATTCAATTTAAATTAAATAATACAATTGTATATAATGATATAGCATAACATGATATTGTTTAATGATGTATTTAATAATAAAAAATATGATTATTACCTAGAATTAATAGCATCATTATATTTTCAAAGGTATATATTCTTTTTAACTTTTATAGGTTTATAAGATATCATTATTATGCTTACATTGTTCTTTCATTTTACAAATCAATTGAGGATCGTGACGTAAACATTAGTCACCATTTGTTTTTAGAAAAGAAAAAAACTATTCAGATGCCACTTAACAAAATTAAGTGTATGAATGAACTAACCAATTTCCCCATGGATCTACACTGTATTAAGTAATTATTTTGGTCAAGACCTGTATAATAATAGCCTTTGTGGTTAAGGAAAACGATACCCACCAAAATACTTTCTTCCCTCTTAAGCCTATGTGGTTTAGAATATACATAATCATCAACTGAAAAACCTTAGTGGGGGCAAAGCAAATTGTTTACACACACTTAGAAAAGTCAATGGGGGCAATTGCCCCCTGGACCTATAGTAGCTCCGTCCCTGTGTGAAGCGAAAATATCACGAGTCCCATATTATCACAATAGATTGTTGTGTTATTGGACAAGATACCCAATCACTTATCACAATAGATGGACAACCTAATCTGGTTGTGAGACGGAAAAAGAATTGTGAGACGGAAAAAGAATTCCCTGCATGGGGTGGGTCTTTATGTATTGGAGCATGGGGTGGGTCTTTATGTATTGGATTACCCGATGAGCAACAATGAGATGACACTTCTTGGGTTGATGCATGAGTTGACTCAATCTTTGTACACAGAATGATATATACGGTCGGGTTACTGTGAGGTAAAGTAACAGTCCAACTAATCGTTTGTATTGTTCGGCATCTTGGAGAAGAGGGTCATGAGACAATTTAGTTGTATGAAATTGGGTGTCGAACTCATAAGATGTGAGTCTGAGGTTTTGTTCCATTGCTGTCATGGAAGGTTTGGCTCCTAGAAATCCAACATCTTCTATGAGGTCTAAAGCATACTTTCGTTGATTGATGCATATCCCATCGTCATTTCGTGCTACTTCAATACCCAGAAAATAACGAAAAGGTCCCAGATCCTTGAGTTTGAAGTGATCCATGAGATTTTCATCAGTTGTTGTATCAACATGTTATCGGAACCTGTAATGAGGAGGTCATCAACGTAGACGAGCATATAAACAAAGTCTTCTCCTTCATTCTTAATAAACAAGGAATAGTCGTATTTGCTTTGTTAATAGCCATTCGAGAGTAATGCATTGGTGAGATTTAGGTTCCATTGTCAAAAGGTTTGCTTCAACCCATATAACGATTTTTTCAACTTGCAAACCAAAGGTTCCAAGCTAGCAGTGGCGAAACCTTGAGGTAGTTGCATGTATACATATTCAACAAGGCCACCCTACTTGGAGAAAAGCATTGTTGATATCGAGATGATGTATTGCCTATTTATGTGCAACAGATAGAGCCAAAGTTATACCTACCGTAGTCATTTTCGCAACTAGTGAAAAGGTTTCGGTGTAATCTATGCCCTCTCTTTGTGTATACCCTTTGGACACAAATCGAGCTTGGTATCGATCCATAGATCCATCTGATTTTAGCTCTACTCTGTAAACCCACTTAAAACCAATCACTTGTTTCCCAAGTGGCAATCAACCAACTCCCAAGTCTAGTTGGTTTTTAAAGCATCAAGTTCAGTTCTCATGGCCTCAACACGTTTCGGATGCTTGGATGTTTCACGAAAATTCTGTGGTTCAACAATTATGTTAATGGTGTGGTTCACCATGCCTCCACTTGTCAACTGCCTCTGGAACTCATGCCACCTTGGAATTTTTCTGCGTTGGCACTATTGTTTTGCATGCCATGAAATGGCCTTGAAGCTTGAGAGGATAGCATGCCAATACATGTGGTAGTGGCCACTAATCCACATGCGATGGATCTGCTTAGGTGGTATCACGTGGCAGTAAGCAGGGTAGATTCTCTCCATGCTGTGAAAATCATGGCCATGAAACTGCTACTCTTTTTCAGACGTAATTTTTTTTTCTCTATCGAGACTTATTTTTGTTTCGGTCGTGCTACTAAGTATGCACTAGTTCCTTGTTAAAATTTTCGGATGTGACTGTGGTAACTTGCACAGAGAAGGCTTTATGAAAAATGTGTTTTCGTCGGAAACGTGTTTTCAGTAACGACTTTGTTAATGTCGTCTATGATAACTCACTGAAAACGGTTACTCGGAAAGGTGATAATTTTTTCAAAAATGAGTTTTCGTTGAAGTCGCTGGTTTCCGTCTAAGTCGTCGGTGATAGATTCTCTCATGGTTACTCGGGAAGTTAAAAATGGTTTCCGAGTAGAGGAATAACGGTTTCATAAAATAAGGAAAAGGATGATGGAAGTTGGCCATGGTAAAAGAAAACAAGAGAAAGTGAACCAACCAATCTGGATAATGAACTGGTGGAGAGAGAAAACAATATTTTTTTTATTCATTTCAAAATTAAATTAAAAAAAAGTTTCACCACTCCGGACAGGGTTGTGATCCGACCGGATTGGATAGTGAACCAACCAATCTGGATAATGAACTAATCGGTTTGGATGGTAGATCGGTTTGGGTAGTGAACCGTCGGTCTGGGAAATGGACCAGACGGTTTGGGTTGTGGCCCAACAGCATGGGCGACTACTTAACCATTTAGTCAGGCTTTGGCCCAGCGGCTTGGGTTGTTGCCTAGACATCCATAAATTGGGTTGTAGCCGAGTCTGATATGGATCAATGATATGGCCTTTGAATAAAATATTTATTTAGAAAGTTTTATTTTTTTAAAATATTCAATTAGGTCATCAGTATTCATTTAGGGACAAATATATTTTTTAAATGGTCCCTAAATTTTTTAAAGCAATGAGTTGGTACTTGTATTTATTAATATCATGCTTAGGAAATTATAATCTATAACAATTTATTTTTTGATGAATTGCATGATGGCCCTTATAGTTTGATTTGTTTGAACTATGTGTTAATTTGTTTTGCCAAGTCTTATGGGATTAAATTGTAATTTTCTTGAGTAAAAATTATGTCTAGAAAGACTAAGCTTGAAATGGAAACTTGACTCCGTGCTTTTCCTCCCTAGCATGGGAACCTACGGATTATGTCTAAGAAAGAGGAGAGTGTGGGCCCGTCATGCAAACCCTTCGGTCCACCTGGGATGTTTTTTTTTTCTAAATGAAACTTTTGAAAAATTACATGTTGGTCCCTATATTCTTTGAAAGTAAAATTTTGTAAGAGATAGTCTTGTAAAAATTCGTAAAGGGCATTTGATGTTTGTTGTGTACAAATCATGTTACATGATGTTTTTTTTTCAAGAATGATAAACTTTAATTTATGTTATTTTCATGTATAGAAACATCATGTGTGTTTTCTTATTGTTTTTATTACACGTTATATATGTTGATTTAACTTAGTATCCATGCATATGGGTGTATGATAAAATATGCAAGTATGATGATATGCCATCCATGTTCAAGTTATTCATCCATACATGTTAAATCATTTCATGTTTTGTAGTGTCTCCTAACATGAAAAATTATTGATTATTTGTTTCAACTCTATGTGTTGGTAAATAAAGAGCATGATCACTTAATAAATAGCTATAATCTTTGTGATTATTAATGTAGACTACATGTATAAATCAATCATAAAACATGTTTACTTGTTTTAATATTTATGTTAATCAAGTATGATACATGTTTTGTTATGCATTCATGTGTACATTAAATAATGATTGTATGTTGTTTCGGTTGATGTGATTGGAGTGCTTGACTTAATTATTAGCAAAATTATTTTTGTAAAGCATATACTATGGACGATGATGGGGAACATAGTGAACTTTTGACTCTAGGATATGCTTGCATTAATTGATTTGTTAATAAGAAAGTTAAGTAACATGTGTATGTATATTGAAAAATAAATCTTGCATGCCTTGTTTGTATATATTGATCCTGACATGATGATCCTTTTTTATGTATGAAGGGATGACATCAATCCTCCAGAAAATTGTTGCCAAAGTCAACTATGTGTTGAAATTGATAGTGATAATTGTGAAATCTGACAGGAGAAAGTTAAGCCTATAGTTGAGAATATTGCCTAGCAAAGGCGAGAAATGAAAGCCTATGAAACCTGGAAAGATGAGAAATGCACAACGTACATCATTTTGCTAAGTGCAATAGATGATGATATGTTTTGGAAATTTCAAGATTATCAAAGTGTAAAAGCGCTTTGGGAAGTTCAAAGAAACAAAATTATTTTCTATTCCATAAAATGGAAATAGTTCCTGACTATGACATAAGCCTCCTACAAGTGACACCCTAAACACTCACTCAAGTTATATATTTGACACATGGTCAATGTAACAAATGAACTCATGTGTGTGATCATGTTCTCACTCAAAACAGGAACTCCAAGTAGTGACTCGTCCATTACACTATTTGTGGATGCATTTTAAAATACTTATATTCCGCTCTGATTAGGTTGTTGCTTTGAAAGAAGCCCAGGGTCTCCTAAGGTGGATGCCAGGACCCTTATAAAAAATATATTTCACTTTGACAGCTTTCTTTTGAGGAACAATCTTACACATACAATCTTACAACGTCTACCAAGATAACTTGATTCGAGTGGGAGAATTTTTGCGAATGGTGAATTAGTTTTTATCTTGATCCATCTAAATAACTTGATTCAAGTGGGAGGATTTTAGTGGATGTTGAATTAGTTTCTCATCATGGCTCACCTTCTTCATCATCAATTGTGAATACAAATTATCTTGGTTTAAACCTTAGTTCAAGTGAAAGCAATAAGGTGATACTCTAAGTGAGTGATTGAAAATGTATTGTTCCAGTGGGAGCGTGTACGAGCGTGTACAATGTTCTTAATCTCAGTGGGAGTCTATTGTGACTCCTTATACTTCACCCATTTAAGGCAAAATGAAGGATGCAATAATATATATATATATATATATCAAGTTTAAATGGATCAAATGGATCCTAGAAATCATGACTCATATTCAGAATTGTGTCTCGATTGATTATGAGAATCAATTTCGTATAAACTCATATAGGTCGATCTTGAATATAAATGTTGCCCAAGAAGTATTAGAGCATAAAGTGATGTGCTTCTCTATATTGAATATGAGAATGCAACTTTAGGACTTAGTGGTCCCTTAGAACTCTATGTTTTCTCTTGAGGCTTTATTATAAATGTTAAACGTGATTAGTTCATGTTACATGATTAGTTCATGTCAAATGGGATAGTCACTATGGATTAAGTTTGTTAGTGAAATATTCGATCTTCCAACAAAGTGTTTGTCACATAGTATAGGATGGGTAGGTCCAGAGATCATTAATGAAGGATAAGACTTAACTGATGTTTAAAGGGTAAACTGTAATATATTCTTGGAATTGAGATTCCAAGAGAGGACACTTAAGAAATTGAGTTCTTAAGTGATAATTTTAGTATTACCGTTTTATTACTCTTGTATCTAAAATTCATGATGTAATGTGACAACTGTCTTAAAGATGAGTTAAGTTTGAAGTTATATGCATGATGTAATGCACCAACTAGACCAACTACCAAATCGGGTATACGTAGGCTTGTTCAAAAAAAATCGTTTCGATTGAACTGAACCGGATTTGGACTGGTTCTGAGATGGTTTGAACTAGTTTGGCCGAACTAGTTCCAAAACTAAACCAGTTTTTTAAGGTTAAAGTAAGCAAGTTCAAAAAGTAGATTCAATTCGGTTTGAATCTGTTCAAATCGACTCGTTTTTTGTACTAGTTTATACTAAAAATTCAAATCAAACTGGTCTAACCTAATTGATTAAATATTACGAGGAGTATTTTGTTTGTGTATTCTACGTAGTTTAATGTTCAAGGGATCTATTTATTGGACCGATTCTGTTTTTGACTGAACCGGAACCGAGTCCTTTTTTTTGAAAAAACAGGACCAAAACGGTTCGAACCGAGTTTGAACCGATTCTAACTAGACCAGACTTTTATGTGTTAAATAGAGCAGTTCTTTTAGTAAGCCAAAAAAATATTGGTTTGCTTTAAACAGTTCTAGTTCAGCTTAGAACTGGTTCGGGGTCGTACCGGTTCATGAACAAGCATAGGTATATGACTCGACTTGATTTGATGCTCAATGATCACATAGTTAATCGTTGTTGAAGAATTGTGTATATGTGTGTGATAGAATGTTGTGAAGTTGTTTCTAGTGGGAGTTAAGACTTTCCGGGAGAAGGTTTCTGATAAGATAAATAAGAAACAAGTGAGAACTTCACTGCAAGTGATTGAAGCTAAACGAATGGCTCTCGCGCCAACAACAGAAATTTAGTTTGGTCTAACAGATTGCTACAAGTATTATGGATGATTGATCTAGTGATTGTCTATTGCTAATTGTATTTTTAATATCTTTTGAAGAGGATCTTATTTATGATAGAACATTCAAAAGAGCAACAATACTATGTAAAAGGCATGGTAACATGCAAGAAAGTGATTGTGAATTGGTTGTCGACAAAAGATAGATAAATGGATAAGTCAGTGAAAACCCTTGTGTAGGGACGTGTTCATATGATATTTTTGTCTTAATGCAGCAAATGATAACGACAACTACCAATGAGATTAATCACATCACAACATTCATCTTCATCAAAGAAGTTTGATTTGAATACACACATGTTCATTAAGTTTGCTTAGTGCATTCTTGATTTGTGTTTTAATGTATGTAGAGTAAACTTAATATTATATCACTCACATGAATAACCGTTTCCGTGTCTTAGTGGCATTGCGTCTTAGTGGCGTTGCGTGTATGTGACAAGTGGAGATGAGACAGGATTTCAAGTCGAAAATCGTCATGTGGATGAATTGATAGCTAACTACTCAAATTCATAAGTCGCCCATTGATATGAGACCATTGGTATAATTGTTTTATGGTGGTTGGTATGATGTCATCGGAAATTTTAGTGGAATTTATTTTCATATAGTTTAATTTTGAGCAGGATGAGAGGCATTGTATCTAGACACACATCCGCACAACACCGTCTTTATGATAGATGAAATACACTCCATGTGATAAGGAAAAAGATGATGTGACACATTTCATACTGCGTGTGCTATTAATCGACCATGGGTTTACACAAGCACGATCTCAACTTGGTATGGTGCGAGACCCAAGGATCCTTAACATGTTCAAAATTGTGTGCCCTCATGACTCTGATTAGAGACTTGACACCTAACACAATGTTCGCTAGCTTAGCGTTAGAGGTGGCAATTCAGGTTTAGTCATCAGGTTCGGATCGATCTGAGCCACCCCTCCCATGGGTCAACTCGGACCCGACTTGGCGGGTCGGTGGGTTGAACCGTCTAACCCACCATATTATAAAAAAAAAAAAAAGGCTAGAATGGCTGCTTGAACACCTTGACTAACTCAAATGGCTGCTTGAACACCCAACGTCATGACTAATGAGTATAATACATTTTTCTGTTGAAAATGAATCCATTCATAATCAAACCCAGATTCCATATAATAATTACACTGAAAATTTCAAGGGAAAAAAATCATGAACAACACATCTTTTTTCAGCTCTTCTTGAGACAAACTAGCCTTATACATTATATGGAAATTAGAAGTCATCAAAACATAGACAATGCAGGCACCAAAGTAGCGAGAGAATGTCGACCTTCATATAATACAGATTACAGATTGCATTCAATCTCAACTAGCCAAAGTGTGATTTGTAGAACTACGTTAAGGTTGAGCTTTAGTTTCATGATAAGACAGAGACTAAAAAACTAACATATCCCCAAGCTCTATCATAAACATGCAATCAAGCGCATAAGGTTTCAAAGTTTCATATACATTATTCTAGAACTTAAGAAAAGCAATCAAGCGCATTTGAGATGACGCTATAATTAAACACAAAGCTTATAATTCACATTGAAACAGGTGTAGAATATTTAGTGACGGGTGAACCTGTGTTGTTCATACGAGGATTGAAGAGACGGGACACTGTGCTGTTCAACCGAGGAGTTGTGCTGACGGACGGGACTATGTTGGAGGTAGATGGGATGATGGAGGCTGGAGTTGGACACAGATGCAGGACGCTGGAGCTGGACTGCTGGAGTGCTGATGTTGGATAGCCAGACGGGACTCGGGAGACGGTGTGACGCTCAGACGCAAAGGAGTAGAACTAGAGGTTGTGGAGGACGAGGCCCTCTTTTCAGAACGCAGAGGAGTGGAAGACTAGAAGTGGAGGTTGTGAAGTCTTCAGTTTTCAGCTCTGTTCAACAGTCAACACTTAGTAGTTAGTGTTTTTTTTACATGAGTCGGGTTCGGGTTACATGACACGACTCGGACTTGCCCTGCATTTTGAGACGGGTCAACCAGAAAATGACCTGCCACTCTCTTTTTCTTACTCGAACCCGACCCAAACCCGGGTCGATTCCGGGTCATTTTTGGGTCGGGTTCAAAATTGACACCTCTTCTTAGTGTGTTACCCAATGGTCATGTACACAAATTTGACCATGCGGGACATGTCTAGAAAAGCAAATCGAGTTAGTGTTTGAAGGATCGTGAGAAGAGGAAGATTGTCAACGGAATCTCTTTTAAGAATTGTGTTCACTGTGCACACTAATCATGATTTAGTATCGTGATTGTGAATACAAGGTATGATTAATGAGGTCTTTAAAAATACCTAACTTAGGTTCGACAGTATAGGGTACAAGCATACTTTGTTTTCCACATTATTCTCAATGAGAGGTTGTATACTCCTAATAGATACACAACAACTAACTCTCACTAAGTATGTCAGTCGCACGGTGGAGCCCTGTATGAAAGACAAACACGATGTTAAGAGTATGTGCTTTTGCACACTGAGCACCCACATATGTGTGAGTGGGAGATGTAGGAAAATGCATCCATAAGGGGTGCTCGTGTAAATCACGGAAACATCGAGAATCAAAGTGGTTAGTTACGAAACGTCGTAACTTCCCCATGTCTATAATTGACCCCTAGGGGTTGCCATAAGCATACTCATATACATTCCAATTATGTTCTCTAATTTGTCTCAAAACTTCCACTGTGGAAACTGAGGGACACTCCATTCGTGTGATATTCCTCTCGACCGGCATCGTCGTCGTGATTCCGAACCGCCAGCGATCTTGCACGCTTCCACTACTGCACGTCGATATACCAACCGATGTAAGTATAGTTTTGATATTACATTGTTTGTCCTAACGTCCTAACTATAGAAAATACTAAGATATAAATTTACTTAAATTTAATCCAGATAAACCCTTATGTATAAATATACTACTAAATAAAAATAATGTATTTCACTAATATTATTATTTCCTCTTTATTATAATTGATAATAAACTAAATAAGAATTAAATCTATCTATATATAACCAAAGTATGATATCTATAATATTAACAGACACATTTATATCGTTGGATCATTTTTAGTTCAATTTTGGATTTGAGGCTTTTCTCCACTATTTGTGAGGGACAGCAATCAGAGACGCACGATTACTGTAGAATATTCTTGGTGTGCACAATGCAGTATAACTTGGGATACTTCATCTTTATACTCCAATACATACATAGAAGCTAGCTAGCGAACTTGTATGCATGCATGCATGGTTCATCATGACAAAGTGTCGTTCTTAAAACTCGTGGAGGAAGCGATACAAAGAGAGAAACTGCACATACTACTACCAGAAAGAGAGAAACGTTTCCATCTATCTATTTACAAAAGAACGATTCTTACGTCTACTGTTTGAATGTTTAACCGACGTTAGAACATGAAAAATATAGGAGGGAGTCAACTTCAGTCTCTTAAAGAATTTAAATTACATGTCAGATATGGTTAGGTTGAGCCCGGAGATGCAATACAAACATAATATATATATCAAAAAACAAACCATTTTTGTTTATCAAAAATAAACATCAACTCCTGCATTCGTAGTCATTATCGTAATGGACATGAATTAATTACTATTAAAAATAGATTATATCACACTAGTTACCCCCATGACTAACTTCAACAAGATGACACAACTTAAACTTTGAACCACAAAATTGGATTCAAATTACGAAAATGCCATCTCAGATCAATATCAAATTATAACAGACGAATTCTCATACAAATCTTTACCAAAGAGTCCACATGATATGATTTAAGTTTTCCAAGCTGCTTAGGGTTTGAGAAACTTCATCCCACTGCCCTTACCTTAAGAGTAGTACTAATTAGTTATTAACACCTCTCCATCAAGGCATATGACAGATATTCAAAGAGTTTAGCTTATACACCGAAATACGCATTTTATATCACAAACATGGCATGGGGACTTGGGGAAGGATGATAATTTATGTACACCGGGGGAAAAAGGTCTGACCCACATAGCCACCCGACATCGCCCGCTTCACATTGGTCTCAAACAGCCTTGGGTTGTCCCTCAACACTGCTGCAGCATCATGATTCAGAGGATCCTCATAGTTCGGCTCCTGAAACAAAATCAATCACTGGTACTGAACATACTAAACTTTTGCCCAAAGCTGTACGTTTCATGCATATGGAGAAAAATATATGTATATTATATACATGCTATCACTATTTGTGAAATGGAGTTATTATTCGGGCTATGGCATCACTAGGCCATACCGTGAAGAGGTGAAAGAGTCCATAGATGATGGTGTTGATATTGAGCACGGGTTTCCAATCTTCCCGCAATATGTTGAGGCAAACATTCCCTTCGAGGTCGATATTTGGATGATAAATCTATACATACAAAAAAAAAGTTAAATATATAAGAAGTCATACGGAAAGAACTGATGAAAAACAAATAAAACTAAGGATTCATTACCTTGGTCTTACACTTGACCTTGGGAGCCTCGTGAGGATAAATTGGAGAGACTTGAAAGGAGAACAAAAATTTCCCACCTCTGTTTTAACAAAGCAATTGAAGACTCTACGTAACTAATTGATTCTCAAAAGTAGAAGAATGATAGCAAAAACAAGTGATGATGATAAGAGGCGTACACATAGTATCCTTCATCTGGGCGGATCAAGACTTCAAAATTCATCAGATCATCCGCGCCATTCGGGAATGAAATAGTGCATGACTTTGGGAGGTTCAATTCACTCATGTCTAGAAAAACACATTAAAATCATCTGACATACTAAATTTAGATGTACGGATCCCATCCCATTTTATTATAGATAGACTTCACTGTTAATGGTAACTAGATTTTCACACTCCGTAATTAATTTCACCATTGCAGTTCACCTGATCAAATGATCAGTTAGGAAACATCAACAAAATGTTTTGGTTGTAACTTCATACAAATACATGCAGATTATAATACGAAGGAACATATTCTATCTTCAATAAGATGGGCCAAATCTTTTACAAAAGGTGGGAACCAATACTTCCACGATTTAAGCAAACATATAAAACAATTGCTATGCTACTAGCAAAAACAAAACAGTAGCATATGCAAATTATTCTCTCTAAACTATCTACAGTATTTATAATTTAGCAGCATCTACAATATCTTCCAATTTTGAGTGACCCATGTTTATCATCTATGTTCTGTTTTGTGCTTAGACAGCGTAATAATTAATTACACAATTTCAATTTCTAAATCAAGCCTCTTCTACCAAAAAGAGTTTGTCTTAATGTTCAGTTCCATAAAGCTTTGTACTTCTTCAGAAGAATTTGATTTGCACAGGTCAATTTACCATCGCATTCCATTCACGAGAGACTTTATATCCATTGTCTCATTTTTTTTAATTCAGTTTACCATGCCAATGTCCCTAGCTTTTAAGGGTACTAGTTACACCATATAAGGCTAATGTAAAACAACTATAGAAGGAGCAGCCCAGAGAGCCTTGAGATGAAAGAATACCTTTGTGAAGGCGGAGCTCCCCAGCACTTTGCTTCTTAACTGGTCCCCTAGCATTTGCATTTTCAGCATTTTCTCTCTGCTTTTCCTTTACTTTGAACAGCTTAATCATAGTTCCTACAACAACAAAAAATATATATAAAAAAATGCATTGGTGAAAATTTGGCGAACACTGGCATGACTATGAGTTAAGAAATTATGATTTTGTTTAGTTTAAATTTAAAAAGAAAAGATCTACAAGAATCTATATGTGCAGATTAAGAATGAGAAATCAACATTGCATTTAAGATCAATCATTTCAACAAAAGATTGAGAATATAATATGGAATACAAAGCTGTTGAGGGACAAACTGGGTTCACAAGACTATCAGGTCGGAGGTAAGGATAAGGGTGCCTCTTTGGAGGCCCAACCCTAATCAAGTTTGTCTTTTTGTCCGTACATGTTAATTCCTCTTGACATCCATCGTCAGGGATGAATCCTGAGGCTTATACCCTCGCCTAAACTCCTCTGCAAGTTAAGTATACACATTTCTGACCTGTGTTTCAGGTTGAATCTTATTTGTTATCACGGTATCAGAGCAGGTTGTATAAGCTTGTTGTGTCTCTTTGACCTGATTGTTATCTTCTCGCTGCTTGGTTTGTTTCTTGACTCTGTTTCATCATGGCGCAGATAAATCTTGCTGAAATCAAAAGATTGGGAGGTGATGATGTTGAAGCCGACTCAAATGAACATAGTGAATTAATGGGTACTGATGGGTCTGTGATTCGTCTCTCCTCCGTAATAGATCAATATCACCCATTGTACCCCATGCAAGTGACCTCCCAGGTTTAAGCTTGGTCTCTTTTCCTCTTACTGGATCTGATAACTACACGTTTTGGATCAAATCTGTGCTTATGTTTCTGTTGGTTAAAAACAAGTTTGGGTTCATTAATAGTACCTATCCTAGGGATGTTGAGCCTGCGTTTCGTCATGTTTGGGATAGATGTAATGCGATGGTTATATCTTGGATTATGAACAATGTGTCTAAGGACTTGATGAGTGAATTTGTCTACTCTGGCGGTGCTTAGTTAGATTGGGAGGATTTGAAACAGCAATTTGATAAAATTAATGGAACTTGGATTTTTCACTTACATAGAGAAATCTGTAATCTAAGGCAAGGAACACTTTCAGACTGTTTATTTCACAAAACTGAAAATGATATAGGATGAATATAACTCGATGGTTGAACTGCCTCATTACGAATATGACAAATCCAAGAAGTATGTTGAGATACAGGAAATTCGGCAGCTATTCCAAATTATTATGGGGCTCAATGACAACTACTCAAGTGTTAGGACGCAGATTCTCCTACGATTTTTCCTTCTGAGTGTCAATGAAGTCTATGCCTTGGCGCAGCAAGAAGAGAGTCATTGTGACCTCATCAGTTCGAACAACGTAGATAGCAGCACGGAACCGCCAGCTCTTCTCATAGGAAAACTTGAAGCATGGAAGAGAAACCCAACAAATCCTCTTCTGGTAGGAAAATTTGAAGCATGGAGGAGAAATTCAACAAATCCTGAAATCATCTAGCACTACTGTAAGAAGAAGGGTCATATTAATTTTAAGAAGAAAGGGCATATTAAGGCCAACTACTTCAAACTCAAGAACAAAATGAAGAGTCAGTTTGAAGGACAAGCCCAAGGCGTGATTTCAAAATCATCTTAGACACATACATTTACTGCTCAAGTTGATAAATATGTTTTTTTTATTAAAGAGCAATTACCTGATCTCTTGTAGTCTTTAAAGAAGGAACATGAAGGATCAACAAATCTGCATAGCATAATTCTGGAACGCACGAGATGAAGAAATTTGGTGAATGATCAACACATTCGGCTATGTCAGATACTTGGGTTGTTTCATCTCTCTTTTTTTATGATAGTAATATGTGGACTGTTGACACTTGAGCCACTGATCACATGACTCAACATATAGACTAGCTAGGTAATATTGAACCCAACCCGAAAGTCAAATACTAAATTGCCAAATGGTAAAAGTTGCAAAACCACACATAGGGCTGGCAATTTCACTCACGACACGATAACACGATACGAACACGCACAAAAAAAGTCGTGTTCGTGTTTGCCTTTGATGGTACGATAACACGATTGTTTTTTCGTGTCGTGTTAGTGTTTATGTCTCAAAATACGATAACACGAAATAAACTAATAATTTATATACTATATTCATATCATTTTAAGAAATAAGGACCAAACGTAAAATATAAAAAACTGAAGGGACGTGTTTATGTTATTTAGGTCGTGTTATCGTGCAAACGTGTTATCGTGCTACGACTTTCCACGAATATTTTTGTGTTATCGTGTTCATGTCGTGTTGATACAATAAATTTCGTGTCGTGTGTCTGTGATACGATTACATTTTCATGTCGTGTTGGACTATCGTGTGCTATTACATCTCTTAACATG
Source organism: Chamaenerion angustifolium (assembly GCA_946814005.1). Taxonomy (NCBI): domain Eukaryota; kingdom Viridiplantae; phylum Streptophyta; class Magnoliopsida; order Myrtales; family Onagraceae; genus Chamaenerion; species Chamaenerion angustifolium. The sequence continues at coordinate 10,418,570 of OX328278.1, read as the reverse complement.
CACGATAGCACGCACGCACGAATTGTCAGCACTAGCTACACATGTTGGATCACATAGGATTAAGAGGTTGAACACTGTGTTATATGTTCCTGAACTGAAATTCGACTTGCTGTCCATTTCTAGACTGACAAAGGATTTGTGTTGTGCTGCAATTTTTTATCCAAATTCAATGGTATTACAGGAACTTTATAATGGGAAGGTTTTGGGGATTGGTAAGGAACATGATGATTTATATCACATGAAGTCTGAAGTCTCAAATATAGTCCTGCATATTGTAGCTGAATAAATATCACCTATGAAATGGCATAGAAGACTAGGAGACGTGCCTCTTTAGAGATTAAAGAAGTTTAAGTCTATTACTGTTGATGATGTTGATTTAGGTTGTTTAAACCATTGCAGTATATGTCCTATGTCTAGGCAAACAAGGTTTCCATTTCAATTAAAACAATCAAAGACTAACAAGTTGTTCGAGCTTGTTCATATGGACATTTAGGATCCTTACAAACATTGCACTCATGATACTTTCAAGTGTTTCTTAACCATTGTTGATAACTATTCAAAATGCACTATAGTTGTAGAGAGGAACCAAGGTTAACAATCATGATACGTTTGGACCAAGGGGAGTCCCATCAATTTTTGGGGGTTATTCAACTAATAAAAACAGGTATAAACTTATGAGTTTGCAGGACAAAATGTTCTACACCAGCAAGTACGTGCCTTTCAAGGAAGAAATATTACCTTTCAGATACAATAGAGGTACACCTCTCATGGGAAGCATACCTCATGAAGAGCCAGTCATAGACGTTGATAATGATAAGACGTTTACCCTATCCACAACAGAGACACATATTTAAAACAAACTGATGATCCTTGTGAGGATACTGAGAATACTGCTTCGGCCGAGCAAATGCTTGAAGTACCATGCAAAGAAAATACTTCCCTAACCAGTCATGAACAACAGCATGCTAGTGACAAAGACTCTGTTGATGACATGGTCATTCCAAGAAGATCTAGCCGTCCCAATGAAGGACTCTTATGGCATACTGACAATGTCATGCATGGTCAAAACAGTGTCAAGTTCCCTATTTGTAACTATGTTGATTATTCACATTTGTCACCTAATTATAAGACTTTTGTTGGGCACATTTCCAGGGCATTGAACCTATTCATTATGCATAAGCCATCAAGGACTCACGATGGGTAGCTGCAATGAAGGCAGAAATAAAAGCACTACAGCAGAACAATACTTGGGGACTCATTCACCTACCTCAAGGTAAACATTCTATTGGATGTAAATGGGTAATCAAAATTAAGTATAAAGGTACGAGACCATAGAAAGGTTTAAGGCTAGATTTATTACTAAAGGATATAGTCAACTTGAAGGATTAGATTACAATGAAACATTTTCCCATGTTGTTCGTATGACCATTGTTCGTACCATTCTTGTTGTTGCCTTCCTTCAAGGAGATTTAGATGAGGTATATATGACTCTCCCACCCCCGGGTTTGGTGGAATGAGAGAGAATAGAGTTTGCAAACTTAGAAAATCCTTGTACGGACTTAAACAAGCCTCTCGGCAGTGGAACCTCAAGCTTATTAATGTCCTTGTTCAACTAGGGTACAACGAAAATAAGCTTGACTATTCTCTCGTTAGTAAACAAACAAATGGGAAAACTGTTATGGTTCTAGTATATGTTGATTACATTGTGATCACTGGAAATGATAATCAGATGATAGGTAAATTGAAAAAGGATTTGCAACACAATTTCAAAATTAAGGACTTGGGAAATTTGATATTTTTCTTGGGGCTTGAAATCCTCAGATCAACCAATGGAATCATCCTAAATCAAAGAACATTTGCTCTCGAACTCATTTCTGAAATGGGAATGGGAGGCTCCAGGCCTACTTTTATTCCTCTTGAGCAAAATGAAAAAATTACTTCACATGAGTTCGATCAGTCTTTTCCAGGTAATAGAGAGGACAAGTTGTTTGGAAATGTCACCTCCTACAAGAGAGTGATGGAAAAATTCTTGTATCTGACGAATATAAGACCGAACGGACATTGCTTTTTCCGTCCAAACTCTAAGTCAGTATATGCAAAAACCAAAACATTCCCAGTACGAAACTGCTATGAGGATCATCAGGTATGTCAAAAACGAACCTGACCTTGGAAGTATGTTGCCTAGCTCTAGTAGTACAAACATGATGGCCTTTTATGATGTTGATTGGGCTTCGTGCCTTTATAGTTGAAAATCTGTGAGGGGGTATTGTGTTAAAGTTGGAGATTGTTTGGTCTCTTGGAAAGTCAAGAAGCAAAGCACAATAACGAGATCTTCAGCTAAAGCTGAACATAGAAACATGGCCTCTATTGTTGCTGAAATAATTTGGTTAAAAATATTACTGGAAGAGCTTGACATTAAGCAAAACAAACTTGTTCTTATTTTTAATGACGGTAAGTCAGACATACAGAATTACAGATTTCCTCGCATCCTGTATTTCATGAGAGAACTAAACACACTCACATTGACTTTCATTTCAGAGGAATCGTTGAAACAAGGTATGTTAGTACCAAGGAACAACAAACAGATCTTCTCAATTCTCACAAAAAGATTGAATAAACAACAGCATGACTATTTGGTGAGCAAATTTGGAATGAAGAATTTGTACTCCACAGTTTGTGGGGGAGTGTTCAGAGACAAACTGGGTTCACAAGACTAGCATGCTGGAGGTAAGGATAAGGGTGCCACTCTGGAGGCTCAACTCTAATCAGGTTTGTCTTCTTGTCCGTACAAGTTATTTGTCTTGGTCCCCAAGACAAATGACCACTATATAACAGAGGGGTTAGCCAATGATGAGGTATATCAATTCCTCGATATCCATTGACACGAATGAATTATGAGGCCTATACCCTTGCCCAAACTCCTCTGCAAGATAAGTATACACATTTCTGACCAGTGTTTCAGGTTGAATCCTATTTGTTATCAGAAGCGCTGAGACACTAAGGCAGAAAAGAGAATAAGCAAGTTTGGAAAATTAAATTCCAGTGGAGAAGCAAGTGTGAAGCTGCAAGGGTTAATGAACTCTAAAGAAGAGTATGAAGCAGAAACATAGGAAGTTCTTGGTTTGCCTCGATAAATGAAGCAATGAAGATGCGTTACATCAACAATATAATAGATTTTTCTTTCACATATTTGCTGCATAGAGGGAAGATACTGTTCAATTAATAGGACAATGATTAAAAGAAGAACCACGACGATCCGCATCAGCAACAGCCAATCGAAATTTCATATCTACAAATTGGAAAGGCATAAGTTCCACTAGCTAAAAGTCGAGGCAGATCTTGAACAACCAATAGCTCTAGCTAGAACTCTATTCAAAATTCATGGCTTCGAGCTTCCGTAAGATAACTTTTTCTGTCTAAAATGGAAAGAGGAACGGTACCCTCAACGTTGAACGACGTAAGACAAAGAAGGATCTTGGCCTCCTAGATAGGGTTTCTGCGATGATGGAGCAGAGGAGAATCACCTCCAGCTAGGTTTGAAGGAGAGGAGGTTGGACCGAAGCTTCAGAAGCGCCTGCGCTATGTAGATTATGATGTTTCTATTTTATAATGAAAAATGTTATAAAATAATCCAACATATTTATATAAAATTATTTTTTAACTCAAAATATCTATCTATCATGTATATATATATATTAATTTAGAGGGTTTGGCTATTTCGATAGGCGCCACTTCTTCATCAAATAACTACACAAAGTTGGTGGTCAGGAATAGAATAGTTAAAGTTCTCAACTCTATGTAGCCTGGGGATCTCAGCATCTCGGTCTGTTCTTAGTGCGGTGACTCACCGTGATGGAGGCTCGGCAAAAGCCTACGACCAACGACAAGCTGCAGGCTCCTCCGGGGGATGAGGATGATCTGATGGATACAGAGATGGAACCTACAAAGGAAATGCAGCATCAAAGAGTCTCTTACAAATCGAAACTCACGGGGTTATCCCGGGAGCTTTTGAGAAAGCATTTGAATTCGAACAATACCTGTTCAAGGATGTTGAAGAGGAATTGGATGATCACCCGGATGAAGACTGTATTAAGATCTTCTTCTCCCGGGAAGAGAAGATGGCGATGAGAAAGAAACATGCTTTGGACATCATAATCAAGCTGTTCGAGAAATCAGTTGACTATAGGTTCCTAATCAGAAAGCTTAACAGCTTGTGGAGAACATCGGCTAACTTCGAAGTGATGGATCTGTCAAATGGATTCTATAAAGTGACATTTCAAAATAAAGAGGATTTGGATAGAGTGTTAAAGGGGGGGGCATGGTTTGTGAACTCAAGCTTTCTAACCATGAGGATGTGGGAACCAAAATTCCAACCGGTTATAGCAACATTCTCGGCGGCTGCTATTTGGATTCGGATCCCCCTTCTATCTTCGGAATACTATGATCTGAACTCACTAAATAAGATTGGTAACAGCTTGGGTGCATTGCTTAAACTGGACATTGCTACTATCAATGGGGAGAGGGGCAAATTTGCTAGACTATGCATTCAAATGGATCTCAATAAACCTCTACCTCTATTCCTGCGAATTGATAATATGTACCTTGAACTAGTGTATGAGGGGCTATCATCTCTCTGTTTTGATTGTGGGATGATTGGGCATAAACGTCAATTCTGTGAAACAAAGAAGGACAAATGTTACCCGGATCGGAGGATGGAGGATCGGGGCCACGGGCAAGCCAGCGAAGAGGAGGGGCCCGCAAGTAGAGGCCAGACCATTCCGACGGAGGAACAAAGCAGCTCGGTCCAGGGAGCCGCGAGCCAGGAAGAGGGTCTGAATCGGGATTACGGATCGTGGATGATGGTGCAGAAACGGAGAAAGCCGCCGGTCAGACTCGGGTTAACTCCGACCGATAAAGACACGACCATCGAAACGGGCGAGCCGACCAGACTAAGTGGTGGACAGGGAAAGATGGGGAGAAGGGTTTGGGAACAGGGGAGCGTGGCCAACGGGAAGAAGGAGTGGGAGAAGGAGGGAAATGGCAACGGGAAGAAGGAATGGGGGAAGGGGAAGTCTGTCAGCTTTGTGCAGACCTCACGTGCTGAAGAAGGAGGGGGAGTAGGTCGGATGGGCTTGAAAGCGCAGGTGGGCCGGACAGGACTGATCAGCCCAGGAGTGAGGGCTACATGGGTCGGGGCAAGGAACAGATCAGGCCGGACGAATCGGGCCGGGATATGGGCAGATTTCCAGACTTGAGCATGATTGGATCCAGAAAGAGTAAAGGGGATAGGGGCACGATCGGGAGAGGATGGTTTGGCGAAGGGGACGATGGGAGAGTTGAAAGCGGTGGGAACAGATGGAAACTTGAGAGGGACTAATCCAAATCAAGGTCGGTGGGAGCGGGCAAGGCTCTTGTTGGAGGGACCGCAGGGAGGAGAAGGTGTGATTAGCCCCCAGGTTCGGGTCCAGCAACAAATCGAAATGATCAACCGTGCCCATTGCAACCGGAACCTTAATAGTGAGGTTGGCGCGTTAATAGTGGTGCCGAGTGGGAGATCATCGGACCGGAAAAGGAGCAGATCTCCGATGAGGAAGCCGGATGGGTCGGGTTTAGCCCATCGTGGGGGAGACACCGAATGAGGGAGTGCTATTCCCTTTTGTGTTTTTTTTGTTTCTCTGTTTTTATCTACGGATTTTATGATTAGTACATCTTATGCTATTGAGGGAGGGGTAGATCTGTTAGGAAATTCGAACTCGAATAGGGGGATTCTAATTTTAAAATCATTGCCTGGAATTGTAGGGGGTTAGGCAGTAACTTGGCTATTAACTCGGTGAAGGATCTGATGCGCAGGATCAAGCCGGACATGGTGATTCTGACTGAAACGATGATCAGTGCTGACAAGATCATCGATCAAGCAAAGAGGCTTAATTTCGACAGGTTTGAAGGGGTGGATGCCAGAGGACTGAGTGGTGGATTACTCATTCTCTGGAATTCAGCTACTATGCACATGGAGGTCCTGGGAACCACGGAACAGGAAATTCATGTCGCGGTTAAGGTACACTTTACTAATCAGTCTTGGATGTTATCGGTCATTTCTGCTAGTGTAGTTTGGGAGGAAAAACAAATTTTGTGGGATAATCTGAAAGAGGTGTCTAGCTATATGAATGTTGCTTGGGTAGTCTTAGGTGATTTTAACGATGTTATTAGTCAAGAGGAAAAGAGAGGGGGCAGACCGATTGACTTAAATCGTGTGAATAGATTCAAGGACATGCTAGATTATTGTGGTTTGATCGATCTGGGGTTCTCGGGACCCAGTTCACGTGGGCTAAAATGTGTAGAAACAATAATTTTGTCCAACAGAGGCTTGATAGGGTGGTGGCTAATTCAGATTGGATAGTTAACTTCCCCAATGCTAAGGTGTCCCACCTGCCTAGGCTTAGGTCGGACCATTGTCCTTTATTACTCCAGCTTAATAGGGAGGATCCTAGTAGGCCGGTGAGACCCTTTAGATGTGAACCCATGTGGTTAGATCACCCGGATTTCAAAAATTTGGTCTTTAAAACTTGGGATAGTGCGGCGGATAACCACCAAGAGGCTACTAGGATGTTCCCCGATAGGGCTAGAGGTTGGAACATGCGTGTCTTTGGAAACGTTTTTAAAGGAAAACCAGAATCCTGGATCATCTTGAGAGGATCCAGGAGAGGATCTTGATTAGCCAAACTGAGTTTGATCTTGAGAGAGAGCATGAGTTTCGGGCCGAGTATGCGACGATCCTTAGTCAAGAGGAGCTGCTTTGGGCGGCCAAATCCAGAGCTAAATGGATTGAGGACAGGGATAGGAACACTAAGTATTACCATGTTACCACCTTGGTCAAGAGAAATAGGTCTCACATTAGAGCTATTAATTAGGAGTGGGAACAATGGGTTTACGATACTGACCAGATCAAGGACACGTTCCAAAGTTTCTTTACTAAACTGTTCACTACGGACAAGTCGGAGGTCCCCATCAACCCGGAGTTGGAGTTCAATCCCCCTGGGACTCTGACTCCCCATATGGTGAGCTGTTTGAGTCGCGAGGTCTCTGAGTGTGAAATCTGGGGTGCTCTTAAGTCGATGGGGCCTCTGAAAGCCCCAGGACCTAATGGGCTTCATTCCACGTTCTACCAAAAAAACTGGGAGATTGTGGGGAGCTCGGTCTGTCGCCTTATTAAAGGGGCGTTTGAGGGAAACCAGCTCCCCGCTAGGATGAATGACACGCTCCTGTGTCTGATTCCGACGATGGGGAAGTCGGTCATGGTGAAGCAGTTCAAACCCATCAGCCTCTGCAATACCCCGTATAAGCTGCTATCGAAGGTTATTGTCAACATAATGAGGCCATTTATGCACCATCTGATTTCCCCTTTCCAGGCTAGTTTCATTCTCGGGAGACGTGCGAGTGATAATGTAGTGATCCTTAGGGAAGCTCTGCTCTCGGTGGACAATAAGAGAGGTAGGTCGGGTCTTATGGTCCTTAAGTTGGATCTAGAGAAAGTTTACGATAGAGTTGAATGGGATTTCATCCGTCTAACTTTGTCTCACTTTAATTTCCCTGCTATGATTATGAACTGTGTCTCTTCTACTTCGGTCTCCATTTTGTTGAACGGGGGGAAACTGGAGCCTATCTACCCGTCTAGGGGGTTCCGGCAAGGGGGTCATCTATCCCCGTATCTCTTTATCATGTGCATTGACTATATCAGCTTCCTGATTGAGGAGGAAGTGAAGAGGGGTAAGTGGAAACCCCTCAGTCTGGGTAGACAGTCCATCAAGCTTTCTCATTTACTATTTGCGGATGATCTGATCCTTATGGGTGCGGCTACGGTGGAAAACTGCCAATCGATAAAAAAGATCCTCCATGTGTTCTGTTCGGCCTCGGGCCAGAAAATTAACTTTGATAAGTCCCAAGTCGTTTTCTCAAAGAACTTGACTGTGGAGACGACTACCCAGTTAGCGGGGTGTTTGGGGCTTAATAAGGTGGATAACTTATCCGATTATTGGGTTTCCCTATGAAGCTATCAAGTAAGGAGGTGAAGTCTTTCGACTTCATCCTGGATTAAGTTCGGGCGAAACTCGCGGGATGGCGGGGTAAGCTGCTGTCCATGACGGGCCGCGGGATTCTTATAAATTCTGTTATGTCTGCGATTCCGGCCTATTATATGCAATGCACTCACCTTCCATCTTATACTTGTAAAATGTTAGATAAACTGAACAGGGACTTTCTATGGGGCTCGTTGGAAGACAAAATAAAACTGCATAAGTTGAGTTGGGAGGTGATCACGCTCCCCAAAGATAAGGGTGGTTTGGGTATGCATCGGACTAGAGAAATAAACCGGGCAATGAATACAAATCTGGCTTGGAGAATGGACATGTCAAAGGCTCTTTGGGCATGTGTTCTGAAGGACAGGTATTTTAACCTGACAAGGAGGGAAAGAACGGGAGGATCAGTCACTTGGAAAGCCATTTGCCAAGGTAGGGCCGATATGCATGAAGGTGAGGGATGGATACCGGGGGATGGAAGAGACATCAACCTGTGGCACGACAAGTGGTTGGGGCTGACCCCATTGCGGGGGCTGTTGCAGGGTCCCTTGGCATTAGGGGAGGGAGACCAAAAACTTAGTGACATTCTCGGGGAAAATGGAGAGTGGGTTATCTCTGGTCTCTCCTTCCAGATACCGACTCACATTTACGAGACGATCAGAGCTATTCCGAGGAGCCTAGGTCACGGGACTCGGGACAAACGAATATGGTTGGGTTCGCCGTCGGGGACCCCATCCGTGGCCTCGGCCCACAGGATCATCACGATGCAAAGACACAACCACATTGACCAAGAATCGGGTAAGTGGAATTGGATCTGGAAATGTGAAAATATTCCTAGAATCAAACACTTTCTATGGTTGTGCAACTATGACAGGATCCCTACCGCGTCTATGCTAAGGAGACGAGGTATGGACATTGACCCAATCTGTAAAATTTCTGGCATGGCCGAAGAGGACACTCTTCATGTTTTGCGGGATTGTAAGGTTACTAAACATGTATGGTTGGATATTGGTACCCCTGATGGTATTGAGCTCCAGGGGGGCCAATTAGCGACTTGGCTTAAATCAAACTGTCAAGAGGTTCGGGAGTACAAGGAGGGAGTGCCATGGTGTTTGATCTTCACCTCTGCTGTGTGGTATATTTGGAAAAATAGAAACTCTTTTGTGTTTAATAACAAATTCCTAGATAGAGATATCGTGAGTTTAATTGTTTTGCAGGCTAAAGACGTTTCCTCGATATTAGCAAAGACAAAGGGTACCCGAAGCAAAATGGAGATCGATGTGTGGTGGAGTCCCCCAGAATGGGGTTGGTTCAAACTGAACACTGATGGGTCAGCTATAGGAAATCCGGGTCCAGCAGGGTGTGCGGCGATCCTTAGAAACCACCTTGGAGGTTGGGTGAGGGGAGCCCAAAGGAAGCTGGGTATCACCAACAGCTTAGTCGCTGAGCTTTGGGGGATTAGGGACGGGCTTATGCTGGCAATGAAGATGGGAATCCAGGATCTCCATGTGGAGTCAGACGCAAAAGAGGCCATAGGTATGATAGTAGAAGAAAGTATGGAAGATAGACCACTAACTCCCTTTATTGTTGATTGCAGGAGGTTCATCTCGGGATTTAGGAGAATCAAGCTGAGACACATTTTCAGGGAGGGGAACGGAGTCGCGGATAGCTTGGCGAAGGAAGCGGTCAACTTGGATGTAAATTTTGTAGAACTTGAATTCCCCCCGCCGAGGGTGAGGGCTTGTATTAGATTAGACGTTATGGGTGCTGCCAAAACCAGAAGTGTAGACGTACTTAGTCGGGTTTGATAATGAATGTTTCTCATATTTACCAAAAAAAAATATATATATATATATATTAATTTGTAGGATGTATATTTTTTTTTTGATCGAACGAAAGGAATGGCCTAGTAGTGGCTCAGCCTAGAGTTGGGAGGCCGGTCCTTCGGACACAAGTTGAACCATTCCCAAGAGCACTTGGGGGATTTCGAACTCGTGACCCTGGAGCCAAACAACTTTGGAGTCAGCGCTCTCAACCACTAAACCACAACTGTAGGTGGTGTAGGATGTATATAAGGTTGATAAATAAGCAAAATGGATTTTTTAATCCAATTTTATTGGTCCATCTAGATTATATATTACAATTGCCTAGGTTACATCATATTTTTGTACATGTGGATACTTTGAAATTGTTTAAAAACACCATAATGAACCTTAAAAACAGCTTAAATTTATCACATTTATTACAAACCAATTAATCAATATTTTTAATTTTTTGTAAACTTAGTTATCTTCATTTTAATTAAAAACATATATTAATAATTATGTATTTTTAATATAGTTTATTCACAAACCTATATTTGTAGCTTGTGGGATTGTAATTCAAAATCAAATCATTAGGGTTTTATTAATTTTAATATATTAAAATTTATAATTAAAAATAATAAAATACAAAAAATTATTTATGAGTATGTTTAAAATATAAAATTTATCATATGAACCAAAATTATAATTATTATTACTAATTTTTTAAATATATATCTTTTTTTTATATGTTCATACTTTGTAGACAACATATGTAATAATTACTATGCTGAAATTATTACTTCAAACATAAAAGTAACATGTAAAAATACAAAATTATTACTACTATACCAAAAAATATTTTAAATTATCTATCTATCTATATATTAATTTGGCTAGGATGTATATAATGTTGGCAAGTAAGCAAAATGAAATTTTCTATCCAATTCTATTGGTTCACTTAGATTGTATGATATAATTGTCTATGTGACCTTGTATTTTTGTACATGTGGATACTTTGAAATTGTTTCAAATCACCATATTGAACCTTAAAAGCCCTTTAAATTTATCACATTTATTACAAACCAATTAATCAATATTTTTATTTTATTTTTAAACTTAGTTTTCTTCATTTTTAATTAAACAAATATATTAATAATTATGGATTTTTAATATATTTTATTCACAAATCTATATTTGTAGTTTTTGGGTTTGTAATTCAAAATCAATTCATTAGGGATTTATTAATTTTAATATATTAAAATTTCTAATTATAAATAACAAAATACACAAAATTATTTATGAGTGTGTTTAAAATATAAATTTTATCATATGAACCAAAATTCTAATTATTATCACTAATTTTTTAAATATATATCTTTTTTTATATGTTCATACTTTGTACTTTTGTAGACAACATAGGTAATAAATACTATGCCGAAATTATTACTTCAAACATAAAATTAACATGTAAAAATCCATAACGAAAATTATTTTTAATTAATACATAATATCATAATTAATAAATACAAATATTTGTAAAAAAACTTTAATCCTTTATTAGTTAATATGATATCCAATGCTCACATATTTATTATTTATGTATGTGTTTGTAACATTTTAATGTCAAATAACTCAAATTACCTTTAACATAAAAATATAATTATTAATAGATATTTTCCAATAATTTTTCTTCATTAATAAATTGTTACGTTAGTATTTGAACTTTGAAACTCAACACATTAATCATGACGAGTATAAAGTTATATCTTTATTATTAAGAAAAATCAGACAAAACAATTGTATATTTGATATTTCAAAACTAATATAATTATATATATATATATATAATTATTTTATAAATTTAATATTTTATTATTATAAAATAAATAAAAAATAATATATTTAATTTATTGCGCAAAGCGCGGACGAGATATCTAGTTTATATACTAATTTGACTTAAACTTCCATGATTATGACACATAAATTTTAGAGGTGCTTAGTTGTCAAAATGAAGTGTTTTCTTTGGTTATTAAATTTATTGTGTAACGTTCAATGGCATGGACTCGACATGTGTACCTTTAGAAGTTCTAAAATATCTTCCGAACTTCTCATCGCTTCTCACAGTGCGTTTCATAATTCTTTTTTTTTTATCAAAGGAAGCGCTTTACTTGAAGAAATAAAACGTCGTGACACGGGGTCACGGAAGTTCAAGATTACAATCATTCACTAATAATCGAACTAATGGTAGTGGTGGTCTTTCGACCCAATCATTTAGACTCACTCCCATTCTAGCTTGTTTTGCTATCCAATTCGCACATTCGTTTGATGTCCTTGGAATATCTCTCCATTGCACACATTCGATTCAGTTTCCTAGTACTCCAATGTTCCATTGTGGTTGCTTGTCTCCAATGCATCGACTCTCCTTGTATCTGTTTGTGGACCGTTTGTGAGTCCGTTTCCATGATGATGCTTTGCTATCCCCGTTCAATTGCTAGCCTTATGCCTTCTTGTAGGGCCAGTGCTTCCATGATGTCAATGTCATTGCTCCACTCCCTACGGTTCATTCCTCCTACCACTTTGCCTTCGCTATCCCTTGCTATGACTCCTATTCCCGCTATTCGTGTTTGCTTGCACCACGATGCGTCACAATTGATCTTGATGGTATTGCCGGTTGGGGATCTCCATGGTTCGGTCTGCCTTCTCCCTTGGGTTATAGGTGTTGTCTGTCTGGTTGCCTTTTGCTCGACGAAGGCTTGTTGGATCTCGGAGGTAATCACCATTGGGTTCAGCATCTTGTTCTCGAAAGCGGTCTTGCATCGTGCCTTCCATATGTGCCAACATGTGAGGAGGGTTTTTACCCACCTTTGCTCACGGTCCACGCCTTGGCTCCCCTGTTCGTTCCATCTCGACTCGAGCCATGTCGTCACGTCCGGGTTGTTGGTTCGGTCGATGTGGATACCTAGTAGGCCTAACCACACCGGTTCCGTCCATGCGCATCCTAGAAGCATGTGTTCCCTTGTCTCCTCCTCCCCACAAATTGGACATGTCGGGTTAACATCCATCCCCCTCCTAACCAAATTTGACATCACGGCTAGGGAGTTCGTGGCTAGCCTCCATATGAAATTCTTTACCTTTGGGAGAACTTTCGATGCCCATATGGTCTTCCATAGATCGGCATTTGCATGTGTCCCCACATGTTGGCCCGGGTCCTCGCGAAGCTTGTGGTAGACCGATCGCACTTGGGTCGACCCATCCTTTGTGTGGGGTCAAATGTACAGGTCCCTCCCCCCTTCCGTTGGTAGTGGCATGTTTAGAATATGTTTGGCATCTACATGGTTGACTATGCTTCTCCCCATAGGTTCGTTCCATCTCCCCTCGGGTGTTATCAAGTGACTTGCCCTTAGTTCACTCCCATGTTCCACAATGTGTTCGGATCCGACTCTTCATCCCTCCTTTGAGTGTATCCACGGGTCCTCAAACACTCGTACGTCCTCTCCCGAACCGATCAACCATAGCCCCTCCTTCTTCAGAACAGGTACTCTGCTAAACACCCAAAATAATACCGACATTGTCCTAATTCCCAAAGTGTCGAACCCTACACTACCAACTGATTTTAGACCTATTAGCTGTTGTAATTTCCTTTATAAAATCATCTCAAAAGTGTTGGTGAACCATTTAAAGATATATCTAGCAGATCTTATCACTCCCTTTTAGAGTGCATTTATATCAGGTAGACATATACATGATAACATCATGGTGGCGCGTGAAGTTTTCCATCACCTACACATGATCACGAAGGATAATACGTCTGAATGCGCACTCAAGATTGACATGCAGAAGGCCTATGATAGGGTGGAGTGGGACTTCCTCCTGAACACGCTAAGGAAGAGGGGTTTTGCGGATAGATGGCTCGGATGGATCCGAGAATGCATATCGACGACCACATACCAAGTGGTACTCAATGGGGATCAATCTGAAATAATCAAGCCAACACGAGGAATAAGACAAGGTGATCCACTATCTCCCTACCTATTCATTCTACTGGCGGATGTACTATCAAGGAGAATAGGTGGGGCGCCCCGGGAAGAGCAAATTCAGGGAATCAGGATGAGGAGACAATGCCCGGAACTAAACCACATGTTCTTTGCGGATGACTCCCTATTCTTCATAAAAGGCACAACAGAGAGTGCTACCAACCTAAGAGAGATTCTGGAGTCATATTGTTGGGTGTCAGGACAGCAGATCAACATAGCAAAGTCGACCCTATATTTCAATAAAGGGGCAAACCGGGATGATAGGGGGGATGTTGAGGCAGCACTAAACATCCAGAGTACGAGTGACCCTGGGAAATACTTGGGTTTGCCTTCGATATGGGGGCGATAAAAAAAGGAGGCACTAGGATCACTCAAAACAAAGATCAAGGAGAAATTAGAGGGGTGGATGCCAAAAACTCTGAACCAGGCGGGGAAAGAAGTCCTAATCAAAGCGATCATCACAGCGATCCCCACATATGTGATGAGTGTGTTCCACCTACCCAAAACATGGTGAGCGAAGATCAACGCACTCATTGCAAATTTCTGGTGGTGGCAAACAGTTGGCGGGAAGAGAACACACTGGAGAAGATGGGAGGTACTCACGAAAGCTAAACAAGTGCGGGGACTTGGATTCCGGGAACAACAAAGCTTTAACTTGGCGTTGCTCATAAAGATGGTTGCCCGCATAATAGAGGAACCGAATACACTATGTGCCCAAGTCCTAAAGGGTATGTATTATCCTCGCACGTCCTTCCGAGAGGCAAAACGAGGAGGCCGTTCGTCGTGGGGGTGGAGTAGCAGTACGTTTCAGAATCCATCTCACATTCTCATTTATTACCATTATTTTATTTCATTTATTAATATATTACTATTTATTGGGGGAACTTTCATGATTACAACACATAAGCTTTTGAGATGCTTAGTTGTCAAAAATAAATGTTTTCATGCGCTCTTAAATTTATTTTATAACGTTCGACGATATGGACTCGCCATGTGTACCTTCAAAATATCTAAAATATCTTTGGAACTTCTCATCGTTTCTCATGGTACGTTTCAGATTTCATCTTGCGTTTTCATTTATTAACATCATTTTATTTTATTGACTAATATATTACTATAAGAAATACTTCATTTTATTGATTCTTCTTTTAAAAAATATGATATGATTTGATATTTTTTTAATTATAGTTATATATTTATTGTGCAAAGTATAATAAATATTATATTACTAAAATATTAAAAAAAATGAAAAAATGTATACATGTTAGATTTCTCATATTAGGCATATATTAGCATGCCTGATTAAATATTAATTATAAAAATATATTGATGATACCTTTTTAAATATTATATACAATTTTCATGAAAAATATTGATGATACCTATTCAAATATTATATACAATTTGTTTTAAAAAAAATAGTGCTACGATGTTATCATCATCCAAGTCATTATCATTAGTTTTGAAATAGTTATAATAATGGGAATTTTTTTTATCATAAATAGTTAGTAATATAAGTTTATTATACAAACCAAAAATTAATAATATTCTTCTCATTGTCATTATTTTATTTATTAATATATTACTAATTGTCGAGAAAAAATTAGTATTTTATTTTTCTAATTCTAAAAAGGGATAAATACCGAGGAGCTACATGAATTTTGGACGTTTTGCAACGAACTACGCGAACTTTAAAAAATTAAAACGAGATACCTCAACTTGGACGAAGGTGCAAATAACTACCTCTGTTCAATTTACCATCAACTGTTGACAAAATTTCGACGGAAATTCGTCGAAAAATCGGTAAAAATTGAACGGAGGTAGCTATTTGTACCTTCATCCAAATTGAGGTAACCCGTTTTGAATTTTTAAGGTTCGGGTAGCTCGTTGCATAACGTCCAAAGTTTAGGTAGCTCATTGGTATTTAACCCTTTTAAAAAATACAAAGAAAATACTTAATATTAGTTATATATTTTCAATACAAATTCTAATAAATGTTGTAATCTATTTGTCTATATATCTTCAATGGTAAATATATATATATATATATATATTATCGTTTCATAAGTTTATACATTACGACCTAAAAAAATAGTTATGTATAAAATGTTACAAAAATAGTTATAATTCTAATTATATTGACAAGTATTATAGTTTATACAATATAAATATGCACACATATTATTATATACAAATTAACATATATCATTTTTAATTCATTTCATCGTCTTTTGTAACATATATTAGCAGTTAAGAAAAACATATGTATCATATTAATAATAGTTTATATCCATTTTTAGTATTACATCTTGCTAAATCATAATTTATTTTTAGGGTTAATGGTCAATGTGCCCCCTAAAGTTTGGATAAAATTTAAGAATCCCCCTTAATGTTTAAAATTTTAGTCCTAATGTTTGGACGAAATCAAAAATCCCTCCTTTCCGTCATAAGACCGTTTATTTGAGACGGTAAACCGAACATGTGCCCTGCACATGCCTTTACTTAAGTTGAAAAGACACAACATCCCTTACTTTGACAAACTTTAGGGGAAATATTAAACAAGTTCAATACATTAAGGGGATAGTTAATCCACCTGGAAAATTTCAAGAACATCGAATCTTCATTGCAGAACCAAAAATCAGTTTCATACAGCAACATTACATACTTCATAACGTACTTCTTACATGATTCATTACAAATCACTATACCAACCGAATATCAACCGATTGAACTACCAAAGGCAAACGCCCATCTAACTCATCATTAATTCGAGTACTACTATGGCTAGCTAGAGAGAGAGAGATGGGGAAGGATGGTGGTGGGAGAAGGAAGGGAGAAGAACAATTTCTACGGAAGGATATGTTCTATGGAAGGGAGAAGAACAATTTCTACAAAAGGGAGAAGAAAGAGAGAGAGAGATGGGGAAGGATATGTTCTACGGAAGTCCAACTTCTGGGCGAAAGCTTGAAGAGCAGCTTGAAGTTCCATGGAGGGCATTTTTGTCCATTTAATATAAAAAAAGTCACGTGATCTGTACATGATGACATTCCTGTTAGTGTTAAACGGAAATTGGACGGAATGGGAGGATTTTTGATTTCGTCCAAACATTAAGACTAAAATTTAAAATTTTAAACATTAAGGGGGATTCTTAAATTTTGTCCAAACTTTAGGGGGCACATTGACCATTAACCCTTATTTTTATAATAACTTAATGATTTTTTTACACTATGCGCAAAGCACATATTAGTTGCCTAATTTTAAGTCGTTCAATATGTTTAAAAACTATGGTAATTGGTCATTCCGTAATTTTTTTGTTAAATACATTTTATATTTATAAAATTAACTAAATACTTTTTTAAATGTTTCAATTACACCCACAAACTTAAATTAATGTTACAATTAAATCCTGACTCCAATTGAGTCTCAATTAGAGGTCTTATGGTATGGGTTCAAACATAGAACATATCGCCTAAGTCCGAACCCAACCTGATCGAGTCAATTGGGGCTCAAATTGAACCTCAATTAGGGGTCTTATGATCTGCACTTGGACCCAGACTAGATCCCAGACCTTGGGCAACCTGGTCTGGGTTCAGACCTAGACCATAGGACCCCAAATTGGGTCTGAGTCAAGCTGGGATTTAATTGTAACATTAGTCAAGCTGAGACCCCAAGTGTAACATTAATTGTACAATTGTAACGTTTAGAAAAGTATTCAGTTAATTTTGTAAATTTGAAAAGTATTTAACAAAGAATTTTAACGGATGATTGACGGAATGATGAATTACCATTAGTTTCAAATATATTAGAGCATTCATCATCACAAAAAAAATTGTTCGTGAAAATATGTTTAACTATTTTCAAACTTTACCCTTCTATATATTTTGTATATTCCATGTTATCTCGTTCGCTCAATAATTACTTTGCAAAAATGGATTGATTTTCAAAATTTGACTCCATTTAAAATTTATTTGTCGAATTAAGCTTCTCTGAAAAAGTATTAAAAGTTCTAAATACGAATTTGCACTTCTCCATGAATTTGCATTCTCAAACCGACATATAATAATAAGGGATTAACTCTCTACCAATGTCCGAGTTCGACGAAAATTGTGTTTGATAAAGTTACAACGTAAGTCATTTCTTATATAATTTAGAGTGGAGTGAGTCCACATGAACAAATTTATTCAAGATCATGACCAACCAACAATGATTGACTCTAAGCATTTAGGCAACATGCTATATGAGATATAATCCATTGACTTACAAGATCTCTAAGTCCTAGTTGGAGGAGCACACATAACATTGCTTTGTTTAAATACGGCTAGGAAGCGGATGAAGAATTGGTTATGCAAGAAGCGTTGAAATACAAACAATGTATGCGACCAAGTTAAGGTTAATTATTGGGTTTGCCTTTGATATGGGGGCAATAAAAAAAAGGAGGCACTAGGATCACTCAAAACAAAGATCAAGGAGAAATTAGAGGGGTGGAGGCCAAAAACTCTGAACCAGGCGGGGAAAGAAGTCCTAATCAAAGCGATCATCACAACGATCCCCACATATGTGATGAGTGTGTTCCGCCTACCCAAAACATGGTGAGCGAAGATCAACGCACTCATTGCAGATTTCTGGTGGGGGCAAACAGTTGACGGGAAGAGAACACACTGGAGAAGATGAGAGGTACTCACGAAAGCTAAACAAGCGGGGGGACTTGGATTCCGGGGACTACAAAGCTTTAACTCGGCGTTGCTCAAAAAGATGGTTGCCCGCATAATAGAGGAACTGAATACACTATGTGCCCAAGTCCTAAAGGGTATGTATTATCCCCGCACGTCCTTCCGAGAGGCAAAACGAGGAGGCCGTTCGTCGTGGAGGTGGAGTAGCAGTACGTTTCAGAATCCATCTCACATTCTCATTTATTACCATTATTTTATTTCATTTATTAATATATTACTATTTATTGGGGGGAACTTTCATGATTACAACACATAAGCTTTTGAGATGCTTAGTTATAAAAAATACATGTTTTCATACGCTGTTAAATTTATTTTATAACGTTCGACGATATGGACTCGCCATGTGTACCTTCAAAATATCTAAAATATCTTTGGAACTTCTCATCATTTCTCATGTTACGTTTCAGATTTCATCTCGCGTTTTCATTAACAGCATTTTATTTTATTGACTAATATATTACTATTTATTACTATAAGAAATACTTCATTTTATTGATTCTTCTTTTAAAAAATATGATATGATTTGATATTTTTTTTAATTATAGTTATATATTTATTGTGCAAAGTATAATAAATATTAAATTACTAAAATATAAAAAAAAAAATGAATAAATGTATACATGTTAGATTTCTCATATTAGGCATATATTAGCATGCCTGATTAAATATTAATTATAAAAATATATTGATGATACCTTTTTAAATATTGTATACAATTTTCATGAAAAATATTGATGATACCTATTCAAATATTATATACAATTTGTTTTAAAAAAAATAGTGCTACGATGTTATCATCATCCAAGTCATTATCATTAGTTTTGAAATAGTTATAATAATGGGAATTTTTTTTTATCATAAATAGTTAGTAATATAAGTTTATTATACAAACCAAAAATTAATAATATTCTTCTCATTGTCATTATTTTATTTATTAATATATTACTAATTGTCGAGAAAAAATTAATATTTTATTTTTCTAATTCTAAAAAGGGATAAATACCGAGGAGCTACATGAATTTTGGACGTTTTGCAACGAACTACACGAACTTTAAAAAATTAAAACGAGATACCTCAACTTGGACGAAGGTGCAAATAACTATCTCTGTTCAATTTACCATCAACTGTTGACAAAATTTCGACGGAAATTCGTCGAAAAATCGGTAAAAATTGAACGGAGGTAGCTATTTGCATCTTCATCCAAATTGAGGTAACCCGTTTTGATTTTTTAAAGTTCGGGTAGCTCGTTGCATAACGTCCAAAGTTTAGGTAGCTCATTGGTATTTAACCCTTTTAAAAAATACAAAGAAAATACTTAATATTAGTTATATATTTTCAATACAAATTCTAATAAATGTTGTAATCTATTTGTCTATATATCTTCAATGGTAAATATATATATATATATATTATCGTTTCATAAGTTTATACATTACGACCTAAAAAAATAGTTACGTATTTGGGTTAGGTATTTTTATAATTAATTAAAATGGTTGGAAGTATTTTGATTTTTCCTATTTATATGCTCTATTGCGGAAAATTTTGAAATAATCATTTCAGACCAAAATCAGAGAATGATAATTCTTAGACTTCTTTATTCCGTATTCGTACCAACTAAATAAGAATATTAATTTTGTATTCCTCTACTCTATTCGAATGACCAAACACATTTTTTCAATTCGATTAACCAAACATATTGTTGTAAGTGTTAAATATGAAAATAGAGGAAAGATCCTCGTGGTGATGGAAACGGAGTGGATCTATTGCAAATCTAAGTAACGCACATATCCATTCGTAACTAATTTCTAGACAAACTCTACAGGATTCAACTACAAACACGTTTCATAGGAAACACATAAACGCTACGAAACTTTGTATGCCTACACTTTCCCCAGTAGTTAACATTTAATTTACATGGGTTGGTTGAAGGTCATTACTGTTAGAATCTGCACTAATCTGCACTAAACAAACCAGAGTAAAAAACATAGCAGCTAGGGACAGCAAAAATGCCAAAAAAAGAAAAAGCAGATCTGAATATTGACTTACTTGTACCAGCACTTGAGTACATGGGCTGAATTGTCAAAAGTAGAACAGTAGTTTATTTTGTATAAGAAATGCAGTCTGTACTCATTTGTAAATCAATGAAATTATCAAGTTCTAAATACTCTGCACTTACTTACCCAACATTCACTTAGCCAACAATACCAACATTCACTTAGCCAACGTGCAATTCATCACCCATGTTTGGGTGCTCCGTGTTCGTACATATACCAAAAATTGATCGCACCAAATTTGATCCTTGTGCTGTCAAGTGTGTGTTTATCGGATATGGAGTCAATCAAAAAGGGTATCAGTGTTATGATCCTAATAATCGTCACACGTTCACCACTATGAACTGTGATTTCCTTGAAAGAGTATTTCTATCACCAATCTAGTGTTCAGAGGGGAAATCAGATAGTTGATCCACTAGATTGGGTAAGGAGTCCAAATTTGTCCTATGATAGTCATAGTCCCTCGTATGATGATTCAAATAAGTTGGCTGACCGAACCACTGAGACATCATCTGACACGCCAGTAGCAACCAGCGAGCTAAGGGTCACAATTCATAATCCCTCATTTGAGGTATCCGAAAATAGCCCGATAAGTGCGTCTGAACCTCAAAATATCAATATAGTTGAGGATATTGATAATGAAGAACAGGAGGAACCAAGGACGGAAAAATACAAGTTACCCCCGAGAGAAAATCGAGGGCGACCACCAAGGAGATACACACCGGATAGGGAGCCAAACAAATCAAGATATCCGGTGACAAATAAAGTAAGGGGAGGCTCAGTGAGGAAGCAAAGGCATTCACCATGTCTATCCTCTCAGAAGAAATTCCAAGCACAATCAAAGAGGCTCAACAATCCAGTAGCTGGAGAAAGACTATGGATGTCGAGATGGAGGCACTGGAGAAAAACAAAACATGGGAGATGTGCAAGTTACTAGTCGGAAAAAGACCGGTAGGCTGCAGGTGGGTTTATACCATCATATACAAGCAGGATGACTCAATTGATAGGTATAAGACAAAATTGGTCGCAAAGGGATACACTCAGACATACGGTATTGACTATTCTGAGACATTTTCTCCTGTAGCAAAAATAAACACAATACGAGTATTGTTGTCTATAGCCGCAAACAAAGACTGGCCTCTCCACCAGTTTGATGTGAAGAATGCATTTCTCCACGGAGATCTTGAAGAAGAAGTGTATATGGAGGTCCCACCGGGATACACAGATAAAGGTCAAGAAGGAAATGTATGTCACTGAAAAAATCATTCTATGATCTGAAACAATCTCCTAGGGCGTGGTTGAGAAGGTTCACTATAGCCATGAAGAAATATGGGTACAAGCAAAGCAACTCAGACCATACCTTATT
This sequence comes from Chamaenerion angustifolium, assembly GCA_946814005.1. Lineage (NCBI taxonomy): Eukaryota > Viridiplantae > Streptophyta > Magnoliopsida > Myrtales > Onagraceae > Chamaenerion > Chamaenerion angustifolium. Next base: position 10,396,512 of record OX328278.1, on the reverse strand, counting down.
CTTGAAGAAGTTAGGAGACCGAACAACTTGTTTGATTATTTATGTCGATGACATGATTGTCACAGGGAATGATACATAAGAGATGGACAGGTTGAAGAAAAATCTGTTCGAGGAGTTCGAGATGAAGGATCTCGGAAATTTAAAATAATTTCTTGGGATTGAGGTACTAAAATCAAGAGAAGGGATCCTTATATCTCAAAGGAAGTATATTTTGGATTTCCTGACACAAACCGGAATGTTGGAATGCAAACCGGCTGATACTCCAATGGTGGTAAATCATGGTCTACGCATAACAGAAGGGGTGAAACTAGCGGATAAAGAACGATATCAGAGGCTAGTGGGTAAACTTATATATCTGTCACACACTAGACCAGACATTGCCTACGCAGTTGGAGTAGTAAGTCAGTTCATGCATCAACCCCAAGAGGACCAGATGGAAGCAATCATGAGGATAATAAGATATTTGAAGAATACTCCAGGACATGGAGTTCTATTCAGAAGAAATGGTCATCTAGAGATCCAAGGGTACACAGATGCAAACTGTGCGAGAAATCCGGTTGATCGAAGATCCACATCCGGGTATTTTACCATGGTTGGAGATAATTTGGTAACATGGCGGAGCAAGAAACAAAAGGTGGTGACCCTATCGAGTGCAGAGGCAGAGTTCCGGAGAATAGCAAGGGGACTAACAGAAATACTGTGGATAAGAAATCTAATGACAGAGATAGGTTTTCCTCCAAGGGAATCCTGTGAATTGCTATGTGACAACAAAGCAGCAATCAGTATTTTAGAAAATTCGGTTCAACATGATTGAACCAAGCATATTGAAGTGGACCGACACTTCATCAAAGAAAACCTCAAAGCTGGGAATGTCAAATTACCATTCGTACGCTCCGAGGATCAGTTAGCAGATATACTCACAAATGTAGTAAATTCTAAATCATTTAGAGAAGTACTGAGCAAGTTGAGTATCGGAGATCCGACAACTTAACTTGAGGGGGAGTGTCAGAATCTGCACTAAACAAACCAGAGTCAAAAAGCCTAGCAGCTAGGGACAGTAAGAATGTCAAAAAGAGAAAAAAGCATATCTGAATATTGACTTACTTGTACCAACATTTGAGTACATGGGCTGAATTGTCAAAAGTAGAACAGTAGTTTATTTTGTATAAGAAATGCAGTCTGTACTCATTTGTAAATCAATGAAATTATCAAGTTCTAAATACTCTGCACTTACTTACCCAACATTCACTTAGCCAACAATACCAACATTCACTTAGCGAACAATTACTATTAGATTGCAGCATCATAATAACTGTTGAGTACCAACCACAACCTCAACCATATCAATGCAATGAAAGATGTCAGATCAAAAAGCAATGATGAGGAATGGTTGAGTTGGATCAACAAGATGGTGGAAGTGTAGCCTCTAATGAGACAATAAATATACATTTCATTAACCAACAAGTGGGGTCACCACTTCCTCCTATTTACATCATCTATCTATATACAAGTGATTGGCTGGCAGCATATCGGCATTGCTACAGCTACCAATATGTAGTGGTCAATCCAATCTAATTTACAAAACTATCAAGACAGCATAAGGTAAGAAGAAAATTGATCTCAAAACATCTGAACTAGCGAATTAGTTCATCCTGAGATGGGCAAGTTTGGATGCAAGGTGACTCCAAATAAACCAAAACGCCTAGGCGAACAAAACCCAAAATGAAATTAATCCAAAAGATACCGGAAGCTCCAGAAAGATAATAATCCAATAGGAGCTATTGTTACGAGAAGAGGCCTTCCAACACAAACACCAACAGTGGTTCCTCGTATATGCAAGTACCTGAAAATAAGGAGAAATCAATTAATTGTAGAGAAGGAAGTATAATTGCTATTCCACCACCTTAAGTTTTTGTGTATTCTCCCCAGGCAATTCAAAAAAGCTACTTACAATTATTATTATTTGGGTGTTTACATTTACTGTAAGGAGAAGCTTTCCATGAAAATGAGAAAATATGGATTTAATATATAATGCAGAGAGAACCTATGATGAATTTGATGGTCTCTTCAGAGCAAGCTCATTCGAGGCAATTGCTGGTTGCAACAAAATCGTCGCTTTCACTCTCAATACATGAGAGACTGTCGAGAGAAGAATTTAATCTTCTTCCATTGTACCCTTACGTGATTCTGTTGGACCTACAAAATTTAAAGTGTGATCCATCATCAGTCCATGAGATGTGCAAGATCCTTCCATCCATAAAAAGAGGGATTTCAATATGTCAAGCTAAAACAAATCCTAAAATGATTGTAGAACCTTTTCTTCGCTTGACAGGTTGAATGCCAAGATTTAGATGTGATGTTCCAGAAGGGTCTCTTTTCGCTGAACTGGATTTTGAAGGGACCTCATGCTTCTTTGAAGGTATGAAACCAGAAGACAAAAGAGCATCAACAGCTTCACGCTGCTGTTTTCGTTTTAAGATCAAATCACTCTGTTTGCTAATTGTACTAGGAATAGCTTTGGAGGGATTTCTTTCTGTTCGGTTGATGTCAAGTGGTTTGGCTGCTTTAGGAACATTTTGTTCCAAAGGTTCATTAGTCATACCTGATGATTTATGCTTTGGTGCCAAATTCTTGCTTTCACGAGAACTATTTAGAGGAGAATCCTCTCTTTTACGCACTACTCTTCTGCTTTTATCACACGATGCAGGCCTTTCAGAGACTGCAACCTCAGCATTCTCAACCATCATGTTGCCATCTACTTGCTTCTTCATATTTGGTTCATGCTCCCTTGATGAAGATTCAGTACGACCTACAGACTTAGTTTTATCACTTGAAGCATCTACAACTTTCTTATCTACATCGGTTCTAGAGATTCCCCACCTTTTGCTCTCTTTTGGCAGCCAACTTCTGTTTACCCTTCTTTCATGGCACTTGGACTTGCTATATTCACGACTATGACCTGGCACAACTGAGGTTCGTGGAACAGCTTCAGATGTGAATCGATATGGAGTTTTAATCGGCACTACCAAATTCCTCGACTTAGCATCTTCTATAAGAGCAGCCCAGCTGCGGTTACTCTGCAAAGTCCTTGCACTGCCCAAAATCCAAAGTGAGACCTTAGCCCTTGTCAAAGCTACATTCATTCTCCGTACATCAGCGACAAATCCAATACTACTTGAGTTGCTCCCACTGACATTAGATGATGCCTTAGCTGCACGAACAGTGGAGAGAATCAAAATATCTACCTCTCGACCTTGAAACCCATCAACAGTATTGAAGTCCATCTCCGCAGCAGTAGCAGATCCAAATGCAGCGGAAAAACGTGATCTTAATATGGAAAGCTGACACTTGTAAGGGGTTATAATGCCAATCCTTCCACCAATGAATTCAGAGGGGTATCTGTTGGCAAGTGAAAGGATCAGTAGACTCAATAATACGAGCTTACCTTATGAACAATACAACTTAATTATTCAGACTAAGATTCATACCTAATCTTGAAGAATCTTAACAACTGAACTGCAGCATCAGCCTCACGTTCATTGAAGAGAGACATTGAACCAGAGTTCTTACCATGAAGCTCCACTCCATCAATAACGTCGTAAAATAAATAGGGTCCAAGATTTCTATTATCATGAAATTCAGCTGACTTTGTATTCATCTGCTCACCATTTAGTAGCTTTCCATCATAAAAGTACAAAGATGGAAACCGGGATATTTCTGGGTGCATTCTATACTGTAAAAAGTAAACAATCTTGATAAGCACATATTTTTTGAGAGCATAGACGCATTTTAGCACCAATTTCAGACACATGTTGGTTAAATACATAAGCAAGATAAGTTTGTTCAGCCATCATTAGCTAGATAAGTCAGATAACAAGAAACTCACAGATCGGGAAAACATCATTTGAGACGAGTAATTGAAGTATTAATTGTTTACATCTTACTAAAACACTATCTCATTCTTGTAAATTAAAAGATGCTATCCATGTCAAATTTAATCTTAGATCTAACTAATCATGAGAATACTGTGTTTCCATTATTATTATTTTTACATAAATCTGCCGATCTAGAAACGGTTAAAATATAGAACTATGTGCATTAGGCTTTCTCTTATGCGAAACACAACAGCATACTTTATCCTCAAAACTTTAGGAATAACTTCAAACTCCCATAATTAAAAAGGGACAATTTTTATAGGAATCTTAATCTACCAAAATCTCATAACAGTATCAATATCTGATTTTAAATATCTAAGGTTAGTATTCTCATGCTTAACCTGTTTGGTGAGCATTGTAACAGGGTGACCAGCCCTTTGTAGACGCTCAAACATGCTGCACTCATACTGAAACTTGCTCGCAAGATTCGATATGACAGTAGCAGGAAGTTGTTTTGGATCACCAACCTGCATTTACTGAGTCCACTTAGAAGTCTTGTAAATATTACACTGTCAATATACAACAAATCTGCTGATTCATACCATAATGCATTTGGTTCCTCTTGATTTCAGAAGTTGAAGAGGTATCAGAGTTGCAGGTTCAAGTGCCTATATAAGTAAAGAAAATTAATAAAAAACCAACATAGAAGTCTTAGTTAAATAAAGGCAATGAAAGAAGAAAAAGGATAGTTTACCTGAGCTGCTTCATCAATAATAACAGCATCAAACAGATTACTCTCGGTTGGATTTCCAAACTTGTGATTTGACATGGACTCAGAGCAAACTTCATATAGATCACCACCACAACCACTCAAAGTAGCAACAACAATTTCGGCTTCCCTTAGAACAGTCTTCCGCAATCTATTCCTAAGTGTTCTGGTTTCCTCACGAGCTTTCTTTTCTTGTGCCTGAGCAGTGCTCAGATATTTATATATTTGTCTCTTTTCTTCATAGAGTCCTTTAAGCTTCAACCCAAGTTCTGTATCAGATAACTCCTTTGGACTATCAACCTGCAGAGCATCATCTGCATTCTTGTCCACCAAGTTAGCTCGCCTTGCTTCATAAACTCTAATCTGGTCAACCACCTTCTCTAAGTTTGAACGAAGCACCGCAGAAGATTGGAGAGACGTAGCATTGCTAGCATTAGTTAAATCCCTCTCTTCTGTTAACCGTTGATCAACAAGTGTGTCAATGAAACATGGTAATGAATTTGAATGCACTGATTTAGCATTTCCAACTCTTACAAGATAGGGCTTGTACATATTTCCATCACTGTTAAAAAGACCTTCAGTCAATACTCTTGATACCAACTCATCCACCGCAGCATTAGACTGGGCGCAAATGAGCACTCTTACTCTAGAATACTGGTCCATGGATTTTGCATTATTTTCAGTATCCTTATCGTTTTGCTTTGCCAGGGCTGCCTGCTGCCATGCCTTTGCTATTGCAGCAGGCTCCCTAATACTTGTTCTTGACCTGACACTTGACGAACTATGTAGTCTCAAATCATCATCTTGAGAAATTTTTGCTTCATTTTTTCTCTTAAGGCAAGCAAGCAAACAATTGACAATCGCCACTATGGTTCGTGTTTTCCCCGTGCCTGCACATAATTTAAAGGTAAATGGTAGATAAAAAAGGTGAATTGACCATAGTATCCATTTTAAATCATTGGCCTCATACCTGGAGGACCCTGAATAAGGGACAGTGAGAAATCATTCTTTGATGATCCAACTGCAAACCTAATAGCTTGAAGCTGCCCTTCATTGAAAGATGATTTCAGTAGGCATTGCATAGATGCCAGTTGACCTGACATTTTAGCTTCACAAGCTTGAGAATTACCAACTGGTTTTAGAATCAGTGGAAGGATAGGAATGTCCCTTATAGAAGATAATGCCTGAAATTCACGATGTTGAGGGGTGATGCTCATGATGCAACATCCATGCCACTTGCTACGTTCAGTGAGAAACCTTCTAGCTTTATTTAAACGAGCAGAGTTACTCTGAAGGAAGAATCTAATAAGTAATACGCTTGATTTTCTCCTGTAGTCCCTCTCACGGCTCTCAACCTGAAGTATAAATAAAAAGTATCAGCTTTATTCTGTATGTGCCATTAGTTACGAATCAAAAATATGTTAAAAGCTAGACTGGAGAAAGAAAAAGAGTTCCTAGAAACCAAAATATGCTGTCTATCACCATCCCATTTCATGAATTAGTACTATTCATGATTGGAATCGGGATATACTATTAACAGGTGGACGGAAATAACATAGGAAGTTACAAGTTTAGAATCATATAAAGATTTTTAATCGCTGAGAAGGGTGAGAATAGTAAATGAATGATTAGAACTTGCCACTAAATTGTATGAACTAGTTTAATGTACTAGTAAGTAGTCAGTCCTCATCACGCTTGTAGTTATATGTTATGCTTCTAATTTAATTACAAACTAAACCACACCATATTATAATTGGGTTGTGTGTTTGGAGAAACAAGTCAGGGTGTCAACAAAATCCACTCTGAATGAAAACAGTAAAAGATCATCTGCGTACCTTACCAACCATGTGAATTTCATGGGATGAATTCTTCACAGGATCTTTTGTCAACAACACAAGATCATTTTCAGAGAAGCTTTTACCAGATGCAGCATCTTGGTCATCATGGGCAAAGCGTACAAGATGGAAATCATCGACTCTATCAACAGACAGCACAGACAGACTACCATAATAGACATCTTCCAAAGAGGACATCTCAAGATAGGAACTATGTATCTGTGCTTTAAATTCCTCCAAAACTAATGGACGGAAGATATCCACATAATGTTCTGGTGATTCAAAACAAAGAGGAACCTCTTTTAACTGGCTAGAGTTAAAACTACTATTGACAGCTGCAGATGACAAACCCACAAGCGCAAAGAAATCAACTTCTAGAATGGGTCTATACCAACCATCCAGTATTGGAGGCTTAAACCTTCTTTCCAATCTATGAGAATGTCCCCATCGATTTTGAGCAGGGGAATTAAGTTGTATTACTTGACGCTTAGGAACTATACCACTTGACTTAATCAGTATTGATGTACGTGTCTTTGTGGATTTACTAGACGATTCAAAAGGCTCATCTGTAGTACCAAGGACCAGCTTTCTCAATGCTGCATCACCACCTTCATTGGCCTCGCTCTTATAACCTTGGATTCTCTTTTCAGTGAGGGTTTTTTCTGTTGAAAAGCTTTTTAATAAACTGTTCTTTGAGAAGAAAGGATCCTCAGCATCAATGTCAGATATGATATGTTTAGACTGATTCTCCTTAGCTTTAGATTTGAGGGGAGCATTCACACGTTTGTCACTAAATTCATGTCTCGTGGAGGCCAGTGTAGACTTCACAGATTCCTTCCTGACAAGTGCATTTGGAAGGTCTGTAGACAAGATGCTAGCAGATTTTTTCACTAAATTATCCTTCTCCGGAGTTGCAGTGCGCAAATCCTTGAATAAGTTGCTACCAGAGGGTCTCTTCTTGGCAGGGTCCATCGATGGGGAGTTTTTCTCTGAATCAGAATAACCTATTAGTGGAGATTTCTTTGCCTTTGGCTGACTAATGGAAGGACTTCCAGCAGATAGTTGTATAGTTGGTGGAATTTGGGAGTTTATGCCTTTCTCTGTTTCTTCATCTGACAGAACAACAAAATCTTGTGAAGTGTGCTCCTTGCTGCTTGGCGTGTCAAATATCTGGATATCCAAATCTCTAACTGGGAATGGCTTAAGATCTGAACCATGACTCCTCTCATCATATGATGGACCTTGAGGAGCTATAACTGTAGGAGTTGAAATGGCTTTGCCAACAGGCCTTGAAGCTTTGATAGATAATGGAACAGATAGGTGAGATACTAGTTCCATTATTTCATCCACAGGGACATCTGTGAAAAACAACATGAAGCAAGTCATCACTCTGAATGAACTGGCACGAAGAAATTTGTAGGGGAATAGTTACACTGATTTAAAGATTGCTAACCAGAAATGATACAATCATCAATTGTTGTAATTATTGACGCAAATGGATCACTGACCACCACTTTCAGGGAAGTCAGTATAGATTGTACTGCTCTTTTCCAGTACACCTGAACAACACTCAGTGATGACTTCTTCCAATCCATCAGGTCTTGAAGCCATCTGAAATCCAATACGCTTTCATCTAGCTTTCTCGAAACCCCAGAAAATCCAGTAAATGAACAGATCTTCTCAATAACAACAGGAAGGAGTTCAAGTATGCGAACACAAGTCATCTACAAAACCGAAATCCTACATTAATGTAAATCTTAATGACAACTCCAAACTCAATAAGACTAATATTAACAGATTATTTGTGCAGGTAAAAACCACTAAACCATTTTGTGTATGACCCAATACCTGACCAACGCTAGAGCAAATAAAAGACTTCCCATCTGCCAAACACTTCCATAACGAAGGCCATGCAGCTTGACAGAGACTGTAGCTGAATTCCTCCTGAAAATCTAGACCTACAGCTGATAAAGGTTGATCTGCATTCTCAGGTATCTTCTCAGGCATTGGCTGCGATAGAAATCCACCATGGGAAGAGAACTTCTGGGAATTCAAATCACTAGAGCTCTTTACTAAAGTATCTGAAGGAGGCAAACTGCAATCAAGCAGCTTTCGAAGAAGGAAAAGAAAATGTTGTAATGTCTGGAACTTTAACCTTGAGGGATCCAATCGGACCTAGGAAAACGAAAAACACCACATTTTCTTTTATCAATAGAAAGAAATTCCATTGATAATTATCAACCTAGTGCAAGAGAAAACACAATAAATGACCTAGCAGGATTATAAATACACATATATATATATATTCTATGTGGCTAAATTGAACCATTAAAAAAAACATAAGGACGAGTTAAGCTAGTGAACAATAAGAAAATTTACATGTGTACAAGCATTGACATACTGAGGGAGGAAAAACACGTCATCCATACATATGATAAAACCCAAAAAGGGAACATCAGTATTAACAGGAGACTCACCAATTTGAAGCCGTGTTTTAGGCCCACAAGTACTGCAGCTAGAGAATATTTGCTGGAGCAAAGAAACTTCAGACCAGAAGCAAGGCCTTTAGTATGTGAAACTTCCTCCAACATCCACTTACCAAAGTGTCTCACATTCTGCATGTCAATAGAAAGTACAAGTCCTGAGTGAGACAGAGGTTCAAGATGAGCGGGAATTGCTACTCATATCATGCATTAGATATGAACAAAAACATACGTCATTAGGATCAGCAAGCAACAGAACCAAGCTCTCGCTCATCCTTGGTTGCCACTGCCACTGCAATTGCAGTTGCCTTTGTTCTATTTGAAATATAAAATACGCAGTTAACCTGAAAGAAACCACCAGCTTGTTATTTAAAAGGGCCAATTCTCTGTGTTAAAGATGACTACAAGTGACTAAGAGGAGAATAGAAAAGTATAATAGCTGACCTGTTGAACGTCTTTAAAAGTGGAAGATACCTAGTAAGAACTTCAACTGAGTTTCTTGACGATTTTCCATCACCCCCATCATCAGAACCAGTAGGAATTTTCCACCCAAATGAACTGGAAAAATCAGCAGTACATGAAGAAAGCCAGGTTTTAATTGGGGAAGAAAATTCTGTTTCTGTTCCAGGTTCTACAAATGACAAGCGGGATCTAGACCACAGAACAGACTTGAAAAATGACTGAGGAAGGACCATCAGATCAGTTTCAACCAGAACATCAGTCCATAACATGGGAATGCACATCCATCCTCTATCTTCCTGAGAGACAACTGTACTTTGCATGCTGAATTCATTCCATGAACAGTCACCTTCCTCCTCGACATGCACTAGATGTGCGGTCCCTGTGTAATCTGTTTCATCATTCAACTCAACTGCATCTATATCAACACTAGGATGCATGTCAGAGCACAGGATTGACCTAACTAAGGCAGCAGCATCAGAAACTATGATTGTTTGGATGAGATCAATGGCAGGTTGCCTTAGAGGAGCATCAAGAGAAACGTCTTTCACACAAGACACAAGAGAAGGGCCCCTGTTCATAAAAACTATTACGTATAAAGCTTATACTGGTCATAAAACTGCTATATATCTTCTCTAATAAATCCTAATTCCAGCAGATATTCAGAGAATATGCATGCAGAAGTTTGTGTAAGAAATGAAAAATCCAAGGAATATTGTCCAATTAAGCAAGGAAAATAAATGTGCAGATAAAGTAAGCAAAAATGTACTCCATGGTCCATGCAGTTGAAAATTAAACTAAGCTAAGAATCAAATTAGCAACTATTCCTTTGAAACCAACTCTATAAGATGTCACGAGACCATAACACGTTTTATGAGTCCACCAAAGCAAGAGTACAAGACCTAATGGGCAGTAACTTCTGTACATATTACAAAGAAAAACTATTTTATCATGTCAATAGCAAGCAACACTTGAGCGTTAAGTAGCCTCGCCTTGCAATAAATACCAAATTTAGTTACACTAATCCAAACCAAATTTACGAAACGAAACCTGATCCAAACCAAGGCAACTACAATGAACAAGGAAGTAAAAACTAAACTCTGTTGGTCTGACGATGAAATTTTAAAGAAGAAAAACAGCATACCACATATGTGAGCACTCAAAAGGAGGTGATGGAGGGTTCATCTTGTATCCTCTATGGATAATGAGAAGAGATATCTGAAAACATAATGTTGCATTAAACAAATTGGATTAACAATGACAAAGCTATTCAAAAGGACATTGAAACACCATATGTAATTGTTTGCTTTTAATTTTGTTGTGACATATATATTTACCTTATAGGTTACTTTCTTAGATAACTAGTTTCCTTAGATAGTTGTAATAGATGTATAATTCCTTAGATAGTTTCCTTAAATATTTTGAGTATGAAAATCTACATGGTATCTAAAATTAGAGTTTTGAGGGAAGGTTCGTAGGTCACTGCTATAGTGGTCGGATTTTCTCACCGCTATCTCAGAAGGTGCAGCTTAGAATTTCCAGCTGGGGCTGCTATTTGGTGTCCCATCGAGAAGTGTGTGACTCATCCACGTCACCACCCTCCGCGTTTTCTGTCACGTGTCGGCGTGTGGAGGCATGTCACAGGTCTGTTCTGATTAGTTTTTGGAATTTCGGTGTCTAAGTTATTTCTGGCTCGCCTGTGGTGGTGTTTTGGTGGTCCAGCGACCCGTGTGTGCACGAATTTCCTTCCAGCGACGGTCGTTTTTTGTCAGGTTGATGGTCTACGGTCGTCTCATCTCCCGCTGCTGGTAGACCTGCGGGTGAGCAACTATTTCCTCATGTGTACCTGCCTTTGCTGAAACTTTGGCCGAGATTTACGGTGCGTTTGGTTGGTGGAATAAGGAATAGGAGATAATAATATCATGTTTGGTTGATGAATTGAAATAGAATGGAATAAGGAATTCCAATGTTTGTTTGGTGGAATGATATATGGAAATAGAATGGAATATGGTAAAATGACATATATCTCCTTTCTTCCACAATGAGACCAAACACAACATTGAACAGCTCGATTGACGGTTTGTAACCACCTTGGATCGTGATTTGAAGAAGCCTAATTGCTTCATTCAACTTACTGAGCTCAACAAACTCAACAATCAGTAAATTAAGAACCTTTTCAGCACCTGGGCATCTATCTGTTATCATACTCTGGCAAATTTCACCCATTGAATTATTACCTGAAAATCCAGCTTCAGTACCATCATGCAGTATGAATCAGCTGTGTGACGGAGGGAAGCCGATTTGAATATCCTCGTTGCAGATTTGTCATCACTTGTGCTTTCCATAACTCAAATTAAGTTATTGGGCACGAGCTTCTTGCTACAAAGTTGATTTTGGATTCATTATCGAGGGCTTCTGTTGAATACGGACATAGTTGATGCTCCAAAAGATCGATTGTGGAGTTGGAGTCTTCAATGTGTTTGGTTTGCAAAAGGTAACAGGTAAGCTCATTAAGAAGGGTATTTTGGTCCTCTGACATCCTATTTCGTATTCCGGGAGAGTAAGTAATACGAATTCCGAGCTTTTTGAACGGAAACCGTATTTTCACTTATCAAGGAATCCCTATTCTGAGAATTTTCAATTCTGCGAAACAAACAACTTCATACGGAATCCGTATTCCTTATTCCTACTCTATTCCACAAACAAAACACCCTATTAGTGTAGCTAGTGTTTACTTGGTTGTAATTTGGTAAGATTTGTGGTGACGTCTGACTGAAATTTAGTGCTTGCTTTTGCCTTTGTTGGGAGTAACAACTGACTAAAATTAGGGTTTGTGGTGACTAGTTTTAACTGCCTGATTTAAATGGTGGCCTGGTTCGATTCTGATCCAGTCTGATTTAACTGTGTGGCCTACTTTACTTTGGGGAGGGGGGGAGTTGGCAAACTACTTGAGTGGTTTTGAGCTGAATTAATGATGGTTTAGTGTTGATTGATGTTAGTTTGACTGCATCTGGATCCTTTGTTAAATGGAAACCATCTGGTTACCACTCTTGCTCAGAGTCAGGCAAATTATGCCTTTTATCTTCCTTGAACAAATGGGTAATTGATTTTGACACTACTGATCATATGACCAGTAATCCTACCGGTTTCTCTAGTTTTCAACCTCACAAAGCAATGACTTCGGTGACTATAGTGAACAAGTCGACCTATAAGATCGTAGGATCCGACACTGTTACTCTTACGTCAACCATTGCATTATCATTTGTATTGCATCTACTCAAAATTGCCTTCAATCTGATTTCTGTGAGCAAACTCACCAAAGACCTCAATTGCTGTATTGCATTTTTTTTTTCTGATCACTGTTGAGTTCAGGACCTTGTGACAAAACACACTATTCGCAAAGGGACTTTTCGCAATGATCTCTACATCTTTGATACATGGGTGCCCAAACTTGTTGCTTGTGCTAATGTTGTCTCAACTTTTGATGAACATTGTCGGGATTGGATATCCATCTCTGAACGTGTTAAGAAGTTGTGCCCTAAACTAGATGATTTTTCCACACTGAACTATGAATCTTATAAGTTTGTAAAACATCATCGTACTCATTTAAGTCCAAAAATCAATAAGCAAGTCAAGTCAGCTTTTGAATTGGTTTACTCTGATATTTTGGGATCATCACCAATTATGGCTAAACTGGAATTTAGATACTTTGTTACGTTTGTTGATGATTTTCACGAATGACTTGGATATACTTTATGAGAAGTCGGTCTAATGTGTTCTCTCATTTTTGTGCATTCTGCGTGGAAGTAAAGGCTCAATTTAACGTCTCTGTACGTATACTAAGTGATAATGCCAAAGAGTACTTATTAGGCTCGTTCCAGAACTACATGACTTAGAATTTTCACCAGTTTTCTTGTGAGTTGTCTAAAGAATAGAAATCCACTTGAGACAGGTCAGACACTTCTCTTCCAAATGAAGGTTCCAAAGCAATTTTGGGCAAATGTTATTTTCACAGCGTGCTTTGTTATTAATCGCATGCCTTCTCTAGTGCTTAGTAGTGATGACCCATACAATGTGTTATTTCTGACTAAATTACTATTTTGCACCGCCTATATTTGGGAATACCTGCTATGTTCGAGATGTACGACCTCTTACCAAATTGGACCCCAAAACTTTGTAATTTGGGTTCTTGGAATATTCTCGTCATCAAAAAGGTTATCGATAATTATTCTCCGGGATCTTAACTGATACTTTCAGAGACTATTCATTCTGGTATCAGACTATCATTCCAACTGATATGAAAGAAGATGAGTGGCTTGTTTATACAGTCGGCAATGCACTTGTTGAGGAGATAGATAATGTTCCAGTACTGCCTGAAAATTGAGTCTTAGACACCACCAAGACCTCCTCCACCCATTCTTTATCAGTATTTCAAGCGACAAAAGACAACTGAAATACCACATGTAACAACTGCATTGCATGATCCTCATTTAGATAACTTATCTCCTTCACAAACTGATCATCACACGATTATCGTTGAGGACGGGGATCTTCCTATTGCTCTTCGCAAAGGGACTCGTCAATGCACTCTTACTAAAGTTGTCTATCCTATTGCTAATTATAATCACTCATCACATCCATGTACCTTTCTCATTGGCTCCATTGACACTAACTCTGTGTCAAAGACGATCAAAGAGACTTTTAAGTCACATTGCATGGCGTGATGCAATGTTAGAAGCTATTAATGCCCTTAGAATCGCATTAGGGAGTTGGTGGATTTACCTAGAAAAAGTCCGTTGTAGGTTGTAAGTGGGTATTTACAGTTAAATTTAACCCGAATGGATCAATGTCGACCTCAATGAATGCATTTCATGATGGTGACCTCAATGAAAAAGTATACATCAATGATGGTGACCTCAATGGATGCATATATCAAGAATGCATTTCATGATGGTGACCTCAATGAAAAAGTATACATGGGGCAACCACCTCGATTTGTTGCTCAGGGGAGTATGAGAAAGCTTGTCACTTAAGAAAATCTCTGTATAGATTGAAATAGAGTCCTCGTGTTTGGTTCGACAAATTTAGTGAGGTCACACAGAAGTTTCGGTTGACTAAGAGCAAGTTTAATGATTCGGTGTTTTACAAATCATCAATTGATATTCTTGTAGTGTACGTTGATGATATTGTCATTACATGTAATGACTGCGCAGGAATGTCGTCTCTTTAAGGCATTCTTGCATATCAAGTTTAATACGAAAGACTTGAGTCAAGTAAGGTACTTCTTAGGAGTAGACATCACGAGTATTGGGAGCAAATATCTACTTGATTAACTAGAAGAGACTGGAATATTGGGAGGTTGGTTGAAAAACTGAACTACCTCACAGTGATTCGTCAAGATACTGCATACGCAGTCAGTCTCCTTAGCCAGTTCATGTATACACCTACAATCAAACATTTGACAACCCTAGGACAAATTTTGTGGTACTTAAAAGGAACTCCAGAACTTGACGTGTTGTACAAAGATTAAAGACACACTCATATTGACTGTTTTGCAAATGTTGAATGGACTGGATCCAAGATTAATAGAAGGTTCACTACTGTATTTTCATAGGTGGAAATCTTGTATCTTGGAGAAGTAAGAAGCATGAGTGTGGTTCCTAAATCCAGTGTGGAGTCAGAATATTGAGCTATGACACAGCAAACATGTGAAGTTATGTGGATATATCACCTAGTGGAAGAAATTTGCTTGGAGTTGAGATTACCACGAAAGACAACATTGTAAAGTCAACTGCCACTTTATTCGGGAAAAAAATTTAGGAAAAAATAATTTCCACAGGATAAGTGAAAATGGACAAACTATGAGCAGATTTATTTATTAAAGCTTTGAATGAAAATCGGATAGAATATCTTTGTAACAAGTTGGGCATGATTAATATCTATGTTCCAACTTAAGGGAGTGTTATGAAATATATGTTTAGTTGTTTACCTTATAGGTTAATTCCTTAGATAACTAGTTCCCTTGGATAGTTATAATAGATGTTTATATGTATAATTCTCTTAATAAAAAGAGGCAAGTATTATGAGTGTGAAAATCTACAAATTTGATCAAACAAAAAATAACCTGACAAGCCTTTTTCTTTGTTAGGATGCTGAAATTACTGCTATGTGAAACTTGGTGGAGGAGAAAGTAAAGAAGAATTCTTCGTTGCTTCTCAAATTCTCCATCTTGCAAAGCTTCAAGAGACTAAAAAGGAAAAGATTAATTTATAAGTACTATGAGCATTTTGCATATAAACAGTAGAAAAGAGAATGAAGATAAGACAGAACAGAACATGGATAGACTATATTCTGCAGCAAAAGATGTACAAACCTGCAAAAAGGGTTGAAAAAGTTCAAAAATGTCTTTATGTATTTTCTCACTTCGGGTATGGAAAGATTGGCCCAACAATGTACTGCACATTACACTTGGAGGCAGGCTAGACCTTAACCAAAGTTTACAACCTTAAAATAAGACCAAGAGGAAAAGACTGAGCAAGAAAAGAGCAAGTGAATGATAATAGAAAAGAAAGTTAGTCAATGTTTTTAAAATTTTGAGGCGTACCGAGGCGACAAAGCCAAATATCGCATAAAAGGCACTAGCCTCATTGAATGAGCACATGATATATAAAATGTTATACAACATATACTAGTAAAGATAATAATAACATATCCTGAAAAAATCAATTATAATACTCTAATGAAAATTATAATCATATAGAAAAGAAAATTCATCAAACTTATTTCTTAGTTTTTAATAAACGCGCTAGCATAAAAGAACCGTCTAATTATCCAAGTCAAAACTAATCATATCCATAATCCTCGTCATTTCTAGCTAAAAGAGATAGGCATCAATGAATTCAGGTATGAATATATTATGATGGATCCATGCATGAATTAACTTAACATAGAGCTAAGCATCAATGAATTTAGGCATGAAATATTTTGTTATTTACTTCCAGCTACAATTTTTCTATTCTGCCTGTAAATGATTTGAGTTTTCATTGACATGTTGCATGAAATGGAAAGATATTCAACTCTAAATTATAATGATGATGAAGTGCACAAGCTTTTATTGTTTAGTGCATTCATTATCTTGAACAATGCAACAAGGATTAAGACCTTACTTTGTCTACGAACGCATGTAGGCTTGGTTTGACATAACAGAGCATCATGTCATACTCTAAACATAATACATATGTCAATTTAATGAGTGTCCGAGGCGCGCCTTATTGAAGGGTCTGCACCTCAACATGGCTAAGGTGAAGACCCTGTTTTGCGCCTTGTCTCAAGGGCCTAGGCGCACACCTTATAAAACACTAATGTTAGTAACAACTGGAATAAGAATACATACCTAGTGCTTCAAAGAGTATCTTCAAACAAGTAACTGCATGAGAAAATACAAGAGAATCCCCGCTTATCTGGTTAAGAACGACATCAAAAAAGATAGGGTAACACTCTAGGATCCCTTCTTCCAGTACTGGAGGTTCCAGAAATCCAAGCCTTTTAATAGGGAAAAGGAAAAGAAAGTTAAGCAAGGAAAACAATGACCAGTTGCAGCAGAAAGTGTAACATGTAAATTTAAGAAATGCAACCTACAGTGATTTAATTCCTAACCACAAAGTAGCACGATCAAGTTGTGGCCTTGGGCTTTCCAAACTCAATGACATCTCCTCTGCCTCCAACAAACCAATGTATTTACGCAGCAGAGGCTGCAAAGGTTCCAAGTCCACTGCTCTCCTGCAAAAATAAATATGTATAATAACAGACAAATACCTATCTAAAAACCTCAGCAGACTAAAAGCCCATTGACTCATTTGTCAAATGCAAAAACTCATCTTCATAAAGGAAAACTCCATGCATAGAATTACCTTAATTTGCCCATAGAGGAAGCTAAGCGATGAGCAACTCCACGCACTCTTCTTTTTAAAAATAACAATGCATAAACACCCTGAATGAACAGTTTTTTTAAGTCCATGAAGGTAATCAATTTTAAAGTCAGAAAGCAGCTTAAGATACAGGGAAAAAAAAAAAGTAGGCCAGCACAGTACCGGTAATTGTTGATTTCCATCCAAAGTCAGTTCATGCATATCATCAATTGCTTCAATAAAAGCCTCAAATTCAGTAGATAAGGAATGATTATCCAGAAGAATTGGATGCATTAGAACCTATATCAGCAACCGCAACAAGTGATCAGAAGTGTAAAGTATAGTGTAACGCAGCTAAATGTATCAGATTCAGGATCTACTCATCCTAAAAAAAATCTGAAAGGGTAATTTGTTTTTACATAATTAGTAATTGTTCAATATAAAAAGCAACACTATCCATAATGGGGCTTAAAAAAATATAGGCTGAAGAGCATCATTTCTGGGCTAATGAGCAACTCTTCGTGCGTAGCACTCAAGAAAACATTTGAGAGGGTAAAAGTTCAATGAGACATAGTAAAAATTATATTCTTAACTAAGAAGATGCTGTTTCTCCTAATAGTAGTTTTCTTTCTAATTTCTTCATTAAAAAAATAGAATAGACAAATGATAGTGTTCGATGAGATGCAGAATGCAATTTCAACATAAAGTTCAATAAAAGCATATTTTGACTAGATTGGGCATTAACATCATGTCGTGAAGTTAACAATCTTTGCGAACAGCAACTAGATAGAAACAGTTCACGCACCTCGTACATAACATTAACAACTGCAGCATTATCATGCAGAGGATCTTGCTTTTCCATCCTCTCATTCATCTCTCTCAAACACCTAGTGACCCTCTCTTTGTCCAAGGCCCTCAGTACTTCAAGTAGAGGACCTATAGAGCTTAACTCGTACTCCATACTATACATTTCTTGGGCCTGGTGATGCTGAGAAACGCATCGAATGCATTCCTTCATTTCCTCAGAGATTCTCTTCCAAAGGAGTTTTAGAGGAGAGTCCTCACGCTCATCCTTATAGTAATTGTAGAATGTTTCCATGAGAGGCCCCATCAAATCCGAAGAATCGCACCAAATGTGATTTTCCTTTGGTAGAGAGATAAGGAAATTAAATGCATCCACGAACCTGACACCATCCACTGGATATTGTTATCTTGAAGATGGAGGGAACAAGAGACAAATATGCATCCCGATAGCTTTCACCAAACTTTGTCCCACATGATATATGAAATAAGAGAAAAGGAATGAAAGTGTATTTAACTGAGGATTCAATCATCATTATTTAAGAAAGATCCTCTGTTGGTTCAATTCTCGTGTACCCTACCTTATGCTTCAATTCTAATTAACAAAGCTTCCACATACAATCCAAACTGAGGGAATCACAATTGACAGAAATAAGCACGGATTTTTCTAAAGAACTCTTTTGGCTTTGGACTAGGGTAACAAGCAATCGAACATCGACATTTTAAATATTGATTGATTGATAAATTGTCAATAAACTTTTCTTACTTATCCAGTAACAAAAGAAACCCGCTACTAATAAATGGACGTGAAAGGCAAAACACAATAAACAGACTGCTCGACCAGCAAATAAAAAGCGACTTAAGTAGAAGAAAAGAACAGGAACATGACACAGCACACTGCTGTTACAAACAAACAATCAAATAAGGCAATGAGATGGTTAAGCATAAATTGAGTTAAAGCGACTCCAGTAAACGAAAATCCCGAGAAAAACGAGAATAAACCAGACCATTGTTCTTTGAGCTTGTGAACTCTGGAAGAACCAGAAGCACTGGAGTCATCTTCTTCTCGCTCCTGCTCCTCTTCTTCCTCTTCGATCGCCCTCCATCGCCGCAATAAATTTGCTCTGACAGTGCCCTGGGCGATCATCTTCGTCATCAGATTTTCGATTGAGGCATGCGATTGCTGGATACTGATTTTTGATTAGGGCTAAGGGAGAGAGAGAGGTATCAATCAGAAATCGGCGCGGCGCCAAATCAAAAGACGTGTGCCAACTTCTCCCGCTTAAAAGTTGACCGTAACAGTTGCAGCAGTGCAATCGCGGGTTAAATCGTCTAACAAATATCGATGCCATTTTGGACCCCCCAACTTATAAAGATGTAAAATTTACTTCCCTTTCTGACATAGTTTTTTAAATTTACCGTTAATAACCAAATCGTTGGGGGATTCTATTTGCAGATCATTAACTACTTTATACATGTCATTTTTATTAAAAAAACTATAATGCATCAATAGTTTTTTTTTAATATTTGGCCTTACTAATTTTAAGGAAACTAATTATCAAATATACCTCATATTTTCGTAGTTACCAAACTACAATCCAAAATTGTGAAAAATTCATGCTTCTACCAAGTTTTGAAATCTAGACCTCGCTAGCTAAAAGTTTTACCACTACACTACTAATTGCAATTATTTTTTTTAATATGCTTCAAATATAGTTATTGAAGCAACTCTCATATTATTGTATTAAATATCTCATGTTTATTTATTCATACTCTTTATTAATTAACATATGTTCAACGTCGTTTGTTTAATTATAGTTTTATTTTAATTATGTGTCTACTGTATTAATTTTTTGAAATGGTTGAAAAATAAGTAATATTCTAAATTTAGTATTTATAGGCTACCAGAATAATCATTTTGAAAAACAAAATCAACAATCTCTAAAAAATCAGAATAACTATAATAGTATGTAGATAATTAAATTAGAGCTATAACGACACATTAAGGGTGAGCAAAAAGTGATCTCGTTCGGTCTGGTCCGGTCTTGAGACCAGGACCGAAAATTCTGGTCCATTAATTTCGGTCTTGAAACCAAAACCGAAACCGTTTGGACCATTTATATGGCCTTGGTTTTTTTGGTTTTTGTTCGGTCTAGACCGTTTGGACCGTTAGACATAATTTTGTATATATTTTATTATTATGTATGTATATCGCTCTACCAGAACACAACACAGTAAAGTAATTAGCACATAAACTGACTTGTACTGAAATGCAGCAACAATATATTTTTTCTAGGTTAGCATTGTACTATTACTACCAAGACCTACCCTCTAAATCTTTTCAACTTGGCTTCGTTCTCGTGATAACTAACACAAACTTAGCAGAAAATGACTATTCAGGTGAGAGTACCTTTTACGAACTGTACCACTACCGAACTGGTTCACAAACCAAACGGTTTTTCAGTGAAAATATGAAGTGGTTCTGATGGATCACAAAAAAACAATTCACTTATGGTAAACTGTACCACTTTTGAACCGATTTTAAGTAATCTAAATGAGTAAATTCCTGAGGAGAGGCGAGCAATGGAGCAGTTCAGCAACACATTCTCGACATTATCCTCGCTAATTTGAAACCAAGTGAAGCAACCCAAGTGTTGGAGAGATGATAAACAAAGACTTTAAAGTAGTTCGACTGATCCGGTTTTTAAATTGAATCATATAAGGTTCGGTAAATCAACAAAAATATGAAGTGATTCTTTTAAACTGATAGAACTGTACCTTACCTAAAATGTGGTAAAGGTACTATTCTAAACCGGATCGGCCCCAGACCGGTTCATGCCCAGACCTAATTTTATTACTTCTATAGAAAATATGTAATATATCAAAATAATATTTTATTCAATTGACATAATTTCGTTATAAATTGAAATCAACTGATTAGACTATCTTTTCAAAAAATCATTTTAAAATCAAAATTACTATACTATCTAATATAATTTAATATCACAATATAGAATTGTATAAATTACTATAACATGATAGTGTCTAATATAATTTATTAATTTTATAATAATTTATTATTGATCGAAACCTTTTTCATTCAAATTATATTATATATATTTTTTTCGAGCGTTCTTTTATAATTAATTATATCAAAATAAGACATATATAATAAAGTCACTAAAAAATAGTTAATGGTCTTTGTTGGATCGTGAAATCCTGAATGCTGATCTGGCAGTGAATTGAATGCCAGACAAGGTTGGGATGACGCTTCAGCTCCAACTCCGGTGAACCTGCAAGTAGGGCAGCGCAACAGAGGGGGTGCCTCTGGGTCCCTCTCCGATGCTTAAATGAGTATGTGTGTGTATAAAACTCAAAACGTAAAGTACGTATGTAAAGCAAGGGTATTTATAGGGTAAGAGAGATAGAACCGTATAAAGGCAACTGAATATCTTAATGTATATTGAGTTGCTGAAGATTCGGATCGTGGGATATGGCAGTTACTGCGAGATATTGCAGTTACCAAATCTAATCTTTAGTGAATATGTGACCGAGATATGCGGGATATCTTGGCCACTCTGTTATTAACGGTTTAGTGGGACCAGAGGAGAGAGGCAAGGCCCTCTTCGGGGCGAGCACTCCCATGTCGAGCAGTGGAAGGTCGCGACTTGGTAGAGAATGGCGAGCAGTCTGAGAGCCTTTGGCGTCTCTATAGACTTTGGGCTCGATTCTGGATTACTCGATGGTGGGCCAAGTTTGGCTTGTACTTGGGCCGATCCGGTTCGAATGTCATGGGTTTACCCCCTCTATAGTTATTGGGCCTTCGAGGCCTTTTCTTACTGGGCCGTCACTATCGATACCCAACAGTCTTCAATGGTCCCCAACGCTCACCCCTATGACACATATGGTGCTAAGTTATAATTTTTACATCGATCATAAAATTTGATCAAAAGAGTGTTGCTAATTTATGACAATTTTACTAACTTTGATCAAATTTTATGATCGATGTGTAAATTGAAACTTAACACCATATGTGTCGTTATAGCTCTAATTTAATTATCTACATACTATAGTCTTTCTAGATTTTTTAGAGATTGTGGATTTCTTTTTCAAAATAAGTATTTTGGTAGCCTATAAAGTAATCGATGGTCTGCAAATAGAATTTCCGTTAAATATGGTCGAAAAATGACGTGGCAACACATGATTGGTCCATGATTTAAAAATTATATTATTTTTAAAAATAGTAGAAAAAATAGAAAAGTTCCAAAAAAATGAAAAATTAATAAGGAAAATATGAGTTTTTAATGTAATATTTTATTAAAAATTCTTATTTTCTAGATTTAAAAAAAATGGTAATTTTTAAAAAATTATTTAGTTTTTAAAGTTATGGATCAATCATGTGATGCCACGTCATTTTCCATCCATATTTAACGGAAAACTTAACTTATGTAGAAATTTGTCCCAATTCCGAAAGTATAAATAGCAAAATTTAAACAGACAAGTTTATGTAGCAATTTATAAAGTGTCCAAAGTCGGGGTAGTGATTTGGTGATTAACCCTAAAATTTAATATAACTAAATTAGAAAGTGTTGCAATAGTATTTATTGCGAAAGATATGAAAATTAAAGTGAATTAAGTGAAACTAAACGCTCAAAAAGTTATAAATCTGAATGATAAAATTGAAGAAGACCACCAATTAATGTCACTTATGAATGATTATAGTAAACGCCTAGTAGAATTCAAGAGATACAAGATAAGACATGTTATTCGTGAAGAAAACAGAGCAATGAATGTCATCGCCAAGGAAGCCGTCTATTTGGATGCTCTTTCACAACTAACACCTCCTAGAGGCCTATTGCTTATCATTTGGTGTGATGGATTCGGTTTCACCCAATCCAAACTTGTAATCAAGTAGAATTGTTTTGTTAAAAGACTTTACTTTCGAAAAAAAAAGTATTATTATCAGGTTAGAGGGCTAATCGGGGATTTTGCTAGTTTAGGAGTTCATGTTGTTTCTCTGATGATGGTTAAGTCGGATCAAAAATCAGTCAATATGCTTTGACGAATTGGACGTCTTAATAACAATATGTTCTATATGTAGAGCAACACATACTATGTGTACGTGTAATGCGAGTGTGGGTTATCAAGGACGTCATTGGACATTATGACAGATGATTCAACCTCGAATAAATGGATGTCGCGCGAATCAATTCTGTTGGGACACTTTATAAACTCTAAATTCTCATAAAATATTCAGAGATTGTTTCTCCCCCTCCCCTCACTAAAACAACAAGTGAGCATAGTGAACACCAATAAGTTATTCTCAAACGTTATATTGTCGTGTTTCTCACTGTCATTCGTGATCTTAAAATAAAAAATGTTCTTTTAAAAAATAGAAATGACATCTTTAATTTTATAACCAATGCTATTAAAACCTAACAAGACGAATCAGACACTGATTACGCATGTTGGTACATCTTTTCTTGATACACCGTCCCAAAAATTAATTATTTCCCCTGTTTATTGTGTCCCCCAGTTAGCTTAAAATCTTCTGTCAGTCACCCAATTATGCCACACCAATAACTGTATTGTAAATTTTGATGGACAATTTTTCTGTGTAAAGGACAATTCAATAGGGAAGATCCTTCTCAACGTACAAACTTTGACTGATCTATACTGGATTCCCGACTCACAAGTGTCTCCACATAAGGATCATGTTGTCGGCCTAGCAACTTCACTTGACTGTTGGAACACGTGTCTCGGGTATCTCAACTATCCAACGCTTCTTCGCCTTCCTTCTAGCATCCTCTTCGCTCGCACAAAAGGTCCTCCATCGTTTGTTTCATTGCCTTTTAGGCAAGTCTCATAAGCTCCCTTTTAATTCAAACACTCATAGAACTTCTATTCCATTAGTATTAATACACTCTGGTGTTTGGACAAGTCCAATAATTTCTGTTTCCGACTTCAAATATTTTGTGTTATTTGTTGACGATTATTCTCGCTATTGTTGGATATTTCCTATGAAAAATAAGTCAGAATCAACTCATTTTCACACATTTTGTATTTCGGTAGAAACCTTTTTCAATAGAAAAGTTCAATGTTTACAAACAAACGGAGGTGGTGAATACACTAGTCATGTATTTCAAAAATATCTACATGATTTAGGAATTAACCATCACCTATCCTGCCCTGAAACACCGTCCCAAAATGGTCTTGTCGAAAGAAAATTACGACATCTAGTTGAAACAACAAAAACTATGTTACTGAATGCCAAAATACCTTTTTCATATTGGGTTGATGTTTTATACACTTCGGTTTTTATGATTAATCATGTACCCTTCATTTTCAATCCCCTTTTCGATGCTTTTTTGGAGTTGATACAAATCTCTCATTCCTTAAAACTTTCAGATGTAATTGTTATCCATATCTCTATCAATCTCTCACCTACCTCTGTATCATGTGTTTTTATTGGTTATGCTCTGAATCGCAAAGGTTACAGATGCCTAGATCGTGCTAGTAGTCGGGTTCTCACAAGCTGTCATGTGGTGTTTGATGAAAGTTACTTTCCATTTGAAATTTCACCTTCAAAACCAATAGATTGCACTTCGCCAAATCCATTCCCCATCCTGATTGGAAATTATCAAAACATACCATCACCACCTCCAACCGACCATCGTCCTTTGCAAAAAAAAACACCCCATCCTTCATCATTTCAACTCCAAAAAACAACATCACTGAGCATCAGTCCCCTCATGACATTTCCTCAGCCAACCTCACCGATACTTCATAAAACCCACCTGAAAATTCTTCTACGGTCGAACCCACATTTTATTCAAGAATTTCCTCTGAAGTCTGGACATCACATAACGCCCATCCTATGCAAACTCGTTCGAAGTTCGGTGTGCACAAACCACATTATATTCTAAATATATCTCATGCCATTCTCTCAAGCGTACCAACATGCTTCTCTAAATCTGTTGTAGATCCAAAATGGAAAACTGTTATGGTCGAGGAGTATAATGCCCTAATACAAAATCGAACATGGGATCTAATTCCTCCCGATCCTACTAAAAACTTAGTTGGTTGTAAATGGGTGTTTAAGGTGAAAGAAAATTATGACGGATCAATCGAGCGTTATAAGGCTCGGTTAGTCGCTCAAGGTTTCAAACAACAACCGGGCATATATTATGATGAAACTTTTAGCCCAACCATCAAGTCGGTCATTATATGCATCATACTATCGCATGCCCTTTCCTCAAATTGGATCATTAAGCAACTCGACGTAAAACATGATTTCTTACATTGTTATCTTCACGAAGATGTGTATAAGCGGCAACCACCCGACTTCAGTCATCCTGATTTTCTAGACCATATATGTCAATTGCGAAAAGCACTCTATGGCTTGAAACAAGAACCACATGCATGGTTTCATCATTTCAGCTCTTTCCTCATACGTATGGGCTTCATCGCAAGCAGCTTGATCCCTCCCTATTCATTTACAAATCGACAAAGGGCATTATATACCTTGTCTTGTATGTGGATGATATCATCATAAGAGGAAATTGATCAGAGTTTTTGCAACAGGTTATCAGTCATTTGTCCAAGGAATTTGCAATGAAAGACCTTGGCTCACTACATTTCTTTCTTGGTATTGAATAAAAACCTCGTTCAGATGGTCTCATCCTTTCCCAAAGCAAGTATATCCTCAAACTGCTTACCAAGTTTGATCTATAAAACGTGAAATCAATCTCCATGCCCTTAGCATCAAACGTTGTATTGTCTGCTTATGATGGCGATTTACTACATGATCATACTATCTATCAAAAAATGGTGGAAGCCCTGCAATACGTCACAATGACCCTACTAGAGATTTTCTTTAGAGTTAACTTGGTGAGTCAATATTTTCACCAATCGGGGTCTCCACACCTTGAAGCAGTAAAATGAATTTTTTGGTACTTAGCTGGGACATCCTACCACAGTCTTCTACTTTGCAAGAAAGTAACATCCGACTTGTGTGCATATTCGGACGCTGATTGGGCTGACTGTTCTGACACGTGACACTCCACCTTCAGATTTTGTATATTCTTAGGATATAATCTGATATCATGGAGTGCAAAGAAGCAAGACACTATTGCCCATTCTAGCACAGAGGTCAAATACAGATTTGTTGCACACTGTGTTGCCGAAGTAATCTAGATACAATACTTACTTGGAGAGCTTGGTCTTAACCTCCAAACACCACCCACAGTGCTATGTGATAAAATTTCAACAACATACTTGGCCTTAAATCCCGTATTTCATGCTTGTACTAAGCACATTGAATTGGATGTTCACTTTGTTTGTGAACGTATTTCCTCCGGCCGAGTACAAGTTCGATATGGCTCGTACACTGATCAACTTGTTGATATACTTACTAATGGATTGCCATACTCTCGTCATACAATGCTTCGAAGCAATCTCTCAGTTATGGCATCCACTTTGGATTAAGGGGAGTACTAGTATTGTAATATTGTATTAATGAGCAAATTCATTGTAATTATTTATTTTCTGTATTTGTCTACAAATTCATATAGCAACTATGTAATCACTCATAATTATCTTCAGTATAAAAACATACACTGACCCCTATTGGTGGTCAAGTCCCCTAATTACTTGTGTCCAATATATTCTTAACCTAGACATCCAATAGTCTAGCATGATGAATGATTTATTAAGGATCGTTGAGTCAGAGAAGGTAAGAATCATGATCGATGATTATGGTATCGCAAACTTTGGATTAATGGATTTGCGTAAAGTTAATAGGATAATACCCCAATCACTGGTCCTGTTTTCAAGGAGCGTGAGGTTCAATTTCGATCTTTTTAATGAACACAATGATGTTGATCTATGGGAGGATTTAGAGAGAGCACATCTCAATGATGTGATTCACACTGAAACCGTGAAAATGTTGATGAGCGAATAAACTTTTAGAAGGCTCTGTTTGAGCTCGAAGAAAGCAATATCTGCAATTGTACTGAAATTCATCAATTTGATGATTCTATTATAAATTAGAAGATTAATCTTGCTTGTCATTTCTCTAAATTAGATAATTTGGTAGTGAGTTCAAGCCATACATACTCACCATGTACCTTTCTAATTTATTTATATTGGTTCAGGCTACCGCTGAAGGAAAAAAACACTATTGTGGAGGCTTAAAGAGCAAGGCGACAATTCATTTTCGACAACATCCGTGATAATGATGAGACTGACATCCATTACGAAGAGGTGTCTAGTAATGCTAAGAATATGTTTACTGGTGATGATAGATTTCGCTTATAGGAAATTGAGACAAATGAGGAACACAAATTTTTAATCAAAATGCTACTATGCAATGTAGAAAATGGCAAACACAGAATTCTGACCGGATGTTGTGATAATGGATCAAGTAATTCAATGCCAACGGGAACCACAAAATAAACTGCGGAAGCATATATGATGATGAAGATTGATTGGCTTACTAGAACAGAGTAGCAAAGATGGAGACGTGGAGAAGATTACGACAAATTTATTATGTATTAATTCAACTATAAAACAATAATATAACACATGAGAAGCATATGACCAAATAACATAAAAACAAAATTAACGAAGTGACCAAATAGTCACATCATGAAACATAGTAATCATTTAACAATGAAAAACAAACAAGAATGACTAAAAGGTAACATTGTCAAACATAAATAACCAAATTGGTAGTTAACCCTAGTTATAATGAGGTTTTTATCAATACACCTAGTTATAAGATGACTTTTAGTTTGCTCGTCAGAACGAGTTTGTCAGGACTCTTGCTCAGTAGATGTTATTGTGTTATCGAACAATATGTCTTTATTTGAATCACAAATATGACAAATACAGAATATTACGAATGTAACATCAATCACGCAAGGACTCTTTCTAAGTGCTCGACATTAAAAGGGTGAGGTATTTTTATACCTTTCATGTCCTCTAGGTAGTATAAGCTCAGTGTTGCGATTTTGACAATTTTGTAGGGTTCTTCCCATTTCAGGGAGAGTTTGTTTCGGTGGTTTTCATTGGTGAACTGTTTCCATCTTATAACCCTCTCCCCCACGAATTGTCAATCACTTACTTTTCTATTGAAGCATCAGGTTATGGCGAACCTCATTTTTGCTTAATTTTCTCTGACCCATTCACTTCTCATCTTCTAAATCGAGGTTTGTCCATCTTTTGATATTGATGGCTCTTGGGTCGAACTGTTGTACCCTATGGGAGGTTATCATAACTTCTATTGGGGTGACCGCTTCGGTGTCGTAGATAAGTCCAAAAGGTGTTTGACATGTGCTAACTTTAGATGTTTTTCCTAATAGCCCAAAGTACATTGTCGAGTTCCTCTATCGAGTTCCTCTTTAGGGTTGTGATCCTCTTTTTTAGTTCGACTAGGATGTCCTTGTTGGTTCTTATACTTGTTTGTTAGTATGTGGGTGGTGTACTAAGTTGAACCGGTGTTATATTTCTAACTCTGTGCATAGCCACTTGAGTTCTTTTCCCACAAATTGAGGTCTGATGTCGCTTATGAGGCTTCAGAGCACCCCATATCGCAAGAAGATGTTAGCCTTAATGAATTTTATCAATTGGAACTCAGTGATGGAGGTAACTTCCTTCGGCTTGATCCACTTAGAGAAGTTGTTGACCACTATAATTATGTATTTTCGTTGCCTAGTGTTGGTCGATAATTGTCCCAAAATATTGATTCCACATTGGGAGAACGACCAGGCTCCTGTCACGAGGCGTAATAATGTCTATTTTCGACTCATGCTTGGAAAGACGTTATGGTAGGTTTCGTACCTTCAAACATGTTCTTCTGTTTCGTGCTTATGGTAGACCAATAAAATCCCAATCTAAATGTATTATGATTTAGTGATTGGGCTCCCTCGTGGCAGTCTGCTACATATTCATGGATCTCCTTTAGTATATATTGCAACGCATTTTAGGTATGGCATAGAGAATCCTTGTTGATAGAGATCCCTGTTTATTTGGGGCGAGACAAATGAATTTGATCACCTCTTACTCATTTTCTTTTAGCTATTTTTATTTAGATATGCTTGCAGAAGGGTCATTTATCTTACTTAATTTCCAGGTTTCTTGTTCAACTGCGAATGACAATTTGCTCACATAGTACACTAGCAATTGGGAATTATTTTATGTTTTAACCAATATTGCACTGACTACTACAAGACTCACACTAATGTATAGGAAGAGTAGTTCGTTCAACGAGGGTTTGGCTAGTGTAAGGAGATCTGGTAGGTGTTGTGTTGATTGCCTGAAGAACCCCTCACATTCTACGGTCTACTAGAAATTTTTGTTGTCTCTTAATATTTGGAAGAAAAAGAGGGATCAATCAATCTCCATTGAAAGGAGAGACTTAACACGACCAGGCGACCATTTAGAGTTTTGTCCTCTTTATGGCAGGTGGGTGCTTTCATTTCTTCGATCACTTTGAATTTCTATGGGTTAGTATCAATTTCCCGTTCACTTACCATTAATCCCAAGAATTTCCCTAATTTGACCCCAAAGGCACAATTTGTCGGATTAAGATGAACATTGTGCTTCCTCATGCACTCAAAGGCTTCTCTAAGGTCGGTTGCATAGATGTTTCCTTTGATTGACTTTACTGGCATGTCATCCACGCATGCCTCCATATTTTTGCACAACTTTTGCTTGAAAAATTTCTTAACCATTTTTCTGTATGTTGCCCCCGCATTGACGAGACTAAAGGGTATGACCCTATAAAACATGATGTCATTCAAGAAACTCAGTGTGTCATGTGTAGAGGTGGCATCGACCAACTAATCAATTCTATGTAGTGGGTAAGAGTCTTTGGGACATGACTTATTGAAATCACTGAAGTCTATGCACATTCGCTATTTGTTGCTAGCTTTTACCAAAAATGGATTGCAACGCAGGTTTTAAAGTGCACCTTTCTCACGAATCCTGTTTCTAGGAACTTTTTGACTAGTTGACGGACCACCACTCTCTTCATCTCACTAATCCAGTCTCTTTTCAATCCATGGCAGATTATACTCTGACAGAACCAGAAGCACTGGAGTCATCTTCTTCTCGTTCCTTCTCCTCTTCTTCCTCTTCGATCGCCCTCCATCGCCGCAATAAATTTGCTTTGACAGTGCCCTGGGCGATCATCTTCGTCATTAGATTTTCGATTGAGGTATGCGATTGGTGGATACTGGTTTGTGATTAGGGCTAAGGGAGAGAGAGAGAGGTATCAATCAGAAATCGGCGCGGCGCCAAATCAAAAGAGGTATGCCAACTTCTCCCACTTAAAAGTTGACCATCACAGTTGCAACAGTGCAATCGCGGGTAAAATCGTCTAACAAATATTGATGCCATTTTGGACCCCCAACTTATAAAGATGTAAAATTAACTTCCCTTTCTGACATCTTTTTTAAATTTACCGTTAATAACCAAATCGTTGAGATATTCTATTTGCAGACCATCGACTACTTTATACATGTCATTTTTATTAAAAAAACTATAATGCATTAATAGTTTTTTTTTTAAAAAATATATTTGACCTTAATAATTTTAAGGAAACTAATTATCAAATCGACCTCATATTTT
The DNA here is from genome assembly GCA_946814005.1 of Chamaenerion angustifolium. Classification (NCBI taxonomy): domain Eukaryota; kingdom Viridiplantae; phylum Streptophyta; class Magnoliopsida; order Myrtales; family Onagraceae; genus Chamaenerion; species Chamaenerion angustifolium. Next base: position 10,365,750 of record OX328278.1, on the reverse strand, counting down.
CGTAGTTACCAAACTACAGTCCAAAATTGTGAAAAATCCATGATTCTACTAAGTTTTGAAATCTAGACCTCTTACACGCTAACTAAATTTTTTACCACTACACTACTAATTGCAAGTGTTTTTTTATATACTTCAAATATAGTTATTGAAGCAACTCTCATATTATTGTATTAAATATCTCATGTTTATTTATTCACACTCTTTATTAATTAACATATGTTCAACGTCATTTGTTTAATTATAGTTTTATTTTAATTATGTGTCTACTGTATTAATTTTTTCAAATGGTTGAAAAATAAGTAATATTCTAAATTTAGTATTTATAGGCTACCAGAATACTCATTTTGAATCACAAAATGAACAAACTCTAAAAAAAGAGAAAGACAATAGTATGTAGATAATTAAATTAGAGCTATAACGACACATTAGGGATGAGCAAAAAGTGATCTCGTTCGGTCTGGTCCGGTCTTGAGACCGGGACTTAAAGTAATTATCACAGAAACTGGCTTGTACTGAAATGCAGCAGCAATATGTTTTTTCTAGGTTAGCATTGCTATATTACAACCAAGACCTACCGTCTAAATCTCCACAAATTGGCTAATGTAGTTCCCGTGAGAACTAAAACAAACTTAGTAGAAAATGACTCTTCAAATGAGAGTGCCTTTTACGAACTGTACCACTACCGAACTGATTCACAAACCAAACAGTTTTTGAGTGAAAATATGAAGTGCTTCTGATGGACCACAAAACAACAATTCACTTATGGTAAACTGTACCACTTTTGAACCGATTTTAAGTAATCTAAATGAGTAAATTCCTGAGGAGAGGCGAGCAATGGAGCAGTTCAGCAACACATTCTCGACATTATCGTCTCTAATTTGAAACCAAGTGAAACAACCCAAGTGTTAGAGAGATGATAAACAAAGATTTTAAAGTAGTTCAACCCAAGTGAATCATATAAGGTTCGGTAAATCAACAAAAATATGAAGTGATTCTCTTAAAGTGATCGAACGGTACCTTACCTAAAATGTGGTAAAGGTACTATTCTGAACCGGTTCGACTCCAGACCAGTTCGTGCCCAAACCTAATTTTATTACTTTTGTAGAAAATATGTAATATATCAAATTGATATTTTATTCAATTGACATAATTATGTTATAAATTGAAATCAACTAATTAGACCGTCTTTTTAAAAATCATTTTAAAATCAAAATAACTATATAATTTAATATCGTAATAAATAAATTATATAAATTACTATAATAGGATAGTGTCTAATATAATTTATTAATGTTATAATAATTTATTATTGATCAAAACCTTTTTCATTCAAATTATATTATATATATTTTTTCGAGCGTTCTTTTATAATTAATTATATCAAAATAAGACATATATAATAAAGTCACTAAAAAATAGCTAATGGTCTCCAATGGTCCCCATGGTCTTAACGGTCTAGTACTGAAATAACATCAAGACTGAAAAAGACCATAAGCCAAGATCATTGGTTTCGGTCTACAAATGGTCCGATCTTTTTGGTTTGGTCGCGGTATTCGCGGTCTTCTCGCTCACCCCTACGACACATATGGTGCTAAATTATAATTTTCACATCGATCATAAAATTTGATCAAAATAGTGTTGCTAATTTTTGACAATTTTACTAACTTTGATCAAATTTTATGATCGATGTGTAAATTAAAAGTTAACACCATATGTGTCGTTATAGCTCTAATTTAATTATCTACATACTATAGTCTTTCTAGGTTTTTTAGATATTGTTGAAAGAAATATTTTCAAAATAAGTATTTTGGTAGCCTATAAATACTAAATTTAGAATATTACTTATTTTTAAACTATTTCAAAAAATGAATATAGTAGATACATATGTTAATTAAAACTATAATTAAACCAATGAAGTTGAACATATGTTAATTACTAAAGAGTATCAAAAAATAAACATGAGATATTTAATACAATAATATAAGAGTTGCTTTAATAATTATATTTGAAGCATATAACAATAATAATTGGAATTAGTAGTGCAGTGCTAAAACTTTCAGCTAATATTTAAGAGGTTAAGGGTTCAAAACTTGCTAGAAGCATCAATGTTTTACAAATTTAGACTGTAGTTTGATAACTACGAAAATATAGGATCAATTTGATAATTAGTTTTCTTGAAATTAATAAAGGCAAATATGTAAAACGTTATTTGGGGTATTATAGTCTTTCAACAAAAGTGGTGTGTATAAAGTAATCGATGGTCTGCAAATAGAATGCCTAATGCTCTTTTAAGTAGAATTTGGATGCTCTTTCACAACTAACACCTCCTAGAGGCCTATTGCTTATCATTTGGTGTGATGGATTCAGTTTCACCAAATCCAAACTTGTAATCAAGTAGAATTGTTTTGTTAAAAGACTTTACTTACGAAAAAAGAAGTATTATTACCAGGTTAGAGGGCTAATCAGGGATTTTGCTAGTTTAGGAGTTCATGTTATTTCTCTGATGATGGTTAAGTCGGATCAAAAATCAGTGAATATGGTTATACGAATTGGACATCCTAATAACAATATGTTCTATATGTAGAGCATTACATACTATGTGTACGTGCAATGCGAGTGTGGGTTATCGATGACGTCATTGGGCATTATGACAGATGATTCAACCTCGAATAAATGGATGTCGCGTGAATCAATTCTGTTGGATACTTCATAAACTCTAAATTCTCATAGAATATTCAGTGATTGACTATCCCACTCCCCCCCACATAAACAACAAGTGAGCATAGGAAGGACACAAATAAGTTATTCTCAAACGTTATATTATCGTGTTTCTCACTGTCATTCGTGATTTTAATATAAAAAAATGTTATTTTAAAAATAGAAATGACATCTTTAATTTGATCACAAATGCTATTAAAACCTAACAAGACGAATCAGACTGTCGATTCGGGTCAAATGCCTTTTGATCATATATTTATAGTAGTTACTGTTGGGTATCGATAGTGACAACCCAGTAAAAAAAAGGCCTCGAAGGCCCAATAACCATAGAGGGGGTAAGCCCATGACATTCGAACCGGATCGGCCCTCCATAGAATGACCCAGAACCGAGCCCAAAGTCTCTGGGGACGCCAAAGGCTCCCTGAGTGCTCGCCATTCTTCACTAGGCCGCGACCTCTCACTGCTCGCCATGAGAGTGCTCTGCCTCTCTCCTCTGGTCCCACCAAACCGTCAATAAGAAAGTGGCCACGATATCCCGCGTATCTCGGTTACATATTCACTAAAGATTAGATTTGGTAACTGCAATATCTCGCAGTAACTGCCATATCCCACGATCCGAATCTTCAGCAACACAATATACACTAAGATATTCAGCTGCCTTATACGGTTTGATCTCTCCTACCCTATAAATACCCCTGCTTTACATACGTTCCTTACGTTTTGAGTTTTATACACACATATACTCATTTAAGCATCGGAGAGGGACGTAGAGACACCCCCTATGTTGCGCTCCCCTACTTGCAGGTTCACCGGAGTTGGAGCAGAAGCGTCTCTCCTTCCTTGTCTGGCATTTAATTCACTGCCAGATCAGCATCCAGGATTTCACGATCCAACATTTGGCGCCGTCTGTGAGAACGAGCAATTCAGCCATGAGAACTCGATCCCAAAGCAACCGTCGGAACCAGACCAGGGAGCGATCCTCAGATTGCTCTGATTCCGCCGCCGCTTCACCGCTTCAACAAGAACCTGCCAGCCGAGCAGGAGTCAATGCCGTTCCTCCGCATACAACTCGAGAGCATGTCGGTGATTCAAGACCGATCCCCGCTGCTAATCAGAACGGTGCCCCGGCACCGCAGACAGTCCACATCGCTGGGGAAGACATCAATTTAACCCCAAAGATGATCTCCCTGCTGGAGGCCATCCTAGGACAGGCGCGTCGTCAAGCCCCTGCTCCTCAAGAAAACAATACCTCTGCTCCTAAAGGAAACAACCGCCCTGCTGCCACAGGGCCCTTTCCTTCTGAAGCGGCAAATCCTGGCCCCACCGCGCCTCAGGAGGATTAGGAGATGACATCAGGACAACAGTCCATACCTCCAGCATACACCAAGGAGCCAGCAGCTGCGTACGCTGCCAACCCTTCCGGTCCTCCTCCACCGGAACCTCGCCAATGTACTACACTGTGGATCAGATGGATGTTCTCCTCAATAAAAGTCTTCAAGAAAGACAACTGACAGTCGCAGCTCCCTTCAAGGAGCAGTCTGCTCACCCTTTTACCGACGGGCTCGTCGCCATCAAAATCCCGAAGGATGTAGTTGCTCGGGCCATACCTGAGTATAGCGGTGGAGGAGATCCCACCGTACATGTCAACAAGCACGAGGCCTCTCTCCTGGGTAAGTCAAATGATCCCAATCACTTGGCTTTGTTATTTACATCCACTCTTTCGGGTTCGGCTTCGTCCTGGTTCTTCGGCCTCCCTGCAGGATCAATCGGAACTTGGGCAGAGTTAAGAAGCAAGTTCCTGGAGAGGTATATAGGCGAGCACCAGTTGCTGAAGAGCGTGGTCGCCTTGGACTCGGTCAAACAACAACCCGGAGAGTCGCTGTCCAACTTTTATGGGCGTTTCCACCAGAACGTCACAGAGATAGATCGCCGAATCTCGGATGGGGAGATCATTCGAGCATTTTACAGGGGTCTGGATGTGGCCAACAAGGCCTCGAGGAAGCTGCGAAACAGCTATCATGTGAAGGAGATCGAAACACTGGAGGAGTTGGCGTCCATAGCAAAAGGTTTCATAGACCTTGAAAGGGCGAACACAGAGGATGATTTCCTGACAACCTCGCTAAGGATGGCTCATGAACCCCGACGCGATGGTAAGAAGGAGGTGAAGAAGGAGAAGAAGGGAAAAGACACCAGGCCCCGGGTCGAGTCTAATCCAGCACCTCACCATCCATAGGTCCCTGAGTACTTCACGCCTTTAAACAGGCAGATCTCAGCGGTACTAGTCGAGATGGAGAGGAGATCCTTGGTGAGGCCACCGATGCCTCGTCGAGGTGGGCAGCCCATGGGAAAGGATGTCGAGAGCTATTGTAGATACCACAAGTGCAAGGGTCACAAGACAGATGACTGCCGCATTTTGAAGCGGGATATAGAGAAGTTGATTCAGGGGGGAATGCTGAAGGACTTCGTGGCAGAGCGAGATAGAAGTCGAACGCACCCTAGGAGACATCGTTCGCCAGCCCCTGCTGAGCAAACTGAGCCGTCTGGAAGCAAGAGGAGGGTAAATCTGATTGTAGGAGGATTCGGTGCAGGTGGCGAAAGGTCGAGCGCAAGGGAGGTCTATGCCACTCAGATTTCCACAGCAGTTCAGTTGGGAAAGCGGCCACGACCTGAAGAGAACATTGTCATCTCATTCTCCGAAGATGATTTGGCACATGTCACCACCCCCCACAACGATGCTCTGGTTATCACAGCAGATATTGACGGCTGTGACGTTGCAAGGATTCTGGTCGACGTAGGCAGCTCGACAGACATCCTATTTCTGGACGCTTTCGAGAAGATGGGCAAGTCCGAACGTGACCTGAAGAGGGTCGACTTTCCGCTGATTGGGTTTGCGGGAATGACAACTTATCCGCTGGGGGCTATAACCATGCCAGTGATTTTTGGCGAGGGATGGAAGAGCATAAAGGTATCGGTCACTTTCTTGGTGGTCGATTCACCTACATCCTACAATGCCATCATAGGGAGGACCACGATCAATCCGAACAAGATTGTGGCCTCCACAGTCCACCAGAAGATGAAGTTCCCCACTCCCAACGGGATTGGAGAAGTGCTCGGAGATCAGCCTTCCTCGCGGCAATGCTATGTGAACTGTTTGCGCAGAAAAAACCAAAGGGAGGCGCTCGCCATTGAAACAGAGGCCGACCCCCGCGAAGACTTGGCTCGACCAACACCTATGGAGGAATTGGAAGAGGTCGAAATCGATGGTCCGGACAAGAAGGTGCGCATTGGAACCACCTTGAAGGAGGATCAAAAGGAGGCCATGACCGCCCTCCTCAAAGAATTTAAAGAGCTCTTCGCCTGGCAGCCGAGCGACATGCCAGGAATCAGCACAGATATCATCTCCCACGAGCTCAGAATAGACCCTTCCATCAAGCCGATCGCCCAAAAAAGAAGGTCATCCGGGACGGACAAGCGTTTGGCGATCAGGCAGGAGGTCGACAGGTTGATTGAGTCTGACTTCGTCAGAGAGGTGAGATTCCAGAGCTGGGTCGCCAAGTGGAGGATGTGCGTCGACTTCCGCGATTTGAACAAGGCTTGCCCCAAGGATTCATATCCCCTTCCGAGGATTGATCAGCTGGTCGATGCTACCTCGGGTCATGAGATGCTGAGCTTCATGGACGCCTACTCAGGCTACAACCAGATCAGAATGCATCCAGACGATGAGGCTCACACCGCTTTTTATGCTGATGGGGACATTCTGTGCTACAAGGTGATGCCCTTTGGCCTCATCAATGCCGGGGCAACTTATCAGCGGATGGTTAACCGCCTGTTCCAGGACATGCTGGGGAGGAACATGGAGGCTTACGTGGATGATATGCTCGTCAAAACCATCAAGGGCAATCCTCACATAGCGGACCTCCGCGAAGCTTTTGAATGTATGAGGATACATAGTGTTCGCCTGAACCCTGCCAAGTGCGCCTTTGGGGTCAAGTCCGGTAAATTTCTGGGTTTCATGGTCAGCGAAAGGGGAATCGAAGCAAACCCAGAAAAGCTAAAGGCCATAGAAGAAATGAAGTCGCCAACCTGCCACAAGGAAGTCCAATGCCTGAATGGACGCCTAGCTGCTCTCAACCGCTTCCTCTCCAAAGCGAGTGATAGGTCCCTCCCATTTTTCAAAACTCTGAGGGCCAACCGCAAGTTCGAGTGGATGCCAGACTGTGAGGAGGCATTCCAATCCTTGAAGAGGCATATCCAAACACTCCCAGCTCTGGCAAAGCCCGTTCCAGGCGAGCAGCTTTTCCTTTATCTAGGCATTAGCAAAGTGGCAGCTAATGCTGTCTTAATAAGGGAGAAAAATAATGTTCAGAGTCCAGTGTATTTCATTAGCAAAATGTTCAACTTAGCTGAAATAAAATATGTCCAGATTGAGAAGTATATCTATGCCTTAGTTATTGCTGCTCGGAAGCTGAGACCTTACTTTCATGCGCACGACATCATGGTCCTCACCAATCAACCTCTCAAAAACTTCCTGATGAAACCAGATTCTTTAGGAAGAATGGTCAAGTGGGCGATCGAGATCAGCGAGTTCAAGATCAAATTTGCGCCAAAAATGACCATCAAAGGTCAAGCACTAGCTGATTTCATAGTGGAAAGCACGAGTAACGATCAAACGGAAGCAGAAAACAGGCCAAATCAGTCAGCAGACGACAATCAAATCTGGGAGCTCTATACAGACGGGTCTTCATCAAAAGAAGGCTCGGGGGCTGGTTTAACTCTTATTCCTCCTGAGGGCGAGCCTCTGAAGTACGCGATAGCCTTGACATTCCCGACGACCAATATTGAAGCAGAATATGAGACTCTTATCAGTGGACTCAGACTGGCAAAAGGAATGGGTATAACCGCGCTTAAGGTAAAGAGTGACTCGGAGCTTATTGTCAATCAGGTTAATGGCACCTATGAGGCAAGAGGAGAAAAGATGAAGAAATATCTCAGCATCGCCAAGAAGCTGGTCGCGGATATCCCAAATTTCGCGATTGAGTCTATTCCTCGCCAAGAAAACCAGATGGCAGACTCCTTGAGTAAACTGGCATTCATAGGGACAACAATCCAGGATGTGCAATTTCTGGAAAAGGCCCTATGTTCAGTCCTGGAAAGCAGAGCAGAGGTTTTCAACATTCAAGGACAGGTCACATGGATGACTCTGTTCCAGAATTATTTAAAAGAAGGGATCCTCCCAGATGACGAAGGCGAATCCACGAGGATTAGAAGACTCGCAGCCAGTTATCTAATTATCGATGGATAACTCTACAGAAGAGGCTACTCGACTCCTTACTTGAGGTGTGTCGCTCATCCTGAAACAGAAAAGGTTCTCCGAGAAGCCCACGAAGGGGCGGCAGCATGTCATGAAGGTGCTCGATCGCTGACCAGGAAAATCTTCAGATTAGGATATTACTGGCCGACCTTGGGAAAAGATGCAGCCGAATTAACGCAGAAGTGTGAGATTTGCCAGCAGTTTGCACCACGATCGGGTCGACCATCAACACTATTATCCCCAATGGCGGGTGCCTGGCCTTTCGCTCAATGGTGAATCAATATATTGGGTCCTTTCCCTATTAGAACTGGTCAGCGTACTCACATTATAGTGGCGATCGACTACTTCACTAAGTGGATAGAGGCGAAAGCTCTAGCTTCGAGAACGGAATTCCAAGTCATCAAGTTCCTACAGGTCAACATATTCTCCAGGTTTGGCATTCCCAAAATACTCATCAGTGATAAAGGAATGAATTCATAAGGCTGGACAGTAAAAATAAACTTTCAGCCAAATGGGAAGAACCGTACAAGGTAGTAGAGATCGCCGCACCAGGATCCTACATTTGGAAACCACTAAAGGCGAGAGGTTACCCCGTCCATTCAATTCTGAGCATTTAAGGAGATTTCATACATAGCTTGTAATCAAACTGTTATGTTAATAAAAGAAAGCCATTCCTTCATAAAGCGTGTCCACTCGAAGCAAGTCGAAGAAAAAAAAGCCCTGACGCCAAAGTCAGGCCAAAAGACCTAGCAAAAAAGTTAGGCAAAATAAAAGCCCTGACGCCAAAGTCAGGCCAAAAAGTCCTAACAATAGAATTAGGCAAAAACGGGAAAGCAGACGCCAAAGCCAGACAAAGAGATCTGCTATCAACCCATTAAACAGCGGATAAGGAATTTTAGGCGATCACTATGGATGATGAAGCCTTAAAGTTAACAAATTCCATGTTATTATGCAAACACCTCAAAGGTTTAAACTTCAAAAAAGGTAATATCTCTTTGAACTTAGAAGTTTATGCTTTTAAGTGTCAGAGTATTATCCTGAGAAAGTTCGTATAGACTTATGCTCGGTCTAAGACTTTAAGAGTCGAAGCCATTATACAACAAGAAAAGTTGAGAGTAATTATGATTAAGATATTGGATGAATAGCCAAATATGTTCAAAGTCAATTAAAGGCTCATGAATATAAAGGCATATAAAGAAACCAAGTCTTAATAAATAATTACAAAGTAAAACAAAAAATTACAAAGGAAAAACAGCTATCTAAAAAGACAAAGAAAATATGGTCGCCAAGGAGCTGGAGGCTTCAAGCTTTAGGATCCTCGGGAGCAAGGGTGCCCTCCTGCTCGCCTTCGGGGGCAGGAGTACTTGGCTCGCCTTCGGGGGCAGTCTCTTCAGCAACATCGGGCCGAGGAAGGCGACTCCGCAAGAAACCCTTCAGGGATTCAACTTCCCCAATGGGAAAGTTGGGGTCGACCGCCTGGACCTCATCCACCAGGACTTAGAGAAAATCGGCAATCGCGGACTTCATCACCTTCAAAGCCTGATCCTCAAAGTCCTCGGGGCCTTGAACTCCTCGACCACGACTTGGGGCGAAGGAACCGCCTTTAGCTGATCAGCCAGCCGGTTCTTCTCCTCCTCCAGGGCGATCCCCCTGGCTTCAGCTATGCCCCTCTGGGCCTCCACAGCTTCCCTCTGGGCGTCAGCAGCAGCCCTTTGCGCCTCAGCGGCGACCCGCTGAGCTTATGACTCTGCCCTTGAGCACGAGCCTCCTTCAACTCGGTCTCTAGGCGAGCTCGGACCTCTCCTCCTTCATCAAGGCACCGATGAAGGGCCTCAGCTTCTTGAAGGAAGGCTGCAGCATCAGCCTCCCTCTTCTTGACATCAGCAAGGAGACGCTGCTCTTTCCTGAAGTACTCCTCCCGGGCACCGTCCACCAAGGCGATCGCCACATCAGCGGTCTTCTTGATAGCCTCCAACTGCCCGGGGGTGACCCCCGTACTTCGATACTGCTCTAGCTCGACAAGCAAGTCAGAATGCTTGTCGGCGAACTCGCCGAAGACGCGGCCAAGGATCACCTCTTCCCGAATGAGCTGATAACAAAAACACAAGAAAAATTGTCAGGACATCAAACAAAAAGGGAACGACAAGGAAGAAAGAACGAAAAGGAAGCGAGATCATACCAGGGCGACTCGTTCGAAGTGGGTCCGCAGGAACCCCTCGATCTGAGGTAGCTCCGTAGGAACAATCGAGCGGTCCTTGGGGGGAATTATCCCATCCAGAAGCCGCATGCACATGTCCGGGCTACCCCGGAGGCTCTTCTGGGCAGGGTACCCTTTCTTGGCAAGGTCCCCACAAGGGACCCAAGGCCCCCGAGAGTCCGCAACCTTAAATGGCTGGAACAAGCTCCCCATGGAGCAGTACTCCTCGGTAGGAGCCCTCGAAGAGCTAGAAGCAGCGGGCCACTTCTTCTGGGTCCCAGACTCCTTAGGAGGAACCGTGGGCACCGTAGGAGCGGGAGGCGCCAAGGCCAAAGCCTTTTCCTTAGTGGCAGAAGGGCCTTGGGGAGAGGGAGAATGAGGCGCCACGTCCAGACCCTTCCCCTTGCTGGCAGAAGGACCCTTAGGAGGGGAGGAGGAGGATGCTGGTCGACCTCAGGGTGCTCCTCACTCCTGACCTTCTTAGAAGGAGGAGGGTCCCGGGCCACGTCAGCCGAGGACTTCTCTGCAAAACAGCAAGACGAGGTGTCAGACACCAAAAAACTGCAAAGTATGAAAACGTTAAATGCACAAAGGGCGAGGCGATATACCTGGTTGGCGAGGGCCAGTAGTGGCTGAAGGAACCACCTTCTCGGACTTCCTCTTGGACGAACGCCTAGAGGGGGGAGGAGGAGAGCTCAGCAGTGCCTGGTCGGAGGACAACCCCGCCGATCCCTGGTCATCAAAGAGACCTATCAGTTTTCGGCTCTTGCCTACGACCTTGCCTAGAAATGATAAAACAAGAAAAGGGTTAGAAAATTACCCAATCATCAAAGATTGACGTGGCTTGATGAATGCCCGCCATCTCAAGCGCATTCTCAGTAGTCTCCGCCACGAGCGAATGGACTTGAATTGGGACGACCGATGCAACCGGTATAGGTCGTCGATGGCGTTCCGATCACTCCCTGACAGGTCTTTGAAGGAAGGAGGGAAATCCTTGTCCGGGGTAAACAATTTCCAGGGTACGCCCCCTTGTACAAGAAGTAAAACTTCTTGTAGTTGGAGTTAGTGGCCCGGAAATCATCGACCAGACGGATATGAACATTCCAAATCCATGCTTGAGGGCCTCCCCACTCTGTAAATTTCGGCCAGCGTGGTTGGAAGTGATGGAGGTGGTTCGCCCCAGCTGCCAGTCAGAAAAAACACCGGAACAAGGCCAGTGAATACGCCCATTCCTGGCGTATGCACAGGAACTTGAAACCGACCCACATCCTGAGGGCATTAGGAACGAGTTTCGTGAGGTGGATCCCATAGAACTGGCACAATGTCTGCAAATCCTCACAAAGAGGAAAACGCAACCCAGCATTGATCTGGGCCGCATAAATGTAAACCTCTCCGTCATGAGGATAGTGCAGACCTAAGCCAGGATACCTAGGAGCATCCTCCACACTGAGGCCACCAAGCGCCACCATTGTCTTAAAGTAAGCCGACTTTAACTCATTAGGCTTGACATCTACTCAAATAAGTTCAGATATGGCAATGGCAAACATAAAAAACAAGGGACAGCAGGGAATATTACCAAAACAGAGCACTGAAAGGACAGAGGTTTACCTTTCGGAGAAAAGATGGGCGTTTGAAGCTCAGGCCCATCCACCACCACTGGGGTGGCTGCGGATCTCCCCACGTCAGGTTGTTCCCCCACCGAGGGGGGCACGGCGCCATCCCTAATGGTCAGGGGGCATTGGTACTTTTGGGGGCATTGGCATTTTTAGACCCCTTGGTGGCTGTGTGCTTAACTCTTTGACCTCGGGTAGCCATGGAAGCAGTGGAGAGAAAGGGTTGAAAAAGTATTGAAGAAGATTGAAGAATAAAGGAGAAGGATCCGCACAAAAAGCTCTGGAAATCCGAAATCTGAAGGAGTAAAGGAGCGTAAAAAACAAAACAGAGAAACTGATGCCTCTTATATAGGCCCAAAAAGAAGTAACCGCCACGGGCGAATCGAAGCGACACAGGAGAATAATTGCACCTTTTTGGAAAAAAACGAAGCAATGTCAGAATTCCAAGAGACACCTCGGGGAGACAAACGGTTGGCTGGTACAGGCAGCTGTCAGACTACCCTTGGTTTACGGAAAAGTAAATGACAGGCGTGCCTCAAGCGACCGTTCGATTTTTCTGGATAACTGTGCAGTTATTAAATGCTAAAAGTGCACTAAGGAGACAAGATGGTTGCCAACACACTAATAGGCGTTATCAAAGATACCTCGGGTAAGTAGTGATCACCTAACCAAGAAAGATAGACTTTCATAAGCCTAGGTTACCGCAAGTGATCGCCAAAGGGGAATAAAAGGAAGGATATCCTTTCAGCTGTGAACAGGGAAGAAACTGCTCGCCAAATGAGCTCGAAATGCCTCAAAGGTCATGAACCATTACAAGAGACGAAGAAAACCGAATCTGAGACGTCACTATCTAAAACCCTACTAGGAAATCAAGCTCGACTGAAGAAACTTCAATCAAGCTTCAGGGGCAAATGTTGGGTATCGATAGTGACAACCCAGTAAAGAAAAGGCCTCGAATGCCCAATAACCATAGAGGGGGTAAGCCCATGACATTCGAACCGGATCGGCCTAAGTACGAGTCAAACTTGGCCCTCCATAGAATGGCCCAGAACCGAGCCCAAAGTCTCTAGGGACGCCAAAGGCTCCCTGAGTGCTCGCCATTCTTCACTAGGCCGCGACCTCTCATTGCTCGCCATGAGAGTGCTCGCCCCGAAGAGAGCCCTGCCTCTCTCCTCTGGTCCCACCAAACCGTCAATAAGGAAGTGGCCACGATATCCCGCGTATCTCGGTTACATATTCACTAAAGATTAGATTTGGTAACTGCAATATCTCGCAGTAACTGCCATATCCCACGATCCGAATCTTCAGCAACACAATATACACTAAGATATTCAGCTGCCTTATACGGTTTGATCTCTCCTACCCTATAAATACCCTTGCTTTACATACGTTCCTTACGTTTTGAGTTTTATACACACATATACTCATTTAAGCATCGGAGAGGGACCCAGAGACACCCCCTCTGTTGCGCTCCCCTACTTGCAGGTTCACCGGAGTTGGAGCAGAAGCGTCTCTCCTTCCTTGTCTGGCATTTAATTCACTGCCAGATCAACATCCAGGATTTCACGATCCAAGAGTTACAACATTTTTTTTAAGTATATATATATATATATAAGGTAAAATATGGCATTGCCCCTAATATATATTTAAAGTTTAAATCGTAAAATTTCATTCCATCAGGTGTTGGCCAGAGTTAAACTTTGCTCTAACAGTCAACTTTTCTATCCAAATTTGACAGAATAAGTTTTAAAAATTACAAAAATAGCATACAACTTTAAAAACAAATGTCATAATCTAACCATCCTAAAACTTTTCAAATATTACAATTGAATCCTGATTAGATCAGAGCTCGATTGAATTCCAATCGAGGGAGCTCGGGTATGGGTCTTGACCCATACTGACCCCCATGGGTGGAGAACTAAGTCTGGGAATCGAATTAGGGTCGAACCAACCCCAAATTCAAGCCCCCTCGATTGGGGTCCAACCACTGTCCATTTAATTGAGGCTTGATTGATCCCTAATTAGGGGTTCTCGAGTCTAAGTGTTGACCTAGACTTGGTTCCCTACCCATGGGAGTTAGTATGGGTCAAGACCCATACACTAGACCCATTGATTGGAGCTCGATCGAGCCCCAATTGAATCGAGACTCAATTGTAATATATGAAAAATGTTAAATTGTGACATTTTTTAAAGTTTATGTTATTTTTGCAATTTTTAAACTTATTCAGTTAAATTTAGATGAAAACGTCAATTGTTGGGGCAAATTTTCATTTTGGCCAAACATGAGGAATGAAATTTTACGATTTAAATTTGAAAGGGGAACTGAAAATCTAGTCAAACATTAAGGGGATAATGTTGTATTTTACCATATATATATTATTTTTATATAAAAAAGTATATATATGATAGTCTAAAGTAGTGAATTTAGTTATTTTTTCTTAACTCGCTTTTCTAAGTAGCGTATTGAGCAAAAAATAATTCAACATGTTAAAATGGGGTAGCGATATGTGTTAATTTTTGTAAGTGAATAATTGAATTATTACATAAATATCATTACAGAGTTGAGTTTCAACTATCGGAGTGATTGTATAGTACGACAAACTAAAAAAATACACATATGTCGTTAATGTTGATTTTTTACTTAAGAGAGTTTGCGTTGTATTTTTTATAGGCAAAATTTCAAAGCATAACTTAGGACAAACTGAATGGTGAACATATACGTCGCAATTTAATATCGGTTGCGAAGTTTGGATCGCATTTCAAGTATTTACTCACTCTATTTTTTATTTTATTTTTTTAATAGATAAATAATTTAATTTCTAACTTACTATGATTTTTTGGAGCAAAACACCAACCTATGTCGAACCCTTTGGTGGTTGGTTGAGCTTTTTTTGCTCAACATACTATCCTAGGGTGTTACGTATACTATTTTTGGTACAACTCGAATTTAACTAAGGGTGAGCAAATTTCGGTCTGATCTTGAAACCGGGATTAAAAGTTTTAGTTATCTATTTTCAGTCTTGAGACCAGGACCATTAGGATCGTTTGATACGGTCTTGGTATTTTCGATCTCAAACTGTTTGGACCGTTTAGACACATATATTTATAAAATTTGAAAATTTAACAAAATATTAATCAATAAAACTTAAATTAATTTAATTAATCAATAATATTAAAATATTAAAACCGTCTTAATGGTCTGGTTCGGTCTCCAATGGTCTACAGCCGAAATTAAGACCGTATCGGGATCGAAAATATCATCACGGCAAGACCATTGATTTTGGTCCACAAACGGTTCAGTCTTTTTGATTAGGTTTCGGTCGAGTATGATTCGGTCATAGTCTAAATGGTTTTGTTGTTCACCCTTAACTCTAACCCCATTAAATGCGCGTATACCTATTTTTCTAAATAAATAAATATTTACTTTTTATAATATATTTTTTATATATGTACTCTTCCAAAACAAATCCTACAACCATTTCCTTTGTGCTTCCATCGTTCCTTTAGTATGTAATCATTTGAGATTTTTGCAAGTGTACGTAGACATTTATTATAATAATCAACAAAGGAAGAATAACTAATTAAGGTAGGGTTGTCCAAAATAACCGGTTCCGCTGAACTGAACTGGATCTAGTTTAGTATGGTGTGAACCGGTTTGGCCGAACTAGTTTCAAAATCAAACTAGTTTTTAAGGTTCAAGTAAGCTAGTTCAAAATAGTAAGTTCAATTCAGTTCGAATCGACTCATTTTTTTAATAATGGTTTATACTTAAAATTCAAATCAAAACACTTTAAACCTATTTAATATTCGAATCGGTCCAATACAAAACATACCATAGCGGTTCTGAAAATAAGTAAACCACTAAACCTAGAGATGTATATGTGCCCCCAACCACTTCAATTTTTTCATTATGTTTCACTGTCTCATTTTGGTTTAGACGTTCAGTACTCCATCATTCCTTCAGCTTAGCCTCTGAACGCCACAACGTCAACGCCACACCCCGCTGTCTCTCCCTCCCGTCGCGTCTCGCCGTGCCACCATCATCATGAGTCAACAATTGAAATTAAGTCACAAACCCTAATTTTGATTGATTGGTCTAATTTGGATTGAGATACAAACCTTTTTAATGTTAAGCATGTCCTTTGTTTATTATTTACTACTGATTATATGTTGGCCTTGCCTATGCTACTATGCCGAAATGATTTATGCTACTATGATGGGTTTTGTCAATTTGATTCATTTTGGGTAGTCAGAGATACACATGAAGCTTGAATAGATCGCCAAATGTTTGTGCTAGTTTCTTGCAGTATCCTTTAATATATGCATCTGCATGACTAAAGTCTTAAATATCTGCATCTGCATTAATAGAGTTTGCTTACTGAGTCTAGATCAAGGTTTCTTTCAACTTTTTATCAGTTTGATGAGCTATGATTGGATACTCCGTTTGCATCTCAATTCCTCTTTCGCTCCCACTTCTCCATCTCTTAAATGAATTTCTTGAGTTCATAATCTGCAAGGGAACATGCATTCAATGGAGTTCCTAATCTACAAGGGAACATGCATTCAATGGAGTTCCTAATCTGCAAGGGAACATGCATTCACATATGTTTTTCAAATTTCAGATTTTGGACTGGATCAGTTCAGGTTTGAACCAAACTGAAATCAGTCAAACCAAAATAGTTTTTTTTAAACAGACCAAAATAGATTTTTTTTAAAAACAAACCAAACCAGTTCAAATCGGTTTTGAATCGGTTTTCACCAGACCAATTTTTTCCATGTTAAACAAACCAGTTCTTTTAGTGAGAAAAAAATATTTGTTTTGTTTAATCATGATGAGTCGGTGTTTCAACAGACAAATCAGTCCTCCTTTCTGCATCAATTAAACTCAAATTCTAGCAGGGGTCGTGGTTGTGGAAGAGGCTATGGAAATAACAGGTTCTAGTGTCAGCTGTGTGGCAAATTTGGCCACCTAGTTCATAGGTGTTATCACAGGTTCAATGTGCACTTCACATGTGTGACAAATCCTTCCTCCAATTCTAGTCAGTCTAATACCTCAACTCACTTATCCTCTGCTCAGTGGGACGATTTTTCTGAGTATGATCATTCAACCTATGCCATAAAACCTATATCCGCTCAATATGCTCCTCCTGCCTTATTGCCTTACCAATTTCAACCTCTGCTACCTATGCCTTCTTCAATTACATCTTCTTCTCTTTTTCCTTCTCCTGTGTATGCATATATGTATCAATCTCCCTCGCCAATGATCTATGCTCTAGGCTCCAGCCCATCCCGTGTATCCTCCAGCTATGACATTTCCTTCAACACCTGCACCTGTTCTTACATCTTCACAGCATGCTGGTGCTACTCAGGTCAATATTGCATATATCTCTCCTGTTGTTCAAGCTGATTCCCACTGGTATTCAGATTTAGGGGCCACAAATCACCTGACAAATGTCACACCTACACCTCAAATGTCAACTCCTTATACAGGACCATGTAAAATTCTTGTGGGAAATGGATTTTCCTTTCACATCTCTGCTATTGGATCATCAATTATTCTGACTCCTTGTAAAGCTCTTCAGTTAAATAACATGTTATATACCCCATATGTTACTAAAAATCTTTTGTATGTGTCGCAGTTTTCCAAGTAAAACAGGGTGTATTTTGAGTTCCATGTTGCACACTGCCTGGTTAAAGACCCCGTCTTTCATAGGATTTTACTTCAGGGTGTTGAATGTAATGGATTGTATAAACTTGATATGTCTAGCTATGTTTCTCTTTCTTATGTCAGTTAGATTGGTATGTTAGTGGGTGATAATAATGCATATTCTACTATGTTGCAATCTTGAATAAAAGCTACTCATGATTGTGTTGAATTACCCGATTATGCTGTCGATATGCATTCTGCTGTTGATATTCATTCTGCTTCTTTACAAACTATACGTGTTGATTTTGTTGAATCCGGTGTTTCTGAATGTGATGATAATTCTAAAGATAGTATGCACTGTCTTGTGTCATCCTTAAAGTCGTCTGAACTTGCTTCTTTATGCATATGCGCCTTTGCCACCCATCCAACAATTTGTTAACATCGTTTCTTAAACTTCACAATATGCCTCTTAAACATGTCCCTGATGAGTGTATGACTTGTGCGATTGGGAAGAGTAAGAAATTTCCTCATACTTCTACTCGATCTGTTTACTCTTTTCCTCTTAAGCTTGTCCAGGTTGATGTTTTGGGGCCTTCTCCCTATACATCCAGTAGCTGTAACTACTACCTTAGCATTATTATTGATGCTTATTCTCATTACAGATGGATTTACTTCTTATCCAAGAAGAGTGATGCTGCAAAGGCCTTCTACGAGTTTCATATTCTTGATGGTGGAGGAGAATTTCAGTTTCTGGCACAATATTTTTCACTGCATGTCATTGTTCATCGCATCACATGTCCATATACTAGTCAGCAAAATGGGATTATGGAGAGCAAACACAGACACATCGTGGAGCTTGGTCTCACATTACTGGCCCAAGCATCTGTACCTCTACATTAGTGGACTAATGCCTTCTTTACTGCCACTTTTCTGATCAACATGCTGCCATCTGTTGTTTGAGATAATAGTTCTCCCTATGAAAAATTGTTCAAAATGAAACCTGATTATTCATTTCTCAAAGTATTTGTCTCTTTGTGTTTTCCTCACTTGAGATCCTACCGTAGTCACAAGTTTGCTTTCAGGTTTGAACCTTGTGTTTTTATAGGGTACTGTTATGCTCATCATGGGTACAAATGTTTGTCCTCTTCTGGTCGTGTATATGTATATAGGAGTGTGGTCTTTCATGAGACTAAATTTCTTTTTGCTGATACAAAAGGTGAGTTTTTTAGCTCTTTATCTCCAAAATGTGTCATTCCATCCAAGCCCTTCTTCATACCATCTGATCCTTTATATCAGTATCCTGATGCTTCTACTATTCCCTCCCCTGATATTCCCACATATCATGATTCAACTCCTTTATTACCATACCTTTATATTCTCCTTATTTCGATACTTCTAATTAAATTTCAGCTCCCTCTGCCTTGCCTTCTGATTCTACTGCAATTAGGTATCTTCCTAATGTGGCTAATCTTCTGCCTATTTCTCATCCTCTTCCTTACTGTGTGTGATCCTATTTCTAATTCTTCTAATGCTTATTTTGCTCCTGAATCTTCTTCTACTTCTCGTCTATCTACTTCTTTTGATGCTCCTGTGAACATTCATCCTATGATCACTAGATCCAATTCTGCCCATCATCTTTCTACTTCTGTTGGTTGTGAGCCTCTTGCAAGTAATCACTCAATGATTAATCGATCTAAATCCTCCTCTCTCCAAGCTCTTACAGCTTTTTGTCCTTCATTTGTTGATTTGGTCAATACAGAACCTTCATTTATTCATGAAGCCTTACTCTATCCTCACTGGGCTACTGCTGTCCAAGCTGAAATGAATGCCTTACTGGACGGACAATCATACCTAGTATGTTGTACCTCTTCCACCTGGTCGCATTCCCATAGGCTACAAATGACTCTTTAATGGCATGTTCTTTTCAGGGAAAGGAGGAGGATTTCGGCTTACGGAATCCGTAAGAAGTTGTTCTTTTCGCGGAATTGATCAATTTTGGCTTACGGAATCCTAGAAGGCTAGGCTTAGACATTCCGTCCAAAATGTTCGGATTTCCTAAGCCGGGCGCGCTAGGAATCCGGAATAGGGAGGAAAATGACGAAAATACCCTCATTAACTATTGTTAAGGACCGAACTACCCTCAACTTCTCTTCTTTATGAACGATGCTCCCCTGCTTCTTCATTCGAAGCTCCAGCGATCCTCTCGTTTTCCTTCTACTCGGATTTATTCTCCTTCTGCTCTCCTTCGATCGAACCCAGAAATCTGAATTTGGGTTCGATCCAACCCAGAAATCCAGTTTGTTAGAATCGTTCTTTTCGAAGGAGTTTGGATCTAGTGTGTTCTGTTTCTGTCTTGTTTCTGTGCTCGTGTTGATGCTGGATGATTTTGGATGTGATGCTGTGATTCTGGATTAATACACAAATGAATTTGATGTTCTGATGCTGTGATTTTGGATTTAGATTATGTTATGCTGGATGCTGTCCAAAAACAGTTGTGTTCGGATAGCATTGTTTCTGTCGAACAATGAATGGCGATTCACCTTCTGTCAGCTGCATTGTGGATTCACCTTCAAGTTGATTCTGGGTTCCAAAAATTGCAGGCCATATACATAATTGATGTTCATAGTATATGTTTCATGTGACTAAATCTATGAAGTACTCTGCTGCAGATCTTTGTTGAATGATGAGCTGCAGTTATTCCCCTATTGCGCTCAATCTTTCTCCGGTAAAACAAAATCTATTTTTCCCAGTTCATGCAGCTTGAATGGATGATTTTTTTGACAATTTAATTTCTTTTTTGAATTTCAGTGATTGATAACAAGTTTGTGAAGGAAGCAGTAAATTTCAAGAATTCATGACATCATGTAAGATAAGGCTTTGAGATGATTTCTAGTTGTGTTCATTTTTTAGCTGTCTGTCCCAATCTGGAGGATGATACTTGATTGATATTTTAATGATCATAATGTAGATTAACACTGATTGGATTTCTTGATAAATCATTGACAGGTTTCTAGATGTCAATCCAGAAGGGAAGGTGCCTGTTGTGAAATTTGACGATAAATGGGTGGTTGATTCCGATGTTATTGTTGGAATTCTTGAGGAGAAATATCTCGAGCCATCACTGACCACTCCTCATGTGTTTGCTTCTGTGCAATTTTCTTACTCTACTACCCCAAAAGATCCGTGTTTGGTTTTGCTGCTTTAGCTTGTTTCATTTTGCTTTGTTTGGGATCTCAGTGGCTCGAAGATCTTTATGTCCTTTACGAAGTTCTTGAAGAGCAGGGGTTGTGTTCATTACACTGATTGATGAAGTTGTGAACTGGAGTTGTATTACGAAGTTGGTTTCAATATTACGAAATTGTATAATTATGGTTTAGGACGCTAATTTGTTTTGTATTATGTAAGCATGGTCATTAATAATATTATGGTTGGGTAGATACACTATCGATGGATATTAGTAAGAAAAAATAATTTATATTAATTTAACTATTTAATCTTACTTAACTAATGGGCTTTTTTTTAATATTAATTAAATTATTTTAAAAGTTTTTTTAATTAATAATTAATTATATTATATAATAATATTATTTTAAATTTTTAAAATTAATTAACACAAATTATATGTATTATATACTATACATATATAAGGAGGGGCAAATATGTCATTTTGCCACATTCCATTTATCTTTCCATATTCCATTCCACCAAAGAAACAACAGAATTCCTTATTCCATTCCATTCCATTCCACCAAAGAAACAACTTCATATTTTTATCCTCTATTCCTTATTCCATATTCCTATTCCCTATTCCTTATTTCGAATTCCGAATTCCGTGAAAGAAACGCACCGTAAGATCAAAAGACATGCCAATGGACATATAGCTCAATACAAGGCCATGCTTGTTGCGAAAGGGTTCTCCCAGAAGCCAGGATTTGATTTCCAAGAAACTTTTAGTCCAGTTGTAAAGTCTGCGATAGTTCGAATAATTTTGTCTCTTGCCTTGACTCATAAATGGTGTTTGCGACATGTTTATATAAACAATGCATTTCTCCATGGAGATCTACCGAGGAGGTGTACATGATCCAACCACCAGGATTTGAGCAGCCGCCTACTTCATCTGATTCAATCATTGTTGTTTGCAAGTTACATAAAGTTTTATATATCCTAAAGCAAGCCCCTCGTGATTGATTTGAGAAATTGAAATTTTCTTAATTCATTCTCTTTTCTTTAAAGTCTCGGTTGCTGATAATTTCTTGTTCATTAAGTCTAGTAACAATCAATGTGTTCTTCTTCTGGTGTACGTAGAAGACATAGTCATCACAGGTTCTTCTGCTCAACTGGTTGATGATGTAGGTGTGGCTATCAATGCCAAGTTTAAGTTAAAGGATTTAGGTAGTCTCAATTACTTTCTTAGGATGAAGGTTGTTTTGGGGCAAGATTACCTCCTGCTTAACCAAAAGAAGTACATCCAAGACCTGGTTTCGAAGCTTGGCTAGTCTAATTCCAAGGGATTCTCCACTCCTATGACAGATACATGTGTTACTCGAACATGTATGGACACTTGTACATATCTATTTCATGATGAATCTCTTTATCGCAGCACTATTGGTGCATTGCAGCATATTTGTGTCACTCAGCAACACATAAATTTTGTTGTGAATGAGTTGAGCCAATACACGCAGACTCCCTGTTCTAGGCACTAGGCAGTTGTTCTTCATGTTGTTTGGTATTTAAAAAACACATTGGATCATGGTACCATACATAAATTTTGAAGTGAATGAGTTGAGCCAATACACGCAGACTCCCTGTTCTAGGTACTAGGCAGTTGTTCTTCATGTTGTTCGATATTTAAAAAACACATTGGATCATGGTTTGATGTTTAGAACTCATGCTAGTCCTTCTTATGAAGTATTTCTGACTGGGGAGGGTATGTTGTTGATAGGAAATCAATCTCTGGTCATTACTTGTTTCTCAATGGCAATTCCATTGTCTGGAGTTCAAAGAAGCAATTTGTTGTCTCAAGGTCTAGTGCATAAGCTGAGTTTAGAGCCATTGCAAATGTAGTGTGTGAAATTATGTGGGTTCGATCGCTTCTCCAAGAAATAGGTCTTCATCTTCAGTCTATACCTGTCATTTGGAGCAACAACACTAGTGTTGTTGCCCTGTCTAAAAATCCAATCTACCCTTCAAATATGAAACATGTGGAAATCAATATGTTTTTCAATCGAGAGAAAGTGTAGTCTGGGGAGATTCTAGTGAATTTTGTTCCATCTACTGAACATATAGCTGGCATTTTAACCAAGCCATTGATAGAGAAAACTTTTATTCCATGCAGAAAGAAGCTTGGGGTGTTTTCTATGCAAGAGCTTCTTGAATCATTGTCTCCTACATTTCACCAACATGCATAGCTTAAGGTGGACTTCTTCTGGTCTTCAACTCCATCCAGGTTACCTTGTTATTATTCTTAGTTCAATCTCTTGTTCTATTTCATCAGGTGATTCTATGTGCAGTAAGCATATCAAGACCACTACTTGCTTGTCCATGTATCTAACTTTATGCTCTTAACTCACTCAACTTCACTCTTTGTACATGTCCCTGCTCTTTCTTTGACATTGTATCTTATGTATGATTGGGTTCCACTTATCTGATCTTGTTTGTGTTCTGAAGCTTGCTTGATCTCCTTGTTGCTTCCACAGTTTATTCTTTCATCACAACAACATTAGTCAGTCAGCTTCATGTTGATTCCTTTCAATATTCTACTCTTGGCATAGGGCACAGTTTGATTCCAAAAACAGAGGTCTCCCTAAGAAAACAATAAGCTACTTATGGATATCATCTTGAGTAATAAAAGAACAAGGCTAAAACATTCCAAATGTGTTGGTAAGAAAAGAGCTCAAACTCTTATGTCAGAGGAAAAAAAACAATCAATTGAAATGCAATGATCTGGAAAAAAAATTAAAGAAACTGATTGAAAGGAAGTCACAAGGAAAGAAAAAGAAAGCAATGTCTTATATGATGTGTTGTGTTGGATTAATATGTTTAGTAAAATTTTAGAGTAAATTGGTTTGCTCAGTTTACAGACATGTTGTCTGATTTAGTGGGTAGACATGCATGTATTTCAATCAATAGCATAGTAGAGAATATGTATGTATTTTGAGTGCAAAGTAGGGTGGTAAGTTAAGGTCAATAGGGTATATGTATGCCTGGTTCAATGAGTATGTGCAGTCTTGTAGTGCTACTGTCTCTCGGTTTTAGTTGTGTGTGGAGAAAACAAATAGTTGGCTGAGTTGTTTTTCAGTTTTATCTGTATGGATTGAAGAAAAGAAGAGCATCCATCTAAAGGGTGTATGATGGTAAGTGTTCGAGACTGGTGGGTATTTGAAAATGTTTGTTGATATACAAGTGCAATCACCCATCAAGAAGCATTAAAATCAAATCAAGCATGGAGAATGTAGGATACAAGTGCATTTATGCATAAAGTGTGAAGGACCATTCTGTACTATTTCAAGAATCAGGTCCTATAAATAGGATACCGCTGTAAGGATTACCTAACTTTTGAAGAATCAGTTGATCTCTTTTCTTCTCTGGTTTCTTTCTTGGTCATCAATCTTCTTCTTTTTCTTTCTCATTCATCCGAGGATTACAACATAGTTCAGTTCAAAACCGATTCATAAACAAGACTAAATTAAGGTCCTTGCATCTTTGAAACTAATGTTGTTAAAGAACTACAGTCTCACTTTTATTCAAACAATTTTGAATAAAAGGCGACGTAAAGTCACATGCATGGTCACGTTGAAAGAGTAAGCTCAACTAAAATCATCAATATAACTATCATGCTCGTTGGAATTATGTATACGAAAAATGCAGTCAGTTAGGATATAATAAAAATACACTTATTTTAGTTAATTCTGTAACGACTGACTTAATGAACGTGGATTTTCCTGAAATTAAGAACGTAGTCCTTCAGTTGAAGGACACATCATGAGAAAACGGACAGTGACATAAGTTTTCACATCTATTGACATTTGTCTTAATAGTAGGGTGACTAAGGTGTCTCTGCTTTAAAGTGAGTATGTACTATTTTTAGCTTTTCTACCCTGAGCACTTCTGTATATAGTTATATGTAGAAGAAATAGTTTAGGATGAGTATCACAATATTATGGGCGACCCAATAAGAAAAACTAACATCTCCACTCGCACAAAGGGAGTGGTGCCCATTCATAAAGCTATCACCAGGGGAACGCATCCCCTTATATAGTATAAGTCACGTAGTGTCAATAGTTGTGTGGCCGACAGGCATTGCGAGCAAGGCGTTGCGTATCTGTTAGGAGTTGTAGCAGCTCACAGATCTTACACCAACAGTGGAAATGTACCTTGCACCCTTAATTATGTAGATATCCCTAGGCCTGATCACACAGTTATCTTTCAGACCTATTTATGCATTGCATTCACAATCGCAGTCGATATTGTGATTGGTGACCATTTATTAGATACAATTTCGAGAATATACCTTAATGACCATCCTTTTCCCACAAAACGAACAACACGATCAAACTTTCTTTTTTAGAATCCGATATAGTTTCCTCTGCTAGCAAAAAAACACTTAATTTTGCTCATGAAACTTTAGCGAATTTTGTGATTAGTAGTTTGGCATAAATTTATTTAATTTTATGCGGTTCATACTGATTTCAACGAATGGATATGTTCGTGCAGTTGGATAAGTTGGACCTCTCCTCTTTGAATCCTCAATTTCAAAATGACTTTCAATTGGTGTTGTTGGTTATAGAAATGTGGAAGATGAGGATGAAGAAGATGGGAAAAAGAAAAAAGAGAAACGAGATTCATGAGGAAATAGGTTTAGACTTTGATTAGGATGTGATGGACGACTTAGTTTTTATTTTTGAATATGAGAAGTCATAAAATGATGCAGACAACCCCCTCTCAAGTGATTGGAGGAATAGGAAAAGAAAGACGGTGTGTGTTTGAAGATGTTACTATAGATTGCAGAGGGGCGGTGAATATAAAATGCAAATGGGTCAATGGTTAACCAGTCAACCCACTAGGTCGGGTTTGGATCACCGTATCTGACCCGTGCGAACTTGCGGGTCGAGTTCGGGTTTGTTAAGATCCTATGGAATAAGCTAGAAGAAGATTGAGAAGAAACAAATTGAAGAAGAAGTCAAAATCTGATTTCATTCAAGTTAGTTGAATCTTGTTATATAAGTTGTTATTTCTAGTAACCTTAGAGTAGAAGCCGTAATCTAAAATCAAGTCTAAAGTATGAACTGCATGCAAACTTTAGAGTAGTCCTTCAACAACAATCGTGTTTTCGCTTATATCCTAACATTCTTCGTGCTTGATCTTGTTTGTGAATTTCCTTGACTGCTTTTACCTCTTTCATTCCCTCTTGTCCATTGATCACTAAAGCTTATTTGATTGATTTGAAGATACCTAAGCCAAAACAATTTGTCTCCACACGCATTATAAGTTTGATAATAGTGTATCATAAAATGCTAATGTTTCACACTCATTCGTTACCCCAAGACACATATCTTGTTTGTATGGAACATTATTAACTCTTGCTTCCACGTACAGAATCATGTCTATTTTGCACTAGGACATCACATCAAATGCATAATTGTTTACAAAGTGAGTAGTATCTATTATCTGTGTATTCAACATATCTGATGAGCACTGAACAAAGCATTGCTCATTGAGGTTTAACCTTTGTTGTTCTTGACAAAAGAGTTTCAACTCTTATCTTACCAACATAGTTAAAAGATTTTGGTTTTTATCTTTTCTTCCTCAAGAGTGACTTCCGGAAGTATCTTGGCATTTTTTTAAGGAAAATGCACTCTATTTTTGGAATCAAGCTATACCCTATGCCAAAACTTATAATCATTCACTTTCTCAAGCTTCATACCAATGCAGAGCAACAACTAAAACACTTGCAATGTGTGGTTCATAACTTATACAACAGAACACTAAAAATGATATACTTAATTTAACCCAAATAAGTATAAGAATAGGTAATCATAGGTAAACTAGATGGATGATAGAGACGTGGCAAGAAGTCAATAAAGTACAAAGCAGTAACATGTCCTTCTGGTGAAGACGCTGATGTGAGACATTGTAATATGAGACTGCACAAATATATACTGATAGGATAGACCAGTTGTTGCTCATTCAGTGTATCAAAAAATGCCACAGATAACACTGAAGATCACATTCATACCTGGACCGATGGACACGAATGAGACACTCCTGTAGTTCTTCAATAGTGAATACACCCAGTTTCTTTCTGTAGGGATCAAATGTTTTTTCTTTCAAAGGTTTGTTAGCGTATCAGCAACTTGTTCAGTCCCTAGAACAAAATTGATAATATGTTCTCCAGAATGAATTTTCTCCTTGATAAAGAATAGATAAATCTCAACATGTTTCATTTTTTAGCGATGAATGGGATTCTTTGATGGGCAATAACACTTGTATTGTCACTCTATGCAGCAGGAGATGAGGGCAGATGGAGTCTAATTTATTTGAGAAGTGATTTAACTCACATGATTTCATACACACTATTGGCAACAACTCAAAATTCAGCTTTTCCACTTCATCGAGAAACAACACTCTGTTTCTTTGAACTCCAAACAATGGGATTACCATTGAGTAAGAAGTAATGGAAAAATATGGATTTCTATCAAGGATGTTACCAGATAACCAAAAAAAATATCAAGGATGTCACCTCCCTAGTCAGCATCTGAATAGGAATCCATGGATATTTCATGAGAGGGGTATGTTTGTTCGAAACAAAAGACCATGATCCACAGTGCCCTTTAAGTATTTATTGACATGAATTACAACTTTCTAGTGACTTGAATAAGGTGTTTGCATGTATTGAGTCTGTTTGTTAATAGCAAAGTGAATATCAGGTCATGTTATACAAATGTGTTGTAATTCAACAATTGTACTTCTATAAAGAGATTCATCATGAAACAATTCAGTACACGTATCCATACTTGTTCGAGTTAAGCATGTACTTGTCATAGGATTTGGGAAACTAGTTGTACCTAACAAACCAACCTTGGATATGAGATCCTAGATATATTTATTTTGATTAACAAGTAGATAATCATCACTTGTGGTGACTTCCATGCCAAGAAAGTAATTGAGATTGCCAAAATCATTGAGCTTCAACTTGGATTTGATAGATACAATGACACTATCAATCATGGATGCAGATATACGAATGATAACAATATCATCTACTTAAACCAATAACAAAACAAACAGATCTTTATCAGATTTAATAAATAGACAATTTTCAACAACAAATACTACAAAGAGAAGAGTATAGAGAATAGAGGACTTCAATTTCTTAAACCACGCTCAAGGAACCTGCTTTAGACCATACAACACTTTTTGAAGTTTACATACAAGTGTGGTTATATGAGAAGATGTGTGATAAAAACTTGGAGGTTGAACACAATGTATACTTCTTTAGTAAGATCACCATGGAGGACGACATTGTTAACATCAACCTGTCTTAAACACCATTTGTGAATTAAAGTAAGTAACAAAATAATTCTGACAATAACAGACTTTATCACAAGACTAAATGTATCCTGAAAATCAAAGCCTGGTTTTGTGTGAATCCTTTGGCAACAAGTCAAGCCTTGTACCTAACTATTTCTCAATTTGTATTTATTTTAATACGAAACAACCACTTACAACCAATAAGAATTCTACCAACTGGTAGTGGTACAATGGACCTGGTGTTATTCACAGAAAAAACAGACGTTTCCTCTTGAAAAATTATTGTCCAAAGAGGAGAAAGAGCTTCTTGAATAGAACTTGGTTCCACTAGTTGTAAATCATCAGGAGATGTGGTGTAGGTTGTAAGTGCTTAAAGAGATGATTTTGAACGAGTTTGAATGGAATGTGTGCTGAGAAGAAAAAATTTTAGAAGGCAATTTAGAAGATGATGTAAGAGAAACAGAAAGGACAAAACTTATAGGGACATGTGATGATTCTATAGGAACATATCTACAGGTTAGTAGAGATTCAACAGGAACTGAGGAAGGTTAGGAACATGCAATGGAGGGTTTGAACACATAATCAGAATGAAGAGGAACGAGGAAGGTATCTATAGGAACATACATGCATCCAACATATGACAGAAATAAGAGTATATCAGTGGGAGAGGTAGTTTGTGTTGTTGACTGCATATTGGGAGGAGAAGAGAAAGCAATGTTATGAGTAGTAGTATTAGAATGGGAATGAGAAGAGGATGGGGCATGAGAAGTGGGGGCAGTAGAGGGATAAGGAGAGGAAATAACATTGTTTTCAAAGAGAGAAGGTTCATGAGAGTTAGGTATATCAGGAGATGGATGGGCAGTGGATGAATTAGAGTTAGCGACAGGAGAAAGATTCTGACAGATTAAGACTAAGCTCCACAATGTATTGATGCTTTCGTTCAACTATACCATTCTGTTGGTTTGTGTAAGGTCAAGTGACGCGATGAACAACAACAAATTGAGACAGATAAGTGGTGAGAAATTGGAACTCTTCACCTCCATCTCATTGAACTGCCTTTAAGGTAAAGCCAAATTGATTTTCAACAATGGTATGGAACTCATTGAATGCTTTGGCTATATCACTCTTCTTGGGTAAGAAATAAATCCAAGTATATCTACTATAAGCATCAACAATACTTATAAAGAAGTTATTGTTACTTGATGAGTATGGTGGTGGTCCTCACATATCAACTTGAACTAATTCAAGTGGGGGAATAGTAGACAGTATTAGATGTGAATTGATGTTGCTTTTTACTTTTCCTAATTGCACACGCAGAAAATTTAGCACAAATAAGTTTAATAAAAAAATTTAGAAGTCGTGGGAAATTGATCAAAGGTGTTGTGGATGGGTGACCACCTTGGAACTTAACGAATTTAGAAAACATGTAAGGTCAGAATTACTCATGAAGGATTCAAAGTCATTTGAGAGGATATCAATTCGTGTACTATTTGAATTTTTAGTGCAAATGAATTCCGGTGAGAAACACACTCATTACAGAAAGAACTATTGGTGTTGCACACTAATAAGTCACGAGTCACATCATTAGTAGTATTATCAGAGTATATATATATATATATATATATTCAAATTTGAAGTAGCAGACCAAGCAAAAAGGTAAGAATCAATTCCATGAGGTCCATAACTAGTCTTAGGTACAAACACTAGAGAAACGAAACTAGAAAAATAAAGTTTATACATGCCACCCGACTCAACTACTTTCAGTATAATTCTATGAAAAATTGAATATTTAACCAAGCCGTATAAAGTATGAAACTCAAAGTACATCTGGTTGTCCTTGGAGAACTAAGATATAGAAAGCATATTGTTAGTAACACAAGGAGTATAGAGCATATTAGTCATAGTTAATTGTCTAGCATCTGTTGGGATTACTGAAGATCCTATAACTAAAATATGAAGTGAAGAGCCATTTCCTACAAGAACCTTACCCTAACTAATGTACGTAGTGGTCCTTTGTGGAAGAGGGGCAACATTTGTGAGGTGACTGGTAGCACTAGAGTTAGGGAACCAACTTGAATCAGTCCGAACAACTGGAGACGGGAGTTGATGATAACCAACAACACTTGGAGTGGGCACTGGTGAAGGCATATATGGGAATGTAGCAGCGTAAGGAGTATTATATGATGCTGGATGAGTATGTTAGGTACACATATGGATATAGTGCATAAATGTAGGGAGAGATAATAACAACAGAGGGATGTGTTTGAAATGTCTTTGAGGACTGCATATGAATAGTGGAAGACGAAGAAGGATTTGTATGATTTGAGACTTATTAGGCAGGGTAGACAAATGTATCATACTTAACGGTATCAGACCATTGAGAAGTGAATAAATGTGCAATAGGTGTATTAGGAGATGAGTAAGCAGGAACAGTCACACCTATGAAGTGAACATTGAATCTTCGAAAACATCGATGAACAAGGTGACCAAATTTACCACATAATTGACACTGAGGTTTGTTATTGCCAAAACCATGACCACAACCTCTGCCTAAGTTCGCATTCAAAAACTGAGGATGACCAGGCGATGTAGGTAGTAAGTTTGTTATTACCGACGAAAGTTTTGGGGCATATTTTCGCCGACGGGGCTTTTACCGATGAATTTCTACATTTTCCAACGGAATCATTTTTTACTGACATAAAAAATACTTTTACCAAAAAAAAAAAATTATGTCGGTAAATAAGGTATTTCTAGTAGCATGTTGAACAAACTTTGTATAGGCTGGATTTATATTATTGCCTCCATCTTGTCCTTGTATAAATTGTGGAATTGTTTCCATGCCATCAAGATGGTATTCCAGATTATAACCAAGAACGAACATCAGAATTTGTGGCTTCCACGGTTGGAATTTCTCCTAACTGATAAGTTGCGTTACCTTCTTGTTGGCAAATGCAAGTGAATTTTCTTCCATTGAACCTGACTGAGATGAACGGAGACTAATATGCAGGATTAACCTTGCTTTGATACCATATTAGGATCCTCTGGAACAAGCTAGAAGAAGATTGAGAAAAAAAATTGAAGAGGAAGCTAAAATCTGATTTCATTCAAGTTAGTTGAAGTTTGTAACTTGAGTTACTATTTATAGTAACATTAGAGTAGATCCGTAATATGAAAGGAAGTCTAAAGTATGAATTGAATGCATTTTAGTCATTCAACAACAATCGTGTTTACACTTATATCCTAACAGGGATGACCTATGGAGTTGACAGATCCGTTGATTCGACTCGAACCCAGTAGGTCAACACATATTGACAGGCCTAGTCTCACGGGACTCTGAGTTAAGATAAAATCCTAAGTCATGTCCATGATTGTATTTGGTACATGCGGTAAACATGCATTACAACATGTTTTCTTTACCATGGAGCATATTTCCAAATGTTTTCCAGATGTCTATCATGCACATAAAGTACCCAAACCCAGAGTCCACAGACTCCATCCAACTGCTAAGTGGATTGACATACCATCATCTATTGTAGTGCAAAATATGAGTGTCTTGGACACTTAACCCTTTTGGTCATCCCTATAGACTTCTAGAGCTTGAAACCATCACTGGCCTTACACAACCACAAAGGCATAGTAGCCCTCATCTGTGTGAAAGGGTGACCAAATTCACTTTGATATATTTCAACAAATAATCGCAGCAAGAACACAAAAAAATACTCACACAGTAAAAACATTCATACTCAAATATAATTTAAGTTAAAGAACATAGTAGGGGAAATATAGTCAATAAAGTGCATAAACTAAGTTTACCTAGTCCTAGAGACTTCACATGCCTCACAAAATACTCCCTCTTCAAGGTTGGTGAAAACGGCCCACAACCATATCATCCGTAGACAAGTACTCTAAAATCATCACCTTGTGTCTAGCCAAGTCTCTAACATAGTTGTATTCAAATTCTATCTACTTTGACTTGTTATGATACTAGGGTTACTTTCTCACGGAGATTGTAACTCCTACGACTCAATAATCGATCTAGGAGCCTATTCATACACAACATACTTAATAGCCCACACAAGAGACATAAATGTGGGCTCCATGGTAGTCAGCGCGATTGCACGACTATTTCTTGCCTCAGTAGTGGGTGAATCTGGCGAACGACGATCTAATTCATCATCTACAGTATCATTTCTCCCATTTAAATGAATCAACTATGTGGTCCTCATATATGTAGTCTGTCGATTCTGGATCCGAAATCCACATAGGACATGAATCAACCAACATAATTGTACTAGAAACACAAAGTTCACTAGAATAGCCAACAAGACGTACCTATCGCGTTGGTTCAGGGCATGTATTCACAAAGTGTCCCTTTTGGCCATAGTTGAAGTGTTTCTTGGACTCAAACTTCTTGGCTTTGCGCGGACGTTTTTGTGTCACTTCTTTAAGAGGAGCCCTTGAGTTCACTTCAGTCCTTGCCTTTTTCGCCTATGGTGCATTTGAGTCGTCGCATCATGCACCACTCCTCTCGCCCACGACAAATCTTATTAGGTCCAGGGGTTGATGTCATGTGCACTACAACTTTAGGCCCAACAACCTTGAGGCGGTCCTCTTCCGGCTTAATATGCCTTAAAACGTGTTGAGGCTCTTAGAATGGGCCATTTGAATTTTCATATGTTCCTAAGAGTTAGGAAAATAGCGGATTACGACCTGGATATGTTTCCCATCAGTTAGTGGTTGACCTACCTACCTGAATTCTCCTATCATATTGATCATATGCCACAGATGCTTACTTGTAGATTGTTGAGGATTCATCTAATAAGAATCGAACTTTATGGTGAGCAAACACAACTGAGTAGTCGTATAAACATAAAATCTAGCCTTCAAACATTCCACAACCCTTTAGTCGTATCTTGACACTCGAACTCACAAAAGTTGTTATCATCCACCGTATTCAGCATCGTAGCGCGTGCCTCAACATCCTTGGCATCCCACTCATCTGGGAACAATTTATGTTGAATTTTCAATGCAAAACCAAGTCTTTTCATGATCTTCTTGATGTGGTCGAGCGACTTTTTCTCAACTATAGAACCATCTTTATAAGTTTCCACCAGATTATGTAGGTGTCACCGTTAAGTCTAGGACCTTTGTTCAACTTAGCAATGATGTTCTTCGTGGCAATCATATTTCTCTAACTAAAGGAAATTTTATTAGGATCATGTAGACTCAATGAAAAATGTTCTAATGCATGTTTAAGACAAGTCTTAGTCATGATAAATTTGAGAACATACTTAAATTTGGAGGACAACTCTAGCTATGGTAAGAAGTACGCTCCATTTCTAAGCATGCCCCAAATAAAGTCACTACTATCAATCAAAACACAATTCAAATACTCCTTATAGGACCAGAATCAAATAAATCACACTAAACCAAAGTGTTATACTCTCACATAAAACGATTGTCCTAACATTCAAGAATATTCAAAGAATCTTGCGAATTAAACGACCGATTTGCTAGCAGAAACATATTCTCAGATGCAATTTGAACCTAGTCAAACTTCTGAAGGGATATTTTAGACAAATCCTAATGGTTTTCTACCTAGACTATGTGGAAACTTGATCTTCCTATAGAGGTAATCTAATACATATAAGCAAAGTAACAAACGACACAATATAATACACACATATATATTGAGGCTTTCAAGAAATGGTTTATAACTAATTTGTAAGTTTTCAAAAGTTGAGGGACTAAAGTCACCATAAATAAAATAATTAACTGGAGGACCAATTTACATATACATTATGGTGGTATCCAATCAGGCATAACCTAGTCATGTCTAACAGCAGAAGTTAAGAGTTAATCATATAAAATATATTGTGTCGACATTTAATGTCGTGACTATACAACTGATTAAGTGTCAAATATTTTGTTAAAGCTAAAACTCATGCTTTGTTTGTATTTTTTCGTCGTAGAATAGTTCAGCTCGTAAATATTCAGTGTTAGGACATCATCGACATTAATATAGGTAATCAATAACAGACAAAAGTCTTACTGCAAAAGCATCTATTTAGTGCCAATGTAATTGTTGTAAATTATATATAAACAACTTTGGTTTCTAGCCATCACATTTATCAATTTGCTGACACTAACCTAAATCTGAAAGTTTTTTTTGATAATTATGGATTAAAATAACCGCTATAGGTGACAATTAGTCACCCAAGTTCAAAATGCACAACCAAACTTAACTAACTTTAACAATTCGCGAAACAGAAAAGCCCACAGCGTCTTTCCGGAGCGCGATAACAGATTCCTTCGGAGGAGAGCTATGAATTACAAACACATGTCTCTGATTGAGCGCCATACCCGCCATGATATCCTCTACTGCATTCGCTTCTCGAAAAGTATGTCTGAACTTCATTCTTTCAAACTGCATCAATAGCTTCCTGCAATGATCGGCATTAGTTTTTTATTTGACATATTCTCATCAGAGATTACCTTATGGGCTAAGAGGGCGTTCGTCTCAAGGTGAATAGATTTTAATCCGAGTGTCTTTGCCAAAAGCAGTCCGTCTCGGATGGCCCAACATTCCGCAGTGAGACTGTTTGAGCAACCCAAATTCCTTGAGAAACCTGCAACCCATTGACCCCTAAAGTCTCGGATGACCCCACCGGCTCTTGCGAAACCTTGATTTCCCTTAGCAGCTCCATCTGTGTTAATTTTAAACCAATCCTCTTTTGTAGGGACCCAACTAATATCAATGGAAATGAACTCATTAGCACTGTCAGTCTCAAGATAAACATTTTTGTGAAACTTTGCCTGAGATAAAGATAAGGAATAAACAGAAGAACAAGCAGGTTTATCATTAAAAATAAGAGAGTTCCTATTTTTCCAAATGTTCCAAATCGCATAAGGGAAAAAGTACTTCCACTCAACACCTTGAATATTGACTCCCGATTCCTGACAACCCTTCTTGATCCACTCATTCAAAGGGTAGTCGATAGATTGGCCCAGATTAGGCGGTCCAGTGACTGAATTCCACATCTCTTTAGCATGCTTACACCCACGCAATATGTAATCTATGTCCTCCACGCAATATGCTTACACCTAAATCTGAAAGTTGCTTTGCAGCCTTGTAGGACCACATTTCTTATTTCATTTTACAATTATTATATATTTAATATATAAATATTATATACTTAAGTGATATAATCAATAACTTACTAAATAAGTATCATCTCTTTTACTTCAAATATTTCCTTATATAAAGGATAAAATATCGTACCATATGCAACATATAATCTCTCTCTCTCTCTCTCTATATATATATATACATATATTAATTTGGTCAAGTTATGTAAAATTGTGATAAATAAGTTTTTTAAGACATTTTCTCATATCTAATGTCAATTTCATAACTTCTAATTGGTACAGGTCAAACATATAATTATCACTTATATGTGACATGTGACATGTTAATTTTATGTAGATATTTATAATTATGTTTGTAACATAAAATTTAAGGTATGAAAAAATTATAATATAATTTCTTCAAACTTTTTTTAGAACTAATTTTATAGAATATCATTGTTATATTCGACTAGAATCAGCATATATTACAAAATTTTTAAAACAATATAAGTTATAATTACTATAACTAATATATATATATTCTAATAGTTTATATTTATTTAAAAATATATGAAAATAATAGATGTCATAAAATGAATTTTAAAATCATTAATTAACATCATATTCATAATTGTTGATATTTGTTTTTCTTATCTACTCATTTATTTTTAATTATTTTTATAAAATATAAATAATAATTATATTGTATAATATTATAAAAATATAAATAATTTTAACATTTTTTTCATAAATATAATTAATTTTTATGTTGTGTAATTGAATTAATATTAATTAAATATACTTTAATAAACTATAAATAATTATGTTATATATATATATATTTATTTAAAAATATGTTATTAATTCATAAACTAAAATAATTATTATATTGCGCACAGCGTGAATCAATTTTCTAGTTTAATATAACACAGTAGATAATCTATAACCTATAACTTATAATGTAAAATATATAATATAGTACAA
This sequence comes from Chamaenerion angustifolium, assembly GCA_946814005.1. Classification (NCBI taxonomy): domain Eukaryota; kingdom Viridiplantae; phylum Streptophyta; class Magnoliopsida; order Myrtales; family Onagraceae; genus Chamaenerion; species Chamaenerion angustifolium. Next base: position 10,329,622 of record OX328278.1, on the reverse strand, counting down.
AGTTTAATATATAGTACAATAAATATGTATAATGTACAAAAGTCACGTTTTTACAAATAGGTACCCCACAAAGTTTTTGTTACTTTGGGGTACCTCAAAAGTCATAAATGTATCTACTTTATTTTGACATCCAAAATGGATGGAAACTGTCAGTCGTGCCTCTCACATGCCCTACTTAGACTAAAATCTGAACAAAATTCTTTTTATGAAGACCAAAATTCCCCCGACTTTAGCGTACTTTCATTTGTCAGTTCCTTTGAGTTCGTTCGTTCTTGTTCTCTGTTTCTCTCCACGAAGAAATTAGTTTTTTCTCGTTCAAAGATTTCCCCGCGCCAGATTGTTCTTCTAGTTGTTTGTCGCATCGTTCGTGCTGACTTCATCTGTAGTTTGCCGATGTCGTTTAGAAGAGTTCTGTTTAAAGATCAGAACTTTCTCCCGGAAATAGGTAAATTTTTACTCGTTCTGGTCTTCTTTAATTCCATTGCATGTTTGATTTTAGGTGTGAGATGTTAGCAAATTGATGTAGCAGTTGCAAAAGTGATAATCCCGTCACACCACCACAATGGGATGGAGAGGGAGTTGAATCTAGAAGATTCAGTACCTTTAACGATAGGGATGAAGTTTGGGACCATTGAAGAATTGAGAGATATGATTAGTGAGCATAGAATTCACAACAATTATGCTATTAACTACACACCCAATAATCTGAATAAGGTATCCGTTGAGTGCAAGGAGAAGTGTGAATTCAAGTTGTATGTGTCTTCAATGACACTAGAGGACACACTACATATTAAGACGTACCATGGCGTTCACAAGTGTGCAACTACTCACAAGACAGAGAAGATCAACTCGAAGTGGTTGATCAAACATTACAACGAAAATATGAAGGAGCAAATACTGGACACGAACTACATCAAAATGGAAATAAAAAATACTTTCGGTTTCAATGTGAGTATGCATACAATCATTAGAGCAAATGGCAAGATGAAAACCATCATTTGGGGTGATCACGAGGAGCAGTACAATAATAGCCTTCATTCTTATGTGGCAACTGCTATGCAGTACAATCTAGGTACGTCAATGGTGATTCAAGTTAACTCCACAATCAACAACAATAGACCTCATTTCGAGAGACTGTACTTGTGCTTTGAAGCGTCCAAGAGGGGTTTTCTTGTTGGTTGCAAACCATTGTTTGGTGTGATCGATGTCACCTGAAAGGTTTAGAAATGGATTAGATTCTAAGTGTCGTGGGTAGAGAGACGAACAACGGAATGTTCCCCATTGTGATAGCATGGGTCAAAGCTGAGAGTAAGGACTCATGGAAGTGGTTTTTGGAGCTGTTGGGTCCACAATCTACTGATATAATATCGACAAAAACTAATGTCATTTAATTTAGTGTTACTTTTAAGGGATCCAAATGTTTTAAGTGTTGCATTTTCCCACATCTTTTAAGGGAAAACGCAATCCCGTTTTGATTGGTGTTGAAATAATGCACTTTTGACGATACACATGGATGCTGATGTATTTAAGGTTGTTTTAACTACATTTTGTTTCCTTATACATATTATATATGTTGCATTATGACATAAAAAAAAGATGATATATCTCAGTGTAACTATTAAATAACTAAAGGTACCTGAGAGCAACATTAAAAAAAATAAAGATACCTTAATGCAACATTAACATAAAAAGTGTATACCCAGTGGAACATAATTCTCATTTCATACAACCATACCAAATAAATAGAGCATCCCACATAAAGAGAATTCCAACATTCATTTGTTTGACATTTTCCAGTAAAAACAACATAAAACAAAAATCAAGACCATTCCAATTAATACGACAAAAACAATTTTATACATTTTTTCACTATGTTGATATTTCTCAAGCTTTTATTATGCGACATTCATCATCTTCTTCAACTTTGCAGAAACCCTCTTTGAATGAGGACAAACGTTAACATCATTCCAATCGAAATACCTGCACACTCCTATCTTCGTAACAAGATAATGCATAAAAAATAGGTAAGAGATGGGACAAAATTAACAAGACATGAAGTAATTAACAGAGAGTATGACTTACATTCCACAAGGGGAAGCTATAGAACCTTCATTGGAAGTTCTCCCAGGTGCTCGAAGCCTTCACCACGACAATCTCTCCACAGTGGAATCTTCGTGTTTTATGCGAGGCCGAGCTAGTGCATGAAGACAATGATTGAAGTTTGAGAGGATAATGGAGGAAATGCAGATTGAGAGGGGATAGTCTTTGAAACCCTAATTGCTGCTCAAATGGGAGGGAAAGTGACGAAACAATGCAGAGGCGTGAGATGGAGTTTTATTCAGTTGAGGAAATATGATGAGGGCATTTTTGTCTTCACAGGAAGTATTTTGTTCGAATTTTAGTCTAAGTAGGGCACGTGATAGGCACGGTTGACGGTTTCTATCCAGTTTGGATGTCAAATTAAAGTAGATACATTTATGACTTTGGGGGTACCCCGAAATAACAAAACTTTTGTGGGGTACCTAAAAGAGTTTAATTCATATTATTAATATAGTATAATATATAATAGAGTATTGTATAGTGTATTCCTACACTTTAAATAATTAATAAATAGATTTAACATTTGAAAACGTAAGTCGTTTATTTTCTTCACCTAACTTAGCATCGTTCTTTTTTCCAACATTACCTTTCTCCTGTCTCTCTTTATCTTCTCCTCTGATTGAGCGTATTACCATCACTGTGCGAGAGCTCACCTAAAAGTAAGAAGCCACCAATCACATCCACTCTTCAGCTGCTCTCCATCAGGTACTTTGTTTTCTCAATTAGAAATTTGATAATACTAAGGAAAGAAAATTGCACTATTCTTGGTTGTCAATTTTTGTTTCTCTTACGAATCAGTGGGTATTAAGATTAGTGTCAAGGATTGGATTTTATAAGGGAAATGTATGAAAATGATGTAATATGTTTGCCTATTGTTGTAAAAGCGTAGACCTTGTTTGTTTTTTATGAAACATGTTTGTTATTGTAGGTCTTAGATGAAGTCTGTTAGTATTCGTGAAAAATGAATTGTCTTCTTCAGTAATGTGTTGCTGATTAACACCGATTATTCTCCCCAATTGAGTCTTATTTAGTGTCGTTGATCAACATCGATTCTTCAATTTCAAGAACGGGTCCTTCGATTTCGTGATGCCCCGAGACATGACAAGGTCTCGGTGCCTGCATTGATGGTTCTCGAGATCAAACGTATGTTAAAGTGATTGGAGCGATTGGTTCTATGCTTGTGAGCTTATACTGTACGTCATTTGCAAGATCTTGCAAGGATACCTGAGGCCAATTCAGTGGGCAAAGTGGGTTTTCGAGATTGTTGAGGTGGTGGTGTCTTTCCGGGTCTTCGTTATTGCATATGATTGAATTGGGGTTGCTGGGTCACTAGAAATTCTCTTATTAGGGTTCTTGTTTGGTTCTAGCCATGTCCAAAACTCAACAATCTTTGTTGTATCATCGTTTAGGAACAAAACCTTCTAGTGCAGTAGAATCATTGCTTTTTTCACTCGTGGAAGGGAAAAATGCAGTGATTTCGTTAAAATCACAATTGGAGCATAGTAATTATGCAGAGAAGATTGGTGTGAAGCAATGGATGACCAATACACTACTTGATAACTGCAAAATCAGGTGGTGTTACACAACAGGTCATGAACATGGTTCTGATGTCTGAGTCTCGTAGGACCCGCTCTGTGGAAGTTCTTGATGAGGCCATCTCATGTGTTCTATTGGCAACGACTGAGATTGCCCTTTTCCAAGGTTGTGTTATATGGCTATTGTTTAATTTTTTTTTTCGGCCAATCACTTCAATACTTCTCATTCAAAGAGAACAGACGCAATCAAAACGATCACGTAGAGTTATTATTACAATCAACCAATAGTAAACTACTAAGTTGGGGTGGGGGTACAAAGACCCAATTATGTAAACGCACACCCAATATGGTTTGCCTAGCTATCCAATTTGCGCTCTCATTTGCTGAATGCAGGATTTCCTTCCAACTGACATCTGGAATTTATTGCGCCATGACCTTGATGTTCTCGCATGTGATGTCCAGTCTCCAGTTGATCGTCTTTTGAATTTGCTCCACGACCCTCAAGGAATCTGTTTCTACTTCGATCTTCTGTCACCCTCTATCAACTGTCAGCTTTATACCTTCCAATACCGCTTGATCCTCTAAAATTTTCACTTTATCACTCCAAGCTCTACGGTTCAGTCCTCCCACTAGCTGGCTAATATCGTCCCTTTCCACCACACCAATGTCTCCTCGATTCAATTGGTTGCACCATTTGTCGAAGAAGGAAGCACTGGACTATATCAAGAGTAGAATATGTGATAAGATCCAAGGTTTAAGGTCAGAAACCCTCAACTAGGCAGGAAAGGAAGTTCTTATAAAGGCACTCATCACAACCATTCCCTCATACGTGATGAATGTATTTAAACTTCTTAATGCCATGATCGCAAACTTCTGGTGGGGTGAGTCGAATGAAGGAAAGAAAATTCACAGGAAAATATGGGAGGTGATTGCTACATCCAAACCGATGGGGGGTCTTGGCTTCTGGGAATTGGAAACTTTCAATGAGGGACTTTATCCCAAAGATGGCTGCGAGAATACTGAATGAACCAGAGGCACTATGGGTCTGAACCCTCAAGGGCATTTACTTCCCCAATACTAATTTCAGATAGGCTAGGAAGGGTAGCAGAGCTTCTTGGGGATGGACGAGTCTGGTACATGTCAATGATATCTTGTTTGCGAAGGGGATATGGCAAATTGGAGATGGCACAGACGTGAAAATATTTGAGGACCATTGGGTGGTGACGAAGCCAGGTTTCATAGTGGAATGGCCAAGTGAGGGAGGTCAACCATCGGACACGAGAATTCATGAACTATTTGGGCCGAATAGAACTTGGGATGAGGAAGTCCTTCTAGGCAGCTTCAACGACACAGATGCACGCTGCATTCTTAACATGCCACTGAGATCTGAACCATGCCCTGACCAAATGATATGGCCCTATACAAATGATGGGCATATTACAGTGAAATCAGTCTATCATCGATTGAAAGAAAAGGACAAAGCCACGACGCAAGAGTTAGGTCCTAATGAAGATATCTGGAGGATGATATGGAAGGTAAAGACTTTGCCTAGGGTTAAGAATTTTATGTGGCGTTTACTTTCAAATGCAATTGCGGTTAGATGGAATCTTAGGCGAAGGAGGATGAGAGTGGATGTGGAATGCCCTATTTGTGGACCCGAGGAAACAAGATAACACATTATCAGTGGGTGCGGGTGGACTGAGGCAGTGTGGTTCAGTGTTCTGGGTATTCAACAGACTCAGAGTCAGACTTCGAGGGTAAGGCATTATTCATGTCCACTGTCCATTGTACATGCCCACTGTCCTGGATAAGGTATTATTCATCCATATGTGCCGAAAGTTTGCTCCCAGGAAGTTGAGGTATGCGTTCAGGTACGGAAGCTTGAGCTGCTCAGCTAAATAAAAAAAATTCCTTTCAAGAAACACATTCGAAGACAGTGGCTTTAACATTGACAGGAAAGTTGACCGACGACGTAGACATACCAATGAAGTCAACAATGAGACCACTGTAAGTCGCAATACCGTCCAGACAGGGTGTGGAAGAAGTTGTTGTCATACGGCGCAGATCGGCTCAAATGTAGTTGAAATTCCACTAGTGTTTTGGGATGAACATGTCTTGTTTCTGTTTGAGTTGTTTATTAAATTTATGTTAGCAAAGTTTGAGGGTGTCTGTTAGTTAATGGATTAGTGGAGAACGTATGTGTTAGTTTTCTTCAGACTTTGTATTTAAACTCAAACAGTTGAACGAAGATAATATACAGAAAAGGGAAACTGCAGTTTCATAGCATTCCTCTCGACCCCAATATACATATGAGCTATATCTTTCTTTAGTTTTGTAGACTACAAAGACGCATATCAGCAACAACGGAGAAGGCCAACTCCAATAAGTGGTATCAAAGCTGAAGGTTTTCTTATTCTACAGATATCTAAGACAAAAGCAAACTAGTTCCAGGTTGAAGTTGTTGATAATGGGAGAAATCTCAAGTCATATGGCACTCACGATTCCTAGGTACGATGAGAACTACGACTATTGGAGTTTGATGATGGAGAATTTCCTAAGATCCAAGGAGTTCTAGGATGTTGTCAAAAACGAAATCGGCAAAGAAGACAAAGTTGAGTTTATAGCAAATAGAATAATGGACATGAAGGCGAAGAACTATATGTTTCAATCAATAAACAGAGGATTCCTTGCGATAATTCTTTGCAAAAACACGTCGAAGGGCATCTAGGACTCTATCAGAAAGAAATTCTCAAGATCTGCTCGAGTAAAACGAGCATAGTTGCAGGCATTACGAAGAGAATTTGAATTCCTACAAATGACAAAAGGTGATAAGGTGATATCCTACTCCTCTAGAACCATGGAAATATGCAACAAAATGAGATATCATGGCGAAACTATGTCCTATGTTACCACTGTTGAGAATATATTTAGGTCAATCAGCCCCAAATATGACTATGTAGTCTGGTCAATCGAAGCATCCAAGGATACAGAGACTGTAAGTCTAGACAAAATTCAAAGCTCACTATTTGTTCACGAGCAGAAGATGAACCACAACTTATCCTCTCACGACCATGCATTGAAGGCAACAACAGAGATTGCCCTATATCAATCATCTTCATACACAAGGGGCAGAGGAAGATTCAATAGAGAACGCGGTATTTGATTATCATGTCAAGGACAAGACCATGGACTCTCAACAAAATAATATGAGAGGGGGATTTAACAACAACTGAGGAAAGAACTACACGAGAAGCAGAGAAAGAGGAAAAACTTTGACATGTCGAATGTAGAATGCTTCAAATGCCATCGGTTCAGACACTTCAAATCGGACTGTTGTGAAATTACCAGACAAGAATAGACAAGATGAAACAAACTTTGTAAATCACGTAGAAAAGAAATTCTCATGATGGCTCAAGAAACGAACAAGACGGTGGAGACAGACGTGTGGTACATGGATACCGGCTGTAGTAATCATATGAGTCCGTAAGCACTCCCTCGCAATACTGGATGAGACATATTCCCCAACTGTTATGTTTGAAGACAATTCATCAGTAGAAGTAGAGGGAAAAAAGAGTATGAAAATCAATTCCAGAAATGGCTTTCTAGAAACAAATTATGATGTGTTATATGTACCTGCTTTGAAAAATAATATTTTGAATGTAGGACAATTACAAGAGAAATAATATTCAATCTCCATTGAAAATGGAGTCAGTGAGCTGTATGATGACAAACACAGTTCCATAATCAGCATCAAGATGAACTCTAGATGACTATTTTCGGTAAAGGTACATGAAGCTCAAGTCAGTTTGGCAGCAGTTGAAGGTAAAAAAGGAACAACAACTCATGTTTGTGGCATCTACGCTTTGGACACCTGAATTATGGTGGACTCAAAACACTCTGAATAATCAATATGGTAGTCAGATTACTTGATATTGAAGCTCTTAAGGAAGTCTGTGAATCCTATGCATATGGCAAAAACGTAAGGAATTACATCCTGAAAGGTGGATCGTGGAAAGCAAAGGAGATACTCGGTTTAGTTCACACTGATATATGCGGACCTCTCAGACCAATTTCTAACGGAGGAAAAAAGTACTTCATTTCCTTCATTGATAATTTTACTAGGAAAGGTTGGGTCTACTTGTTACATGAAAAATCTGAAGCTTTCAAGTATTTCAAATACTTCAAATCTTTAGTTGAAAAAGAAACTAGAAAAATTATAAAATTATTGAGATGAGACAGAGGAGGAAAATTATGTTCAAGAGAATTCGAGCTACACTAATAGCATAATGGAATCAGACGAGAGAAGACAAAACATGTCTCCCCTCAGCAAAATGGTGTAGCCGAACGGAAGAATCGAATTGTGTTAAACATGGTGAGAAGCATCCTGAACACACGGGGAATACCACACATATGCCCCACCTATGCTGTCAGGAACAAAACTCTAGAAGAAACACATATAGGTAAAATACCCTTTGTCAAATACTTTCGAATTTTTGGGTGTATTGTCTTTGCCCATGTTCCAGCAGAAAGGAGAACAAAATTGGATGATAGAAGTGAGAAATGTATATTTTTGGGATTGAGTGAAAATACAAAAGCTTACAAACTATACAATCTGTCTACAAAGAAGATAACAGTGGGTTGAGATGTTATATTTGACGAATGGGCAAGTTGGAACTAGGATAACAGGAACAAAGGTCATAAAAGGATTCATGACTCTGACGATCCTGATTCGAGTGTTGATCAATAAGAACAAGAAGAATTCCTTGAGCATGTAGAGTAAGTTGAATCCTCAACTGCAGTTGCAAGAGAAACCAAATCTTCAACAACTTCATCATTGTAGAGACCGAGCAGAAGGTAGATAAAGAGGCCAGCATGGATGGATGATTATGAGGCAACAAATTTCAGTTTGAATGATCCATTTATGCTATGTTTACTTGTTGAATGTGACCTAGTTGATTATGAAACTGCAAGTAAAGATTAGAAATGGAGAAAAGCCATGAAAACTGAAATAGACTCAATCAACAAAAATGAAACTTGGAACCTAGTCGATTTGCCACAAGGTCACAGTACTATAAAAGTGAAATGGGTATACAAAACGAAGTTAAAAGAAAATGGAGAGGTAGACAAATTCAAAGCTAGGTTGGTGTTAAAAGGTTACAAACAAGAAAATGATATTGACTACACAAAAGTGTTTGCCCCGGTTTCTCGATTAGATACCATAAGGCTAATAATAGCATTAGTTGCACAAAAGTCATGGTCATTGTTTCAATTAGATGTAAAATCAACCTTTTTGTATGGAAAGCTTGATGAACAAGTCTATGTAGATCAACCACCCATATTTGTAGTAAAAGGTGAAGAACATAAAGTGTATAAAATGAACAGGGCATTATACAGACTTAAGCAAGCCCCAAGGACTTAGTACAGTAGACTTGAGGCGTATCTAATACAGCAAGGATATACAAAGTGTCCTTATGAACACACAGTGTTTATAAAAACAAAAGAAAAAGGGGAAATGTTGATTATGTGTATCTATGTGTATGATATCATATATACTATAACAACACGGGTTTTGTTTGATGAATTTAAAAGGTCCATAATGTCTGAATTTGAAATGAATGATCTAAGGAAGATGAAATATTTCCTAGGATTAGAAATTGAACAAAAGAAAGGATGCATCTCTGTTTCATTGAAGAAGTACATTAGAGTCGCCCTAAAACGGTTTAATCTAGAGCATTGCAATGCTTCTAGTACACGTGTAGACACGTCAGTCAAACTGGCAAGGGAAGGAGTAGGAAAACCAATAAATAAGACTTTCTGCAAGCAAATTATTGAATGTTTAATGTACTTACCAGCCACACGTGCGGACATACAGTGTGTTGTTAGTTTAGTAAGAGGTACGTGGAGGCACCCACAAAAATTCACCTGCAGGCTGCAAAACGTATACATAAATACTTGCAGGGAACGAAGGACTTTGGGCTGGTTTATGAAGTTATTAATGATCAAGATTTTCTAGGATATTCTGATAGTGATTATGCAAGAGATCGAGATGACCGAAAAAGTACATGTGGATATGTATTTATCTTGAGTGGGGTTGCAGTAGGTTGGTCATGGAAGAAATATAATGTGATCAACCTATCTAGCAACGAAGTTGAATTCATAGAAGCCACCGGATGCGCATGGCATGCTATCTGGCTACAGAGATTGATGAAGGAACTAAACTTTGAACAAACAACACCTACAACGATTTACTGTAACAATACTTCGACAATAAAGTTGTCAAAGAACCCGACTATGCACGGAAGAAGCAAGCATATCGATGTTAAACACTATTTCTTGAGAGATTCATGTAAGGAAGAAGAAATTCAGATTCAATTCTGCAAGAGTGAAGAACAACTTGCGGATATATGCACAAAGCCTTTGAAGATAGCAACCTTCAAATTTCTCATACATGGGTTAGGAGTATGCAAACTCAACCAAGCTGAGATTTTGCAAAATCAGCAGCTTAGGGGAGGGATTATTGAGTATACCTATCTAAATAGTTGGTAGTTAAATTAGTTGAGTCTAGTTTTTGGTTTGGGATGAACACGTCTTGTTTTTGTTTAAGTTGTTTATTAAATTTCTGTTAGCAAAATTTTAGGGAGTTTGTTAGTTAGTGGATTAGTGGAGAACGTATGTGTTAGTGTTCTTCAGACTTTGTATTTAAACTCAAATAGTTGAATGGAGATAATATACAGAAAAGTGAAACTACAATTTCACAGGATTCCTCTCAGCCTCATTATACATATGAGCTCTATCTTTCTTTAGTTTCTCCTTGAGCATTCCTAGATATAGTCATATATAGAGATAAATGTTTTGGATCAATGTCACAATAATAATCTTATCTTATTAAAATGGCCTCACTTATAAATAGTCCAATAACACAAACTAACATTGTCAAAATTCAGTTCTCTCTACGGAGACCTAAGGAAACACATGATTCAACATGAGCAATCGTTTGTGGAGTGGAATATCTTTTGATATCTGTGTTGCTTATTGTTTTAGACAAGTCACGTCGCACAATGGTTTGGTTGGGAAACCCTTATCAACTACCTCGGCTATGATTAATAATACAGGTATTTCTGCACCTGTTTTCTTTTCAGAATTCAAAAACAAAGGCGTGAAAATTTTATATATTCTCTCTACATGCGTCAAACTGAAGGAAAAACATAAGCATTGTTGGGCATTAATAGATGTTCTCATAGACTGACACTACTCACTAAAATCTCTCTCTGACATAGATGTCGATATCCTCGTGACCTCTCGCTAAGAAGTGTAACTATATCTAACCAACACCTAATAACAAACATAATACACAGGTGAACCCTAGAAATCGAACCATTGAGGCAACAATTTAGTATCATCAATAAAGTCCTTGACTTATCCAATCCGCCTCCATGATACGATGCATGACAAAGATAATCTCATTCTAAAGAACTAATTCACCATATAGCATGATTAAGACCTAGTTATTGTTAGAATTTCTGAACGGACTATTTGAATAATAATGACAAAACCAAAGAATATTTTTTTTGAAAGGATTACATTGTATTCAGTTTTTAATTCGAATATGTTAATACACCTATTTATACTGCTATCATCTACCTAATTTCTACATAACTGTTGACATTTATTGTATGAATTGTTGAAATTATTATGTAGATTGTTGACAACAATTTGTCAACAATGTTGGAAATCACTCGAATAGATAGTGGTTGAACTATTGAATTGTATGCTTGGATTATTCTGAAGTCGTGACGACACTTTCAGATTGAAACTATTTGGAGGTGGCACCCAAACTTTCAATCGGATAAAATCAGAATACTGAACTAGAACTTGAGAAGGATTGTGAATGTTTGAGATGAATTTTTGGACCTCGCCTATGACCAATTTATAGTGTTTGTCACACCCTTTGGAGGAGGCACTTTGCCCCTTGGAAGAGACACAACATCCATTGGCCAATGTATGTAACATTTCGGCCATGACATACCCCTTTGATTCAAATTTTGGCTCCAAAATCAAAGGGACACCTTAGGAAGACACTAGCAATGGTTCGACCCCTAGCAATGGTTTGGTCTAATACTTGGTTCTAAAGCAAGTGTCTAAAGACCGGGAATTTTGAGGTTTAAAACGTTAAGTCATTAGTTCCAAAATTCAAATTTTCAATGAATTTTAGAATAGTGACTTTATGAAACAACACAACAAACTTATGCATAAATGAAATATCATGACGATTGAATTTCATCTTAGTGTATTACACATTTCAAATATTTGAATATCAAGGTGTCACTATGGATTGAACCTTTGCTATTCATTGTGAATACATGAAGATAATATACACATAAATTAACATTCTCAAATGTCTTTTCTTGACATTATCTTTTACTAGCCTTGTGTCCTAATCCTTCATAAACATATCAAAGCCAAGTCCTAGCTTCTTGAAGCGGCTAAACTTCATGTTTACATAGGTAGCATTTTTACTCTTGCACCTGCATATGCAATTTTTCAAAAGAACTATTAAGAAGTTAAACTTCAACCTCCTTTACTTGCAGGTCTGAACACATACCTTGGGATAATATAACCAATGTGTTCCAATCTCTAGATGTAAAGCTTTCCACATTGAATTCAACACCTAATGTCATATTAGGTGGGAATTGGGTATCTCAACATGAGAGATTTCAAATGGACTTTAATCCTATCCCCACAGCCGATTTGTGCACAAGATCCCTTCTTAACCCTTTGGTTAAATGATCGGCTAAATTATGTTGAGTTTTTATAAACTCTACTGATATAACACCATGCATGATGAGTTCACGAATCGTGCTGTGTCTAACACCTAAGTGTCTAGACTTGCCTATATGCATTAGCCAAGGCAGATTCACTATCACATCTGATAGATATAGAAGATATCGGTTTAGGCCATAATGGAATTTCATAAATCAGATTTCTTAGCCACTCAGCTTCTTTACCATCCAATGCTAATGCAACAAACTCAGACTCCATTGTTGAGTGAGTAATGCAACTTTGTTTCTTAGATACCCAAGAGATGGCACCTCCCCCAAGAAGGAATACCCATCCACTTGTAGAAGAATGATCTTCTACATTGGAAATCCAACTTGCATCTGAATATCCTTCAAGAACATAAGGAAATCCAGTATAAGTCAAACCATAATCCATGGTTCCTTTCAAGTACTTGAATACTCGATTTAATGCTTGCCAATGATGTGAACTTGGATTGCTAGTATATCTACTAAGCTTTCCAACAGCATAAGCAATATCTGGCCTAGTGCTAATCATGGCATACATAAGACAACCAATAGCCCTTGAATATTCAAGTTGAGATACCGTCAAACGTTTATTAGGTAGAAGCTTAAGACAAGGATCTATGGGAGTGCTAACTGGAAAACAATCTTTAAAATTAAATTTATTCAGAATCTTCTCAATATAATGGGATTGAGAGATTGAAATACCATTGTTCTTTCGCATGATCTTTATACCAAGAATCACCTCAGCCTCCCCAAAATCCTTCATGTCAAAATTAGATGACAGAAATTTCTTGGTTTTATCAACTTGATTTTGGTCAGTACCAAAAATCAACATGTCATCTACATATAGACAAATGATAACTCCTTTACCAGAAGTATCAAATTTGCTATATACACACTTGTCTGCTTGCTTAAGAAGAAAACCATTAGACAATACCACATCATCAAATTTTTGATGCCATTGTTTTGGGGCTTGTTTAAGACCATACAATGATTTCTTCAACTTGCACACCTTATTTTCATTTCCAAGCATAACAAACCCTTCCGGTTGTTTCATATATATCTCCTCATCCAAATCACCATTCAAGAATGCAGTTTTCACATCCATTTGATGAATTACAAGATTATGAATAGCTGCAAGTGATATTAATAACCTAATAGTGGAGGTCCTAGCAACAGGAGCATAAGTATCAAAGTAATCAATCCCTTCCTTCTGTCTGAAGCCTTGGATAACCAATCTTGCTTTATACTTATCTATGCTACCATCCACTTTGATTTTCTAGTTCTAGTACTTCTCCTTGGTTCAGTCGGTCCGGGTACAGAAACAGTACCACCAGAAGTATCTAAACTTAAAGAATTCCGAATCATATCTTTTGGTCTAGGTATAGATGTAAATCTATCTTCATCAAAGGTAGCATCTCTTGATTCTATAACTGTGTTAACAGACACATAGTCATTAGATTCTAATACATATAACCTATATGCATATGAATGCTCAGCAAACTCAATGAAGATACAATCTATACCTCTTTCACCCAAGTTTCTTCTTTTGGGTTCAGTGAGCCTTACAATTGCTCTACATCCCCAAACTCTCAGAAAACTTAATTTTGGTGGCTTTTTATACCACAATTCATATGGGGTAATCTTATTCCTTTTATTAGGAATTCTATTCAATAAATAACAGGTTGTTAACATAGCCTCACCCCAAAAACCTTCACTTAAACCTGAATAGGATAACATGGAATTAACCATCTCTTTCAAAGTCCTATTCTTCCTTTCAGACACGCCATTTTGTTGTGGTGTATAAGGAGCTGTAGTTTGATGTATTATACCAGTAGATTGAAAATATACTGGATCATAATACTCACCTCCTCTATCAGTACGTAAATTTTTAATCAATTTACTTTGATGTAGCTCAACTTCCTTTTTATAAATTTTAAATTTATCAAGAGCTTCATCCTTAGCATGCAACAAATAAACATAGCTATATCTAGAAGCATCATCAATAAAAGTAATAACATACTTTTTATTTCCTAATGAAGGAGTAGCATGAAAATCACATAAATGGCTATGAATCAGTTCCAATATATTGGAAACTCTATTTACATCCTTAAAAGGCTTTCTAGTTATCTTAGTTAACATGCAAGTTTTACATTTCTCATTGTTTATATCAATAGCAGGTCTAAGACTCATTTTAGACATATCTTTCATTCTTTTATAATGAACATGTCCTAGTCTAGCATGCCATAAATCTGATTTATTCACATTATTACCAGTACTAATAGAAGTCATACAAGCAGATTCATTATCAAATGAAACCTTAACATTTAACATAAACATACCATTACTTAAATAACCAAATCCTACAAAAGAACCATGTTTGGACAAGATATACTTGTCACTTTCATACACTTGTTTGTAACCACAATTATTCAAAACAACACCTGATAAAAGATTCTTTCGACTCCCTGGAACATACAATACATTGTTTAAAGATAGACATTTTCCTGAAGTAAAGACAAGCTTGACATTTCCTAGTCCCTTGATTGGTTCAGTTGCAACATTTCCCATCTTTAAGACAGATCCATCTTCAATTGGTTGAAAATCCTTGAACCAACGAAGATCCTTACACACATGAGTTGTTGCTCCTGAATCAATCCACCATGCAACATGATCATGCTGCACATAAAATGCCTCAGATATTACAGATACATAATTCTGACCTGAATTATTATTTTGTATTAAAATCTGACCTTGTTGCTTTTCAGGATCCTTAGATCCTCTTGGACCAGCATTATGCTTGCCTTTTCCAACCCGACAATCCTTCTTGAAATGACCGGGTTTGCCACACTTCCAACATGCCACCTTAGGATTTTTGTTGAAAGACTTGTTGTCATCTCCTTTAAACTTGCGTTTGTTCCCCTTGTTCGAGTTTGAAAATCGACCCTCTTCAACCATGTTTACAGAAGAGTTAACAACTTGGTTTTTACCCTTAGGGTTATTGTCAACTTCTTGATCCCTTAAAGACTCCTCAATCCTGAAATAACTTCCAAGTTGAACAAGAGACATCTCTTCCTTATTGTGTTTCAGGGTATGTTTGAAATCTTTCCATGATGGTGGCAGTTTGTCAATAACACTAGAAACCGAGATGGATTCATCCATCTTCATGTTATGTTGAGCAAACTGTCCCAGAATCCTTAACAGTTCGTTATACTGTTCCATGACCGGTGTAGTATCAACCATCTTGTAATTATTAAAATTACTCACAAGAAACTTCTTTCTTGAAGCATCTTCGGCCATGTACTTGGATTCAAGGGAATCCCACAATTCTTTTGCAGACTAGACATTTTGGTATATATCAAATAGGGAATCAGACATACCATTCAGGATGTGACCACGACAAATGTAGTCATCATTCTCTCATTTGCAGCGGCGTCTGGTTTGTTCCACTATTTCATTGTCGAGTAGTTCTGGCATGGGAGTACTTAACACATACACCACTTTTAGGGCCGTCAAAAGGAAGTGCATCTTCTTTTGCCATCTTCGAAAGTCACTTCCTTCGAACTTGTCTAACTTAACAAATTTGCTAGTCATGTCTCTAGCAGATTCTCCGTTCGTCATCTTCAGAGAATTAGTTTCAATCTTTGTTGGAAATCACTCGAATGGATGGTGGTTGAACTATTGAATTGTATGCTTGGATTATTCTGAAGTCGTGACGACACTTTCAGATTGAAACTATTTGGAGGTGGCACCCAAACTTTCAATCGGATAAAATCAGAATACTGAACTAGAACTTGAGAAGGATTGTGAATGTTTGAGATGAATTTTTGGACCTCACCTATGACCAGTGTTTGCCACACTCTTTGTAGGAAGCACTTTGCCCCTTGGAAGAGACACAACATCCCTTGGCCAATGTATGTAACATTTCGGCCATGACATACCCCTTTGATTCAAATTTTGGCTCCAAAATCAAAGGGACACCTTAGGAAGACACTAGCAATGGTTCGGCCTCTAGCAATGGTTCGGCCCCTAGAAATGGTTTGGTCTAATACTTGGTTCTAAAGCAAGTGTCCAAAGACTGGGAATTTTGAGGTTTAAAAAGTAAAGTCATTAGTTCCAAAATTCAAATTTTCAATGAATTTTAGAATAGTGACTTTATGAATAATTGTGACTTTAGCTCGACCCCAGCTAGGGGCGCTGCCCCTTGGACCCCGCCAGAGGCGCTGCCCCTGGACCCCGGCAAAGGGGGTGTTGTCCCCTTTAACCCCCATTGCCTCATCTCTAATCAAATGATGAATCTCTGATACAATGAATCATAATATACTTAAACAAGCGTGCACTCCGCACCCTCCTAACTTGTTTAATGAGATACTATGATCCCATTGGTCAACTAGTCAATCAAATTACACTAAAATATATAACAAACAATGTTGTTCATCTTTTGACATTCTAACACTCTCCCTCAAGTTGAGCAGTGTGGTATTCAATGATCAACTTGCACAGTACTGCGTCAAATATCTTACTTATGTTGTTATTTAGAGTCTTTTTCCGAATAGTGTTGGTATTTGTACCCTATTGGAGTCAGGGCTGCTTTGGTTTGTTGTTGTCCCCTATCGAAGGTATGGCTGCTCTGATTTGTTTGGGCCTATCGTAGCTAGGGCTGCTCTGTTGCGGTGTAGCGCATGGAATCCCTTCTTGTCTGAGCCTTTGGAAGGACTCGGGTATGACGAAGGACAACCTGTCTTGCTCTCCCTCTGTTGTACACCCTGTGCCTTGACTCGACCCCGTTTGTGGTGTATAGATGTTCTGTAGGCATGATGCCTTATTTTCTCCTTGATTTGCCTTCGCCATATACATGTCACAGATGACGTCTATCTGAATTGGTACATGTATGAATTGATACCATCCTATCGGAGTCAGTGCTACTCTGTTTGGACCCTATCGGAGCTAAGGCTGCTGTATTTTGTTGTGGAAATGATGAATGAACTTTTGTGGTTCCTCTCCGGCCAAGTTCTCCTCCGCTCTTCGACACTCCCCCTCAAGTTGAGCAGTGATGTTTTCAATGCTCAACCTGCATAATATTCAATGCTCAAGGAGTGGCGTTTTTATTTTATTTTATTTAACCTTTTTTCGTTTTTTACCTAACAACGGGGCCCACCGCTTATTCAATTTCCTCACGCGTTCGCTGAACATGTTACTTCGATTTTGTTGAAACTTCCTCTCGAGGAGGATTGCCGATTTCGGCAAGACCAACGATCCTCACCTTTGTCATTTTTTTATTCATTCTTTTCGTGTTATTTTTACAGATGTCGGTTCTACCGACCGACATCATCATTAACCTTTAGTAAAGGTGGTTCTACCGACATCATCATCATCACACATCATTATTACTTCTTTTGCTTTTTCTTTTTTATTATTTATTTTCTTCTTCTATTCTTCGACCACTGCAGCTCCATCAGTCATTTGGCGTTGGCTTCTCCTCTGCTCCTCCCTCGATGCCTCGTTCGTTCTTCACTCCGTCTCTCTCTCCGGTTCATTGCTTGGAAGTCTCTCGACTTTATTTCGGCTCGACCTCCACAGTTCGATTGTGGCTGCTGCTGCTGGTGGCGGCGATGTTGCCTACGACTGCTCTTCTGAAGACTCCTCCTTCGTCTGTTTATCTGTGGCCTCCTCTGTCAGTGTTGGTGGCATCTAGGCTGCCCACGACTGAGGTTTCCCTTCCTCTGTCTTCTGTGTTTCAGCCTCCTCGCTTGTGGTCGTCGTTCCTTGTTCATATGCGACATGCGGATCAGAGGGATTGCGCTTTTGGACGAAGGTTCTCTGGTAAGGGATTGGTTCATATTTGTTGGGGTTGGGGTTGATTTGATCGAGAGAGGTATGGAACGATGATCTTTTTATGAGTTCCAGAATCAAGAACACTGCTCTAATTCCATGTTAGGATCTCGAGTTTCACAGGAACATTATTAAGTATCTAGTCCAACATGCATCAGGTACGAGATGTTCGTGGGATTTGCAAACGGTTATATTGAGGCTGCCCACTATGATATCATTGACTCTTTAAAAAGAGGAAAAATAATCACTCATCTTTCGAAGAATATGTTAAAAAATGAATCAACGACCAGTATTATTGGCCTTGTTAGTTTGTTTCTGTTGGTGAGGAAAACTGAATGTGTTAGATTGATGTTTTGGGCATATGTTTCATGTGAATGGTCCATAGTTAATATCGAAATTTCAAAGCGTGTGCGAGAAACAACCTGACTCGTATTGTATTTAGTTTGGATAAGTTGTTACACATATTTGAAATTAAGTGTGTAATAAGTTAGAATGGTTTGATAGGGAAAAGCTTTAACACGTGTTTGATACGGAAAAATGAACATGTGTTGCACAAAAATGTATCTAAACCAAAAACGGTTTAATTGATTTAACATGTTTGAAAAGGATAGTAGTCCGTACTTTCGTCAAACTTTCATACAAAAGTCTGTTAAATACTTTTTCAATTCACAAAATTAACTGAATGCTTTTATAGATGTCACAATTCAGGCCTATTAACTTTTACTAATGTTACTATTAAGTCATGACTTGATCGAGACTCCACATGAGCTCAAACAATGGGTCTCTGGTACGTCTAGGTCCCCACTTCAGTCAACTCATCCAACAGTGGTGACCTAGTCTGGTTAAGGGCCCATACCAACAAATCGCTAATTGCGACTCAATTTGAGTCTCAATTGATTGAGAACAAACCGATCCCAATTGACTGAGGACAAATCGAGCTCAATTGATTGATGCTCAAATTTAAACGTAATCCAATTCACCCAAGTTTGGAGACGTAGTATGGGTGAGGAACCAGACCAGAGGACCCCTAACAATTGGTGCTCAATTTGAGACTCAATTGATTGGGAGCTCGGTTCGAACCCTGGTCGAATGAGACTCAAATTGAGCCAAAATTAGGATCCATTGGTTTGGGTACCCACCTAGACCAGTTCACCGCCCTTAGGCAAGATGGTTAAGGTAGGGGGTTCTGGTTGGGTCGCGATCTAGTTGAAACTCAATTGTAACATTAGTGTATCGTATTATAGCTTAATTCCGGTATATGGAAAAAGTATTCACTTAATTTTGTAAATTTGAAAAGTATTTACAAGAATTATTTTACTAAGGATCGAGTAACGATGATTTACCATCGTTTTGAAATTTGATGTTACATTCTCCATCGCTAAAAACATGTTGGTACAATAAATAATTTTTACAAACATGTTGGACCAGTTTTAAGATTTTCTCTTTATTATTTTAAAAGTGGAAAAATGAACACTTATCCCTTGAAACATGTAACTTTGTTTTTATCCATATTTATGGTACCATGATCAAACAAATTAGAATATGTTTTGGTTTTCAGAACGAAAAAGGAGATTAAGTGTTACAGCAACATAAAAAGGAGATTAAGTTTCAAAGTAGAATGTGTTTAACTGGTACCATAAGACATACTATCAATAGATGATTGAGACAATATGTTACAAGTATCGAAATACTCAATTTCCAGAAATCCCATTTTTTGTCCTAAATATCATTTGAGCATCAATGAATTCAGGTACCACCTAAAGGACTCATATTTTTAAGGATAACTTTATTTAAAAGAAATTTTTACTATATGAATTATCAAGTTGGAACATCATAGGATGCAGGCTTGTGTCTTTGACTCGAGTTGTAGCTTAATTGGAGTTGTAATGGTCGTCAGGCACAATTTCTAGAGTTGTTTTTGCAATTAAAGTTGAAGGTTTATATGATTTTCTATATGGATTGATTGTTTGTATCGTGTTGCATCAGGTTGAACGATGTAACTTTAATTGGACTTTGATGGATGCTGGATCTTAAGACCCGCGCACTTCAAGTAACCGCACTGTCTCATGGGCAAACTGGTATATCGCATTGCCCTCAAGTAAGGAGTAAAACCTGGCTAAGGAGTTTTTCAACCTCTGGGGGTGGCTCCCAAGTGCCACGCTATAGTCAACCCCTAACACCAAATGCCAGACCATGGGACGGGAAGGTACATAAGTGTGTTAATGAGTACTATTGCAGACCATAAGGCACCGCATACGGTCTATTAAAACTTTTTTGTAACAGATAGAGATGATGAATCAAATCACGGATTATTGAATAGTCTCTGATACAACATACCCTTCCCTCATACGGCAACACAAAGATTATCATTTTCAGATAAAAGTTGCTGCTCGATCGTATCAACTCCAGTATGCTCTTCTGTCTAAAGTATCAACATAATAATGACAAGTCTTCAACTCTCCTGCTTTCTCTGCAACAAAACAACAAGAGGATACATATTTATCATGGACAAAAAAAGAAGATATAATAGATAACTCTGTCACTAAAATCCTACCGTATATTATGTACAATGGTTAAGAAGACGGCAACCGTGGATGGATGCAGGTCAATGTACATCGACGTCATATTCGATTTCCCTTTAAGTCAGTCACAAAGTGCCTACTTGAAGAATCTTCTCTTTTGGAAGATAATTGACCTTCCGTTTGTTATCAAATGAAAATGATAAGGAAAGGGAAGCCAATCCCTTTTACTCTTTTCCTTTTACACCAACCTTAACTTGATCATCCTTCTTTTCCATTATACTCATCCATGGCAGGGGAAATGCCTTGTTCGACAAGTTTGCATCTGCTCCTAATGCAAGCTAAAGGTATGGATCGTGAGACCGGGTAAAAGAGCTTCTTTCATTTGAGGTTGATTCGTGTGAATCTTGTGAACCAACAGGAAACAAGCATCTTTCTGCAGATGAGCAATCCTCTTCTTTATAGAACTTGAAAGGATCCTTACAACTAGGTGCCTTTGCTTTAGCCTCAAGGTCATGAACCTGTAATCTTGAAAAACTCAACTCTCTGATATCATTGTGCTCGCTTTTACCCTCGGTATTTGTCTTAGAGGACTCAACGTCAGTAAACGTGGTATGGTCTACACCATTTCCTCTTCTTCCTCTAAACAAGCCCCAGAGGTAAAACAACATGTTCCAACCTGACATATTTAGCACTTTCTCAGAAAATAGAAACAAATCAAATTTTGCATTTAATTTTTACTTAGAAAGCGTGCCTTCCAAAACTACAACAACCCAGGAACAATAATCGGAGGGTCATTATGGAACGAAATCCCTTTTATATGAAGAACTTGCAATTGCAACTACAACAAAACACTTAGTACCACAAGTTATTCATGGCTAATGCTTAAAAAACAAATATGGCACTTCCTTATGTAAATTTGACAATATGAATGTCGATATATCTTTTTTGTTGCACAAATTTTCCCACTTGCATAGAAGAAAACCTAAATAGCTGCAAAACCTTAAGAGAATAAATAGGAATTCTCAGGTAAAAAAAATACCTTGTGATTTTAATGATAAAGAAAGGATAATAATTTTAGTAATTTGAATATATAAAGTTCCAGATTTTAAAAAAGTGGGTAAGAGGCAGCAAATGTACACAAAGATTAATGGACAAAAAAATCACTCTTACGCTGTGATTTCTCAGGGAGATGGCTAGATGGATAAACTAAGAGCTCGATATCACCAAGGTTTCCCTTTAAGGCCAAGTCACCCTTTATCAAATTTTCCAACAAGCCCTTATAACTCTTCTGATAACTGTATCACAAGTACAATCATATTTAAGAGCTCCAATCGAAAAATAAACAATCAACTGTAAAAACGAAGATCTACCAATCAACGCAGCACCTTTAGCCAACAGACTAGATAAGTATCGCTCATGCATACCTCTCCATATCCCGAGCAAAGAAGTATAGAGCAATATTAGCTTCTTTAGCACCACAGTCCTGAAACTGCAGAGGCCACGTGCTCATTCGAGGTACTTCAGTTAATGCAATTTTTTCAGGGAACTTGGTGGCCATTTCAACAACCTTAGGAGATGCATTAGTGGGTAAGTGTGCTTGAAATCCACCAAGCATGTCCACCTTTTTTCCACTTCTGTGCAGTTTGAAGACACCACTTGAGAAAACAGATTAAAAGGACTATCAGTAAAAGGTTAAGATGAAACATCTGAAAAGGCAATTACAGTAAAGAGAGAACAAAAGAAAAGATTGACCATATGTATGAATAGATATAAGCCCAGGTTCTTACTTCCAAATGCACGCATGCTCAGGAATGATGGAAGTGTTCCGAACAGATGATAATAGTTCAGAAGACAAGAGGGATAGTTCCTTCAAAACATGCTTTCCTTGAATCTGACCACTTGCCTCCAACTTTTCAACTTTAAGTGATTTGGGAAACCCATTAAGAAGACCATTCAATTGTGTTCCATCTTCACTAGACATATGCTTCCCAGAGTTAGTTCCATTAGCAGGTTTCTTTGAGGCATCAGAAAGCGTTGAACACGCTTGGGATGGTCTGCCGCCAGGAATTGAAGAATTCTCAGATTTATCCTGAGCTTTATTCTTTCCATATATACCAGGCCTCTTAAGCATAGTTGTTGTTACTGCAGTTGTTGCCTTGTTACCGAAATTCATTTCTCTTCTTCTTGTCGACGGAACATCAACTTCAGAGTTGTAGTGCGACTCCTGAGAACGAGGTAACCCAACCTGGGTCTTCCGAGTGCCACCTGGCATAGTTAGACCTGTCCAATTCCTATGACTGATGATATTTGACTTAATTCTTGGAGAGGTATTGCAGCCTCCCTCGTTTGATGAAGGTCCTACAATAAAACAAACCAAATATAAGTTTCTATTTCCTCCTACTAATACACCCTCAAAAATAGAATGTAGAATCATATAAACCGCATGGACAATGAAATTTCAACTCATCACTTTAATGAGTAAATACAACTAACCTGAGCCAAATGCAGTTTCTGCAGATCTACGAGAAATGTTATTAGCTGGTTGCGAAGATGTTCCCGATTTACCATCTGACTCTGTAACATTAGAGTCTCGACGCTCGAACTTAGAGACAGAGTG
Organism: Chamaenerion angustifolium; assembly: GCA_946814005.1. Lineage (NCBI taxonomy): Eukaryota > Viridiplantae > Streptophyta > Magnoliopsida > Myrtales > Onagraceae > Chamaenerion > Chamaenerion angustifolium. The sequence goes on along the minus strand of OX328278.1, from coordinate 10,306,215 downwards.
AGTATTATTATTTTTAGTTAAACTAGGTCGATCCACCTCTAATCGGGGTAACCTATTTTTCTCAGTTGCATTTTGCTCATTGCTGCTTGTAGGCTCCTTCATTTCTGGCGCTTGAAAAAACTTAGATGAAGCCAACTTAGCTTTTGAATCAAGAGCATTTGGAAGCTCCCTATTTGGATATTTAAAGGATGTTGATTTGCCCAGTACTCTTGTATCAGAGGAAGGATGACCCCTTTGCTTCTGACGAAAGCCTTCAGCAACTTGTTTAACTTTTGGTTTAATTGAAAGAGCACTAAACGACTTGGACTTTAGTAAAGTGCCTGCAATGAAATAACAGTAAGCAAGAACTTGGTAAAGGAAACCTAAAATAAAATAATTTGCACAGATCAGATCAGTATACTTTTGGAGACTTGCAGCCGTGAACTGTTAAAGGAGCGCGGACTACGTGAAATATCGTTGGATGCCATTCCACGTTTTCCTTTGTTAACATTCTTCAATATATAATCCTGAAAAGATGCAGGGAGTACATTTGAACCGTGTGGTGATTCAACTGTTCTATCCACAGCCTGCTTCTTCTTAGAGGAATCAATCCCTATATTTTCACCAGTCCTTTTTCCTAAAACTTGGGTACTCAGACTGCCTTTACTCGATATTTTTTCCTCTACCTGAGGACCTGTATTTTTGAATAAATTAACTTCCAAAATAAAGTTCCAGAACTTGATAAATGCTTACATGTATATGTGAAATATAATCTACTATTGCACACCTGGGTTCGGGTTTTCAATTTCCTCAGTAGCCTTGCACTCTTCACAGAACCACTCACCATCTGGAACTTTTTGAAGCATTTGTTGCATGCAATAACTGATTGGTAGATAAATGTTAATGAATATTAGCTGGAACTATAAGTGAATCAGATTATAACTTATTTAACAGAAAGACAAGTATTAGCAACAATGATAATGACATACGTGTGTTCAGCACCATCACTACAACGACTACATATAGCAAGTAAATCTTCACGGCCTGCGTCCCCACAGATATCACAAACTTTTACCTGGGGTTGAACGTGGAGAAAAGGAGTAACATTAATCACAGACTGCGTCCTCACAGATATCACAGTTTTTTATCAGAAGAAATATAATACAATATCAATTTTCCTGTCATTAAAAGAACTAAGATATCACTGGCATGTACTCCTGTTTTTAAGTTATAATAAAACACGCACATCTTGCTCCATGACATCTGATTCCTCAGTGGTGTCACCAGGAACAGACTGTACTTGAGGATCCTCCAAGTTAGGCAACTCAATATGCTTCTTAGATTGATCATCATCATTTGAAGATCTCATCGCTTCATCTGATGGTTTTGTGCCATCAATACCAATTTCCGGATCCTGATTTGCCTTTCCATTAATTGAAGTTGAAACAAGAGACATATTCTTGCTATTTGGTCTAGTACTGCCCAGAGGACCTGAAAAAAAGTTTTTGGGTTTTAGTTAACACCAACAACTAGCATCACGCACCACACTCTAATCCCTTGAATCCAGAGTTCTCTAGGGTCAAAATAAGGAAACCTTTCCTAGAGGATGACCATGAGTGCTTAGTCTTCAGAAACACTGATGTAGAAAAAGACTTCATGACCGAATTGCATATTCCTCTCGGTATAATAAGGAACTTCATTTATGAGGAGATAAAGAGAGACTCATTTACCTGTTTCAATGCCAACACCTGTTTCTCTGTCATCAGTTTGGCTAGTAGATGAAGACAAAACATCTGCCTCCGCTGTAAAAATTTGCTTTGCTGCATATGTGTATTAGGTTTCAGCTTATCGTTGACTACATGAAAAAACTTCAATGCCACGTTTAAAGACAATTACGGATACCTGAATCTGAATTCATCTGACCTTGCTGACTAGTAAGAGTGAAAAAACTTTTAGCAGCTGAAGTCGATACCTAAAATTTAGAAAATCGAAGATATAAGCTAGAAACAATTACACTAAAACATATTTCAACTTTTGCCTATTTTTATTGAAAATCAACAAACGTTCTGCACACTGAGCTTAGCAACCATGACGAGCAAGAAGCGGATTTGAGTTGAGAAAGAAAAACAGTTCAGTTCAACCTCTTGCACTTTCTTATAAAGTATGCTGCAAGATGCAAAAGCAACTACCAATTATCTTCTGTATATCATCCTACATATCAGTTGGCTAAGTTATTTGCAGTATCAAGAAGGACACAAGTACATGAATGATGAGTCACAAAATCAACTATCAATCAGGTTTCAGTATTTTATCCTACGTATCACTTATCAGCAACTACGTTATTTGCACCACCAAACGGTGATTCTTAGTTCGCCTGAGATGCCCTCTAACTCACAAGTAACCTGTTGTTGAAAAAACATCTAAGGGCACGTAATGCTTATTTCACTGAATAACCCTCCCCAACATCCAAAAGGATAATAATTCCCAAGCATCCTACTAAATTTGGTGAATTTCCATTCTCAACCCAGGGTCTAACCTACCTCATCCAAGAAATAATTCCCATGCTCTAATACCCAAATATTTGCTAAACGGTGTTATTTGATTCTCTTGGTTATTCAGAACCGCGTACCATTAGTATATAAGTGGGGTTAATTTCATCTCTTGTGTGGGGTTCTTTTATCTATGATATAGTTCCCTCTTATTTGCATTAACTTTAACCCATATATAACGATCTCCTTAAAAGGAGGCAAAACCTAATATAGCAACTTGCCAGAAACTAGAGCCAATTGTTACATCTCAGCATATCCGCCTGATATCATGATAAGCTACATTTATGATGTCTTGCAATCTGCAGCTCGTTCAAGCACCATCATGATCTACAGCCACCAAGTACATGCAGAACACAGAAGTAGTCCGTTAAGATAGCCTATTCAATCTAACCAAAAAGGAAAATCTACACCTATGAAAGAGAAGTATCAATTTATATTCAAATATCAAATATGATTTTGAAAGCCACTCACAAGACGCTAGATACGAATACTTGGTGACCAAAAACTGCCACTACATGCATGCAAACTGAGAATGTAGTATTCATGGCACTAGGAATTTTCTGACAAAATAAGAATATAAGAACATAGGTGTTCTCACATCACTCCAAGAAATCTATTGGTGCAAGGGGAAGCTTTCGAGCAAAAACCTGGAACTAGTAGCTCAGTGCAACTAATCGAGAGAGGTGATTCAGTTATCAAATTCATTGCATTAAAGAAAATCTCCAATTCTGCCATCTTCAAGATGACTACTAACAACAAACCCACAAAACTGTGCACGATTTCAGTAATCATTAAAACAAGATATTGGTCTATACCCGTATAAAACTAACTTCACATTCCCATGTCCATTAATACGCATGCATGCATACAACCACAAGCACACATGTTACTCAGCAGTCAGCACAAATCATCCTCATGAGCTGAACTTAATCATGCCATGAAACCAAGGACCCGCTTACACATGTGGCACAATTAATTCAGCTCCAGGAGATTGTATTGGATAAAAGGAGCAAAGCATAAAAAATTGGGCAATCTCACTGCACAGTGCATACTAACTTAAATTGGTGCCATCAACGAGTAAAAAAAATAAAATCAATAAACAATCATCCAACAAAATGGGAATCTTCAAATTAATAAAACAATCCCTCTGGTGCACCAGATCGAAGAGCCCCAAAATTCATGCCCCCACCCCACCCCCCGAAGCAACTCAACAGACAAGGGGCAGAATGAAGATTCCTATATACAAACGCCATCGAATTAAATCCAATTGCTAAGCAACCTCACATCCGAGAACAACGCATAATTGACCCACGGCAGGGATATGTCCGTCTCGTCCCGTGAGAGGAATATATGAGGGAAGTGGTGCAGAGGGAGAGACAGAAGACCTTTCAGATAATGTTGTTGGTCAGATGAACTGCTGCTACCTAGAGCTCTCTCTTAACCCTCTCAGATTAGGGCGGATGATCTCTCTTTACTCTATTCTTTCAACCATCTAGTAATAAAAACTAAACAAATATACGATTTCAAGAAGAAAAATAACCCAAAGTAGCTTGGGAATCAATCTATCTGAAAATAATCTTCAATCTTGACTGGAGTGGAGCGTACCAAAAAACAAATCAATATATATTTTTTCTAGGTTTTCACAGTTTTGAATAAGTATATTTATAATGATACCATAACCGTTATAAGAGTAAGACACTTTAAAAATATATTTTCTGATACTTGTATATAATTATAACCTATTTTTAATCGATCATAAAAACACTCATGCGTTACTAAATTTTTTCCAAAAATATACATGTTAGATTTTAAAAAAAATATATATATATATATTTAAAAAAAAAACTATTTAGAAATTTAAGCATACGCGCTACAGTGAGGAGCGAGTATTTTTTTTTTGCCTAAAACGCTATCCCAAGTAGCCTAAGGACACAGAGGCTATCAATTATTTTTTTTCGACGGCTCAATATTTAATTAAAAATTAAATTATGTATCTATTAAAAAAAATTAGTAAGTAAAAATTTTAATTGTGATTCAAATTATGCAAAAAATATTAACTTTAGACTTACATATTGACTGTATGCTCTGTCGTAAGTTGATATATGAATATCTAACTTAAAAAAATATATCTCACACTCTTTAAGTCCAAACTCAACACGGTTAACGAAATTTACGGGGAAATTCAATTATCTACCTACTCTAATTTTTTTATTAGATACATATTTAATTTTCTAACCTACCATCGTTTGTCCTATAATTTGACCGGAATGATTAAATGCATTGAGTGAGAAATTTAATTATATACAAACTCAACAAATAAATAAAATAAAATTACAATGCGCAGATAATTTAATTACGACATAAATTACGCTAACTAGACGTTGATTTTTTACTTTCAGACTGACTGTATAATACGAGCGATGAAAAAAACTATACAGACATAAAAAAAACACTATACATATACATGTATGTATAGTTTTTTATCGTCCGTATTATACGGTCAGTCTGAAAGTCAAAAATCAATGCATAGTTAGCGTCATTTATATCGTAATTAAATTATCTATGTACTGTAAAAAAATTTAGTAAGTATATAATTAAATTTCTCACCTAATGCATTTAATCATTCCGGTCAAATTATAGGACAGACAATGTTAGGTTAGAAAATGAAATATATATCTAATCAAAAAAAAAATTAGAGAAGGTAGATAATTGAATTTCCCCATAAATGTCGTTAACCATGTTGAATTTGGATTTATATAGTTTGGGTTATACTTTTTAAAGCCAAATTTTCATATCTTAACTTAAGGCAGAGCGGACAGTCAATCCATAAGTCTATATTTAAATTTTGTTGGCATCATTTAAAATGCAATTAAAATATCTACTTACTATAATTTTTTTAATAGATACATAATTTAATTTTTAATTAAACATCGAGTAGTCCAAAAAAAATAATATAATTGAAGGTCAAACGCTACCCTGGGTAGCGTTTTTTTACCTTGTGCTACCCAAGGGTAGCGTTTATGTCCTTACGCAATTCAGGGTAACGTTTTTCGCCCAATAAAATTACGTGCTACTCATGCTAGCACGTATGCTTAAATTTTTAAATATATTTTTTGCATATATACTTTTTTTTTTTAATCTAACATAACATGTATATTTTTCGAAAAGCAAAACACATTACTACCTGATGCAATAATCATGAATTTAACTTGTATGGCAGTGATTTAGTAGCAATACAGAGGTAAGGTTGTGTTTCGTTACCAATTTCTTTTTGAAACACGTTTTTTTAAGGGTAGCAAATCGTGCATACATGCATATTATCGTGCATATCAATACATTTATAGTGTGACACTTATCAAACACAAACGCACATAATAAACTTATTGTGTCATGTTTCTCAACACAAACGTGACACATAATTGTTCGTGCATATTCGTGTCGTGTCATTGTGTTGTGTTAAGGTAGTGAGTTATTTGTTCACATCAGAAAATTATAAGAAGATATCAAAATAATGAATTGTTAATAGTAAAAGTTATCATTTCAAAACATTAAATTTAACGAGTCTTTAATGTATAATTGATAAACTCTAGAAATTAAATATCTAAATACACTTGTAAATGATATTGAATAAGATTTATTTAGAAAATTATTTTAAAAAAAATATACTTTCAAGTCCAATTTTATAGTTGGCCAAGAAAAAAGTCTAATTTTATCGTACGTGTCGTGTTCTAATACCTAAACACGAACACGATACGGAAATACTTTTGTGTTATTGTTCTGTCATATGCTTCCATGAACACGATTGTTTTCGTGCGTATTCGTGTCGTGTTGTGTGAGAAATTGTCAGCCCTAGTTTTTTTATATATACAAGAAGTCTTTTTATAAACTAATTAAATTGATCAATATAATATTAAAATATCATTTCAGTCAAACTTAAAAATAATATAAGTTTACTAATAATTTCAGTATGGTATGAATAGACAATGCTTAGCGAATAAAATATATTCTTGAGTAGAAATCAAATTATAAGGTAACATGCTGGATAGACTAATCACAACATTATTATTATTATTATTTTGGTCGAACAAAAGACTACTTCTTTTATTGATTATTATCATAAATTAAAAAAGAGTCTACAAAAACTAAGCAATCAGCATTAATAAGAGATAAAAGAGTTAGTGGGCGTTGAGAAACCAGATCATCAGGACGCACCCCTAATTTAGCATTTTTTGCAATTCAGTTTACACACTCATTTAAAGATCTTGGAATTGCAATCCATGAAACCTCCCTTCAAGATACATCCAGTTGTAGAATGTTGGTTGTTATGGTCGTCATTCTCCATTAGTAGTCTTCTTTATTGAGCTATCGGATTACATTCATGATATCTGATTCGATCACAATTTCTTCCCAGTTATGCTCAGTTACTAGTTTTATTCCTTTCAAGACAGCCATTACTTCCAGGGATTATACTTCACAGGCACTTATTCTTCTATTTATACATCCCACAACTTGGCCACGATGATATCTGACAATGACTATGAATTCATCCCTTACTCTTTTTTTTTGCTCCACGAAGCATCACAGTTAATCTTTATTGTACCTACTGCGGTCTCGTCTAGATATTTCCATCTGTTTGGTTCGACACTCTTGTGGTCTGCTACTAGTTGTGTCTGCATTCAACCCATAGCTCAAGCACACGTTTTGTGACCTCGACCGGATTTGGATCTCTATTTTCAAAGACCTTCTTACATCGTTCTTTCCATATGCGCCACGCCGTGAGCGCATAAATGGCTCAACTAGTTTCGAGAGATGTTATATTCAGTCCAACATCCTTCCTGATATCCAAAAGCCATGCCTGGAAGTGTTAGCCGTGGAGAGATTGACTCTCGCCCCTAAAGGACTGAACCATACCCGTTTGGCCCATTCACACTGGAATAACATATGCTTTCTCGTTTCTATTCCTCCACATATTGGGCATAAATGTTGTGTATAAATCCATCGACACCCAAGGTTTGTTGTCACTTCAATCGAGTTTATTAGTAATCTCCACATGAAATTATTTACCTTCGGCGGGGTTCGGTTTTTCTAGACTTCCTTCCACATCGTCCACCTATTCTGGTCATTATCAGGTGGGTGATGATTCTGAATCTTTCGAATGATCCAGTAGAGGGACATTGATGATACTCCTCAATCTCTTGTGTGTGGCTAAACAAACTTATATGGGCATGTGCGCAGAGGGACTTGCACTCTCATAATGTCACGCAGATCCTCCTCCGAGGTGGCAAGTCGGATTTTGTTTTCTCGCCACACTCTCCTTTTCGGATCAATAAATTCAACCACCTTGATGTTTGACTCAATGTCATTGTTCGACTAAACATCAATTCGGTGGGTGTCCCTATTCGGAATTCATGTATCCTTATAAAGTCGAGGTTACTGGCCATCACCAATTATCCAGAGTCTCTCATGTGTAACTATGTCTTGACCATCAATTAGGCTAGACCATATCCAAGATGCACGTCCTTCCTTAGCCACCCCCAAAGTAATCACATGTACTGAAATAGATTCCTTTTAGAACTCGTACTCAAAGAGCATTCAGTTCAGCTATGATCCTCGCAACCATCTTAGATAGAAGAGTTAGGGTATAGCTTTGTAATTCTTTTAAACCTAGTCCTCCCTCTGCTTTTGGTGTTGTTAGCAAATCCCATCTTCTCTAGTGAATTTTCTTCACCGTTTGAGAAAGGCCCCACCAAAAATCCGCCACAAGAACATTTATGTCAGAGCACCATGTGGTAGGTAACTTGAGAATAATCACGGCATATGTCAGAATAGCTTGCACCAGTGCCTTTATAAGGACCTCTTTCCCTGCATTGTTGAGAAGTTTTGCTTTCCAACTCTACAACTTATGCTGGATACACTTCTTCAAAAAAAGTGAGTGCTTCTCTTTTTTAAATCCCCCACATGGAAGGAAGGCCCAGGTACTTGTCGAGGTTCTGGACACTTTGTATTCCCATTGCTTGGTCCAAGTTCCTCATCTCTTCCTCTTGAATGTTCGGACTCAGGAATAGACTTGATTTGCTCAGATTCACGCCTTGTCCAGATGCACAACAATAATCATCAATGATTGATCGTAGGGTCTGCATATTCGACTATACCCCTCACAAAGAACATAGAGTCGTCTGCGAAGAATAAGTGATGGGGGACTGGGCACTCCCTCTTGATACGAATACTAATTAGCTTATCTTCCATGATCGTTTTCGCGATCTGTCTAGATAGAACATCATCCATAAGACTGAAGAATTAAGGTGATATGGGGTCACCTTGGTGCTATCCTCGTGAGGGTCTGATCGGTTTATTGTGATTCCCATTGATGAGGATCGAATAGGACACCGTGCATATGCACTCTTTGATCTAGGTGACCCAGATTGGGATGAATCCTTTCTGAGCTAGTACCTCAAATAGGAAATCCCATTCCACTCTGTCATAAGCCTTCTGCATATCCAGCTTAACAACATAGTCAACTTTCCTTCCATTATTCTGGTTAGGCAGATAGTGGAGGACTTCATGAGCGATCACAATATTGTCCTGAAACATGCGTCCTGCCACAAAAGCACTTTGGTACGGCGTAATAATGTCTGGCGGGTAAGGCTTAAGTCTATTAGCAAACATCTTGGAAATAATTTTATAGACAAAATTCACTAGGGCAAGTAGGATTAACAACTTTAGGGATTAAATTAATGTATGTATAGTTGACTGTCTCAGGGAACTTACTTGTGATAAAGAATGATTTAACCGCAATGATCACACTTGTACCAATCATATCCAATAGTTGATGATAGAATAGGCCAGGAAACCGTCCAGACCTGGCGCACGGGAACCCCCCATTTGGAACATAACTCTCTTCACTTCCTCATTTGTAACCACACTTGTCAGACTGCGGTTCATTTCCTCATTAATCTCGTTCGGCACACAATTCAGCAAATTTCCCTAATCTCGCCTCCTTTACGATGTGAAAGGTTCGAGTAGTAATCAGACAACACAGATTGAATCTCCCCTTCATTTGTAGCCCAATTTCCATTCGGCCTTCATAGCCTAAGGATTTTGTTTTGTCTACATCTAGTCATAATGGTTAGGTGGAAGAATTTTGCATTTCTATCCCCATGGTTTAGCCATTTGCCCTGAGACTTCTACTGCCAATATATTTTCTCTCTTTTCCACAATTCTTCCAGTTATTTTCTCAAAGATTTCTCTTGATCACCGTCGACCCTTATGCTAGAGGAAGTCTGCATACTCTGAATTCTTTCCTTGATTTCACAAATCTTAAACAGGTTATTCCCAAATCCCTTCTTACTCCATTTTGTTGGCTCGCTTCTGCAACGACCGAGCTTCTGTGGTAAACTATAATTCGTTCTCCAAATGGTTTGGACAACTTGCTTACACATTCTGTTTTCCAACCACATCTCTTTAAATCTAAATCTCCTACTTCCTTTCATATCATTGTGACATAGCTCGAGAATAATCGGGTTATGATCTAATCCCATAGTCGCATCTATCATGAGATGGGACTCCATTCGACATTGGCTAGTGCGCAGTTGAGCCTCTCTTTGATCCTGGCCTGACCTTGTCGATTGTTACACCAAGTGAATTTGGGAGCCTTAAGCCTAAGTCAATGAGAGACAGATCATTCATGAGTGCGTTGAATCTGTCGATTTTCCTCTGATCCTTTAGGAATCCTTTTGCCTTTTCAAATTGATCTCAAATATCATTGAAATTGTCGATGCATGTCCAAGACACTCTCATGCCATGGTCAATTACTCTCAATTCATCCCAATTACTGCTTCAATTTCGCTCTTCCGGATCCCTATATACCATAGAAACTATCGCTGATGTCTTGAAACCCATTCCTTCAATTCGGCAATCTGCGATGTTTGGTGATGCCAAGAGGGTGTTTAGTATCACTTCCTCTTTACACCATATAGAAATTTCACCTGCTCTCCCACGGGGTGGAATATAAAAACTCTTCTCCATTCCGGTTGACCTTTTAATACGTTCACAAAAAGCATCATAATTTTTATTTCCATCAAGAAGGCGACTGAGGGTTGATGCATTTTGAGGAGATCTTTGAGGTTATGGATTGTCAGGGAAGATACCAGACCCTACCAATTCTAGCTGAGTAAACTCATTGGTTTCGTGTGGCTATTTCGGGACAGCTACCAAAACCCTTTTGGTTTGGTTCATAGCAAGATTGTTTTACTAGGGGATTCAATCCAACTTTACCCCTTCCTCTTCGTCCTCTTGTACGTGTTCCCCTTTTTATGTTCACACACTTCCTTCTTTGCTTGGTACCCATCTTGCCCTTATCCATGCTAGTATTGTTAATCTCCAATTTGCTATTTTTCCTTGGGTAATTCTCTTCATCTTCTTCCATGTGACGTTTAAGGGACATTTTGCTGATGATAGGGCTAAGGCCAATATTGGATGAGATGGTTAGGTCATAGGATGATGATGGGTTGGTCCAAGGTGGCTTGTCTGCCGTATAAAGAGGTAAGAAGGTATTTCTCGTACAAGGAGATGTGGTGTTTAGGTCGGATTGAGGGTTATGTGTTGATTTCTGGAATGTCTGAGGGGATATGGGAAGGTATATCATATAACTGGAATTGGGGTTAGTAATGTGGCTCATACTTGGTGGTTTGTTTTTGGGATCTTTTGAGATGGTAAGGTCAGGCGTATGGGTGATTATTGTAGTAGGGAAAGTGATGGAGGGTGGTTCGACCTGAGGATGCATTTGGGCACTAGAGGGTTCGGTATTGTCATGGAGGGCAGGGGTCACTATGGTAGGTGGGTGATTGGGTCCAAGGAATGTACGGGGGTAGGGTTTTCGTTGGGGTGTTCAGGTGGGTGTGGAATGGGTAGGGTATTTAGTTCAGGGGTAGGTGGTTAGGGAAGTTTGAGAAATTTTGGTTGGCAGTATTTGCCATTCTGATTCTTTTCCAATTCCTTCAGTATTCTTGCAACTTTTATTATATCCCGCTAAGTCCTCCTTCTAGCTGAGCTAGAGGGATTTTATGATTTCCCCTGCCTAGCTTGACTGATGTTATTGTGGCTCGGGGTCGGGTCCGGTCACCAAGGGTCCATAATTCGGGGTATCATGCTTCACTTCTGACATGACAGTATCCAACTTACATTGATAGGACATATGTTCTAGTCTTCCACAGTCATAGCACATATCAAATAGTCGTTCATCTTTCACATCCGCTCAACGTTCCTCTCCTCTTGAGTTCTTCCACCAGAAACCAACTAGCAATGGTTGATTCGTATCAATCTCCACTTTTATACGCAGAAAAAAAAAATCGCCTGATTTGATCCTTAGATTATTCTATTTTAAAACACTTTCCAATCCCTTCACCAATTTGCCTCGCATTTGCAGAGTTTAGTACTCCAAGTTATAGGCCATGAACTTGAATCCAGAATTGAATCCGCTCAAAATCTATATCATTCAGACTCAGGGTGTGTTCCCATTTTTTTATATTGAGGCAGTGACCGTGAATTGACCATGAAAGCTGGTAGGATAACATTTTTCTCATCTGTTTTCTCTATTTCAATCAGAATCATATTCTCTTTCAAATTTGGTATGCTCACTGATTCATATTTCGCCCACGCCACCTTCAAAACGTTATGAATTGCCACATTCTTGACCGATTTCTGAGAGATAACTGATCCAACATACTTCGCACGCACAGGGCACTCAGTTTCCGCGGACAGGATGAAGACAAGTTGGCTGGCTGGCTTCTGCTCCAGCTATGGGATTATTCTCCATGCTTTGAGTCGAAAGGCACAAGATAGTTCACCACAATCACGTCCAACTTTCAGCAGTGCGACAAATATTAGAAAATAATGATAGAGACCAAATAAAATAGGCTAGGGTTAGGGATTTTAGGGTTAGATATGCCTAAGGTTTTTGCAGGGTCCTCTTTAGCTCCAAACTGCATTCAAGGTACGACTAGACTCCGACATAGGTATCGGAAGACAGTCTGATAGGTCCGCCGATGAAATTTCGACGTAGCTAGAGAAAGTATATATACTTGACGCGCTGCTGCCCTCACGGGTCAACGACATATGTCACGCTGGTAGTAGGCTTCCTAAGCGGTGGAACGTTGCTTCGTACGGTAAGGGTTACGACAAAGCTGAAATAATGGGGTCTTGCATAGAAAACTGACTCGCTACAAATCTCACCGGGCATAAAAGGTTTTCAGCACAGTGGGATGGCGTTTCTCACACGTGGTTTGGGCTCCGACGCAGCGGCGGAAGGGGAAGTTACTCACTGGCTAAGGTTCTCTCGGGGGTAAGGTTTTCTCGGGAGCTCTCTATGCCGCGGAGGAGGTTTGTCCATCTAATCACAACATTATTCAATATCATACGTTCTATCTATTTATTCAATCTATTCAAAACTCAGTCTATATATTGGTTCTTTATCTAACCATATATCTTATTCACCAAGCATGATTTATTAATAACATAATAAATTTATTAGTAAATTTTGTATTATTTTTAAGTTTAGCTTAATTTTTTTATTAATTATGTTATTATTTAATTTTATAAAAATTGTTCAAAGAGCACTTTTACTTATCTGTTATTTTTTAAATGATATGTCTTTTTAATTTTAAATGGTTAGAAAACAATATTTACTGTTTTCATTGTCTTTCAAATTTCCCATTGTTCTCCTTTTATTTTTATTGTGAAATTGAATTAGAAAATATAAAGAAAAATAATATTATTAAACTCCCATATAAGATGCCTTTCATTATATAAACTTTATCTAGTCTTCATAAATAATTAAAATATATCTACATCACAATTTTTGCAAATATTATCTTCTTTGCATATAGGAATTAATCTTACGAATTACATGTAGATTTCATAAAAATATATGCATAGCACTCCCCTTAGATATATACATGGTGCCTCATTGATACATTTTTTTTTGTCAAAATGCATTTAGCTTTATTACCTACCAGAAACAGAGGAAACGTTCAAACCATGAACGTCTGGTCTCATCGGTTCATTATTATAATCAAAAGCTAAAAAATTCCTAAGTTTGGGTGGGGGTTCCATGACCCATTTGTTGATGCACACACCCAATCTTGCTTGTTTGGCTTTCCAATTTGCGCTTTCATTTGCTGAGCCCCGGATTGCCTTCCATTTCACATTGTTGATCTGGTCTGCCAAAGTGTTGATGTTGTCACAAACCACTTCGAGTCTCCAATGTGTCTGTCCCCGTTCGATCTTCTCTATCAACACTTTTTCATCTGATTCCACTTCAATTTGCTGCCAACCTTTCTCAATTACTAATTTGACTCCTTCCAGAATTGCATGAGCTTTGAAGCCTTCCACATTGTCGCTTAGAAATCGTCGGTTCATCCGACCGAAAATCTGTTCACAACTGATTCGAGCCACCACCCCAATGCCTCCACGCCTCGTTTGTTTGCACCATGATGCAGCGCAATTGAGTTTAATCACCATTCCTTCCAGGGTTATCCATCACATTCTTTGTTGTTCTCTCGGCTCATCCCTCCCTATCGGTTCAACTCGATGTAGTTCCTCCATTGACCTTTTGATGGTGATCACTTCTTCCATTGGGTTCAACATCTTCCCTTCAAATGTTGCCTTGCACCGAGCATTCCATATGTTCCAACAAGTTAGGAAGCAAGGTTCCTTCGATCCTCTCGAGCTTTCCCCGTTGCGCTACCTTATTCCATTCGGTCGACAATCCACTTATTAATGTTATCAGGTTGATCATTGCCTCTTACAACGCTCAGGATTCCGAACCGTACCGCCTTTCTCCATCCACATCCATTTATAATATGCTCCCTAGTTTCATTCATGTCGCATATGGGACATCCCTCTTCCATTATTCATTGCAAGTGAATTTGAGAGCAATCTCCACTTGAAATTTTTAACTTTAGGGAGTGTTTTTACCTTCCACATTGTTCTCTAAGCGGTTTCATCCATGTTCGGTAGGGGTGAGCAAAAAAGACTGACTGGACCGAATTCCCGAGAAAACCGGTCCGAGCTTAGGACGGTGACTGAACGAGTGTTTTTTTCCTCAAGGTCAAGCTTGAGCTCGATTTTTCCCCCAAATCCCAACTAGGACCGGTCTGAGACTTCAATGAAAACATAGGTATTATGATCTCCATGTCCCTGTCCTCTTCCTGTCCCAATCCCTGACCTCTTCCAGGTCCCTGTCTCGATCAACCTTTTCATCTCGGCGTTTAGGGAAATTACCCAGGTATTAGGATTTCCCTGTCCCTATCTAGATTCATCTTCCATCTTCCTGTCCGGATTTCTCTTCTAGTTCTCTGTCTCGATCGACCTCTTCCTTGCGGGACCAAGTCACCAATACCCATGTATTAGGATCTCTAATATAGATTCATGTTGCGGGACTAATTCTTGCTGATTTTCAATTCTTGCGGGACCAATTCTTTTTGCTGAAAAGATTTATATCCAAAAATTTGTGTGATTTTCGATGCTGATCTTCGTTGTTGCTGATCTTCGGTCCAATTCTTGTTAATCTTCGTTGTTCTTGCTACATTTAAACAAAAAATTGTGTGATTATTTTTACCCCAAATTTTCATTTAAGACTGAGACCGCCCCGAGTCAAGCAAAACCGACTCAAACAATTTATTTTGCCAGAAATCAGTCTCGGTCCTCCAGAAATGAAGATCAGAATTTCGGGCTCGGTCTTGCCAAAAACATTGGCCCGTCCCGCCCGATCTCACCCTTAATGTTCATCCCATGTATCCCTTCACTTATATGCTATCGCAATCGGTGATATACCGATTTCACCATCACCCTGCCTTCTTTCGTATGCGGCCATATCATGTGATATTTCCTTGGTGCAACTCAACTTTCCTTGATAGCATCCTCATCCTACTCACAGTCTCGGGTGATCAAGAAACTTACCCTTAAATCTGGTGCTTCTTCTCCTTCACTTGGTCATTCGATTATGTTCCCCGGTTTCGTGGCTACCCATGGGTCCTCAAATAGTCGAACATCTTCACCATCTCCTAATTTCCATAGCCCATCTTGGTTCATGATTTCTCGGCCATGAATAATGCTCGTCCATCCCCATGAAGCTCGTCCTCCTCTCTTTGTCGATAAGAGTCCTATGTTGGGAAAGTTTAGTCTATTTAGGGTGCATACCCAAAGAGCTTCCGATTCATTGAGAATTTTTCCAGACATCTTTGTTAGAAGTGCCAAGTTGAAAGTTTCCAACTCTCAAAAACCTAAGACTCCCACACTCTTCGCCCGTGCTAGTACTTCCCATCGCCGCCAATGGATTTTTCTCCCCTCGGATGTCTCTCCCCACCAAAAATTCACTACCATCAGATTCACCTCCGAGCACCATGTTTTGGGGAGCTTTAAGACACTCATTACAAATGAATGGATTGTTGTGATCCCCACCTTTATGAGAACCTCCTTACCTAGCTGATTTAAGATTTTTGTCCTTCATCCGTTTATCTTATCCCTTATCCTGTTTTTGATGTAGCCAAAAGCTTCCTTTTAGGATCGGCCCCACACTGATGGAAATCCCAGATATTGCCCCGGATCATGTACTCTACGGACCTGAAGCTCATCCTCAACTGTCTTGCAACTATCCTCGGTCGCTCCCCTATTAAACACAAGATTTGATTCTGCATTGTTGATTCGTTGGCCTGACGCATTGCAATATTTTGTGAAAATTTCCTTCAGTTCACGGGTATTTTCCACTATTCCTTTCAAGAAGAAAAGTGAATCATCTGCAAAAAATAGATGGTGAAGTTCTGACCATTCCTTCCTTAAAGTTAAGCCACGCAACATTCTCTTCCTTACAACCTCTTCTATTTGGCGCGATAGGGCATCTCCAAAAAGTATGAAAAGGTACAGGGAGAGTGGGTCACCTTGTCGTAGTCCCCTGGTTGGCATAATGGTATTTGTTCTTTGCCCATTGATGAGATTGCGTTATGATGTGTTTGTGACACACTACCGGATCCAACTGATCCACTTTTCCCCAAAACCTCTTTTCTCAAGGCTCTGCACGAGGAAGTCATGTTCAACTCGATCATAGGTCTTTTGCATGTCCACCTTCAAGGTACATAGTATGCTAATCCTCTTGATATTCCCCTCGGGCTGAAATAGTATGTTTTATCCATCATTACTTGCTCACGTACCCTATCGCAAAAAGTATCCCTTTTTTTGTCTCTAGTAGACATATGATCTCCGGCTGATACAATATGTTAAGGTATTTAAGGTGTTGAATTGTCAGGGAAGACCCCAGACCCTAACAATTCCAACAGATTATATTCATTGACCCCGTGTAGCTGTTTCGGGACAACTACCACAAACCGTGTTTTTGTTTCCTATTCCTTTTTCTTAACTTTTGTTTGCTTCATTCTTGGTGTTTCTCTTACCCTTTTCAGACTTGGCCATTTGTGCCTTCCTCCGAGGCATCCCTCTCATTTTGCTTACCTTTTACACTCCACCCTTAGTACTCGGTTCTTGGTTTGTGAATTCCAACTTCATCTTCTTCCTTTCACCACGTTATTCATCCTCCTCTTCGAGCTGCCTTTTCAAATACATTCTTATGAGAATAGGATTGAGTCCGGTTATTTAAAGGTTCAGTTATGGGCTAGCTATGCAAGGGAGAGGGGTGATTCAATCAGCTCCTCTATGGTGATAGTTCGTGGTTCATTGATGTGGTTAGGGATAGATGTGTTGTTGGATGGCTGGGCTATGGGCAATCTCATGGGTGTGCACATGTTTTGAATGTGGGCTGGCCAATTCAGCAAGGGTGTTATTGGGTGGGGAAGGTGATTGCTCAACCAGTGGCTTGTGGCTTGGTTTCTAGGGTTCTGGATAAGAGTTTGTTGTACAGTGGATTACAGAAATATGACTGGGTTTGATTCAATGTTGTTGGGGGGGGGGGGGGGGGGGGGGGGGGGGGGGGGGTTGTTTCATTCCACTTTCCTTCCTCTCGTTGACACTAACTGTTTGCTTCTTCTTGTCGGGTCTGGGGTGATCTTTCTTCCACAATAATATGCATAGGGGTTTTCATCAGTCTGCATACTCCTGCTATTTAGATCAACCATTTCTTCATCACTCACACAATCTTGGGGATTTTCTTGTCCTTTTGGACTACGGTTTGTTTCACTTCTACCCCTTGCTCTTACTCCTTTGTTTGATGGCCTCTTATCCTTAACTTCATTCATGATCTCTAACCATGAATTTCTCCGGGGTTGGTATTTTGGTGGTGATCCCATACTCCCCTCCGACATTGGCTTCCCACGCATGGTTTGCCTCAGCCTTCTTCCATTCAACAAGGCATTGTACCTTGGATGCCCTAGCTTCCCCTCTAACATTTGAACCTCTCCATTGCATCCTTGCATGGTATGTCCAAACATGTCACATCCATAGCAGAAATTCGATAACCTTTCATACTTGATCGATGGCCATATTTATTTCCCTTCTGAGTTAGTCCACCAGAAACCTGCCAAAAACGGTTGGTTTGTATCCACTTCCACTTTGATCCTGAGATAGCATGTAATCGCTTTTTCAGGTTCCTTCTCAGCTTCAACAAACTTCTCAATCTTGTTCCCAATTTTCTTTGCATTAGCTTCATTAAATTTTTCCAGTCCTAGGTCATGTATTTGTACTCATAACTGGATCATTCAGAATTCTATCTTGATCAATCCAACACTCGGTGTCTACTTTTTCATGCTTAGGCAGTGTCCTTGGACCAACCATGGGGACATATTGAAAATTTGTTCTCTCGTCTCTTCATTATCAAACTCGAACATCATCACCCTATCCATTGCTTCCTTAATTCGAACAGTGTCAAAGCCCTCCCAAGCTTTCTATAACACACAGATTATCGTCGCAGCCTTGACTTGTTTCCGAGAAACAATCGCCCCCACATATTTCTCACTCCCTACCGAGTTAGGGTTTTATTCCAAGTCAAAGGTGGTTTTCCCAGGTGTCTTCCGTCCGTCGGAGTTGACATCACTCATGATTCGTAGTCCAGATAACCTCACTGTGATCGCTTCCTCCTACAAGCACACGTAAAACAAAATTAGGTTCTCGCGCAAAATATTAGGAACATGCAGACCATATACAACCAACAGCTCCGCTCACTCTCACGCCCCCTCCTCCCTTGTGCAGATCGATATCCTGCATCACGGTGTCACCTCCTCAAGTTTGCAGTCTGTTCTCGACGACTTTTTTGGGAGGAAGTCGGTGCAACTCTGCCTGGGGCGTATTCACAATAAAGGCGACACCTTTTATATGTAAAACCAATACTCTCCGTTTCCGTACGTTTCTTTCGGCTCGCGCGCAGGTGCTGATGATCTTCAATAGTTTCAGCTATCAGCCAACACTTTCTAAGGTCCGGCGTGCACTCACCAGTCGGTGTGGCTCTGTCTGAAGATCGTCTTCGATAAAAGGTAACAGCTTTCTCCAATGGACGACGCTCTCTGCTTCCGTTTTCCCCTTCCGAATCTCGCATAGGGGTTAGCGATCTCCATAAGATATCCAACAGTCGGTCGACACTGGCGAAGGTCCGGCTTGATCTGGCCGGAATATTCTCTCACTGAAACCCTAGGAGAGCAAAATCATACAGAATCATATTTTCGCCTCATTAATACCTTACTAGAAAACGATCAATGGAATCAAATATTACTAAAGGAAAAAACAGTAAACAATTATAAATTAATTAGCCAATTTACTCCTACTTAAATAAGAATATATTATATAACTAATTCGCGCTTGTGCAATTTATAAATTTTATTAAGTGATTACTATAAAAAAAATAAGTTTAACTATAAAGTATAAATTATCATGAATAAGTAAAACAAAAATTTTACTTATATTATTATATTAATAAGATTAACTCAATTTGCAAACAAAAAACTTTGTTATTAATATGATTTTAAATAATATTACTCAACTTATTAGATAAATTTCATTATTTATAGTAAATTCATTATAGATGTCTTAAAGTTATTTAGTCATACAACCGTAAAATTACATTTGTAAACATTTAATTTAATAGTAGTTATTTCTTTCTTTCTTTCTTATTTACTTTAGGGTTATATACCAAGTAGTTACCTGAACTTTGGACATTTTGCAACGAGCTACTCGAACTTTGAAAATTCAAAACGACCTACCTCAACTTTGAAGAAGGTGCAAATAGCCACCTCCATCCAATTTCTAACGACTTTCCAACGACTTTCCAAGGACTTTCCGACGACAGTTGATGGAAAATTGGACAGAGGTAGCTATTTGCACCTTCTTTAAAGTTGAGGTAGCCCGTTTTGAATTTTCAAAGTTCGGGTAGCTCGTTGCAAAACGTCCAAAGTTCAAGTAGCTACTTGGTATTTAACCATTTACTTTATAAATGCAAATATGCAAAGACTGCATATAATAAATAATATAAATTAAAAATTATATATACATACATTATCTTATAATAATATTATTTTAAATCCCTAACATATATAATTTATAATTATAATTGGTACATAATAATATTTTCTTGTTAAATTTATTAAATTCAATAAGGGTAAATAGTCACCTAGATGTTTGACTATTAACGTTAAATGTACCAACATGTTAGAAAGTGTTATTTCGTGCACTTTTAAGTTATAAAAAAAATTATTAAATGCATTTACTGTTAATTGTTCATACATTTTTGTCATTAAATATATCAAAATGATAATTTTACAATTTTGTTCTTCTTCTTATCATTTTCAACACTGCATTCAACTCCAATATGCAGTTTGGGGCTCAAATTTAAACAAAATATGCATTTTGGGGTTGAATTCAAACTCAAATATATATTTTTTGTTCGAATTCAACAAAAGGAAAAAAATTGGGTTAAATTCAAACTAAAAAATGGAAATTCAAGCTGAATACGAACCCAAAATGCAAATTTGGATTCGAATTCAACCAATGTCTACATTTTTTAGTTGAATTCGAATCAAAATATGCATTCTGGAATTGGATTTAAACTCAAAATTGCTTCTTTTTTTTTAATTGAATTTAGTATCGAAAATGATATAAAAATAAATAATAAAATAAAATTGTCATTTTGACATGTTTAACGATAAAAATTGATGGATAGTTAACGGTTAGTACATTCAACAACATGTTCAACGTATTTGTGCAAATAACTATATAAGTGGTACAAATAACATGAATAAGCATAGGAGTGAATTGAGGTTATTTAGCCTATATATAATAATTAAGTGGTAGCACGGTAGGCCTGGATATGAATTGTACCTTACTTAAAATATGATAAAGAATACGTACGGCTGAATCATTCCACATTTTTTACGATTTATCATATCACTTGTGAACTTATTCTAATTTTTTTCAATCGTACCTTTTGCTATAAAATAATATATATGCAACTAATACAAAATATTTCAAGTTTATAAACTTTAATGATGAATCCTATAATAAATAAATAATCCCATAGAAAATCTAAAAGTTGAAAAGACTTCATAATATTGTTGTCTTTGTTCGATGCTCGTATAACCCATTTAGTCTTTGTTGCTCGAATCTCGTACCTCAAAAGTTTAAATCAGCTCTTCTGAATAAAAAAAGACAAATATTAATTAAAACAGAACACTGTGAAGGTGAAAGTCTGAATAAAACGAAAACTGAAAGACTGATTTAGAGTCGGACGAAAGGGCTTAACACATCCGCACTGGTTTGTTATGGTTTGGCCGAAATGCTCCATATTTTTATAAAAATAGCATTTGTTTCGTGAACCAATTGGTTCAAAAGAGGTCCGGTCGTATGTGATACGGTTCGGCCAAACCACATTTTTTTTGCCAGCCCTACCCTAAGTAGCAGCACATATAACCTACCTGGTTCTCTTCATGTGGTTGTTTCATTTGTACAAATTAATTCAGGAATTGAGAATTCTGGGTGTGTAAGGTAAGGAGAAAGAGAGAAGACTTACTATTTGATTTCAATCCCAGGATTCCCCTCCGGTGACCACTTAAAACTACTGGTTTCCTTTGGATAAGTATTTCTGAACGGATCTTTCATCCGTCTCAAAAACGAAAGAGATCCCTTTCACCTGAAAAAAAAAAAACAGAAAAGACAAGGCAATGTATTATCTATCATTAACTATACAAGAGCAACACACAGGCATTTAGATAGATCTAGTGATGAAACTTTGTCAATTTTGCGGTCAGGAGTTTATTCTGAGCTTAATCAATCATCCAAGATTCTGACACGGTTATCAGAAAAATAATGATGTGGCAGAATCTCATATAGTTAGTTAATCATGTCCATAATTAAATCCTATCAAACTCTAATTGAGGCACCAACATAACCTCTAAACATAACCATTTTAGTTATTTAACCCACGATTATATGAGCACGTCAATCTTCTAAACTAGATCTTGTTGGAATATGAATTGGCGATGCGAACGTACCTCAAGCAAACAACTCGAGATGAGGCAGACACACTTTCCGCTGGAGACTTCTTTCCCATTCAGAAACATGGAGCTCTTTCCAAGATTCTTCAAAGAAAAAGAAGCATCTCTCTCCAATTTGATTAGTGCCTGACCAAAACACAAGCTAGTCAGACGACAAATACAACCACCACCTCAGTAGAGAATTTGTACATGGGAAATGCCACAGGGATGTAGAATTTATCCATTGTAAAATAGGTCACTTGAATTTTTCTTGCTTTCTACTTGTTTTTCTCTGTTGAATTGTATTCTTAGACTATTCCTTGTCAAATCCTAATTCAAAAAAAGTAGTAGGTTCACGGAAAAGAAAAGGATTTAGCAGTGACTAGTTTACACAGATATACAAAAGCAGAGAATATGGTTGATCGTGCAGTTCCAAAATACTCTTAAGCATAAAAACAGCTTTTCTTACTGAAAACGCATCAATCAAAACAAATGAACTAAGAAAATAATCCCAACCTGCCGCCTAGAGATTTGATTACTTCCTCCTTCTGTTCCCAAGTCAATATCAACCTCAAAGCCATCTGTGGATCTTCCGAGCATGACCTGGAAAGTATCCAATTAAAGAAATTGATTTCAAGTAGCTTATTCAATGCACTTATATTTCTAACAAATTTGTGAAACAAGGAATGTACGGTTTTGCCATACAATTATTCTGCAGGAAATAAATGAATATAGGGTGTGGCTTTAAATTATACACGCAGATTGTCGCGTCTCTTCAACTTTTTGGTTACATTTACTGGATTTCTGTTGGAGCAATTATGCAGCTTTATTTTACTTGTTAGTTAGCCTAAATAAAAGATTCAAGAAAGTGAGGACAACAATCACGTCACTAAATGGAAGAGAGTTCCGTAACTTAATACAGAGGCATATCAAGCTTAGATTTCCCACATACATTAACCTAGGAACTACAAATATGGTGAACCAAAATCTTACCAAAAAGAATGAAGTCAAGAGTGGTGGAACCGGTTATCTATATCATAAGTTTTACATTTTACTTAAATGATTCAGGGTCATCTTAAGCAACGCTACACTCTTACCCATTCTCAAGGGCAACGATGACTTTTAAGACCAACACATTTTATGTGCATCATAAACTCTGAACACTTCAAAATATTCTGTGCAACTTTTCACGCGCTTAAGACCAGACTTTTATCAGTAGTATTATTTTATTGGGCCAAATCTTAAGACTAGCATTAACTTGCACAGTAATGTAAAATTCCTCCACGCACTTAAACCTTACATGAGTTGTCTGGGAAGCATGTAAATTATCAACACGGACCAAAGCCTATGTGTCATATGAAATAACCATGGGCTAATAATTAGGATGAGTTCATATACCAAACCAAACGTTCAATCAACATGTTGTGAAATCTCTCTTGATTATACCCTTTCTTCTTAAATTTGGGTCTCTTTATAAGGCCATAAATTTTAACAAGGACAGTATGAGACGATTTTAGTCAGAGGTCTTGATATTTAGATGAAATCAGTCTCACTATTGAGCCAAGAAATTTGAAAATTCAAGAGTAAGAAATTTAAGTTGTATAAATATGAAATGGTACCTCAGCTTTCTTGATATAATGCCTAGATTGACGGCCATATAAGATGGCAAGTGCTCCTCGATAACGGATCGCTCTTCTTATTGAAGATTGAGCACACTGCTCCAACCTAATGATAGCCCTCCTAGCGTCCTCCTTTTGATATCTAGAAACTGCTGTTCTCAAGAAATAGAATTCAATAAACCCAGTGGAATAACAGAATGGCTGACTCTTGTACCTAATTATGAGGGATAAGCGTAGCAGATAAATTTTGCTTCATCCATCCTTTCTAGAGGTACAAAATTGCACAATCAACCCATTTACCATCATCAGCTTTCCTGGATACTATGCAGTTTGTAAGAAATAAAAAATCTTTTAAAAATGGTGATGGTGCAAATGTATTTGTGATTTAGTCATCAATGAGAAGAAACTTAGGCAAATTAACTTCTTTCAAAAGTATTCTTTTCAAGATTTGCATGTACAAAATTCCCGAACTATAGGTTAAAGCTATAATGTTAAATCACAGCTTCACCTACTGTTCTGAATTTAGGGCTGCTGGTCAATGGTCCTGTTTTCACATGATATTGGAGTGGAGGTTCAAATCTCTTTAACACCATTAACCTTCAATTCGATTAAATTTTCACACGAAAAGACTAAAAATAATAAAAATATCACATGTGAAGGAAGTATAACAATATACTAGTTTATTTATACGAACTACTAATCACAAAACTCCTCAAGGTTTTCTTCCCTGCTAATTCTATGGTGAACTGTGAAAATCATTCACATTTTACATATATGAGCCTTTACATCATAAAAGAACTCAGTTCTGATATTTGCAGTGACTATTCTGTCTTATGGTGCCCACATAGTTAAGAGAAAACACAAATGTAAAAGCACAAGAAGATAACGCACCTTCACTTGGGGAAGAATCCCAATCCTTCGGACATAAATCCATATTGAGTATCTGGATGGAAAGGACCAAAAGAATAGTTAGAACTGAACATCAGCTATTTACTACTAGCAATGATCAGTAGGATATACCAATTACCATTGCTTCAATATCAGCAAAGGAAGGAACGAGAGGGTCACTTTCATCTTCTTCAAGGTCTATTCCTGATGGGCTTCCTTCTGATTCAGGCGCGTAAATTCCAGCCAGATCTTCCTCAGCATCTATTGAACAACTTTGGGCATTACACACATCAACAGAGTTTGTTTCTAGGGTACAATCTTTGGTAGCACCAACTTTTCTATGTGGAAGTATGTCTACATTAGGACTAATTATATCTTTTCCAGAACCAACAAATTGAGCATCAGAAACCTCAGTTTTAAGTCCTGAAGGAGGAACAAGGGAATTGGGATCACCATCTTGGTGTGCCTGTGGATCCTTCCATGAATAAGCTTTAGAAGTCTGTAATGTGTTTTCTTCTCTTCGGGCGACAGTTAGAAGTTGTTCCTTTTCTTTGTCGGAAGATGGGAGTTGTAAGCAGCTGGACCAACTGCCGCATTTATGTGAAGAAACAGATACTGTTGTTGAGGGGAAAGCACTATTTATTGGAATTTCCGGGTCCTCGGTGTTTAATCTGCATATTGAGAATTCATCACACGTATCTGTTGGAGAATATGACTTCAGATCAGTGGCAAATGTTGGATCATCAACTTGTCCAGAAACTACAGGCAGCTGATTATAGTGCCCCAGGTCTAACTGATTGGAGACAGCATCATTCTTTTCTGGCAAAACAACACTTTTATTCGCATAGCATTTACTTTCATCTACATCCCCTGGAGTTGGAAAAGTGTCGTACAGTTTCTCTTCACAGACAGTTAGAACATGTGAAGTGCCCCCAACACCAGAATGAACATCACTTGCATCTTTTCCCTCATCTTCTGTGGCTTTTACATCAACGTCGTCATCTAAGGGATCATCTTCATTTCCCAAATTCAGTAAACAATCCGAGAGGTCCACAAAGTCGGTTTCTAAGAGGACTGGTACACCAACTTCGGCATCATCATTTTCATGGTCATCTGGTAATATTTCCTTCATGTCCTGGTGGGTGTCATAAGATGAGGAATTTACATTCACACCGTCTGCACTCTCATGGTGAAGCATTACGTCTTTTAGGTCCTGATTAACACTGGGTGGCACTTCAGGCACTTGAATGTCCTCAAGATTTTTCCAAAGAGAAGATGTGAATCCCATCACTTCATAAGAAGCGTCACTATCTTGAAGACCACGTGATGGGCCCGTTTCAGTGTTACCAGTGCAATTCCTAAACTCGACTCCATCCTTCTTCCGAGAGAAACTCTTCCCATCGCTTCTTACCATTTGCTTACCCGAGAAGCCTTGAACCCT
The DNA here is from genome assembly GCA_946814005.1 of Chamaenerion angustifolium. NCBI lineage: Eukaryota > Viridiplantae > Streptophyta > Magnoliopsida > Myrtales > Onagraceae > Chamaenerion > Chamaenerion angustifolium. The sequence continues at coordinate 10,280,279 of OX328278.1, read as the reverse complement.
TTCAGACAGTCTACTGCAGTCATTTCTGAAATATCCATTCGGGGTGTTTTCACCAAAGACGTTATGATCCATAAGATAACTGTTAGATTCAGATAACTGAAGACTGTTAATTTCTCGACAAAGCCGCTTCCGCGTAGAATAATATAAACTACGTACACTTTCAAATTTCCTTTTTATGGTAAATTCAGAATTTTTATTTTCGTTTCCGGACTTTTTTGCAGAATGTTCGGACTCAATCATTCGAGTTGAAGCTTCAGCAGATACAACTGGATCATAAAGAAGAGAATGCCACCGGTCTCGTAACTCTTTAACTGTGTATGTTCGCGAAAATGGAACAGCTCCCTTAGCAAGCGCTTCTAATGAAGCGCCAGCCTGTACCACAAATGCCAGACAAACATTCAGAATAACCATATTTATGCCTTTTAGATAACATCAATCTGCAGTTTACTATATCAAGTTTAGCAAAACCATATACATAGCCGTCAAGAATTTATATCTATGAAATTAAATATAAGCCACGAACTGGAAGCAACAGTCGACAGATAAGCTAGAATCACCATTATATAATGTATTCATGCGCAATTCAGTAACAACTCAACGGCACCATCACGTAGTCAGACACAAGAGAGATCATAATTTTTAACAACTGATCCCATTTTCCTCATCATTCAGTCGATCAAGGAAGAAAACCAGGCAACACAATTGTTAGCATAAAGCAAGTGAAGTGACTGAGACAAATCTCGCATGTAACGTACCTCGACGGAGATTTTCAAAAGGAGGTCGTCCTCAGGGATCCACTGCGGAGCTGAAGGAAGCGCTGCCATCAGCCAGAAACTTGTTCCAACACCGGAGTTGAATTGCGCAGAAATCGAGGGTTGATAAGATTTAAGAACCAGTAGAGCAGTAACGAACTGCTGAATAGAGGAATCTGGTGAGAAATCAGAAGTTGGAGCTCGAAATTAAGAAGATGTTAAGCATTTCCATCGAAATTCAACTCCAGCTGAGCTGAGCTCTGAACCGAAGCATACAAAGAAAGAGGGGAAAAACGGATAATAACAGGTCGAAGAGAGTGTTTATATATATATATATATGTTCGAATTAAAATTTTAGTTAAAGAGTGTTTTTTTTTCCAACAATATTGTGTATTATATATAAATTCCAAATAGTACGGCGAATACCTTACAATTCATAAACAAACTAATGAAAGAAAATTATCTTTTATATGGTCTTTAATTAGAATTTTCATATTTGAATTATGAACTATCCCTTAAGGTGCATTAGATGTTTACCTAAATCTGTATTGGATGTACTTGAGCAGATCCCACAGTAGCTGCAAAGCGTTGATCTCTAACTTGAAAAGCAAATGTATGAGCTTGAGAAGTTTCGTAAAATTTACTAGGATAGGCGGTATTATTGAGCCAGATAAAGCAACAAGTAATAAAATCAAAAACGGATAAAGCAGTTAAACTATAAAATAGGTAAGCATACCCTAACCATACGTGTGTGACGAGACACGAGCCCATGTAATAAGTTTAGTTAAGATATGACATTCCGCTAAGTATACAAATGAAACCTAACCATAAATGCCCTCCGTTCAAATCATCCACACTCAATCACTGCTTTTATCCACCATTTATCTTGAGTAAGAGGGACTCTTAACTTAATTGTTGAGTTAGTGAATAAAATTACCAAATCAATACTCAAATGGATGCCCTAACATTGAACCACTCGAGTCCTTGGCAATTACGAGACATGCTAGATTCAATGTAGTATCCCAATTCAATTTACTGACTCCACTAACCTTGACACGTTTTATCATAATTATCTTGACCTATATGTTGGATCACATAAACCGAAACTTCTTCCTTGTATTCACTCGTTTAACCTGCACAAAAGGAAAGCTCGGGGTGTTCCCGTTGTTTCCCCTTCGCTGACAAAGTTAGTCGGAGGTTCGTTTAATCTGAGTACTTAAACTGTATGGTAGTTGAGAGATCAGAAAGCATTACCTCTTGAATGAGGATGAAGGAGTATTTATATTATTCTATACCTGAACCATAGTAATGTCAAATCCTACCATAGAACAGTACTGTCTCTTGGGCGAGCGAACCATAGTTATTTTAGGAATATTTGTTAACTAAAAGGCTATTCTACTATAGACTGTTCTTTTAGTTTATTTAATCATAGTGCGTGCTAAAAGCAGTTGGTCTAATCTGTAGGTGTACAGGCGCACCAACTAGGGTAGTCAGTGGGTGTTCTAGCACACACTTATTTTGAGTATTATATGCATTTATGTCACATCCTTAAGGGGCGACGCCCTTATCTTATGTCTTCATGGCGCATCCTCATCAAGTATACCAAAGACGACTCCTAAGTATAATTGGGTTGATAAATCCAGTTCTGAATGTCATTGAGCCAAATGTAAAATAGCTAAGTCTAAAGTTCATGATCCATCATCTGCCCCCTGAAGCCTTAAATGAGCGACGCTCATTTGAGGATTATAAAGGCGTCATCTACATCGCGTAATCAGTTGTAACCAATTTTCATTTTCACGTGTCCTTCATGCATGGTTTTTCTCCGACTCACCATTATTACAAATTTGAATTTCAAATTCAAATTTTTAGGTGGAATCTTCTAGAAGCTTCGGGAACCAAGGAGACTCTTCTTTTTAGGGGTAAAATCATAATTTCCTTTACATATGTAACCGTTCGACTGACCTGGGGGTTCTATAAATACCCCCAAATTCTTTCATTTACCACTTTTTCTTCTCTTTCTAATGTTCAGAGTTTTCTCTCTCTAGAATCATCTGCCTTATCTCTAGAATTCCGACCAAGCTCCGATCGCCTTTCATCATTTCTCGGTGTTTTTCTCTCGCTCTCAACACCCATCACCTTCGCTTCATTCGCTCCTATCGAAGAATGGCATCCGACTCCGACGTTGGTAATCACATTTTTCCCCTACAACGTTTCTTGATTTTAAACTCAATACTCTTTCTTTTTCTATTTACGAAAAATCTGTGGCTGAGGCGGACATGAGCGACGCTCATGCCCCCAGGTATCCCATCCCTGATGATGCGGATCCTTAGAACCCTCACCCAGTATGTCAGCCCAAAGAGGCGAGGAAATCATATTTCCGCTTCAAATTGATGCGGGGCTAAGTTTTCCTTATTGTCATCCCTTAGCCGAGTTGTGTCGCCATTATGGCATTTCTCCCACCCAACTTTCTCTAAATACCCTTCGCACTTGGGTGAGTTTCCGAGTTTTGTGCCTCCGTCGCGGATGGGCATATTATTTAAACATTTTTTGTTGTTTTTATCGTATGGGTGTGTACCTTTTTACTACCCGAGTGGTTCCTCCTTTCAAAGACTGGACCTGGGATTCCACTTGTCCCTTAGTAACTGGTTTCCGAACGAGAAACTCGAATTGGAAGAGTGGCTACTTCTTTTTCCAATGAGGCATCCCCCCGTGTCTTGGATCGTCGAAGGTGAGCAAAGATCTCTGCCCCAGTGTCGTGGAACTGTCCTCGACAAACATGGATGCCTTGGCGTCGATCTACCTGGACCATAAAGCACGGCGCACCCAAATAATCTCCAAAGAGACCAGTGAGTCTGATTTAGAGCAAGTTGGTGTGTCCCTTGTAGAGCGTCGTTTTCTGCCCTTTACTCCGGTAAATAACATATTCTTCTATTTTTTGCAGAAAAGGATTTTGCTATGTTGTCTCATCTGTTAGACGCTTCACATAAAAAGGCGTCGAAGGAGAATAAGAAGGCGAAGGAGATCAAGGGCGATGCTCCTGAGGGCTCTAGGAAATGCAAGAGTCATCACTCCTCCAAGGGGCAGAAGAAGGCGAAGTCTATGGAGGAATCGCTTGACCCCGTCAAGGCCCCTGCCGAACTTTTTAGCGACGCCACAAATGAAGTTGTCGTGGCCTCCAAAGGTGCGATTCATAAATCCTATTGGATTAGTAACAACGTCATTAGAAATAGGAATAACGTTTTATTCACTAAAAAGTGGGGTCCCCCTGTCTTGGCCTATGGCGGCATCATGTGGACCTACACCGAATATCATAATGGCGTCCTAAAGAAGGGAGCATTTGACCCTTCCTTTGATCCGACAGAAGCGACGCCTGCAGAAGCCTCACAATCCAAGGCAGAAATTCCTGCTCGGACTCCTACTACTGAGTCCCAGGAGGTGATCTTAGTGGACAACCTTCTTGATCCTGATGATGCACCCCTCTCTCCTCCTAGAGTAGCGAATACCCCTCCTCCAGTTTTGGCGCGCATAAGATATAAAAGCCTTCCCCCTTACACGAGTCCTCACTTCGACATAAGGTGAGAACTGCTAGAGAATACTGGCACCACAAAACCTCAACAACCTTGAGAGCATTGGGCCAAACTGAGGAAAGTTCCCTTAGTAGCTGGGAACTCCTGTCAAGACACCAACCTGGGTCTTTATTTGCTTTCTGGAGCGTGCCCCCCAGCCGATAGGGGCCCTTTGAGTCTAGATCGTGAAGCTGTAGAGGAATTGGTTCGCCAGTCCCTCTCGTTGATGATGAGCTAGGTATACACCATTTATTTATTTCTTTCCTTATGAATTTTTATACTTGAATTTTTTCTAACATTTTTAAGTTAAAATCCTTCAGGTTATTCCTGCTCAATTGAAGATGGGTGCCACCATCCTGGGATTGGCGGAGAAGAGAGATCACAATATCTCCACGATCCGCCAAGCAGAGACTCTAGAGTTCGAGCTGGAACGAACTCGTCGTTGCTTCACCATTTTAGAGGTGACGCAGAAGGAGTTGGAGGCTGAAGTTGTTCAAAAGGAACAACTCACTACCAACTTAAGGGAAGCGCAGAAGAGGGAAACCACCCAAGCCGTGATGTTGGAAAAGATCTAAAGGGAGAATGCTCAACTGAAAGGGGAGGCGTCGACTTCCCAACAAGTGGCTATAGAAGCCGAAAAGCAGGCGTGGAAGGAGGCGATGCAAGCAGCGAAGGAGACTAAGCTCCTAAAAACTGAACTTCCTAAACGGTTGGAAGAAAGCGCCACAGAGGCGGTAGAGACCTTTCGCACCAGCAAAGAGTTTGCACAGGCTGCTGCTGAATGGAATCGCAAGGGAGTGATCTCCATCTTCAAGAAGGCGGCAAAATACATTCAAAAGGTTGACGCCAACTTCCCTCTGGAAAAGTTGGACTTCCTTAAGAGCTACCTTGCTCTTAAATCTAGGGAGGAGGCTGAAGCAGCGAAGGAAGCTGAAGAGGAAGAATATGAGGATGAGAGTGTTTCCTTTAAGGGATCCGCCTTTGCTCATAAGACGCCTCTTAATACATAAGCTCCAGCATATACTCCTGAAATAACATCTACAGTCGACGTCCATTCAAGCGATCCGCCTCTATTGTCTTCCCCTCCTAAGGATCCACCACCACCATCTTCCTGAAGACTTTTAGCTTATTTTTCGCATTTACTTTATTATGATTTTCATTCACTTAGTCTTTTCTGGATGTTTTTTGTAAAGACTGATTGCAACGCTTTTATCAATCAAATCTTAGTTACTTAATTTTGTTTCACTATATTTTTGCATCTGCTATTTAGTATCTTATGATTCAATGCTTCGCCTTTCATCCACCTCGCTTTTATTTGAACCTTTCCTACTTAGCCTTATTTTGACTAAGTATGGATATCATACTTCTTGATCATAATTATAAACAAAAAAAGTCTCCATCGATATTTGGATAAATGCCTCGGCTAAACAAACTTTAACTGTATTACTCAATTAATCAAACTTAAGCATTCACCAATAAGTATTGATTTACAATTTGCTTTGCCTAAACAACTTAAGCATTCGCCTATAAGTATTTATTTGCAATTATTCCAACTTTAATTACAACGCCTTCCACATTACATGATTACAATACAACGACTTCAAGCATAAAAAAAATTCAAATGCTCTACATTAAAAGTATTCTTCAATACTTTTCTTTCTTGGTCTTCTAGGACATACACATTTGGGTGAGGGATAGCGACGACCTTGTAAGGTCCTTCCCATTTTGGAGACAATTTATTTATTCTATCTTGATGCGCAAATTCATGTTTTCTCCATACCCTCTCCCCCACGAAAAATTGGCGAGAAGAAACTCGCCTATTGTAGTATCTTGTCGTGGCTAAGCGCATTCGCCCTTGAATTTTTTCAGAGGCCCATCTCTTTTCATCAACCATATCAAATTCAAGACGCCTTTGGTCATCATTGTTCAAGGCGTCGTAATGCTTCACCCTATGGGACCCTACTGCTATCTCTGTTGGGGCCACAACCTCAGAACCATACACGAAATCTGGTATAGATGTCACTTAGGCTTTCATCACCTTTTTGTGTTTAAGTGATCCAGAGTTCCCACGCTTTTTAGGAGTTGGCGTCCTCCCATATATTGTACTATAATTTTTTCTTTCAAATCTCCACATGATCTTACTGATGCTTTAGGGAGGCTGAAAAACCAATGAGACGCGACACCTCCTAAGGTAGAGGGAAAAAGGAGCGCAAAATGATTATCATCATTTGTTCGTCCTAGTAAAGAAGCTTCATGCCTCTGAATATGTTCGACTGGGTCGCCTTCTCCTATATAGTAATCAATCTGCGGTGTCTTCACATGGGGTGACACTGTGGTGGACAGGATTTTTGGAGCAAATGTATGTGACACCCTATCTCGCATACGTGGCATGGTTCTGCATTTTTGTTCCTTCACCTTTTGAGCGACAAACTCTTCGATTTCCTCCCTGGTCATTATGCCAGGGGGTTGAACCATTGTCGGACCTGTGCCTATTGTGGCGGCACTTGTAGGTAAATGAACTAGTTGCTGGGTCCTTGGCAAATTCTGGGGTCGGGAGGTGGCTTCTTCCATCCTGTGGGCGTTTGTCCGTTGGGCCGCTTGGGTAGCTGCTCTTTGCTATCTTCTATCCAAGAGCTAATCAAGGGCCGCTATAAATGCTGGTGTCAAAACGATTTATGGAGTTACCTCCAATCAAGGCGGCGCCCTTTCTGCAGAAGAAGCAATATGAGACTGTGCGGGTCTTGGTGTCTCGGACTCATGTCTTTGCTCTTCAGGAGCAGGAGATGCCTCTGTGATAGGTGCTTCAGGGACAGGTTGTTGAGGATGGACCATCTGGACCAGTATGAACGTTGATTGTCCCAGGTGGTGTTGAAGGTTTTGGAGCGAATCATTTTCGATAACTTCACGAATAGTCTTTGCTCGAGTTGCAGGGGAGCCATGACTGAATTTGTTCAAAGGATTCCCACAGACGGCACCAATGTGTTGAATCACATCAACCGGAATTTCTTCCTTGTATTCACACCTTTAACCTACACAAAAGGAAAGTTCGGGGTGTTCCCGTTGTTTCCCCTCCAATGACAAAGTTAGTCGGAGATTCGTTTAATCTGAATACTTAAAATGTATGGTAGTTGAGAGATCAGAAAACATTACCTTTTGAATGCGGATGAAGGAGTATTTATAACATTATATACCTGGACCATAGTAAGGTCAGATTCTACCATAGTTATGTCTCTTGGGCGAGCGAACCATAGTTACTTTAGTAATATTCGTAACTAAAAGGTTATTCCACTGTAGACTATTCTTTTAGTTTTTTTTAATCATAGTGCGTGCTAAAAGTAGTCGGTCTAATCTGTAGGTGTACAGGCGCACCAACTAGGGTAGTCAATGGATGTTCTGACATACACTTATTCTGAGTATTATATGCATTTATGTCGCATCCTTAAGGAGCGATGCCCTTATCTTATGTCTTCATGGCGCATCCTCATCAAGTATAACAAAGACGACGTCTAAGTATAATTGGGCTGATAAATCTAGTTTTGAATGTCCTTGGGCCAAATGTAAAATAGCTAATCCCAAAGTTTATGACATCACTATACATCCTTCTTTTTTTAGCTCCTTAAAAGCATAATTAAAGCTCATCCAAACAATCCAAGATATTCATGAAACAAGTTCTCTCTCTTTACATAATTGTTACCACACTAAATAACCTAGTTTGATCGCTTTGTTTCTCATCCAAATCTCAGTTCTGTTGAGCCTCACTGCTTCTACTAGGCTGATGCCCACTACTCTATTGTTGAGGCCCACACCGAAGCCAGCCAGACATGGATACGGCAACGAAGTATATTCAATTGTTTGCTTATGAATTATTGGGTGCTTTGTTTACTTCATTTTTCTGTTTTTGGATCTCCATGGAAACATACTTAGTAGTTGCATGGCTCTTCTTCTCATATGACCTTATAGATTTATTCATCGTACACCAACTTAGATCACCATGAATCTTCCGTGGAAGAAAAGGTTCCACTGGAACAATTATTTTACTAACAAAAATGTGAACAAGATTCATTTTGGTCATGGTAATCACATAAATTTTTTTTTTTTTTTTTTTTTTGGCCACATCACATAAATTTCAAGGCTGAACAATATTCATATTCCAACATGTTGTCTATATGTTTTCTGTTCATATGAAAATAATATTTAAACTCGGGACAAAACGTAAATTGGTTCGCTCCCTCCCTCAATATTGATACAAGTGAATGCTCGAGGAAAGTAAGTTGAGCCATTCCCAAATCGACCGTGACATCCATCTAAACAACAAACATAAACTACAATCATCATCATTCAGAGAGAACGATTGCCGATTCCTATTATTATTACATTACACGCTGAGTTTCCAAGCACTTGTAATCATTCAGAGACACAAAAACACTTTACACACTTTTCCACGCCAATGTTACATTCCACAGATACAATTACGCAGACCAATTGAGATGTTTCTCGCTGCAGAATCCACGAAATAATGCTTTAGGAGGGGGTGATTCACCAGATTCAAGGCTCCATCCGAGCCTCAACTATCCCCTTTGTTAAGGGATGTTTGCCTCCACGGATTGATCGTCTTTCCCATGCATTAACAACAGAAACAATCAATTTCTCCACAATTACATGAACTAAAAATCAAACTGCACGGATCTGAAATAGCAGAAAGCCAACAAATGAATCTGGAATTAGAAAGTAGAAGAGGGTCCAAAATCAGAGTCTCAAACCATGGATCAGTCCATAGTGCTAGATTTATATAAAATCACCATTCCAGCTTCATGGAAAGGTTTTGCTGAAAAGATGGACCTTTTTGACTGACTGGTCTTACCACAGGATAAGGGCTAACTTGCCATGTGAGGGTTGGTCTTAGCATTTTTCTTCATATAAAGATTCATATGCTTACCAAGAGATAATACTGAACAATTGTATAAGCATTCATTACCAATTTGTGATGAACATCGGTGCAACTTTTATGTGTTCTTTGTCTAAAACATATCAAGTAAAGGAAGTTAGATTTTCTATCATTTGCAGACCTTTTTGGGTGGAAACTACAAATTTTGAAAACATTAGAGAGGGAAGTCTCACACCTTCACCAGTTAGTTGCTCAAAACGAGCAACTATGTGTTTCCCATACGTGTACTTTTTCAGAGCATTGAGGTGAACTTTTATGCGGTCGAGCAATATCGCACGATGTTTATCACCGCTGACTTCGAGAATCTTCTGAACCACATAGTTTGCATATTGGTCCTTCATCATAGCCTGGAACAGGGATGAGCTCAAGGCCCCAAAGAAATGGCATATATGATACAGCTCATAAATAATCATAAATTAGTAAATATAATATACCAAGAGGTTGTCATTTTCCTCGGGATGTCCAATAATTTCCTCAATCAACAGTTCACGTTCAGTGGCATCACCGTACTCCAAGCATTTTTCAACAACATTTGACGCATATTTATGTTGGCTCATCTGTACAACTTTTCCAGTTATTTTGCTGATGATTTGACCTCTCTCTTGAGGCCTTCCCCTCTCCAAAACATGCTACACCAATCACAATCATTCGTGCTTAATGCTTAGTAATTTAAGATTTCCATAGATATCGAATCAAGTGAAAAAATATCTGGAGAAGGTAATGCAGATCCGCCAAAAAATAACTTTTTTTTTACCTATCATCTGTTCAAGAGAAATACTAACCTGGGTGACATAATTACCATACTGATCTTCAGCAAGCACACAAGAAGATTCCAATATCTCATCCACGATACATTGGCTTTGAGATTCATCAGAACAGTGCTCCAAAACTCTCTATCACAGACCAAGTAGTAAATAAAGATTATTACTCCAAACTCCGATGCTAACATTTATCAAGGAAAGTGGCTATGAAATGAGTGGAAGAAAGTATATGCCTGAATAACACGGCAGCCATAAGGATGAGTAGAAAGAAGAGCAACTTGACCATGAAAAGCGGTTATGATGAATCCAATCCTTTCGGTAGGCATGCCTTCTATACACTTTTGTATTACGTGATTTCCATTTTGATCACGTACGCATCTCATAATGTTTCCATCCAGCTCGTACACCAGTTGGGTTTTTTGGTCAAGCTCAATCACATCAAGGGCCTAATACCAAAACCCGACATCAATTAAGAAATAATAAACCTCCAGCATAATACAAAGAAACAGATCAAATCCATTTTACAAGTTGAAAAATGAAATAGACGTCAACAACAGATTCTCGCTGAGAGTCACAGCAACAATCACAATTAAAATAATCACCCATGTGCATTATATTACATCATGCAAGGCAACCAACAGGACACACTATAATTGAATGGCCATTTTGCGACTTTGTCTATCTAAAAGGTGGTTCCATACATGGAGTTTAAAGAATGTTCACTAATGGCTACTCAAAAAGGCATACCTTCTGTATCACACGGCATCCATACATCTGCAGACTCAAAGGTAGCATCTGTCCTTTGAGCTGATCTGCGAGTTCCTTTCTCTGCTCAGCACTACCGTGTTCAAAGAACTGATGCAATCATCATCATTTGCATGTCACGACACTATAAAGTGGGGAGCAATTTGACAAATAGAAATTCTAGTAACCAGTGTTGAGATGTAAAGATTCATACCTTTTGTATAACATAATTCCCAAAAACGTCAGACATCAATTTTGCGGCGTGAGGAAGAACTTCCTTGAAAACAGCAGCCTTCTCTTCAACTGTGCAATTTTCCAATTTCTGTTGAATGAACCGACTTCCATGCTGATCCACGCTGAAACCCACTAAGATAGTTAATTTTGAACTACAGATCACATATCTTTTGCAAAAAAGAGATTAATACCTGAATTCAACAATCCTTCCTGCTATATCTGAAAGCTCAAACTTGCGAGAATTGTTGGATTTCAACTCTTCAAGAAAAGAACTTTTTTTGGGATCATCGAAGCTATTAACCGTCTTGGGTCCTTGCCAGGGACTATACATTCCTCCATTTCTTGGAGAACCTTGTCCAAACCTCATATCATTTCGGCGCCCCATGTGGCTCATTGGAGAAGATGGCATAACTGGGCTTGTAAGAGGAGACCCAGGAAACTGTGCCATGACACCCATTGGAGGGGAATTTCCATAGAAGCTGCTACCAACTAAATCTACCTTCCTAGGAGTATTAATACCCATATTTCCAACTGCAGGAAACTGAAGCTTCTGCTCACCCATGTGATGATTGACATGTGCTTCACCCCCAACACCACCTCTTGCTACGTGTGAAGCACCCAACATATTATCAACAGTACGGGCAAAATATGGAACATGCATTGGATCAACAAAAGAAGGTTGATACGCCACAGCATGTTGCCCATAAATTTTGCCTAAATGCTGCAAATCACCAGTTGCGACACTGCCTATTGGTGCTCTACAACTAAAGCTGGGACCAGACGTGTTATCAAATGGCACAGGAAAAGCACCATATTGATGGTACGCAGAAGTCATATAGGGCGGAATTGTTGAGCCCACAGCATATCCACTGTATTGGGGAGCAAATAAGTTTGATGGGTGAAGATTCGGGTAGAGTGTATTTGAACCCATATAAGCTGCTGCGTTAGCATACAATGGGGGTGCAAACGCTGGTGAATGAATTTCACCCTCAACAGAGGATTGTGGAGTCCCCGAGGGAAACCTGTCCATACGAACTTGGGGATGACTTGTCCCCTGAAAGAACATTTGGCCTTGAACAACTGGACTTTGAAGCAGATGTTGGGAATGAATGCTCCTTCCAAATGTCTGTTGATCTGCTCTATTTGTGGCAGTGCTGTCACTGGTTGCAGAAGCATCCAATCCAGACCTTGAAGCCTCATTTCTAAATTCAGTTTCTTTATTGACAAATTCATCTACTTCAGTGATTGTTAACTTTCCAAGGGAATTTGACAAGCCCGAAAACGACTGTGATAAATCATCAGCAGACCTCAACCCACTTACCTGTGAATCATCACCAGTTGCCACTGTACTTATGCTGGTGGTGCCTAGATTTGATTCTGATACTTCTGAAATAGCAACAGAAGAAATATTTAATGAAGTTGGATTCACATCACGATCCACAGTTTCTTCTCCATGGCTTGATGAGCGAGACTGAAACACAGGAGATGGGGTCCGAGGAAAGTCCGCCTACATCCACCGAAAGAGAAAATCAATAATACATCATCGATTTATAGAAGAGACAACTTCATTACCTAGACACCACTCAATCTTATATATCAATCATGCATAAAGTAAGATTCTCCCAACATATTCACTTGGAGCTCTGATATTCCCAATATTGTGGAAAGCTTCACGTAATTTCCATTCAGCTGATTAAAACAAAATAACATTTACATATTCAATCATGATCCAACGTATTAAATGATTGTCATCAAACCAGGTAATTTTAGTAAGCTATCATCAATGTTGACCTAAGCAGAAACTACCTATCTGGTTGTTCAAGGTATTGATGAGGATATGCACAGCCAAGGGCAAGTACATCCATTTGATGTCAATGCACCCACAAGAAAGTATTTTTCTTGCTGCTGTGAGACGCATAACTATGTTTAATCCAAAAGAAATGTGATTTTCAAACTTTGAACAGTTGACATTGAAGGGAAACTTGCAAAGAGAGAGACTGTAGACTACAAAATCCTACAGCTTTGAGAACTATACCTGAATTAAATCAACCAAACTCTTGTGACGTCCTGAAGAAGAACTGATCTTCTGGTCAGAATATGTGATAGTACCTTCTATACTATCACTTGAAGTAGGCAAAGGTGATTTATCATCTTCAGGCTCCTCTCTATGGGTAAACAGAGAACCTCCAGACAAATGCAAGGACTTCTGGCTACCGTCATCTACCGACCTACGGTTATTCCCAAAACCAATATGGTTTACAAGATGGCGATTCTCCCGTGAAATAAGAGGTGGAGGAAGCCTTGGATTGAGGTTAACATGAGAGTAATAGTAGGCAATATAGGCTGGATCAGAGCGTAGCTGCTCCTCAGATTCACAAGTCTCAATAGCATTGTGTAAATTAGCTAAACTTTGATCCACATTCACATTCTGTTTAGCTAAAAGATTTCCAAGAGCAGCAAATGAACCCTCCATGCTTGGTGGAGCACTACCACTTCTACTCGGTGAGACGCTTGTTCCATTGCCACGTAACCTACTCCCACTGAGCAGTAAACCCAACTCCTCTGCTGCCATATTCTTTACAGGAGATGCAAACTCCATTGCCATTGCGTTTTGAAAAATTGAGTAAGTGTAGATCCTTCAAATTTACTTCAATGATAATGATGATGAACAGGGGAACCCACAAAATTCCATTTCTGCCTATTAGACTGGCTGCTGAAAAATTATGACGTGAGCCAGCTTACCTCCAAGCAACAGCAAAGTTCTCTTGCTGCCAAATTTGACCTAATTTCACAGAGCACTTCCATTAGCAACACTTATGGCAGCTGAGACAATAATAATTGACTTGAGTACGTGAAAATGGCATTCTAGTTTCTGACGTGATAAAATTTAGACAGCAATGAGAGTATGACATTCAGCTTAACAAAGGAATTAATTCATGGCACATGAAGTTCACCAAAAAAATAAAATTCATCGCATTTAAACCTGTGTTATAGCCTGATAGGTTCTTTAGTAATTGATTCCTCAAGTATACTCATCTGATAGCCGCACAAGTCAAAATTGAGCTATAATTAAGCATAACTACATTATACTACTGACAGATGATCAGTTATAAGCTCTATCCACCAACACGGATCATTCGAGCAGAGAAAGCTACTCTGTGCAAAATAAACTCAACCTCACTTGACAATCATCCATCAAACAACGAATTACGACAATAGTAGAAACGACACAGAACTTGCACTGCAAAAGTCCACGTTAACCTAAATTTCCAAAGGGCCTACTTTCCTTGTAGAGCTATGCAGAAACAGAATCAGCTAAACAGAAGCATACGATCAAAAGCATCCCAAATTCTACGAGCGTGAAAAAACTGCCAAAAGATATCAGCATCCGTGAAATGAAACAAGGAAGGACAAGGTTGAGTTCGGGAGTTCAGAACAAGTTCAGAACAAAGATTAAGCCCAAACAAAAAATGAACCCTAGAGGACAGAGACTTACTGAGAGACGAGGCAAGACCCTATGCGAAGCAACTGACCGGACCTTGACGGAAGCTCCACGGTGAGATTCCTCTGCAGTGAACGGTGAGTTGAGAGAGAGAGGGAGAGAGAGGATGACGATGAAGTCTTCTTTCTTGGGTTTGAAAAAACAATGTCGTTTGCCAAAACCAGCAGAGTGGCTACCCGGGGTTTTCAATTTTGGACTTTCTTCCTTTTCTACGAAATTTAAAATATTCTTACAGAATCCTATACTTTTATTCTTTGATAAGTTGGGCCCTTTCTTTATAATATTGTACATATTACTACATTTATTTCAGATAAACTCCTCGCAGGTGCAGATCCACTCACAATAATGGGGAGTTTCATCCTATTTTTTTTAATAGATTTAATAAATTTTTAGGTTAATTTGTAAAGAAAACTTTAACTATAACTCTATTTTTATTTTAAAAGAATCTTATTTAGATCAGAATGTTGATTCATTCTTCTTAACATTATATAATGACGATTCCATTGTAAAAATTATGAACCTGTTCTTACTTTGTGTCAATGACGTGTCTCCACTTTGGGTTAGGTTAGATAGGTTTCAACTCGTTCATACAGTAATGAAATTATGTGTCATCTTTTCGAAGTTATTATATCAGATAGTGAATAGGAGAACATAAGCATATAATTAAATCAATTTCTACGGTTTACAAAACTAGGCAATAGAAGTGCATGTTAAGTAAGAATCAGCGTTGGATATTATTTTCGTCACAAAGCATATATATATATATATATATATATATATATCATAATAAGTGTTATGTTGTTTAGTAAAATTTAGAGATAATAGTTTTAATGGTTAACTACTGGTTACTATTTTTATGTTTTTATGTTGTTTAATGATATTCAAATTATTATATTAAATTTGGCTAACATAATAGTGATATATGAACTCTGAGTTATGAGTTAGGTTGACTCATGGCTAGACTATGGCTAGGTCAATTTGACTCCAAGGTCTTTACCTTTTTCCCACTTATTTTCTAAAACAATAAGTTTATATTTTAATTTATGTTTGTTTAATAAAAATTTCATGTATTTTTGTTTACATTTTTTTGATCTTCTATTTTATTTTTCAGTTAATTTTTATCTTTAAGTTTATTCAAAGTAAAATCAAACTCTATTTGTTTAAGCAATTCAGTCAAGTCCTTTTATGTGGTCACTTTTCTATAAATTATTTTAAAACATTGTTACATTTTGTTAAAAAAAATATATATTAAAATTAAATATTATATATATATGTGACATTGACGTGATAATAATATAGAACTGACATAATATTATTTTGACATAATATGTACGAGTCACGTGATCATTTAACAGAAAATATAACGACTTACTAACTGAGATACTAAAATAGGGTTAAATACGATATTAGTCTCTAAACTTTACGTCGATTTTAAAATTCCTTTAAAGTCCCACTAATATTTGAAAATAATAAAAAACAACTTGAAAGAGCAATTTTCACCATATAAGTATGATTGCAGAAGAATGCGTGGGAAGATCTTTTAGGATAAATGATATTCTTTTTGGTGTATATTGTAAATATTTGATGTAGGTATATATATTTTCTGAATAAGTAATATGTCTCTCCGACTCAGACCAATATTACTTTGATTGTATTTGCAATTTTTGAAAACAAATAGAACTATTTTCCATAGTATGGAAAAAGTAAAGAGCTTATTTCATTCCCAGAGTATTCGTGAGACAATAATATTCAGATCATACCAAAAGAACGATATGATCCTATTTATAATTAAGAATATTAGATTATAAATTAATAAATGTTGCTTTATATATTATTATTAAAGTATTAAAGCGTACGGCATCTTCAAAGACAAATCTACCCCTGTCCAGATGGATTTGGTCGTTGGGTTCCGTTTGTAAATACAAAACTGCGATTCGGACCTATTTGGGTTTCAGGCCAGACACGTGTTATCCCAAGAAAGCGGCGGATGACACGTGTTGCCACTCGCTTGTATCGGATGGGGTAAGGCCACGCTTGGTATGGTTGCGAACTTGCGATGATTCTCCTGCCCCTGGGTTGGATTTGGTCCATCTGTCCGTGGAACTTTTCCAAGTGAAAACGACATCCAATCTTCCATGCTGAAAAACAGTTTAAATACTATATAACTGATTTACTTTCGCGACGTTATAATTTTTTTGTTTGTTACTAAAAAAAATTATGGACGTAACGTAAATATATGTATTTATTTATTTATAAAACACTTATTAATCATTTATTAGTTCTCTAATTTATATAAAAATCTATTTAATTAAGATTAACTTAACTTATAATTAGAAAATATATACTTATTAGAAAATTTTAAAATTATAAGTATTTCTTATATTATAATAATATTACTTATATTACAATTGTACGATGATATTAAGTAGGGCTGGGCAAAAAAAAAACGATTCGGCCTAACCGTACCGAACCGTACTTGAATCGTACCGGTTCACAAAACAAATGACTTTTTTCAAAAAATTTGGAACGGTTCAGAATAGGTACAGAAAACCGGTTCAAAACCGGTTAACCGAACCTATTTCTGTATCGGTTTTAATATTAAAATACTACTAAATACTAAACCAGACCAGACCACTTCAGACCAGACAAAACCGGTTTTTCATAACTTCAGACCAGAAGACCTAATTGAGTCTTCACTCTGTCTCTTAAAATACAAAATCGCCGCTCGTCGCCGCTCCAGATAACTGAGGTAAGTGTCGCTGTCTGGATTTCAAATGCTCTACGACTCCAATCGTTCAGCTCTACGACTCCAATCGTTCGTTTCCGTGATGGGTTTCAGCGATTAGCTCGCCAAACTGAGGTAATTGTCGCTGTCTGGATTTCAAATGCTCTACGACTCCAATCGTTCAGCTCTACGACTCCAATCGTTCAGCTCTACGACTCCAATCGTTCGTTTCCATGATGGGTTTCAGCGATTAGCTCACCAAACTGAGATAAGTGTCGCTGTCTGGATTTCAAATGCTGAATTATGTTCAAGCGCGATTTTGTTTCTCTCTTATGTTTAATTAATGGATGCTAGAACCAAAGCCCACCAACTGTTTGTGAAAAGTCCCCATCTAAAGAATAAGCAGTTTCAGTCATCAAAATGAGAGACTTCCCATCTTGTTTCGGTGAAAACGGAGTCCAAATAGCCGACTCATACTCATCAAACACAAACACCACTAAACATGCCCAGAATCTCGTCACCCGCATATAACAGTGCCGACTGCGCGACCGCAATTGCTTAATCACCATCACCTGGACCAAGAACATGGTGGGTCAGAACCTCAGCATCGGAATCGACAATTCCTCGAACCAATCCCTCTGCAAGGTCGACATAAAGCCATGTCTGTTCTCAAAACGAAAAGGGTCAAAGAGCTTAGAAGCATACTCCACCCAAATCGACACCCTTTTCCTTGGCCTTTGCGGAGAGCGATGTTGCGAGGTCTAGCTTGTCCTCCTCAACTAGGGATGAACCGACAGAGATGCCATGCGCTTTGTAGAATGTTTGTATTGGAATTGGATTTATGTTTGTATTAGAAGTTTTTTTTGTATGAAGTGGTTCGGCCGAACCGGTTCTGAACCGGTTCAGAACCGGTTTTTGAACCGGTTCAGAACAGGTATGGTAAATCAGCCAAAATATGGAGCGGTAAACCGTACCGGTTTTAAAATGTGGTAAATATTCGGTTCTGACCCTAATATTAAGTCATATAAAAATTAAGTATATTTATCCAAAAAATAATTAAAAACATGAGTATAATAAAAATGAATCCAACAAATACTATGTTAGTTTACATTTACATTTGAAAAAAGTTTACAAAAAATTGTTCAATATTTTTGCACAAAATAGTTTTTCAACTCAAAATGGTTTAATACGTTTAAAACAATGGTAATTGGTACTTTCGTCAATACTCAGATAAAAAAATTCGTTAAATACTTTTCAAATTAACTAAATATTTTTTCAAACGTTACAACTACCTACAATTTTACACTAATTTTACTAATAAGTCCCAATTCAATTTGGATTCAATCGGAGGTCCTTTAGCTTGGGTCAAACCCACACCAAGTCACCCAAGGTTGGGAGCTTGTATGGGTTAGAACCTAGGCCAAAAGACGTCTGATTGAGTCTTTAATTGAGCTCTAATAGGAGTTATGTTGGACAGACTCCCAACCCAGACTACACTCTGATCTTAGGCAACCCAATATGAGATGGGAGCTGGCTAGGTGACTCTGAATTGAGCTTGAATTGAGTCAGGACATAATAGTAACATTAGTTTAAGTTTGTAGGGTGTAATTGTAACGTTTGAAATAGTATTCAATTAATTTTATATATTTGAAAAGTATTTGACGAAATTTTTAAAGAAGGACTAACATAAGAACCAATTATTATCATTTCCAAACATGTTGGATCACTCACCATCAGAATAAAAAAAACGTATGTGCAAATAAAATTTTGTGCAAACATGTTAGACATCTTTTAGACTTTTACCTTTATTTTTAGGACCCCTATTATTGTCGTATATTCAAAAATAAATATAAAGCTTGATGAAGTGTAAAAATCAAATGCAAAGGAACAAGAGTCAAATGCAAATAACCAATTCAGATCCCCATTGGACCGATCACAAGAACCCAAGCCAAGAAGATAAAAGAGGCTTTGCAAGTATACGTTCAACAATACATTCAATAGGGGTGAACAAAAAAATTGTTTAGACCACGCCCGAGGCATAATCGATCGTGTTGGAAATCGAGATTCACATGCACGAGAAATAACACGTTAGTAAGACAAACAATGTAACATCAGAACTATACTTACATCGGTCGGTATATTAACGTGCGGTAGCGGAAGCGTGTGAGATCGCCGGCGGTTCAGAGTCACAGCGACGATACCGGTCAAGAGGGACGTCACATAGACGGAACGTCCCTCGGGTTTTCACAATGGATAACCCTAAGACAGTTGGAGAGCATCTATATTGAGTGTGTCTCTTGAGAGTATGTAGATTGTAGATAAGTATATGGATGAATGTTAGGGCATCCACCCTAGGGGTCTATTTATAGACCCGGGGGCAGTTATAACTTTTCGTGACTGTCTACTTTGGTCCCCGAAGTTTCTACGATTTATACAAGCACCCCTTATGGGTGCATTTTCCTACATCTCCCACTCACACATATGTGGGTGCTCCGTGTGTAAAGAGACATACTCTTAACATCTCGTTTATCTTTCATACAGGGCTCCACCGTGCGACCGACATACTTCGTGAGAGCTAGTTGTTGTATATCTGTTAGGAGTATACAACCTCTCATTAAGAATAACTCGCAATAAGAAAGTATGCTTATACCCTAGATCGTTGAACCTCATTTTGGTATCTTTAAAGACCTCATTAACCATGCCTTGTATTCACAATCACAAACCTAAATCATGATTGGTGTGCACCGTGAACACAATTCAAAAAATGATTATGTGGACAATCTTCCTATTCTCACGATCCTTCAAACACTAACCCGACTCACTTTTCTAGACATGTCCATCCCGATCGAATATGTGTTCATGACCATCGGGTAACACGCTAAGCTAGCGAACACCGTGTTAGGTCTCAAGTCTCTGATCGGAGTCATGAGGGCACACAATTTTGAACCTGTTAAGGATCCTTGGGTCTGACACTACAACAAGCTGAAATTGTGCTTGTGTAAACCTGTGGTCGATTAATAGCACACACAGTATGAAATGCGTGTCACAACACCCTTCTCCTTTTCGCATGGAGTGTATGTCTTATGTCATAAAGACGGTGTTGTGCGGATGTGTGTTCAGATACCGAATGCATCTAAACCAAAGTACACTAACTCCCATCCCGCTCAAAAGTAAACTACTTAGAAATAAATTCAATTAAAATTTCCGATGATATCGTATCAACGACCAAATTTTTTTTATACTAATGGCCTCATATCAACGGGCGACTTATGAATTCGAGTAGTTAGCTCTCAAATCATCTGTTTGACAATTTTCGACTTGAAATCCTGTCTCATCTCCACTCGTCACATAGACGCAACACCACTAAGACGTGGAGGCGGTTACTCGTGTGAGTGAGCTAACCTTAAGTTTACTCGACATACATCAAGAATGCACTGAGCAATCTTAACGAACATGTGTGTATCCAAATCAAACTCTTTGATCAAAATGAACAATGTGATGTGATCAACCTCATAGGTCTATCCAATGGGCGTTACCATTTGCTTCATTAAGACAAAATAACTCGGATGAGTGCCTCCCCACATAAGGGTTCTCACAGGCTTGTCTGTTTTATCCATCTTTTGTTGACTACCAATTCACATTAACTTTCTTGCATGTCAGCATGCCTTATGCATAGTAATGTTGGTCTTTTAAATGTTCTTATTATAAATATGATCCTTTTAGGAAGATATTGAAAACACAATCACCAGTAGACAAGCACTGGATCAATAATGTATATCATCCGCAATACTTGTTAGAACTTGTTGGACCAAACTAAATTCCAGTTGTTGGTGTGCGAGAGCCACTTGCTTAGCTTTAATCGTCTACAATGAAGTTTTCACTTGTTTCTCACTGATCTTATCAGATGGCCATTTCTAGAAAGAAACTTTATCATGATGAGTCTTAACTCCCACCAGGAACAACTTCACAACACTATCACGTGAATATACACAATGCTTCAACAACGACTAACTATGTGATCCTTGAGCATCAAATCAAGTTGAGTCATATACCCGATTTAGTAGTTGGTCTAGTACATGTCACAACATGTATACAACTTCCAACTTAGCTCATCTTTGAGACATTTGGCGCATTACGTCATGAATTTTTAGATATAAGAGTTTTAAATGGGTAATACTTTAATTTATCACCTAAGGACTCTATTTCCCTAGTGGCCTGTCTCTCTTGGAATCTCAATTCCAAAAATATATTATTGTTTACCCTTTAAACATCAATTAGGTCTTATCCTTCATTGATGAACTTTGTACCTACCCAACCCATATTATGTGACAAACACTTTATTGCAAGATCTTGCGGATATTTCACTAACAGACTTAATCCATAGTGATTATCCTATTTAACATGAACTAGTCATGTAACATGACCTAATCACGTTTAACAATTATAATAATGTCTCAATAGAAAACATAGAGTTTTAACGAACCACTAAGTCTTAAAGTTGCATGCTCATACTCAATATAGAGATGCACCTCGGTTTATACTCCAAAACTTCTTGAGCAACATTTATATTAAAGATTTACCTTTCTGGGTTTATACAAAACTGATATTCGTAATCAGTCGAGACATAATTCTCAAGATGAGTCATGATTTCTAGGACCCATTTGATCCATTTACGCTTGACACATTTTTATCTTATCCTCCATTTTGCCTTAAAAGGGCGAAGTATAAGGAGTCACAATAGGCTCCCACTGGGATTAAGAATATTATATACACTCCCACTAGAACGATATATTTTCAATCCTTACTTATAGTATCAACTTCTTACTCCCACTTGAACTAAGGTTTTAACCAAGATCATTTGTATTCGCAACTGATGATGAAAAAGGTTAGTCGTGATGAGAAACTAATTCAACATCCGCTAAAATCCTCTCACTCTAATCAATTTATCTAGGTGGATGGATAAAGACAATAAATGAATTCATCATCCGCTAAAATCCTCCCACTTGAATCAAGTTATCTTGGTGCACCTTAGTGCAATAACTCGAAAATGGATCATAATCCATTTGTTTTACCCTTCTAAAAATATTTCACTTTGACATCTTTCCTTTGAGGAACAATCTCACACCTACTTTTGGACTTTTCTGGTTCATAACTCATACGAATTGGTAGGTAGTTGATTAACAAGCACTTGGTTAAGTTAATGGACATTCGTCCCGAATACAGTGGGTGTTGGCAATGGAGCGACCCGCACATGACCGTGGACAATGTTGTCACTTAACCTTCTTTAGAAGTGTTCCTCTTATAACTTCTAACAACAACATTAAGTTGCATAGTGCAAAATACAGTCAGCGAATGAGTTAACCTCTTTATTACGTAGCTCGCTAACTTGAGTCAATAAACTAATCAACGCCTTAACATATTTGAAAATTGTAAGTTAATTATTTATTGAATTTATCCACAAGACTCGCATAACCATTGTAGAAAATTAAATAAATATAATTGATACATATCATAAATAGACTATTCCACAACAAATATGGAATTATAGATGTCTAAATGAACTAATTCTGGTTGGCTACGTGAAAGCTTCCAGTCACATTTGTTACAAAATAACGCAAATGAAATGTAAGAATATATGGATATCATGGCAAGAACAAATCATGCAAGTACGATATTCAATAAATTCACAAGAACTGACCATATATTATAAGTTCAATGTCATGAATATTGTAAATGAAATACACTTGGGCCTAGTAGAAACATAAATTGAAAATCATATC
Organism: Chamaenerion angustifolium; assembly: GCA_946814005.1. Lineage (NCBI taxonomy): Eukaryota > Viridiplantae > Streptophyta > Magnoliopsida > Myrtales > Onagraceae > Chamaenerion > Chamaenerion angustifolium. Next base: position 10,257,270 of record OX328278.1, on the reverse strand, counting down.
TTTGACTAATCAATTAGGCATTGATGACTCAGTTTTCACATAGACATAGCTCGCGGACACCGACTCCTTCAGCGTTGAGTTTTCCACCCCATCATGCTTAGACTTAATTTCAAAGTTCAACGATCATGCTTCTTGTTTGTGGCTTAATCCGACACGTTGGAGAAGTGCAATCTTGTGAGTTTTCACCATTCTGGTTACAACTATAGCACTTCATTTTAACCATCTGGGCACGATGTGGGCATCTCCACTCACCAATTTCATTGGCCTTTTGTTTCTAACTCGAATCAACAATCTCATCTTTCGTGCTATCATCCCTCCTTTTATGTCTCTATTGAGTCTTGGAGAAAAGAATTGTCATGTGCAACTCAAGTAGAGTTAATGTACTCTTATGTTTTTCTTCTCCATATTTAGGAGCCCATAGGCTTCTTCCAAAGCGGGAACCCAATCAGAGCGGGATATAAGTATTTTGAAACGCATCCACAAATCGTGTAATGAACGAATCATTACTTGGAGTTGTTGTTTGAGTGAGAACATGATCACACATCTGAGTTCATTTATTATATTGACCATGTGTCAAATATATAACATTAGCGAGTGCTTAAATTGTCTCTCGTAGGAGGTTGATCTCATAGGTAGGAACTATATCCATTTTATGAAATAGAAAATAAATTTCTTTCTCATAACCTCTCAAAGCGCCTTCGCGTTTTGATAATATTGAAATTTCCTAAACAAATCATCATTTATTGCACTTAGTAAAGTGATGCACATTGTTCAGTTCTCATCTTTCCAGGTTTCATAGGCTTTGATTTCTTGCATTTGCTAGGTCATATTCCCGGCTATAGATTTTTCATGTCATTAAATATGGTCTACAGAATCACTAGATTTTATAGTAAGTACTTAACTTTCTCCATTCAGAATCCATAGTTATCACCATCAACTTCAACACATAGTTGAGTTTGACAACAATGTTCTAGAGGATTGATGCCATCCTTTATACAAAAAAAAAGGATCAACATATACAAACAAGGCATGCAAGACTTATTATTTAACATCCATATACATGTCATACCTAACTCTCTTATTAACAAATCAATTAATGCAAGCATATCCCGAAGTCAAAAGTTCACTATGTTCTCAATCATCGTCCAAGGTATATGCTTAACAAAAATTAATTTTGCTAATAATTAAGTTAAGTACTCCATTCACATCAACAAGCAATCATGACCCAATCTACATATGAATGCATAACAAAACATGTATCATACTTGATTTACATAAATATTAAAACAAGTAAACATGTTTTATGATTGATTTATACATGGAGTCTACATTAATAATCCCAAAGATTATAACTATTTATTAAGTAATCATGCTCTTTATGTACCAACACATGGGATTGAAACAAATAATCAATAATTTTTCATGTTAGGACACACAACAAACATGAAATGATTCAATATGTATGCATGAATAACTTGTACATAGATGACATATCATCATGCTTGCTTACATTATCATACGTCTCTATACATGGATACTAGATACTAAATCAAATCAACATGTATAACGTGTAATAAAAAAATTGAGCAAGAACACATGATATTTCTATACATGAAAATAACATACATTTAACATGTATCATGTTTGATAAATTACAAAACATCATGCAACATAATATGTACTCAACAAACATCAAAGGCCCTTTTCGAATTTGACAAGACTAACTTGTACAAAATTCTACTTTCGAAGACTATAGGGACCAAAATATAATATTCTCAAAAATTACGTTTAGAGCAAAAATTCCCAGGTGGACCGAATGGTTTGCTTTACGGACCCAAATCCTCCCCTTTCTTAGACAGAACCCGTAGGTTCCCAGGCCAAGGAGGAAGGGGCCCGATGTCAAGTTTCCACTTCTAGCTCGGTCTTTCTTTGCATAATTTTTACTCAATTTAAACTCAAGAATATCACAATTGAATCCCTTAAGACTTTAGCAAAACAAATTCGCTTATAGTTCAAACAAATTAAACTATAAGGGCCATCATGCAATTTATCAAAAATAAATTATTATAGATTATAGTTTCCTAAGCATGATACTAACAAAATACAAGTAGCAACTCATTGCTTTTAAAAGGATTAGGGACCATTTTGAAATAAAATAAAATTATTTTTATCCCTAAATAAAGTTTCAAGACCTAATTGAACATTTTAAACAATTAAGGGTCCAAAAACAAATCATCGCGCGGGCCGAGCCACGACCCCCACACAGCCAGCAGCTGGGCCGCAGCCAAAAATTTGGGCAAGGCCTAGTCAGCTGTGATAGCCCAGCCACTGACTGGGCCTCTGCCCAGATTCAGCTGGGTTGTGGTCCAGTTGAAGGGTTTTGGGCCAGCCCGGTTTGGGCTAGTCCCCAGACTGGTCGGGCCAGTGCACAAACCGGTCTAAAGAAAAAAAAACGTTTTTTTTTTTAAATTAATAATCCGAAAAAAAAAACATTTTCTCTCTCTAAATTAACTGTTCATCTTCTCCAACTTCTAAACTCCCCTGCACGAAGCATTTTCTGATTTTCTCTATGGTCAACCTCCATTAACCTCTTCTTGTCCTCGTTTTGTTGAACCGTTTTTCAACTGCTCGGTAACTTTCTTCCGAGTAACCTTTAGAAGATTTATCACCTTTCTCTCCTTCGACCCTTGTTTAACTTTTCGATCAATCGTAACCGCCATCCCCACCTTCTCTCATGCGAACTGGACGACACCGTTTGGCGGTGGAACTCGAGCCAACAGGACCACCTCGTCGGTCACTACCTCGGCATCCCGTAAGCATAAAGCTTTGTTAGTTTCTTTATTCTGGCCACAATGTCGCCAGAAACAAGTAGCATATTCGCTGCAGTGGATTCCGGGTTGCTCAGACTTTTCTCCGTCTACGAGAGTTCGCGTTCTCATGAGTAACTGTCGCCGACGACCTAATACCAGCGACTTCAACGGAAACTCATTCAAAAAACACTTACCACCTTTCTCTCGTAACTGTCGTCGAGAACTATTCACCGTCTATTCTCTCGTAGTTGTCGCCGAGAACTCTTCACCGGCGACATCAGTGATAGTCGTTGCATCACCGCCACCGAAACATATCGTTGAAAACTTACTCCATGTAAAGGCCATGACCATAACTTAAAACGGCAACTCGTTGTACATTAAGGTCACGAAGGTCACGGTTCAGAACACTCATCGTTAAAACGATGTACAACTCACCAAACTTGACTCTCGCTGCGAGAGCAAATGTCCACTCACTTCACGGTCAATCCATGGCAGAAAGAAGCATCGTCATCGACATGTAATCAGTGTGGATTGTATATGCACCATTTCCAAATTGTCCAAATCAACGGTTCTACATACGTGGATGTTCCCGGAGGTGCATTCTCTCAGTGTCGGTGGAACCATATCAAATGCGGGTGTTGGAGTTTGTGGGACGTATGACCGTAACCTTTGCCACAAGATACAACCGCACATCTGTGCGGAGAATAACAACCGTCACAAAGACGATACGGAGTCGGAGACCGAACCTGCCGCTATGATACCAATGTTGAAAATCGAGATTCACATGCACGAGAAATAGCATGTTAGTAAGACAAATAATGTAACACCAGAACTATAATTACATCCATCGGTATATTAACGTGCGGTAGTGGAAGCGTGTGAGATTGCCGGCGGTTCGGAGTCACGGTGACAATACCGGTCGAGAGGGACGTCACATAAACGGAGCGTCCCTCGGGTTTTCACAGTGGATAACCCTAAGACAATTGAAGAGCATCTATATTAAGTGTGTATCTTTAGAGTATGTAGATTGTAGATAAGTGTATGGATGGATGTTAGGGCATCCCCCTAAGGGGTCTATTTATAGACCCGGGGGCAGTTACGATTTTTCGTGACTGTCCACTTTGGTCCCCGAAGTTTTTACGATTTATACAAGCACCCCTTATGGGTGCATTTTCCTACAGATCGAAACCAAACCAAAAAGACTGGACCATTTGTAGATCGAAACCAACGGTCTTGCCTTAACCGTCTTATTCGTTCCAATCTTATTTTCGTTCTTAGACCATTGGAGACTATTAAGACTGAACTGGACGGTTAAGACACTATTTTTATTGATTAATTAAATTAATTTTAGTTTTATTGAATAATATATTTTTAATATAAATATTAGGGATGAAAGAAAAATCTAGCAAATAGTGTATTGAACAGTACGAAAAAAACAATATGAGAATACATGGATCGGATTACGATCGGTTTTTCCAATTTAATTGGGACTTTTAGACCATTCGATCTATGAGTCTCAAAAATCGTGGAATCCGGTCTGACTATTAATATACATATAATTTTATGTATTATATTAATTAGTAATATTATAATTAATGAATACAAACTAATATTAATTTAGTTATTTTAGTTGTCTAATTGGTTTAGTAGAATATTATGTAAATATTATTTAATCGGGTTAATTTTTTGTTTAATTTAATTTTAAATGGATATTTGATTTTGTATGTGTATTTTTTAGATTTTCAGTTTCAAGTGAAAAACGGTCAGAAAATATTTAATACGAGTGGACGGTTTAATTTTTTGTGTGTGGAGAAATACAGTTTGAAAACATAAGTACCCGACCGAAATAATAAAAAACCGTTGGACCAGTTTCACCCCTAATAAATATATATACCTAAATGGTCCAAATGATCTAAGACCGAAAAGACCAAGACCGTATCAAACAGTCCTAATGATCCTGGTCTCGGTCTCAAGACAGAAAAAATAGGACTAAAATAGACTGAAATAAATCGAATTTCGCTTACCCCTAATACATTTTTAAGCAAAACTCATCTTTTAGAGATCAAGATCAATTCAAAAGTAATACATCATTTATCAATGTCGTTCTTAATTTTCCAAGTCTCGGAGATGTTCAAGTCTGATAACGAGATCAATCCTTCAAATCTTATTTATTTTGAGTCATTGTTCTTAGTTTGTTGTTGTGTGTTTTCAACAATTAATAAGTTGAATTATGTTTGGCCGTTTTGGGTTTAGGTCTTTTGTGTTAAATTAGCTTGTTTAGGTCTTTTAAGGGTTTAATAGACTGGAAAATACCCAATATATTTAGATAAGTCCATTAGAGTTTCTTTTAAGTTTCTAGGTGTCAGTCATTAGTGTTAGTTTTGAGTTTTTTAATAACCACATAAGGAGATGACCAAATTTCATATATTAGATTTGCAAAAATACTTTGTGAGATATTTTCGTCTCTTGGTTCTTTGAGAAACATCAAACTTATCAGATTTATCTAAGGCGTTCAACTTCAACTTATCAATCAAGTTTTACATCCTTGATTTGTTTCATACCATCCATCCTTTTTTTTAGCAGAAACGATTTGTGTATCATCGTACTAGGGTTTTCGTCTCACAATGAACGAGAATCTATATTGTTTCTTAAGTTTAGCTTTCGGTAAGTGATTTTCTATTCGACCAAAAAAAAGAACGAAAAAAAGAATGAAAAAAATGGAACAAAAGTGTTAGAAATTACAGAGGCTAGATTTCAATTAATCAAACATGTGTTGATTTGTTATCCAATTTATTTCTCTGGGATGGATTTATGCTACCATAGAACTAATATTGAGAAGTGTACTTGTGTCTTTGACGGGAATCCCATTATTGCATTCTAAGACGTACCCTTTTTGGTTTAAACATTTTAGAAGAGGTGTTTGTGTTGTTCTCACATTTTCAGCTATTTTTTCCTAACGATTCAGGTTTATTTGGGGATCCTATTGTAAACACCTGATTTTGGCTCACAGTCAAAATACCGTTCGCAAGGAATCGAGCCGAGAGAAATCGAGATTTAAAAATTTATATATAGTATATATATAGTATATATATATATATATATATATGATATTATGTTTATATGTATAATATATATATATATATATTATGTATATGTGATACTATATATGGCTAAATACCAAATAGCTACCCGAACTTTTGACGTTTTACAAATAGCTACCCGAACTTTAAATTTTCAATAACGACTACCTAAACTTTGGACGAAGGTGCAAATAGCTACCTCAACATTAACACATGGGACAAATCGGTACCTCCGTTAAATTTCCGTTAAATATAGACGGAAAATAACGTGGCAGCACATGATTGGTCCATAATTTTAAAACTATATTAGTTTTTTAAAATACTAAAAAAATAAGAAAAATTCTTTAAAAAACTGAAAAATTAATAGGAAAAAAAGGGTTTGCAATATAATTTTGTATTGAAAAATATTAAACAAAAATTTAAAAACTAATCATTTATTTTTATTTTTATTTCACAATTTTAGTAAAAAATTATTATATTTAAAACTCTTATTTTTTCTATTAATTTTCTAGTTTTTTAAAGAATTTTTCTGATTTGTTTAGTATTTTTTAAAAATAATATAGTTTTTAAAATTATGGACCAATCATGTGCTGCCATGTCATTTTCCGTCCATATTTAACGAAAAATTTAACGGAGGTAGCTATTAGCCCCATATGTCAAAGTTTAGGTAGCCATTTTTGAAAATTCAAAGTTCAGGTAGCTATTTGTAAAACGTCCAAAGTTCGGGTAGCTATTTGGTATTTAACCCTAATATATATATATATATATATATATATATATTACGTATATGTGATATTTGTATAATATATATGTGATACTATATGTATATGTATATGTATATTATGTATATGTGAAAAAACTATTTTAAAAAATGACTTAGGTCATTCCCAAACCTTGGAACTTTACCAAGTGTTACAAATAAGTCCAGAATAGTTTAGGGTCAGTTCTGTGTTTTTTTGTAAAAAAATATTTTGAGTTCAGTTATAATTTTTTTTTAAAATTACATTTTGATTGCTAAACTTTTCTGGACATTCCATGACTTCTCAAAGTGTTATAAATAAGTTCAGAATAATTTTCGGGTTATTTTGAAACTTTATCAAGTGTTACAAATAAGTCCAGAATAGTTTAGGATCAATTATGTCATTTTTAAAATATATTTCCAAATCAGCTCGAAATTTTAAATAATTGCATATTGGTTCCTAAATTTTTCTAGACATCCAATGACTTGTCAAAGTGTTACAAATTGATCCAACTTGCTCAATATTTTCAAATCATTCGTGTATTTTTGACACGTTTCAAGTGACTCCAAAGTTAAACAATTTTTTTTCGAGCACGATTAATTTATTGTCTCTTGTTTATTTATTTGAAGTTAATTCCTAAAAAAAAATGTATGTACATGGTTTGTTTAATTTAAAGAAAACACATGTAATCTTTTGGGCCAAGCATGATCAAAACAGGTAATTCGGTAAAAAATAATTTCAAAAGCAAACTAAAGTATCGAAAGGGTGAATTATGGGCTCGCGAGTCCTTAAGACGTAATCAAACCCCCGAACTCGATTCTCTGGGCATAGACCATTCCAAGCCATAGGATGTTAAATCCATGTACCCTAGGCACATTTTAGGATTTCGATTAGCCTTTAATTAATCGGTGGAGACTCTTTCATTTTTCGGTCCGGTTGATAACCCCGCTCGACCGGAACCGTCGCTCGCCAATACCCGACATTTTCGAGCGAAACAAATAAAAATATTTTCCAAAAATGATCGGGGGAAATCGGATCTGACGTCCGACAATTTGGCGAATCTGCTTGGGATGAATTTAGAAGGTTTAGGCTTTGTCATGTTTGCTTTGCCATGTTATATTTTACTTATTTATTTTGGCCGTTTGCTCATGCTTCTAGTTTTAAATTTTGTCTGAAAACTAATGTAAATGTAATAATTCAAAAATGATGTAAATCCTCGTTTTGCACACACCACCCTGGTTACCATTACCCATTCGGACCTGGAGCACATTAAGAGCTTAGGGAGTTTAGTAGGGGAATGCGCCCAAAGCGTTTTGGACCGCCGCCCCCCCCCCCCCCCCCCTCTAAAAAAAAAAACTCAACTCGATGATCGGAATGGGCCTGTGATCCTCTACAGGGGTTAGGTTCCACCGGTTCAGAGGACCTAGAAATTCCATCCCATTAGAACAAAAGCTCCACACCATGCTTAACTTTCTACCGATTTCGTGTTTGTTCCATTTCTCGTGTTTTGTTTTGGTCCTCGATCATGACATGTATAGGATTGGGCTTTGCATTCCTTAAACCTCTGTAAATGTAATAACTTACTTGCATTGCATTTTTCTTAAAAAAAATGTAAGTTCCGTTCATTATGTCTTGTATCCTTAGGACGCTTCACACATCATCTTTGGTAAGGATGAAGCAAACAAGCCTCTGTCCTCGCACTAAGGCCATCCATCCCCCCATGGTCGAAATTTTCACAATATGGAAAGCCATGACAAAAGAGGATCAAAAGTACGAGAACGAGAAGATTGACGAGGTTCATGAGCTTGCAAACTACAAAGTCAATTGGTGCTTTGTCTAATTTCTGGGATGTAAAAAATGTCGTCTTTGTGATAAACGACAATGAACTCACACCTACGCTCGAATAATACCGTCAACTCGTCCAATGGGTAGATTGGGATCATGGTATTGTTCAACCCGACCTCCAACAAAGAGGCGAAGATAGCACTTTGGCCAAACTGCTCAAAGTTACAACAAACAAAATGTCCATCGAGCTCAAGTTGAATGGGGGTCATGACTTATGTTTTGAACTTTTGGTATATTGGATCGAGCGCCGAATTGTCGACAAAACAAATGATCTAGGGAGATGTCATGCTTTTATTTTACTTGTTTTGGGAACGATCATATTCCCCTATTCTAATGGTCTCATCGACTCAGCTATGACCAAAGTCGTCATCCAAATAATAGAAGGCAAGTGTTTTGTGACAGCATTGCTCGCCGAAACCATTGCACCTCTAAACATTTTAAAAACCAAAGGAAAAGGAGAACTAAAAGCAAGACCAACCTTACTTGAGATTTGGTTCTTAAGCCATATGAAAGAGTTTGGCATGAATTTTCCCCGGCCAAACATTTTAGGCGACAAAAGGGTCATCTCAAGAATGTTAGGTCGATCATTGTTCGAAACTGAGAAATGGAAACCCCTCAATTGGAAAATCTATATTTCAAAAATAACGCATAAGGACATTTTATGGACGGCTAGATGGTTACCCATCCACCATCCCACGATCTTTAGATGCAAAACTTTCCAGGGAGTTCCGTTTCTCAGCCATCGAGAATCCATGACCACCTACCCTTCCCGACTTGTTCGACAATTCGGTGGATTCCAAGATATCCCGGTGCACGTTGATGGATCACCAAGAGCGTACAAGTGGCACAACAAAGCGGATATTGCAAACTCGCTTCGGGACTCAGTCCGACAAGTGAATGATGATTGGGAAAACCGAGTCCTACTATTCATAAATTCGATGAAAATCTCCATGGCAAAGGAAAATGAATACCATGCGACAATGGAGTACGTTGACAAGTTCTACTCGGCACCAGCAAGTCAACCTGCTGACCGAAGGAGATAATCGGGGATAGGCCCGAGCAATCACCGTCATCTCACGAGGACATCTACGCGATCATGAAATCTAGGGTGTTAATTCATAGTATTGTTTGGGCTGATGAACACTTTAGATACAAAAAAGACATCCAACGCCTCCGCAATGAGTTACGATGTGTGCGAAATGAAGTGAGAAGTCGGGATCCACATTGGAGAAAATAGATGGCAAAATATCTGAATTGAATGGTACCCTTGAGTAGTCCAGACGAAGGGCGATGCAAATAAGACGATTTTTGAAATGCATGTCCCCGACCTTCCTTCAAACCAAGGAGCAAGCGACAAATGCACTCAACGAGCTGCGCCGTCTTGTGAAACGTCTTAAGAATTAGATTTTGATTGACCAACTCCTTTTAGAGTATTTTTTGAAAAAACTTTTGTTGTATATGTCATCAAAATCTACTAATGGAATGAACATAACATGCATAATTTAAAAAAAAAAGAAAAAGAAAAAAACGTCCATGATAAACTGTGTATTTACCCTTCTTGTTATGGTATTTGAATGATTTAGGCACATCTGACAAGAACAAGCCCGATACGCACTCGCGGTTTCGTTCAACGGGAATGAATAGAGCAACAAAATCAAAGCCCTTCACCAGGTTTCCAGGAACCCATGCGACATTTGACAACTCCGACACTTCAAGAATACGAAGAGAGGATCAACCAGCTAGAGCAGACTATACACACCATGAATGTTGGCATTGCTGGCATGACCTCCAGGTTCGAGCAAATTTTGATTTTTCTAAACGCTAGGCAGCCACCTCGTCTTCTTAAACAACACCCCGCCCGTAGTAACTCATCAATCCATGCCAAGTACTTTGGTCTTACCCGACCAGGCTCCACCTCCCACACATGGTCACCCCAACCAAGCTCCACCTCCCACATATGGTCACCCCGAACAAGCTTCACCTCCCACATATGGCTATCCTGACCAAGATCCACCTCCCACATATGGTCATCATGTCCAAGCTCCACCTCCACCTCTCACATATGACCATCCCAGCCAAGCTTCACTTTCTACATACGACTATCCTAATCAAGTTCCACTACCCATACATGACCCTCATGAGCAAGATTTTCCTCTTCAACATGATCAGGTTGCACTTCTGGTAGCTGTTTACCCCATCCAGGCCACACAACCCGAGTTTAGGCTCCCCAATTACTCTGTTACAGTCGCCCAATTACTCTGTTCCAGGAAAGTTTGAAAGGGGAGGTGTTGGTCTGGTTCACAGGGTTAAGAACGGAGCAAGTGCCAAATATGAAGGAGCTGGCCAAGCTTTTCCACCGGCGATATAAGCACAATCTGGATAACGCTCCTACTCGCCTTGATCTTCAGGTTTTGGATATGAAACAAGGACAATCTTTCATAGATCATGTGAATGAGTGGAGGGGAAAAGCCAACTGCATGAACCCGCCCCTTGGGCAGAACAAGGCGGTCCCAAATTTCATCAACACTCTTAAGGGTATACATTATACCCAAATGATGTGTCAATCCACAGCGGAATTTTCAAAAATCATCATGACAGGCGAATTGATCGAGCGAGGGCTTCAGTCCGGAAAGATTGAAGACCTGTACAAAAGTGCAGCGGATCCTAAGAAAACTGGCACAAAGAAGCCTACCCCATCCATAGGCGCGGTCTATCCGAACCCTTACCAGGCTCCTTACTCGGCTCCGTATCAATAATACCAACCATCACCGATGGTCCCGATGCCTCAGGCTCCTCGAGCCCCACAAGGAACAACCTCCCTGCCTAACCCACAAGATTCTGTCAACCTAGGAGGGAACCAAAGGAGGTTTTGAGAGCCCTGCCAATTTACTCTGCTTCCAATACCGTTGGTCGAATTATACAAGAAAGCTTTGGATCAAGGGCTAATAGGTCCTGAGGTTCTGAGCCCCGAAACGGGAATTCCGGCTAATGAACCAAATTCAAAATGTGAGTTCGACATGGGAGCACCTGGACACACCACTAACAGTTGCCCGAGCCTGAAGCACCGAATCCAAGACCTTATCGATCATAAGTACCTGGTCTTAAATCCCATTTCGCCACCGAATGTCAATACTAATCCGCTACCCAACTACGCCTCACGCTCAGTCAACATGATCTTCTTAGAGGAAGGACCAACCCCTTTCATCAGCCCCATGGGTCGGGAGATGCTAATAAATTATGTTTCTATGATCACCCCACTAATCATTAACTACGTACCGCAACGACCAACACCATTCAAGTACGAGAGCAACAAAAGGGTACCTTGGAGCTGTGGGGGTGATGCGGAAGGATCTGCGAAAAATGAAAATATTTTTAGTATGACTCGATTCAGACGTTGCTATATCGATCCAGAAAATCCGCCCAAGGAGAAGGAGGTGGAGGGAGCCCAAAAGAAGAAGGTAACTGAAGAAGAAATGAGCAATTTGAGTACAAGGTCGTGGACCAGTTGCGCAGAACCCCAACACATATATCTTTGTTGACCTTGTTGTTGAGTTCTAAACCACACCGAGATGCATTAATGAATGTTTTGAAGGAAGCCCTGGTACCAAAGGAAATTTCAACCTGCCAAGTGGAGAATCTCATTGATTCGGTTTTTGCTAGCCAAATCGCCCTTCAGGGATGAAGAGTTGCGTTTTGAGGGATAACAATATGTCAATGCCCTCCACATCGTGTGCAAGAGCAAGGAATTCGTGCTCTCAAGAGTAATGATTGACAATGGCTCAGCTTTAAATGTACTCCCGATGTCCACCCTCCAACATATGAAGATAGATTCGTCACTCATCCGTCCAACCAAGAGTGTTGTTCGAGCTTTTGATGGCAATATAAAGGAGGTCGAATGAGAAATTGTAATACCATTGGAGATTGGTCCATGCGTGTTTTGCGTATGTTTCAAAGTCTTGGACATTCCAGGGGTCTACAGTCTACTTTTGAGAATACCTTGGATACACGTCGCTGGGGCAGTACCATCTACCCTGCATCAAAAAGTAAAATTTATATATGAGGATCGCATGGTTGTGATACAATGGGGAGGAAGATTACAACATTTATAAGGAGATTTCCGTACCTTTCATCTGAATCGAGACCGAAGATGCATGGCCTTTCCATGCCTTCGATCTCATTTCTATGATTAGGGATTGGGAAGAGCCAGCACCAGACAGGGGAAGATCATGATAGGCAACAACTTCATCATAGGACACGGTCTGGAAATCCATGGTCAGGGCATCATACACCCAATAACTCTGAGGAATAGAAAAGGCACTTTCAGACTGGGTTTCAATCCTAATTTCAAAGATTACGAAGTCGCCTGAAGGAAACGTTTAACCAAAAATTCACGGGCATTGTTATTTCCTCCCCTAGCTGTTTCATTTCCTGACCCACCATAAATGATCCAACCCGACGATGTTACTTCTCACGAAGGCTTATCATACTTGTTTTCGATCGGTGTCACCATTGGAGCCCTGCTTGATGAAGTTCCCTCAGGGCTTTTTGTCCGTCCACATGCTAGTGGGGAGAATATCACAAATTGGATGACATTACCTATTTATGCGATTTCTGTTAGTAATAATGAGTAAGACTTTTTGAAAAGGGATGTATTCCGTGTAGGGCATATGTCATGAGCCCCGCGTTGTTGGAATAAGAGAAATTTGTCATGACCACATCAAATGAATCTCTACTTTTGTTAATTCATCATGTTCTCAATATTATATCTCATTTTACCTACTTCTGACATTAATATCCATTCTCTTCTGCTTCCTTCTCTAGGAACAATACATCTAGAGAACATAAAGGAACCATAATTCAATCTCTTACAGGGACACCCTTACCGAATCCGACTCTATACATTACAGAGAAGGATCTGCTGAGGAGGATGTCACGAAAGAAATTGAATAAATTTGGGACAGGTACGAGAGAGACAAGATCCTAACAACAGAAGTCACTGAGGTCATAAACATCGGCACTCCCGAGGAACCACTCAAATTGAAGATTGGGACAAGTCTGAGTCCTGACCAAAGAAATTAGATGATGGATTTGCTAAAAGAGTACCGGGAGATTTTCTCCTGGTCATATGCTAACATGGAAGACCTTGATTCGTCAATTGTGGAGCACGTTCTGCCACTATACACTGAGAACTTTTGACCCAAGAGACAACACCTGATGAGACAAAGTCCTGACCTAATCCTTAAAATTAAGAAAGAGATCATAAAGCAAATCAACGCTGGATTCTTAGAAGGTTGCAACTATTCTAAATGGGTAGCAAATATTGTTCTAGTACCTAAGAAGGACAGTCGCGTCCGCGTCTGTGTCGACTATCGAGATCTTAACAAAACCAGTCCGAAGGATAATTTCCCTCTACCTCATGTCATTATGTTGGTCGAGAACACGACACGTCATATGATTTTCTCGTTCATGGACGGGTTCTCAGGATACAACCAGATCAAGATGTCTGAAGCAGATAAGTAAAAAACCGCATTTGTCACAATGTGTGGCACATTTTGTTACAGAAATATGCCTTTTGGTTTAAAAATTGCAGGGGCAACCTACCAAAGGGCGATGGTGACACTGTTCCACGACATGATGCGCAAACAGATCGAGGTGTGCGTAGATGATATGATCGCAACGTCTCAAGAAGGTAAAGATCACTTGATCAATTTACACATGCTATTTGAAAGGCTCAAGAAGCACAAGTTGCGTTTGAACCCGACTAAATGCACTTTTAGAGTCACTTTTAGACCCTGACAAAGTCAAGGCGACACAAGAGTTACCCCCACTATCGATCGTCAAGGAGGTCCGAAGCCTATTAGGTCGTTTGAATTACATTGCGCGTTTCATCGCAAATATGACAATCAAATGTCAACCTTTATTTCGTCTTTTACGTAAGAACGCTCGAATAATCTGGGATGAATAATGCCAGAACGCCTTAGAGTCCATAAAATATTACCTGATGAGCCTACCAGTACTGGTGCCACCAACTCCAGGATGACTACTCATTATGTATTTAATAGTGCGCCAAGACTCGTTGGGGTGCATGTTGGGACAACTCGATGTGACTGGAAAGAATGAACATGCCATATAATACGTGAGCAAGAAGTTTACGGAAGGTGAAACAAAGTATCAAGAGGTGGAAAGGATATGTTGCGCAATCGTGTGAGTAATGCAACGATTTCGCTAGTATACATTATACTACACCATACGTCTGTATTCGAAGATAGATCCCATGAGATACCTCTTAGAGAATCCAACATGGACAAAAAATATCGCCAAGTGGCAAGTTCAACTATCTGAGTATGACATAGAATTTGTGCCTCGAATTTCGGTGAAGGGGCAAGCAATCACCGATTATTTAGCGAAGTTTCCCATAGACGACGATCACTTGATCAACTCCGAATTCCTAGATGGGGAAATCATGCAAGTAGAAGAAGAAGGGATGCCGAAGCCAAACTGGAGCATGTACTTCGACAGTGCTGTGAATTTAGTCGGATGGGGTATCGGGGCAGTACTCATCTCACCAAAGGGGCACACTTTCCAGTGGCGGCAAATGTCACCTTCCACTGCACCAACAACATCGCAGAATACGAGGCATGTGTTCTCGGCATGTACGCTGCACTAGACTTCGAAGTGAAGAAACTAGAAGTGTTCGGAGATTCAATATTAATCATCCTCCAAACGATAGGGGAATGGAAAACGAGGGATGCCAAACTACAGCCATACCACAAGCACCTTGATGATTTAGCTGCAGAATTTGAAGACATCACTTTCACTCATATGCCAAGAAATAAGAACCAATTTGCAGACGCATTGGCAACACTTGCATCAATGAGTAAAGTTTCGTCGCGAAACCAGGTACTACCAGTGGAGATTAAGATCAAAGAATTTCCATCCTATTGTTGTACGGTCGAAGAGTTAGACGATCAACCGTGGTTCATTGACATAAAAACATATATAGAGTACCCAGAAGGTACCACAAGAAATGGCCAGAAGGTTGTACGAAGGATGACTTGCAATTATTTTCTCAGTGGCCTGACCTTATACAAAGATCATTTGATGATACCCTCTTGATATGCGTGAATGCCGAGGAAGCTGAGCGCCTAATGGAAGAAATTCACGAAGGTTGTTGCGACCCACAGATGGGCGGGCGAATGCTATCAAAAAATATAATGAGACTTGGATACTTTGGGTCCACCATGACGTCCGATTGTGCGAGATACGTCCAACATTGTCACCTCTGTCAAGTGTACGCATACCAAATCCACGCGCTGCCACACGAACTCTATCCCATGACTTTCCCATGGTCTTTCTCAATGTGGGGCATCGATGTAATCAATATGATCTCTCCAAAGGCGTCCAATGGTCATCGATTATTTCACCAAGTGGGTAGAGGCTATCACCCTGGCGTCAGTAACAGCAAAGGCGGTCGAGCGTTTCATTAGGAAGGATATCATCGCGTGTTATGGGGTGCCAGAGTCAATCATCACAGATAATGCCAAAAATCTGAATAATAAATTGGTTGATGGGTTGTGTGACGAATTTAAGATCAAGCACAGAAATTCGTCTCCATATCGCCCACAAATGAATGGCGCAGTAGAAGCAGCAAATAAGAATATCAAGAAGATCCTAGAAAAAATGATTGTCAATTATAAGGACTTACACGACAAGCTACCTTGGGCACTCATGGCATACAGGACCTCAATACGGACATCAACAGGGGCAACCCCATTTTCCCTTGTTTACGGGATTGAAGTCGTGCTGCCAATTGAAGTTGAAATGTTGTCACTAGGGATCCTCGTTGAGACAGAGATGGACGAGTCATAATGGGCGAGAGGCAGATACGAGCAATTAAACCTCATAGATGAAAGGCGATTCATCGCGCTGTACCGCAGGCAATTGTACCAGCAACGCATGGCTCGTGCATTTAACAGGAAGGTACGTCCAAGAGAATTATAAGATGACAATCTAGTTCTTAGAAAAATCATTCAAGCCAATCCAGACTCTAGGGGTAAGTTCGTGCCTAAATATGAAGGGTCTTATGCCGTCAAAGAGGTTTTCAGTGGAGGAGCCATGATCATCACTAATATGGAAGACCAAGAACTCCCTAGTCTAATCAATATGGATGCAGTTAGAAAATATTAAATCACAATCCGACGAACGAAGCCTTTAGGTGTTTAGCCCCGCAAGTCATCCTCGACGACCTGAACTTGTAGTTATCCAACTTTTGAGAGTCACAAGCCGACGACCAGAGTGGTCTCTATCGGTCTCGGTTTGGTCTCGGTCTTCGTGGTCTTCTCGCTTACCCCTAGTGCGTATATAGTGTCAGGTTCGGTCATGATTCGGCTTGCCATCTTTGTTAGTAGCGCAATGTTGAAACTTTGAAGTTCCCAAAAATGCCTAGTCCACCAATATCCTTTGCCTTTGTTAAGACATCCCACCTTCTCCAATGCGTTCTTTTCCCCTCCGATGTTTTCCCCTACCAAAAGTCCGCAATGAGAGCATTTATCTCTGCACACCATGTTTTTGGTAACCGGAATACACTCATTACGTACGTGGGGATCGCTGTGATGATCGCTTTTATGAGCTCTTCCTTACCCGCTTGGTTCAAAGTTTTCGGCCTCCACCCTCTTAGTTTGTCCCTGATTTTAGTTTTCAAAGATCCCAAAGCATCCTTCTTTGAACGTCCCCAAACCGAGGGCAATCCTAGGTATTTGCCCGGGTCACATGTGCTCTTAATATGTAGTTCATCCTCCACCTCTTTCTGCTCATTCGGCTCCGCCCCTTTACTAAAGAATAGAGTCGATTTGTCTCTATTTATCCGTTGGCCCGATACTCGACAATAAGATTCGAGGATATTCCAGATTCCTTTAGCATTGTATGGCGATCCTCTAATGAAGAACAGTGAATCATCTGCAAAAAACAAATGGTGAAATTTTGGGCATGTTCTCCTTAATGTGATCCCCTGTATGACCTCTTCCCTAGCGGCTCCCTCCATTCTTCGTGATAGCACATCCGCAAGTAGTATGAATAGATAGGGGAGAGAGGGTTACCTTGTCGTATTCCCCAGGTTGGGTGGATAGATCTTGCTATTTCCCCCATTGATCACCACTTGGTATATGGTCGATGATATGCATTGCTTTATCCATCCCAACCATTGCTCCGCAAAGCCCCGTTCCCTTAGTGTGCTAATTAGGAAATCCCACTCCACCCTATCATAGGCTTTCTGCATGTCAATCTTTAGTGCACATTCCACCTTATCTCCCCTTCGATTCATATTCAAATGATGGAATACCTCGTGCGCTACCATTATGTTATCCTGAATGTGGCGACCTGACACAAATGCACTTTGGAAAGTGGTGATAAGCTTTGATAGATAACATTTCAATCTATTCACCAACACTTTTGAAATTTTATACAAGAAATTGCAACAGCTTATCGACCTAAAATTAGTAGGTCTCATCGGGTTTGGTACTTTTGGAATGAGCACTATATCCGTATTATTTAGGGGGTTTAGAAGAGTACCTGTTATGAAGAAAGCCTTGACCGAGGTGATGACGTCCGCTCCCACGGTGTTCCAGTTCCTTTGTTAAAACAGACTCGGGAAGCCGTCCGGACCCGGAGCTCGTGATCCGCCCATTTGGTTACAGCTGCCCTAATTTCAGTATCCGTCACCTCCCTCGTCAAATCAGCATTTATCTCAGGTGTGATCTGATTCAGTATATATCTGAGGAACTCATCCCCCAGTTTGGTGTGTTCTGCGGTGAACATTTCTCCAAAATACCTATGAAGTTCATCGACTACTTTCCCTTCCTCGCCCTTTAGCTTACATATTTGGGTTCCTCTCCTCCTTGCTATAGTGGTATGGTGGAAAAACGTCGTATTACGGTCCCCATCCTTAAGCTATTTCACCCTCGACCGTTGTCTCCAATATTTCTCCTCCCTCGCCCAAAGCCTTTGGAGGTTGCCTTTCAAATTTTTCTCTTCTTGAACCTCATCCTCGGTCATCCCCCATGCATGACTCGTCGAAGTGCCTCCTTCGTTTTTGTGATCTCGTGTACATTATGGCTGAACCTCTTCTTACTCCACTCCCTCAATTTGGTTCGGCACCTATTCAATTTTTTATACACCATTTGGATTTCTCTACCCGTTGTTTTCCCTTCCCATGCTTGTTTGATTATGTCCTTGCATTCCGGGTTTTCTAGCCACATAGCCTCAAACTTGAACTGTTTCAGATCTTTCTTATTGGGTTGCTTGAATTGGACTACCATTGGGGTGTGGTCCGATCCAATGGAGAGTTCGTGTATGCATCTCGCCCTTTGGTACTTTGTCGCCCAATCCGTGTTTACCAATACACGGTCTAGGCATTCGCTTATTCTCTCCGTTCTGCTCCGGTTATTGCACCATGTGAACGAGTTCCCCTTAGCTCTTCCATATCCTCCATAACTAGGTCATCAATTATTTGTTTGAACTTGTCCATTTGTCTTTGGGATTTCCTTCTACCACCTTGTTTCTCATGTGGGTGGCATATGGTGTTTAAATCCCCAAGGATCATCCATCCTCCCATTTGGCCTCTCCCAATTGTTCTTAGGAAATTCAAGAGATGTGTTCGTTCTCGTGCCTCCGTACTTGCATATACCCAAATGGCAAATGTTGGCTCGGTTTGGTTCTCAAATTGCACCTCACAATCAATGCAATGCAGGTCGGCATACAGCACCGACACCCTTGTACCCTCCTTACACCACAATGCTAGCCCTTCTGATGTGCCATTCAGGCTAACATAGTAGTTGTTGTCCATTCCCATCCTTGTTCGTATCTTCTCGCAGTAGGTATCCCCATTATTTGTTTCCATTATAAATATGATGTTTAAGAGATACCTTTTGTTGAGGTCTTGTAGGTGTTGAACTGTCAAGGCAGACCCTAAACCTTGACAATTCCATGAGATATCACACTCATTGGGCACCCGTGGTTGTTTCGGGATAGCCACCAGAACCCATCATGTTTTCGTTTTCCTCCTCTCTTCCTTTGGTCTCATTCAGCTTTATCACTATTCTTTTCTTGCGGTTTGGGTTTGCCATGCTCGCTCTCCTCCTCGGGATTTTCCGCACCCTTGGTTCACTTATTTCGGTCACCTCCCTAGGTGTTATTTGCCTCTTTGGCCCGGGCTGCACCTCCATGTCCTCCCCGGCCCTTTGTAGTGTCATTTTATCAAAATAGGGACTCAATCCGGATGTGGGGTTTAGTATCATGTTGTTGGGTGAGGGGGGGGGGGGTATCAGGCGGGTTCTCCACAACGTAATTTTGGATTGGTATGGATAGCTCGGTCGGGTAGGGTTGGGTTGGGTCGGTTGGGTGGTGTTGGGTTGGGTTGTCGGGCAGATATGTGATCACAGGCTGGTTTGGTGGTGTGGGTTTGGTGGTGGGTTTGGTTGGTTCGGTCGGGGCGGCTTGGTATGTCGGGGTAGATGGGTATATTAGCAATGGTATGTTTGGTTCGGTATTGTGGGGGGGGGGGGGGGGTATGTCTAGTTCCATTCGGTTTGGGGGCCATGGAGTCATTTGTTCGTGGACATGGGCGGGTATGTGTGGAAGGTGTTCTCGGTTTTGACTACTATGGAGGATTAGGGTTCTCGTGTTGGGAGGTTCTTCATGCATTGGTTCGGTTTCCCCTTGTTCTTTGCTTGCCTTTGTCTCCATTGGTTCAGTCTCCATGTTTTCATTTGTTTAGGTTTCGGGCTGCTCCTTTGCATCCTTTGTCTCGGCATATTGATCCCCATACTGCCCACGTGTGTGAGCCTTCTCCTGTTTCGTTTCCCTCACCTCTGCCATTATATCAAATCATGATCTCCTATCACCCTGCTTTTGTGGTGATCCCTGTTTCTCATCCCCTCCCACAGTTTGTTGCCCCGTAGCTTGTTTGGGTCTCACCCCCACAAGCCACGGTCCATACATTAGTACACCTTATTCATGTTCCGCGAACTATACATCTGTTTTGCATGCTTGAGTGTCAATTTCCTACAATTTTTTTTAAAGGGTAAAAATACTACTTCTTTATGAAATTTGTATTACACATTTTACTTTTAGAGTCTATATTCTTCTTCTTATCTTTCTCTTTTTTTTTTATTCTTTTCGGTGTCCATAATTTTAGTGATTGCCAGTTAAAGATTATTGCTGATTAACTTTGACTTGATAATTATTCCTTACCTATCTGCTCGAGTAAGCGAGGCCTCCAAGAACGCTTTGGTAATTTTGTTGTTAAATATAATTTGCTCAATCTCCCCGACATTCTTGTGGAAGCGTCAAGAGGAATTAGCCACAACTTCATTCGATTTGTAACAGATATCCTCTAGAGTGACCACACTTTACCCGTCGCAAGATAATTTTTACATTTTAAGTCTCTACAAGATTCAATCAAGGAATGGAAGTGTTGAGAACCAGAGCAATGAAGAGAAATAATGAAGGTTCAATATCTGGAAAACTCTAAAAACGGCTGAGAAGAACTGAAGAGAGCAATTGGGATCCTTAGGAGTTGTTCCTTCATTTGGAACTCCTTCACCCTTAAATACAAAAACCTAACCTAATTAATTGTCAATTACTTTCTACAATAAATGAGAACGGTTCAGAATAACACTAAGGAAGAATGAAACGACAGAGAAGACGAAACGGTGAAGACGATGGGCTGGTCTGAAGTCTTCATGGGCTGGAAAAAACATTTGGGCCAGCTGATTAAAGAAGATAGCCCAAAGTCCAGACAGTCCAGATTGATGAAACCCAACAAGGAGCAATAAGCAACAACAACCGAGAACAATAAGCAGACTGTTATTTCAACACTCCCCCTCAGTCTGCAGGTTCTCCCCCTCAATCTGGTTCTTCCTGCACTTGAAATACATTTATCATACCAAGCTTTTTACATAGAAAGTAATGTTGTTGATTCCCCAAAGCTTTGGTAAACACATAAGCCAACACGTTATTAGAACCAACATGTCTCAAATCAATAATTTTTTCCAGAAGCTTTTCCCTAATATAATGGCAATCAATTTCAATGTGTTTGGTCCTTTCATGGAAAACAGAATTATTTGCGATCTGAATAGCAGCCTTATTGTCACAATATAACAAAGCAAGAGTATTTTGTTCAAAACCTAATTCATTTAGAAGATTTCTAAGCCATATGATCTCAGACAAAGCATAACCCATACTCCTATACTCTGATTCAGCCGAAGATTTTGAAACAGTTTTTTTTTTTTTTTACTTTCCAAGATACAGCAGAATTTCCCAAAAAAATACAAAATCCTGTAACAGACTTTCTAGTTTTAACACATCCGGCCCAATCAGAGTCACAAAAACCAACCAAATTTGAATTCGAATCAGAAGAGATTAAAATACCTTTACCTGTTTTGCACTTTATATACCTGATTATTCTCATTGCAGCCTCAAGATGTGATGTTTTTGGATCCTGCATATATTGATTTAAACATTGCACAACAAATGATATATCTGGTCTAGTGATAGTCAAGTACAGCAATTTCCCTATCAGCCTTCTATATAAGGTCACATCATTTAGGGCATCATCACCTTGATTGATTTTCAGGTGTTCATCATAAGCTCTGCTTGTCAGCTTTAGATTTAACTCCATAGGGGTCGTACTTATTTTTCCACCAGAAAGACCCACTTCAGAGATTAATTCTAAAGCGTATTTTCTTTGAGACAGTATAATACCTTTGTCAGATCTCACCACCTCAATACCCAGGAAGTACTTCAACTCCTCGAGATCCTTCATCTTAAAACTTGACTGCAACACATCTTTCAATTCATTGATTAAATGCTCACTGTTTCTCGAAATAAGGAAATCATCCACATATACGAGAAGAACAACAATTTGCTTATCATCACGCTTAGTAAACAGTGAATAATCCAGTTTAGACTGAGTATATCCTGCTTTAACCAACATATTGCTCAGTTTCAAGTTCAATTGCCTGCCTGCCTGCTTCAGCCCATAAAGAGACTTTCGCAACTTACATACAAAACCAGCTTTTTTTTTTCATCAAAACCATCAGGTATACGCATATACACATCTTCATCTAAATCACCTTGTAAAAAGGCATTATGAACATCCATTTGATAAAGGGGCCATTTTTCAATCGCAGTAAGAGCTAACACAGTTCTAACCGTATTCATTTTGGCAACATGAGAGAATGTTTCAAAAAAATCTATTCCATGTTTTTGATTATATCCTTTAGTAACCAGTCTAGCCTTATGCCTGCTTAGACTACCATCAGAATTGAATTCCAGCTTATAAACCCACTTGGAACCTATGATAGACTTACCTGATGGTGTTGGAACCAGGTCCCATGTATGATTCTCCTCCAGGGCCTTTATTTCATCTTGCATTGCTTTAACCCACAATCTGTCCTTGACAGCTTCACTGTACCTTTCTGGCTCAATCATCTTAGATATAGAGGAGATATAACACTGATAACCATCAGATAATCTATCATATGAAATATAATTTTTGATACAATGAACATTCGAAGCATTTGATGTCTGGTAATCTTTCATCCAGATAGGAGGCTTAATGGCCCTTCCAGACCTGCTCACTTTGGGTCCAGAAGGATCATTAGCCGGAGATTCATCCACATCATCAGAGTCATTAAAATATTCATCATATGAAGGGATCCCATCTGAGTCTGGCTGGGACTCATCACGTGGGTTTTCTCCAGATTGAACTCTATCATCCTCAGTTTCGACAACAATCTGGTCGTTAACATCATCAGAATCATCTATACTCGGCTCAAAAAACACCATCAACTGATCAAATTTACCACTCCCAAAAGGAAATACGTTTTCATTAAAGATCACATCTCTACTAACAAAGAATCGATTTTCAGTTAAATCATACAACCTATATCCTTTTTGGGTCACAGAGTATCACATCATAACTGAAGGGATAGCTCTGGAGGCCAACTTGTCAGTTTCCAAGATGTTTTTAGCATATACCATACATCCGAATATTCTACGATGACCCAAATTGTTTTTTTTTTCCTTTTCAATAACCTGGTTGGCATGAGATTAATCAGATAGCAAGCAGTAAGGATACATTCTCCCCAAAAAATATTTGGGATGGAACCTTGCAATTTCAGGGCCCTTGCAATTTCAAGCAAATGTTTGTGTTTCCTTTCAACTCTTCCATTTTTTTGAGGTGTGTAGGGGCAGCTACTCTGATGAGTGATACCCTTGTCACACAGCAACCTACTCATATGCTCATTAAAAAACTCTTTCCCATTGTCAGATCTTAAACACTTGACCTTTTTACAAAACTGGGTTTCAATCATGGCAACAAAATTTTCATGATAATAAAGACATCAGATTTAAATTGCATGAGATGAACCCAGGTTATTCTAGAAAATCATCAACTAAGGTCAAGAAGTATCGTTTTTCATCATGTGTGGGACAATGATAAGGTCCCCATACGTCAACATGCACAAGATCAAGTATAGAATCTGCTCTAGACTCTGAACTAGGGAAATAGTTTCTAACAATTCTAGCTTTCGGACAAACAGGGCAATCATTAATATTAAACGTTTTGCTCACATCCAAACAACCAACATGCTTCAAAACCTTTATAGATGCATGACCAAAACGTTTATGCCACAATGGAATATCATTCATGATAGAACTATTTATAGTAGGACTAGTTGATCTCCTAGCTAAATTCATGAAGTACAATCCAGATCTAGCCTCACCAGTCCCCAAGACCTTCCCATTTGAGAGGTCCTGTAGGATAGCAAGGTTTAAGTAAAAAGATGCAGAACAATTCAGGTCACTCGTAAGTCTTGACACATAAAGAAGGTTGTATTTAAAATCAGGTACATATAAAACATCATGCAACCTTTTTTCTGAGTCTAGTAAAATATTTCCAACACTATGCACATTCGAGGACCCACCATTCAGTAATTGGACTTTAGTTCCTGGGACCTCCCTAATCCCACATAACCAATCAATTCGATTGGTCATGTGGTTGGTTGCCCCTGTATCTAAAATCCAGTTATCCTTTTCTTGAAGAAAAACAGAATTTAAAGAGATACCAGAGGTGTTTGCACGCAAATCCTGAGGGACGGTAGCACTTGCTCCTGATGCAATGCTTCCAGATCTTCCTAAGGTTTGAAGAAATTTTTCAAACTGCTCCTTTGAAAAAGTAACTCCACCCTGCATACCTGAATTTAGGCACATATCATTAGTTCAACAATGCATAGTGTTAAGGTCATTGTAACCAGTCCTTGCGGAGGCAACATTTCCCTTAACATTGTTTCCCTTAGCCTTTATAAACTCATTGTATTTAAAACAGTTATCCTTGGCATGTCCCTTCTTTTTACAGAAGTCACATCCCTTGGTATAACAACGATCAATGGTATGCCCACACTTATGACAAAAGGTACATTCCAAGTTGGGATTTCCTTTTGGCTTATCAACATTCAAGGAGACATTTGCAGATTTGGTAGCAAGGGCAACATTCATATTAGAGGTAATTCCCCTCTGGCTCTCTTCCTGCATCAACATGTTATATGCCTGATTAACAGTAGGTAAGGGAGTCCAGAGAAGTAAATTACTTCTAATATTAGAATAAGTTTCATTTAAACCCATCAAGAAGGAAAACAATTTATGATTTTCTTTATGTTCAACATGCTTTTTGAAATCTTCATAATCAATATGCGGAAGAGAACATGCAGAATCATATTCAGTCCAAAGCATTCTCAATTTTGAAAAAAGACAGATACAGAATCAAGCCCTTGTCAGGTCATAACAATTTGCATATGCAACTGATAGGTCCTAGGACCACTAACTTTATCAAACCTTTCTTTCAAGTCTTTCCATACCAAATAAGCATCCTCAGTATACATAACACCCCCAGCTAAATCCTTAGAAACAGAATTTGTAATTCATCCCAACACGACAGCATTACATCTATCCCATAAATGGTGAAAAGCAGGTTCATATTTCTCACGAGTACAATTACCATTTATGAAACCAAGTTTATTTCTTCCTAACAATGTAAAACGGATAGCCCTACTCCACATAGCATAATTCTCGGGACCAGTCAAGACAGCAGAAATCATATTTTTCCCAGGGTTATCACTTGGGTGCAAGTATAACGGATGATAAAAATCAACAGTAGCCATAGCATCATGATCAACTTCATTAGTTGCATATTTTTTTGCTTCTTGAACAGGTTTTTCATCAGACATTCTAAAGAAAAACCAAAAATATGCAATAAACTGAAAGAAGCCAACAAAAGAACAACTAATCCAAATATATCCACAATATAGTTCACAAAGCTGAGGGTATTCACAAGACAATCAGTCAAGCCGAAGGTATTCACAAGACAATCAGTCAATCCGAAGGAAACAACAGATTCACAACAATCGGATAATAACCACAACAGCACAGCGGATCAAGAAGAGCACCAAGATAATATGCAAGCAGATCCCAAGATTTCAGACTAAGATACAGATAATAAGGGTGAAGATATCCCAAACACAGGAACATATATCGCAAAAAAAGGGATACAGTATACAGAGATTACCACAGGTTGCGATGAGAAAATCGCAACTGTTTTTCACAGTCTATCGGAGGCAAGAAGAAAGAAACCGTCTCAGGCAACCAAGGATAGAAGGTCGCGACTGAAAGACCGAATGGTTTCTGGAAGAGAAACCTTCAACCACCGAGAGGAGGATATCACTAACAACACGAGGAGACAGCATAACCTTCATTCGATCGCTCTGATACCATGTTGAGAACCAGAGCAATGAAGAGAAATAATGAAGGTTCAATATCTGGAAAACCCTAAAAATGGCTGAGAAGAACTGAAGAGAGCAATTGGCGATCCTTAGGAGTTGTTCCTTCATTTGGAACTCCTTCACCCTTAAATACGAAAACCTAACCTAATTAATTGTCAATTACTTTCTACAATAAATGAGAACGGTTCAGAATAACACTAAAAAAGAATGAAACGACACAGAAGACGAAACAGTGAAGACGATGGGCTGGTCTGAAGTCTTCATGGGCTGGAAAGAACAATTGGGCCAGCTGATTAAAGAAGATAGCCCAAAGTCCAGACGGTCCAGATTGATGAAACCCAACAAGGAGCAATAAGCAACAACAACCGAGAACAATAAGAAGACTGTTATTTCAACAGGAAGAATCCAAAAATTCATAAAGATAACGAACAAAAAAAAGTTTGGTAAGTTTGATAAGGTCTAAAGGAAGGATGATGCACACTATTAAACCTCCTCTAAGTGTGGCGATGGTCGCCTGGGATTCCAGTGTAGCTGTACTCATGATGAAGGTGACATCCTCCTCTCGACGGAAGGAGCTGAAACCCTAAAGCACAAATTAATTGAAAAATGCTATTTTTTTGGCGGAGGCATCCATTTGGTAGGTTGATGCTTGACTTGCTCCATGATAACCTTTAAGGCGATAACCATCTCAAGTCAGGTGGTAAGAAGGCCCAACGACAAATCCTATATATATATATGATGATACTTTACCGTCTGCGTGAGGTGACGTTGAGTCAATGACGATACATTCCGAGTTATACAACGCTCATGAATGAAATAAATTTACATTACTCTTTGCATTACTGCTTATAAGATCTTTTATGTGGTCTGATTGGCCACATTTACTATATTTCTAATGTTTTGGTATAGTATTAGAATCCATCTAAATTGTTAATTTTCACTTTTCTGTGCCCACATGGAGAAATTAACATTTACCGATCACATCTTACTGTAGTACTGTTCCACTTTGGCAACCAATATGGTCCTGGTACGTGGTGGAATTTAGGATGATATGATCGCATGTAATAATAAACACTAAAATGTAGACCAACGTACAGTTTCAATTCACATTTATGAGATGGATCGTTGTGATGTCGTGTTTACATGGTCGTCGAAAAAACGTTTATTCACCACATTCACATGACATTTGTAGCAAATTTACACGATAGTTGTTACCAACACTAATTCATACTATGTACTAGTAAGTATCCGTTTCAAAAGGATGAGAAGACTCCTCAGTGATCCTAATAATTGTCTCATATTAGTAAGAAATTTGTTTCCTATCGCTATCTCCTTTTCATACCGAGCCCTATGGTCGACAAAATACGTGTTTAGTCTTTTAAATATAGCATTTACCAATGTTTTTATTGGTAATGACTGAACTCCTTTCAAAACATGGTTAAAGACCTTTGACTATTTTATTGTCATAATCGTGTATCTATGTCCACCATCGTATGCTTGGCAACTTGAGATCAAAGGCTAAAATACCCACAGTTGGCTAACCATTGCAGAAACTTGATCTTGTTAGCACTATTGAATAATTTTTGACAAGTTGTTAAACTTTTCCCTTGATGTTGTCAACGTCATTTCAAAGAATTTCTTCTTCAAATTTTTATCGTTAAAATTCTTATTGAAGTTACTGGACAAAGGATGGGCATAGTATCAATGGAGCTTGAAAACAGTTGTAACAATCTTTTTAATACATGCATGGCGATCATGCATTATACATACCGACTGTTGATCCTATGTCATGTGTTGGCGTAGGCGCTCAAAACACATGTACAATTATTTGTACTCTCATATTCTGGAAAGGTGAATCAGAGTGGAAATAGTTGATTATTAGCATCATATGTAACAACTACTAATAACTTCCTAGTGTACTTTCCATCTAGATGTGTGGGAAACCTTCAATTGATGACCCGTAGCGCATAATTAGCTTCCAAAAATGGCATCTCCCTCAGTCAGTATTAGGGGTGAAAGTAAAAACCGGGTAGTCCAAAATTATGGTGAAAACTAAACCAGTCTGACCCGAAAATATACGGTTCGGTTTATGGTCGAATTTATTTTGTTTGGAACATTTTTTTAGACCATTCGGTCTACAAATCTAAACCACCGTGGAGGCTGGTCCGACCATTTATACGTATATATTTTATATATTATATTAATATAATTAATCAATGAATACAAATAAATAATAATTTTGTTATTTAATAGTTATTTTAGTTGTTTAATCGGTTTAGTAGAAAGTTATGTAAATATTGTAAAATCGAGTTATTTTGTCGTTTAATTTGATTTTGAATCCTTATTTTGGTTTTGAATGTGTATTTGTTTTGTTTTTTCGGTTTAAACCGAAAATCTGGTCCGAAAAACCCAAATCTAAATTGACGGTTTATATTTCCTTATACATTTTTTGGTGTGAATGTTTTTTTGAAGAAAATTCGACCCGAAAATATAGATACTCGACCGAAATAGTAAAAAAAGTGATCTCACTAGTTCGGTTTCATCCCTAGTCGGTATATATTTCTACTCATAGTCATAAATATTGTCAAAATTAAAATGACATATCATGACCATGAGTTGTAGCAACTGCTGAAATGGACTCTCGTGTATTCTAAAAATTTAAGTATCGTTGACATATTAAATTTATTTAATTTTGTATCGTTGTATAAATCGCAATGTAGTCGTTTATTTTGTTACAATTGTAATTTGTTTAGTTGTTGAACCTAATGTTTTTGGTGATAGTGTAAAAAAATTATATATCTAAATAAGAATGTTTTAGGTACCCAGAATAACCTTGTTCAAAGTGTTTTTTTTTTTTTGGAAAAAATAAAAAACAAAATAGTTTAAATAATTAAATAGATTATAACATTAAATTTGAACTTAATAAAAATAAAAATTTGTAAAAAAAAAAGAAATATACCTGTCTATGACTCACGGGTAGAGATTTTTATTGCAGATGTAACTTAACGGGCATTGTACCTGTAACTGTCAATCGTGAGTGTGATTTTTTTTTTAAATTCCTACTTGTAACTGATAGTTCCAGATTCTATATTTTAGTAATTAGTTTTTCAAAGTAATTATATTAGTATTTAAAATACTCATTCTGTGAGAGTAGTATGTAGATTAGTCTAATGTATTCTAGATTAATCAATATTAGTCTAGGTTAGTCTAGTTGTTTACTTGTTATGTTACCTAGCTTGCTCTTTATAAGGGCTTCATCTCCTTTGTATTGAATAATCTAAAGGCAATACAATGTTTTCTCTAGTAAAAGCCTTGTCTTCATCATTCTCTCCACATCTCTAAACCTAACATGGTATTAGAGACACTCGGTTAGGCTTTTATATTTCCGCTGCAAATTTTTAATCTTGTTGGTCTTCAATAATCTCGGGACAGCATCTTCAAGAAGCCGACTCACTGATTCCAGACTCAGCATCTCGTGACAGCATCCTCAGCATCTGGAGCAAGCGCACGATTTCCAGACTCACTGAAGCCGATTGCAGCTTCACCTTCAATCTCTTCAATAAACATCTCGACAGCATCTTCCTACAACATCTGTGAATCAACGATTCTCAGACTCAACGAAGCTCGACTGCAGCCCGTCGATAATAGCCGCTCTTCACTCTGCAAGCTCCTCTAATCGCTGCTCAATAGGACCGTCGGCAAGGACAACAGGATTCAGCAAGCTCGCCGATGAAGTCTATCTCAGGGGCTTCAGCACTGACCAAGCATCTCTGTGGAACTGAGTGCGGACAATTGAGATATGCACGCCACCTGTTCGAACAAATACCATACAAGACATCTGCCGATGGGTTGTTCTCACCTGTTCCTTGATTTGTAGAGGACATCTTCATCTGCTCTGATTTTTTTATGCAAAGGTGATGTTTTTATGCAGTGGACATCTTCAATCTTCAGTCTACTTTGATCTTCAATCACCAAAAGAAATTTTTTGATGCTGATATGCTGCTCGGTTCTGTTTTGCTGATATACTGCTCGGTTCTGATATGCTGATTTGCCCTTGAAACTTAACTAACGGTGCGTTGTTGTTGTTGGGAGTTCAACAATCCTACTCCTTTTATTAGGAGTCGAGCATTTCTATGGCAATTTTATCGGTTCTTTGAAGATGCTCGGTTATTTACTGGATAATGCTGTGACTGTGGTCGGCTACCCTATTGGAGGTGCCACAATCTTAGGTGGTCCTGCATTTAATGATAAGGGAAGTTTATGTGGGCATTGCATTTCAGTCACTTAAACATGTAGATGCTGAGAATATTGCCTACATCATTCCTACACCTGCATTGGCATTGAATCAGACCCCGTTGCTATTCTGCTCAAACGAAATTCAGACTCCTCAGATAATAACTGTCGCACCGACTCCAAGATGATCTGCAGTCACAAAGTTGCCATCATATATGCAAACACAAGAATTCTCAGTGGCTGCATTCACTTCTTTCCAATGGGATACTGATAAGGATTCGGTGTCTGCATAGAAAATGCAGTGAACCAGAGGATGAAACCTGATAGAAGATCAAGAAGTGAATCTAATGTGGATGCAACGATGGCTAGTGATCCACTTCGTATTGATGCGTATACTTTGGCCGTGAAAAGAATCATATTTGCAACATTTGATAACCTAATAACAACATTTTCACTTTTGCTATTCTGCTCGGTTATTTACTGTTATTACTCTGCTTTGCTGGTGTTGATTGCTGCTTTGAGGTTTGTGTTGTCCTGTTTTGTCTCAAGTACCCTAGTTCTTTACTGAATTTTACTGGATTAGTTGCTCGGGTATTTGCTGGTTCTATACTGAGATTTGTTGATTCAATACCTCTACAACCAATGCTGAATTATTTGTGCCGAATTGCTGGTTTGGTGACGTGACGATGTGTGATCACATTGAGTTTGGGCAACCAAGTTTTGATGATTTACAATGGATTTGATACAAGCTTGAAGTGTTGAATTCAGATTTTAGTGTTAGTTTCTTATTCTACGGCATGACCACGACGAGATGACCGAGATGGCTCCGCGATGGCATGACCGAATCTTCCTTCTTCTCGTTTAGATTTCAACTTGAAAATCTTGTGTTTGAATGTGGAGTATCTCACCGAAGATAAAGGTGTGCAAGCTCAATTCGGTTGGAGATTTGATCGATATTGAACTTGGGATTCGTCACGAGCAAAGGAGCATTGAAAGAACTTGGATGAATCAAGAAAAGCAAATCATTCAGCAAATCAAGAAAAGCAGAGACCTTGGATGAATGTCAGAGCATACAACATCAAGAAAAAGAAAGAACTTGGGTGTATGTGAGAGTAGTATGTAGATTAGTCTAGTGTTTTCTAGATTAATCAATATTAGTCTAGGTTAGTCTAGTTGTTTACTTGTTATGTTACCTAGCTTGCTCTTTATAAGGGCTTCATCTCCTTTGTATTGAATAATCTAAAGGCAATACAATGTTTTCTCTAGTAAAAGCCTTGTCTTCATCATTCTCTCCACATCTCTAAACCTAACATGGTATTAGAGACACTCGGTTAGGCTTTTATATTTCCGCTGCAAATTTTTAATCTTGTTGGTCTTCAATAATCTCGGGACAGCATCTTCAAGAAGCCGACTCACTGATTCCAGACTCAGCATCTCGTGACAGCATCCTCAGCATCTGGAGCAAGCGCACGATTTCCAGACTCACTGAAGCCGATTGCAGCTTCACCTTCAATCTCTTCAATAAACATCTCGACAGCATCTTCCTACAACATCTGCGAATCAACGATTCTCAGACTCAACGAAGCTCGACTGCAGCCCGTCGATAATAGCCGCTCTTCACTCTGCAAGCTCCTCTAATCGCTGCTCAATAGGACCGTCGGCAAGGACAACAGGATTCAGCAAGCTCGCCGATGAAGTCTATCTCAGGGGCTTCAGCACTGACCAAGCATCTCTGTGGAACTGAGTGCGGACAATTGAGATATGCACGCCACCTGTTCGAACAAATACCATACAAGACATCTGCCGATGGGTTGTTCTCACCTGTTCCTTGATTTGCAGAGGACATCTTCATCTGCTCTGATTTTTTTATGCAAAGGTGATGTTTTTATGCAGTGGACATCTTCAATCTTCAGTCTACTTTGATCTTCAATCACCAAAAGAAATTTTTTGATGCTGATATGCTGCTCGGTTCTGTTTTGCTGATATACTGCTCGGTTCTGATATGCTGATTTGCCCTTGAAACTTAACTAACGGTGCGTTGTTGTTGTTGGGAGTTCAACAATCCTACTCCTTTTATTAGGAGTCGAGCATTTCTATGGCAATTTTATCGGTTCTTTGAAGATGCTCGGTTATTTACTGGATAATGCTGTGACTGTGGTCGGCTACCCTATTGGAGGTGCCACAATCTTAGGTGGTCCTGCATTTAATGATAAGGGAAGTTTATGTGGGCATTGCATTTCAGTCACTTAAACATGTAGATGCTGAGAATATTGGCTACATCATTCCTACACCTGCATTGGCATTGAATCAGACCCCGTTGCTATTCTGCTCAAACGAAATTCAGACTCCTCAGATAATAACTGTCGCACCGACTCCAAGATGATCTGCAGTCACAAAGTTGCCATCATATATGCAAACACAAGAATTCTCAGTGGCTGCATTCACTTCTTTCCAATGGGATACTGATAAGGATTCGGTGTCTGCATAGAAAATGCAGTGAACCAGAGGATGAAACCTGATAGAAGATCAAGAAGTGAATCTAATGTGGATGCAACGATGGCTAGGGATCCACTTCGTATTGATGCGTATACTTTGGCCGTGAAAAGAATCATATTTGCAACATTTGATAACCTAATAACAACATTTTCACTTTTGCTATTCTGCTCGGTTATTTACTGTTATTACTTTGCTTTGCTGGTGTTGATTGCTGCTTTGAGGTTTGTGTTGTCCTGTTTTGTCTCAAGTACCCTAGTTCTTTACTGAATTTTACTGGATTAGTTGCTCGGGTATTTGCTGGTTCTATGCTGAGATTTATTGATTCAATACCTCTACAACCAATGCTGAATTATTTGTGCCGAATTGCTGGTTTGGTAACGTGACGATGTGTGATCACATTGAGTTTGGGTAACCAAGTTTTGATGATTTACAATGGATTTGATACAAGCTTGAAGTGTTGAATTCATATTTTAGTGTTAGTTTCTTATTCTACGGCATGACCACGACGAGATGACCGAGATGGCTCCGCGATGGCATGACCGAATCTTCCTTCTTCTCGTTTAGATTTCAACTTGAAAATCTTGTGTTTGAATGTGGAGTATCTCACCGAAGATAAAGGTGTGCAAGCTCAATTCGGTTGGAGATTTGATCGATATTGAACTTGGGATTCGTCACGAGCAAAGGAGCATTGGAAGAACTTGGATGAATCAAGAAAAGCAAATCATTCAGCAAATCAAGAAAAGCAGAGACCTTGGATGAATGTCAGAGCATACAACATCAAGAAAAAGAAAGAACTTGGGTGTATGTGAGAGTAGTATGTAGATTAGTCTAGTGTTTTCTAGATTAATCAATATTAGTCTAGGTTAGTCTAGTTGTTTACTTGTTATGTTACCTAGCTTGCTCTTTATAAGGGCTTCATCTCCTTTGTATTGAATAATCTAAAGGCAATACAATGTTTTCTCTAGTAAAAGCCTTGTCTTCATCATTCTCTCCACATCTCTAAACCTAACACATTCTGATGCGGAGCTCATTCTGAACATGGACCTCCTTATCCAATGTACGGAAGACACATACATCTGGCCCCACTCCAAGGATGGGAAACCCAGAGCGCGATCGATCTATCACCGAATGCGTGAGGTGCAGGGCAACGCTCCGAAGCAAGGGGGCAGCAGCAACCACAGGAACGAGCTATGGAAGGCGATATGGGGGGCTAAGCAAACTCCGAAGGTGAAGAACTATATGTGGAGGCTGGTTTCCAAGGTAGTCATCAACCAAATCCGAAGAGGTGTGACAGAATGGAGGTTAAAAACAATAATCTCGAATATCCGAGCACTAACCAATGACATGGAGCAAGTGCGATGGAAAACAATTCCAAGAACGGCGAATGAATACGCCAACTGGATAGCGAAGCGAGTAAGGATGAGAGTGCGTTTTAACGATTGGGTCTCGCGACCTTTACTCCCACTTAACGTTTTATTAGCTAAGGATTGTAGTAACGAACTCCCGTTGAAGCGAGTATTTGGTCAAAAACAAAAAGTATTTAACTTTTAAATAGGATATATTTTGGAAAAAAAAATATGTTTTTCCTGGAAGTAGTAACAATCTTCCTGAAGTATATTGATTAATCTTCTCGAACAAGTTTTTGCAATCTTCCAAAGAAAGATCGTGACTATAATAAACGATGTAAAGTATTTTTGAGTCACATTACATCGTCTATAGACACCACATTAGATTAATCGGTCGATTTCATGTGTTTTGATTTCAAAACGTGCATTGGCCAGTCTCCAATTTCAAGGCAATCCTATATTCATGAATTTTCTAGTGTTGTAAATAAGTCACAAGAAGATCGTTAAGTCATGACACGTGGCATACATTAGGGGTGGAAAAAAAAACAATCCGAAAATTCAATGAAAACTGTACTTAACCGTACCAAAAAAATCATTCGGTTTAGGGTTAGTTTTTTTAAGTTTAATTTGGACCTTTAAACCATTGGGTTTTCGAGTTTAAAAGACCGTTATTATGCATATAAGTTTATATATTATATTAATTAGTATAATTAATCAATCAATATATATTAATATTAATTTAGTTATTCAATAGTTCTTTTATCTGTTCAATTGTTTTAGTAGAAAATTATGTAAATATTATTAAATTGAGTTATTTTGATGTTTAATATGATTTTGAATACTTATTTTGGTTTTGGATGCGTATTTTTTAGATTTTCCATTTAACCCGAATAAACGGTCCGAAAATTAATAATACGAATGAACAATTTTTTTATACGATAGTTTGGTCAGATTTTTTGTGGAGAAAATCTTATCCAAAAATATAAATATTCGACCAAAATAGTAAAACAAAACTTATACGACTGAATTGGTTTCACACCTAGCATGCATGACATGACTAACACTGTACC
This sequence comes from Chamaenerion angustifolium, assembly GCA_946814005.1. NCBI lineage: Eukaryota > Viridiplantae > Streptophyta > Magnoliopsida > Myrtales > Onagraceae > Chamaenerion > Chamaenerion angustifolium. Next base: position 10,221,816 of record OX328278.1, on the reverse strand, counting down.
AACAGACTTGGACCAACGAAGTTCTCTCAAGTGTTTAAATGAAAAGGAAATAACGACACATTTTCCTTCGAATTTCCGGATAGTTAGTTGGAGGAAGCATTCAAATTCGGTCTCTTACAGTGTGTTGCTTTCACGGAATTCGGAATAAGGAATACAAAATAAGGAATAGGGAATAAGAAATATGATATAAGAATATGAAGTTATTTCTTTGTTTGAATGGAATGGAATACGAAATTCTGTTGTTTATTTGGTGGAATGGTATATGGAAATGAAATAAAATTCTGTTGATTTGCAGAGGACATCTTCATCTGCTCTGATTTTTTTATGCAAAGGTGATGTTTTTATGCAGTGGACATCTTCAATCTTCAGTCTACTTTGATCTTCAATCACCAAAAGAAATTTTTTGATGCTGATATGCTGCTCGGTTCTGTTTTGCTGATATGCTGCTCGGTTCTGATATGCTGATTTTCCCTTGAAACTTAACCAACGGTGCGTTGTTGTTGTTGGGAGTTCAACAATCCTACTCCTTTTATTAGGAGTCGAGCATTTCTATGGCAATTTTATCGGTTCTTTGAAGATGCTCGGTTATATACTGGATAATGCTGTGACTGTGGTCGGCTACCCTATTGGAGGTGCCACAATCTCAGGTGGTCCTGCATTTAATGATAAGGGAAGTTTATGTGGGCATTGCATTTCAGTCACTTAAACATGTAGATGCTGAGAATATTGGCTACATCATTCCTACACCTGCATTGGCATTGAATCAGACCCCGTTGCTATTCTGCTCAAACGAAATTCAGACTCCTCAGATAATAACTGTCGCACCGACTCCAAGATGATCTGCAGTCACAAAGTTGCCATCATATATGCAAACACAAGAATTCTCAGTGGCTGCATTCACTTCTTTCCAATGGGATACTGATAAGGATTCGGTGTCTGCATAGAAAATGCAGTGAACCAGAGGATGAAACCTGATAGAAGATCAAGAAGTGAATCTAATGTGGATGCAACGATGGCTAGTGATCCACTTCGTATTGATGCGTATACTTTGGTCGTGAAAAGAATCATATTTGCAACATTTGATAACCTAATAACAACATTTTCACTTTTGCTATTCTGCTCGGTTATTTACTGTTATTACTCTGCTTTGCTGGTGTTGATTGCTGCTTTGAGGTTTGTGTTGTCCTGTTTTGTCTCAAGTACCCTAGTTCTTTACTGAATTTTACTGGATTAGTTGCTCGGGTATTTGCTGGTTCTATACTGAGATTTGTTGATTCAATACCTCTACAACCAATGCTGAATTATTTGTGCCGAATTGCTGGTTTGGTGACGTGACGATGTGTGATCACATTGAGTTTGGGCAACCAAGTTTTGATGATTTACAATGGATTTGATACAAGCTTGAAGTGTTGAATTCAGATTTTAGTGTTAGTTTCTTATTCTACGGCATGACCACGACGAGATGACCGAGATGGCTCCGCGATGGCATGACCGAATCTTCCTTCTTCTCGTTTAGATTTCAACTTGAAAATCTTGTGTTTGAATGTGGAGTATCTCACCGAAGATAAAGGTGTGCAAGCTCAATTCGGTTGGAGATTTGATTGATATTGAACTTGGGATTCGTCACGAGCAAAGGAGCATTGGAAGAACTTGGATGAATCAAGAAAAGCAAATCATTCAGCAAATCAAGAAAAGCAGAGACCTTGGATGAATGTCAGAGCATACAACATCAAGAAAAAGAAAGAACTTGGGTGTATGTGAGAGTAGTATGTAGATTAGTCTAGTGTTTTCTAGATTAATCAATATTAGTCTAGGTTAGTCTAGTTGTTTACTTGTTATGTTACCTAGCTTGCTCTTTATAAGGGCTTCATCTCCTTTGTATTGAATAATCTAAAGGCAATACAATGTTTTCTCTAGTAAAAGCCTTGTCTTCATCATTCTCTCCACATCTCTAAACCTAACACATTCTGATGCGGAGCTCATTCTGAACATGGACCTCCTTATCCAATGTACGGAAGACACATACATCTGGCCCCACTCCAAGGATGGGAAACCCAGAGCGCGATCGATCTATCACCGAATGCGTGAGGTGCAGGGCAACGCTCCGAAGCAAGGGGGCAGCAGCAACCACAGGAACGAGCTATGGAAGGCGATATGGGGGGCTAAGCAAACTCCGAAGGTGAAGAACTATATGTGGAGGCTGGTTTCCAAGGTAGTCATCAACCAAATCCGAAGAGGTGTGACAAAATGGAGGTTAAAAACAATAATCTCGAATATCCGAGCACTAACCAATGACATGGAGCAAGTGCGATGGAAAACAATTCCAAGAACGGCGAATGAATGCGCCAACTGGATAGCGAAGCGAGTAAGGATGAGAGTGCGTTTTAACGATTGGGTCTCGCGACCTTTACTCCCACTTAACGTTTTATTAGCTAAGGATTGTAGTAACGAACTCCCGTGACGTCATGTCACACCGTTTTATTTCATCAAATGAAGCGAGTATTTGGTCAAAAACAAAAGTATTTAACTTTTAAATAGGATATATTTTGGAAAAAAAAATATGTTTTTCCTGGAAGTAGTAACAATCTTCCTGAAGTATATTGATTAATCTTCTCGAACAAGTTTTTGCAATCTTCCAAAGAAAGATCGTGACTATAATAACGATGTAAAGTATTTTTGAGTCACATTACATCGTCTATAGACACCACATTAGATTAATCGGTCGATTTCATGTGTTTTGATTTCAAAACGTGCATTGGCCAGTCGCCAATTTCAAGGCAATCCTATATTCATGAATTTTATAGTGTTGTAAATAAGTCACAAGAAGATCGTTAAGTCATGACACGTGGCATACATTAGGGGTGGAAAAAAAAACAATCCGAAAATTCAATGAAAACTGTACTTAACCGTACCAAAAAAATCATTCGGTTTAGGGTTAGTTTTTTTAAGTTTAATTTGGACCTTTAAACCATTGGGTTTTCGAGTTTAAAAGACCGTTATTATGCATATAAGTTTATATATTATATTAATTAGTATAATTAATCAATCAATATATATTAATATTAATTTAGTTATTCAATAGTTCTTTTATCTGTTCAATTGTTTTAGTAGAAAATTATGTAAATATTGTTAAATTGAGTTATTTTGATGTTTAATATGATTTTGAATACTTATTTTGGTTTTGGATGCGTATTTTTTAGATTTTCCATTTAACCCGAATAAACGGTCTGAAAATTAATAATACGAATGAACAATTTTTTTATACGATAGTTTGGTCAGATTTTTTGTGGAGAAAATCTTATCCAAAAATATAAATATTCGACCAAAATAGTAAAACAAAACTTATACGACTGAATTGGTTTCACACCTAGCATGCATGACATGACTAACACTGTACCAACAGACTTGGACCAACGAAGTTCTCTCAAGTGTTTAAATGAAAAGGAAATAACGACACATTTTCCTTCGAATTTCCGGATAGTTAGTTGGAGGAAGCATTCAAATTCGGTCTCTTACAGTGTGTTGCTTTCACGGAATTCGGAATAAGGAATACAAAATAAGGAATAGGGAATAAGAAATATGATATAAGAATATGAAGTTATTTCTTTGTTTGAATGGAATGGAATACGAAATTCTGTTGTTTATTTGGTGGAATGGTATATGGAAATGAAATAAAATTCTGTTGATTTGCAGAGGACATCTTCATCTGCTCTGATTTTTTTATGCAAAGGTGATGTTTTTATGCAGTGGACATCTTCAATCTTCAGTCTACTTTGATCTTCAATCACCAAAAGAAATTTTTTGATGCTGATATGCTGCTCGGTTCTGTTTTGCTGATATGCTGCTCGGTTCTGATATGCTGATTTTCCCTTGAAACTTAACCAACGGTGCGTTGTTGTTGTTGGGAGTTCAACAATCCTACTCCTTTTATTAGGAGTCGAGCATTTCTATGGCAATTTTATCGGTTCTTTGAAGATGCTCGGTTATATACTGGATAATGCTGTGACTGTGGTCGGCTACCCTATTGGAGGTGCCACAATCTCAGGTGGTCCTGCATTTAATGATAAGGGAAGTTTATGTGGGCATTGCATTTCAGTCACTTAAACATGTAGATGCTGAGAATATTGGCTACATCATTCCTACACCTGCATTGGCATTGAATCAGACCCCGTTGCTATTCTGCTCAAACGAAATTCAGACTCCTCAGATAATAACTGTCGCACCGACTCCAAGATGATCTGCAGTCACAAAGTTGCCATCATATATGCAAACACAAGAATTCTCAGTGGCTGCATTCACTTCTTTCCAATGGGATACTGATAAGGATTCGGTGTCTGCATAGAAAATGCAGTGAACCAGAGGATGAAACCTGATAGAAGATCAAGAAGTGAATCTAATGTGGATGCAACGATGGCTAGTGATCCACTTCGTATTGATGCGTATACTTTGGCCGTGAAAAGAATCATATTTGCAACATTTGATAACCTAATAACAACATTTTCACTTTTGCTATTCTGCTCGGTTATTTACTGTTATTACTCTGCTTTGCTGGTGTTGATTGCTGCTTTGAGGTTTGTGTTGTCCTGTTTTGTCTCAAGTACCCTAGTTCTTTACTGAATTTTACTGGATTAGTTGCTCGGGTATTTGCTGGTTCTATACTGAGATTTGTTGATTCAATACCTCTACAACCAATGCTGAATTATTTGTGCCGAATTGCTGGTTTGGTGACGTGACGATGTGTGATCACATTGAGTTTGGGCAACCAAGTTTTGATGATTTACAATGGATTTGATACAAGCTTGAAGTGTTGAATTCAGATTTTAGTGTTAGTTTCTTATTCTACGGCATGACCACGACGAGATGACCGAGATGGCTCCGCGATGGCATGACCGAATCTTCCTTCTTCTCGTTTAGATTTCAACTTGAAAATCTTGTGTTTGAATGTGGAGTATCTCACCGAAGATAAAGGTGTGCAAGCTCAATTCGGTTGGAGATTTGATCGATATTGAACTTGGGATTCGTCACGAGCAAAGGAGCATTGGAAGAACTTGGATGAATCAAGAAAAGCAAATCATTCAGCAAATCAAGAAAAGCAGAGACCTTGGATGAATGTCAGAGCATACAACATCAAGAAAAAGAAAGAACTTGGGTGTATGTGAGAGTAGTATGTAGATTAGTCTAGTGTTTTCTAGATTAATCAATATTAGTCTAGGTTAGTCTAGTTGTTTACTTGTTATGTTACCTAGCTTGCTCTTTATAAGGGCTTCATCTCCTTTGTATTGAATAATCTAAAGGCAATACAATGTTTTCTCTAGTAAAAGCCTTGTCTTCATCATTCTCTCCACATCTCTAAACCTAACACATTCTGATGCGGAGCTCATTCTGAACATGGACCTCCTTATCCAATGTACGGAAGACACATACATCTGGCCCCACTCCAAGGATGGGAAACCCAGAGCGCGATCGATCTATCACCGAATGCGTGAGGTGCAGGGCAACGCTCCGAAGCAAGGGGGCAGCAGCAACCACAGGAACGAGCTATGGAAGGCGATATGGGGGGCTAAGCAAACTCCGAAGGTGAAGAACTATATGTGGAGGCTGGTTTCCAAGGTAGTCATCAACCAAATCCGAAGAGGTGTGACAAAATGGAGGTTAAAAACAATAATCTCGAATATCCGAGCACTAACCAATGACATGGAGCAAGTGCGATGGAAAACAATTCCAAGAACGGCGAATGAATGCGCCAACTGGATAGCGAAGCGAGTAAGGATGAGAGTGCGTTTTAACGATTGGGTCTCGCGACCTTTACTCCCACTTAACGTTTTATTAGCTAAGGATTGTAGTAACGAACTCCCGTGACGTCATGTCACACCGTTTTATTTCATCAAATGAAGCGAGTATTTGGTCAAAAACAAAAGTATTTAACTTTTAAATAGGATATATTTTGGAAAAAAAAAATATGTTTTTCCTGGAAGTAGTAACAATCTTCCTGAAGTATATTGATTAATCTTCTCGAACAAGTTTTTGCAATCTTCCAAAGAAAGATCGTGACTATAATAACGATGTAAAGTATTTTTGAGTCACATTACATCGTCTATAGACACCACATTAGATTAATCGGTCGATTTCATGTGTTTTGATTTCAAAACGTGCATTGGCCAGTCGCCAATTTCAAGGCAATCCTATATTCATGAATTTTATAGTGTTGTAAATAAGTCACAAGAAGATCGTTAAGTCATGACACGTGGCATACATTAGGGGTGGAAAAAAAAACAATCCGAAAATTCAATGAAAACTGTACTTAACCGTACCAAAAAAATCATTCGGTTTAGGGTTAGTTTTTTAAGTTTAATTTGGACCTTTAAACCATTGGGTTTTCGAGTTTAAAAGACCGTTATTATGCATATACGTTTATATATTATATTAATTAGTATAATTAATCAATCAATATATATTAATATTAATTTAGTTATTCAATAGTTCTTTTATCTGTTCAATTGTTTTAGTAGAAAATTATGTAAATATTGTTAAATTGAGTTATTTTGATGTTTAATATGATTTTGAATACTTATTTTGGTTTTGGATGCGTATTTTTTAGATTTTCCATTTAACCCGAATAAACGGTCCGAAAATTAATAATACGAATGAACAATTTTTTTATACGATAGTTTGGTCAGATTTTTTGTGGAGAAAATCTTATCCAAAAATATAAATATTCGACCAAAATAGTCAAACAAAACTTATATGACTGAATTGGTTTCACACCTAGCATGCATGATATGACTAACACTGTACCAACAGACTTGGACCAACGAAGTTCTCTCAAGTGTTTAAATGAAAAGAAATAACGACACATTTTCCTTCGAATTTCCGGATAGTTAGTTGGAGGAAGCATTCAAATTCGGTCTCTTACAGTGTGTTGCTTTCACGGAATTCAGAATAAGGAATACAAAATAAGGAATAGGGAATAAGAAATATGATATAAGAATATGAAGTTATTTCTTTGTTTGAATGGAATGGAATACGAAATTCTGTTGTTTATTTGGTGGAATGGTATATGGAAATGAAATAAAATGTGTTAAAATGACATATTTATCCCTCATTTTATATGTATAGTGTATAATACAATTGATTTGTATTAATTAATTTAAAATTAATATATGGAATTAATAGTTGAAAAAAACTTTCAAATTAATTAATTAATATTAAAGAAAAATTATGTTATTTAACTAAGATAAAATAGTTGAATTAATGTAAATTTTAGTATAAATTAACTCCTCTTACTAATACTCATCGACAATATATTTAGTTGAATCATAATATTGTTTTAATTATGTATACAAACCATGTGCCATTATAAACTATCAAAATACATGGCATTAACAATGTCTCTCCACCCATCTTCCGGAGACTGCAACTCTACAACATACATTGAAGACATCATTAAGAGGAGCATGGTCCCATGTTCCTTCATTTCTTCTTGCATACAATAATTCATTTCTCTTAAACACAGACATCCCACCCTGTAGTAACCATATATAAATTTCCACTTCAATAACTATTATATATTCAGTAGACAAATCCAATAGTAACCAAACCTGTTGGAATACGCCGCTTCAATCATCTGGGTGGCTTCAATTGTGAAGTTCTTAGTAGCCTTTCGAATAGCACGAAACCTTGACATAACTTTAGCCTATTCAAAGTAGATCAGGACATGACATTAATGGGTGTCACTACAAACAATATCTGAATTCTGAGATTGGAAAGTGCAATTCAAAGAAGTTTACACTTGTTGGATTGAAGAATGTGCAACCGACACCATAGTACAAACCCATAATTAAATTACCCAAATCATATTTACCCATCGACAATATATTTACCTGAATCATATGTACCCATCGACAACAAATCTGAGAGCAAATCAGTTGAACGCAGAAATACATGTAAATCAACCAAACCCAGCAAATCAACAAATCAGCCGAACCCAGCAAATCAAGACAGATTTTGCCGAACCTAGCAACTCAAGACAGATTTTCTTTACCCATACACTTCTTTACACCAATACAGCTCATTTTTGGGTTCGTAATAAACTTAATTCCTACAAAAAAAAAATCAAATTTGTCAAGATTATAGAACTAATAGAAGAAGAAATAAAAATCAGAAAGACTTACAGAGGAAGCAACCAACTGATTCAACAGAATTTCATTTCAAGGTAGGTAGTTCGTTATACTTCATCTGTATATATACTGTATTAGAACTCGATATTTACAGCTAAGTCCTCAGCATATTTGCACAATGATCCTCAGCCTATTCTTACATCCTAACATTCCCCTATCAAGATCCACATTCTTCAACTTCTGATCCTCTTGATTGCTCAAGTTTTTTTTAATTTGATCTGATTTCCACATTATCTACTTCCTTCGCAAGCAATGACTGGAACCAACCTCTATCATTTCCATTTCATCATCTTGCAAACTGCTTTAGACTAACCATTCACAACTGCAATCATAAGCTTTGCATCTTATTCTTACCACAAGCTAACACATCATTCTGCTGATATACACTTGATTTCTTCATTTTTCATCTACTGACAATAGCCTTATCCACTGCATATCTTCACTTTCTAACTCATATTCTTATAGATCAATGTCAGCATATACGAAACAACCAAAGAACTATTTTCACATCTTATAACATTTCTCATCAGACTAACTCAACTTACTAACACACTCATCACATGATGAGTCTTATAGTAGAGTTACATCTGTACCGAGATCAAACTGATAAACCTATGCTATGATGATCAACTTACACTTTCAGCTTTCTCTTTTGTTTTCCTGAGTCTATTGCTTTCTTTTTCTTTTCACTTTTTCTTCCTTGATTTTTTATTTATTGGCAGAAGGGTTTGAGCCCTTATCTTACCGACAATGTTTTTGGAATCAAGCCATGTCTTATGCCAATATGTAACTCAGTAACATCAAGCTTGACTAATTTTCCTGATCATCATAGTAGTGTTCACATAATCACTCGTATATAGATGAAAACATCCAACACATAACCCACACATATGAATGATATGCTAGAAGATGAACACTGTCTTAAAAAAAATGATAGATGACTTCCAATAGACTTATCATGTTTCTATATATATGCCAACCCAAATCTATACAATATGAACTAGAATTTGAATAATTGCACTGGACAATTCTAATGTAGTAGACTACGAAAGGCAAAGCACACCTGTATATTGCAGTATGATTTTGCCAACTTGTTATAAGACATACCATTTGCAAGAATTCATCAATTGCAGAACTGAAGATTATATCCAAATCAGTGTTACAGAGAGAATGGAACATCTGAGTTACTCTTCCTAAGTAGAATGACTCCTATCCATTTATGTTATTGAGAAAACTCCTAGCTTTTTCCTGCAAGGAATAAATAATTTATTTGTTAGTGGTTTTGTCAAAATATCAGCAATTTGTTCACTCGATGGATCATAGTTAATCAACACTTGTCCAAACTGAACCTTCTCCCTTACAAAGAACATATCAATTTCTACATGTTTCATTTTTGAGTGTTGAATAGGATTTTCTGAAATTGCAGCTGCACTTGTACTATCCGTCCAGACCTTAGGAACAGATGAAACCTGAAGACCCATTTCCGTAATGAGTGTTTTTACCCAAATGATTTCACAAACAACATTGGCAATTGCTCGAAACTCAGCCTCTGCACTTGATCTAGCAACCACAGATTGCTTTTTAGAACTCCAAATGATAGGATTACCATTTAAGAGAAGATAATGACCAGATATTGATTTCTGTCTGCAAAGTCACCACCCCAATCTGCATCACAGTAAGATGTTAACGATATCTCTTTTATAGGAAATGCGTTGTTTCTAAACAAGAGACCATGATCAATGGTGCCTTTCAGATATCTTACAATATGTATTACAGCTTTCCAGTGACTTACAGATGGATTTTGCATATATTGGCTCAGTTTGTTAACAGAGAAGTTTATGTTTGGCCGAGTAACACATATGTGCTGCAATGCCCCAATTGTGTTTCTATACAATGTTACATCTTCAAATGGTTCATCACATGCAATGATACCTGTTTTTGACAAGCAGTTGCCTGTCATTGGTGTAGGAAATCTTGATGACGCATTGAGTCCAAGCTTGGTGATCAGTTCTTGTACATACTTTTTCTGATTGAGCAACAAGAAATCATCAGTAGCTGTCACTTCCATTCCTAAAAAATAGCTCAAATTCCCTAGATCTTTAAGTTTGAACTCATCATTGATTATACGAATTACCTCACTGATATCAGAAGATGATGGACCTGTTACAACAATATCATCTACGTATACTAGTAAAAACACATAACCTAGATTTGTTTGTTTTATAAACAGGCAACTATTAGCTACTGAGGCTTTAAACTGTAACATTGTTATAAGAAATGATCTGAGTTTTTCAAACCAAACACGAGGTGCTTGCTTTAACCCATAGAGAGCTTTGGAGAGTTTACAAACAAGAGGTTTTTCTGAATGCGAGACTTGTTCAAAACCGGGTGGCTGAATCATATAGACTTCTTCAGATAAATCTCCATGGAGAAATGCATTATTAATATCAATATGTCTTAAACTCCATTTTTGAGATAAAGCAAGAGATAACACCACACGTACCGTTGCATATTTCACCATTGGACTAAATGTTTCCTGGAAATCGAATCCAGCTTTCTGTGAGAACCCCTTTGCAACTAACCTTGCCTTGTACCTGGCTATAGATCCATCAACATTCTTCTTTATCTTGAATATCCACTTGCAACCAATAGGAGTTCTTCCTGCAGGCAGCTCAACAACAGACCAAGTTTTGTTAGTTTGAAGAGCAAAATACTCATCATCTACAGCTGCTTTCCAATGAGGACATTGTATAGCTTGATGAATGGATTTTGGTTCTTCAAAGTGAAGACTCTCTTGATCATCTACTGTTGCAAGAAGAGATTGAATATAGGGATGCTGATTTGCTTTAGACTTTACCCCGGTTTGCATTGGATGACAGTTTTTAATAGGAGATGATAACGAAGTGTCTATAGGAACAGATGAAATAATAGGAGGGTTAGAACTAACATTAGTAGACTCTATAGGAACAAGTTGATCATTGCTTAATCTATAAGAAACTATATGAGGTGAAGAAGTAGGAGAAACAACCTGATTATCTTACAACATACTGTTATTTGGAACAGAGTTATGCGAAGAAGAATGCTCATTTGATAGACCCGGAGAATTAGCAGAATCTGGTAATGGATATTGACGATTTGATGATGATGAAGTTTGACGAATAACAGATGGAGGGGTTATATCCTGCACATGAGCATGTCCCAATCAATGATTGTCTACCTGAATATCAGGTAAGTTAAAATGAGAATCACAGGGTAAAAAGAAAGGTTTGGATGTGTAATTCTGAGTTGGTAAAGATGAGGTAAAAAAAACTACATTTTGTGTGTGAAAATGGAAATGTTTGTTCATGAAACACAACATTTCTAGTTGTATATACTCTACCTGAAGAGGATAGGCACTTGTAGCCATGGTATTTAGAACAATAACGTAGAAACACACATGGTTCTGATCTAAACGCAAGTGTATGTTTGTTATATTGATGAAGATGAGGAAAACATAAGTAACAACTTCTGATGCGGTGACATTTTTGATAAGCTGTAAGATGGCATTCTATTTATTAAGAAAGAAGCTGTAAAGAATGCGTCAGACCAGTAATGTAAAGGAACAGACGACTGAGCTAACAATGTTAATCCCAGTTCTACAATATGTCTGTGTTTGCGCTCAACTATTCCATTTTGTTCTGATGAATAAGGACATGTAATTCTATGATCTATACCAAGATGAGACAGATATGTAGACATAAAACGGAACTCACCACCTCCATCAGATTGCACTGCCTTGAGAGAGTGACCCAGTTGTTTTTCAGCTAGCTTATGAAACTCTACAAAACATTGAGCTGGATCAGACTTGTTCTTCAAAAAATAAATCCAATTGTATCTGCTAAATGCATCTACTATACTGAGATAGTAATTGTGTCCATTTGAAGAGCATGTTGTTGGTCCCCAGAGATCTACCTGCACTAGCTCTAAAGGATGATTATATACAGTATCCGATAAATGAAATGGAAGCTTCTTACTTTTGCCGATTGCACATGCTTCACATTGCTTGTATATGTGATTTGTAGGCTAATTGTGCAGTCTTACAAAACTGACAAGAATCTTGTTTGACGGGTAACCCAGACGCATGTGCCACAATTGAGACTCCTTTCCTGTTTCTAAAGTAGACAAAAAAACACTCAAGATCTATGTTTCCAATGGGATCAAAGGTTATAGTTGCAGATTTCTCCTTTATAGTGTCAATTTGAATAGAAATGAAATCATTTTTCTTTATTTCTGTAACAGAAGGAGAACTACATGATATCTCAAAAGTATTACTAGAGTCCTTACTATCTGATATAGCTGGAACAACCACAGTATCAAACTTATTACACATTGAATTATTAGACATTTCAGACACAAATCCAGAACTAGAATTCACACACTGACATCTTTTAATCTTTGACAGATCAAGTTTATACAGACCCGAGCTTTCATAGCCACGCAGCAGTTCATTGTGAGATTTTTCATCACGAACAGAGCAATATCCAGCATGAAACTCAAAGTAAACAGCATTATCCCTGGCGAACTGAGATACAGACAGAAGATTGTTAGTAACAGATGGAGTATATAGCATATTGTGAAGTAATAATTTTCGAGAGCCATCACTATTAACAGTATTAACAGTAGGGACTTTAGCATAACCAATGGCCGAGATGTTTAAAGTTGAACCATTACCCACTGTCACTTTACCTTGACCATTGTAAGGTATACATGTATTGAATGATGAAGAAGAGGCATTCGTCAAATGGTTTGTAGCTCCTGAATCAACAAACCAATTTGCATCCTGATGATTGTATAGAGATGCTGATGCAGTATGAGCGTGAGGATTGTGGACAACAGATTGAGCGTCCATATTGTTTCCAGCAATTGAACTTGCTACAGATGGTGTGTATGGAGTACCAGGTATGGAATTGTATGTAGGTTGAATATATTGATTTGGTACTATAGGGTGAGAATACTGAAAGACTGATGAATTGTATGGAGGAATATGAGAAACGAGAGCTATATTGTAAGAGTGCATTGGAAGAACAGATGGAAGATTGTAATTCACAGACGAACTAAGAGGCATAGTATACACTTGAGGAGAAAAAGTTTGAGAAGAAGGAGCCTGATAACTGAAAGGCATTGGAGATGGCTGACAGGGCTGAGGAGGCTGGGTCTGATTGTGAAAATTTCATGACACGTGACTTTGATTGCTTGAATTATCTTCTGCATCATCCCACTGTGTTGAGCACAGATTGACATTTGGTGCTTGTGAATTTCCAGGATCAGTAACTCCTGTAAAGTTAACGTTGAATCTGTGGTAACACCTGTGGAAAAGGTGACCATTGTTGACAGAGGATTCTTTGCGCAAGGATGAAATCACAGAGTGCAGAACCGAAGAAGCTCTGATACCATGTCAAGATTATAGAACTAATAGAAGAAGAAATGAAAATCAGAAAGACTTACAGAGGAAGCAACCAACTGATTCAATAGAATTTCATTTCAAGGTAGGTAATTCGTTACACCTCATCTGTATATATACTGTATTAGAACTCGATATTTACAGCTAAGTCCTCAGCATATTTGCACAATGATCCTCAGTCTATTCTTACATCCTAACAACATTCTTACCACAATCGAACCTAACTACAACAAACCTACCAAAAAATGAAATTCCTACAAGAATCGAACCACAGTCGAAGAACAAACGACACAAATAGTGGAAGAACATATGCTACAAACAGGAGACCTACACCAAAATAAAACAGTAAAGCGTGTACCTGAAGATGTTCTTCGCCTGTTGAAGCGTCACCGAACGGAAGTGCAGTGCGACCGAATGGAACAAGGAAACAACAACCGATAGAGAGAACTAAAAAAAACGACTTGAAAATGTACGTGATATTGTTCTTCGTTCGGAGGGGTTAATTACTTAATTGGTTACACGTGTTTGACCATTGTTCAGAATGGTTACATATGTTTCAAAATGTGATTAATTGGTTTTGCTATGTGACTAATTGGTTTTTCTACTGTTCATCGCCAAAAATCACCGTTAACTCACTTTCTAACATATGAAATGACAATATTACCCCTCTTTAACTAGCTTATTAACCATAAACCCTATGATTCACTCAAAGAACATGAAGAACACTGAAGTCTAAAATCGAAGGGGAGTTCGTCAATGCTGTCATCGATACTGCGCTGAAATCGTATGCTAGAGAAGGTAGGTTTCCAGATTTGGGTAGCGACTGGTTTGTGAACTCTGATTCTCCAGACCTGTGTTGGGATGAGATCGAGCTGCGACTTAAACTTCTCGACCAGAACCGAAACTGACCAATTTATGTTAACTCAAAATTTGTCGTAAAAATCGGATTTTGGAGATTTGTAGTGGAGGAAGCTCTCTCCTGGCGCCTAACATGCAGTTTAGAAGCATTCTCGAGGGCCTCAATTCATCTGTATTCATTTCCTTCACAAATGGATTTTCTTGCAACAGGCGAAATTCTCTGGGTTTTGTTGATTTCTAGGTTGTCGATTGGTCGAAGTTTCTGTTGTTTGATTGTGGTGTATTAGATGGTATCAACTTCTAATTCGTTGAATTCTTTGTCCGGGTTTGGTTAATTTGGTCACAGAAGAGTGAAGTTGCTGGGAGTTATTCTGTGAGATCTAGGTTTTGAAATTTATTTGAATTACGTGATTTAGTTGGCCAATCTTATTGACATAGGTGGAGTTGAAATCTGCTCTTTGGCTGGGTCGTCTATTGCTTCTAGATTCGTTTAGGATCAGAATCTGATGTCTTAATGACGAAAACTTGGACGAACGAGGTTATGGGTAGTTATTCTGAAGATGAGAATAATGATATCTACTATGAGTCTTGTGAGGAGGGATCCTCTGATTTTGAGAAAACGTTATCTTCCGTTCGTGTCAGACATTCCTCTTTTCCAAGGAATGTCATGGGCGCGAACGTGGAAGGCTTTACATGGTTTTCCACTATTTAGGCATTCTGCCTTAACAGAGTTACATGTTAGTCCTTCTGTAGCAAGATCGAAATCTTGCTTCCCTGTTCTCCCTCTTGAATTGAGTGCATTTAACTTTTTGATTCCCCCATCGATAACGGTAGCCTCCTCTAGAAAGGCATTCCAGCTTCAGAGGCAGGTGAGCCGGGTCAGGAATGAGTTTGACTACTGGGATGGGATCAGATCCAACTCGAAGCACTCCACCACGAAGTTGAGTCTTTGGGTTGGATAAGCAGTAGAGATAGGAATTGCTATATGTAGGGTCGGCTTTCAAGACAGAGATGCACTACTCCATCTAGAGAAGGGCTTTCCCTTGTGGGTAAAGAGATGGTCAAGATCGAGGATTTGCTAGCAAGATGCAAAGATGTGATCCCATAAGAACTTGACTTATCCCACCCTCTCGACACACTTTCATCGAACTTCAGGGTTACGCTGATAACTGCCATATTCGCACTAAGAAAGTATGTGTTCCGCGCTGTTTTATGTTTGTCGATAGGCAATCAGTTACTACGGATGGAGTGAAGGTTTGTGCACTGTGACCATTTAAGTAATTAACCCTCGTTCGGAGACGTGCTGGAAGTCTTCTCATCAAAAGGGAAGGAAGTGACACAATAATGAAGGAGAAGCTGTGAAAGAATGAAAGAATGGTAGTTTGGCCAATAGGGAAAATAAGTGAGGGTAGTTTCGTCATTTGACCTCGTATTCCTTATTTAGGGTGTGATGGGCTTAGAAAATCCGAGTTTTTTTGCGTGGAATGTCTAGCACTAGCCTTCTAGGATTCCATAAGCCAATATTTTTCAATTCCGCGAAAAGAACAACTTCATACAGAATCCGTAAGCCCTATTCCATTTCTATTCCGCGAAAAAAATATGATGATATATTGCACACATCTTCCCATGTATTGTTAGATACAAACTTGTTTAATATGCAGTTGTTGCATAAGTAGCGTGAACTAAACAACTATTAATAGGTAAAAAGACATTACAATTAATTAGTTTTTATAAATATAAATTTATAACAAATTAGAGCTAATAATTAATTCAAATATTGAAAAATCAGATAAGAAAAGAAAATCTTAAATATAGTTAATCATGAAAAAAAAAACTATCAAAATACTAACATAGTAATGAATATAAATATATCCTTTTTTACTCATTGAAATGGTAAACAGAACTAAAAATTATATATATATTTTTTATTTTTAACTTTATCGTGGTTCATGATTCAAGATTTTATTTTATTATCAATCATATAACAATGGTTCTTCAAGTTTTTGTATTATTTGATCACAACTATAACATTAACCCGAATAGAGAAGATAAATCTTATAGTTATATTATCAATGAATGATGTGTTCTATTTATATAATTTAGATGTATTGTATTTTGTATTTTTTTTTTATAGGATCCAGTTGATTAGATTTGGTGTGACCCTTAAGTTTGATTTATGTAGTTGGATTGTACCATAGAAAACTTCGTGCAATCAAAAACACATTTATGTTTCAGAATTTGGCCTAATGGTGCTTTTATTGATTTTCTGTTAATTGTTTTCGTTAATTGGTCAGAGGATTAACATAAAATGTGATAAATCAGCGCAATGGTAGTTTTACATTAACATCACATAGATATATAATAATTATTTAAAATAAATTCGGTTAAAAATCACAAATAATTCTAAAAATCTTTTAATAACTCTAAAAATGTTTTAAAAAAAGGGTTAATAACTGATAATTAGCTCACAAAATAATTAAGTTTTGAAAATTAGAGAAAATGAAAATATGTAAAAACACTAAAATTCATAAAACAATTTATAGATCTTATAAAAAACAATTGTTATCTAAAAAACAAATTTTAATTTTTAATAAACAGTCAAGGGTTCAACCCTTAACCAAATTAGACCTAGTTATGATTATAGTCTAGAGTGAGTTAGACATAAACCATGGCGCCCAATCATTTGTCCCCCAAGGGTTAGTCCGACCATGATCCTTCAAATCGAATTGACTCACTCAGTAAGGATGTTAATGGTATGGGCAAACAGGGTTCGTCTAATCTCATTCTCGCACCGCGGATTAGGTATTGTCTACTAACCTGCACCATGAATGTGGCTGGCCAAGTGGCTTATCAACTATTGCAGTGCGGTGCATCATGATTTTTTTATAACTAAATATAGGATTTATTTTTTATTAATAAAAATATTAAGGATTAATATGTAATATTTACCAAGTTAATTCATATAGTATGAGTTAATTGCGTACATATAGTATGAATTAATATTTTATTAAGATAAAATAAGTCCTATATTTTTATAAAATTATATAGATTCATAATGGTGCGGGTTCCTAGACGCCTTAGAAAAGAAGGGCAGGTTCCAAAAGAACCTGAAACGAGTTGACTTCCCTCTCATAGGCTTTGTTGGCAGAACAGTGTACCTGCTTGGGGCCTTCACCTTACCCGTGGTCTTGGGCGAAGGATGGAAGAACATTCAGGCGTCGGTCGCCTTTATAGTAGTGGAAGCCCCAACCTTGTACAACGCTATCTTGAGGAGGACCACAATCAACCCTAATAAAATTGTGGCCTCTACAGTCCATCAAAAGATGAATTTTCCAACACCCAACGATATTGGAAGAAGTCTTGGGTGATCAGCCATCTTCGATGATAGGAATCTCAAAATGTAATGAAAAAACAGAAAGAAGACTTACTTGATTGTGAAGAAAACAAATCATTCATTTCTTCAAGTTAGTTAAATCCGGTATACATCATCTCTATTTATAGACATGAAGAATAGAAAATTACATCTCGGTCCTCTGATATTTGCAGATCAGTCCTTCATCTATATGTAATCATACATGTATCCTAACATTCCCCAATCAAGATCCAACTTCTTGATTCAATTTCACGCTCTTTGTTTTTTTTTTCCCGAGATTGAAGTCAGAATTTGTAGAATTTGCAGTTGCACAGAAAACTCGCAAACCTGCAACCTGCAATCAAGAAAGGATACTACTGCAAGCTATATCTCAGCCTATACACGTCAATAGCAGCATATACACTGAGATTAACAACTATCCCATTTACCACTTAGATCTCATACAAGAGAAATGCACTCAAATCATATGGCTACAGCTTTCTCATCATATCCTCAACAATCTTTCCTTCCATATAATGACAGCATTACTTTACTTATCATGTATATCCAAGCATATATGCAGGTAGATCATTCTCAGTATATCTCAATCATGCTCTTTATCCCATAGTAGTACAATCACATTTTCCAGACAAACACCCATCGAATACACCACAGTTACTCAATGGATTTTATAACCAGAAGCATATCATTTCAGTCTAAGGCATGCACTTCATGATCATCTGCTTACTGTCCTCATCATAAATCATCATCAGAATCATGAATTCTTCCTTTTTTTTTTTCATCCCGAGCCAGATACAGCTCTGATTTTTTTCTTGATTGAATACACTCCATTTTCTTTATTGACAGAAGGGTTTTTGCCCTTATCTTATCAACACTGGCTGACGGGTTTGAGCCCATTTCTTTTCTTCCTCAAGAGATATTGCAAAGTATCTTAACGTTTTCTTTGACAATATACTCTGTTTTTGGAATCAAACCAGGTTTTATGCCAACATAACACTTTTTTTTCTTGATGATGATGAACAGAATGGACAGTAACAGACTATCAAACATCACACAACCTTTCAACAGAAAACGAATAGCAAACTAGTAGACAACCCACATGAGCAGCAATGCTGAAATTCAGATGAAACATTTGAACAAAGAAGATGTGAATACTACAAAGTGATAATATCATGACATTGAATACCAATAACATTCTACATGACATATACCAGAATATACACAGAACAGATAAGTGTGCAGCATACCATGAAAGAACAGCATGTCAAAGTTATAAAGAAAACCAAGCCATGCTAATTAAAATACATCCCTCCTGATGATGACTAAGTTATGTAGGATATTTCTCAACCTAAGCATATAACGCATATTGAACTGGCATAGACAGAGAATATAGAATCATACAGCATACCCTTCCAGAGAGCAGACCAGCACAGATTTGTCATTGTCCACCTCTGAAACAGAAAAAACTCCAAGTTTCTTCCTGCAAGGAACAAAGAGCTTCTCAGTTAAAGGTTTTGTCAGTATGTCTGCAACTTGTTCAGAAGATGGCACAAAGTTAACTATAACATGGCCCGAATTGACTTTCTCCCTAACAAAAAACATATCGATCTCAACATGTTTCATTTTTGAGTGCTGAATAGGATTTTCCGTAATAGCAGCAGCACTTGTGCTGTCTGTCCACACCGTAGGAATCGAGGATAGTTAAAGTTCCATTTCCAAAAGCAGAGATTTCACCCACATGAGTTCACATACAACATTTGCAATCGCCCTAAACTCAGCTTCCGCACTTGACCTTGCCACTACAGACTGTTTCTTTGAGCTCCAAATGATTGGATTACCATTCAGTAACAGATAATGTCCTGATATAGACTTCCTATCTGATATGTCTCCACCCCAATCTGCATTCGTGTAAGACGTTAACGAAATATCATTAACAGGAAATGAATTGTTGCGAAACATGATACCATGATCTAAGGTTCCCTTCAAATACCGAACCACATGTAACACAGCCTTCCAATGACCATGAGATGGAGTCTGCATATACTGGCTGAGCTTGTTAACAGCAAAGTTGATATCTGGCCTCGTGACACAGATATGTTGCAACGCCCCAATTGTACTCCTATATAAAGTCACATCATCAAAACTTTCCGCACATGTAACAACACCTGTTTTTGATAAGCAAGTGCCAGTCATTGGTGTTGGAAACACAGTAGCATCAGTTAATCCTAACCGAAGTATCAAGTCTTGAACATATTTCTTTTGATTTAATAACAAAAATTCATCTGTAGCTATTACCTCCATGCCCAAGAAGTAGCTAATGCTCCCTAGATCCTTAAGTTTGAACTCAGAATTAATCAACTGTATTACCTTAGCAACCTCAGACTGAGATGGACCTGTCACAACTATATCGTCTACATAAACTAACAAGAAAATAGAACCTTCATTAGTATGCTTTATGAAAAGGCAACTATCGGCTACAGACGCTTGAAACTGCAAGATTTTCAAAAGGAAGCATCTAAGCTTTTCAAACCAAGCTCTAGGAGCTTGTTTTAAACCATACAAAGCTTTTGTCAACCTGCAAACAAGAGGAGTATCAGAATTGGTTTTGACTTCAAAACCGGGCGGCTGCACCATATAAACTTCCTCCGTTAACTCACCATGTAAAAACGCATTGTTAATATCTATTTGTCTTAGATTCCACTTATGTGATAAAGCCAAAGATAAAACAATCCTAACAGTTGCAGATTTAACTACAGGACTAAATGTTTCTTGAAAATCAAAACCTGGTTTTTGGGAGAATCCTTTAGCAACTAACCTCGCTTTATAGCTAGCAATCGATCCATCAGCATGTCTCTTGATCTTGAACAACCATTTGCATCCAATTGGAGTCCTGCCTGGAGGAAGATCAACAACAGACCAAGTGTTGTTTTGCTGAAGTGTCGAGTACTCTTCATCAATCGCAGCCTTCCAGTGAGGACTTCGAAGAGCCTGATGAACAGATTTAGGTTCCTCCTGAAGCAATGCATCAAAATCATCAGCAGAAGTAAGTAAGGCATGAAGAGAAGTAGGCTGACCAGTCTGAGACTGAGTTTTAGACCTTGTCATCATAGAATGAATATTGTTAGACTTGGCCAATGAATGAGAGGATGAAGTAACAGAATCAGATACATTCGAAAAAACAGGAACTAGAGAAAAGTTTCTTAGCATATATGTAATCGTAGGAATAGGTTCAGTTGGAGATTCAGCTGTAGGCGCAGCTGCAGAAGAAGTAATAGAATCATCATGAATCTATCGAACAGAACTATCTACAAGAATTGGATTTGAGCAGTCAGAGGCATGCAAAGGCTGATCAGTGGAAATAGGAACTGCAAGAGAAGAAGAAACAGCATTAGGAGCAGAGATAACAGGTGAAGTTGTTGATGAATTCCTAGTAGTAGTAGGAGGTGTAATTTCAGGAAATGACGCAGCACCAAGACCAGAACCAGATCCAGTGCCTACATCCTGAATATCAGAATCAACAAACTTAGAATCACATGGAATGAAAAACGGAAGTGAAGTGTAATTCTGAGTTGGATGAGATGAGATGCTGAAACTACCTTTCTTATCCGCAAATGGAAAGACCTGCTCATGAAAAACTACATTCCTAGTAGTGTATACTCTACCCGTAGCAGAAAGACATTTGTAACCATGATATTTGGAGCAATACCCCCAAAACACACACGGTTCAGATCTCATAGCTAATTTGTGTTTGTTGTATGGTCTTAAATGAGGAAAACACAAACATCCAAACACTCTAAGAAACACATAATCTGGAGAAACTTTAAACAGCTTTTCATGAGGAGATAATTTGGACAAGCTATAGGATGGTAACCTGTTAATGAGGAAGGTGGCTGTGAAGAATGCATCGGACCAGTAATGCAACGGAACAGAAGCTTGAGCAAGGAGAGTTAGACCCAGTTCAACGATGTGTCGATGCTTTCTCTCCACAATGCCGTTCTGTTCAGACGAATATGGACATGTGATCCTGTGCAAAATGCCAAATGAAGACAGGTATGATGACATGAAGGCGAATTCACCCCCCCCATCGGTCTGAACTGCTGTAAGTGAATGCCCGAGTTGTTTTTCCGCAAGCTTGTGAAACTCTACAAAACACTTGGAAGCATCACTCTTCTGTTTTAAAAAATAAATCCAGGTGTACCTGCTAAACACATCCACAATACTCATGTAGTATCTGTGTCTATTGGATGCACAGGCTGAAGGTCCCCACAAATCTACCTATACAAGCTCAAGAGGATGAGAGTAAACCGTCGATGATGAGTGAAAAGGCTGTTTCTTACTCTTCCCAACAGCACATGCTGAGCATTGTAAAGCTGAATGAGACACAGGATGATTATGAATTCGTAAGAAATTTAACAGAATTTTATTAGATGGATGTCCTAGTCTCATGTGCCACAGATGTGCAGAATCATTTATGTTCAGAGTAGATACAAAGCATTCAAATTCTTTGTTATCAATAGGATCACAGCATATGACAGCCGAGTTGGAATTATCAGAAGCAGAATCAATACGAATTGAAATGGTGTTGCATTCTTCTGAATCAGAACAGATAGTATCAGAAATGGTGTTGCATTTTACAGAATCGGAACAGAGAGAATCAGTATCATACTCAACATAACCAGTTTTATTCATGCAGATCATCATTTTATCACAAGATGTTTTATTACAATCAAATAAGGGCGAATTATCAGCAACATAGACTCTATATGCTAAACCAGAGGCACAACTACCAGACTTAACAGACGAATACCTATTTAATTTGGACAGATCCAGTTTGTAAAGATCTGAACTTTCATGACCCCGTAACAATACTTCACTAGATTGAGAATCCCTAATGATGCAATGAGACACATGAAACTCGAAGAAGACGTTGTTATTCCTTGCGAACTGAGACACAGATAACAAATTTTTACTTATGGATGGAGTATATAACATATTATGTAAAACTAAAGGTCTAGAATAAAAGCCATTTGAATTTAAAGCAGCAGGTATAACACCAGAACCTATAGCTGATATATCTAAGGATGAACCATTACCTACTGTTACTTTACCTTGGTCATTATACGGAAGACAAGCATTGTATAAAGAAGGGACAGCATTGGTTAAATGATTCGTTGCACCTGAATCCGGAATCCAGCTCGAATCATTTTGAACCACAGGGGCAATTGACGCCATATGTGCTTGAGCATTGCTCAAGACAGACTGTTTGTCCACATTTGATTGACTAAAGCTTGCCACTGATGGAGCATACGGTGATGAAGGAAACAAGTTATGTGAAGGAAGCTGAAACTGATGAAACTGAGGTGAATGTATAGGCATGTGATATGGTGCATACGCCATGGGCGAATACAGCATAGGTGATGATAAAGGAGGCACAAAAGCTTGAGAAACAGAGTTGTTGTTGAAGTGCTGTGTTTGCTGAGGTTGACTGTAATAAGATTGTGGCATTGGTGCTGATGGAAAGGATGGAGCTGTATGACCTGTCGGAGCTGCAGAATAAGATGGCTGAGATGAACCTGTCTCACAAGGATCATCCCACTGAGCAGACGCTATATTGACAGATGGAGAGTTTGAGCTTCCTGGATCAGTTACACCGGTGAAGTTCACATTAAACAGGTGATAGCAGCGGTGGACAAGGTGTCCAAACTTTCCACACAGCTGACATTGTGGTCTATTACTTCCATAACCTCTTCCTCTACCCCTACCTCTGCCATTATTGAACTGCTGAGGTTGAGTAGATGAAGGCAACATCTGTGACTGAAAACTATTTTCAACCATATTCGACGAAGTTGGATTACCAGTCATAGTACCAGTTTTCACATCATCAGCCAAAGATCTATCAGAATTCGATTTCATTACTGCAGATGAACCATTACTTACAGCCACATTAGCCGTGACATTAGTATCAAACAGCAAATCTACTTGCCTAGCCTCCGCATCCAATAAAACCGAACTAGTAGAGGCAATGTCATAGGGATTACGGCTAGCATGGATGACAGATACAACGCTATCAAACTGACCTTTGACACCATTGAGTATTATAGATATCTGCTGCATTTCCTCAATCGGATGTCCACAACTTGCAAGACTGTCACAGGCCGATTGAATGCAGGTTAGATAGTCGTGCATGCTCTGTTGAGGCATCTTTCGAACTTTCAACCTGTCATATAGGTGCATGATCCTGGTTGTGGATGAGGAAGAGAATTCTCTATGCAATTTCTGTCAAATCGATGCAACAGACATGCAGCCTATCAACCCACGACTTACCTGAGATGACACAGATGCAAGCATCCATGATGCAAGGGAGCTGTCTTTCTGCACATACTTGAGATAATCCGGATTAGGTTCGTCTTCTCCATCAGGACCTTGGATGCGTGGCTGAATTGTATTGTTTCCATACAAGTGTGACTCCAAATTGTAGCCACGAATAGCTAGGAGAACCTGCTGACGCCAAGATTGAAAGTTCTCCTCCCCTTCCAATTGGCATACCTTTTTATTGAAAAATGAAGCAGATATATCTTCCATTGCTTTTATCACAAACAGATAATCAACAGAATATAGAATTCTCACAGAATTGCAGCAATACAGACTTCACGGAATCACAGAATCACAGGAATCAATCCAGAGATTAAAACTTCACAGAATCGCAGCAAGACAGGCAGAGTCTCAGCTAGAACAGAATCGCAACACGCGGAACACGGGATAGAAAGAATACGACTTGAGCAGGCCACCGAATCACAGCAGCTCTGATACCATGATAGGAATCTCAAAATGTAATGAACAAACAGAAAGAAGACTTACTTGATTGTGAAGAAAACAAATCATTCATTTCTTCAAGTTAGTTAAATCTGGTATACATCGTCTCTATTTATAGACATGAAGAATAGAAAATTACATCTCGGTCCTCTGATATTTGCAGATCAGTCCTTCATCTATATGTAATCATACATATATCCTAACATTCGACGCTAATTGTCTTCGCACGATGCACCAAAGGGAGTCTCTGGCCATCGAAACAGAAGTTGACCAGCGTGAGGATAAAGCTCGATCTGCACCAGTAGAAGAGCTAGTTGAGGTAGAGATAGATGGTCCAGACAGGAATATGTGCATCGGGGCCACCTTGCCTGAAGAACATAAAGACACCTTAACCTCTCTCTTGAAGAAATTCAAGGTGAGCAATTTACCCATTTGGACCCGGAACCTATCCGGAACCGACACTTAGGGTAGGTTCCGGGTAGAATCCAAGAACATATTTATTAAGTTTCGGTTCTAATATTCGGGTACCCTAAACTAATCGGAACTGAAACCGTAATTTGTTTTACCTATAATAGAATTTACCGCTGATTGTTACTTTCCTAGACTACAAGCTGAGGCTGAGCTGCTTTCTAGTTTCCACTCCTGCACCGCTAATGAAATGTTCTTCTATCGATGAAATGTTCCACGACGATGTTCCACTGCTGCCCACTGCGATCTGTTCTCACTATTGCTTTCCAATTCTTGTTTGAGAGCGGCCTCCAAGATAATGTGACCTCCATAGTTTGACAATATGTCTGAAGCGTGATTTCCTCTTAGGGTACCCGAAACCGTTTGTACAAACAGGTTCCGGTTCTAAAATTAAATGGGTAGGTTCTAGTTCCAAATTTAAATACCTTATATTATACTGGGTAGGTTCCGGAAACCCCTAAAATTACAGGGTACCCAAAATCACTCACCTCTAGAAGAAATTTAAGGAACTGCCCACCTGGAAGCTAAGTGACATGTCAGGGATTAGTACATACATCATTTCTCATGAGCTACGAATAGACCCGTCCATCCGACCCATTGCTCAAAATAGGAGGTCGTTCGGGTCCTACAAGTGTTTGGCGATCAAACTCGAGGTTGGGAGACTGCTCGACGCCAAATTCATAAGGCTTGTACGCTTTCAGAGTGGGGTTTCCAACCCGGTGCTGGTGAAAAAAACGAACGGAAAGTGGCGCATGTGCGTGGATTTTCCAGACTTGAATAAGGCGCGCCCTAAGGACTTATACCCCCTATCGCGGATCGATCAACTGGTGGATGCAACCTCTGGTCATGAAATGTTGAGTTGCATGGATGCATATTACGTTTATAATAAAATCTGAATCCACTCGAACAACGAAGCACACATAATCGTTTACGCAGACGATGATATCTTTTTCTATAGAGTAATGCCTCTGTTCAAGGAAATGTTGGGAAGGAACATGGAGACTTATGTGGATGATATGCTCGTAAAGTTTGTCAAGGGAAGCCCTCACACGACATATCTTCGGGAAGCTTTTGAATGCATGTGAAGGCACAACTCCCGCCTAAACTCAACGAAATGCTCTTTTGGAGTAAAGTCTAGGAAATTGTTGGGTTTCATGGCCAGTGAAAGAGGAATCGAGGTGAATCCTGGAAAGGTTAAGGCCATAGAAGAGATGAACTCCTCGCCTTTCCATAAGGAAGTCCAAAGTCTGAATGGTCGCTTGGACGCATTGAACCACTTCCTGTTAAAGGCGAGCGACATGTCGCTTCCTTTCTTCTAGACTCTTAGAGCCAACCGCAAGTTTGAGTGGACCCCAGAGTGTGAAATAACTTTTCAATCACTCAAGCAGCACCTGCAGTCAATCCCGGCGTTGGCCAAGCCTGTTCCCGATGAACCACTTTTCCTTTATTTAAGTGTTAGTAGGGTAGCAACAAGTGCAGTCTTAGTCAGAGAATAGGGGCGATAATCAATGTCCGGTCTATTTTTTAAGCAAACTTTTCAATGCGCCCGAAATGAAATATATCTAGATTGAAAGTATCTTTATGTTTTAGACGAATTGAGAAAGAACTTGATAGAAAAATGATGAAGAACACGGTTGCTTGAACTTGAAGCATTGGAATCTTGAGAAGAAGAAACAGAATTCTGTTATAACAGAAACAGAGAAATGATTTCACATTGATAGAAGAAGGTAAGGTTTTACAATTCTATCACTATGTATTTATAGTCTAAACTAGATACAAGTCGAAGACAATCTGAAAAACTCAAGACTATTCAAGAAGCTTAGACTAACAAACACATAAAGATACATAAGAACATACGGATTAAACTAATACATTTTCATAAGTCCTAACATTCTCTATCAAATATCTTTCTTAAGTGACTCTTGATTCACAGCTTGATTCCAATGTGGAGATTGAAGAGCTGCATGAATAGATGTTGGCTCTGATCCTGCTGAGTCTACTTCCATTTCACTAGTTGCTGTTAACGTTGAAAACTGATAAGACTGTGCAGCAACACTCTTCGATCTGGTTATCATAGGATGAACATTCTTCAACTGATCAGATGAACCTATAGGCATTGAACCAGAATTACTAATATCTGCTACTGAAAACCTTGCTACCTCAACTAGCTCATTGTTAGAACAAGGAACATATCTTATAATCGAACCATCTTGAATTACCGAATCAGAGACAGGCAATACAGAGATAGATTGATCAGAAATATCCCTAGGTGAAACCTTATTAGAGAAATAGGAATATCATGTGAAACAGCAGTAGGAGAACCACCTGTTGAGCCTCCTGAAAGTGCAGAAACATATGTATTATGTGAAGGCAAAGGATAGGAAGGAGATATAGAACACCTGTCTGAAAAAAATTATCAACACAACCAAAAGGTAAGAAGAAAGGCTCACTTGTATAGGTGATCTTAGGTGCAGCAGATAGCATGAACTTACCCTTCTTATCAGCAAATGGATACTCATCCTCATGAAATCTAACATGTCTTGATATGTACAATTTTCCATTACTATCTAAGCATTTGTATCCATGTTGCTGAGAGCAGCACCCAAGAAAGACACAGGGTGTAGAGCGATAATCCAACTTACGTTTATTAAATGGTCTAGTAAATAGAAAACACAAACAGCCGAACACTCTAAGTATTGAATAGTCAGGAATCTTACCAAACAACTTCTCATGGGGAGAGATATGATCAATAACTTGAGTAGGCAGCCTATTAATGAGAAATACAACAGTTTAGAACGAATCACTCCAGTATTGCATCAGTAGGCTGGCTTGATACATGAGTGTGAGACCCATTTCAACAATGTGTCTATGTCTTCTTTCGACTATTCCATTTTGCTGAGATGTATATGGACAAGTGACCCTGTGAGAAATACCATGCTGAGCAAAATATGAAGATAAAGACTTAAACTCTCCACCCCCATCAGTTTGAACTGATTTCAAAGAAAATGACAGCTGCCTTTCGGCCAATTTGTGAAATTGAATGAACAGATTTGCAGCTTCACTTTTCTGATTTAGAAAATAAATCCAGGTATAACGAGAGTGAACATCAATAACACTCATATAATACCTCGTACCATTTGAAGCAACAGGAGCAGGTGGGGATAAATCAACTTCTACTAGTAGAAGAGGTTTAGATTATACTGTGGTCGAATTTGACATTCACTAATGCTAGAAATAGAGTTTTTATTACATTTATTCGAACTAAAGCTACTGAAATCTAACTTGTATAGGCCTCCCTTTTCTTCTCCTTGGAGCAGGACTTCATGAGTACTTGAATCACGAACAAGACAGTGTGAAGGATGAAATTCAAAGTAAACACCATTATCCCTGGAAAACTGCGAAACAGAGACTAAGTTTTTGGTGATTTCAGGTGTATAAAGCAGATTGTTGAGATATAAAGGTTTGGAATGAGTATTAATAACAGAAGTACCAATGCTTGAAATATGTAAATGTGATCCGCTACCAACTTGAACTGTACCTGCTTCCTTATACTGCTCAGCTCCTTGAGGTGGTTGTCCATTCGTAAGGTGATTAGTTGCTCCTAAATCAGGATACCATGCTTGATCACTTCGGCCTGATTGAGGAGTAGGAAGAGACACATAATTGACTTGAGGATTGAAACTTGTCTCTTGCATAAATCCTGAATAAGGAGAAAGATTTCCAGCATATCCAGGCATCATTCCATAAGGAAGCATGAATGGATACTGAGGATAAGGAGGAGCTGTTGCTGTTGGCATATAAACAGGATGAGAAGTCACAGATGGATGAGATACAACCATAGGATTGGACAAAGTGTTCACTGGAGGAACTGCATCTACAGAATAATTCCAAGAAGTTTGACACAAGTTCGCAGTCATCTGAACATTCGAATTGTTAGACGATGTAACTCCATGAAAATTTACATCGAATCTTTTATAACATCTATTGACCAAATGGCCAATCTTCCCACAGAGTTGACATTGAGGCTGATTGCCTCCCCCACTTCCTCTTCCACCAGCTCCTCTTCCTCTATCAAACATAGGAGGAGGTGGTTGACTCTGAATGTTCTTCTGTTGATGACTGATTGAATCTGGCTTATACTCAGTGACATTGTTTGAAGAATTGTTATTAACAAACTCTTCAGAACTGTGTATCATAGCTTGAGGCATCAAGCTTGGGTCAAACAGCTGATCACGAATCCTGTCTCGGCATCAGGTAAGACTGAGCTAACAGAGGCCAAGTCATAGGGATTTCGACTAGCATGTATCACTGAAATTACATTATCAAACTGTCCTTTTACTCCATCAAGAATTATCGAGATTTGATGCATTTCATCTATTGGATGACCACAGCTTGCTAGGCTATCGCATGTAGACTGAATATCTGCTAGGTAATCTCTAACAGATTGTGTAATTAGTTTTCTGGTTTTTAACCTACCAAATAGACTCATCACACGAGTTGTAGATGATGATGAGAACATTTGATGAAGTTTCGACCAGATTGCATTAACAGTCATGCAGCCTAGCAGATATCTATTAACTTGCGGACATATATACACGAGCAACCAGGAAGCTAAAGATCTATCACGTTGTTGATACTTAGCAAAAGCAGGATTAGGAATGTTGTCACCATTTTCATTCGTGATGTGTGCAGGAACAACTTGAATTCCATATAAATGTAATTCCAAATCAAATCCACGAACAGCAAGCAATACCTGCTGTTTCCATGACTGGAAATTGTCATCTCCAATGAGTTGACATACCTTCTTGTTTGAGAAGGCAGGTAGCAGAATATCCTCCATAACCAGAAGTCGACAGCAAAGCATAACTGACCCTGATCTCCAGTTGATAGAATCGCGGCGAAAAGATGAACTATGTGTTGAATTCCTCATATTCGTATAGCTCTGATACCATTTTAGACGAATTGAGAAAGAATTTGATAGAAAAATGATGAAGAAGACGGTTGCTTGAACTCGAAGCAATGGAATCTTGAAGAATAAGAAACAGAATTCTGTTATAACAGAAACAGAGAAATGATTTCACAATGATAGAAGAAGGTAAGGTTTTACAATGCTATCACTATCTATTTATAGTCTAAACTAGATACAAGTCGAAGACAATCTCGAAAACTCAAGAATATTCAAGAAGCTTAGACTAACAAACACATAAAGATACATAAGAACATACGGATTAAACTAATACATTTTCATAACTCATAACATTATGCCCTAGTTATCGCCGCGCAAAAATTACGACCGTACTTCCACGCCCATGCAATAACAGTCCTCACCAATAAATCCCTTAAACACTTCCTCATGATGCCAGACTCTTCAGGTAGGATGGTCAAGTGGGCAATAGAATTGGGCGAGTTCATAATAAAGTTCGCTCCGAAAATGGCAATAATGTTAGGATGTATGATCTAGTGTATTCTAGGTAGTTCTAATGTTTCCTAGATATCACTATATATAGTGATACTCCTCTTGTAATCTCTAAGTTTGAAGCAATCTAAGATGAAGTTTTCTCTCTACATTGCTTTGAGCTCATCTTTCTCTCCACATCTCTAAATTCCTAACATGGTATCAGAGCTAAACCTTTCCTAGGACTTAGGTACGAAATCTTCATTCTGTTGCAAATTTCGGTTGCAAATTCTGTTGCAAACCGTGAGTATTTCCATTGGAAATTCAATTGCGTCATCTGTTTCTCAATTCCATCAATTCGGCGAGCATCAATTTGGCGAGCATCAACATCAATTCGGCGAGCATCAGGAATCTTCAATTCGGTGAGCATCAATCTTCAATTCCGTGATCTGTTTCTCGATTCAGTGATCCATTCCATCGGCATCAGCATCTTCAGCAGAACGCATCAGTTCTTCAAACCGATCGATTCAGCAGCATCAGTTCTTCAAACCGATCGATTCCTCTCAGTGGATCGAATCCTTCCAGCAGCAAGATCATCGGTTCAGATAAGATGATTCTTGATGATTGTGATGCTGTTCAGTTCATTTCGATTCTGAAAGTTGCTGCTCTGTTTCTTGCGTTTTTGTTATATTCAATTGTGATTCTGAGATGCGGTAGTTCGTTGCTTTCTGCTGCCTTACGTGGCTGTGATTAGTTCTGCTACTGCTGTTCTGCAATGCTTCAAATCATTTTGGTGCTGATTCTGTGGTTAGCTACTGCAATTCTTATCAATTGTGTGAGATGCTCTGTGAGATGCTGCTGTGAGATGCTTCAAATCAATTGGTGCTGCGATTCTGTGGTTAGTTCTTATCAATTGTGTTGTATTGATTCTGTGAGATGCTGTGAAATGATTTGTTGCTGCTGCATTCTGGTGAGATTATGCATAATCTGAATGAAACAGATATTCTACTGTTTTACTGAGATATTCTGGTGAAACAGAATGCTGATTTGTAAGGACATCGTTTCTGGTGAAATAGAATGCTGTTTTACTGTGAGATACTGAGATAATCTGAATGAATCAGAATGAAACATATTCTGGTGAGATAATGCTGTTTTACTGAGATACAGAGCTGAAGTATAATTCTGTTGATGTGTTGCTGAGCCGATCAATTGCTGTGATGATGCTGGTGTTACTGAGCTGATACGTTGTTATGGCTGTGATTCTAGACCTGTGCTTCATGTTGTTTTGAGATTAAGGAGTTGATTCATGCCTCAAGGGTTTGATGAGATTACTTCGACCTTTGCAAGCAAGTTTGAGTTCCGAGCATACGGTTTCTTCTGTTTTTTTTAAGCCTAAAATGGTATGATCACGATGGATGACCAAGAAGGCACCACGGACATGACCATGGCGGCATTGCTTTTGTTTACTCTGTTGTTCGTCTGTCTCGGCTACCTACGTGCTTGTGTTCGGTTTGAAGAATCGATGTCAAACTGAGCAGACATGGACATGATTTGAGTTGTTACTTGAATAATTCTGCAGCAGTTTAGTGATTTGAGTTGCACTATGCATGGACGTGAGGATTGCGAGACATGAGGCTCAAGATCTCGCAAAATCGAGCAATCGAGGAGTCTCAAAGTTCGTAGATCCAAAACCGACTTCACAGCAACTAGATCATTCTTGAACAGACCTGTGTTCGTTCAGTTAAGATGTCAAACCAAGCAGACCTGTGCTTGTTCTTGTGCAAACATAATGCAGTTCCAGTGCACCAGTCGTGTCTCAGTCGTGCTTCAGTCGTCCAGTGCACCAGTCGTGCTTCAGTCGTGCCTCAGCCAGGTAGTGAAGCATCAGTGTTTCATCAGTGCAGCAGTAGTGCTCAACCAGTGCTCCAGCAGTACAACCATGGAGATTCAGCAGAATTTTTAAGTTTTTGTTTTTTAAAAAAGCTTTACAAGGTTAACTAGTAAGGGGAATGTTAGGATGTATGATCTAGTGTATTCTAGGTAGTTCTAATGTTTCCTATATATCACTATATATAGTGATACTCCTCTTGTAATCTCTAAGTTTGAAGCAATCTAAGATGAAGTTTTCTCTCTACATTGCTTTGAGCTCATCTTTCTCTCCACATCTCTAAATTCCTAACAAATAAAAGGAAAAGCTTTGGCAGAATTCATAGTGGAAAGTACCTAAAACAGTCATAATGAGACCGAAGAAGAATATCCAAATGGGGAAGAGGAAAAATGGAAGTTGTACACAGACGGATCCTCCTCAAAAGAGGGTTCGGGGCACGTTTAATCCTTGTTCCTCCTCAAGGCGAGCCCCTCAAATATGCGATCATCCTTACATTTAAGGCGACCAACAATGAAACAGAGTATAAAACACTTATAACTGGGTTACACCTCTCTCAGGGCATGTGCATAACCTCCTTGAAGGTGAAAAATGACTCTGAACTGATCATCAATTAGGTTAATGGCAATTACGAAGTTAAGGGTGAAAGTATGAAGAAATACCTCAATATCGCAAAAGGACTTGTCTACGAGATCTTGAAGTTTTCAATTGAATTTATCCCCCGTAGTGATAATCAACTGCATATTCTTTGAGCAAGCCTGTGTTTGGAAGGACAAGAATTCGAGAAGTACATTTCTTGGAACGATCATTGTACTCAGTACTTGATAACAGTTCCTCTCCTAAAAGACCTAAAAGTGAGAGGTGAACGAACCCCAAGGAGGTAACAGTTCCCTCCACATACGCAAAAGGAGCGGACGAACTATCAAAGTAATATGCTGAGGAGTGAACGAACTGATGAGGTAACATTTCCTCTAAACGGTGAAGAGGCGAACGAATCTTCAAATGATAACTCTTCCCTCTACATAGGCAGAAGAGGCGAACGATCCACTAAGCAATAACAGTTCCATGTACATAGGCAGAAGGAGCAGATGAACTAAATAAGTAACAGTCCCTCCTCAAAAGCCTAAAGGGACGGGAGAATCTTTAAAGATAGAATTCTCTTCCAAATCGAAACAAATACTTCAAAAATATGTTAGAAGGTAAAGACTCTTAAAGGTTCCCCTTGAAAAACGAGGTTTGATTTACTTGAGTAAAAAAGGTGTAATTTACTTAAGTCGAGACCGAGGCAAGAAATTGTACCACATTGCGCCCTCAACGTCGTCAATGCCCACGAGAACCTCCCTCCGATCTTGGGGAGGACTGATCTCGTTCAACAAATGCATCTAGAAGTTCGAGTTACCCTCCAACACCGTTTTATCATAAAGATTTATTTCCTGGAGAAAAAGTCAAGGGGCCCATAGACCCCTCGGATCAACCGTCCTCGACAGTTGGATGAGGCATATCAAAGTACAGTACTCCCTGGTGAAGGGAGCCTCGGAGGTTGTTGCCATCGCTGACCCCTTATTAGGCATATTCTTTCGGTTCCAAGCCACTTTCGAGGGGATGGGGCCAACATGGTTGTCCACGAGGGGAGAAATCGACTCTTGAGGAGAAGGAGCCTCGCTCCTTTGGAGGGATGAACTCCCAACGATGAACTCTTGGTCATCTACTGGACCTCTCGCCTTCTTTTGAGAGGAACTAGGGGTCCGACGCCTTTTCTGAAAAAATAGAAAATAAAATATAAGAGAGTCGATTATAGTGAACGCCAAACCAGGAGGAGAACAACAGGATGAACAAATCAAAGTACCTGGAAGGCGACCCATACTCCACTTGTGTTTAGGCATTGACCATCCCACTCACTTTTGTGTGAATCCATGGGTCCTCAAAGACTCTTATATCCTCCCCTCGATCCTATCATCCACACTCGTTCTTGTTTCATTACGTCTCTCCCATGTATGAGGCTACTCCACCCCCATGCCGCTCGGCCGCCTCTTCTCGTAACAAGGAAAAAGTTGTGTGGAAAAGATAAACCTTTTAATACTCGTGCACATAAAGAATCCGGTTCGGTCATTATCCTCCTCGCCATCTTGGTGAGTAGTGCCATGTTGAACCTTTGGAGCTCTCGAAATCCTAATCCACCCGTGTTCTTGGATCTTGTTAGTATATCCCATTTCCTCCAATGTGTTCTCTTCCCTTCCGGTGTTTGTCTCCACCAGAAATCCGCTATGATTAATCAATCTACGTGCACCATGTTTTTGGTAGGTGTAACACACTCATTACGTATGTGGGGATCGCAGTGATGACCGCCTTTATTAGCACCTCCTTCCCTGCTTGGTTCAAGGTATTTGGTCTCCATCCCGCCAGTTTGTCCTTTATCTTCGTTTTCAGGGACCCCAATGCCTCCTTCTTTAACTCACCCCGATTGATGGCAAACCCAAGTATTTTCCTGGGTCATTTCTTCTCTGGATGTTGAGGGCGTATTCCACTTCCTTTCGGTCATGTTCCCTTGTTCCTTTGCTAAACTATAGGATTGACTTGTTCACATTGATCCTTTGTCCTGACACCCCGATTGATGGCAAACCCAAGTATTTTCCTGGGTCATTTCTTCTCTGGATGTTGAGGGCATCTTCCACTTCCTTTCGGTCATGTTCCCTTGTTCCTTTGCTAAACTATAGGGTTGACTTGTTCACATTGATCCTTTGTCTCTAGTATCCTTGTCGATCGACTGGCATTATCAGGATCCCCTTTGATGAAGAACAGTGAGTCATCTGCAAAGAACAAATGATGTATTTCCGGGCAATGTCATCTCATTGTGATTCCTTGTATATCCTTCTCCATGGCTTCCCCTACCAACCTTCTAGACAGCACATCCGCAAGTAGTATGAATAAGTAAGGTGATAGCGGAACACCTTGTCGAATGCCTCTTGTAAGTTTTATAGTGTCGGTTCGATCACCATTTACCACCACTTGGTATGTGGTTGTTGATATGCACTCTTTGATCCATCCTATCCATAATTCCTAAAAGACTCTCCTCCGAAGTGTTTCCAGTAGGAAACTCCATTCCACCCGATCATATGCCTTTTGCATATTAATTTTGAGTGCACACTCAACCCTTTCTTCACTTCGGTTTGTATGGAGATGGTGAAAGACTTCATGGGCCACCATTATATTATCATGTATGTTCCGTTATAACAAAAAGGCACTTTGAAAAGGCGTGACAAGTTTTGATAGATACACCTTCAGGCGATTCACCAGAACTTTTGATATAATCTTATACAGAAAATTGCAACAGCTTATTGGCCTAAAATCAGTTAGCATAGTCGTCATTGGCACTTTAGGTATCAAGGCAATATCAGTATGGTTTAGGGGGTTTAGAATGATACATGTTCTGAAGAAATCCTTGACCAAGGTGATGACATCCGCTCCCACGACATTCCAATTCCTTTGATAAAACAGACCCGGGAAACCGTCTGGGCTCGGTGCTCGTGCCCCCTAGTTGAAACGCAGCCGTATTGATTTCATTCTCTGTTACCTCCCAAACTTAAATCTGTATTCATGGCATGTGTTATCTAATTCGGCACCCATCTTAGAAACTCTTCCCCCGGATCGGTTATTTCCGATGTGAACATGTTCCCGGAATACTTCCTTAGTCCGTCAGCTATCTCTTCTTACTTGGCCAACCATTCCCCATTCTCTCCCTTCAACCGAAAAATTTGGTTCCTTCTCCTTCGGGCTATTGTTTTTTGGTGAAAATAGGTTGTGTTACGGTCACCCTCCCTTAGACATTTAACTCTCGGTCTCTGTTTCCAATACATTTCCTCCCTTGCCCATAGACCTTGGAGCTTGGCTTTTAACCTCTTCTCCTCCCTGATCGCATGTGTCTCCTTAGAGTCTCCTTGGTTTGTTCAATTTCTCTTAGGTTATTTTCGAAGTTTTCCTTGCTCCATTTCTTCAAATACCTTCGGCATTTTTGTAATTTCCTATGGACTTCTCAAGCTTCCCTACACGGTGTGGGTTTATCCCATGCTTCTTTGATGACCTCTTTGCATGTAGGGTGTTCAAGCCACATAGCTTCAAATATGAATCTATGATGCACTCTTCTCTTCGGTCGGTTGAGAGTCAATATCATGGGCACGTGGTCCGAACCAATAGCGAGCTCATTTATGCACTTTCTTCCCGGTTGTCTCGCCACCCATGTTGCGTTTGTCATTACCCAGTCCAAACTTTCACTTATTCGTTCAGTCCCGCTTCGATTGTTACACCATGTGTGTGGTGTGCCATTAGCACCCAAGTCCTCCATGTTCAAATTGGCAATAAATTACTTGAATTCATCCATTTGCCTTTGTGACTTTCTTCGTCCTCCCACTTTCTCGTGTGGGTGGCATATCGTGTTAAAATCACCTAGTATCATCCATTGTCCGGTTTGGCCACTTCCCATTACTCTAAGGAGATTCCAGTTTAGTGTTCTTCCTTGGGCCTTTGTATTCGCATATAACCATGTCACATGAATTGATTCCGCATGTGGTTGTATTTCCACTCCGCAATCTATGAAATTCTGGTCGGCATAGTAAATGTCAATGCTTGTTTCAGTCGACCACCACAACGCTATACCTCCTGATGCTTTGTTCAGTCCCACATAGTATTTGTTGTCCATCCATATTCGTGCTCTTATCTTCTCATAATAGGTATCACTATTCTTCGTTTCCATTAAGAAAATAATATTCGGGCGATACCTTTTATTGAGGTCTTTCAGGTGTTGAACTGTCAGGGCAGACCTCAAACCCTGACAATTCCAGGATATGGCACTCATTGAGCCCGTGTGGCTGTTTCGGGACAGCCACCAGAACCTTTTTCTTCAGTTTGTGTTCCCCTCATTGTGCTTGTTTCCTCTTTTTTCTTTATAGTTTTCCTCCTCCTTGGGGGGTTTGTTCGACCCCCTCGATGCCTCGGACTGATTCTAGTACTCGGCTCTCTCTCCCTTTTCTTCTCCCATTCAGTTACCTCTACTTGTTTCCTTCTTTTTGTGCCCAGTTGTTCCCCCATCTCATCTCCCATTCTTTTTAGTGTCATCTTGTCCATATAGGGGCTGAGACCGGATGTGGGGTTTTGGGTTGTATTCATGGGTGATGTTGGTGGGGTATCCAGCGGTTTTCTACGGTGTAGGTTTGGGTGGGTGTGTTTGTGGTGTTGGTTTGGTCGGGAAGGTAGGTGATCATGAGTTGGTCTTGGTTCATTTGGGGTTCAGTTTGGTGTTGGATGTAATCTTCAAGGTATGCCCTCCCTATAAGCCATCTAGGTGGTTTGGTGGTGGGTTCGGTTCGGCTCGAGGCTTAGGGATGTGTATGGTCATGGTTAGGTCTTTTGCTCTCGGGTGGGTAAGTTTGGTTCGGTGGTTTGGGGTATTGGTTGGCTCATTCATAATTGGCATGGGTACTTGTTCGGTTTATGGGCATCGCGTTTCTTGGTTTGTTCAGCTATGTCATGGTTTGGATTCCCGGTCTCATTCTTTGCCCCCATTTCGTACTCCATTGGTTCATCCTCTTGGTGTATACTTGTTACAAGTCTTCATCTTTTCACACACACACACCTTTCCTTTTCCTTCCTTGCTCCTTTCTTTCTCATTCACTTGTGCATTTTCCTTTGCACTTTGCCTAGCCTCCTCCATTATGTCGAACCACGACTTACGCGGTCCTTGTTTCATACTCGTGCTCGTATCCTCCTCGCCTCACACTCGTGTCCGGGTCGTGGTT
Source organism: Chamaenerion angustifolium (assembly GCA_946814005.1). NCBI lineage: Eukaryota > Viridiplantae > Streptophyta > Magnoliopsida > Myrtales > Onagraceae > Chamaenerion > Chamaenerion angustifolium. The sequence goes on along the minus strand of OX328278.1, from coordinate 10,183,618 downwards.
TGCCTTGGTGTAGCTCCCCCAAGCCACGGACCATACATGGATTTTTTGTCATCATGTTCTAACATTCGGACCTCCTCTTTGCATGCTTCGGTCGTGTGTCCCAACCTGCCACAACCATAACAATAATCAGAGAGTCTATCATATTTTATTGTAGCACACTTATCAATCCCTTGTAAATTCCCCCACCAAAAAATCGCCATCAATGGCTTGTCCAAATCTACTTCCACACGCATTCTCATATAACTACGGCATATTCTTCCTACATGTGGCTCTATTTACCAGGCACTTTCCTATCATGTTCCCAATCTTCCAAGCATTTTCATCACTAAACTTCTCCCACCCTAAGTCATGTATTTGGGTCCAGAAATTTACCTTATTGAATTCCACTGCGCTTACTCCCTTGCTTGGTTCCTACTGTTTGATGTTCATACTGTGCCCATTTATCGCCCATGGCGATAGGTCAAGAATTTGATCTGCATCCTCCTTCCTTTCAAAGTCAATCAGTAAAATGTCGGTTTCAGCTTTCGTCATGTTTACTTTTCCATACTTAGCCCAAACCGACCTTAGAACACTATTTATATTGTTCATCTTCACTATTTTTTGAGTGAGCATTTTCCCCACGTACCATGAACCATCAGTATTACTGGTTTGAATTAAGGCCACTGTGTCATCCTGGGGTCTGTTTTTGTCATTGGAATTGGTGTCGTGCTCCATGGTCGGCATCGTGGTTTCGGAGTCCTCACTTCAGCTTGCGACTTTCCTACATAACAAGTGGAAAAGGAGGGTAAATATTTCGGTTTAAATCAGGTTCTTGGCTCGGTGGTTCACCAACGATATAGCTCGCCCGATGAGTGCCTCTATCGGCCCCGTCCTTGGATCACCATTGCCACCTCCCTTCAGTATCCCCCATTGCAGTTTTGCCTTGGAGGTAGTGAAGTTTGGTGGTTGGTTCAATCAGTCGGAGCTCCGGTACAAATTCTGTCTTCGTCCCTTCTGTATGCTTGTTCTGCCAGCAGTCCAGCTTGGGGTGTTCGTCCGTCTCCTCCACTCACTCTTCCTCGTGTCACCTCCCTGAGGGTCTGCCCAGAGCTAGCTCAGCTCGCCTAGGTCGGAATCCAGCTTGGTGACGAGGTCAAAGCAAAAAATTCCAGCGGCGAAGACTTCGACACGTTCAGAAATCCTCAGTTCCTATCTTCAATTTGCATGGCTTGGTCCTATCAAAGAGCAAGGATTGGCCACATGGGAAATTCCGATTGGCAGGTAGTGACAATTGCAATAAATGCAATGAAGACAAATCTAAATTCTTGCAGGAATCGGATGAAGTAGCTCTGTCACGACAGTAAACCTAGGTTTTTTGGGGTTTGCTCAATCGGACGGAGAATTGCAATGGACACCATGCGCCACACAAACATACAAGAAGTTCAAAAATAAATAACACACAAAATATGATGTTGTTGAATCCATAATGCCTTAGTAAACAAATCAGCTAATTGGTTAACTGATTTCGCATGCTCATTGAAAAATTCTCTCTATTATTAGTTCTAAAACGCTTTATCCTTTTATTAAACTGATTCTCTATCATGGGATGGACTGCATGAGATGGACTCATGCTACTCTAAAAATATCATCTACTAAGGTTAAGAAAAAACGTTTGTTATCGTGTGTAGGAGAGTGATATAGCCCCCACACATCAGCATGGATAAGATCAAACGCAACATTTGTTTTCGAACTAGAGTTAGTATAAGGGTTTCTGATAATTCTTGCTTTCGGACAAACAGGACAATCATTCACAACATCACTCTTACGTTTTTCACATCCAAAGAATCAATATGCTCCAAAATCTTAAATGAGGCTTGCCCAAAAGATTTGTGCCACAACATAACATCATTTACAACAGAATTTGTTACAAGAGAACTAACTGATCTATAAGGCTTGTTTATGAAATATAATTCAAATCACTTGTTTTTTTCAAGTTGCTCTCCATTACTAGGTCACCTTCATCGCCGATAGGTTACCTTCGCCGTGAGAGTTTTGTTAACGCCCGCCGAGGTCACTCAGTGATGGATTTCGTCGGTTCGATAAGGATAACGTCGTGCAGTGCAGCAGGAGACGAAAGCAATTGGAACTCCCCGCGCTTTGCCAAACACCACCGCAAAAAAACGAATACAACAACATTAAAGTCAGATAGAACAGGACAACCTTGATGTTAGGTCCAAACCAATCCAGCCGCACATAAGTTCAGCCCCCAAAAACCACACCAATCCAAAATCTAGAAGCCCCTGTCAATATCAAGCATTCAACAATCTGAGGAATAGGAAACATGTCAAAACCAAACCAATGAAACAATACATAATAAGGCCAGACGAAAGGAAAACACCCAAGAAACTGGAAACCGAACAATATCAGTGATAACTCTAATTCGAATTCTAATTCGTCTTTGTTTTCGATAGGAATTTGACAGATGGAGCGTCGGAGCCAAGAGTATGTTCTGGAGGATGATGAGAGATGCCGCCGGGGGAAATATGTGGACATACCAGAAGATGTTGAGATTACTACAAAGCATATGTGCATTGGGAGAGTAATTCCTGAAAAATCGATCAAGATTAATGCAGTCCACAGTGTTCTGCAGCATTGGGAAGGTGATTGAAATAGATGGTATACTGGGACATGAGGTATTAGATAGAGATTATGTAAGGATTAAGGTGGAAATTGATGCAACGAAATCCCTACTAGTTGGATTCTGGTATACGATAAGGAACGGAGGAACGAGAAGAGCATAAATCAAGTATGAGCAGCTCCCAGACTTCTGTTTTGGATGTGGAAGAGTAGGACATACTGAAAGGGTATGTAAGGATGAACGGGTGATGTTAGACATAGATGAGGGGAGCCCGATGTATGGGCCATTGTTGAGGACTCATAGAACAAAGAAGAGGGGGCGCCAGTGTTGGATGGTAGGGAAACACAGAGGGGGAGGAAATGAAGAGATGAAGAGGAAGAGATGGAGGGAGGTAATGCGAGAGAGAGAACAGAATGAGGGAGAAGGAATGGGAGTGGGAAAGCATATGAATAAGAGGGAAGTGAATGGAGGTGAAACAGAACCACTGGAGAAAGGGAAGAATAACACACAAAGGGGAGAAGGAACATAGATGGACAATATGGAAACAGGGGAGAATACACAAGAGGAAGAGAACACAAGCTCAAGGGAAGATCATAGAATGGTGGCGGCACAGAACTGGTGCATGGTTCAGAATGAAGTAGAAATTGAAGGTACAATCTGGACCAAACTCGGGGTAAGTATGGTTGTACACTCCACAACTTCGGTAGTACAATACCATATACACCCAAGGGTAAACCAGCGAATACAAATGATGGGGAAGGAAAGAACAATAGAAGTGCAGGCCATGGTAACGAAAATAGGGTGCCAACAAGAGAAAGCTTGTCCATGACATACACCTAGCAAGTATGAACTCAGACTCAGAAACCAACAAAACCATCCAGAATTGACCAAGAATCTAGAGGAAAAAGTGGATAAACACCCTCACCACCAAGGAGCCTATGAGAAAGGGTAGCTAGTAGACGAGGGGGCGAAAATAAGCCACAGATGGAACTGGAATGGACGAATGCAGTCTCAGGGGTAAAACAAATAGGAGAACAAAGCCAAGGCCATGAAAGGATACCTGTGATGAGATCAATGGAGCGGGAAAATGAGAGAAAATGATGGAAAACTGAAGGTGAAAGAGAACAAGGCGAGAATGGTCAACAGAAGTTGAGCCAAATATATATTGTGGAGTCGCCAGAGACTTCACCGGACAAGCAAAGGCCAGCATAACCGTAGCAACTGGACATAAGTCCCCTCTTTGAGAAAGTGAACCTCAAAAGGAAATACATTGAGGAGATGGAGTCGGACAAGGAAATGGTGGAGGAATGGCATACAAAAAAGGTGAGAAGAAACCTGGGGGACGTCAATAGGAAGGAGGACAGCAGGTCGAACGTAAGAACAACACGAAGGGGACCGAAGATAAAGACTGAAAACAGGAAGAAGAATGTAGTACAAACAAAGGATGAACCGAGCAAAAGGGGTTATGGTGACTATCCCAAAACAGTCACAAGGGGTCAATGAGTATTATGGTGTGGAACTGTCGGGGATATAGATCGGCTCTGACAGTTCCGTACCTAACTGATCTTAACATGAGGATCAAACCAGAGATGATGTTTCTGATTGAGACAAATAATGGAGAAGAGTTTTGTGAAATGGTAAGGAGAAAGGTAAAAATGGAGAAGAAAGAGTACGTTGCACCGGATGGACTGTCGGGGGCTTGGCCCTATGGTGGATAAAGGAGATCTACATCACAATACATTACAAAGGGCATGACATGATAGACACAATGATCGACATGAACAAGGGTGATGGACCTGTGCACATAACCTGGATATATTGGAGTACACAATGGAGGGAACGATTGAGATTATGGGATGAGCTGTGAAACATAGACCAAACAAGGACTGAACCGTGGGTGTGTATAGGATATTTCAACGAGATAGCCCTGGCATCGGAGAAGGAGGGAGGTCAGTCGAAACCACCAAGCATGATGGAAGCTTTTAACCAAATGATGAGGGATACAAGGTTAGTGGATATGAGGTACAAAGGTCAACATCACACTTGGTGCAATAACAGGGAAGAACGGGAGAGAATAAAAAAGTGACTGGACCGAGCTATAGGGAATGAGACATGGATGGACAAATACCCAAAATCGGAAGTAGTTCACAAGTTAAATCTAGGATCCGACCACTGCCCCATTGTCATGATTTTGAAACCAAATAAAAGAAGAAGTATGATACCATTCTGTTTTGAGAGCACATGGCTCGGAAAACAAGAATGTACACAGATTATTCAACAGGTCTAGGATACATGGGAGGACGGGAACAAACAGATTCATTCTCGACTAGGGCAATGCCAACAGAAACTTAGTACATGGAACCGAACTAACCAACGAGATCACATGAAAAGTATAGATGACCTGCAACAAAGGCTAAGGGAGATACAAACAGAGACACAAACGGACTATAAGAGGGAAGGGGAAAGGGAAATCAATAGAATATTGAAGGAGATATGGGCAGATGAGGAGGAACATTGAAGGCAAAGATCGTGGATTCAATGGTTATGAGGAGGGGATAGAAACACAAAGTTATTCCACCAATTTACAATAGAACAGAGAGGGATTAATGAGATTAGCATACTGCAAAGAAGGGATGGGGTCTGGATTGAGAATGAGAATGAGGAAGATGTAGAACAAGAATGCGAAACACACATCAGGAAGACATTCGACATGGAAGGATGTGCAGAAGTAGATGAGCAGTTGGGATGTATAACGAGTATGGTGTGTGAGGCAACCAATAATAAATTAACTACGAGGTGAGTAGAGAATAAGTGAAACAATCGGTATTTCAGTTGGGTGGTAACAAAGCACCAGGTTCGAATGGTTTCCCTGTAATATTCTATCATCGCTTCTGGAACATACTCGGGGATGACGTCTTCAACTCGGTCAAAGCCTTCTTCGAAACAGGTACGTTATTACCAGGTTATTGTTACACAAATATTGTTCTAATTCCAAAAATACTGAACCCTATGAATGTAACTCAATTCAGACCAATAAGCATGTGTAACTTTAACTATAAAATCATTGTCAAAGTCCTAGCCAATCGCCTGAAACAGATATTACCAAGCCTTATAACACCGTTCCAAAGTGCTTTCGTCTCTGGCAGGTACATACATGACAATATTCTTATTGCGCATGAAGTCGAGGGTAAGACAGAACTTGGTCAATATCAAGAAATATCTAAGAAACCAGCAATATTCACAACACAAAAACCATACAAAGTCACAGCAATAGGACCAATAAGTGTGAAGATAGACAAAAGAGCAACCAAAAGGAGAAGTCAAGATTATAAAATACTGACAGTTGCGATGAAGAATCATAATCAGACTTTCAATATTTCAGCAAGAAGATGAACAGACACCAAAAAATGCAAAGCGTCGAAGCTGGAAAACTAACAGTTTCCGATGAGAAACCGTAAAAATCTCTTCAATCTCAGTATTGAAGGATGAACAAGAATAGGATCTGCTATTTCAGAGGTTAGTTGCACCTTTCATGCTCTGATACCATGTTGAATTTGGAACGGACAAGGCAACGAAGAAGAACAACAACAAAACCCTAAAACCAAATAGAAGGCTTGGGGATCATTAGAAGTTGTTCTTTCATTTGGGACTTCTTCACCCTTTAAATACTAAACCTTAGAAGGAACGATTGTTCAACACAAAACAAACGAAACAAATGAACGAAAGAATCCCAAACTACTAAACAATACAAAGCGAATAAACAGATCAAATAACATCAACAGGGGTTGAGAGTATCAACACGGGCTGAGAGTAAAGAGTCCAGCCCAAGACATAAATATGAGGCAACCCAAGACATCAGCCTGTTGAATTAGTCCAAGTCTCAACAATATCAAATTTACTATAAACTTTAATATGTAAAATTTAAAGGATAAGTGGAGATGAGTTTTGACTTTTAAACTGATTATATGTTTCTATCAAAGTTAAGATTTGAAATCATCATAATATGATGTAGCAGTTCAATATTTTATTAACTAGAGTTCTTGAGTTCGAGTCTTGAGAAATAAAAAATATTCATAGAAATTGTGATGTATGACAATTTCTAGTAAATTTTATATTCCTTTTAAGTTTTACTTGAAAAAATAAACATATTCATTTTAATTTTAGTATTTTTAGTTGAAATTTGAGCGGTAAAGTAAGTTATGTTTCATATTTTGACTTGAACGGTTACAAAATATATATATATATATAATTATAAGATAAAATGACTGAAAGACTCTTCTTCATCTTCCTTTGCTCTTTGTTTTATTTCTTTGATCTTTATCTTTTTCACTAACAAATATCGAATGTCGAACCTATATATGAGCTTGAATGTCAAACCCAAAATCGAATGTCACTGATATTTGGGTTATAGTAACCTAGAAATCACATATTTTAGGGTAGATAAAACCTGTCAAGGAAAGGGGAAGAAGAGCTTCCTTATGGATTTGCAAAAATTTATGATAGAAAACAAATTTCATGTTTGAATTGAAAAAAGTAAAACTTGAAGAAAAAGTAAAACTTGAAGAAAAAGTTGAAGAACACGAACATAAGGACAGGAGTAAAATAGGCATTTTAGAAACCATTTAATCACATTTGTTAAATAGCACAAAGTTTAACAAAAAAAAGTCACATTCTAAAATGTAAGGGACTGTTTAGCTACACAAATAAACATAAATTGCTACTTAGTCGGATAGAGCAAACATAAGTGATTTTTGAGGTAGTTTACTAGGGCTAACAATGTTTTTACACAATACGATTAAATAATCTGTAACGATTTGCATTTAAGTGTATATGAGTTTAATCTAAAGAACATCCATGTCTAAACAAACAACTCTTATACAATTAGATACTATTATTAATTGTGTCTAAACACTTTTAATCTTCATATATTTGCACAAACTTGATTAATTAATCGTGTTTTCATAATTTTGTATAATTGTGGTTTGTCGTGTCATGTTGTATGGTATCGTTTTTATTCATATCGTGTAACCCGACATGTTTTTTGCATTTTATCTTTGTTCAGTAAAGCCAATCGTATTTGCGCATCGTGTCGCGTGTGATCTTCTAGTTAATCATTTCGTGTTCATGTGTAGAGTTTTAAGACACGTTTAAGATCTATCTATTTAGACACGACACGATTAATGACACAATGTAATTAGTGACATGACACGATTAAACACGACACTACTATCACCCTTAGGTGTACCCTTACTTTTTTTTGGTAATTTCAAGAAGAAGAAAAAAAACTGTATATTGACTCCATCCAAGAAGCCAAATTAAATAGATACTTGACTCCTCCAACAAAGAAGGCTAAAATTTAAGTTGAAGTATTGATAATTCTAGTCAAATAAATTTATGGATAGATAATTGAATTGGTAAGTATTCTTGAATCAGGGAGGACAAAACTCTCAACCATATTTAATCAGAGATTCTATCAAGTATCAACTAATAAAACTTAAAATTTGGATAAACCATATTTAAAATAGGTATAGGCATAGTCACTAATGAAAGGAATAAAAAGTTTGGTCAGGCTTATTCTTCATAGCATCGATTCATAAATATATTACAATTTTTTCAAAAGTTAGAAATGGTATTAGAACATGTATTAAGTTGATACGGTATTAGAAACATACATGTTACGGTATTAAAATGACATTAAAACAACTATATTTTTGTTAATTTAAATATATAGAAAGTAATTAAAAACAGTACAATTTACCATTTATAATCAATTTGATATAAATAATTCTTTCTCTGATATATTCTTTTTTTTAATTGATTCAGTCTAACCGATTCAAAAATGGTTTAAAATTTGAATTGTACAGAAAGATATTGTTCAGTTCACAATTTTTTTTTCCAAATATCAAAATAACCACTTTTCAAAGCTCTTTTATAAAATTATACCAACCCACTACTGGCAGTCGCGGGTATGATTTATTTCAATCCTAGCTGTGACGGTCAGTCGCGGGTATGGACTTTTACTCCTATTTGTGAATGGGAGCCACGGGTGAAACTTTCATTAAAATCTCAGTCACAATTACAGGAAATAATAAAATTTGCAGAACAACTTTTTTCCCCCACAGTTGTGTCGTGCTCAAGTCGTGCTGCTTCATGCTCCCACCGTGCCCAAGTCGTGCCATGTCATGTGCCTTCAGACGTGGTCCTAAGGTGCGTCCAACCGATTTTAAGGTCTTTTTTTGGCAAATTGTTAAATTGATGTAAATTTTATTTAGGATGCTAATCAATCAAATTATATATTTTATTATAACTAAAATAAATTATTGGATTAATATGTGAAATCCTGTTTTTTTGAATTTTCGGGTAATTGTAAAATTGGGTATAATTAGTATTTAGAATGCCTAAATATTGGAAATTGATCAATTGTAGTGTGTTTACTTTGAATTAAAATGTATTATTTTATTATTATGTTAAACCTAATTTTGGGATTTATTCTTATATGTTAAATTGAGTTTTATAAGACCTAATTAGTATTTCGAATGCTTAAATATTTAATATTAATTAATTTTGGTGTGTTTTTAGCGAATTGAAATTGCATTATTTGATAAGTCGTGAAATCTTATTTTTCGAATTTTAGGGATAATTATTTAATTAAGTGTGATTATGTATAATTATTATTATTTGGGTACAAACAATGGTTTGTGCTCTAGGAAGCACATCCAGACAATTATTTGGTTCAAAGAAGAAATCGATCGATCATTCTCTTTTGTATGGTCAACCACACCATATTTCACAACATGTCACTGCAGATACGATAACCCTAAATTTCTTCGAATATGGATTAATTCCTATTATTATATTATTAATTATTATTGTTAAGTACTTAATTATAAAAAATACCTTAAAGGTGGCGTAGCCATAAAGATGATAAGACTCTTAGGGCAAGGAAATGTTGGGTGGTAGATCTGATGACCCGACTATGGATAGTGTTGTTGGGTTTGGATGGGTTGCAGTATCCCAGTTGAAAATTGATGATGGAATACTGCGTGCTTTTGCTGAAAGGTGGCGCATAGAGGCTCATACATTTCACCTCTCTAGAGTTGAAATGACTGTAACCCTATAGGATGCCCAAATTATCCTAGGTCTACAGATTACGTGATGAAGTGTTAAACGTGGTTGACTTATGCCCACGAATACTAGGACTATCCCCGTCGCATACTAGGCAAAATAACCAAGACAAATGTGTAGTTATCCTATTATCCTGGTTGAAAGTATTGTTTTAAAGGAACCCCACCACAAGGACTGGACTCCAACTACTGAAGAATAAGTTATCCAGAAAGTCAATGGGTATATTTTATACTTTCTAACTGCCTCTTTATCCTCAAACACAAGTAGAAATAAAGTTGTGTTTGAGTACCTCCCTTTTCTGAAGGACTTACATCAACAACTCAATACAATTAGGGCTCTGCTATATTGAGATTTTTATTTGCTAGATTGTGCAAAAGTGTGACTCTCAATAGAAAAAATATCACGGGATGTGTTGTATTGCTACAGGTACTTGTTATTAATTAGAGCACTTTCACTTAAAAAGTCTATTTTTCTTCTTCTATTTTTACCTAGTAATCTGTTATAGGTATGGTGATGAGAACATTTATCTATAGCTACTCATGACTACTCTACCCCCGCACTTCCTGCACATCAACAGGTTGGGACCTGGTTAGAAAACAAAAAAATTATATTATTAAATTAAGGGAAAAGTATGAAAAATATGTAATATGCTTGCCTATTGTTGTAAAAGTGACACATTGTTTGTGTTTTATGAAACATGTTTGCTGTTGTTGGGTTTAGATGGAGTATGTTAGTGTCTGTGAAAAATGGTTGTTAACTTGGCATGTGCATTCAACGCGACCTACTTTAAGTGCGAAATATCTAAAATGTCCATGTATTATTTAGTGTTTTTATTGTGTTCTTCATGTGTCATCTCTGTTGCAGGTTTGTTTCCCTATGTCTCCACAGTTTTATCTCAGTTGCAGGTCTTCTTTATATCGTCATCAGCTCGTTAATGGATTAAATTCGCCAGTCAATATTCCTGGTGCTTTTGCCTTCACAATCTCAACCAAAGAAGTATCGCAAGAGTAGTATGGGTTAGTGGATCATTCTACGCCTCTGGTTTGAAATTAAGAGGGTTCTATAGCAATTAGAATTCCTTCAATAACATCACCACTTCCTTCTCATCCAATGTCTGTTCCTCGAAGTTTTTCCATACCTTCGAGTAGTTAGAGAGCAAGGACATTGAATGTTGGGAAGTGTCGCATCACATCTTGATAAATGCGGGCAATGTTTCTTCTTCTCCAGTGACTCCCATTTCATTGTTTTCACTTGCTGACATGAAACCAAGAACATCTATAGGTGCAATTGGATCTTGCTTCGGTTCCATTATTAGAGGTTAGTTAGATTTTCTCCTATGATCTGTAATTACTCTTTTTTGTTAATAACTTGCAATTATCTATCTATCTGGTTTGATCGTTTTTTTGTCATTAGAAAGTGAAGTTTGTGCTGCAGACAGAAACTGTGAATGTTAAACTGTAGGTGGGATCTGATCTGAAGTTTGAGTTTGGTACCATGAATTAAGAAGCAACGGTTTTGCCCTTCCCATGTAACAAAGAACTTTATTATGCTATATCATTCAACAATGGAATAAATTTCACATAGATCATCCATTAAGGGATTCGAGAAAAGACTAATCACAGAAATCAAAAGAAAAAACTCGCACCATACACCATCAACTTTGTCGACAAAAATATTATCTATTGACGAAAAGCATATTTTTACCGACAAAAATTCTGTCTACAACAAAAATTGTTTTTACCAACGAAATATTTGTGTCATATTTCGTCGGTAAACTTTTGTCGACGGGGCATTCGCCGACGAAAGTTTTACCGACAGAATTCTCTATTTACCGACGAACTTGGTTTTTACTGTTGAAAGTTTTACATTTACCGACGAAAACATTTCGTCGGCAAATGTGAAATTTCCAGCAGTGTTCTCGCTTAGCTTTTCCTTTAGACACTCTATAGAATATTTGAGCTTTTTAATCTTCTCTTGTTGTTGAGATTCAAGTAGCTCATGCAGAACTTCCAGCATCTAACTAAAGCTACAGAAGTCTGAGCTCAGCTTCCAGCTCTGCCTCGTGTAGTACCATTTTTTTTGGATACTATTTTCAAACATTATGGCGTTCTCTTCTCTTGTTATAAGATTTGGGAAGGTGTTGGATCAGTCAAACAAGAGCCAATACTTTGGAATTTCGAAATTTCAAGAGTCAAACAAGAACCCAAAGGGTAATGTTTTTCATGTGGGGCAGCACATGACTGTTTTTAATGGGACAATAACGGAAAAACACACGTTTCCTCTAAAACCTACAAAATGAAACATATTATATCAAAAACCAGCGGCCCAAAACAAGTTTCATCACTTGCCAATTTTGTCAAACATATTACATTTTTTTCATACTTTTCCCTTTCATTTTAAACTATTTCGTTTTCATAATTGATTTGTTATTTCATTGATTTTATACTACAGATGCGGGGGTGGCGTCACGCGATAAAATTGGAAAAATAGTTGTTGAAGAAAGCAACGAGCTAGTTTAAGAGATATGCAAAAGTGTTGATCCAGATATGTTGTTACAGTCATGAACTCACTAGTAAAAGAGATATGCAAAAGAGTTGATCCAGATATTAACTTTAGATAATATTGTTTGATTATGTATTTGGTTGATTTTAACTAATATGTTGAGTTAATTTTGAAAGTATAAACCAATGTTTTAAAAATTGATTTAAATTAAAACTTAACAACCTTGATTCGTATAGATTGTTAAGTAGTTTATCTATTCAAATTATTTTAAAAAATAGACATGGTACTAAAAATTAATATTTCTAAATTTTAATGGCTTTAAGGTACCCCAAAACATTTATTAAAGTAGATATATTTTTCATCATCTCCCAAAAATATAGGAAAAAATTAGGTTGAATAGATAAACAGTAGAGAAGTATAAAATAACATCTATAAATTAATTATATTTTTTATAATTATTTTCTTAAGAAAATAAACTCTACCTGTAGCAGTCAATCAAGAGTAGAGTTCAGCTATTTTAGGAACGATACTTCTGTTACACCCGCGACTGTCAGTCGGGAGTAGGAGTTAATTTCACTCCCACATGTGACTCACAATCACGAATCGAAATAAATACTCTTATTCACGATTGACAGTCGCACGTAGGATTGAAATACACATTACCCGCTTAGTGATAGTCGCGGATTGATTTAATTTGGTCAATAATTTTTCATAACGGGCTATTTTAGTATTTGGTTTTTAAAATTAGTATATTTTAGAGAAAAAAGAGTCTTCGGTTCACCAAGAACTATTTTTACCTTCACCCCTACATTTATTATTCAATGTTATATGTACATCTTTGTAGAAATACAATCAATTACCAGTGTATATACACTTTACAGACATGTTGAATATACACAAGGATCACAATCATATTTTAGGGGTATTTGTTCGATATAGTAGTTAATGCACGTATTAACTAAGTATTAGTTAATATTGTATTAACTATTACGATATATTAATATATTTTGATAAATATATAATATTTGAAAAATATGTGTATCAAGATCTACATGCATAACTTAATATAATATTTAATTAATTAAAATGTTTTACATAAAATGGTAAAAATATATAAGAGATTAAAGTCATTTAGGTACCTTAGAAGCCACGTTTTAACAAATAGGTACCCCACAAAAATTTTGTTACTTTGGGGTACCCCATAAGTCATAAATATAGCCACTTTATTTTGAGATTCAAAATGGATGAAAACTGTAAGTCATGTCTGTCACGTGACCTACTTCAACAGAAATTTGCACAAATTACTTTATGTGAAGACCTAAATACCTCTCATCATATTTCCGCAACTGAATAAAACTCCATCTCTTGCCTCTGCATTTTTTCGTCACTTTCCCTCCCATTTGAGCAGCAATTAGGGTTTCAAAGACTCTCCCCTCTTAACCTTCAATTCTCCCATTGTCCTCTCAAACTTCAATCAATGTCTTCATGCAGTAACTCGATCGCGTTGAAAACACGAAGATGCCACTGTGGAAAGATTGTCGTGGTGAAGACTCTGAACACCTGGGAGAACTTCCAACGGTTGTAGAATGTATATCATTCTCTTCGTTAATTACATAATGTATGTCATTCTCTTCGTTAATTATTTGATGTCTTCTTAATTTTGTCCCATATCTTACCTAATTTTTCTTCATTAGCTTGTTACGAAGCGAGGAAGGTGCGGGTATTTCGATTGGTACAATTGATAATGTTTGTTCTCATTCAAAGAGGATTTCTACAAAGGTTAAGAAGATGATGAATGTCGCAGAAGAAAAATTGAGAAATATCGTCGGAGGGAAAGAATGTACAAAATTGTTCTTGCCGTATAAGTTGGAATGGTCTTGATTTCTGTTTTCTGTTGTTTTTACTAAAAAACAATGTCAACCAAATGAATGTTGGAATGCTCTTTATGTGGGATGTTGTGTGTATTTGGTATGGTTGTATGAAATTATAATTATGTTCCACTGGTCATACACTCCTTATGTTAATGTTGCATTAAGGTATCTTTACTTTTTTAAATGTTCCCCTCAGGTACCTTTAGTTATTTAATTGTTACTCTCAGGTATATCAGCTTTTTTTAATGTCATAATGCATTATCTATAATATGTTTAAGGAAACAGAATATAGTTAAAACAACCTTATATACATCAGCATTCATGTGTACGTCAAAAGTGCATTATTTCAGCATCGATCAAAATGGGATTGCGTTTTCCCTTACATAAACCCAAAACATACTAATTTAAACCTAATGGACGTAGGTTTCCACATCAACTCTATTATTCCTTATAGCAACTTGAGCATGAACACAAGGTAAGCCAGATAACTGATATTGCCCATATCTATACTCTCTTCTGTTCATTTCTACAATGAATACCTTCCCTAAGATTTCAATTTCAAATTGACCTTCACCAGCATAGATAGTGTGGCAGTAATGCATGTCTCTACAAGACTGCGCAAGTTTTTTTTTTTAATTCAGGGGCATAACATACCTTCTTGCCTCTCTATAGACTCTCTCTTCAACTACATATTACCCATCATCTTTCTTCCAGGATCGTGGAGATGAGGCTTTCACTTAGATTGTTGACAATCAAGTTTACCTTCGAGTGAGTTGGAAAATAGCTTCTACACCATGCATGCTTATCGATTTGGTTCAGGTAATTGTAAGCTTCTACTTTGATTTTCTTAAGTTCCTCCATGTAACCTAGAATAGCACGTTGCAGCATCCCACATCTTGTCTCTCGAAACGAGGTCTAATGTTACTGATTGTGGAGTCAATTTGAATCACCATTGCCACATAAGAACGAAGGGTCTCGTACTGCTCCTCGTGATCACCCCAAATGATGGTTTTCATCGTGCCCTTCGATCTAATGATTGTATGCCTACTCACTTCGAACCCGAAAGTATTTTTTATTTTCATTTGGATGTTGTTCATGTCCAGTATTTGCTCCTTCATTGTTTCGCTATAATGCTTGATCAACCACTCCGAGTTGATCCTCTTCGTCTTGTAAGCAGCTGCATACTTGTGGACGCCTTGGTACGTCTTAATCTGCTGTGTTTCCTCATGTGCCATTAAAGACTCATACAACTTGAATCCACACTTCTCCTTGCACTCAACATATACCTTCTTCAGAGTATTGGTTATGTAGTTAATAGCATAATTATTGTGAATGTTATGCTCATTGATCGCATCTCTCAATTCTTCAATGGTCCCAAGCTTCATCCCTAACTTCAACTCTGGTTTTTGGTTATGTGACTCCTCGTCAAAGGTATTGAATCTTCTAGATTCGGCTCCCTCTTCATCATATTGTGGTGGTGTGACGAGACTAAAACTTTTTCAGACCAACTCATATTCACTAAGGTTGAATGGATTATGTTGCTCCTCTTCATACTCAACTATTGTTACGGGGGTGGATTGACATTCCTCTTGACTTCGACCAACTTGTTCATCCACCATATCAGTAGTATGAGTAGCTTCTTCCCACGAAGAATCATCATCGTCAGTGTTGTGTTCCTCATCACTTCCTTCACAGTCGGGTTCCCACTCTTCATCAAGACTGCTCCTATCCGCATCAGCAGCAACTATTTCATTGGAACCTTGAATTGTAACATCAAGGTTCTTAGAAACTGCATCTTTCTTTAACACATATATCACTACTATTTCATTTCCTTGGCGCAACTTCAAGATACATTGAAGATCATCATTATTTGCAATCTTCCTCAAGCTGGGTAATATTTGCTTTGACGCTATCTTGCCATACACGACATCTTCTTCTTCGTAATCAAACAAAATAGCATAGAGCTTCAAGAATTCCTCCAAAGTCACAGTCACCGGAAAACAAATTTATTTTTGAGATACCCAAATGACTCCAAATTAACAAATTTACTATGGGGTATCTATTTGTAAAAACATGACTTTTGAGGTACCTAAATGACTTTAATCACAATATATAAATATCTTACATTTATTTTTCAATATAAATATATTTTACAAATATGTAAAATAGATAATATTTTTAGTTGTAATATATATTTTGATAATTAGTTTGGATGTATTAAATTTTATTATGTTGGTCTAAATGTAAATGTTAACTTTCTACCTAACAAATCTGTTAACTTTGATAATTATACAATTTGTGTTAACGTGACACCACATGATTAGATGATAGTGTAAAAAACTAATATGTTATTTAAAATATAAAAAACTGCAAAACAAATAATTTTTTATATATAATAATATTAAATAAAAAAAGGATTTTTCATAAATTAAATAAAAAATAAATTTCTAAATAATAATTAAAAAATATTTAAAAATATATATACTCAAATAATTTAAAATATATACAAAACAATATACAAAAACAAAACAGTTTTTACTATATTATAATAAAATGAAATATAATATCCAAATATATTTTTTAACCATATTTTAATTTATTATAATATAATATGTATAAAAATAAAACCAATATTTTGCGTTGTTTATTTATTTCATATAACTGAAACATAACCAAGATTTAGTATGTCACGAGTATAAAACAAAGTCAATTTGTTTGAAATGAAAGTTAGTTTGGTCATTTAGTACTATGTACTAACTACTAATTCATTCCTTAATCCATAGTTAGAATTATCATTAGTTAATACACAATAAACTATATAATTATGTATTAACTAATTATGTATTAATTAGTACAATTCATTATTTATTGAACTCAATATTAATATTAATCTATATATATATATATATATATATATATATATTAATTTGGTTAGAATGTATGCAATTATGACAAATAAGTTTTTTGATACATTTTCTCACCCCTAATGTCAAACACACAATTTTCACTCATAATTGTCATATCATGTAAATCACTTTAAAATTCTCCAAACTTTCTTATTCATTCTTAATGTAAGTTACAAAACCTAAATATTTTTTATTTTAAATATATATTTATGAGTATATCTTAAATATATTGTATATAGTGAATTTTATAAAATAACAAAATATATAATATTATATTTGATGGATAAGTATGTACATATAAAAATCAAATAGACTAAGTATAAACTTATATTATTAAATAATAGTTTTATCAAATTACATATCAATATTGTTTACCTTATTATAATTAAAATTTAATAAATTTAACATATGAATGTATAATGATAATAATATGAAGATAAAATTTTAACATTTTTATATAAGTATAAAACTAATGGAAGTCATAAAATCATAATATTAAGATAAAAGTATTATATTGACGTTAATATATTGAACAAATATGAAAAATATGTTATATTTACTGACTCAACATGTTTTATAAATAGAAAATAAATAAATTTTGTTTGTAGATATTTTTACTATTATTACAAATATGTTATTATTTTTACTAATGATTTTAACATTTTCATTAACATATTACACTAAGAGAAGTGACAAAAGTAAAAACAATAACTTAAAATTATTAATTAACATTGTATTAATAATTGTTACTATTATTTTTAATAATCATTCATCCATTTTTTTTAACAAGGGAGACTGTATTTTCCATTAGAAAGATGTATCTGGTTAAGGCAAAGAGGTACTTGGAGGATGTCTTGGCACACAAGCAGGCTATTCCCTTCATACGCTTATATTGCGAATATTGTATTTATCGATATTTCTAGTCATGTTAGTGTTATGTAATCAATTGATTGTTTAAGAAATATTATTTTGCATGACAATTTACCTTCTTTATTTTTTTTTTTTAAACAATAAATTGGTCTTTTTTTTAAAAATAAAAAAATTAAAATTTCGTTTTTTTATTATTTAAATAAACATTTTTAATATTTTTAAGTTTTATAATTAATTAATACATTTTTTATATTATATACTATACATATACAAAAGAGGGGCAAATTTGTCATTTTACCACATTCCATTCTTTTTCCGTATACAATTCCACCAAAAAACAACAGAATTCCTTATTCCATTTCATTATATTCAACCAAATAAACAACTTCATATTCTTAACTTCTATTCCTTATTCTCAATTTCTATTCCCTATTATGTATTCCTTATTGCGAATTCCGTGAAAGAAACGCCTTGTTAATGTTAATTTTCTTTAATAGAATTATAATATTGATATAAATATAATAATTTATATTATACACAAATACTAACAGAGTTAATACTATTTATAAATATAATTTATTTTTTTATTATATAATATTAAGTTTAATGTATTCTTAATTAAAAATACTTTTATAAAATAAAAAATTAATAAGTAAGAGATTAATTATAAAAAAAACGAACTTTGAAAAAAAATTAAACAGCAAACCGATTTTATTTTGTTTTTACCAACAACAAACCAAACTTTTAGAATTGAGTAATCAACAAATCTACTTTAAATTTTCATTATGTTTAAACGAATTTTTCCATGTTTGAAGAAATTATTAAGTCGTAATACCATTTCCTTAAAGTTCATCTAATGTCGACTTAATAATTCCCTCAGACATTGAAAAAATCGTTCAAACATAATAAAAATTTGAAGAAAGTTTGTTGATTGCTTAATTACTTTGTTGTTTATTAGGAAAAAAAAGGTTGATTTGATGTTTGGTTTTTACTCAAAATTCGGTTTGTTTTTTTGGCAATTAACTATACATATATTCACTTACTATTTAATATAAAAAATAGTTCTCGATCGTATAAGTTTTCTAATTTATACATGTATTAACTGTTCATAATATATGGTTAATTTTCAACCAAATACACCTTAGTAACCCAACCAAGCAGACGGTATCGGCTGGAACTTGTTCTTGGCACAAGACAACACATCCAAGTAATCCCCTCCATTGTTGAAGCAATCGCGGAAATCAGTGAAAAGTTTCTCAAACACTCTCCACTCTACTTTGATTGATCTTGAGTACGGATAAGGAAGAAAAACCTACATTCCATTCAGATTGCAAAAATGACACCAAAATAACATTGTAAAACGAATGTTTTCATTTCAACACAGAAACTTACATCAACCTCTCGTGCAAGTCGTTTCAGTAAGAGAAACGTATGCTCCGTTTCCTCCAAATTGTCAACAACAGCCAGCCAGATTTGAGATACAAGATCATTCGCAACATCTCGTGAGTGCCCGCATGATAGGAATTGATCTGTCACAAAAGAAGAACATTCATAATCAACATATGTTATGAAAGGGGGAAACTAGATCTATAATACTTACTGTTATTTTTACCAAACCTAAATAAAAATGAGCATCAAAATTTCGTGTTTGCTAGAGGGCTATGCATTAAAAAGGGGTAATAATGTGATGAATTTTGCTCACTAAACTAACAAAAGAATTATAACGTTGCTGATGATGTCTGAGCAATCCAGACCGATCATTGTTCCATGAAGAATCCCAGAAGGAGGTGGCATCGAGGAAAGTTCAAGCTGCTCTTTCAAAAATAGGTAGGTGTGGCCAGCAATCTCACCGGTATCTCCATCCACTGAAAAAATATGTCTACTGACATAAAGAGCAATATATCTCCTGTAAAACACCACATACTAAAGTTAAGTACGATGCTGGTAGAAGATCCAAATAAATAGGACTACAGCAATGCAAAACACTATTACTTTATACTTATGACTGACCATCACTTTTCAAACATCTCAACAAGCAAAATCGGAAGAAAAAAAATAGTAAATCATTAGCAGTCAGAAGTGAACTTTATCTATGCTGAGCAGAAATATTAAAAAAAAAACAATTGTCATAGTACGAAATCATAAGTCAGAAGAACATATACGCTCTCTCAAGTAATAGACATGAAGAAACAAGTTTGTGGCCCACGCTCATGAACCAATGGAAATGTTCTTAAATTTAAGAGAATCATGAATGATTGTTTAGAATCTAGTTATACCACTCTAAAGCAGAAGCAGAGATGCCAATATGTAAGAGATACATCGATAGAAGCATTCAATTTTCAACACAAAGCACAGAAAAATAATCACTCACACAAGAGTTAAGACAAGCTCTTTTCAGTATGAGCATTTCTACAAAGTGTGAAACTTAGTGAGAAAACGTAACCTTTTTATTATTAACTATCTCACTTATTCACTTTTAACCTAAAACAGTATATGTTTTCATTTTCTCACTGAGTTGTCTGCTTCACTGATTTATCTTTTCACCATGCAGATTATTTTTACAATACTTAGCTTCTTTAGAAAGCCTCTGTCGTCTCCGGGTATCAAAACTGTCTCTTTCAAAAGCAGAACGTACCTTTTGCTCGACCCTCTCGGAATTGGTCCAGGCCATCTTTTTGAGTAGTTAGCAGAAGGATAGTACCTCAACAGAGCCGCTTGCCACAGGCATTCCCCACAGAAAATGCGGGCCCAATGCTTCTTTACACAAGATATCTGTGCCCATTCTGAGATAGGGACTCGGATGAATATTTCTATCAAGATATGGTCTGGAAGCTTTCCAAATGAACTATCTGCTACAAATACAGGTTCATCCTCACTAGTTTTTGTCATCGATCATCATCTGTAAAGTAACAAGATAATTTTTGTTGCAAAAGTTTAAAAGATAAGGTACGCAAATTTCATCAAGCAGGGCTTTGTAGCAGTCTATAAATCTAGGTAAAATTGGGAGATGTAGGAATTTGCCGTTGTAGACTCAATTTAGAGCAGAAGAGCTGTGACGAAAGCTTCAGTTTACACTTACAACTTCGAAAACTGGCAAGCAATTCAAATTGCCTATTCTTCATACAATCAGAAGTTGTTGCAGTCAGCTAAACAATAATGGCACAAATATCTATGAACGGTTCTTCCTATTTCTGAATTATATATATGGAAAGCGAACAATTATATGAGCTGAAGCACACAGCTTCACCCACCTAGTACCAACAACAACTCTTCCTCCAATGAGAATCCATAAGAGGAGCTGGAGATATCAATTGAAAGTAAAATAATAATCCGGACATGAGCTATGGACTTAGCTGATTGTCTCCAAATTTCGGATGATTAATTAATCACTAGTGAAGAAAAACACTGCAATTGGATCAACGGAGATTCGTGGTCAAGACACCATGCATTATATGAACCATACGCTTGAATTAGAGAACAGTATAACAAGATAAGCAAGGACGTTATCTTCACTCAGACGCTCGATTAACAAATACAGAGCATACGTAAGCTGCAAGGATTACCTGATGAGCTCGAGAACGAATCTAGACTCCGAAGCTCGCACGAAACAAAAAATCGGAGATGAAACAGACGTCCCGGTGCTTGGGGGTGGGGTGAGGCTGAAACGGCGTCAATGATTTGCTGAGCTGACGGATTTTCTCCCTCTCTCGATCACGGATTCAAGAAGGCTGCGGTGGGGCGTGCAAATAACGCGGGAGGTTCGATTTGCTGTTTGGTAGCTAGCTTGGACAGCTGATGAACCTCACAAGGGAGGGCCATAGCGAGATCGTGTGGTCGGCTTTGAGCTATGGTGGGCCCATTTAGTTTTATTATGATGATAGTGCACCTTTTCTCCTCCTCTCTTTTTTTTCACAAAATTCTTCTCCTCCTCTCTAAACCAACCAATGTTATCATAACTGGATCGACCCTCGAATCGGCAAGAGAACCGGTTCCCGATTCGTACGGTCCAATTCGGTCGAATTCGATTCAGTATGCGATACATTGTTCATAATTTAAAAAAAAATTACCCCAGCTCATCCTAACTCTCTATCCCAGCCCAACCCTCCACCTTTTCCCCTCCACCCCGCTCGACTTCACATCCCACCCCAACCCTCCACCTCCCCTACCCCTCCGCACCCACCTCCTCCCATCCCCCCTCCACCTTCCGCCCTTCCCCCTTCTTCTCCCCCCACCCCGCCCCTCCACCTGGCCACCCCACTGTTGGCGCCTGCTGCAAGATCGGCATCACTGTTGATCTCTTCCGCAAGAACGACGTTGATTGGGGGACCTCTACCCCACCTCCTCCCAGCCTCTGATCAGCCTAATCACGATGAGAAGCTCCGAAAGTCGCAGGAGGAGTTCTCACCCCTTCACCTCTCGCCCACCCCCCCTCTTACCAGTCCCTTTCTTCTTCTTCTTCTTCCAAAGAGGAAGGAGAAGGTCGGAGCGAAAGCAGGCAACAATGGAGAAAGCGCCTGGAGAGAGATATTATGTTGCCGCTAAATAGAACATTTTATGCCGCTGAAAGCGTCTCGGGAGATATAGTCCAGTTAGGGTTTCCTTACTTGCTTTACTTGTTGTTCCTTTTGTTAGTGAAGGCTTTTCCGTTTGCTTTAGAAATTAGAATAATTGACAATCTCTCTCTACCAATCTTTTTTTATTGCTAGTATCATTTTTCTCTATTCTATGTTTTTGCTTTATCTAAAGTGGACAAGAAAGGTGGTGAATAAATATTTTATTGCTACTATCCTTTTTCTATATTCTCTTTTGTGATGAATAAAAAAAATTTAATTTTAACAAATGAAAACTCTTGAACCGATCAGTTTTTTGTTTTTAAAGAAAACTCACCCTAAAAAAGTGAACCGAAAATCTGATGGTTTTATAAAAAATCGGCTGGTCCAACCTGGTTTAAATAATGTTTATATGTATTTCGGTCTTTTAGCTGAAACAATCGAACAGAGGTTCGATTCAGTTATGATAACACTGCTCTAAACCACTAAAATATCGAATATAGTTATTTTAATATAATTAACTGCACGAATATAATATTTAGTTAATTGTTACGGTTATAATATTTAATATATAGTCATGATTATATATATATATATATGTATATATATATTGAACTTATTATGTAAATAAATTTAAATATGTATGTCAAACTTGAATTAATTTCAATTGTCTTAAATTTAGTGTAATTTAAAAGTTAAGTGAATATTTTACGACCAAAAAGTTCAAAATTTGATTTAGAAATACTATATCAAAATATGATAGTATAAATATGGATTTACGGATAAAACTGTGATTAATAACTATGATTATGGTATTATAAATTTTACTCAATATGGTTACGGTTATGATGCATAGTTAAATAAAAATATTCCAGTTATGATATTTGTTATACTTGCATCATTGTCAACCTTAATCTCCTAATTCATATTAATTTAGTTAAAACTTTTTAGTAAGTATACATGTTGAGATAATCATTTTTATTGTCCTTATAATTATTTTTGATAAGTTATATTTAAATCATTATTATTTTTGTTTGGTAACATGGAATTGTAAAATTAATTAAGGGTTAATTACGTGAACAGTCACTTATGTTGGTAAATGTGTCTGAATAGTTGAAACTTGATCCCAACTGTTACTCATGTTTCAAAATGTAACTGAACGGTTCAAGTTAGTAATTGTTGTTAATTATCCCCCATTAAAATTAGGCATGTGTTGTGCAACCTTCTTCAAACTTAAAGTTCCTAATTTGTCTCTCACATTCTCTATTTACATTCAACTTTAACTTTCGCAGCATTTGCATATATGAAGGCGCGAAACAACATGGTGGACCAAGAAAGAACAACCCACGCAGCTACGAAGAAAGAACATCTTGGAGCAGCCCCTACGCAACTTGGAGCATGAAGACTAAGGACGAATATGCTCATTTTGAGGTAATTTCATAGTGGGTGGCAGGAATCTCAAATTTAAAGAGAGGAAAATGAAAGAGAAGCTTACTTGCAACTGAAGAAAATGAATCTGATCTTCATTCAAAGTTGTTAAGTTCGTTACATCAATCTCTATTTATAGAACATAAGAGCTAGAAAATTGCAATCTAGTCCTCAGCAAAATTAAGCTTTTTACCCTAAACTTTATGTAATTATACATAGACCCTAACATTCCTCATTGAAGATCTAACTTTCTTGTCTTGTTTCTTCAAACTTCTTGATCCCAGTCAATCGAGTTCTTCGTCTTCAACCTTCCATATTTTTGACTGATCCTAATGATGAGAATTTCACATACTAATAGAAGAACAGAATCAACTATCTCAATACATTTCTAGAATTGATGATCAAATTCTACACTCCCTGCAAATACCTGTCATCTGTATGTACAACCAGATCAATATTATTCCACTAACTTTCAACTGCTTATTGCTCAAGACTAGCATCTTCTAATTTATATCCACACAGATCAAACTCCACATATATCCAGAATGAATTTCATCATCATACAACACATATTACATTAGACATGAATTCATTTTTCTGAAGATCCAACTACCATATGCAGAGACTTACCACAGAATTATACATACACAGAAGCGTTGCTGAGATTTCTCTGTTCTTTCAATCATTCTTTGTTCAACCAATCTTTGATTGTTTGATTCTGATTTTTTTTTTCTTTCATTGACAGAAGGGTTTTTGCCCTTATCTTACCAACATGACTGAAGGGTTTCTGCCCTCTTTTCTTTTCTAGTATCTGCAAAAGGAAACGATTGTTCATGAAATACAACATTACGAGTTGTATACACACGCCCTGAAGCTGACAAACACTTATAGCCAAGATATTTTGAGGAATATCCAAGGAACACGCATGGTTTAGACCTTAAAGATAATTTTGTCTTATGATATGGTCTTAAATGAGGAAAGCAAAGACAGCCAAAAACTCTAAGAAAAGAATAATCATGAGCTGAACCAAATAATTTCTCATGGGGAGACATCTTGGATAAGCTGTAAGAGGGCAACATGTTTATGAGAAAAACAGCTGTAAAGAATGCATCTGACCAATAATGCAACAGTACCGAAGCTTGAGCTAATAAAGACGGTCCTAACTCCACTATATGACGATGCTTCCTCTCTACAATACCATTTTATTGAGAGGAATATGGACAGGTAATTCTGTGAGTCACACCAAACTGAGGCAGGTACTTTGAGAGAAATTGAAACTCGCCACCTCCATCAGATTGTACCGATTTTAGTTTGTAGCCGAGCTGCCTCTCTGCAAGTTTGTGAAAATCAATGAAACATTGTGCAACATCACTTTTCTTATTCAAAAAATAAGTCCGTGTGAATCTACTAAAACTATCAACAATACTCAAGTAGTAGAGATTCCCATTAGAAGCACAAGCCGCAGGACCCCAAAGATCAACTTGAACCAACTCCAAAGGATGTGTGTACACCGTATTCGAAGAGTGATATGGCTTAACTTTGCTTTTCCCTATAGCACAAGCTGTACACTGTGAAACAGAATGACTGACAGGATGATTGTGAATGCGAAGAAAGTTCACTAACAGTTTATGAGATGGGTGTCCTAATCGCATATGCCACAAAGATGCAGAATCTTTTTTATCTAGTGAAGATACAAAGCAACTAAGATCCTTATCTGTAATAGAATCAGAAGATATAACACTTGAATCATCATCATTTGAAGAATCAATTCGAATAGAAATAGTATTTGCCACGAAATTATCATTACCAGACGAATTGCAATCACGTTTAAACTCAAAATCATTCACACAATGAACTACAATATCAGATTCATTACATTGATCAATTTCATGGTTCTCTAACAAAAACTCTTTGCCATTTTTATTATAACCACAACTACTAGACTCTACTAACTGACATTTATTCAACTAAGACAAATCAAGCTTGTATAAACCAGAACATTCATGACCCTTTAGCAGAACTTGATGCGTTAGACAATCTCGGATCAGACAATAGGAAGCATGAAACTCGAAATAAACCCTGCTATCCCTGGCGAACTGAGAGACAGACAAAAGATTTTTAGTCAGTGCAGGAGTATATAACATATTATGCAAAATTAACTGTCTAGAAGAATTGTCACTGGATTGATGACTAGTAGGAATAACAGCAGAACCAATTGCAGATATACCAAGAGACGAGCCATTACCAACAGTGACCTTACCTGGTCCATTATATGGAACACATGAGTTATATGTCTAAGGAGTTGCATTTGTTAGATGATTAGACGCTCCTGAATCCGGAAACCAGCTCGACTCATGCTGAACAACTGGAGCTATAGAAGCTATGTGAGCATGTGGAGCACCAATAACAGATTGGCTATCCAATGATTGAGCATATGACGACCAGGGGCAGCCACAAATGAAGAACTAGAAGCAAACAAATGTTGAGCTGGATGAACAGGTGGAAACTAATAGGTCATAGCAGAAGGATGAAAGTTTTGTTGATAAGGAACTGGTGCATTTGGAAATGATGTATTTGGTAAAAAGTACATAGGTATTGGAGCTGCAGCATATCCTTGAGGAGGAGTAGGAAATGAAGAACCATAGGAAGAGTACGCAATAGGAGAAGAAGCATACGGTGTAGTAGCAGTAGGAACAACAGATGCTGAATGTACTGAAGTATTAGAATGTGACAGATTGACAGATTCTACTGCATCTTCCCATTGAGCTGCTGAGAAATTAACATTTGGAGTTCCTCCTCCAGGATATGTTACTCCTGTGAAATTCACGTTGAATCAATGATAGCACCTGTGCACCAAATGTTCGAATTTTCCACATAACTGACATTGAGGACGATTACCACCAAATCCTCTTCCACGTCCTCTTCCTCTTCTTGGGGAATTGTATCCTTGATTGTTAGAACCAAAATTACGTCCAGAACCTTCCTCAAAACCTATCTGACTTGATGAGGAAGGATTTGCTACTGTTGATGCAACTACAGAGTTATTAGAAACAACATTCTTCTCAGCAACATTATGAACACCGGAACTACTTTGATTAACTGCAACATTTGCAGTGACAGTTGAATCAAAGAGTAAATCCACCTGTCGAGCTTCAGCATCGAGCAGAACCGAACTGATAGATGCTAAATCATACGGATTCCTACTCGCATGAATGACAGACACTACGCTATCAAATTGACCTTTAACACCATTCAAGATAATGGAAATCTGTTGCATCTCTTCGATCGGATGACCGCAACTAGCTAAACTATCACATGTCGATTGAATTGCAGTCAAATAATCACGCATGTGTTGATGAGGAAGCTTTCTAAGCTTGAGTTTTTCATATAGATGCATTATACGAGTGGTGGATGAGGAAGAGAAGTCTCTATGCAATTTCTTCCAAATTGATGCCACTGTCATGCAGCTAATTAATCCTCTGCTGACTTGTGAAGAAACGGAAGCTAACATCCATGATGCAAGCGAACTGTCTTTCTGCACAAATTTAAGATAATCCGGATTTGACTCTTCTTCTCCATCTTCAGTCTGAATGCGAGGATGAATCGTTGTATTTCCATACAAGTGGCCTTCAAGATTGTAGCCTTTCACTGCCAGCAACACCTGTTGCCTCCATGACTGGAAATTTTCTTCACCTTCCAGCTGACAGACTTTTGTATTGAAAAACAAAGATGAAATCTCTTCCATGCGTACCAACAGCACAGAACAGAGCACACAGATGATTGACTAACAGACGCAGCAAAGGAAATTGACGAATCGCAAGAACCGAATCGGATTAACAGAATCGACGCGGCTCTGATACCATGTCAGGAATCTCAAATTTAAAGAGAGGAAAATGAAAGAGAACCTTACTTGCAATTGAAGAAAAATGAATATGATCTTCATTCAAAGTTGTTAAGTTCGTTACATCAATCTCTATTTATAGAACATAAGAGTTAGAAAATTGCAATCTAGTCCTCAGCAGAATTAAGATTTTAACCCTAAACTTTATGTAATTATACATATACCCTAACATAACCTTAATTCGTTTTGCTTCAATTATTCATCATTTTTGAACCCCAATGTGTCATACATTCTACCTGTTTGTTGTTGTTTATGTGGTAGTCAATAGAGAATCCCGGATGTGGTAGTCGGTACAAATTCCCGTATGGCAGGATTACAGTGATGCAATTTCAACAAATAGAGAAATATTTGAAAGAATAATTGGATGTTGTGAAAGTCCGAGCTCTTGAAAGTCGAACCAATCGGAAGTTAGTTGTTGCATTGACAATTGTTATTTGATAGGAAGTTGGAAGGGGGGAAAAGAGTTGAAAAGGGAGCTAGGGAAACTGGAAAGAAAGTGACAGAATGGTAAAATGGTTCTTCCATGGAAGTTTAATTCGTTTAAATGAAATCACGTGCTTTGCTCGTGATAGACAACCATAAATATTTGATAGAAATTTCACGGAATAACATTTCAATCATATACTCAAAAAAACATAAGTAACTGTTTAATCACATAGGGTAAATATAGATAACTGTTGGGTGGTTTACCCATTAATTAAATACTTATCATTCAATTTTGATTAGGGCTGATCATGGGCGGGCCGGTCCGGTCCTGAAGGCAAGACCGAGACCGAAATTTCGGTCTTGCCTTCTGGAGGACCGAGACCGAGACCAAGACCGAGCTCGGCCAAAAAAGCCCGCCCGAGTCGGTCTTTCTTGACTCGGGCCGGTCTCGGTCCTGGACCGAATCTACACCAAAAAAAAAAAACTATGAGTTCACGGTATTTTTTAGTAAAAGGCGAAGGAATAGTTCACCTCTCAAAGAAACACTATGAACTCTCTATATTCTTTAGTAAATTTATCAAGATGCACCTTTTATAAAGATAGAAAACCTCCAAAATCCACATTATTTTCGGTGTGGTATTATGAAAATCTCAAATACACATACATTCGGTCTGGGCCGGTCCTAAATGGGCTTTCGGGAAAAAAGCCCGAGACCGAGACCGACCTTGAAGAAAAAAAACCGCCCGGTCTCGGTCCTAGTCGGTCTCGGTCCTAGTCGGGAATTCGGTCCTACAGTCTTTTTTGATCACCCCTAATTTTGATCACTAACAAATTGATCAAATTAAGTTGTGCATTCTAACAAATAAAATTGCATCTTTTGCATCCTAATAAGAACTGCATGGTTCATGATAGAGTTGATCATGGGCGGGCCAGACCGGTCTTGGAGGCAGCACCAAGACCGAGACGAAATTTCGGTCTTGACATTTGGAGGACCGAGACCGACTTTGGCCAAAAGTCCGCCCGAGTCGGTTTTGCTTGACTCGGGCCGATCTCGGTTTCAGACTGAAATTGTTGGTAAAAAAATCAACTAAACTGGCCAAAAAAATCACCGAAGTTTCGGTGTTGAACCCGTTCGCTTCTCGTCTTCCATCGCACTTCCCTTATGGAACCGATCCAAGGATTGTTGAATGCTTCAAGGGTTACACCATGAATTTCTAGGTTTTCTTTTCAAGGTCAGGATGGTATGGTTCTAGTCGATCTTTTGGGAAAAAGCGTGAGACCAAGACTGAGCCCGACCTTGAAGAAAGAAAAATGCTCGCTCGATTTCGGTCCTAGTCAAGTCAATCTTGGGCCGGTCTTGCTGGAAATTCAGTCCAACTAGTTTTTTTGATCACCCCTTGTTCATGTAACTTTAAAAAATTATGAAAGGAAATTTATAAAAATAAAATTGTATTCATTGTTTGCTATTTAGGGGGAAAATTATAAAATAACTTTGATAAAATAATATTAAGTAAGTTTATAAATGTTGAAAATAATATAATTAAAATAAATAAATTATAATAAGAATATATTTATTAATACTGTTAATAAATAAATATTTTTCATTAATTCAACGTAAGTTTTACAAATATAAAAAGATGACAATGAGAAAAACAGGTTGAGGAATAATGGGTAAACTACGACATTGCTCCTAAAGTTTACGTCGATTTTAAAATTCTCCCTTAAAATTTAACATTTTTACTTTTAGTCTTAATGTTTGCTTCCAATAAAAAATTCCCCTTACCGTCAAAGGCACGTTTATTTCGGACGGAATTCATGTCACATGTGTTGCACGTGGTTTATTAATAAATTTAATGGATGAATTTTTTTTTTTTGCCAGAATACTCGTTTCATTTGATTCAAATAAAACGACGTGACATAAAGTCACAGATGTTCATTGTTACAATCATTCGCTACTAAACAAATTAAAGGAAGTGGGGGTCGGGAGATCCAATCATCAAGTCGCACTCCCATACGTGCTTGCTTCGCTATCCAATTTGCGCACTCGTTGTTTGCTATTGGAATTGCTCGCCATCGCACATGCTCTATGTCGGATGCTAGAGTTCGTATGTTCCCAATTATCGTTCTTAAACGCCATTCGGTCGCTCCTTCCGTGATTTACTTGATTACCACTTGTGAGTCAGATTCAATGGTGATATTGGTCCATGCGTTGTCTTGTGCTAGGTGTAGGCCCTCGTGAATAGCTAGTGCCTCTAATTTCGCGACGTCATCTCCTCGGGTTCTTCTATTCATTCCTCCTATCACCTTGCCTTGCCAATCTCGTGCTATCACCCCGATTCCGCCTCTCTTGGTTGTCGTGCCCCACGTCACAATTGATATTGATCTCGCCCGTTGTCGGTTTCGTCCAATGTGATTGTTGTCTCGGTCGGTTGTGGTCTGGTTGGTTCTGTTCGGGCCGCCTTTGTTCTACCATCGCTTTGTCTATGTCGATCTTGACGCGGGTCGTTGTCGGTTGTATTTGCTCGAATTCCGCCTTACATCGTGTCTTCCATATGAACCAAGTCGTGATCAAACATTGCTCCCATACCTTCGGTCGCTGGTGGTTCGGTCGTGTCGTGCTCAATCGCCGCTGGTCCATTCACGTGCATGCATCTGTTGCCGGTGTTTCGCTCGGTCGTGTCCCTAGCAGGTCCATCCATTTGCACTCGTATAGCATGTGTTCGGTTGTTTCCCGTTCTCCACATATAGCGCATCCCGGGTCTACTTGCATTCCCCTTCGTATGATGTTGTCCTTCACCGCTAATGCATTTGAGACTAGTCTCCATGCAAAGTTTCTCGCTTTTGGGATGATTTGTGCCCCCCAAATTGCTCGCTACAGGTCTAGGTGCTGGTCGCTATTGTCACTCCACTCGGTTGATTGGTCGTGTACTTCTCTTAGGCGGTGGTACACTGATTTTGCCCCGGGTTTCCCGTCTCTCGAGTGTGGCCATATGTATTCATCGGTTGTCTCCTTCGTCGGTAGTGGTATGCGTGTTATGATCTCGGCATCCCCACTTCTGACCGCCTCCCGAACCGCTTGTGTAATCCATGTCTCGTTCGACCCGATTAGCTAGCTTACTCGTGGTTCTGGGGTGTCTGTGTCCGACGGTCTTCCCTCCACACGGAATGCGGTTTCGGCGGTATCCACGGGTCCGAGTATATCCGTATGCTTTCCTCCGTTCCAATCGTCCATAGGCCCTCTTCTTGATCACATCTCGACCCGCTAGTAGGCTACTCCATCCCCAAGATGCTCATCCTCCCTTGCTCACCTCAAGGAAGTCACAATTTGGGAAGTACCTCCCTTTTAGAATGCGGACCCACATCGTGTTCAGTTCTTGTAGTATTCGGTTTTCCATCTTGGTTAGAAGTGCCTTGTTGAAAGTATGGAGCTCGCGGAAGCCTAGGCCACCCGTTTGTTTTGATTTTGTCAATACATCCCATTTCTTCCAGTGCACGCGTTTCCTATCCTGTGTTGTTCCCCACCAAAATTCAGCTATCATCGAGTTGATTTCCCTGCACCACGTCTTCGGAAGGTTGAAGATACTCATCACATATGTGGGTATAGACGTAATGACCGCTTTGATCAATACCTCTTTGCCCGCCTGGTTAAGTGTCTTCGGTCTCCATCCCTCTAGTTTATCCCGGATCCTGCTATTTAGGTAACCAAGTGCTTCGTTTTTTGATTGGCCTCATATTGTTGGCATGCCTAGATATTTCCCTGGGTTCCCAATGCTTCTAATCTTAAGGGCCTCCTCCACCTCTCGCTTGGATGTCGAGTCGGCTACTTTGTTAAAATACATGGTCGGTTTTGTCTCATTTATCCTCTGTCCCGAAACTTGGCAATATTCCTCAATTACTTCTCTTAGTCGCGCTGCATTTGCTGCCGTCCCCTTGAGGAAAAATAATGAGTCATCCGCGAATAACATATGGTGTAGCTCTGAGCATGTTCTCCCGATCGTTATCCCTCTTATCTTTCCCGCATCCACCTCCTGTTCTATTCTTCTTGACAAAACATCAGCAAGCAGTATGAACAGATAAGGTGATAGTAGGTCACCTTGTCGAATGCCTCGTGACGGGTGTATTAAGGATGTGCGGTCCCCATTCACTACTACCATGTACGTTGTCGTTGCTAAGCATGCCCTTATCCAACCAATCCATTTCTCATCAAACCCCCTTCGTTTTAGGCTCGCTAGGAGGAAATCTCATTCCACCCCCGATCATACGCTTTCTACATGTCCAGTTTGAGGGCACATTCGACCTTGTTTGTCGCGCTTCTCGATTTGAGGTAGTGAATCGCCTCATGTGCAATGAGAATACTATCCCAAATAGCTCGACCTGCCACAAACGCACTCTGATAGGGGTAATAAGCTTTGGTAAGTAGACTTTCAGTCTATTTACCATCACTTTTGATATAATCTTATATATGAAATTGCAGCAGCTTGTGGGTCTAAACTCTGTGGGCATAGTAGGGTTTGACACTTTTGGAATCAATATGATATCAGTATGGTTTAAGTGGATTGGAAATATACCTGACCGGAAGAACGCCTTGACTGTGTTGATGACATCTGGGCCCACGGTTTGCCAGCTCCTTTAATAGAACAAGACCGGAAAACCATCTGGTCCCGGAGCTCTCGAACCCCCCATTTGATATGTTGCCTTTCTGATTTCCTCATCTGATTCCCCCTTGTTAGACTTCGGTTCATTTCCATCGTGACTTGGTTCGATATGCAATCAAGTATGCTCTCATTTGGTTGTGGGTTTTCCGATTGAAGGATATGACTGAAATAGCTATGCATTTCCCTTGCCATACCCTGTTCGGTAGCTATCCACCGCCCGTCCCTCCCCATGATCCGACATATGTTGTTTCGCCTCCTCCTCGATGCGGTTGTGAGATGGAAAAGGTGGTGTTTCGGTCTCCCTCCATGAGCCACTTTACTCGGGATCTTTGTCGCCAATACAGTTTTTCACGCCTCCACAGTGTAGTCATTCGGTTTTTCAGGCGCTTCTCCTCCTCAATTCCTGCTTGGTCCATGGTTGTCCCGGTACACCTTCGGAGAAGCTCCTTTGTTTCGGCTATAAGTCAGGCATTGTTTCCAAATTTGGTCTTGCTCCATTTCGTGAGGTGTTCACGACATCGTCGAAGTTTGTTGTCCATATCATGGTCACCACGGTTCAGTGGTGTTGTGGGCCATGCCTCGCGGATCACTTCTTTGCACGTCGGGTCTTCAAACCACATTTCCCCAAATTTGAACCTTCATTTTCTTGTGTGGTGTGGTGTCGTCGTTTGGATTATCAATGGGAAGTGATCCGAGCCTAGGGCAATTTCATTTATGCATCGGCTCTTGGGGTACGCCTCGGCCCACCGAGCATTGAGGAGGGCTCGGTCAAGCCTTTCGCTAATTCTATCTCTTCCACTTCTATTATTGCACCAAGTGTGCGATTGCCCCTTTGCCCCCATGTCCTCGACTCTTATGTCCTCTAAACTTTTGTTGAAACGCTCCATTAGTCACTTTGATTTTGGTCGGCCTCCAATTTTTTCATGTGGGAACCGAATTGTATTGAAGTCCCTCACAATCATCCACTTGTTCCTTCTTGATCGCCCTATGTATCTCAATGTCTCCCAATTTTGTGCTCGTTTTTGTTAATCCGTGTCCGTATATATCCAAGTGATCAAGCTCGGTTCCATCTCGTCCTTCCTCCATATCTCGCAATCAATCATGTTGTTGTCACTATGTAGGACTCGGATTTTTGTTTCCTCGTCCCACCAAAGTGCCACGCCACCGGATGTTCCAATTGGGTTTACATACATTTGGTTCGGCATTCCTATCTTCCTTCTCACCGTCTCACAATAGGTATCCCCGTTTTTTGTTTCCCTTAGAAATATAGCACATGGGTGATGCCTCTTTTTGAGGTCTTTCAAGTTTTGGATTGTCAAGGAAGACCTCAAACCTTGATAATTCCATGAAAGTAGACTCATTGACCCCCTGTGGCTGTTTCGGGACATCCACCATAACCCGATTCGTTATTTCCTTGCTCACTCCTCCTTGGTATCTTCCTTCCTTGGTTTATCACTTGTCTCCGCCTTTGTGGTTTGGCTCGGACCACCCTTTTCTTTGGGCTCTTCTTCTGTTTGCCCATGGTTTGGACAGCTTCTGGTCTCGGTTATGTTGGTGTTTCTTCACCGATCTTCATCTGTTTGGTTCGGCTTGGTTCCTGGTCTGTCTCCTCCGGGGGGTCTCTTGAGTGACATCCTGTTCATGAATGGGCTTAGCCCCGACTCAAGCCGTTGGTTCTCTATGTTGGGGGCCTTAGGTGATGTCTCCGGGGGGGTTTCCACCGTGTATGGTTTGGGTCGGTTTGGGTGGTTTCGGTTTGGGGGTTGACATGGACTATCGGGCAGTTGGGTAATCATGGGATGGTTGGATGGTTCGGCATTGTGGTGGCTTAAGTATAGGGTGGAGGCTTGGTGGGGTTTAGTCATGCTTTCTGGGATGGATATGGTTTGGGTAGTATGTGGGTAATGGTGTGTGATGGTTTCGGTTTTGTGTGGCTTGATGGGTAGAGTGACAGTATGGATTGGCAGTGGTATGCTTCTGGTGTTTTCTGGGTTGGTGCCTTCGTCTGGTGTGGGCGGGAGGTTGACGTTGGTTCTCCATGCTTGGCTCGGTGATGTTGTGGTCAGATGATTCGGCATTGTTGTGTTGGTATGGAGGACAATGGCCATATCCATTGGCTCAGTGTTCAGGTCGATCATTGCGCCCCCTTTGGTGCGGTGTTGTCCCTCCTGACCCCCACATTCAGTCATCATCTCCTCAGTGTCCACATCCCTGTTATCCGACTTGTCCCTTGGAGTGTTTGGGTGGTTTCGTTCGGACCTTCTCATCCTTTCCTCCTCCCTTTGTTTCTTTTCCTTTCTCTCTTCTTCCCGAGCCTCCGCCATGATGGATGCCCACTTCTCCATTCCTTGTGAGTTCGTCCACCAAAACCCCGGTAGTAATGGGGCATTGGTATCTATTTCCACTTTCATACGTCAATAGGTTCTTCTTCTCATATCCCCAGCTGATTCTACTTCAATGCATTTCCCGATCCTTCCCGCTATCATTGTTGCATTATCATGGCTGAATTTTTCATACCCCAAATCATGAATTTGCACCCAAAATTGAACCTTATGGAATTCCACCTCATTCACTCCTATGCTCGGTTCCCATTTCTTGATACTTAGGATATGGTCATTGACGGCCCAAGGCGACATATCTATTATGTTGCCTCTATCCTCATCACTATCAAAATTCAATAGCAATATTCCGGGTGCCGTCTCCGATATCCCAACTGGCCTATACCTATCCCAAGCTTTATCTAGCACACTTCGAATAACTGATATTTTGAGCGGTTTTTGGGATATCACCTTTCCGATGTACCGTTCGGTTTCTTCCAACGGGGGGTTCGAGTTCAGGTTCCAGATGTCCCGGTTCGTGCTATGATCATCGTCGCCCGCATCCAGGGGCGTTGCCCTGACCGTGGTCCACATGCCCTCAACACGGTCACAGCTCCCTCGACCTGGAAAATGAAACACAAAATAGGAATTAGGGTTTCTGGTTTTTTGGCTAATGTTTGTTTGATGATTGCCTCACTTTGCTTTGCATGGTACTGTGCAATCGATTGGTGCCCTAGCTTCCCGTGGCTTCCGCACGGCTCGGTGTGCTCCAATTGATTCTGGGCTCCTGATTTCTGAGCGGATTCAGTGTCGTTGTTGCTTTCCAAAGTTCCTCTGGTGTTCTGTTGTTTCTATCAGAAAAATCGCAGATTCTCTTGGAATTGGAATCAGCGGGGAAGCTTCAAACATTCCTTTGGTTTGTCGTATGTTGTCTGTGATTTGGCAGCTAGCAATTAATGCTAGGAAGAAGCCAATTGAAATGGTCGAGGGTGCCTGGGCAGCTATCTCACGGAATCAGAGAGACAAAGAAGAGGATGATGAAATTGACCTGCGTAATAATCCTTCGTCCGCAAGCACCGAAGAATATGGATGGAGCCAAAGAAGATGAAGTAAAGATCCATTCGGTGTCTCCGCCTCACCAATCCTCGTTTGCGTCTGCGTAAGAAGGCTAAGGCTTATCAGACGTTTGCTGCAGATTTCGGCAGGGAGGGGCCCACTGAGCCGGTTTTCGGAGACATCAATCGAAACTAGAGACTGCCTGAGGTTGTCCTGAAGGAACCCACCGGTGAGCTCATCAGGTATGGATTTGGGGATAAATCAAGAACAGTGAGGTGAGTGAAATTTGCAAAAACGGAAGGGACAGTACCTGACAGCAATGGTGTCCGTAATTTTGCGCTCGAGATGGTTCCGGCTCAAATCGAGCACCGTCAAGACTGAAATCTTCTCAAGGTTTGTGCCCCAAATTAGGTTATTGTTGAGATTCATAACTGCTTGAAGAGAGCCGACCTTTATCGACTCTAATTGCAGTTTCTTTTTCTCAGACTCTATCTGCTTGCAGTTCTCATCATGTGCTCGTCTAAACATACATATTACATTCTCACAAACATTCTCAGACTCTATCTGCTTGTTTTTGCCAAACAAGCAAAAAAATTTAATAAGTTAAGAGATTTTAACGACATACTTGTTGCAAAATGTTGGTAATCTTTAGGAATGAAATTATTGGGAAAATGAATTCACCATGCTCAAAGGCACAACGAGTTGGATCTTCTCCAAAATAAAAGGCTAATGCATCTGCATTTCTTCCCTGAAGATAATTTAAAGGAAAAGACGTGAATAACATTTTTCATACTCATGCATAATATATTCAAAGTGAC
Source organism: Chamaenerion angustifolium (assembly GCA_946814005.1). Classification (NCBI taxonomy): domain Eukaryota; kingdom Viridiplantae; phylum Streptophyta; class Magnoliopsida; order Myrtales; family Onagraceae; genus Chamaenerion; species Chamaenerion angustifolium. The sequence continues at coordinate 10,146,575 of OX328278.1, read as the reverse complement.
ATAATATGTAGATTCAGGAGTTGCGACATACCACATTGGAATACATGGAAACCAAGGACCTAACCCCAGCCTTAGAGAAGACAAGAAATTCCTTCAAAATTTGGAAAGGGATAACATAACTTTACGGGGTGGAGAACTAGTTGAATCGACAAGGAAGGTGAAGAGATTCAACAAGGAAGGTGAAGAGGTTGGCATGGAGGGCAATTTTGTACGGAACATTTGTTAAAAACGCACGTGGCCAACACATGATGTGAATTCCGTTAGAAATAAATGTGCATTTAACGGTAGGAGAAATTTTTTTATAAGGACCAAACATTAGGACTAAAATTTTAAACTTTAAGAAAAATCTTAAAATCAGCGTAAATTTCAGAGGGCAATCTCGTATTTTACCCAAGAATAATTTATTAGGGTTTATTTTTTTAAGAAAGGTATGTATTTTTTTGGCTAAATAAAATATATACATATTCATTATTAATTATTACTTATTACTTATTTCTCAATAAATGTTTTAGAAAAAAACTACATGTATCTAGTTGCCCAAAAATAAAGTTGAAGAATTCATCATGTTATAAATAATTGCCATTTACTTTTATTGTCAACTCTTGTAAATTTTTAGTTATTTTTATAAGTAAATATGTTTATTTTTTTTACATATTTTATAAATAAGTTAAAATTAATTTATTAACATCAGTATTATTTTACAACTTCTTTTTACAAAAATGTTGAAAATGAAACGTATATTAAAATTGAGCTATTTTGGTATGTAAAATGTTTAGGGTTCATCTCTTAATATTATTTAGGGTAAAATACGATATTACTCCCTAAAGTTTACGCCAATTTTAAAATTCCCCATTAATGTTTAAAGTTCCTCCTAATGTTTGGAAGTGATGAAAAATCCCCCCTAACAGATGCTCTTTCAGACGGATTTTCATCATTTTCAAACATTAGGGGGGACTTTAAACTTTAAGGGTGAAATTTAAATCGCTGTAAACTTTAGGGGACAATGTTGTATTTAACCTTATTATTTATGTAAAACTAATAAAGTTATTTGTATCATTTTCAACCACACAAAAAATAAATAATATAAGATTTAACAGTAAAAGTGTTTAAATTTGCTTTAAAGTTCAAAAGTCTTTTTTTGTTAAGAAAATTTAGTATGTTTGATGATTAATTTGATTTAAATTATAAAGTAGCATTAGAGTTTATTAGGGGATTTTATACTGATGAAGAACGGAATAAATAGAATTGTCGATAGAAAAGTGAGAAAAAATCTAAAAGAAAAAAAAATGTTATTATGAAATTACTTTGATTTTCTTACTTTGTTTTAATTGGAAATAAAATAGACAGCTTACTATTTATATATATATATAATACTTAAATATTATTAAAATCAATAAGTTCCGTGATGAAATATTTATCATCGTATTATAGATGGCCTTTCGTAATTAAAATTATATATAATAATAAGCAAAAAAGTATAGAATTAAAAGAAAACAGGTGGGGAAAAAATGTAGTCCCGGGAAACTTGATGAATGGTGGACAAGTGCAGGATTCAATCATAATCAGCAAGAAGTTAAAAACATTAATTGGAAAGGCAATATCGCATCCAAAAGACATTTTCCCTTCTGATATTTATATTATATATATATTTATATATATATATATATAAATCCAGTGGAATATTTAGCAATCAGTACCCATCAGTACCCAATTTCCAGCCAATAAAATACAAGGATTTTGCCACGTCCACAGTAGAACACCTGGTTTACATGCACCAACCCATGGTGGCTTTGGATTCTTCAACTGCTCTATATTATAACCCTAAACCCTAATTAAGTCGCAACCCTTCACCCTCCACCCTTCTTCTGGACATGCGGCTATTCTCTCGCCGGACGACCCCTCCCCCCCCCCCCCCCCCCACACCAATAGTTAGGGTTTCTGTGCGGAATTTTGATTAAGCCGATTTTGGCTTCATTCTCTTTGCATTAATTGCCAGCAAGCCTACCAACCAATCAACGTAGAGGAAGAGAGAAGAAACATTTGTTGAAAGGGACAGCCCCATGCACATGAGGAGAAGAAATTCACGTCCAAGCATGGCAAACGCAGCTTCTTTCCTCGCCGAATTTTAATTGATTGCCACACTGATTATTGTATCTGTTCTCTGCCGTTTTCTTTTTCATTTTCCTTGTTCCAACTGCGGTGAAGGCGCCGAAATCACGACGTCTCCGATGGAAAGTGACACCAGTTCCACCGAGAAGAGCAGACCCCGACAATCCGCGATGGACCTGGACTTCAACCAACCGATACAGAACGACTCTTGGTATGTGGCCAAGCTGATTGCGCAGAAAACGTTACGATGAGCACAAACCATAACGTGCTACAGACAACTTGGGCGAGATACGACAACGTGAACATATCGGAGGCGGATGCCTGAATTGTACTGATTGATTTCAAACGGAAGGAGGATGTCGATCAAATCCTTAACTTGTCACCATGGACGATTAACGGGCACATACTGAACATAAACCTGTGGGAACCGAGCATAAGAATTAAAGAAGTGGATTTCAACAAGGTAAACTTCTGGACCCAAATATATGACCTAGGTCTAGAGAAGTTTAGCGATGAGAATGTTTGGAAAATTGGGAATATGATAGGAAAATGCATGGAAATAGAACAACACGTGGGGAATATAAGTAGAAACTATATGAGAATACGTGTGGAAGTTGATGTGGATAAACCGTTGATGGCGGGTTTCTGTTGGAGAAACTCTCAAGGGGTTGATAGATGGGCATCCATAAAGTACGAGAGGTTATCTGACTATTGTTACAGATGTGGAATGTTGGGACACACGACCCAAGTGTGCAAAGAGGGAGTACAAATGACAGAACATGACCCCAAAAGATCAACATATGGGTCATGGCTTGTGGGAGTACGACCAAGACAAGCCACGGTTCGCCAACATGTGGGAGAGGAGGAAGGAGCGGGTTCACGAACAAAACCGGGCTCAAGGAGATCGTGGTTTGATATCATGGCCAACGCAAAACAGATGCTCACAGAAGAGGTACCAATGCCTACGGAAGCAGTATTAAGGGAGGACACACAGGCTAGAGGCACAGTTGAGAAGGAAACGAACATGACCCAAATGAATGAAGCAATGAAGTCGAGATGGGGGAGAATGACAATACCACAAGCAAAGGGGATCAAATGGAACTGGGGGACCAACCGACATAGTGCAGGACGAACCACCCAATGCGAGAGCAATAACCCTCCACAAACCCAACCACCGAATCGAACAAACCCTTCCAGCCATGCCACAACAAGCTACCCTACCCAGGTGTCTTAGGAGATTACCAAACCGAGCCAAGAACCACCAACCAAAAACCGGCTACCCCACACGCCAAAACCAACCCCTGATTACATACCTGCCCGACCAAACCACCCACCTACAGACGAGTGACACAACCACACTCATTCAAACCTACATAGTAGAGAACCCACTGAATACCTCACCCACATCATCCCAGCCCACACGCCAAAATCCAACATCTGGCTTCAGACCCTACCTATACAATATGACCCTAAAGAGAACCAAAGATGAGATGGAGGAGCAACCGAGGACAAAGAGACTGAAAATACAGGAGGCAAACGCAACGGGGGAGGATGGGAAAAGGCACCGAGGAGATGAAATAGCCTGAGGAGCAGAGGGAGCAGGATAAACCCCATGAGAAAGAAGAAAACCGAGGGGAAAAGAGAATCAACAAGTGCACAGGTGGAAACACACGAGAATGAAAAGGGTTCTTGTGGCTGTACTGAAACAGCTACACGGGCTCAATGAGTGTCATATCCTGGAATTGTCAGGGTTTGGGGTCTGCCCTGACAGTTCAACACCTCCAAGACCTCAACAAAAGGTATCGATCGAACATCATTTTCTTAATGGAAACAAAGAATGGTGATACCTACTGCGAGAGGATAAGAACACGAATGGGAATGGACAACAAATGCTATGTCGAACCGAATGGAGCGTCCGGTGGGCTAGCACTATGGTGGTCGACCGAAACTAGGGTGCACATCAACTATGCCGACCCGAATTGTATAGACTATGAGGTAGTTATAAAACCACATGATGAGCCAATGCATGTGACTTGGGTATACGCTAGCACAGAGGCACAAGACAGTCACAAAACTGGAATCTCCTAAGAACGATAGGAAGAGGCAAATGGATGATCCTTGGAGATTTCAATACCATTTGCTACCCACTTGAAAAGAAGGGTGGTAGGCAAATGGATGAGTTTAAACAACTAATTGAGGATTTGACTATGGAGGATTTGAGGGTCAACGGGAGCCAACATACATGGTGCAACAACCGGAACGGGAGTGAGAAAATAAGCGAGCGGTTGGGCCGGGTGTTAGTAAACGGAAAATGGGCAGCGAGAAATTCAGGAGGGAGATGCATAAATGAGCTTGCTATCGGGCCGGACCACGCACCAATGACGGTCCAACTAAACAAGCCGAGGAAAAGGGCTAGACGTTGGTTCAAATTTGAGACCATGTGGCTCGAACACCCATCATGTAAGAAGGTCATAAGAGAAGCGTGGGGAGCACCCACATGACGAAGAGAAACACGAGGAGTATACGTAAAGCTCCACAAATGCCGAAGGAAACTCACGACATGGTGTAGGGATAAATTCGACAATAACCTAAGGGAGATTGCGAAAACAAAGGAGATACTAAGGAGGCACATGCAAGGGGGGATGGACCACGATATAGTACGGGATGAAAAGAGGTTGAAAGGAAATCTCCAAGGGCTATGGACGAGGGAGGAAATGTATTGGAAATAGAGGTCGATAGTAAAGTGGCTTAGGGAGGGGGACCGACACACAACCTTTTTCCACCAAACAACGATATCACAAAGGAGAAGAAACCAAATATGCCAGTTTAGGGGAATGAACGGAAAATGGTTAACAAAGGAAGATAGGATAGCCGAAGAGCTAAGAAGGTACTTCAGGGGTATGTTCACAGAGGAAGAAACCGAATCGGGGGAAGAGTTCCTTAGATTGGTGTCGCACGACATTACACCCGAGATGAATGAAAACCTATCTCGGGAGGTAACATATGAAGAAATCAGATCGACCACATACCAACTCGGAGGGTCATGTGCGCCAGGTCTGGATGGGTTCCCAGGTCTGTTTTATCAAAGGAACTGGAACGTCGTGGGTGTGGACTTCATCACCGCGGTCAAGACTTTCTTCAGAACAGGTACTCTCCTAAGCCCTTTAAATTATACTGGCATTGTATTGATACCAAAAGTGCCCACGCCTACTAAACCGACTGATTTTAGGGTGATAATCTGTTGTAATTTCTTGTACAAAATTATCTCAAAAGTCCTGGTAAATCGCTTAAAGGTGTATATATCAGGACTTATCACTCCCTTTCAGAGTGTCTTTGTATCAGGTAGGAATATACATGATAATATCATGGTGGCACATGAAGTCTTCCACCACTTACACACGAGCCAAAATGAAAACAAGGTGGAATGTGCGTTAAAGATTGACATGCAAAAGGCGTATGACCGGGTGAAGTGGGACTTTCTACTAGTCACGTTAAGAAAACGAGGGTTCACGAATAAATGACTAGGATGGATCAAATAATGCATATCAACAACCACCTACCAAGTGGTGGTAAATGGGGACCGAACCACCGCAATCAAACCAACATGCGGTATTCGACAAGGTGACCCCTATCACCTTACCTATTTATTTTACTTGCGGATGTGCTATCGAGACGGTTGGTGGGGGCAGCCTCGGAGAAGAATATACAGGGAATCACACTGTGGAGACATTGCCCGGAACATCACCACCTTTTCTTCGCGGATGACTCACTGTTCTTCATAAAAGGGACGACTGACAATGCTAGAAATCTCATGAGTATTATGGAATCCTACTGTCAGGTATCGGGACAAATAATCAATATGGATAAGTCGACCCTCTATTTCAATAAAGGGGTGAGGCCGAATGAAAAAAATGAGGTTGATGATGCACTTAACATACAGAGCACCAGTGACATGGGCAAATATGTGGGCTTACCATCGATATTGGGACGATCGAAGAAGGAGGCTTTGGGGTCTCTAAAACCCAAAATCAAGGAAAAGTTGGTCGGGTAGAGACCAAAGACCTTGACTCAAGCAGGTACAGAAGTGTTAATAAGGCGGTCATCACAGCAATCCCCATGTATGTCATGAGTGTTTTCCACCTCCCGAAAACCTGGTGCTCGGAAATAAACTCACTCATATCGGATTTCTGGTGGGGACAAACAACGGAGGGAAAGAGAACACATTGGAGGAGATAGGATGTCCTAACAAAAGCAAAGAAGGTCGGGGGAGTAGGGTTCCGAGAGCTGCAGAGTTTCAACTCGGCACTACTCGTCAAGATGGCGGGGAGAATCATGGTTGAACCAGACACGTTATGCGCATGGGTACTGAAGGGAGTATATTTCCCACAAAACTCCTTCCTAGAGGCGAGACGAGGAGGTCGAGTGTCGTGGGGTTGGAGCAGCCTAATACATAGACAGGACATCATGAAACAAGAAGGAATGTGGATGATTGGATCGGGGGAAGAAATGCGCGTATTTTAGGACCTGTGGATATACACAAAGGAGAGCTTATAGGTAAGTGCCGAGATACGAGTAGAGCACGGAGGGGAACTAAGGGTGAGTGATTTGATACAACCCGATGGGAGATGGAATGAGGAGTTTGTGCAAAACATTGTAAACCAGGAAGATGTTGACCACATACTCAACATACCAATCCCGCATCACAAAGGGAGAGATTGATACATATGGGCACACACAAGGGACGGGGCACCACAAGTCTGATCGGTGTACCATAAGTTAAGGGAGAAAAGCGACCAACTATGGAGGGTGGCACAACCTAGCCAGGGCACTATATGGACGGACATATGGGCAACCAAAATGATGCCAAAGGTTAAAAAAAAACTTCATATGACGACTTGCCACAAATGCCATAGTCGTCGGGGAATGCCCGTAACCTCAAGTTGCCCAATATGTGGAGAAGTGTAGACACGTGAACACATGATACTCGAGTACCAATAGACCGAACTCGTGTGGTTTGGAATACTAGGCATAAAAGTCAACCGACCGAACAACATCGACATGGTCCGGTGGCTTGAAGAAATGAGAAAGGAACCGAGTGGACAAGGAGTGATACGGGAGACACAGTGGATAGTAACACTACTCGCATGTTGGAAAATATAAAAGACAAGATGCAAGACCGCCTTTGAAGCAATACAACCGACCCCGAGGAGAACGATGATGGAGATCAAACAAGCCTACGAGGAACATAAAGGGATCAGACGAACCGAACAAACCATATGAGTAGATCGACCACCCCAAAGATGGCAACCACCGACGGGGAGCACAATAAAGATTAATTGTGATGCATCATGGTGCAAACAAACAAGAAGAGACGGCATAGGGGGTGGCGCGAGATAAGGACGGAAAGGTAGTGGGAGGAGCAAACCATAGGTACCAGAGCTACGACATAGAAACCATGGAAGCCATAGCAATACATGAAAGAGTAAGACTAGCAATCCAAGCGGGATGGAAAAGCATTTCCATAGAAACGGACTCACAAACGGCTCAAAAGCAATTAGAAGAGAGTCTGGCGCATTGGAGGGTAACAACCAAAATACACAACATTCGAGCACTAGCAAGGCAAATTGAGCGAGTGCATTGGCGAGCTATTCCAATGACGATAAACGAGTGTGCAAATTGGATAGTGAAGCAAGCGAGATTGGGAGTGAGTCTTGATGATTGGGTCGAAAGACCACACTACCATTTTTATCTTTAGTAGAACATGACTGTAATTCTGAACATCCGTGACCACAAGTCACGACGTTTTATTTCAATCAAGTAAAGCGTTAATTTGATCCAAAAAAAATTAAGTCACAACTCCTACTCATTAAGTATGTAATATATGATTTCAAGACCTACGAAAAAAATTGTATATATTAATTTGGCTAAATTATATAGAATGTTGACAAATAACATTTTTGTTGTATTTTCTCACTCCTAATGTTAAATTAACATTTTCTAATTAGTACATGTCAATCATAAAATTCTCATTCATTCTAAAGATAAATTACAAAACTCATATAATTTCTCTTTATTTCACATTATAATTATAATTTTTTCTTAAATACATTTTATGAAGTGGAATTTATATAATAATAAAATACATAATATTATATTTTATGAATATCAAGTATGCTCATATTAAAATTTACTTTTATAAATTAAAATATAGATTAATTAAGGATACATTTTATATATCACATAATACTCTTATTAAACTAAGACATAAGACACATATAAATATCACATACTTCATAATAATAATATCAAAAAAATATTTAGCAATGTCACAAAATTAAATGTTATTTATTTATAAACTTAATATAATTTACAATTAACAAAATAGATAAAATATAATATGTATACTAAAACATTAGATATTTTTACTATTGTTATAAGATATACTATTATTTTTATATTAACATTGATAGAACTAATAAACCATAAAAGTTAAGTTAAGAGTATTAATTGTCATTAATATATATTTTTACAGTTTTATGAAAAATAGTTTTATATATCTATATTTATAACTCACCATATTTTTGAATTATTAAAAAACTATTTATATAATAAAAATATAGCATATTATTACTATTACTAAAATAAATAAATAAATTATTAATGATTTTAATAGTCTTTTGAAACATATGCACAAATATAAGTCATAAAACTATATAAAAATATTTAACTTAAAAGTATTAATTATTAATTATTAATATTAATTTTAATTCTTAGCTAGTGTATTTTCTAACTAATTTTATGAACAAATATACTTAATAGAATTTATAATTTTTGTATTTCATGATAGAATTTATAATAACTTATTTATATAATTAATTATTTCATTTATTTTTTTATTTTTTAACCCTATTCTTATTTCTCTTTTGCAACATAATCATCAATTACATGTTAATGTTCAAGTGTTTGCAGAAGACCCTACTCCCACGATAGCTCATCCTGAAACAAAGGTACTCATGGAATGCATTCATAAGGAACTTAAGGTTACAAATGGAGGAGATGCTGTTGGGAAATTAGATGCTGCTAATTTCCGCCTCGTAGGACCTTGGGATTCAGTGGCTCAAGAGAAATGCACATGGGACAAGGGTTTGCGTGGTTCACCAATTTGGCTACGTCCACGGCCACTTTCACTAATGGTTCACCAATGGGACAAGGGTTTGCGTGGTTCGCACCCACTTTCACTATAGACAAATAGTGTATCACTAAAACATATACTATGTATCACTTACAGTCTAAAATACTCACTCCGTATTTTTGGCTCACATACACAACACTATTTTTCTCCCATAGATTCAACACTCATACAACCGTTTCTTACTGTTCTTTTTTTTTTTTGTTCTATCTTTCCTTCGACATTGTTGGCTTCTTATAAATGTCAAAAGGATGACAATCTTCAGTGGCTTGACCACTTTGCTAAGTGTCTTGACCACTTTGCTAAGTGTCTTGCCCACTTTGGTGACTGGCTTGCCCACTTGGTGACTGACTTGCCCACTTTCGTGAGTGGATTGCCCAATTCAGTTGAGTGGTGGTAGTGGGTTGAAAGTCTCCATTGTCTAACAATCTCCCGCTTGGAGGCTTTAAAACTCCACCAATGTATCCTTGAGTGAATTGGGTTTGAGGCTCTTCTGTCTTCTATCCTTGAAGACACATTGAAGCTGAACACAACTTCAGTTTCTCTGTAGTGACTGTCTTGGTTAACATGTCAGTTGGGTTCTTGCTGCCTTGGATCTTCTCAAGTGTTAATACTCCATCCTCTAGTAGAAATCTTACGAAGTGATAATGAAGTCAAATATGCTTGGTCCTTGAATGAAATGCTGAATTCTTTGCCAGATGTATAGCACTCTGACTGTCACTGTGCAAAACATTCTTCGTCTGCCTTAGACCCAATTCTGCTAACAATCCCTATAACCAGATCATCTCTTTGCTTGCCTCATTAACTGCTACATATTCCACTTCTGTGGTGGATAACGCTACTATCTTCTGTAGATGTGATATCCAACTGACTGCAGTAGTCCCCACTGTGAATACATAACCGGTAGTACTCCTTATGTTGTCTACCTCACCAGCAAAATCCGAGTTTACAAAGCCTTGTAGTATTAACTCATTTATGCTAACACACATGCATCTATTTGTGGTGCCTCTCAGATACCTTAGTATCCACTTGACTGCTTCCCAGTGTTGATTTCTAGGATTAGTCATGAACCTGCTCACAGCTCCCACTGCATGAGTAATATCTGGTCTTGTGCAAAATATGATAAACATGATACTTCCAATGGATGAGGCATATGGAACCTTAGCCATAAAGTTCCTTTCATCTTCCGTCTTGGGTGATTGTTCCTTAGATAGTCAGAAGTGACTAGCCAATGGTGTGTTAACTGCTTTAGCATCACTCATGATGAACCTTTTGAGAACACGCTCAATGTACTCCGCCCGAGATAGCTCCAAAGTACCATTTGACTTGTCTCTATTGATTCTCATCCCAAGAATATGCTTTGATGCGCCCAAGTCCTTCATGTTGAACTCACTCGACAATTGCTTCTTTAATTGCTTGATTTCACCCATATCTGAACCTACCAATAACATGTCATCGACATAAAGTAGCAAAATAATGTAGTTGGATTCAAACCTTTTGAAGTAACAACAATGGCCAGCATTGCATCTGAAATAGTCGTTCGTCTGCATAAACCCGTCAAACTTTTTGTACCACTGCCTTAGAGCCTGTTTTAGTCCATACAAGCTCTTTTTTAATTTACACACGAGTTTCTTCTTGCCACGATCTGAGAAACCCTCCGGGTGTTGCATGTATATCTCTTCCTCAAGGTCATTATGAAGGAAAATAGTTTTTACATCTAACTGTTCAAGGTGCAAGTCTTCTGCTATAACAATACTTAAAACTGACTGAATGGTAGTCAGTTTCTCAACCGGTGAAAATATGTTGGTGTAGTTGATACATTCCTTCTACTGAAATCCTTTGGCTACAAGTCTTGCCTTGTACCTTTTGGAACCGTCATGTTCCTCCTTGACTCGATACACCCATTTGTTGTGTAAGACCTTCTTTCCCACTGGTAACTCAGCTAGCTCCCATGTCTTGTTAAAGATAAGGGACTCCATCTCTTCTTTTATTGAAAGCTCCCACTTGCTAGAATCTTCCACTTTACATGCTTCATCATAGTATTCAGGTTCTCCTACATCAGTAAGCATCAAATAATTCATGTACCTTCTATTTAGTATAGGAGGTTGTGAACATCTCTTTAGTACAAGAGATGAAGATGGAGACTGTGGTGGATCAGACTGTTGTGTGATTCTCTGCGATGTTTGTTCCTCTGGCTAAGGACTCTCATATGGTTGTTGCACTATACTTCTATCTGGAACATCATCTAGATCAACGTATCGCCATGTGTTTCACTACTAGGATGTAGTGTATTTTGCCCTTGTACATCACATTTTTATTGAATATCACATCTCGACTTCAGATCACCTTCTTTGTCTGGTCATCCCAGAACTTGTATCCAAGCTCATCTCTACCATATCCTATGAAGGGGCATTTTAGTGACTTGGGGTCAAGCTTTCCCCTAGCATGATCACTAATATGAACATATGATACACAACTAAAAACTTTCAGGTGAGAAAATTTTACCTCTTTTCCACTCCATACCTCTTCTAGTATTCTGTATTCTAGCGGTACTGATGGTCCTCAGTTGATCAAGTAAGTTGTTGTATTGACTGCCTCTGCCCATAACTACTTGGGCAATCCTGCATGTATACGCATGCTTTTGGCTCTCTTAGTCAATGTTCGGTTCATCCGTTCTACTACGTCATTCTGTTGTGGTATTCCTGGCACATTCCTTGTTAGTCTGGTGCCATTTTCATAACAGGACTTCTTGAACTCCATGTCATCATACTCACCACCATTGTCGGATCTCAATTTCTTGATCTTTAGATCTGTCTCATTTTCCACCATGGCTTTCCACATCTTGAACATTTCAAATACTTCTGATTTGTGTCTCAAGAAATAAATCCATACCTTCCTCGAATGATCATCAATGAAAGTCACAAAATATGACTTCCCGCCAATGGATGAGAGAGTAGTTAGGCCCCAAACATCAGTGTGAACTAGCTCAATCTTTTCTTGCTTTGATGACCTGCCACTGTTTATGAAGCTAACTCTCTTCTACTTCCCAAAGATGCAGCTCTCACACAAGTCAGTGTTAACTGACTGTAGATATGGTATTTTTCCCTTGGAATGCATGATTTTGAGACCCTTGTCACTCATGTGACCAAGTGTCTAGTGTCATAGATTTGGATCATCTTTGTGTTTTTGCAACTATAATTGACCCACAAGTGTTCGTCGTCATATAGAGTGTTCCACTCTTCTTGCTACAAGCGACTGTCATTGCACCTTTGGAAACCTTCCAAGTATTGCCATTGAAGGTTGTGACGTAACCTTCAGTTGCTAGCTGGCTCACCGAGATCAAATTCTGCCTCAAGTCAGGAATGTGTATCACAGCCCTTAACTTCCACACAAATCCATTCAACTTGATATTTACATCACCCTTTCCAACCACGTCGCATGGTTGATCATCACTAAGAGTTCTTTGTTGGAGGTCGCATGGAAGGAAGCTCTTAAGTATAGCACCCCCGACTCCGACTTGCTCTCCAAAGAGCAAATCAATACATTGCTTGCCTCTTCTGCTGCGATGTTTGCTTCTGTATTTCCTTCTTTTTCTTTCTTCAGGGATCTACACTGATTTTTGTAGTGCCCAATTTTGTCTCAGTTCCAACATCTGGTTCTGATTTTGATTGTTGAAATTTTTGGGAATTCGAGAATGTGACCTGCCATTTTTGGATTTGGACTTATTGCGCCCTCCACTCCTATTTGAATCTCTCTCTGCTTTCTACATTCAAAGCTGACGCTAAACTAGAAGTACCATTTGACCAATTTCGATTTTCTTCAATCATTATGGTGCTTACTACATCATCAAATTTCAGTTTTCTCTTTCCTGCAGATCCGGTGATTGTAGTCATAGTTATCAGAACCGGACCGGACATTGAACCGGCAAGGGGGCCAGTTCACGGTTTGGTCGGTCTAACCCGGTTCAGTGTGCGCTTCACTGTTCACAAGAAGGAAAAAATTTGAAAACTTAAAATACATACATAGTCTCAAACACAAACATAATTAACTCAAATTACATAATCTCACACACACACAAACTACATAGTTTCAATATCAAACACACATTACTCTCAATTCTCAAACACAATACACAATAGTAGTGAACCGATTTAACCAATTGGATTAAACCGATTGGTTTGTGCAGAACCAACAACCAGAACCCCCCCAAAAAAAAACCCAAAAAAAAACGAAAACCCAAAAAAATAGCAACTAAAAAGTGAACCGGAAATCGATCTTTTTTAAAACCGTCTGGTTTTCTAAAAATTGTCTGGTTCAACCCGGTTCAAACATTGTTCATTTGCAAAACGGTCTTTTAACTAAACCAAACCGGACAGGGGTCCGGTTCCCAGTCGGACCGTCGGTCCGGTCCGGTTTTGATAACTATGATTGTAGTAACTGTGTCTTTCTAACTATTAGATTGTGCCCAAGAATTAGATAGACACACATCTCTTAAGTGAAATACATATCCACTGCTTCTAGTTGGTCCATCACTTCTTTGAACTCGATGAGATGCTGTCTGAATTGTGCTCCTTCTAGCATCGTCATTGTGAACAACTTATTTATCAAATGAATTTTATTTGCTGCAGAAAGCTGTTTGTACAAATTGGAGAGGGTCACCATGAGAGACGCGATTGTCTTTTCATTTTTGATGTTGTAGGCTACTGACTTTGACAGTGATACCCTTATGGTTCCGAGAGCTGTTCGGTCCAGCAGCTTCCATTCTGAATCTTTCATTTCATCTGGTTTGTCACCTAAAGGTAAATAAAGATCCTTCTGGTACAAGTTGTCTTCTATTTGCATTTTTCAAAATCCAAAATTTGCGTCATCAAAACGAGAAATTTTGAACTCTTTCTCTGACGCCATTGCTCCCACTCGAACAAATAAGATGAATACAAAAATTATTTCGCATAATAATTTTCGTAAACGTATGTCGTTCCTTCGATTCACCAACCAAAAGCTCTGATACCAATTGCTGGAAAAGTAGATGCTGCTAATTTCGCCTCGCAGGACCTTGGGATTCAGTGGCTCAAGAGAAATGCATACGAGACAAGGATTTACGTGGTTCACCAATTTGGCTACGTCCACAGCTCACACCCACTTTCACTATAGACAAATAGTGTTACAAATAGTCTATCACTCAAACATACACTATGTATCGCTCGCACTCTAAAATAGCCACTCTGTATTTTTGGCTCACACACACAACACTATTTTTCTCCCACAGACTCAACACTCTAACACTCGTTTCTTACTCTTCTATCTTTTTTTTTGTTCTATCTTTCCTTCGACATTGTTGAATTCTTATAGATGTCAAGAGATACCAATCGTGACTCGGTTTACCCAAGTCTAGAAGAGGGTATGACAAGCAGAACATCGATAGTCCTTACTATAATCGAAGAAGAATGAGAAAACTAGCTGGTACCCTAATGATGAAAGTGAAATCTCTGATTGAATTCTTCCTAAGGACGGATGCCTAATTCCTTTGGTTGTTCATCCTATTCATGACTAAAAGGATTCCCCGGTTTCCAAAAGGTAACAATATCTCTACATATTCTCACATTTCCACTAGCGATTATAAATCCCTTAGTAGTACTCCCACTTGAATATCATCACATAAGGGAAATCCTTATCATTCTGGCATGTGGGGAGGAGAGAAACATCTCAACGCTATTCCATCAGTAGGACTGAAAGCATGGTGGATCGAAGAGATGTTGCGTGTGCGTAAAATGTTCCAAGTGGTAATTTGACCCCCGACTACTGAGAGCTGAGCGGTTTTCATCTTAGCAATATTTTTGTTATGAATCAAGTTAATCAATCTAACATTACTGATCCTGATTGAAATGTGCATGGTTTGGGAAAACAATGTTGTGATTGTAGACGTTAAAACTTAAAAAAACTTCACAAACATGTTATCATAATTATGGACAGAAAAATAAAAGAACCCAAAGTGCAAGAATAAGCGAGAAAACTGCCTTTGAATACTAATTTGGTTGTAGAAGCGAGATGGCTTAATGGATGAATTTTACTCCTCTGGAACGATTTTAATGTGGTCGTGACTCTCATTGTGCCTACTGAACAGGAAATCTACGTCGAATCCTGGTATCCCTTTTACAATCTTCTTGGATTCTTACTGCTTCTATGCTAGCACTAGGTTGCCGCATAGATTAGCGCTCTAGGATAATCGTACTACTCTTTTTTACTCTATATCACTATATTGGATTATCATGGGTGATTTTTAGGGATAAAAGTCATTTAGGTGTCTTAGAAGTCACGTTTTTACAAATATGTACCTTCGAAAAATTTGTTACTTTCAGATACCTCAGAAATCATAAATGTATCTATTTTAATATTTCAATCATGTGTCTGTCACGTATGTAATATTTTGTTCCATTAAGATAGATATACTTTATTTTACTGTGTCTTTTAGGTATCTCTAAATTATTTTATTGTAACAATCGAATATATTTACTTTGTCTTTAATGAACTGTTAAATTGTTTTTGTTACTTTCATGTGCCCAATTTCGTAACACCAAGTTCTACCATATCATCACAACTGTAAAAAGAAAAGCCACTCATATTTTGACTATCAAATATAACATGAGCAATTGGATTGAGGATTTTGTGGATATCCAAAAAAAAAAATCAAATTCATTTCACTAATAAGTTGTTCACTACTAACAAATTGAGTTCTAATAAAAGTTTTGATCTTCTCCCTCAGTGGAGGACGTTCAGATCTATGACTCACGCCTTATGGATGGATAAGCCAGTGACGATTAAGGAAATCAAAATTGCTACTTGGAATCTCAAATCATTAAAAGAACTTTACCCTGATGGGTTGCATCAAGGTTTGTTTCAAAAGTGTTGGGATGTGATCAACAAATCGCTTTGCTTGGCAATTAGTAAGACATTCAACACTAGTTCTATTCACCTAGTTTGGAAATATGTACAATATCATTTACCTAATTCCTAAGTGTTCTAAACCAGTGTCGGCAAATAATTGTTCTCTGCATTATAACCCTTAACATTGTATCCAATTTTTTCAATAGAATTCAGCCCATAATGTAGGAACTTATCTATTCTTTTCAAACGAGTTTCATCCATGGCTGTAAGGGTGCTCACAATGTTTCACCCTTCATGAAGTTCTTAATTTAGCCAAAAAGGAAAAAAAAGGTAACAAGAGGTGGATTATTTTTACTTGATTTGGAAAAGGCTTATGATAACTTTAATGGGACTTTGTAATAATTTTCGAAATATAGGAGAATTAAATAATAATTTTCGAAATTAAACATGCATAAAATATTGAATGACATGCAAATTGACGAAATGACGAAATTGCCCCTACAAAATGGATTTTGAATAAAAAATTATTGAGTCTCGTATCAAAACGGTCTGCTTAAGGCAATTTCGCCCCCTCATCGTAAATGGTTCGTGTAAGAGGAAAAATTAGGATGATTACCTCCTAGGATAAAACAGTGTCGTCAAGGCGAAACAAACACGGTGTTTCCCTTAACCGAACTGAACAATACCTGAACTCAGACTTCGACGGAAATTTGAAGACAACTGGGGGCTCAGATCTAACTTAACTCTGGAGCAATATGACTGTTGGTAATTTTCGGATTTTTCGGGAGTGTATGAGATTGTTTTTAAATGAGAAGAACCAACCCTATTTATAGGGTTTATGGTACTCATTGTAATTAAGGTAACCCATAAATTTATTTAGAAAGCTAAATAATTGTTTAAAAAAATACCAACAACTATATTAAATTAGGAAACACTCCATTAGGAAATATATTATTAATAATATTCTCTTAATATGGCAAATGCATAGAGATGTATAAAAACATAGTAACAATATCCTAGGTATATTGTGCAATATTGTGGAGAATTTTCCTAATATATTATGCTAACGGTAATATTTCCTAATATATTATACCAATAATCATATTTCCTAATATATTACTTCCTTATTAATTTATCATTCACAAGTAAAATTGGGTTGCATTAACCCTAAACCAGTCCAGATCGAATCAGATCGACCCAAGGGATGGAACACGACCAACAATCCCCCACATGAATGGAGAAATGAGATAATTCCTAGACGTTCTAGACTCGAAATAGGAGTTCAACGATCGATGCGTGCATAGGATAGATAGTTGTTACCCTTTGAACCTTCCCTCGTGAAATTACATTGACTTTACTTGCTAATCAGTAGACACGATGTCCTTGAACTGTCTGTTGTTGGTGTAAATGATAATATAACTCACACATATATCTTCCTAGTATTGTTCAGTTCACGCATTCATGCCCGTTCTGGTCGTGGGCATTGCCTGGTTCTATAAGCGTTTCTAAGAACTGTGCCATCAACAATTCCTTTCGAAGCGACCCCTCTTCTCACTTGTATAAGTGATTTCTTATCTCAAGTGTTACTCCAATACTCTACATTTATTAATCATTAAAAGCACTTGCTTAACCTCATCCACTATCGTCACTGTTTCTCATCATAGGAATGAACTCGGGATTTTAAATCTCTCACAATGATCTAACCTCACTCTTGTGATTAGGTTGTCCCTTTGAACCTAGATCTTGGGATCTACAGTCAACTAGGTTGGGTTTTCCTTCTCAAAAGTGTTTACTGCACGGGCTTCAGTCCGATTCCTCTCAGTGATTGGCCAACTTGCTCTTTATTTAACCCTTTGGTTAACGGATCCGTTATATTATCCTTTGACTTGACATAATTGATTGTGATGATTCCTGTCGAGAGAAATTATCTAATGGAATTATGTCTACGACAAATATGTCTAGACTTACCATTATACATATGACTTTGTGCCCTTCCAATTGCAGATCGACTATCGCAATATATGCTTATTGCAAGCACTGTTCTTGGCCATCTAGGAATATCCTCAAGAAAATGGTGTAGCCATTTAACTTCTTCAACACATTTATCAAGTGCTATAAACTCAGATTTCATGGTGGATCTGGCTATAACTGTTTGCTTAGAGGATTTCCACGATATGGTTGCACCCCCTAGGGTAAATACGAATCCACTTGTGGAGTTCGAGTCTCTTGAATCATCTTATCGTAACTTTCAACTATAAGCATGTCATCAACATAAAGACACAAAATGACATAACTATCATTTGTATCTTTCACGTAGATGCATTTGTCACATTCATTTATTTTAAATCCTTTTTCCAAGATTATATTGTCAAATTTCTGATGTCACTGTTTTGGTGCCTGTGTTAGACCATACAGTGATTTCACCAGTTTACAGACTTTCTTTTCTTACCCTGACGCAACAAAACCTTTAGGTTGTTCCATGTAGATTTGTTCCTCTAAATATCCATTTAAGAAAGCTGTTTTCACATCCATTTGTTGTATTTTCAAATTTCCAATTTGGAAGTGCAGGGATGTGAATCATATTAATTAACCTTTGTAAGGTATCATTATTAACATGTCCTAATCAACCATGCCAAAGATTAGGAGACTGAATCAAGTAAGCGAAAGAAACAATTTTATTATTGTTTATATTAGGCTTAATAGTCATTACATTGGGTGTGAACATTCCCCCACATTCATAACTCTTAGCCACGTACGTCCCATTTTTTGTGAGTACAAATTTATCTGACTCAAATACAAGACGGAAGTCATGCTTGTTGAGGAGAGATACTGACATCAGGTTCCTGCGAATGTTTGGCACATACAACACATTCTTCAATGTCAGCTCTTTCCCGCAAGTCATCTTCAAAATGACGCTTCATTTGCCCTTGACCTCAAATGAGGCAGAATTGCCATTGTACAAGCTTTCCCTAGAATAAACTTATTCAAATTGAAGAATATTCCTTTATTCGAACAAACATGCTTGGTGGCACCTGTGTCAACCCACCACTCCGGGGGGGGGGGGGGGGGGGGGGGGGGGGGGGAGGGGGGGAATCAGCCTTGCTCACCTCAGACAAGTTGATGTCGTCAGTGTCTTCGATGATTTCCTAGACCATGTTGGTCTCCTTTTTCTTAGGAAACCTGCAAGCATTAGATTTATGACCAGTTTTACCACAGTTATAACAAACGCCAATAAATCCTTGTGGTTTGGATCCCGACTTCTTCGAGACTCCGCCCTTAGGGGCCGTAATGAATCTTTTTTGCTTCTTTTGCTTGCCTTTGGCATCATGTTTGTTCTGCCCATGCTCCACCACATTTGCCTTGGTGGAGGCCATCGTGTTCATGGGGTCAATTGGAATTCTTCGTGCAACATTCATGTACTGCTCTTGCACATTGATCCTTTCGAGCAGCTCGACCATGGTCATCTCCTTCCGTTTGTGCTTCAGGTAGCCTTTGAAGATATTCCACGCTGGGGTAACTTCTCAATTATGATAGCTATTTGAAACGACTCCGCGAGTTCCATCTTTTCGGCATGGATACTCTAGAGGAGGAGATGTAGATCTATCACATGTTTCATACATGGTTTGTTATCTACCATCTTATACTCAAACATGCGACTAACTATGAATTTCTTTTTCTCGTCATCCTCAGACTCATAGTTTTGTTCCAAGGTATGCCACAGCTCCCTAGCGGACTTTGTTTTATTATATACACCATACAATGAATCAAACAAATATTTCATTAAATAATGTCTACATAATTAATAATCTGAGTGATTCTAAGCTTCTAGAGCTAAGAAGAACTATTGCTTATCATCCTTCTCGCTTTGAGTTGGTGGTTTTTCAGTCAGGAATCGAGCCAAGTTCAGCGTGATCACATAGAACTTCATATTCTCCTCCTACCTCTTGATATTTGAACTGTCAAAATATTAAGTAATACATTTCCATAAACTTTAGTAAAAATATTATAAAAAAGTCCATAAATTGTAAGATCTTTGGCGCAAGAAAAACGGTTTGATCTATATCACCGTGACTTGATTCTGATTTTTCTATTTTTAAAATTTAAGAAAGCTAATACAGGTTATTTTCCTACCTGTGTCTAATAGAACCTGCTCGATTTAGATTGGGAAAATCGTATAGTTTAATAAAACCATGTGATATGGCTCGAATCCTTATGCAATCCTATTTTCTATCGGAACAATTGACAACTGAATCAATTTTTTCCATTATGTTCATATCTTTAATAGTGTGAAACGAATGCTCATCTCCCATGTCCCAAGTTGTTGTGAACTTACACTGGACCACTCAAATTGTGAATTAGTGTCACATCAAATGCTCTAATGCAAATTTGTTAATTAAGTTAGGTGACATATTAATATTACGATTAATAGTTCCAATAATACCCTATGTTTAATCATGTTATCTGGTAGTATCCTTATGCTCTTTCATGATACATTATGTTTCAGAATGTTGTTATTTAGTCCAAATTACTATTTACTGTTTTGATTAATAGAATAGTGATGTGCCACATGAAAAGTAAAAATAGATATAGAAAATAAGAAAATTTTTGGGAAAAACTTAAAATAAATTTAATTTGGAAAAAACTTATTATCCTTAAAAAATTCAAAAATTTAAAATATAAGCACTAATAATATAAAACTTAGTATTCATAAATTTTTTTTAAAGAAAAAACGGGAAAAAAACTAGCAAGGACCCCTTAAATTCAATTGACTGAGCTAGAGTCAAGCCCTGGGCTGGGCAACTAGGGCTTGAACCTGTCTAGTCTCAATTAGACCTAAGGGTCCTTGTTAGTTTTTTTCTTTATTTTTTAATCAATAATATTTTTTTTTATATTTTAGGATTTATATTTTTTTATAATAATGTTTCTATATGGATATTAACATATTTATTTTTACAGTTTTATGAAAAATATTTTTTTATATATATTTATAACTCAACATAGTTTTGAATTATTAAAATACTATTTATAAAATAAAAATAAAACATATTATTACTATTACTAAAATATATAAATAAATTACTAATACTTTTAATAATATTTTGTAAACATATGCGCAACTATAACGCATACAACTATATAAATATATTTAACTTAAAATTGTTAATTTTTATTTTATTATTAATTTTAATTATTATTGTTTTTGGCCAATACTAATTTTAATTATTGACTCATGTATTTTTAGATTAATTTCATGAACAAATACACTTAATAGAATTATAATTTTTGTATTTCATGATATAGTTTATAATAACTTATCTATATAATTAATTATTTCCTACATTTTTTAATTTTATTTTACTGCAAACAATTCAAACTCATAACAATTAAATTTTTGAAAAATTATTATAGTGTATATTCACTTAAAAAATAATTTTATAATAGTAAACGTTTTTTTTTAAAAATGATTTTAGTTTATATTCATTTACAAATAATTAAATAAGTGTTATACTATGTAGTATAAAAAATAACTTATATTATATATAAAAAATAAAACATATTACTAAGTACTAGGCATACTAGATATTTAGTTATTTAATCAAATAGAAAAGTATATTCTTTTTCGAAGTAATGATATTGAAGATAATATATTTTAAGAATAATGGGCGTTTCAGCACCGGGTGTATAGAGCTGCTTTATAAATGGAGATCCCCAATCAAATTGGCAACAAAACTCTTTTTTTTTTTCTTTTCAAAACAACAAAGTACAAAACCACTTTCACTGGCACCTTCCTCTTCGGAGTTCCTTCCGCCATTTAACGACAAATATCTCTCTTCCTATCTCTCAATCGCTCCCTCCAGCCTCTCGGGTGCTCTCTACTGCTTCTCTATCTCTCACGCCGTATCTTCTGTTGAGATCTACAGAGGAGTATAGTTCGTCTGATTCTCGATCCCTCTTCACTCAATCGAAAATGTCGTCATCCATCTATGGATCTCGTTTGACGACATTCGAAGATTCGGAGAAGGAAAGCGAGTATGGATACGTTCGAAAGGTAATGATATCATTTTCTGAATGATTACAGTGATTATACCTGGGTTTTCTTTCCCACATATGGTGCGATTTTGCATTTAATGTATGTCCTAGTCGATCTGATTGATTTTCCCGCTTGATGTCAATTCAATTCAGTTCAAAAAATTATATTTCAGTGAGTTCTAGCTTCAAACTGGATTAGATTCTAAGAAATTTTAATACTTTAGATGCATCCCTGTCGTGTTATGGTGATATTGATGGAGACCGTTCGTTAATTTGAGATCGGCAGTTGAATCGATCAGTCTTACCAATTAACGTTGACATCTGACGCCACGAGACTGTCCAACCATGCGTCGATGCATTAGAACACGTGAAAAGTAGAATTGTGAATTCATTGACGAAGAGTGTTTCTTCATATGATTAAGTAAAATATGAAGATCTGATCCAAAGTTGAGCTGATGTGATTGTTTGTACTAAATTGATTAATTGTCTACTTCGTTACTTTCTTCTGCATGGTGAAGTTATTGCATATACTGATTTTTGAACTTATGCAATTTTAATTTGCAGGTATCGGGTCCTGTGGTTGTGGCTGACGGGATGGCTGGTGCAGCAATGTATGAGCTAGTCCGTGTAGGACATGATAATTTGATTGGAGAAATCATTCGATTGGAAGGAGATTCTGCCACAATCCAAGGTTCACATTTAGAGCCTTTTACCCTGATGTATGCCATTCCAGTGTTTTCCTCGTTGGTTACCTAGTGGAATCTGTTTCAGTATTTTCTTTATTCTATGTTTAGTTTATGAGGAAACAGCTGGATTGATGGTGAATGACCCTGTTTTGAGAACCCATAAGGTAACTTTTTCTTCCTTTAGTAATCTTACTTTCTACTATATACTTTGGATGCTTAAAAATGTTATTTTGATATTGCAGCCTTTGTCAGTGGAGCTGGGTCCTGGAATTTTGGGAAATATTTTTGATGGAATTCAGGTTCATCCTCTTGCAACAGCTTATTGACTTCCTATTCTTATGAAAGTGTATTTTTTTTTCATGTGATATAGCTCGACAAGTTATAATTCTAAGGCAGTTAAAAGCAACACCAGATGACAGTCCTTAATTATTTCTGTTCTATATCCATGCAGAGACCTTTGAAAACTATTGCAAAGATATCTGGTGATGTATATATTCCTCGTGGTGTCTCAGTTCCAGCCTTAGATAAAGACATTCTGTGGGACTTCCAACCCAAAAAAATGGGTAATTTTTGGATTTTATTAAACTTCTCCAGAGCAATTGGATTTGTGCTTGTATTGGAAACGATTTTAATTGATAATTTTGATATGCTATTAATTCAACGGCAGGGGAAGGAGATAATATAACTGGCGGAGATTTATATGCTGTAAGCATATTTTCTGCTTCATTAACTTATATTGACTAGTGTGTATGTACGTCTCTTCCTGTCTTCATCATTAATCTTTTGTTGCAGACTGTTTTCGAGAATAGTCTTATGACTCATCATGTTGCTCTGCCTCCTGATGCGATGGGAAAAATCAGTTACATTGCACCAGCTGGTCAATACTCATTGAAGGTTTGACTTGTTTGTTATTTATGTAGTTCTGATGGGTTGTCATAATGGTTTTTATTCTATCCATGAATGCTCTGTTTAGACATTATCTTGCATCTCCATAGTATTTGTCTTTTCCTTGTGTTGTATCATACCTGTTAGATTGACTGTGCTTGTCTTAAACTGTTTCCGATGCAGGATACTGTACTGGAGCTTGAGTTTCAAGGTGTCAAAAAGCAATTCACTATGCTCCAGGTTCTCTAAATTTTCTTGTTGACATAAATCATAATATATATTTCTATGAAGCAGACTTGATCAAAATTGATAGAAAAATTACATTTTTATAACGTGTTTGGATCTTTCTCAGACATGGCCAGTACGTACACCACGACCAGTTGCATCAAAACTTGCTGCTGATACTCCTCTACTTACTGGCCAGGTAATAGTCCTGAAATTTACTTTTGCTGTTTCATATATGACCTCATTTTCCCCTCTTACTCTTTGGTGATGGATACGGTTTTACTTGGCAGCGTGTACTTGATGCCCTTTTTCCTTCTGTTCTTGGTGGAACTTGTGCCATACCTGGGGCTTTTGGCTGTGGGAAAACAGTCATTAGTCAAGCTCTTTCTAAGGTGAAGTTGATAGTTTTGGGTTCTTTCGCCTTTCGCTCTCATCAGATGTTACCATTTGCAATTTATTACTGATAACAGCTGTTTTTCTCCCATACTTGCAGTATTCTAACTCGGATGCTGTTGTTTACGTGGGTTGTGGTGAGCGAGGAAATGAAATGGCAGAGGTATGTATTCCCAGAATCTTATTAACTGTTATTTATGATCTGAAAAGGGTTTCAACTCGAAGAAACCTATGATCAGGTGCTCATGGATTTCCCTCAACTGACTATGACACTACCTGATGGCCGTGAAGAGTCTGTCATGAAGCGTACCACCCTTGTTGCCAACACTTCTAACATGCCCGTGGCTGCCCGTGAGGCTTCAATCTATACAGGTACTTTTCTTATAATTTTCCAGTTTCTGTGAAGTAATTCCTTCACTCTGTCAAGTATGCTCTCTTTTTCTTAAGAAAGCACATTTCAGTAGCTATTGTATATTCCTGAAAATTATTATATTTTATTTGTCAGGAATTACAATTGCTGAATACTTCAGAGATATGGGACACAATGTGAGTATGATGGCAGATTCCACATCTCGTTGGGCAGAAGCATTGCGTGAAATCTCTGGACGTTTGGTATGGCTTTCTAGCAACACCTTTTCCTTTCAAAGTTTCACTTAAGTAATATGTCTCATCTTGCTCTTGTTTTTTTGATGACCACAGTTTTTTTTCTTCTTCTTTGATCATTGGATATGCCCCTCGTCCTCTTTATAAAACTGCTGTGCTGTTTAGCATATTTTAATTGATTTCATTCTTCAGAGCTAGTTTTATAACTTGATTTCTGATTAATTTCCCTCTTGGAGTTTGTTTTCAGGCAGAAATGCCTGCAGATAGTGGGTACCCTGCTTATCTGGCAGCGCGTTTGGCATCTTTCTATGAGCGTGCTGGAAAAGTAAAGTGTCTTGGTGGACCAGAACGTACTGGTAGTGTTACAATCGTCGGTGCTGTCTCTCCTCCTGGAGGAGATTTCTCTGATCCCGTAACATCTGCCACTCTCAGTATCGTGCAGGTTTGTCTTGAATTCCTGTTGCTACCACTCATTGATAAAAAAAAATGTGGATTGATTCACTTGTTTGAATGAATGAATTCTTAAATTGAAGTTTTATTACTCGTGATTTGTAGGTCTTTTGGGGTCTTGATAAGAAACTTGCCCAGAGGAAGCATTTCCCATCTGTGAATTGGCTCATTTCTTACTCGAAGTACTCAACAGTGAGTTCTTTATTTTTCTATAATGTCTATGGAATTCATCTTCTTCTTCATCTCAACTTTTCTAAGCCTTTGTCAATGTGTACAGGCTCTTGAGTCATTCTATGAGCAATTTGACCCAGACTTCATTAACATCAGGACAAAGGCTCGTGAGGTTCTGCAGAGAGAAGACGACCTTAATGAAATTGTGCAGGTATGTATGAATATGGTGATGATTGATGTTTGGTTCTAAGAATATCTACTGTCATGCATTTGAGAGGGTTTAAAGAGTGCATCAAAGTATTTTCTAGTTGGTAGTTTTTTATGAACTTTTAACTACTACAGCTTGTAGGAAAAGATGCTTTAGCTGAGGGAGATAAGATTACTTTAGAAACAGCAAAGCTCCTGAGGGAAGATTACCTTGCTCAGAATGCATTTACTTCGTAAGTTGAACCTCCGAATTTCATTTTCTTGATGAGGTTTCTGTTTATGCCTGTTTAAATACGGTTGAACCATTTTGAGCCGACTATACCAATATGGGTGCGGTTTGTAGGTATGATAAGTTCTGCCCCTTCTACAAGAGTGTTTGGATGATGCGCAACATTATCCATTACTATAACTTGTCCAATCAGGTAAAGATAGTCTTGCATTTCTTTACATTTCGTAAAGTGATAATAGACTTGCATAGTTAAGATACTCTTTGGTGGGATATGCAGGCTGTTGAGAAAGCTGCTGGAATGGATGGCCAGAAGATAACTTACAGTGTCATTAAGCATCGTCTGGGAGATCTATTTTACCGTCTAGTGTACGTTCTATAGTAAACCAATACTGGAAACGTGTTGCTTTACTGAACTGTTGTTGGTCGTTACAACATTGGTTACCAATTTTGCAGGTCCCAGAAGTTTGAGGATCCTGCAGAAGGAGAAACAGCTCTGGTTGCAAAATTCCAGAAGCTGTACGACGATTTGACTGCTGGTTTCCGCAACCTTGAGGATGAAACCCGATAAGTTGATTGCTCCTACCTGGCTATCCATTATCCTAGGGTTCGTGTTTGAATCTGTGTGTTTTGTTACATTATTATGAGCCGATCGGAGCACGTGTGGTGCCTTTTTTGAACCATTTGGTATTGAATTATGGATGGTAGCGCTGGGTTATTCTTTTTCCTAAGCCAATAAGTAGATGATGGTGTTCATTCTGAGGGTTCTGTGAAAACTTGATTATATATCCTACAAATGGTATGTATTTGCACAAGACATAAAAGCTTACTACTGTTTTGCTAATTTTTCCTTTCTTTTATTGGTGGTGTTCTGGCAACCACAAAATTAAGGAACCCTCCTTGCTTCCGTCTTCATCACCATGGATTGAGCAATTGATATCTTCAATTCAACCACGAGCGTAGACATCCCAAGCGCTTCAGAATCTTAAGCAGTTCACCTTGAGCAGATCCAATTTTTGTAGTTAATAAGTAAATAAGTATCAAAATTACATAGGCTTACCTATCATGATGGAAAAAATATGAAAATACACTCGGATGTTTGCATTTTTTTGTAACTGTACCTGAATGTTTTTTGCCGCAATTAAGTGCATCTATATATTTCATTTTGTTTGTAATTGCACATTCCGTTAAAATTACCTATTAAGTGTCATGTGAAAGTCACGTGTGACAGTTAATTTTGAACCGTTTCCAAACCAAAAGATGTTTCTACCCCTCTTCGGTTCTTCTTCATTCAGTTCTTCTTATTCGCCAATGCAGTAAGCAATAAGCCCCTCTGTTCGCAACTCCCTGTCAAAACCAAACCACAATGTCACTTTTGCTGCATAAAGTCTCATATAAAGATGGTGAAGTTGCAAAGAAGTTGTTTTAGGCGGGAGAAATTGTGGATATCAACAGTCTCATGCTTTCCAGTGAGGCGACACTCATTGCCTTCCCCATAGGCAACAATGTGGTGGACGTGCCTCAAATCCAGCTTCTCTATCGCCTTGTTGATAATTTCAAGATAATTGGAAGTCGTATTGATGCCACATAAATTGTATTTGTCCTCTAAATCTTGCATTGCTAATTATATCAAGATTTACTTTGATCTTCTATCGACTTATGTTCTATCCCACCGAAAATGGAACAGCACCCCACCCACCGCACCAAAAACGAAACCAGAGACAAGACAAAACACGTGCAAACCAGAAACAGGGTTCAATCATAATGATACGGTATGATAATCTCTATCGGCAGTGAGCTGTATTTTGTATTTGTTTGAGCTTTGTCTGACCTAGTTTACAAAGTGTCTGACGCGTGCAAAAAATGGCGACAACAGAGAAAGTAAACTTAGTATATCTTATTAATATTTTAATTATGAACGGAGCTGGAGTGCAAAGTCGCCTGACGTTGGAGTGGAGGTGCGTGGCAGACTGCTTGCTAGAGTGGAGCAGCTGGACGATAGACGCTGGAGTGGAGCTAGAGTGGACGGCGAGTCAGCGACGCAAGACAGAACAGCAGGAGTAAACGCAACGACGCAGGATGACATGAGTGGAGTCGTGGATGCAGAACTTGCTTCTCAGTTCTCAGCTTGGAGTCTTCAATTCAGTTTTTGTGCAGGTTCTCCGGTTCGCTGTTCGCAGACGCATGAGTGTATGTTTTTAGTCTTCAGTCTTCAGCTTGAAATCTGAGCATCTGAGCTTATTTCGATTTGATTCTGTAATTATTTTTTTTTACACGGGTCAACGGGTTGGGGCGGGTCAGTTGACCCAACCCGGACCCGATCTGTATTTTGCGACGGATCAACCCGAAAATGACATGTCCCTTTATTTTTTGACTCGAACCCAGATTGATTCCAAGTCATTTTCGGGCCAGGTTCGAAATTGACACCTCTAACCACGAGAGGGAGAGAAAGAGTCTAATTGACCCCCATTGAGCAAGATCGTAATAGTGATAGTAAACACACTCCATGATAACTTTGATAAGGGCCAAATGAATTTTGAAATGGATAAGGGTTTTGTAAATAAAATCTCATTCAAATCTATCATAAGTTTTTTTCTAAATCAAGTTTTAACACTATCAATGCAGATTTGTCTCTCTTGATTTTAAGAGACTCAAGTACCTCTCTAAGGATAACAACATTATCAATCGATCTCCTACCCACTATAAAACTCCCTTAAAAAGGAGATATAATGTGGTTCATTACGGGTTTCATCCTATTAACAATCACTTTTGAAATCAGTTTATAGAAACTAGGGTTAATTAACTCAACTGTTACCTATGTTTGACAATGTGACTGAACCGTTCAAACTTGAGCTCAACCGTTACTTAAGTTGACACATGTGACTGAACCGTTACTATGACCTAACTGCCGTTATTTCTTCCCGTTAAGTACCACCATGTGTTTGTCACGTGATATAGTTGTAATTTAAAGTTCTGAAACTACCCTCTTGTCTACTTAAGCAGCTGTTCTTAGGTCTGCTGTTCTTAGGTCTGGAGAATTCCATATGGATGCCGATCGATGGCTCCAAGAATTCCAGCACACGCTCGACGCTCCTGCTCCTTCTTCGTTCCATATCTTCTCATTTATTTCATCTAAGGCCAAAGCTCCTTTTCTCCTTCATCAAGTATGGTTCCATCTCTTCTCCTTCATCAATAACCCAGAATCGATTATGGGTTTGTGTTGTCGAAATTGATGTTTGAAATCACGGAAATTGATTCGTCCTTCACAGGAGTCGTCCCTTCCGACTTATGTTCGATTCTGGGTTTGATTCGTCCGTTCGACTTTCAACTCCGCGACAACTCCCTCACAGGAGTCGTCCCTTCCGACTTGGGTAACCACGTGTGGTTCTTATGGTAATGCAGGTGAGTCAGGACATGGGTATTGAGCCACCGTCTCGTTAATCGCTCGCTTATTAAGTGTAGTTTGATCTTTTTGTTTGTCAAATTGTCTGCATTCATCAAACTTAGAATCGCCCGCCTGAAGCCCATGAAGAACTTCTGGATAGTTATTGATGGAAAGGTAAGCTAAGGTTGTCCGTTTCTTCTTTTATTTGTCTCACTTTTCTTCCTTGTTATTAGTTAATTGTGATTGCTTACTTACTCCAGATTGAAATTTTTCGGTTTTAAGGATTTGTGTTTCCTTGCTATTGAATGTTGGAACTGTTAATGTCTGAGGAGGTTATATTAAGAAGCAAATATTGAATGCGCATTGAAACTGTTGATAATTGATATCCATTTATTTCATATGTTTGCAGGAAAGGATGCGAAAGATGAGTTTGAAGATGCAGGCCATAGCGAAGAAGCAAGGAGCTCCTAGAGACCTTCTGCATTGGTGAGCTGGACATATCTTCTTCAACTGTCATCCCTGAGCTTGAGGTTTACCCCACTGCAGAAGAATCTTAACGTGTAGAAAATAGAAAATTGTTGTATGTATTATAAAGTCGTTTGATGCTACTTGATGTTTATTTAACTGGATTTTCATCGAATAGAATCAGATATTAAGAAGAAAATAAAATGAAATGGTTGCAAATGTAGTGAATTATGTTTGTGGAGAAGTTGTTAAATGATGTTTTATCTTCTTCTAAATGTTATTAAACGGTTACTTTAGTTTGGACATTTTGTTACCTAACCGTTACTACTTCATAATCCATAAACATAAAAGGGGGGTAGAATCGTCTTTAAACTAGGTCACATGACTTGCACGTGACACTTTGACGGTCAGATTTGACGGTCAGATTTGACGGAAAGTTCACGGAGTAACCTTTCAGTCACATCTTCAAACTTAAGTAACGTTTCAGCTACACAAAAAATGATGAGTAACCTTTTAATCACATGGCCCAAACATAAGTAACGGTTGAGGTAATTAACCCTAGAAACTAATGGACCTGAATTGGTTAACCAAATTGGGGTTATTTGTTTTGGGGATCAGACATATAAAAGTTTCAATAAGATTCTTAGGCATAGGATTACCCCCAAACACATTAGAAATGATAGTGCAAACATAATCACCCACAATGTCCTAATTCTTTTGGTTGAATATCGGATGTAATCCATCAAGGCTAGTAGATTTCAAGGGGCTCATAGAGTCCAGAGCTTTTTTAATTTTCCCATCAGACACTCTATATTGAAGGGTTCTGATCATTTGAGTTGACAACTCATTGGTCGGGATAAATGGTCAAACTGAAACTAAGGGAACCGAAACTTTACACGGCGAAAAAGGTTTTTTGAAAAAATCTTGAAAGTGAATATTAATAAGAATTGGATTTGAAATCCAACTTCCTCGTTGTCCTTAATTAACATAATTTTAGAGTGGTTTCTTGTAATGAGAGTGGTGACATGATAATACTTAGTATTCCTGCCCCCATCAAGATCCATTTGGTTCTCGATTTCATAGCTCAAAAAGTTTCTTATTGATTTAAAATATCCAGATACTCAATTCTAAGAGTGTTTTCGCGCTCAAGTAAAAGATGGTTAGAATTTAAGCAAATTTTCTTTTGAATATCCTCTAGGAGAGCCAAAAATTCCTTATTCTTGACAAAGATGTTACAGAAAGTTTTCTTATTCCAATCCCTAGCCTTACTAGGGACAATAACAGTAGCATGATGGTGATTATTCTGAGTAGACGACCAAGTTTGAGTAATCAGGTTTTTAAAGTCAGAATGCTCCAACCACATAGTTTCAAGTCTAAAAGGTCTATTTGAATAAATGTTTTTTTTTTTTTTCCGGAAAGTGAAAGCATGAAGGGACAATGGTCAGATTTAGTCCTAGGCAGGTGGGTAACTTTGGCATCAGGGAACTTAATAATCCACTCAGTGTTAGCAACAATTCTATTAAGCCTTTCCTGGACGAACTGACCACTTCTAAACATTTTATCCCAAGTATATATAGACTCACAGAACCCAATGTGTGTGAAGGAGCAATAATCAAGCATCTCTCTAAATCTATTAGCCCTACTCACGTTAAGTTTTTTAAAAAGTAACCACTCTGCAAAAAATATTTGAAAAAGTAAGTATACTGAAAAAATATTTAGCAAAATGTATATAAGCGCTACTGAGGGTAGCATTTTTTAGCGTTTTTCAAAAAACACCACTAGGAGTAGCATTTTTCATAAAACACTACTTAGGCTACCGTTTTTATGAATTTCGCTACCCCTAGTAGCGTTTTTTTGACGATTCGATGTTTAATGAAAAATAAAATTATATATTTATATTTATTAAAATGCATTAGGTGAGAAATTTAATTATGTACTTACTCAAAAAAAAAAAATTAAAGTGCGTAGATAGTTTAGTTACGAATTAAATGATGCTAACTAGACGTTAATTTTTTTACTTTTAGACTGACCGTATAATACGATATAATATGAAGTAAATTATGTATCGTATTATAATGGTTGAATGTGAAAACTACTTTGAACATATATTCCAATCGGATGGGTCAGAAGGGATACACGATCAGATGGGGAATGTGCCATCCCTGGTGACTGAGGATGACAACACATCATTTACGCAAATGATAAGTAGAGAGGAGGTGAAGAGAGCAGTCTTCCAACTGGGTGGAAACAAAGCTCTGGGACCATACGGTTTTCCAGGTATGTTCTATCATCGCTTTTTGGATGTGCTCGGAGAAGACGTATTCCAATCGGTAAGAGGATTCTTCGAGTCGGGTATACTACTACCAGGTTACTGTTACACTAATATAGCATTAATCCCTAAGATTCCTAAATCGATAAACACATCTCACTTTCGCCATATAAGCCTTTGCAATTTCAGTTACAAGATTATATCTAAAGTGTTAGACAACTGTTTAAAGTCAATTCTTCCTAAGCTTGTAACCCCTTTTCAAAGTGCTTTTGTCTTAGGCAAGTTTATTCACGATAACATTATTATTGCTCATGAGGTGTTCCATCATATTAGGACAAACAGGTCGAGAGAGAGGGAAGAGTGTGCGGTCAAACTGGATATGAGTAAGGTATATGACCGAGTTGATTGGGAGTTTGTCATCCAAACTCTTAAGGGACTGGGATTCTCGGATCAATGGTGTTGGTGGATCGAGGAGTGCATCTCCAAGGTACAATATAGCGTAGTGGTAAATGGGAAGAAGACTGCAATATTTAAACTGTCGCGGGGAATTAGGCAAGGACATCCCCTATCTCCTTACCTGTTTATCCTCGTGGCGAACGTGTTGTTCAGGAAAATCATCAGGGAGGTGGAGGAGCACCGAATTGTAGGTATCCGGAATAAGCGAGCGTGCCCGGAGATACACCACTTATTCTTCATGGACGAATCGATCTTCTTTATGCAAGTTACGGAGGGGAATGCTCGGGCACTAAAAGGCACACTATAGAGGTATAGTAAGGCATCCGAGCAGAATATCAACTTGGAGAAATCATGTGTCCAGTTTGGTAAGGAAGTGCGAGATGACACGAAGCATAAGGTAGCGGAGGTCTTGGGAATAAAAGTCGTTCCGGATGCAGGGAAGTACTTGGGCCTACCAACTAACTGGGGTAGGTCGAAAATAGAGGCAATGAGGTACTTGAAGGATAGGGTTTTTAAGAAGTTCCACGGATGGAAGACGATGTTTTTTAACAATGCAGGCAAGGGTGTCTTAATCAAGGCGGTAATAACTGCAGTCCCTACTTATGTTATGTCTCTATTAAGTTACCTAAAACATGTTGTGCTGACATAGCTAGAATGGTGGCCAGATTTTGGTGGAAGGGAAGAGACGATACGAGGAAGGTCCATTGGGTCCGATGGGGTAAACTGTCACATCCAAAAAACATGGGAGGCATGGGATTCCGGGACATGACGGACTTTAATAGAGCTATGATGACCAAG
This sequence comes from Chamaenerion angustifolium, assembly GCA_946814005.1. Taxonomy (NCBI): domain Eukaryota; kingdom Viridiplantae; phylum Streptophyta; class Magnoliopsida; order Myrtales; family Onagraceae; genus Chamaenerion; species Chamaenerion angustifolium. The sequence continues at coordinate 10,113,146 of OX328278.1, read as the reverse complement.
ACAGCGTGGAGACTCCAGAATGATGGCGAGTCGATGTGGGCGAGAGTGTTAAAGGGGCTATACTATCCCCGAGGGGACCTAATGAAGGCCACAACCATCGTTGGCGTGGTCAAGCATCATAGTGGGCCGAGATATAATCAAGAATGAAGGGGTGTAGCAGGTTGGAACCGATGACAGAATAAGGGCATTTCAGGATGCGTGGGTACCCGAGATTCTGAACAACCGTATCGGCAACGAGCCGCGCGAGGACGATAGTGGACGGGTCATGGTAAGCCAACTGATAGACAGGGATCGGAGAAGCTGGAACCAAACCGCGATTCAACACAACATCACGGATAGGGAAAAGCAGGCGATCGAGGCAATCCACATTGACAAGGCATTGAGCAGGGACCAGCTGGTCTGGCCGACAACAGTGGACGGAGTGGCCATGCCGAGTTTGGTGTACCGAAGGCTAAGGGAGACCGAGCATCAATCGGAAACCCAAGAAGAGGAAGGACAACCCCGTTCGATAGGGAGGAAGTGGCACAAGCTGTGGCAAGGAGACACTATCCCAAAGGTAAAACATTTTTTGTGGAGGGCCTTAAATAATGCATTGCCAGTTAGAACTGAACTAGTTAGACGTAGAATACAATTAAACCCGTCTTGCCAATTCTGTGATGAGATAGAAACTGTGAGCCATGCTCTGTTGGGTTGTGAGTGGGATAGGATGGTATGGTTTGGAAGTATGGGGCTACGACAAGACACGGTTAGGGGGAACAAATGGCATGTATGGGTTCGGTTAATGTAGGAAATGGGGGAGAATGGGGGAGACTATTGCTTGGGAGGTGTGGAAGGAGATATGTCGGGCTGTCCATGCGGAGGATAGATCGAAATCGGAGATGACAGTCCGAGTTGCCATGGCATTGACCGAAGAAACGTGGGAAATGCGGTCACAATCGGAGGCAAACCAGAACCGAGTTTGGGGACGGCACGACCAGGTATGGAAACGACCGAGATGAGGGGAGGTGAAACTTAATTGTGACGCGGCGTGGGATCAAAATACAAACAAAGGTGGCACGGGACTGGACGGGAACAATAATCGCAGGACGTAACACGACGTGTATCAGCACGAGTGTCAAAACAATCGAAGCGAGGGCGGTCCTCCAAGCAACGAAATTGGCGATCCACAATGCATGGGTCGAGGTTGCAATAGAATCAGACGCACAACATGTTATTAACCTTCTACAAGGAGGGCAATCGGGGAAGGACTGGGAACTCCGGAATGTGCTAACGGATATCATGGAGTTGGCAAAGGAAATCCCACGAGTCCAATGGAAATTTGTCAGACGTGAGGCGAACAGGTACGTCAATTGGGTAGCGACAGAGTCAAAACGGGGATTGACTCCAAGAGATTGGTTTATAAGACAACCCCTTTATTAGTGTCTTTATGTGTAAGAGATAATTATGACTTTGCTTATGAGTAATTGAAATGATTTCTTGGAAAAAAAAAAATAATTTAACTTTGACTGAAATTTATTAATTAACACAGATATCGAAATTCAACGTCATTATCGACTTTATATTTCTTATTTAACTACTGTATTTATTTTTTTTGGAGATGATAAATAAATTTTATTATTTAGGATTCCAAAACCTAAAATTTGAAACATGCGAATTTTTGACTCTTTCAAAAAACTAAAGTATAAAAATATTTGAAAATAAAACCTTTTAAATAAATAAATAACGATATTATAGAACAGTCTCTAACAGGGCTAGTTAGTGCCTTTTTTTTCTCGTAATGACGCAACGTTAAGTTTGGATCTCAGTATCCAAAAACTTTTGAGTTTGAGAAATTATATCGGTAAACCATTAACTACTTTATATAGACCAATTTTGTTGAAAAATTAAAATACCCTAATATATTTACAATTTCTCCTTAATAATTTAAGAAAATTAATTATCGAATCGACCCCATATTTCCGTAGTTACTAAATTAACCTCATATTATCAAAATAGTGAAAAAATCATGTTTCTAGCAAGTTTTGAACCATACACCTCTTACATACTAGCTAAAAGTTTTACCACTACACTACTAATTCTAATTATTATTTTTTTACATACTCCAAATATATTTATTGAAGCAACTCTCATATTATCATTATTGTATTTATTTTTTGTCGAAATCATTATTTTATTAAACATCCCATGTTTATTTATTGATGGTTTTTAGCAATTAATATTTGTTCAACGTTGTTTATTTAATTATAATGTTTATTTAATTATGTATCCACTGATTAATTTTTTGAAACGACTGAAAAATAAATAATTTTCTAAATTTAGTATTTATAGACTACCAAAATACTCATTTTGATTTTTTTTTCAACCATCTCTAAAACAATCAAAAAGACTATAACATGTAGATAATTAAATTAGAACTCTAAGACACATATGATGTAAAGTTTCAATTTCCCCATCAACCATAACATTTGGTCAAATTATTTAAAATTAGCAACACTACTTTGACCGAATTTTATGATTAATAAAAAATTGAAACTTAACACTATATATGTTGTTAGAATTTTAATTTAATTATCTACATATTATAGTTTTTCTGATTTTGTTTAGAGATAGTTGCAAAAAATACTTTTAAAATTAGTATTTTGGTAGTCTATAAATACTAAATTTAGAAAATTACTTATTTTCCCACCATTTTTAAAAAAACAATCACTAGATACATAATTAAATTATAATTATAATTAAATAAACAACATTGAACAAAGATTAATTACTAAAGAACATTAATAAATAAACATGAGATGTTTAAATACAATAATATGAGAGTTGATTCAATAACTATATTTGAAGTATGTAAAAAAATAATTGAAATTAATAGTATAGTGATAAAACATTTAGCTAGTATGTAAGAGATCTAGAGTTCAAAACTTGTTAGAAGTATGAATTTTTCACCATTTTGGTAATATGTGATAAGTTTAGTAACTATAAAAATATGAGATCGATTTGATAATTAGTTTCGTTAAAATTAGTAAAGATAAATATGTAAAATAACTATTAGAGCATTACATTGTATATGGTGAGGAAAAAGGCCGTGGCCCATTACAATTTACACGAAACACTAACCCCGCGCGCCAGTTTTGATTCTGCCGCGCCGCCGTCGTCCCACTCCTGACGCCTCCAATGAGACCACCCCCACCGCATAGGGTTTTAGCTGACTCCGAAGCATCAACTTAGAAATTGAATCATCTTATTCATGGTTCCTTTGTCTCGAGATGTTATGGAGACGTATATGGATATTGCCGCGCTCAATTCCAGTTCTTCGTCTCCTTCACACAGCAGTCTCGAAGAGTCCAGCCCCATGTCATCCCCTTCTTCCGCGTAGAGCTAAACCTACTATTACTCCACAGCTCGTTAACTCCACTTTGTCCAGTTTCCAGAGTGATTTAATTGCACTGAGGTTCTTTCTCTGGTGCGCCACCCTGCCGGATTACTTCCACGACCGCCACGCGTATCTTCGTATGGTCGATGTACTTGGACGTACCACTGACCGTTGTCGTTCCGTAAAGGGCGTTCTTGAAGAGCTCAAGAGTATCGGCAGTGCTACAAAGGCCCAAACCTTCCTGATTTTGCTTCGAATTTATTGGGTCGGAGGCCGGTGTGAGTTGGTTCTCGAAACTTTTAAAGAAATGGAAGATTTTGGATATACTCCCAACACATTTGCTCACAATATAGTTATGGATGTGTATTTCAAGCTTGGCCGTGTTGACTTAGCTCTCAATGCTCTGAGGGAGAACGAACAGCAGAACTTTTTGACCTTTAACACTGCATTGGGCAACTTCTGTAGGGTAAATGATCTGGGTAATGTTGGTGATGTGACTAGGATTATGTTGGAGAAGGGATTTTACCCTAACATTGAGACATTTGGTGAGATTTTCAGCTGTTTCTGCAAGTCGGGTCGCTTACTAGAGACATTACCATTGCTGGGCCTCATGATTAAGGTGGGATTATCTATATCTTTGAATATCTGGAGCATTCTGATCGATGGGTACTGTCGGTTAAATAGGACAGATATTGCAGAGATCTTATTGCGGAAGATGGTGCAGAGTGGTTGTTCACCCAATGTTATAACGTATACATCTCTAATAAAGAGGTTTATGGAAAACAGAATGGTTGGTAAAGCCTATCGGATATTGAAAATCATTGGTTCTACTGATGTTGATGTTGACTTGGTTTTTTATAATGTTCTAATAGATTCTCTTTCAAAGAATGCATTCCATAAAGATGCACTGATCCTTTACTGTACCTTGTTAGAGAAGGGATTGGTTCCGGATGGATATACATTGTCTGCTGTGCTATCAACATTATGCTCATCCAGGATATTTTGTCTTTCACCAAAAGGGTTGAAACGTCTCATTTTGGAAGAAGATCTTGATATTGTGGCTTGCAACTCTCTTTTGAGGTACTTATTTAGAGCTCAGTTACCACCCCTTGCTAAACTTTTGTACAATCAAATGATCATTAGAGAATTGGTGCCAGATTGTTACACATTTGCTGAACTACTGGGTGGATATTGTGCATCAGGGCAATTTGGTGAAGCTATTGACTTATACAATAAATTAGTGAAGAGTCATCAAAATCTTGATCCCCATGTTCATACAGCAATCATAAGTGGACATGTAAAAGCTGGTAAATATCGTCAAGCAGTTGCACTATTCAGGAAGGCACAAAAGGGAAACGATTTAGATGCTAAATCTTACACTGCGGCTATTCATGGTCTTTTTATGGATGGTAGAGGAGTTGAAGCTTTTGCATTGTTTACTCAAATGAAGGAGATTGGGATAAACCCTAATTTTCACACATATAATGTGTTGGTCTCTGGGTTTTGCCGAGAAAAGGATCGCAAAATGGTGGCAAAACTACTTCAAGAAATGGTTAAAGCACGAGTTATGTTACAGCACAGTAATTTTTTGCGGATTTGTAATTTTGTCTGCAGCACAGTGTCCAATCTTCTTGATGAAATGGAAGGTCAAGGGTTACTCGTTGCTAAGACGATATTTTTACGTCGTGTACATACAAGGGACACAGATAATTCTTTTATAGGACATACATTGGAAAATAGTTCGACCGACATATCCAGCTCTGAAGATTTATGTGATGTGGCTGCTTCAGTTGGTTGACAGAGGTGGGTAAACTCAAACAGTGCCTATGAACTCGGTCTGTTCTAAATCAGGAAAATTCAGGATGTACCAATCATTGTTATTTGAGGTTAGTATGATTTCTCCCTTTTTGAGTTCTAAAAAGATAATCTGCCTCTGGATGCTAGCTATGCTATTATATTATTTTCAGTTTAGGTTCAGACTTCAATATAACAGCATATGTATGTGGTAAGACATTTTAATTTGGAAGTTACCTAATATTAGCAGTAACTAATTATTCCCTCATTCAGCCATGGAATTCTGTTTGACAAAAATTGAAGATTAGATATGGAATATAAATTTTGATGGAACATGAATGTGATCGTGATAATCACGAGTAAATATCATTGTTGCTGAGGCCTAATATCACAAGCTGATAGCGAAAGATTTCCAATAAGCAAGTAATCAATGGCAAATTATCTAAACTTGTTTCGATATGGCAATTTCAAGTCTGATTATGGTTTTCACTGCATGCAGGTTCGTCTCTGGCAGCGGCTTATCTGGAGAAGGCTTCCGATGAGGAGTGAATGAAGCTTTTGTCTCCTCAAGCTGGCAATTGAGGTTAGTTTCTATTCTTGAGGTTAGTTTCATGTGTGGAGTCTTGGGCGATGCTTGTTGTTAAAGGGATAGAATTAATAAGTTATCAAATGCTTAACATAAAAAAATATGCGTGGCATGCTCTTTTGTATGGGTTTTATTGTTATTTCTAAATGACTAGGTGCATGATCCTTTGATTCAGATGAAGAATAAGTGTTACTAGCCTACTATTAATATGTTGAAACTTGGATTAGTATTCAATTTCTCACTTAATTTCGTGAACAAAGAATTACAAATTCATGTTTCATTTGAATTCATACAACCAAACCAAACCAAACCATCCAACTTTTGTTTTAGAATCTCAACTAATCATGGATTGCTAGAGTAGTATATTAACTTAGCCCTCTTGCTTTGTCGTCATGTTCATTGCGTTCACCGTAAATGTAAACTGTTTATTCAAGGGAGTCTGAGAAGGAAGGATGCAAGATCACTGTCTTTAAGTATTTCCTTGTTTATTATTATTGGGTTAAATACCAAAGTAAAGTGCTACTAGATGAACTTTTCGTTACAACTTTTTAACTATCTACACTTAACACTGAAATGCAGCCCGGCACTGAGGCCAAGTTCTTCATGTCAGTTCTCTCACATGGTATCAAACTAAACAACAATATAGAGATACCAACCGATGAATGAAATATATTTCTTAGTGCTTGCTTTAACGTGAGTGTGAAAACATATGAATGTTTTGTTGTTGGGGTCGTCCTTGTGGTGCATCATCACATCTTATTTCTAAGTTGCAGATTCAAATTTGCAGTCTTTTCGATCGTCTCTACTCTATCTCTGTTGGGATTTCCAAGGTAGGAAATTTTACTGCAATGGTCGGGCAGCTTCAGAACGAGGAGGGTAGTAACCGTACCTGACCCCACTCGTCATCAACGGAGGTCGGCAACTGCTACTGGAAGAACTCAACACTCCACAAATAAGAAGATCCAAGGATATCAAAAGAATATTTTGGACGTAAAAAAGGAGGTAAAAGAAAGAATGAACATTTTGATTGTAGGATAAAATATATATTTTGTGGATATTAAGAATAGAAGACAGGTAGGGATAAGAAAGAACGAACAAATAGTCATTTATTTAAATGTAAGTAATTATTTCATAACATAAAAAAAATATAAGTAATTAAAGAACAATATGATGCAAACGTAAGTGGTTAACTCTTAATTTATTACGATGCAAACTTGATAATTATTAGCTCATATATTAAATTTTTGTATTAATATATATTTTTTGAAAATATATGCTATCAATTATTTTAGTAGAGATAATGTATATATATATATATTTTAATTTGGTATTTGAATCGTTTGTATATATTGAGATGAACTATCTTAGTTTTCCTTTGTCTGGGGTGTAGTGGAAAGGAACTTGACTTAACCAATGATTCGTCTTCTGCAGATATTTTGTAGTTGAGGTCATGGTATTGGTCTCCCACTTTCGGAAGCAACAGTCGCAAAAAGAAGCGATCAATGCTCTTCCGCCTTGTATCAATTATCCAGGTGAAGGTTGTCTAGCACTTCCAAAGTTGAATCGAGTCTTCAATTCCTGGCGCTCGATGACTACCTTCTGCGAACTTTTAATCTATTCCGCCTTGAATCAACATACGAGAGGATATTCAAGAGGCTATACCCCATCTCATTGCCTACAATTACATCAATAATGAGGGGAGCACTGCATTTCGTGGTTGGTCAAGAATAGGTGTGCCTATTAGACAGTTTAAGATAAGTGAGGTTAGAATATGGCGGGTCAGGCGGGCCAACACGCCAGGTCGGGTCCGGGTTGATCCGTGGGGGGTGTCGGGTTGGGTCGATCCGAATTGTCTGCTCTAGTTTAGACATAAAACCTTTAGGATCGCAAATGTGTCATCCTATGACTTTATAAAACAAAATTATTTTTGATATAAAATAAAAGGCATTGTTATTAGAAAGTTTTGTCCACAAAATGAATTTAGCTTAATGATTAACAATTGGTCTTAATTACGAAGTTATGATGATTTTACACTTACTAATCCTATATACGAATATTAAAATAAATTTACAAAACCAAATACACTAGGTCTTGATTTTTTGTTTCTTTAAAAAATAACCTTTATATATATATATAAAAGCATAAATGATTTTTGTAACTGCCACACAAATATCTCTTAATAAATCTAATTAATTTATATTTATCGTGACTATTTAATCACTTAAATATTTTCTCAAAAGTTTATAAAAAAAAAATTATATGCACAAAAACTGAAACATATAACCTCATAATTAAAAGGAACTTTTTTAAAAAATATTTATTTTAGAATTTTTTTTGAAAAAGTATATATGTAAAAAAAGTATTTAGCAAAATGTGCATCTACGTATGTGGAGGTAGCGATTTTCAAAAATCGCTACTAGTAGTAGCGTTTTTCATTTTTTTTTTTCGTTTTTTTTTTGAAAAAAAATCAAAAAAAAAAAATTACAGTAAGTAGATATTTGAATTTCGATTCAAATGATGCAAAAAATATTAAATTTGGACTTACGGATTGACTGTATGCTCTGCCGTAAGTTGAGATATGAAAATTTGACTTAAAAAAATATAACTCATACCCTGTAAGTTCAAACTGACCACAGTGAACGTCATTTATGTCGTAATTAAAATATCTACTCACTTTAAAATTTTTTGAGTAAGTACATAATTAAATTTCTCACCTAATGCATTTGATTATTTCAGTCAAATTTTAAGACAAGCGATGTTAGGTTACAAAATCATTGTATTTCTAATAAAAAAAATTACTCTAGGTAGATAATTGAATTACGACATAAATGACGTTCACCGTGGTCATTTTGGACTTACAGGGTATGAGGTATATTATTTTAAGTCAAATTTTCATATCTCAACTTACGGCAGAGCCTACAGTCAATCCGTAAGTCCAAATTTAATATTTTTTGCATCATTTTAATCGAAATTCAAATATCTACTTACTGTAATTTTTTTCGATTTTTTTGATTTTTTTTCAAAAAAATAAAACGAAAAACGCTACTGGTATTAGCGTTTTCAAAAATCGCTACTACCAGTAGCGATTTTTGAAAACCGCTACTACCCTACCTGCGCAGATGCACATTTTGCTAAATTTGTTTTTTTTATATATATATACTTTTTCAAAAAAAAATTCTGAAGTAGTTACTTTTTGAAAAAGATCAATTAAAAGACATACATATTAACCAACTACTCACGTATATAACATTACAAATTTTTCAAGATGGTATTTATATTTTTCTCTATCACCATTTCTCTCTCCTTTCTCATGTACCAATTTTTAAATATGTATATATATATATAAGTCTATATCTATACTATTTATAAAGAACAAAGTTATTTTTGTACCCGCCATCAACTGTAAAATTATACAAATACTAGTTAATAATCAAATTAATTTAAACATATCATGACTATTTTAATCATTTATATTTTTTCTCTCCAACATTTTCTTGAATGCAATTTACGGATAAGAAATCCCTTAAAAACAAAATTTTAACTAAGTTTCAAACCAAGATCTTTTACTATCATAATAAGATATTCTTTCACTAAATCAATAATATTTAGATATTTTTGGATACATTCACCTATATTTATTGTTCTAACTTATCAAGTGCAAATCATTTTTTTTTTAGTTGTAAAATTTTGTCATGGTCAAAAACTAAATTTGTGAATATGCTATAACAAAACAATGTTTTATCATTATACTGTCACTTTTATAATTTTTTTTTTATATAGCAATTATATAGAGAAAAAAAAAACAATTTCTTTCAAAATCTTCTCAATTCTTCATGTTGCTACTCTCCTACTTACTCATTTACTCATCTACATCATTTTTTTTTCTCTTGTCTTCCCGCTACCCCCTTCCCAAACAAATTTGAGAAAACCATGAAATTGAAAACTTAGATCATTGTCGGTATAAAAATTCATTTTATTAATAAATTTAGAGAATTAAATTGAATAACGATCGATCAAATTGGCGCATATTTTTTTCTTTCAAAATCTTCCCTTCTTTCTAATCAGTGTTAAAATGACTTAAGAGTATACTTAATGTCTTCACTCACAAGTTCAGACTTTTGAGACAGTTGGTTAAGGTGTACGTCTTAAGTCTCACATGGTATCAGAGAGCGCAAGTTTAAATCCTGGCGACGTCAAAAATATTAATACACTCCCATTAAAGGATGTTAAGATGACTTAAGAGTATACCAGGTTAAGATGTACGTCTTAAATCTCACAATCAGTCATTTTTTTAATCATTTCATGTTATTACTCTCTTACTTACTTCTTTATTCCTCTACAACATTTATCTCTCCTATTCTTCCCAAACAAATATGAGAAAACCGTGAAACTTAAAACTTAGATCACTGTCGTCATAAAAAATTAATTTTATCAATAAATTTAGAGAATCTAAACTGAATTAAAATTGATTATATTTACGTATATTTATATGTTGAATATACATAATATATTGTTTAAAGCGATAAAGAATTAATACATACAAAATAATCAAGTTTCAAAAATTAAAATTGGTGTCCAAAAATATTTTTCATCTATTGTTCATGCTATGAAATTTTCTTAATTAGTTAAATTTATTTTCAATTGTTATGTTAATTTATGTAACTTTACAATTTTATATAATGATAATTATATACGATGTTGTCAATATAAATCATCTACAAATTAAGTAGTAGATCATATAACTTAGATTTTTCAAATAATAAGAGAATTAAATGCCAAAACAAATTATAGAATTATTTTGTTATTAATATTAATACATAGATGATTAATTCCATACTTTGAAAAAATTATTATAACTTAATAGTAAAATATAGATGTTAGTTTTTAGTACTTTTTGGTTCGAAGTTATTAATGTTATTACTTAAAACTAATATCATCAAAAGATTTAGGTATTAGATGACAAACAAAATAATACAATATTTGATTACTAAATTAAAAGAACCTCAGTGACGTGTTAGATTGATCATCTGCCTATTACTGAAATCTAACAATCAATACTATAAATTTTTTAACAATTTAATTTTCTAAGTATTTGAAAACACATACATGTTTGATTGTGTTAGAGAACTAAATATTTGATTAAAAATATTTATTGAGATATAAAGTTAAACCAATAATTTTTCCTTCTCAGATAAATATACAATACAGAAAAATGAATTCACCAATTATTATTATTAATTAATTTGTAGCCTTATTAAAAAGATTATATTGATTTTTTTTAAGATTTAATATTAATTAGTATGTATGTACATTCTGTCACGAGTAGTAGGGGTGGGCATGAACCGGTTCAGAGTCGAACCGGTTCATGAATCGTACATTTACCACATTTTAAAGAGGTACGGTATACCGTTCCAGTTTTAAAGAGGTACGGTTTACCACATTACTGTACCTCTTCTAAATCGGTTTAAAAACCGGTTCAAAACCGGTTTGATCGAATCACTTTATATATATTTTAAAAAAAACTATAATAATACATAATAAACCACAATCCTAATCCATAAACCATAATCTATAATCAGTAAACCATAATCCATAATGTCATAAACCATAATCCATAAACCATAATATATAATTCATTATACTAATGTAGATTGTAAATCATCACCGAACCAACTTTGGTCTAATGGTTTAGAGTATATATTTTAAAAACTAAATATAATATTATATTAAAACTGGTACAAGAAGTGGTACGGTTTACCGTTTGCGAACCGTTTTTTTGTACCTCTTCTGAACCACTCCATATTCTTGCAAATAATCTGTTTGGTTTGTGAATCGGTTCAGTCGAACCGGTTCAAAACCGGTACGGTTCGACCGAACCGATTTATTATGCCCAGGGTATAAAAAAATGAAGTAAACTCATTTTTTCAGAGTTTGTTATTTATTATCTTTTCAGAATTTAATGATTCTTTAGGGTCGATCCAATTTAGAGTGTATGCGCATTTCTTTATTTAATCCAAAAACTTGAAGGTTAATAAATCTCTATAATACATATTGCTGGAATTTTCCCATCAAGACTCAAACAAATTATATAATTTTTTCCAAATATATCTAAAATTAAAATCTAAATAATACTTAACATACTATAACATTGAAAATTTCAATGTAACAAAAATGAGGAATAAGTTAATCATATATATATATATATATATATATATTTATATTTATAAAAAAATATCACTAAAATTTTCTTGACGTTGCCACGATAGATTTGTAATAGTTGTTGTTTCATAGAAATGGTAGTAAGTGTGTTAAGATATCTTAAGTGTATACCGAATGCATTCTTTCACAAGTTCGGATTCATGGGACAGTTAATTAATGCGTACGTCTGAAATTTTATATGGTATTAGAGTGTCCAGGTTCAAATCTTGTCGACTCTGAAAAATTACTCTCAGAGTGGGTAGATTCAAGTCGATATTGGCGATATGAGAGTGCTTAGGTTCACATTCTAGGAATGAGACAGACACGTCGAAAAAAGTCGGTATGGCTAAGGCCGACTGAGGTCAGTATGAAAGTGCGAAGATGCACAAATATTTTTTTTTAGACTTTTGGTATTAATGATGTACTTTGTAACGACAAAAGACTGTTATATTTGGATTTTATGCATAATTGATTTTATGCATACTAGATACGTCAGAAAAGGTTGGTATCAAAGTGCGTAGGTTCAAATCTTGGGGACAACAGGAAAAAAATAGTTGGCTAAAGTGGGCAAGATTGAGGTCGGTATCAGAGTGCGGATATGCCCAAATATTTATTTTTTCAGACTTTTAAGCCTAATGATGTACTTTATAAAGACACAAGACTCATATGTTTAGATTTTATGGAGAATTTTTTAGTGGACTATTTAAATGAACTAAAACATTTATTTCAACATATCAAACAACTCAAAAATATGTTCACTTATATTTTCAATTGTTTTGTAAACATTTTTCAGTACGACTTAGTATTGCGATGACTGTAAATAAAGCACAAACTCAAACTTTGTCAAACGTCGACATATATTTTTTTGACCATGTTTTTAGTCACAGATAGTTCTATATTGTTTTATCACGCGACACCATGTAGTCAACAACAAATGTTTTGGATAAGAAATGAAACTTCGAAGGAATTATAAGTATTCATACTCGAAATATAGTTGTATATAAATATTTTTTTACCTAGATCAATGAACTCTTAAATTACTAAGGATGTGGTTGTATATCTTAATTTTCTATGATAGTTTTTCTAAATTTAAATTATTTATTTTCGTTGATTATTAATTTTATTTTGTATCACTATATATAATTATATTGTCCTTTAAGAGACTATTTACACTCAATGAATAGTTATAGAAAAACTTGAATCAACATATATATGTCATTAGAATAGTAAATAAATGGTTGTACATTCGTAACGTGTAGATATATCTCTTTTAAAAGCACAATTGGAAAAATATTTTAAGAGAGTTTTTTAATTCACTAAAGTGTATTTCATCAATGATTATACTAGACCACGACACGCGCTGTTGGGTATTGATAGTGACGGCCCAATAAGGAAAATGTCTCGAAGGCCCAATCACCCTAGAGGGGATAAAGCCAAGATATTCGAACCGGATCAGCCTAAGTCAAAGTCAACCTGGCCCACCATAGAGTGGCCCAGGATCGAGCCCAGGACGATATGGACGCCAAAGGCTCCCTAGCTGGTCGCCATTCCTCACCAAGTCACGACCTCCTACTGCTCGCCATGGGAGTGCTCGCCCCGAAGAGAGCCTTGTCTCTCTCCTCTGGTCTCACCAACCGTTAATAAGGAAGTGACCACGATATCCCGCGTATCTCGGACACATATTCACTAAGGATTAGATATGGTAACTGCAATATCTCGCCGTAACTGCAATATCTATTATCCAAATCTTCAACAACACAATATTCACTAAGATATACGGTTGCCTTATACGGTTTGGTCTCTCCTACTCTATAAATACCTTTTCTTTACATACATTCATTACGTTTTGAGCTATATACACACATATACTCATTTAAGCATCGGAGAGGGACCCAGAGACACCCCCTCTGTTGCGATCCCCTACTTGCAGGTTCACCGGAGCTAAGGCGAAAGCACTGTTCAACCGTCATCTGCATTCAATTCACTTCCAGATCAGCAACCAGGATTTCACGATCCAACATTTGGCGCCGTCTATGGGAATCGAGTGATACATCCATGAGAACTCGATCACAAAACAACCGCCGGAACCAGACTCGCGAGCAATCCTCGGATAGCTCTGATTCCGCCGCCGCTTCGCCGCTCCAGCAAGAGCCTGCCAGCCAGGCAGCCCCCAATGTCGTTCCTCTGAGGACGACCCGAGAACATGTCGGTAATTCCAGACCGACCCCTGCTCCCAACCATACCAAGACTCCAGCATCGCAAACCGTCCACATCGCCGGGGAAAACATCCAATTAACCCCGGAGATGATATCATTGCTGGAGGCCATCCTAGGGCAGACTCGTCGACAAGCTCCTGCTCCCCAAGGAAACGCTCGCCCTGCTGCCACAGGGCCCTTACCGACTGAAACCGCGAATCCTGGCACCACAGCTCCCCAAGAGGATCAGGAGATGACATCGGGGCACCAGTCCCTACCCCCGACATCCACCGAACCGCCGGTGGCTACCTACTCCACCAATCCTTCCGGTCCCTCGCCGAACGGGACTTCACCCAAGAATTGTACCTTGGACCAGGTGGACGATCTCATCAATAAAAGGTCCCAGGAAAGGCGACTGTTAGTCGCAGCTCCCTTCAAGGAGCGATCTGCTCATCCCTTCTCCGACGACCTCGTCGCCATCAAAATCCTGAAAGACGTAGTCGCTCGGGCTATACCTGAGTACAGTGGTGGAGGAGATCCCACCATAAACATCAACAAGCACGAGGCCTCACTTCTGGGTAATTCAAATGATCCCAATCACTTGGCTTTGTTATTTCCATCCACTCTTTCGGGTTCGGCTTCGTCCTGGTTCTTCGGCCTCCCTGTAGGATCTATAGGAACTTAGACAGAGTTAAGGAGCAAATTCTTGGAGAGGTACATGGGTGAGCGCCAGCTAATGAAAAGCGTGGTCGCCCTGGATGCGGTCAAGCAGCAGCTTGGAGAGTCGCTGGCCAGTTTTTATGGACGTTTTCATCAAAACGTCACAGAGATAGATCGTCGAATTTCAGATGGGGAGATCATTCGAGTCTTCTATCGAGGATTGGATGTGACCAACAAGGCCTCGAGAAAGCTGCCCAAAAGCTATCATGTGAAAGAGATTGAGACGTTGGAGGAACTGGCGTCCAAGGCGAAATGTTTCATAGACCTTGAGAGAGCGAACGCCGAGGCTAACTTCCTGACGACCTCGCTAAGGGTGGTTCTCGATCCCCGACGCGATGGTAAGAATGAGGTAAATAAGGAGAAGAAGGGAAGAGACAGCAGACCCCGGGTCGAGCCTAACCTAACGCCCAGAAATCCAGAGGTCCCTGAGTACTTTACGCATTTAAACATGCATATCTCAGCGGTACTAGTCGAGATGGAGAGGAGATCTTTGGCGAGGCCACTGATGCCTCGTAGGGGTGGCCAACCCATGGGGAAGGATGTCGATAGTTACCGCAGATACCACAAGTGCAAGGGCCACAAGACTGACGATTGCCGCATTTTGAAGTGGGACATTAAGAAGCTGATTCAGGGGGCATGCTGAAGGAATTTGTGGCAGGACGAGATAGAAGTCGAACGCCACCTAGGAGACATCGTTCGCCGGATCCTGCTGAACAAACTGATCCATCTCAGAGCAAGAGACGGGTGAATCTGATTGCGGGAGGATTTGGGGCAGGAGGCGAGGGGTCACACGCAAGGGAAGTCTATGCAACTCAGATTTGGGAAAGCAACCCCGACCTGAGGAGGACATTGTCATCTCATTCTCCGAAGATGATTTGGCACATGTCACAACCCCCCATAATGATGCTCTGGTTATCACGGTTGATATCGACGGCTGTGACGTTTTGATGATTCTGATCGACAGAGGGAGCTCGACAGATATTCTATTCCTGGACGCCTTCGAGAAAATGGGCAAATCCAAGCGTGACCTGAAGAGGGTCGACTTTCCACTGATCGAGTTTGCTGGGAGAACAACTTATCCACTGGGGGCAATAACCATGCCAGTGATTTTGGGCGAGGGATGGAAAAGCATCAAGGTACCAGTCACTTTCCTGGTGGTCGACTCACCTACATCTTACAACGCCATCCTGGGGAGGACCACAATCAACCCCAACAACATTGTCGCCTCCACAGTCCATCAGAAGATGAAGTTCCCCACACCCAACGGGATTGGAGAAGTACTCGACGACCAGCCTTCCTCGCGACAATGAGGTGAACTGACTGCGCAGGAAGAACCAAAGGGAGGCCCTCGCCATCGAAACAGAGGCCGACCCTCACGAGGACTTGGCTCGACCAGCGCATATGGAGGAATTGGAAGAAGTCGAGGTCGATGGCCCAGATAAGAAGGTGCGCATTGGGACCACCTTGAATGAAGATCAGAAGCAGGCCATGACTGCCCTCCTCAAGGAATTCAAGGAGCTCTTCGCCTAGCAGCCGAGCGACATGCTAGGTATCAGTACAAATATTATCTGTCACGAGCTCAGGATAAACCCTTCTATCAAGCCGATCGCTTAGAAAAGAAGATCGTTCGGGACAGACAAACGCCTGACGATCAGACAGGAAGTTGGCAGGCTGATTGAAGCTTACTTCGTCAGAGAGGTGAGATTCCAGAGCTGGGTCGCCAACCCAGTTTTGGTCAGGAAATCAAACGGCAAGTGGAGGATGTGCGTCGACTTCCGTGACCTGAACAGAGCTTGCCCCAAGGATTCCTATTCCCTTCCCAGGATTGATCAGTTGGTCGATGCTACCTCTGGTCACGAGATGCTGAGCTTCATGGACGCCTATTCAGGCTACAACCAGATACGCATGCACCCAGATGATGAGGCTCATACCGCTTTTTATGCAGACGGGGACATTCTTTGTTACAAGGTGATGCCCTTCGGTCTAATCAACGCCGGGGCGACTTATCAGCGGATGGTGAACCCCATGTTCCAAGATATGCTGGGGAGAAACATGAAGGCTTATGTGGACAACATGCTCGTCAAAACCATCAAGGGCAATCCGCACACAACAGACCTCCGTGAAGCTTTCGAATGTATGAGGACACATAGCGTTCGCCTAAACCCTGCAAAGTGCGCCTTCGGGGTCAAGTCTGGTAAATTCCTGGGATTCATGGTCAGCGAACGAGGTATCGAGGCGAACTCGGAAAAGCTAAAGACCATAGAATAGATGAAGTCGTCAACCTGCCATAAAGAGGTTCAGTGCCTAAATGGTCGCCTAACTGCTCTCAATCTCTTCCTCTCCAAGGCGAGCGACAGGTCCCTCCCGTTCTTCAAAACTCTGAGGGTCAACCGAAGTTCGAGTGGACGCCAGACTGTGAAGAGGTGTTCCAATCCTTGAAGCATCACATCCAAACACTCCCAGATCTGGCAAAGCCCATTCCAAGCGAACAACTCTTCCTTTATCTAGGCATCAGCGACGTGGCAGCCAATGTTGTTTTGATAAGGGAGGAAAATAATGTTCAGAGCCCGGTGTATTTTATTAGCAAAATGTTTAATTCGGCATAAATAAAATATGTCCAGATTGAGAAGTATCTCTATGCCTTAGTTATTGCTGCTCGAAAGCTGAGACCTTATTTTCACGCGCATGACATCACGGTCCTCACCAATCAACCTCTCAAAAACTTCCTGATGAAACCAGATTCTTCAGGAAGAATGGTCAAGTGGGCGATCGATCTCAGCGAGTTCAAGATCAAATTTACGCCAAAAATGGCCATCAAAGGTCAAGCACTAGCTGATTTCATTGTGGAAAGTACAAGTAATGGTCAAACAGAAGCAGAGAACATGCCAAGTCAGTCAACAGACAACAATCAAGTCTGGGAGTTTTATACAGATGGATCTTTTTCGAGAGAAGGCTCGGGGGCAGGTTTAATTCTCATTCATCCTGAAGGCGAGCCTTTGAAGTATGCGATCACCCTAACATTTCAGGCGACCAATAATGAAGCAGAGTACGAGGCTCTTATTACTAGACTCAGACTGGCAAAAGGAATGGGCATATCTGCGCTTAAGGTAAAAAGCGACTCGGAACTTATTGTCAATCAGGTCAATGGCACTTATGAGGCAAGAGGGGAAAAGATGAAAAAGTACCTCAGCATCGCCAATAAGCTCGTCGCAGAAATTCCAAATTTTGCGATTGAGTCTATTCCTCGCCAGGAGAACCAGATGGCAGACTCCTTAAGTAAGCAGGCATTTGGAGGAACGACAATCCAAGATGTACAATTCCTGGAAAAGGCCTTATGTTCAGTTCTTGATAGCAGAGCATAAGTCTTCAACATTCAAGGACATGTCACATGGATGACTCCGTTCCAGAATTACTTAAAAGAGGGGATCCTCCCAGAAGACGAAGGCGAATCTACGAGGATAAGACGACTTTAAGCCAGTTACCTGATTATGATGGAGAACTCTACAGGCGATGCTACTCGACTCCTTACTTAAGGTGTGTTGCTCATCCAGAAATAGAAAGGGTTATTCGAGAAGCTCATGAAGGGGTGGCAGCATGTCATGAAGGTACTCGATCGTTAACAAGAAAGATCTTCAGGCTGGGATACTATTGGCCAACTTTGGGAAAAGATGCAGCTGAATTAACGCAGAAGTGCGAGACTTGCCAGCAATTTGCACCACGATCAGGTCGACCGCCAACACTATTGTCCCCAATGGCGGGTGCCTGGCCTTTTGCTCAATGGGGGATGGATATATTAGGCCCTTTTCCTATTAACACTGGTCAACGCACTCACATCATAGTGGTGATCGACTACTTTACAAAGTGGATAGAGGCGAAAGCTTTGGCTTCTACAACAGAATTTCAAGTCATCAAGTTCCTGAAGATCAACATATTTTCCAGGTTTGGCATTCCTAAAATACTCATCAGTGATAATGGCCCGCAATTCATAGGAAAGGATCTCAAATGGCTATGTGAAGAATACCATGTCGACCATCGTTTCAGCTCAGTGCATCATCCTCAAACGAATGGGTAAGCTGAAGCAGCCAACAAGGTTGTTTTAGCAGGACTCAAGAAAAGGGTTCGAGCATTCAAAGGAAATTGGGCGAAAGAACTGGAAAACGTATTATGGGCTATCATAACAACGTCTAAGGCAGCCACAAGAGAAACACCCTTCAGTTTAGTGTATGGACCAGAATCAGTGGCGCCCGCCGAAATAGCAGTGCCTACCCATAGAATCCTACACTTTAACACTGAGGCAAACAAGTGGAACGCAGGACTGACCTCGACCTGGCAGAGGAAAAGAGGTGGCAATTAGAAAAGACACAACAAAAGATGCGTCTGGCGACCGCTCGATACTTCAAGAAAAAAGTCAGCGCTCGCCAATTTTTCGTGGGGGAGATGGTTATGAGAAGGAACGAATTTACAAGACTGGACAGTCAGAATAAGCTTTCAGCTAAGTGGGAAGGACCATACAAGGTAGTAGAGATCGCTGCCCCAGGATCCTACTATTTGGAAACCACTGAAGGAGAAAGGTTACCTCGTCCATTCAATTCTGAACATTTAAGGAGATTTCATACATAGCTTGTAAATCAAAATGTTATGTCAATAAAAGCAAGTCATTCCTTCATAAAGCGTGAACACTCGAATGCAATCGAAGAAAAAGCCCTAACAACAAAGTTAGGCCAAAAGCCCTAACAACAACGTTAGGCCAAAAGCACTGACGCCAAAGTCAGGCCAAAAGCCCTAACAACAAAGTTAGGCCAAAAGCCCTGACGCCAAAGTCAGGCCAAAAACCCTGTCTCCAAAGTCAGGCCAAAAGCCCTGATGCCAAAGTCAGGCCAAAAAGACCTAGCAAAAACGTTAGGCAAAACAAAAGCCCTGACGCCAAGGTCAAGCCAAAAGACCTAGCAACAGGGTTAGGCAAATCAAAAAGACCTGATACCAAAATCAGGCAGGAACCCTGACGACGAAGATAATTAATCCATCAAGGAAACTATCTTCTTATAAGTTGGACAAATTTTAGAGAAGTTATCGGCTAAGGGTAACGACTCCTTCATGAAGCGAATTATGGAAGATGGACAATGAGTCTTAAGCGATCACTATGGAAAGTGAAGCTTCAAGTAACAAGTTCCTTTTGTAGAGGCGAGCACTCCAAAGGTTTAAACTTCATTAAGGTTATTCATCTTCAAGCCTAGAAGCCTATACTTTTAAGTCTTAAGATATTTTCCATAAGGAGTTTATACTTGGCGAGATAAATGAATGATTCTATGAAGTCTTATCATTTTTCGCCGAAAGAAAGGTCCAAAAGACCCTAAGGGTCAAGACAATCATACAGTGAAGAAAAAGTCGAAGGTCATTATGACTAAGACCTCGGAGGAATCGCCAACGCATTCAAAGTCGAATAAACATAAAGGCTTGCGAATATAGAAGGCATTCAATATTGTAAAGAAAAATAATAACTGAGTCTGAATTCAAAAAATAATTACAAGGAAGGATAAAAACTATTATCTAAAACAGAAGCAAAAAGCAGCATATGATCGCCTAAGAGGTGGAGGCTTCAGGCGTTGGGGTCTTCAGGAGCAGGAGTACTTGGCTCGCCTTCGGGGGCAACCTCCTTAACAGCAGCAGCTGGGTCGACCTCTTCAGCAACAGCAGCAGGGGTTTGCTGAGGAAGGGAACTCCGGAGGAAGGGCTTAAGGGACTTGACTTCCCGAACAGGGAAGTTGGGATCAACCGCCTGGACATCCTCGACCAGGACTTGAAGGAAATCGGCAATCTCCGACTTCATCGCCTCCAAAGCACAGTCAACGAACTATTCAGAGGCTTTGAAGTCGTTGACCACACTTTTGGGGGGGAAGGAACAGACTTCAGGTGCGCAGCCAGCTGTTCCTTCTCCTCTTCCAGGGCGATCCCCCTGGCTTCAGAAGCTTCCCTCTGGGACTCAGCGGCGACCCGTTGAGCCTCTGCCTCTGCCCTTTGGGCTCGGGCCTCCTTAAGCTCAGCATCTAGGCGAGCCCTGATAGACTCCCCTTCATCTAAGCACCGATGAAGGGCTTCAGACTCTTGAAGGGCGACCGCGGCATCGGCTTCCCTCTTCTTCACATCAGCAAGGAGCCTTTCCTCCTTCTTGAAGTACTCTTCCCGAGCACCTTCCACCAAGGAAACTTCCGCGTCAACAGTCGACTTGATGACCTCCATCTGCTCCAACTCAACAAGCAAGTCAGTCTGCTTGTTGGCGAGCTCTTCGATGATTCGACCAACCGTCACCTCTTCTCGAACGAGCTGGCAACAAAGAATAAAAAAGTTGTTAGGCTATGAAAAAGAGTAAGCAATGTGAAAGCATAGCGAAGAGTTGAAGCCTTACCAGAGCAAGTCGTTCGAAATGGGTCCTCATGAACCCCTCGACATGGTGCAGCTCCGAGGGAACCGCAGAGCGATCCCTGGGAGGAATTATCCCCTCAAGGAGTCGCATACATAAATCTGGGTTGCCCCGGAGAATCTTCTTGTCAGGGACCCCCCGTCTTCGAGAAGTCTCCACAGGGGAACCAGACGCCCCGAGAATTCGCAGCCTTGGGCGGCTGGAACATGCTCTCCAAGGAGAAGTACTCCTCGGGAGGAGTCTTCAAAGTGCTGGGGGCATCAGACCCCTTCTTCTGATTCCCAGATCCCTTGGGAGGAATAGGGACTGAGGACTCGGAAGGAGAAGGGTCCGCCAAGGTCAAAGCCTTCTCCCCGGGGGCAGTGGATCCCTTAGGAGGAGGAGGACTCTTAGGAAGAACCGGGCGATCCTCGTTCCTGACCATCTTGGCAGGAGGAGGGTCCCGGGCCACATCAGCGATGGGCTTCTCTGCAAAGGAATAAGCAGATATGTCAAAACCCAAAACTTCAAAGTGTGGAAATAGAAACCAGTGTATAGCAAGGCAACGTACCTGGTTGGCGAGGGTCAACAGTGGCCAGGGGAAGTTCCTCTTCGGGCTTTCTCTTAGAGGAACGCCTAGAAGTAGTAGGAGGAGGATTCAGCGATGCCTGGTCCGCGGACAGCCCCGCCTTTCCCTGGTCATCAAAGAGACCTATGAGTTTTCGGCCCCGGTTGCCTACAACCAATAAAACAGAAAAAGATTAGAAGAATTACACAATCATCAAAAATTGGTCGCCATCTCGAGCATATTTTCAGTGGTCTCCGCCACCGAATGAATGGGGTGAAAACTTGATGATCGATGCAAACAGAACAGATCATCGATGGCATTCCGGACGCTCCCGGATAGCTCGTCGAATACAGGAGGGAAATCCCTATCTGGTGTAGACAACTTCCAAGACACGCCCCCTTGTAGAAAAAGTAAAACTTCTTATAGTTGGAGTTGGTGGCCCGGGAATCGTCGACCAACTGGACATGAACGTTCCAACTCCATGATTGGCCTCTCCACTCCGCGAACTTCGGCCACCGGGACTGGAAGTGGTGGAGGTGGTTCGTTCCAGTATCCAATCGGAAAAAGCACCGGAACAAGGCCAGTGAATACGTTCATTCTTGACGTATACACAGGAACTTGAATCCAGCCCATATCCTAATGGCGTTGGGTACGAGCTGCGTGGGATGTATCATGTAGAACCGGCACAACGCTTACAAATCCTCACAGAGAGGAAAATGCAAGCCAGCATCGATCTAGGCCACATAGATGTAAACCTCTCTATTGCGAGGATAATGCAGACCCAGGCCTGGGTATCTAGGAGCATCCACTGCACCAAAACCACCAAGCGCCACCACCGTCTTAAAATAAGACGGCTTCAATTCGTTGGGCTTGACATCTACTCGAACAGTTCAAATATGGCAAGAACGAGTATAAAAATAAGATAAAATAGGGGATACTCTCAGAACAGAGTATTTGCCTTTTGGAGAAAAGATGGGCGTCTGGATTTCAGGCCCATCCACCACCACAGGCGTGGTTGCGGACCTCCCAAGGTCAGTCCGCCTCTCAGTCGAGGCTGGTAGGGAACCATCCCTAATGGTGAGGGGGGCATTGGTGTTCTTCGGCACCTTAGGGGTCGAAGAAGAAGCCTTGTTTGCCGTTTGCTTGATCTTTCCGGATTGACTGCGGCTGGCCATGGATTTTGCTAGGATGTGAATTTGGAGGATTGGCAAGAAGAAAGGAGAAGTTTGCAGAGAAGGATATCAAAAAACAGAGAAGGCTCTAGAGTCTGAAGGAATGAAAACGTAAAAGACAAAATGAGGGAACTGCTGTCCCTTATATAGACAAAATGAGAAGTAACCGCCACAGACAAAATCAAAACGACACAAAAGAATAATTGCACATTTTTGGAAAAAAATCCAAACAATGTCAGAATTCTAAGAGACACCTCGGGGAGACAAACGGCCGGCCAGTGCAGAAAGCTGTCAGACTACCCTTGGGTTACAGAATATTAAATGACAGGTGTGCTTCAAATGACTGTTCGACTTCTGGATGACTGTGCAGTTATTAAATGCTAAAGTCCATCAAACAGACAAAGTCATCGCCATCACACTAATAGACTTAATTAGGAAATCCATTTTTTAGGTAATGATCGCCTAGCAGAAAAAGTTAGACCTTCGCAAGCCTAGACTGCCTCGAGTGATCGCCAAGAATGAATAAAAAGGAGAATATTCCTTCAGCCTTGGACAATGGGATGACTGATCGCCAAACAAGCATGAAGTGTCCCTAAGGTCATGAACCACAAAAAGAAACAAGGAAAACCAAATCTAAAGTGTCACTATCTCAAACCCTACCAAGAAATCAAGCTCGACTGAAGGAACTTCAATCAAGCTTCGGGGGCAAATGTTGGGTATTGATAGTGACAACCCAATAAGGAAAAGCCCTCGAAGGCCCAATAACCCTGGAGGGGGTAAACCCAAGATATTCGAACCGGATCAGCCTAAGTCAAAGTCAACTTGACCCACCATAGAGTGGCCCAGGATCGAGCCCAGGACGATATGGGCGCCAAAGGCTCCCTAGCTGGTCGCCATTCCTCACCAAGTCACGACCTCCCACTGCTCGCCATGGGAGTGCTCGCCCCGAAGAGAGCATTGTCTCTCTCCTCTGGTCCCACCAACCAGAGGAAGTGGCCACGATATCCCGCGTATCTCGGACACATATTCACTAAGGATTAGATATGGTAACTGCAATATCTATTATCCAAATCTTCAACATCACAATATTCACTAAGATATACGGTTACCTTATATGGTTTGGTCTCTCCTACTCTATAAATACATTTGCTTTACATACATTCATTACGTTTTGAGCTATATACACACATATACTCATTTAAGCATCGGAGAGGGACCCAGAGACACCCCCTCTGTTGCGATCCCCTACTTGCAGGTTCACCGGAGCTAAGGCGAAAGCACTGTTCAACCGTCATCTGGCATTCAATTCACTGCCAGATCAGCAACCAGGATTTCACGATCCAACACGCGCTACACGCGTGCACGTTGTCGTCGTTGGTCGCGTGTGAG
This sequence comes from Chamaenerion angustifolium, assembly GCA_946814005.1. Classification (NCBI taxonomy): domain Eukaryota; kingdom Viridiplantae; phylum Streptophyta; class Magnoliopsida; order Myrtales; family Onagraceae; genus Chamaenerion; species Chamaenerion angustifolium. Next base: position 10,088,754 of record OX328278.1, on the reverse strand, counting down.
GTGTTACGAAGGCATGATTCGATCGTTCTGACTCCTAGGATAATACAAGAATGGTACGAGAATTAAACATTTGATTGAAATATTATTGATGTAAAACTAAAATTAATTTGCATAAGATACTGAAATAAACTGTAAAAACTCTAACTTTTTTTAAGAAACTTGGAATGAATGATAGATATATATATATATAGAGAGAGAGAGACATTAGATTGAGAGGGAGTGTTGAGGTTCAATATGCTGATCCATGCTAAATTAGGAGCAATTTCATCAAATAATTTATTAAGGACCATTTTGCATACTCAAATAAGTATAGGGTTTTATTCTTAATTATTTTGTCCTAGGGTTTCCTATATAACTAGGCTATCCGATGTTTGATTTTCCGACGAAACATTTTTCCCCTTTTTTTCTCTCTGCTAGATTTTGCAGAAGCTCTGTTAGGGTTTCATGTTCTTGAGAGATTTTGACATGCTATTAGAGCTCTAGAGCTTTAATTTGCCTCGAAAACTACAAAGTCAACTGGTTTCTCCTTGATGCCTTGTCTAAATTCTGGAATATGGAAAACACGTCTACGTGATTAACAACAACAGAACATGTTCACAAGTTTCATTCGACACCTGAAAGTCTTTCTTTCGACCTAGAGGAGATAATCGGGGATAGACTTGAACAACTAGCGTGATTCTAGCAATGTGGGGTCACCTTGGAAAAATGTGGGGGCAACGTAGATAAGTTGAATGTCACCCTTGAATAATTCAGACGAAGGACGAGGCGAATAAAAAAAACTTCAAAATGCATGTCCTTGACCTTCCTTCGAATCAAGGAACAAGCAACAAATGCATTCAACGAGTTGTGCTGTCGTGTGAAACGTCTGAAGGACTAGACTTCGATTGGCCAAATCTTTTTAAAGGATTTTTGAAAAAAAGCTTTTGTCATACATGCAATCAAAGTCTACGAACTAAACATGCAGAAATTTCAAAACTAATCATGCATGATCAATATTGTATTCATCCTTCTTACTATGCTATTTTGAATTTAGGTTTTCGAGAATCCATGCGACATTCGATGACTCCAGCACATCAAAAACACGATGAGAGAATCATCCAGCTAGAACAGGTCATGCACGCCATGAGTTCCCGCACAGTGCAGTCAATCATTGGCATGACCTCCCACGTCGATCAGATTTTGCTTTTTTGAGGGCCAAGCAACCATGACTACGACAGTATCCCCGACCTCATCTTCCCAATCAACACTCCTGCCCGTAGCACCTCATCAATCCATGTTGGATACTTTTTCCAACCTGACCAAGCTTCACCTCTCACATATGGCCATCGTGACCAAGCTCCACCTCCAACATACAACCCGGGAACTCCGAGGAAGAATAAAGACACTTTTAGGACTGGGTTTCTGTCCTAATTTCAAAGATTCCGAAGTCACCCGGAGGAAACGTTTAGCCAAAAGTTTAGGGACATTGTTGTTTCCTACCCTCGCCGATTCATTTCCAGGCCCACCACAAGTGATGGTCACGAGGGACGTTGATGCTCACGAGGGCTTATCATACTTATTTTCAACCAATATCACCATTCACTACGGGAGAGTCGTTGGTTGCCGGCTGAAAATAGGTTCATTAACGGCTCATTTGTTGAACCGTTAATGAAAGACGACTCAATTAAAAATGAGCCGTCATAATAAGAGTCGTCTTATTTATGACGGCTCAATTAGGAATGAGTCGTCCTTTTGACGGCTCAATAGGAATGAGCCGTCCAAAGGACGGCTCAATAAGAATGAGCTGTTAGAAGGACGACCCAAAAAGAATGAGCTGTCAGAAGGACGACCCAATAAAAATTAGTCGTCAACAAGAACGACTCAATTAGAAAGGGTTGGCAAATTCTGTATTTTTCACGGTTCAATGAAATGAGTCGTCTACATTAATTATATTAATTTATTTGGCACGACTCATTTAGTTTGAGCCGTCAAAATTATATTATATTTTAATTATAATTTATTTTTGACGGCTCAACTTTTTCCAGACGTAATTATTCAAATTTGGAAAAAATAAAAAAATTGAATAAATTAATATACCCCTAATCATAAATTTGCAACCTGGATAATTTTACAAACCAAAATCGGTAAATATAAACCAAAAATATTAAACCAAACAGAATCAGTTTTACAATCCGTTGTTCAGTTCCTAAAGCATTAAAGAAACAATTTTGAACATCAATCCTCAATCATATGTTGGATCATCATCTTCACTTCTACGCTCGGCAGACTAATCACTTGGTTGAGTTGTCTGACCATCCTATAAAAGCATCCCAACAAAGTACTATATAAAAGATGCATCACATTTAGACATCAAACAAGCGTGTGTGGTTAACATAATCATATCCTATTAACAAGTGAACTAAAATAGCAGCCGAACACATTATGTATAATTGTAGTGATATAAGTGATAAATATAACATATATACTTACTTTATTTGCAATTGGTAAGAGTGTGGAATCACAACCAAGATTGGTAGTTGGTGTGAAATCGTTGGAATCGATGTGACCTATGTACCATGGTCGGTGTCACGCCAAGCCCATATCCTTTGATTCACCTGGGTTTTTCTCCACTTACAATGAAGTTTTTGACTCCGGATTGGAACTCTTTTCTAATTCTTGTTTTTTTCATCCAATTTCTATCCATGCCGAATTTTAAAGTTCCTAACAAAAACATATCAATATAATTAAAAAATACATGTTATCAAATCAGTATTCTGAACATACACTGCGAAAAATATTTTCAATGTTCAACAGTGATCAATGCATGTACATTGAGCGGTCAATTATTTGTACAAGTTATGTATCATGTGCGTACATTGTAACTAAGATGCACAAACTTATTGGTACAAATTATTTGACAATGCCATGTTTCAATAAATTATTTGACAAACTTATTCTTGAATGCAATAAGTCCATAGACCTATTATTGTTTTATAGCACATTGTTTAAACAATCAATAAATAGTGAGTACTTAAACATCCATCAAAACCAAAGTAGCAAGGTGCAACACACAGTGTAACATATGACTTGATTAAGCAAACTTATCTTCCTTGAACTAACAGTTGTGCAGTGAGCACATAATGGGCTTGGTAGCAAAGTTCATAGGCAGTTATACCGAATGTATTTCACATCACCAACCATTGCTACCGAATTTTGTTTGGATCACTACACACATATTTTTACTTAATATTGATTTTCAGTGACTAAAAGTACTCACAAACAATTTCAATAACCGAAATCATGAACAACTTCATAAATCAATTGGTTGAGATGAGCATGGAAGAGTTGATTTCATAAACAATTTCAACACGAACTGAACTAATGATGCAATTGATGATTTTTTAACCCAAAAATAATACAACCGAGACATATTACCTGAAAATCGAAGGTTGATGTCGAAACTAGGGTTTGCACAATTGATAATTTTTTATGTTTTGTGTGATAATCTTGATGATGTTGTGAGTAGCATTTCTCTGTTTGATGTTGATGAAAACAATGAATGGTTGATGGAGCTGGGTGACAGAGATGATGGGGATGCAGAGAATGATGCACATATTTGTAGTGATGATGAGGGTCCGACCGAGACAATGTTAACATGGGGCATGATAAGTAGGTTGTTCGAAGCGGAAGAGCTTACTAGAACCACTCGGAAGCAAACCAATAAAATGTCTAATAATTTTGAACATTCTAATGTTGGTGGTTGTAGTTTCAGGACTAACTCTCAGTTCAAAGTTAAATGATTGTCAGTAAGGGATAATTTTTTGAGAAGATGCAGTCAGATGCAAATGAGTATGAGACAGATGAAGAAGAGGTTTATAAATCAGATAATGAAGATGAATACAAAGAAGATAATGAAGATTTCTTTGGTGACGAGAACTATGGAGATTATTAGTTGTCTTACATAATTAGACGGATCGTTTATGCTAGTAGATTTATTAAAAAAATAACTTTGCTAAATTTTTATTTTCTATATGATTATATATTTTTTGTTGATCTTTTCAGTACGTAGAGGTTATTATCCTTTATACTAGTATATATTATATAATGTTCTATCTATTGGGTGCGCGTCTTATGTGCGCCTCAAATTTGAGGTAATATTTGTCCTTTGCTTCTCAAATTTTAATTTTTTAATACATTGCTCATGTTCTGTCTAAAACTTAAAAACCGAGAATCGAGTGAATTGGCAGCTGTTTTGCTCGAACAGGGATTACTTTTTGTATTATTTTTCATTCTGAAGATAAGTAAAATTTCATAATACGAAAGAAGAAAGAGAATAATATTTACATCAAGTCAAGAATGAAACAGTAAACTGTTTGGAGGTTGAACATCCCCCAGAAAAAAATGTTGATGCTTTTACAATCTTTAGTATAATGTTAAACTCTGTTGAAATTTACATGGATAAAAGATATTTCTTTTTATCTTGTCTACGATTTACATCTTTTGTCTGGGGTTATAACATGTACAGGGGGACCAGGGGCGAAGCCACCATATCACGTGTTTGTTTGTTATTTAAAACTGTCGTAGATGTGTTGTCGGAACAAAGAGAGGTGAGAACATTGATTGGACCGTTGAACTGCCGCAGATTTCTGTTCTGCTGGTTGAGTTTGGATCATGTTATGTCCCTCTAGTCTAGTTTTACATTTTGTTTGTACATAATGTTATTACTGCTCTGCTTACTCGTTGTACTTTGTATGAGATATGTATCTATCTATCCATCCTTTGACTGCTTTGTATGTTATTACTGCTCTGCTTCAGCTTAGAATCATCCAACATTTCACGATAAATGTAGAAGTCGATTTTAATTTCTCTATGTTGTATATAAGCAATGAAACCAATAATCTCTCTTCTCTTTATATGTATTAATGAAGGTAAAGTAGGGGTGATAAAAAAAACTGGTTGAACCGAATTTCTGATAAGACCGGCTCGATTAAGACCGAGACTGACTAGGACCGAGACAGAGCGAACGAGTTTTTTTTCTTCAAGGTTGGGCTCGGTCTCGAACTTTTTTTCCAAAAGCCCGACTAGGACCGGCCCGACCTTAAAGAAAACCTTAGAAATTCATGGTGTAACCCTTGAAACACTAGTAATTCATGACATTGAAGCATTCAACAACCATTGGATCGGTTTCATAAAGGAAGTGCGATGGAAGACGAGAAGTGAGCAGGTTCAAAACCAAAACTTTAGTAATTTTTTTGGTCAATCCAGTTGATTTTTTTACCAAAAATTTTGGTTCAAGACCGAGATCGACCCGAGTCAAGCAAGACCGATTCAGACGGGCTTTTTTTGGCCAAACTCGGTCTCGGTCTCGATCCTCCAGATATCAAGACTTAAATTTCGGTATTGGTCCTGCTCATGATCAACCCAAATGTAAAACACATATAGGAGTTATTATGATCTCATTTTCCTTCATGTTTCTCAATAAGTTTGACTTGTTCATAAAATCCTACCAGAAACTGTTTGGGAATTTGCGTTACAAACCCTAAGTTGGGTGTGGCCGAGCACAATCCAGCTCCATGCACCCATCATCAGACTGAATACAAACTATTCTACCGTTTCGGTTTGAGGGGGAAATTGTCATGTAGGATTACTTCTTAGAGTAGAATTATAACTATATGGTATAAATTGGATTTTTAGATAGTTAAGTCGATAAATTGTAACGGTCATCTTCTGTTAGAAATCCTTTAAAAAGGAAAGGATGGGTTCAGTAATAAGGTGTGATTGAATTTTCAAGTATTCCTTTCCTTCTTGGTAGTCTCTCTATACTGTGTTATCCTTCGTTGCTGACAAAAATGATGAACATCAATTCCTTCCTCGGTAAAAGTGAGAATAACTTATCCGACAAAGAGGAAGCTTTTCATCTGGGGTTATCGCAGGGATCTTTAATTGATTGTTTCAACCAGGTATCACCCTTGCTTCCGAGCAAGAGGTCCCTAAATCAATTTTCGGCATGTTCCAAGCTTACTTGAATGCCAAAAAAAAACTATTAAGGGGGACAACCCAAATTAGGAAATTAATCATTTTCTCCTCCCAATGCAGAAACCCTAATTTTCAACGAATCTTTTTTACACAGATCTCGGACAGTCCAACGAAAAGTTTCAACCAAAAATAACCTAATCATATTATCTAAACTCTCTATTCTTTTAGTAATGCAATGTGAAGGAGGCTGTGGTGAACATGTTTGGAAATACACGCTCCATAACTTCAACAACCAACTTTGGTGATAGATAATTTGATCCAAGAAATAATTATGCTATTTGAATTCGACAACGAATAAATAGAGGTGCTATCTTTTATCAGACTCCATGGATAGTGCAAAGTCATTGTCTGAATCTACGAAAATGGGAGCCAAATCTCAGTGGGTTGATGGATATCAGGCGCCAACTCCCTGAAGACCAGTCGTTGTTTTCTTTAGTCGTGACCTATTCACTACTCGGGGGCACCGGGTTGACAAGTAAAATGATGTTGCCATGGGTGTCACTATTGTAGAGAGTGTCCCGATATGAAGGTCATCATGTTTCTATCACAAGCTTCACACTGTTGAACACAAGCTTCGCCCTATTTATATATAAAAAAAGGTGTCACCCATGTAGGTCGTCGTAGGCCCAAAGAGGTCATATATACGCCCAAAGAGTCCGACCGACGCACAAAGAGGCCACCTGACGCATAAAGAGGCAGGTCAGCGCCCATAGAGGTCGCCTGACACCCAAAGAGGATGCTCATAGAGGTCGTCTAATGCATATAGATACGACTGACGCCCAACCCTTTGGTTGCAAGCATGCCTGCAACGAACCGTAACTTTTGTGGTTGCGACACCTGGTGGTCGCAGCCTCCGTGACAGCAGCTCTAAACACAGGGGCCTTGATGAAAGAGGAAGAGTTGAGGTCGACCAGTGTTGGCCGACCTCCTCGTGGCTTGCCACTATGGTTGGTTGTTCCCTTGGCAGTTGTTACTAGGGTTTTAAAAACCCTAGCAGCAACCGACTCAATTTAGGGGGGAAGGACCCTAGACCAGTTTTGTGTGAATCGATCTAGTTTAGGGTCGATTTGGTCTATTGAGATGGGTCAACTGGCTTAAGTTAGGACAACCGACCAGATCAGTTTTGTACGACCTAGTTGACTAAGGCAGACTGAACCAGTCTGAGTTGATTCAGAAGATTGAGGATGGCTTGACTAATCCCGAAATAAATTTGGTTTTAATCCTAGACTATGTGCGTGTTCTATTAATTTATTATTGTTGGGTAAATTGTGTGTGAACAATTTTATTAATATTCTTTTGTTGATTAAATTAATTGTTGTACTAATTTAAATGTTGAAAGAGACTTGTTTTTATTTATGAAACATGACTGGATATGTAGATTCTATGTGTAGGTTTCTTAAGATCTTTAGATTACTTTATATTATCTGCAAGGTAGATAATGTTACCTTACTTTAATGGATTGATTATCAAACGGGAAGCTGAACTTCATATGGTTCAACAACTATGTAAGTGTTTTTTTTTATAAATAAATAGACATACAAACTTTTATGAATGAGAAAGTACATACCTCTGTTTAACTTCATGTTAAAAAAAAAAAATAGGTGTATCTTTTTCAAGTGTTAAACAAATTTGACCATTTTTTCTAGAATTAAATATGTCTATGTTACTAAGTCATGATCGAATGGTTTAATATCACCAGATTCTATTATTTTTATTAGAGCGTTAGACAGATATATATATTTACTCATTAAAAAATACAGGTATTTAACCTTTATACATTTAACGATGCTGTTTTCAATCATTTCGCATTCTCGGTACTGTATTTCTCCAACTATAAGTCGTGGATTAACGTATAGTTGAAATCACCCTTGTTGGATCATGATGTCAACGCCTTAGATCCGAGTGTTTTCCATAACCTACAAGAATGAAAGCCCGAGTGTTACCCGTGGTTTCCCCTCTGATATTAAAGTCAATCGGGAATTTTAGAGAGCACATAAAGCATATATGAAATCAATCATCTTCTAATGACGTAGAAGTGGGATATTTATGGGGATACTTAACCTGAGTCCATGGTCAACTCCTTACCATAGTCAGTCATTTATGGGATTGACACAATAGACCATGGTAACTTTTTATCCTGACACAGTCATTGTCATCCGAATTTTCCGGGTTAATACAATCAGTACGATCTTTACTTTTTATCCCCTCATCGAGTTGAGGCAACACTTATCAGCTGATAGGGGGCATCGCTCATCAGCTGATAGGGGAATCGCGTAGGGCGGCCTCTATGGGCGTCGGCCGACCTCTATGGGCATTGGTCGGCCTCTAGGGGCGCCGACAGGCCTCTTTGGGTGTCGGACGACCTCTACTGGCAACGGGCAGCCCCTATGGGCAACTAGCGACCTCTATGGGCAACGAGTGTCCTCCCTATGGGCAACGGACAACCCCTATGGACGACGGATGGCCTCTTTAGGCGGCGCCTTTTTGTGATAGACAGTGCAAAGCATGTGATGGAAAAACGATGACCTTCAGGTGGGGACGCCCTTTTCGGTGCATCCTTCTATCAACGTTTTTTGACTTGTCAACCGGGTGCCCTGAGTATTGGAAAGGTCACAGGTGAAGAAAACAACGATTGGTCTTCGGAATGTTGGAGCCTAATATCCATCATCATCCCCTGAGCCTAATAGAAGTATAGCTCCTTTTAGGTTCATACATGCACCTCTTGGATAAAGGTGTCACTTATTATTTACGAGAAGTCAATTCGTTTGTGAGGGTGGGAAACTTGACAGAGCAAGTGGTCGCCCGTAGAGGCCGGCCAAAAAGGTCGCTCGTCGCCTAAAGAGGCGGCTCGCGCCCAAAGAGGAGCCTGGTGCCCAAAGAGGCGTCTGTTGCCGAAAGAGGTCGTCGTACGCCTAAAGTGGATGACGACGCCCAAAGAGGTCTTCCAACGCCCATACAGGTCGCTCGACACACAAAGAGGTTGCCCATCACCTAAAGAGGTGTTCGACGCTTGAAGAGTCGGTCAACACCCAAAGAGGTGGTCGACGCCCAAAGAGGCAGTCAGGCGCCCAAAGAGGTCGTCGTACGCCCATAGAGGTCGCCCGATGCGATGCCTCGTATCAGCTGATGAGTGATGCCTCAACTCGATGAGGAGATAAAAATGATAGATCGTACTAATTGTAGTGACCTGAAAAATCAGGATGACAGTGACCCTGTCAGGATAAAAAGTTACCACTATGTATGGTGTCAGACTCTCAAAGGACTGACTATGGTAAGGAACTGACCATGGATTCACGTTAAGAATCCTTATAAATACTCCACTTCTACCCCATTTGACTATGATTGATTTTCGACACCCAAAGAGGCCGGCTGATTCCTAAAGAGGTCGATCGACACCCAAAGAGGCGGCCAATGCCCAAAGAGGCGGCCCGACGACCATAGAGGTCCCCCGACATGATGCCCCATATTAGCTGATGAGTGACGCATCAACTCAAAAAGAGGACAGAAATGACAGATCATATAGATTGTACTAACCCAAAAAATCTGAATGACAGTGACCGTGTCAAGATAAAAAGTTACTACTGTAAGGAACTAACCATGGACTCATGTTAAGTACCCCACTTCTACCTCATTTGAAAATGACTCATTTCCGTTGCCCAAAGAAGTGGCCTATTGCACAAAGAGGTGGCCCCGACGCCCAAAGAGGCACCCGACGCCCATAGAGGTCGTGCTACGCAACACACCCGATCAGCTAATGAGCGCCACCTAAACTCGATGACGGGACAGAAATAATATATCGTACTGATTGTACTAATCGTGAAAATTCGAATGATAATGATTGTGTCAAGATAAAAAATTACCACGGTTTATTGTATCAGTCTCACAAACGACTGACTATAGTAAGGAACTAGCCATGGACTCAGGTTAAGTATCCCTATAAATACGTCACTTCTACCTCATTTGAAGATGACTGATTTCTGGCGATCAAAGAGGCGGCCCGACGCCCACAAAGGCCTTCAGGCATCCATAGAGGTCGTTGGGCGGCCATAGAGGTTGTCGGGCGCCAAAAAGGTCGTCGCGCACCAATAGAGATCATTTGACGCCCATAGAAGTTGCCTGACACCCATAGAGGTCGCCTGACGCCCAATGAGGTCGGCCGGCGCCCAATAAGGTCATCTATCACCCAAAGAGGCAATCTGATACCCATAGAGGTGGCCCGAAGCCCAAAGAGGCCCTCTGACGCCCATAAGGTTGCCCTATGCGAAACCCCCTATCAATTGATGAGTGATGCCTAAACTCGACGAGTGGACAAAAAGGACGTATCGTATATGTTGGGTATCGATAGTGACAGCCCAGTAAGAAAAGGCCTCGAAGGCCCAATAACTATAGAGGGGGTAAACCCATGACATCCGAACCGGATCGGCCCAAGTACAAGCCAAACTTGGCCCACCATCGAGTAATCCAGAATCGAGCCCAAAGTCTATAGGGACGCCAAAGGCTCTCGGACTGCTCGCCATTCTCTACCAGGTCGCGACCTTCCACTGCTCGACATGGGAGTGCTCGCCCCGAAGAGAGCCTTGCCTCTCTCCTCTGGTCCCACAAAACCGTTAATAAGGAAGTGGCCACGATATCCCGCATATCTCGGTCACATATTCACTAAGGATTAGATTTGGTAACTGCAATATCTCGCAGTAACTGACAATCCGAATCTTCGGCAATACAATATACACTAAGATATTCAGCTGCCATATACGGTTCTATCTCTCTTACCCTATAAATACCCTTGCTTTACATACGTTCTTGACGTTTTGAGTTTTATACACACACATACTCATTTAAGCATCGGAGAGGGACCCAGAGGCACCCCCTCTGTTGCGCTCCCCTACTTGCAGGTTCACCGGAGTTGGAGCTGAAGCGTCATCCCAACCTTGTCTGGCATTCAATTCACTGCCAGATCATCATCCAGGATTTCACGATCCAACATTTGGCGCCGTCTGTGGGAACGAGCAATTCAGCCATGAGAACTCGATCCCAAAGCAACCGTCGGAATCAGACTAGGGAGCGATCCTCAGATAGCTCTGATTCCGCCGCCGCTTCACCGCTTCAACAAGAACCTTCCAGCCGAGCAGGAGTTAATGTTTTCCTCTGCGGACAGCTCGAGAACATGTCGGTGATTCAAGACCGACCCCAGCTGCTGATCAAAACGGAGCCCCTGCACCGCAGACAGTCCACATTGCGGGGCATGATATTAATTTAACTCCTGAGATGGTCTCTTTGCTGGAAGCCATCCTAGGACAGGCGCGCCGCCAAGCCCCTGCTCCTCAGGAAAACAATCCCTCTGCTCCTAAGGAAAACCACCGCCCTGCTGCCACAGGGCCTTCACCTTCAGAAGCGGCCAATCCTGGTCCTGCTGCGCCTCAGGAGGATCAGGAGATGACGTCAGGTCAGTAGTCCCTACCTACAGCACACACCAAGGAGCCAGCAGCCGCATATACTGCCAATCCTTCCGGTCCGCCTCCACCCGGAGCCTCTCCCATGTACTGCACTGTGGATCAGATGGATGACCTCCTCAACAAAAGGCTCCAGGAAAGACAGTTGACAGTCATAGCTCCATTCAAGGAGCAGTCCTCTCATCCTTTCACCGACGCGCTCGTCGCTATCAAAATCCCGAAGGATGTGGTTGCTCGGGCCATACCTGAGTATAGCGGTGGAGGAGATCCCACCGTACATGTCAACAAGCATGAGGCCTCCCTTCTGGGTAAGTCAAACGATCCCAATCATTTGGCTTTGCTATTTCCATCTACTCTTTCGGGTTCGGCTTCGTCCTGGTTCTTTGGCCTCCCTGCAGGATCAATCGGAACTTGGGCAGAGTTGAGAAGCAAGTTCCTGGAGAGATATATGGGTGAGCGCCAGTTGCTGAAGAGCGTGGTCGCCCTTGACTCGGTCAAACAGCAGCTTGGAGAGTCGCTGTCCAACTTCTACGGGCGTTTTCATCAAAACGTTACAGAATTAGATCGCCGAATCTCGGATGGGGAGATCATTCGAGCATTCTACAGAGGTCTGGATGTGGCCAACAAGGCCTCGCGAAAGCTGCGAAACAGCTACCATGTGAAGGAGATAGAGACATTGGAGGAGTTGGCGTCCAGGGCAAAAGGTTTCATAGACCTTGAACGCACAAACATCGAGGCTAACCTCCTGACGACCTCGCTGAGGATAACCCATGAACCCCGACGCGATGGTAAGAAGGAGGTAAAGAAGGAGAAGAAGGGAAAAGAAAGTAAGCCCCGAGTCGAGTCTCTTCCAGCGCCTCGCCATCCAGAGGTCCCTGAGTACTTCACGCCTTTAAATAGGCAGATCTCAGCGGTACTAGTCGAGATGGAGAGGAGATCCTTGGCGAGGCCACCGATGCCTCGTCGAGGTGGGCTACCCATGGGCAAGGATGTCGAGAGCTATTGCAGATACCATAAGTGCAAGGGCCATAAGACAGACGATTGCAAGATTCTGAAGCGAGATATAGAGAAGCTGATTCAGGGGGGAATGTTGAAGGAATTTGTGGTAGGGCGAGACCGAAGTCGAACGCCCCCCAGGAGACATCGTTCACCAGCCCCTGCAGATCAAGCTGAACCTTCTGGAAGCAAGAAGAGAGTGAATCTGATTGCGGGAGGATTCAGCGCAGGCGGCGAGAGGTCAAACGCCAGAGAGGTCTACGCCACGCAGATCTCTACGGCAGTTCAGTTGGGGAAGCGGCCCCGACCTGAAGAAAACATTGTCATCTCATTCTCTGAAGATGATTTGGCACATGTCACCACGCCCCACAACGATGCTCTGGTCATTACGGCAGATATTGACGGCTGTGATGTTGCAAGGATTCTGGTCGACGGAGGCAGCTCGACAGACATCTTGTTTCTGGACGCCTTTGAAAAGATGGGCAAATCCAAACGCGACCTGAAGAGAGTCGACTTTCCGCTGATCGGATTTGCGGGAAGAACAACTTATCCACTGGGGGCTATAACCATGCCAGTGATTTTTGGCGAGGGGTGGAAAAGCATCAAGGTGTCGGTCACTTTCCTGGTGGTCGATTCATCTACATCCTACAACGCCATCATAGGGAGGACCACGATCAACCCAAATAAGATTGTGGCCTCCACTGTCCACCAGAAGATGAAGTTCCCCACTCCGAACGGGATTGGAGAAGTGCTAGGAGATCAACCTTCCTCGCGGCAATGCTATGTGAACTGTTTACGCAGGAAGAACCAAAGGGAGGCGCTCGCAATCGAGACAGAGGCCGATCCCCGCGAGGACTTGGCTCGGCCAGCACCCATGGAGGAGTTGGAGAAGGTTGAGATCGATGGTCCAGACAAAAAGGTGCGCATTGGGACCACCTTGAAAGAGGATCAGAAGGAGGCCATGACCGCCCTCCTCAAGGAATTCAAAGAGCTCTTCGCCTGGCAGCCGAGCGACATGCCAGGAATCAGCACAGATATTATCTCTCATGAGCTCAGGATAGACCCTTCCATCAAGCCGATCGCCCAAAAGAGAAGATCATTCGGGACTGATAAGCATTTGGCGATCAGGCAGGAAGTCGGCAGGTTGATTGAAGCTGACTTCGTCAGAGAAGTAAGATTTCAGAGCTGGGTCGCCAACCCAGTTTTGGTCAAGAAATCTAACGGCAAGTGGAGGATGTGCGTCGACTTCCGCGACTTAAACAAGGTTTGCCCCAAAGATTCATATCCCCTTCCAAGAATTGATCAGCTGGTCGATGCTACCTCGGGTCATGAGATGCTGAGCTTCATGGACGCCTATTCAGGCTACAACCAGATCAGAATGCATCCAGATGACGAGGCCCACACTGCTTTCTATGCTGACGGCGACATTCTATGCTACAAGGTGATGCCCTTTGGTCTCATCAATGTCGGGGCAACTTATCAGCGGATGGTGAACCGACTGTTCCAGGACATGCTGGGAAGGAACATGGAGGCCTACGTAGATGATATGCTCGTCAAATCCATCAAGGGCAATCCTCATACCACCGACCTCCGTGAATCTTTTGAATGCATGAGGAGACACAACGTTCGCCTAAACCCAGCAAAGTGCGCCTTCAGAGTCAAGTCCGGGAAGTTCCTGGGTTTTATGGTCAGCGAAAGGGGCATTGAAGCAAACCCGGAAAAGCTAAAGGCCATAGAAGAAATGAAGTCGCCAACCTGCCATAAGGAAGTCCAGTGCCTGAACGGCCGACTGGTTGCTCTTAACCGCTTCCTCTCCAAAGCAAGCGACAGGTCCCTCCCGTTCTTCAAAACCTTGAGGGCCAACCGCAAGTTCGAGTGGACGCCAGACTGCGAGGAAGCATTCCAGTCCTTGAAAAGGCATATTCAAACACTCCCAGCTCTGGCAAAACCCGTTCCAGGCGAGCAGCTTTTCCTCTATTTAGGCATTAGCGATGTGGCAGCCAGTGCTGTCTTAATAAGGGAGGAGAATAATGTTCAGAGTCCAGTGTATTTTATTAGCAAAATGTTCAACTCAGCAGAAATAAAATATGTCCAGATTGAGAAGTATCTCTATGCCTTAGTTATTGCTGCTCGGAAGCTGAGACCTTACTTTCATGCGCACGACATCACGGTCCTCACCAATCAACCTCTCAAAAACTTCCTAATGAAGCCAGATTCTTCAGGAAGAATGGTCAAGTGGGCGATCGAGCTCAGCGAGTTCAGGATCAAATTTGTGCCAAAAATGGCCATCAAAGGTCAAGCACTTGCTGATTTCATAGTGGAAAGCACGAGTAACGGTCAAACAGAAGCAGAGAACAGGCAAAGTCAGTCAGCAGACGACAATCAAATATGGGAACTCTATACGGATGGGTCTTCATCAAAAGAAGGCTCGGGGCAGGTTTAATTCTTATTCCTCCTGAGGGCGAGCCTCTGAAATACGCGATCGCCTTGACATTCCCGACGACCAATAACGAAGCAGAATACAAGGCTCTTATCACTGGACTCAGACTAGCAAAAGGAATGGGTATAGCTGCACTTAAAGTAAGAAGCGACTCAGAGCTCATTGTCAATCAGGTTAATGGCGCATACGAGGCAAAGGGAGAAAAGATGAAGAAATATCTCGGCATTGCCAAAAAGCTGGTCGCAGAAATCCCAAATTTCGCGATTGAATTCATTCCTCGCCAAGAAAACCAGATGGCAGATTCTTTAAGTAAGCTAGCCTTCGGAGGGGCGACAATCCAGGTAAAAGCAACAAGTTGATTGTGAGCAAACAATGGAAAAAGTAACAAACTGAAAGCAAAGTTGATTGGATGCAGAGAGAGAGAGAGATTTCACCCGCGAATGTCATTCGTGTGTAGATATACTTTCGTATTTTTTAAAACATTGAGGGTATTTTTGTATTTATTTTTTGAGGTATATGTTGGTAAAAAAATCATTTTATCCTTTGTCTTAAGTGTAGGGTTGTTAGGATGTCTCTCTTATGTAAGTGAAACTACTATGAGAAAATTGTCAGGTTTTCTACCATGAGCACTCTTATGTATAAACATATATAGAGAGAATGGTTTTGGGTTAGTATCACAATGATATGCTTATTACAATGAACTTTCACTAATGGGCAACCCAATGACCAAAACTAAGAGAAAATAACTTTGAGAGTAAACTCACAATGTATTAAAAGTTGAAGAAGAAAGGCGCCGACCCAACTTGAACTAGCTAAGGAACATGGCAAACGATCA
Source organism: Chamaenerion angustifolium (assembly GCA_946814005.1). NCBI lineage: Eukaryota > Viridiplantae > Streptophyta > Magnoliopsida > Myrtales > Onagraceae > Chamaenerion > Chamaenerion angustifolium. The sequence goes on along the minus strand of OX328278.1, from coordinate 10,073,018 downwards.
AGTACAAGTATTAGGATTCAAAACCAAAAGATGAAACAAAGTTCATAAATGAGAAATATGACCTAAGCTTCAACTGGTGGAACCCAAGTTTCACCTGGCATTGTCTATCGGAGACGAACTCAACAATTGGGCATCCCAATGATCAAAACTAACAGAAGATACGAATTTGACAGTAAACCTCGCAATGTACTAAAAGTTGAAGAAGAGAGGCGACGACCCAACTTTAACTAGCTAAGGAAGAGGGCAAACGATCAAGTACAAGTATTAGGATTAACGATAAATATTGACTTATGCTTCAACTGGTGGAACCAAAGTTTTAGAAGGCATTGTCTATAGGAGATGAGCTCAACAATCGGGTGTCGAAAACTTCAATCAAAACTAGTATTTAGTAATTGCTCGAACTCTTCAATATCTACATAGGCAACTAGGCAAGGCACCACTTCCACACGATCCTCTTAGTAAGAGGATAAGGGAGGGGAGGTCAATAGACTCAACAACTTATATTGGCCTCCAGTACAGCCAGATCGGTCATCCACCTATTCCATCCGTCTTACTTAGTGAGAGGTGTGTTCCTTGCCGGTGTTGAACATAACTATATGTTAGAAATAATATTTTATCTTAGATATACATATTAGATTAGATCTATTGTGATTATTTATACTATTTTCTCACCTACTTATAAACTATATATAGAGGAGTCTACCTTTGTATTCCAAGAAGCCGGGTCATAATAATTCTTCTATTACATGGTTCGGTCACATGGCATACCACTGTCATTTATCTCCACACACTCTTCTCTAGCTAGTATATTAATTCCTACATGATATCAAAGTCTAAATGGTTTGACTGCCACCATAATCGTAGAGAACCTACATGAGGGAGAGCAGAAACATGTGATTCTTAATTTCATTGTAGATTGTTACTTCCATCAATCACTGAAACAATATAAACGCTCATAGTTTTGGATTTTGACTTCAATTCAAATGAAGTAAAGAGAGTTCAAGTCAGTTTTCATATGAATCTCTGAATCTCACAAAGATATGGATTAAGTACTTGAATGAAGACATGTAAAATTCATATTTTCATATGGACTATTGAATCCCACAAAGATAAGGATTAAATCTTTGAGTTAAGAGTCAGTTTTCCATAAAGACCTCTTAGTCCCACAAAAATAGTTATTAAGTTCTCAAAGTCATTTTTTCATAAGAATCTTTGAATCCCAAAATGACATACATTAAGTTCTTGAATTAGATGAAGGGAATGCCTGTGACAAAATCTCGAAAAACACAATATCAAAACAAGTTGACCATTTCCTACATAATTATCTTAAGTAGGGTTGAGCGGTCTTGGGTACCCTGTAAATTTAGGGGTTCCCGGAACCTACCCAGTATGTAACATAGTATTTAAAGTTGGAATCGAAACATATCCGTTTAATTTTGGAACCGGACCCTACACGAAACCTGTTTGTACAAACAGTTCCAAGTACCTTGTTAGGAACCTGTTTTTTTTTTTTTTTTTTCAAAAACAAATCCTGTTCTTGTTCGGTTATGGTTTGGTTCCTGTTATTGAAGATGATGCACATTCTTTAATACTGTCATTTTATTCACATTTACACAAATCTCATCAGAGATCACAGCATTTATTACAATCATTAACATCTGTGCATAAAGTCTATTTAGAGTGCTCTTGTTCTATTTCTTTAGAATTTGTTTTTTTAATAATATATATATAAAATCGGTTTCGGTTAGTTTAGGGCACTCAGATACGAAAACCGAAACCGAAACATAATAAATAGTTTTTTTTTTCGGAACCTACTCTGTTTTCAAAACTACTACATTGAACCTACCCACAGTATTAGTTCCGAAGAGGTAGTTTGCTCACATATAGTGTTAAAAGATAACCATTTATTATAAATATAAATATTATATTTATTATTATTCTTTAAAATATTTTCGTATTTCTCAGGTAGACCACATGTCCGTCGGACTTCATCATCCTTTAACACTATTTCTAGTATATTAATTTGTAAAGCAGATGGGAGAGAGGTTTATACTTTATATATACAGTCATCGAAGTCTCCACCAAGCCACAGAATTGTTGCTCAAAAGATGGACAAAAACAACGAATATTCATTAATACTTTTATTTATAGACAGACCTAACTAGAATAGGAAGGTTGAAAGACTCGAAACCTCTACATACCGAACCCGACCCATCATCCTCAGATTGGACGAATTCAAACCCGACCGAATTCATGGGGAACACTCAGCCCAACCCTCCTCAAGATCACTACGACCCAAAATGACCTCTGCCTGATTTACACGTGTAAGCTTCCCCTCCGTTGCCAAGATCAGCTTACGGGGAACTCCTGAAACCTCCTCCAGTCTCCGAAGGGTTTGCATCCGACGCTCCCCGCACGTCCTCAGACTCAGCCACGCCGCACCAGCTAGCAGCAATCTCAAAGGCACGCGCGTAAATCGACCATGGCAAAAGCCCAACGCTCGATAGGACCGATCAATGGCTTCGCTTGCACTAAGGCCCAGCTTCCGAAACAAAATGAACAATACGCCCTCCGCCTTCGGGTTCACGCCTGAGGTTCCTTCATACCTGGCGCTTTTATGATTCTCTCTCGAGTCAGCCTCGACGGGGAATATCTCCGGAGCGCCTTCCATCACCGAGCTAGAAGAAGAGATCCTCTCCATTTTACGATCTCGCCGCTTCCTTGGAGCATTGACGACCGTGCGGGTGACGGAAATACAAGGTGATGAAGAAGACGAATCATGGCGGTGGAATTCTCCGTCGGTACTGCAACAAGTCTGGCAGATCGCTGGACCACAGCCTGCACCGACACCGGAAAAGCAGAGATTATCCAGTGATCCGCACCTTGAGCAGATCGGGCGGCGTACGTGGCGCGCGACGAGGAAATTTGCTCCGTGGACCTTGGCGTCGCACCCGAAGCAGAGGAACGCAGAGTCGGACGCACAGTGGACGGAAGCTTCATCTTGGCAGAGCTCACAGATTTTGATTCTCATGGTTGATATCTGTAGACTTTTATCTTCTGCAGAAGTCTTAAATGGAGAGAAACGGAGTTGAATTTGAGGCTGAAACGCAGTGAAAAGAAAAGAAGAAGAAGAAGAAGAAGAAAGGAGAGAGACTATAAGACGTCAAAAGAGACCATAAGATTCTAATGGCTTTCACGAGAGCTGCTGAATTTAGAGAAAGAGATTTAGAGAGAGAAAAGTAAGGCGGTGGGTGGAGAGAATGAAGCTCCTATGGAAAAATAACAGGCGGTGCTTTCTATTTTCGGCTGTAAATTCAAGTTTATATAGGAGTGTTAATTAGTCGATGGATTTTGTTAAAATACTTTTAATTCGAATATGACATACCATTGATAATGAATTAATTTTTAAGTTCCAAATACAACATGAGATTAAGATCAAGGTCAATACACTTATATCTATATTATTTTAATTTGTACAATATGAATCTTAACTTTTGTACAGTTTATTATAATATATATTTAATTATACGAAATTAACATACAATCAATATGTACAATTCAAACTATTTTTTTTTATGAGTTAGATTGGTTGTGTTAAAATGACTCATGAATCCAAAATTTACGATCCAAACACATCATATGGATGAATCACCCATGTATAGCATCCAAAATTAACAATCCTAATTTTAATTTTAATGACCAAAACAGCTTTGTCTTCCCATCATAACAGTAATAATATGTGAGCAAAATAAATAAAAGTAAATATAAAATATATATATATTGAAATCAAATAGGTTATTATATTTATATCATATTGTGTATTTTATATATTTAAGAATGGAAGAGAAGTTCATGCTATGTGTACAGTTTTTTTTCTTCAAAAAGTGGATATAAGAAAACTATTTAAAAATGGAAATCTAAATAGAATTGTTGGTGTGATATGAGTAAATATTTGTTCAATTCGCTACAATAGGTAGGGTGTTGAGCAAATTGCTTAATATATTGTTAGTTGAGTAGTGTGTTGAGCAATTGCTCAAAGTTGCTAGCAGGTGTAGTATAAATTAAATTATCTATATAATTAAGAAAAAAAATAATGTGAGTAAATATTTGAATTGCAATCCAAACGCCACAAATTTTATTAAATTTCGACTTCTGAATTAATCATACACTTTATCCTAAATTAAGATATGAAAATTTAATTTTACAAAACCTTACTCAAACCCTAAGTCGAAACTCAACAATATTAACCTAATTTATGATGAATTTCAATTATTTATCTATTCTATTTATTTGGATTTTTTTTGACTAAGTACATATTTAAATTTTTAACCTAATATCGTTTGATCGGAAAAATAAAATGACTAGAAAACTTATTTGCGCTTTGCGCAATATAATAATTATTTTAGTTTATAACATGATTATTTACACTTTATTAAAGTACATTTAATTAATTTAATTCAATTACACAACATAAAAATTAATTATATTTATGAAGAACAGTTAAATTTATTTTTATTTTTATAATATTATACAATATAACAATTATTTATATTTTATAAAAACAATTTGAAAATAAATGAGTAGCTAATAAACACAAATGTAACCAATTATGAATATGATGCTCATTAATAATTTTAAAATTCATTTTGTGACATCTATTATTTTCATATATTTTTAAATAAATACTAATTGTTAGAATATATATGCATATTAGTTATAGTAATTATAAATTATATTTTAAAGTTTGTAATATATGTTGATTCTAATAGAATATAACAATGATATTTTATAAAAATAGTTCTAAGAAAAGTATGTCATAATTATAACAATGATATAATTTTTTTTCATACCCTAAAATTGTATGTCATAATTATTAATATCTACATAAAATTAATATGTGATTATTATTTTCATAAAATTGATATATAATATACATAATAATCCTTAATTTCATCTTAAATTATCTTGTAATAACAAAATATTTAATTTATACATCTTATTTCTTTTCATAAAATATAAAATTTAGTAAATAAAATAAACTTAAGAAAAATCATAAATGTACATAAAAATAAGAAGATATTAATGAAATTTTGTAACTTATTGGGAGAATTAATGAGAGAGTTTGGAAGATTTTAAATTATGTTAAATGGCATGCCACATATAAAAATAGTTATAATAATTATAGCAATGATATAATTTTTTCATACCCTAAAAGTTTATGTCATAATTATAAATATCTACATAAAATTAATATGTGATTATTATTTTCATAAAATTGATATATAATATACATAATAATCCTTAAATTATCTTGTAATAAAAAAATTAATTTATACATATTCTTGCTTTTCATAAAATATAAAATTAGTAAATAAAATAAACTTAAGAATAAACATAAATGCACATAGAAAACAAGAAGATATTAATGAAATTTTGTAATTTATTGGGAGAATGAATGAGAAATTTTGAAAGATTTTAAACTATGTTACATGACATGCCACATATGAGTGAAAATTATATGTTTGACATAGACCAATTAGAAGTTATGAAATTGACATTATGAATGAGAAAATGTCTTAAAAAGTTTGCTTGTCATAATTCTATATAACTTAGCCAAATTAATATATATATATATATTTAAAAAAGAAATTTAGTTATATACTTACTAAAAAAATTAAAGTAGATAAATAATGGAATTACAATACTAGTCTAGTTAAGTTTCGATTTCGAACTGCCCGTACATATATTTAATTAAATGTTTGATAATATAATCAAACTTATAGTAAGTATAAGTATAATGTAGTATTATACATATAACGGAATATATGGTATGATCAATTTAAATGTGGAAAGGTACCTAAAAATGCTAGTTATAGTATTATAATTAGTAATGCAGATTTCCCGTCTGTTGATCTTCAACATTGTATTATGAAAAATAATATATACATATATTGGTTTAAATACATTTTAGTTTATTTCCATCGCGTTTTCCTTGTTTGTTTTATTTATTTTCTTGTAATGGGAATCTGAATTCTTTATTTATTGTAGCCACGCAAACCTCGTCCTTCCCGAACTAATAATATATCATATATTCATATGTATATCTTCTTAATGATGCGAGCTGGACTTTAGTCTATGCCCCTTTAAATTTCCAAGCAAATGCATTTCAGTCCCTATTTTTATACTATATTTGATATTAAGTCCCTCTCTCTCCATTAAGCAATTGGATGTCCATCGAACTACTGCACTATATGATTGGACCGCCTTGGTTAGATTTATATTATTATTATTATTACTTACAAGGAAACTGTTGGTTGAGAAGGCCATATATATATAATAATAATAATAATAATAATAATAAACTATTTATATTATACAATAAGATAGTAAGACAAAGCTTATAATTGTTAGGGTACAATATGTAATAAATAGTATAACTATACATAATTTTAAAATTGCATATCATAATCATAATCATTATGTATAAAAATTTAATACCATAATCATGGTTATTAACTATGATTTTAACTGTATACTCATATTTATTGCCACATATGAAATGTAATGAAATTTTATAAATGTTATCTTAATAAGTACATAAGTTATGTCACAAGCAATACAAATATTCAACACTAATTTCAATTACAGTTTGCTATGCATTCATGAAATCTAAAAAGTGATAATTCTACTTATGTTATTAGTAGTTACTAATATGTTAATATTAAATTATTATTATTATATTTATATAATAATCATGATTATAACAATAAGTATAACTAAAATATCATAGTCATTGCAGTATAGAAAATTTATCACTATAATCGCATCGCATCATAATGGTTGGTCACCGCATTGCATATAATGATAATATTAGCCATATAAAAAATAACATTTATAATTATGATTTTTTGGTTTGCATCGCACTATTATTGACCCTAAATAGAAAGAAAAATAAATAGTTGAGAATGAATGTTACAACTATGAGGATGATAATAAAAGAATATGAAATCTTTTGGGGTTAGTTAGGCATTATGTTGGAAACTAAGGACGTTTCATGAAATGATGAGATATTTTTGATTAGTTAATTAATAATAATAATAAAGGAAAAGGAAAAGGAAAAGGAAAAAAAGAAAAGAAAAGAATGGTTGTGGTGTGAGGGTGTGACATGATTGCGTCCATCCACATGTTTTTGGGTACAGATATATGTGTGGTCCCTGATTCCATGATCTAGACAGAAATATCTTCAACAGTTGAACAAGTGGAACCCACATCAAAGCAAGCAACCACAGCCACCAATACGGAATATTCCCTTAGAAAAGGACGGCACTTAATTACACTTGAACCGATAGTATTTGTTTATTTGGGAAACCATTTTCTATTTTTTTTTTTAAAAAGAATAATCTACACAAACAGATTTGGAAAAATAAATAGAAAGAAATTATTGAACAAAAATATTAATATGTGTGCCATCTCATCTCAAGAGGGTGCAAACTGTGCGAGAGGGTGTGAAATGAAAAATTTAGAAACTATGCACTCAATAGTCTCAATTGTTAATGAGGTAAGAAATTGTTAAACAGGTAAGGGCCTGATGTTTTTCCATCATAAAACTTTATATATAAAAAAGTATATAAGAGGAAAAGCATTAAATTATTAGTTAATGTAATAAACTACGTCGAATTTCAACTAAACTCCAATAGAAAATTGATAAATTTTATGTCAAATCGTCATATTTTAACTTTAATCGGTGAGTGGTGAATCTAAAATCAAAACTACACGGGTAGGAAAAGTACATGTGTAAAGCTTCCAGAGGCAGCTAGAATTATTTTTATACCAAAGTTGTTAATCTTAGCAACGATGAACAACGTATCTTCGTAGGGACGGGTGACTCTTGTTTTGTTAAGAACTTCACCCAAACCAATAGAAATATCACTCCCACACCCAAACCAAATACCCTATGGCACGTACCAAAGTCAAAGTATTTTCAACTGCTATCAGATAAACAAAGGTGAGATTAGCAAGGTCAATGCCTCCTTCCTTCGAGGCGAGCATTTTAGCATCGTTCTCACAAGGGAAGATGCGCACAACACCATCAAGGTCAACCTTACTTGAAATCTTAGATAAAAGCCTAAGGGGGCGTTTGGTTGAAACATTAATCATGTATTAGCATTAGTTAATACATGTATAACTAATACCAATGTTGTTAGAATTATAAGTGTGAGTAGAGAATGAAGAACTTAAATATTTAATTAAAGAAAGCATTGTATTTTTTTGAATGGATAGATTGATTACAAATCTTCAATACCTCGAATATATAGTATACAATGAGTATCTATTGTTGACATTATTGCAGTTATTGTTGACTACTAATAGCTGGACACTTTTGACTAATAGTTGTTTGTGAAGTGTTTGGTGGAGTGATTTGTGGAGCAATATGGGGAACTTGTTACTCTTTCTAACACTCCCCCTCAAGTTAAACAGTGAAATTTTCAATGTTTAACTTGCCAAGGATATTGTTGAAAAGTCTTCCGTTCACTGCCTTTTGTTTGTTGGTCCTGCCATTGGGCTGGGCTGTCCTTCGTCTATGTCGAATGCCACCTTGTGGTTTCTTTTCGACCGAGAGCTCTCCCCGAGCCGTGTTGAATGTCATCTTGTGGTTTCTTTTCGACCATGCTTTTTCCTCTTCGATCGAGTTCTCCTCCGACTTCTATTCGACACTCCCCCTCAAGTTGAGCAGTGGAGTCTTCAATGTTCAACTTGAACAATGAGAAATCTATGTCATTGTTACTTTCCTTCTTCTCTTTAACACTCCCCCTCAAGTTGAGCAATGGAGTCTTTAATGCTCAACTTGAACAAGGAGAAGCCCATGTCATCGTCACTCTCCTCATTCTCTTCGACACTCCCCCTCAAGTTGAGCAGTGAGGTCTTCAATGCACAATTTGCACAGTACTGCGTCAAATATCTTCTCCGACTTTGTGAAAGTATCTCCTTCTTGGAAATACTCTTTGGACTGATTGGTTTGGGACCCTATCGGAGGCAGGGCAACTCTGTTGTTGTTGTACCCTATCGGAGCTAGGGCGGTTGTGCTTCCGTTTGACCCTATCGAAGCTAGGGCGACTCTGCTTCTGTTTGACCCTATCGGAGTTAGGGAAACTTTGCTTCTGTTTGACCCTATTGGAGCTAGGGCAACTCTGTTTCTGTTTGACCCTATCAGAGCTAAGGCGACTCTGCTTTTGTTTGACCCTATCGTTTGACCCTATTTGAGCTAGTGCTGCTCTATTTGACTGTTGGACAAATGTTTGGTTCAAACAATGAACTGTACTAATGAATACTTATTATTAGATAATACATAATTATGTTTTTTGTTGTATATTAGCTAATAATAGGAACAAATAACCAAACTAACATTTATTTAAATGGTAAAATACGAGTTCCCCCCTAAAGTTTGAGCTGAATTTAAAATTCCCCCTTAATGTTTAAAATTTGAAATTTTAGTCCTAATGTTTAGATCGGATGAAAAATACCCAATTTTCGTTAGTTGACTGTTCATTTTGACGGATTAGAGATAATGTGCCAAGCATGTGCTGTTTTTATCATTTTAAGTGACCAAACTAACCTCCAGAAATTAGAAACACATTCTCCTCTGTCTTCTCCTCTCAGTTTCGATCGTTCAAAGTGGCCATTAAACGTCAACTTCAAGAATTGGATCTTCGATCTAGGTCAAAAATGGCCAGCGGAGACCAACACGTTCGTTTTCCGGTGGGGCGAGGCTACACTGATGCTTGAAGACGTCAAGGTCATCAGAGGTTACTATGTTCTGGGACCCCTATTTCCACCGCTGCTAAGAGAAATGGAGGGAAGAGAAAAAATGGATAGGAGGGGGTGGGGTTTCGACTGGTGGTGGAGATGGAGAAAAGGGCGGAGGAGCTGCTGGTGGCGGTGGCGGTGAGGTGGAGGGTGGGAATGAAGGAGGTGTCTGAGGAGGTGGAGTGGAAAACCCTAACCAATTTAGACACAGGTCACCGTTATCGTCACCGACACCTTCATTCTCGGCAAAGTTCCTCGTACTTGAACAATCTGCAGGTTGAGGAGTTCTTTTCATGAAGACCATCTGGATCTAGTTCTTCAGGTAACTCAACATAGTTCTCATCATTGCGAGGGAATGGGGACATGTCATCTTCCCCGACAAGAACAAGGGAACCACTTTTTGCATCTAATTCCGACGAAGATTGATTCTAGTCTTCGAAGTTTTTTTTTATCCAAAAATCGTCGACTAGGCAACCTCATCACCCACTGGACGTCGGAGATGTCCCTTGCCGGAGGTCTGTTGGAATCTGGTAACACTGTCTGTTCTGTAACAGTGTCCGGTAACACTGTCCCTCGACGGAGATTATCCAAAGCTTGCTCCAATGTCTGTTATGTAGAATGGAAATGATGAAGAAGGGCAATTTGGTCACTAAAATAGCACCTGTCACGCACATGATCAGGTTCCGTCAAGAACAAACGATTAAGTGACGAAAATAGGGAATACATTAGGACTAAAATTTTAAATTTCAAATATTAAGAGAGCATATTAAATTCAACTTAAAGTATAGGGGAAAACTCATATTTTACCATTTATTTAAACAAAGTGACTTTTGTCTTGTATTCATAACCTATTAAATCTTGATTATGTTTTCGGCTATATGAAATAAAAAGATAAAGAATAAAGTATAGTTCACATTAAAATAATGATATTTTGAATATTATATTTTATTTCACTTTATTATAATATATTTTAAAAAATAGTTTTGTTTGGTAAAATTTCTAATAATATATAAAATAAATAAAATTCACTTTTTAATATTTCAATATATTATTTTCAAATTTTTTTATCATTTTATTTCAAAAATATTTTTTTAATTAAACTTTAAAAAATATTTTTTAATTAATATTTTAATAAAATATTATATAGAACAAATATATCTGGTTTGATTTATATTTGTTTGTGTATTTGTTTTATATTTTAAAATAGCATATTAGTGTTTACACTATGATATAATTATGTGTTGTCGTTTCAACTAGGCTTGTTCATGAACCGGTTCGGGGTCGAACCGGTTCTGAACTGAACTGGTCTGGTTTGAAAAAAATCAGTACATTTTTCTGTTTTAAAAAAACTGGTCTGGTTTAAGGAAAAAAGAACTGGTCTGGTCGAACCGATTCAGAACCGGTTCGAACTGTTCTGGTCTATTTTTTTTAATAACAATTTTGGTTCGGAAATAATCTGATTCAAACCGAATCTAAACCGGCTGAAAATCCTGTCCAACACACTGAACCGTCTAAAAAAATACTGAACCAACTGAAAAATACTGAACCGGCTGAAAAAACACTGAACCGACTGAAAAAACACTGAACCGACTGAAAAATACACTGAACCGACTGAAAAATACACTGAACCGATTGAAAATCTGTTCCACAACCGACTAAAATCCTGTCCAACATCAACATACGAGAGTCCAATATATCTCTAGGTTTGGTTTATTGAAGACATCTCTAGGTCTAGTTGATTTTGCTTCAAACCGGTTCTAAAATTATATAGGTTTAAAGTGGTTTGATTTAAATTTAAGTATAAACCAGTATAAAAAAACGAGTCGAGTCGAACCGATTCGAACTGGATTTTTGGTACTATTTTGAACTGTTCTATTTGAAGGCAAAAAACACTGGTATGATTTTGGAACTAGTTCGGCCGAACCGGTTCGAACCAAACCAGTTCCAGACCAGACCAGACTAGTTCGCCCGACCGGTTTATTTGGCCAAGCCTAGTTTCAACAAAACTTGTACAATTATCAAAGTTAACGGAATTGTTGGACAAAAAGTTAACGTTTCTATCTAAGCCAACAAAATCAAACATAGTATACCCAAACACAAACGTAAAAACAAATATTACATTTAAAAATATTTTTGGAAAAATATTATATTTTTTACATACTTAGTAAAATATATTTATATTGAAATATAAATTTAAGGACATTTATATCTTTTTGCCAATTTACGTAATACTTTTAATGAATCAAACATTGTATTATGTTATGCATGTATTAGTATATCTTAATATACATGTATTCATCCAAACGTTGTATATATGTAAACATGTATTAGTATATCTTAACATAGTATTAACCAATAGGGTAATAATACGACATTGCCCCTAATATTTGACCAGGTTTTTAGTTTTCCCCCTAAAGTTTATATTGTAAAACTTTCTTCCCTCATGTTTGGCCAAAGTGTAAGTTTGCCCCCTCTATTAACTTTTTCATCCAAATTTAACGGAATACGTTTTGAAATTTGCAAAAAACAAAACTTTAAAAAATTTCACAATTTAGCCCTCAAAACTTTTTCAAATGTTACAATTGAGTCCTGATTCAATCGGGACTCGATTGAATCCCAATCGATGGGGCTCGAGTCTGGGTTTTGACCTAGACTGACCCCCATGGGTGCGGGACCAGGTCTGGGTCAAGACCTAGACTCGAGCCACCTCGATTGGGGCTCGGTTCTGGGTCTTGACCGAGACTGCCCCCATGGGTGGTGACCCTGGGTCAAGATCAAGTCCTGATCCCCCCGATTGGAGACTGGTTCAACCCTAGTCGGGGTGGCTCAGATCTATGTCTTGACCTAGACCGACCCCTCATGGGTGGGAGACCAGGTCTGGATCAAGACTGAGACCGGAGCCCCGCCAATTGGGGCTCAATCGAGGCTTAATCGAATTGTGGTCGAACCAACCCTAATTGGATTCATGCTCGATTAAGCTCCAATTCTGGGGGCTCAGGTCTAGGTCTTGACCTAGATTTGGTCCCCTACCCATGGGAGGCCAGTCTAGGTAAAAATCCAGACCCGAACACCAATCGAATTGGGACTAAATTGTAACATTTGAAAATTTTGGAAGGGTTAAATTGTGACATTGTTGAAAATTTTATGTTATTTTTTGTAATTTTCAAAACTAATTCTATTAAATTTGGATGGTAAAGTTGACGAAGATGGCAAACTTGAACTTTGGCCAAACATGAGGGAATACAATTTTACGATTTAAACTTTAGGGGAGACTCAAAATCTGACCAAACTTTAGGGTGGCAATGTGATATTTTACCCTAATGAATACTTATTTAATACGTGTATTAACTAATACATCGACACAAACACCCGTTACGTCTCCAGAACCCTCTTCCATAAATATGATGCTCGACTAGAGTCAATCCAACTGAATCAATTAGTTACACTGCATCTTAATAAATACAAGCAAATTAAAGATAACGGGTAAAACCTGCCCACGATTCTCGACCTGTTCTCAACCTCTTAACTATCAAGGAATGAACGGTGAGATACAAGATCGTCCTAGTTATAAATACATGACAACTACTTCTTTAACAGTTAATCTGAATTCAATACATTCAAACTAAATACTCACTTAAGCATCGAAGAGAGATCTGGAGGCATACCTCTACTATTGCCTTCTTTTAGGTCAAAGAGCTCCTAATCTGACCTTTTAAAGAGTATGCTCAGGCAAAATTGACACACAATCCTATACTTTTGAAGAGTTTTTCTGACCAGGTTAAATGTCAATCCAACATTGGCACAGTATGTGAGAATTGATCAAAAAGATAGAAAGAATGCAAACACGTTCAAGCATCATTCACGAAAAATAGATTATGGATCAACCCTTTCAGGCAGGCATATTATGAACCGGTGACTCACTAGTATGATAAAGGGGCCATTCCTAATTCAGTCTCTCAATTAAAAGGTCCTTAACCTCCATATGTTCAACTCTACACCCAACATCTGAGCCTCTTGGCAACGTCGTGGATCTTGTTGCCCACCACCGACCACCTGTGCTACCAATTAACCCTCTCATGGCCTTTTCGGCCCAAACCATTCCTCATATAACCCCCTGAAACGTACACGGTTTCCCCGAAATGATAGCTCGAGTGACATAGACAACTATGATTTTATTAACAATGTTTATTGCTTCCGGTCGCTCAAACAATTCCTTAAAATATTTACATTTTTTGAAATTTATTTTATTGTCTTATGTTATTGAAGTTTAGTTATATATCTCAACCAATAATTTTAGTCAAGTGTTTAGTTATTTTTTTTCTCGTCGGTAAATTCGGTCCTTCTAGTAGTGGCTCACGTACGTAGCGTATACCGAAATCTAATATATATATATATATATATATTTTTTTTGGCCAGAATCAACTTCGTATAATACTCACAAAAATTAGGAACCGAGAGGTTCCCGATACAAAGAGGAATCAAAATGCAACAACTGTAAGAGAGGGGTTGGGGGTTGGGACACCCAATTACCCGGACACATCCCCTCTAAAGCCCTTTTGGCTACCCAATCCGGACAAAGATTCGCGGATCTCGGTACTCTAACCCATGACAGATTCACAACCGACTCTGCCAAGTATAAACTATTTTGTATAATAGTTTCAATCTCCCAAAAATGGCCTAAACCTAGAATGTGGTTAACCACGACTTCCGAATCCGACTCAATTACAACCGAGTTCCAACAAAAATGTCTAGCAAGATTGACGCCCAACAAAATTGCCCGAGCCTCCAAGATGTCGATAGAATGCGACATCTCCGAGGCTAGGGCTCCGGCGACTATCGAACCCGAATGATCCCGGGCGATAACACCTATACCGCCCCTTCCGTCACCGCGCGACCATGCAGCGTCCACATTGATCTTGATAGTCCCGATTCCCGGCCTTGCCCATCGTGGTCCAGCGACAGTCACCGAGTGCCCCGACTGGGCCCGGTCTTGGCGTGCCCCCGGCTGGGCCGAGAGCTGCAGAGCTTGGTGCAGCACCGAGCCAGACCCCCTTCGGTGCTGCAGTGAGATCTGCCTCCCTTGAGGCTGAATCTGGAGCTGTACCTGTTCCGATACAAGAGAACGAACATGGTTGACATCTTGGTACGAGTTTGGTCGTCTTCCAAATCAGCCAGCAAGCTGTCAGGGTAGCTTGCCACAACCAGCTCGCGCTAGCCCTCACCCCCGAACACCTCTTGGCCAGCCAAAGGTTGATCGAGCTACATCCGTCTCTCGTGTCCACCAAGCCGAGCAGCTCGGTCCAGACCACCCTCACCCAATCACAATCCAAAATCAAGTGCTCAACCGTTTCAACATTAGTACATAGAGGGCAGCATACCTGGACATTCATACCCTCCTAGCGAGCCCCGATCTTACCGCAAGAGCGTTTGAGGCGAGCTTCCAAGCAAACGACCTGATTTTGGGAACTACCTTTGCCTTCCATATCGCAGCCCAGATTGTGCTCGTGTGGTCATCCCCCGACCCGGCCCCCTCTGCCTGCGGTCTGTCACCCCTACCCCGCAAGAAATGATAGGCCGACCTTGCGAAGATCACACCCCTACGCTCGTAGGGCCATCTCAGTTCGTCCTTTGTGGCTCGTAAGGGAATAGGCACTGAGAGGACCCTTAGTGCATCCTCCTCATCCAAAGCAGCCCGGACCGCCTCATCGTTCCATTCACGCGAACCAGGCTGGATCCACTCGGCCAGTTTCGTGTTTGCTTGAGCCCGTGAAACCGGCCTCGGACCAAGCCTTCGGTTGTAGTGCCCCGGGATCCACACGTCCATAAATGGCCGAATTGAAATCCCATCCCCTAGGGCCCACACAGCCCCCTCGCTTACGACCCTCCTACCGTCCACAAGACTCGCCCACGCCCAAGACGCTCGACTCCCCTTACCCGCTTGAAAGAAGCCGGTGTTAGGGAAGTAAATACCCTTTAGAACCCGGGCCCAAAGTGCATTAGGCTCGGACGCCAATCTGAAAGCTGCCTTAGCAAGAAGAGCTGAATTGAAAGACTCAAGTTCCCGGAAACCCAAGCCTCCCGATTGCTTTGACCTCGTCATATGTTCCCATCTAACCCAATAGATCTTCCGGTCCCCGTTCTGAGCTCCCCACCAAAACCGAGCTATGAGGCTATTAATTTTGCTGCACCACGTTCTCGGAAGTTTGAACGCGCTCATCGCGTAAGTAGGAATGGCCGAGATGACACTTTTAATAAGGACCTCCTTACCCGCGTTGTTGAGTAGCTTTGACCGCCACCCTTGAATCTTCGCGATGATCCGCTCCTTTAGGAAAGCTAAGGCATCGCACTTAGATCTCCCCCAAAGAGACGGGAGACCCAAGTATTTGCCCGGGTCGGATGCGAGGGCCATTCCGAACAGATCAGCCACCGCAGCCACAACAGCACTACTCGGTCCTCCTTCCCCAAACAGAACCGATTTAGCAAAGTTCACCCGTTGTCCCGATGCAAGGCAATATTCGTCCAATACCGACTTCAACACTTGCGCATTCGCGATCGTCCCCTTTATAAAGAATAAGGAGTCGTCCGCGAAAAGAAAGTGGTGAATCTCTGGGGCTTCCCTACCCGGTTTGACCCCAATAAGCTCCCGATCATTTACCTTTTGGTCGACTCTCCTAGACAAGACGTCGGCCACGAGGATGAACAAATACGGGGACAGCGGGTCCCCTTGGCGGATCCCTCTTTGCGGCTTAAAACTGCTAGTGCGCTTCCCATTGACAATAACTTGGTAGGACACCGACGTAACGCAAGCCATGACCCAAGTAACCCATCTCGCATCAAAGCCTCTTTTAACCATGACCTGTTGGAGAAAGCCCCAATCAATCCTATCATAGGCCTTCTCCATGTCGATTTTGAGAGCACAATCATTCGATGCCCTGGACTGTTTCTGATTGATCTTCAAGTAATGGATCAGCTCATGAGCAACAATGATATTGTCCTGGATTTGCCTTCCTGAAACAAAGGCACTTTGATATGGGGTGATCAGTTCTGGCAACCAAGCTTTAAGCCTGTTTGCCAGAACCTTAGCAATAATTTTGTACCCGAAGTTACAAAGGCTTATTGGTCTAAAGTCGGAGGCACTCAAAGGGTTAGGGATTTTAGGGATAAGGGTAATCTCGGTATGGTTAAGAGATGGTGGGAACATACCTGTTTGGAAGAAGGCGTTGACCATTGTGACGATGTCTGAACTTATGAATTTCCATGAGCGTTGGTAGAAAGATCCCGAAAAGCCGTCCGGGCCCGGAGCTCTAGACCCCCCGAGCTGGTTTACAGCATCTCTGATCTCCCTCTCCAAGACCGGGCAAGTCAGCTGAACATTAATCTCATCCGTGACATCCCGAGTGAGGCACTCCAAGATCTCGGGCTGAACCAAAGTCCCCGGGCTGCAGATGGTCTCCGATTTGAAAAGCCCTGAGTAGAAACTAAAGATCTCATCCATGATGCCCTGTTCATCCCCCCCCCCCCCCCCCCCCCCCCCCCCCCCATCCATCCTCAATATATATAATGGAAACATACATTTAATTTTGTTGAAGAAATGGAGTGTAGCAACGCCTATGGAAGCCAATAAAAAAATGACGTCGGTAAGATGTCAATGAATGGAAAAGAATGAAGAATATGAAATTTATGCATAAAGAAATAAATAAAGGGTTAATTGTCTATTTGATTATTTATGATATTTTTATTGTTAAATAGTTCTTTAACATTTTAAAATACAATTAATTTATCACTATTGTTGATTTAACTTGTAAAATTTTCACATGAGCACATGACATTTTTTTTTATTTTAGCAATCCAGTGCAAAAACTGCTAAACATAGTTATCAGAACTGTATCGTCGGTCGAACCTGATTGAATCGTAAATCAGTGAGACAGACAACCTGTTTTTTACAAAAAATTAAAATGCATAATAAATTCAGTTCAATAGGTGTAAACGAATCAATTTTTAAAGAATAGTTTAGTTTTTGAAAAAACATATGATTCCGGTTCTTCAATTACATAGCGTTTCTTTCACGAAATTTGGAATACGGAATATGAAATAGGGAATAGGAAGTAGGAGGTAAAAATATGAGATTGTTTATTTGGTGGAATGAAATATAATTAAATAAGGAATTCTATTGTTTCTTTGATGGAATTGTATATGGAAAGGGAATGAAATGTGGTAAAATGACATATTTGTCCCTCATTGTATATGTATAGTATATAATGCATATAATTTGTATTAATTAATAATAATAAAAACTTAAATATAATTAACTAATAGTTTAAAAAAACTTTTTTAAATGATTTATTTAATTAATTTTAAATGTAAATCCCTTTACTTATTTTTTAGTAAATAGTTTAATTAATGTCAATTATAATGTCAATTAATTTTTTTTCCACGATCCATTAAATTTATATTTATCTGAACCATAATATCATTAATCACACTAGCAGAAATATACTATTATGAACCATAATATCATTAATCACACTAGCCGAAATATAATATTCCAAAAATAATTTATTCCATTACAACTAATAGAGACAGGATATCAAAACAGAGGGTGTAAATTAATACAATTCAACAATTCTTCTCATTCTACATCTTTCACTACCTTATTTCTTCTCACTACATCTCCATCCTCATGCATTTCAACCGAGCAAACTCGGGATTCTACAACACAGCTGCAACTTAAGTCCATGGTGGCAGTTCAATTTCACGAGCTCGTCACCTTCTTTGTATTCCTCCTGAAAACAAAAAATGCATTTTCAAGAACAAAGTCATTGTCAGATCATGTTAGTATGACAACAAATGTCTGATGTGATATTCTTCCAACTCTAGATAGGAAAACAAAACTGCTGCTATCCACTTCCATATTATCAGTGCAAGATAACAAATCAAACTACAAGTCTACAATCTATCGCTGAACAACAAGGTTTAGCCAAACTCATTAACGAATCAAAACGAAGACATTTCAAGGTTAAGCCATCCCATAGTTCAATTCTATAGTGATTCTGATCTTCTCATCGTCTGACATATTAATAACTTCCCTCAACCTTTTCTCCATCACT
The DNA here is from genome assembly GCA_946814005.1 of Chamaenerion angustifolium. Classification (NCBI taxonomy): domain Eukaryota; kingdom Viridiplantae; phylum Streptophyta; class Magnoliopsida; order Myrtales; family Onagraceae; genus Chamaenerion; species Chamaenerion angustifolium. Next base: position 10,054,107 of record OX328278.1, on the reverse strand, counting down.
TGAGCATTTTGCTATGGTACTTCTATCTGTTTGTGTATATGTTATTTTGGGGTAAGAACATACATCTTGCAAGCATGAGAATCAACTTTTGCATATATTTTATCCTGGACAGATGATCAAGTCGAATGTTGCACGTAAAAGAAACCCAATGTTACTGATACTGTGGAGTATACAACTTAAAAATGATAATATGATCTGTTCTATTCTTAGCACCCACCACCCATAACTCTTGCATCAACTACTGTTTTCGACCTTAGAATTCGCAGAACCCAGAAATCACGAATTCGCAGGAGAAGAAAAAGAGTAGGGGAGCAAAGGGAGAACTTACCTGTTGAAGCTCCAGAGCAAAGGATGAACTGTACAATGAGAGACTATCACGCAGAGGAGCTTCTTGAAGACAATCACGCAGAGGAGGATCAATTTAAATGACAGAAGGGATAAAAATGTCCTTATGAAATGTATATAAGGGCAAAATAGTATTTTCCCCTCCTATTCTGGATTACTTGTCTTCTAGGCTTAGGAATTCTGACATTTTCACACGGAATGTCTAAGTCTACCCCGACAAAAATCTGTAAGCCAAATTTTTTTAATTCCGCGAAAAGAACAACGAAATCCGTAAACCGATTTCGTTACACATTCTGCGAAAATATATATCATGACATTAATTTTCATTCTTAAGCGTTAACCCTCCCTCCCTAAAGACCCCAGCGTCAAACATAAGAAGTCGTTTTCTATTTTTATCATCCCTCATCTTTACCTTCTCCGCCGTCGTCCTTTGCCTCGGTCGTTGCCCACGACTACTGAAGCTCCTCGTCCCTCGCTTCGGCCTCTCCGTCCTTTGCCTCGACCCTCGCCCATGTCTGCTGCAGCTCCTCATCCCTCGCCCTTGCCTCGAAGGTTGGATCGTTGGAGGTCCGGTCCCGTATTCACCAAATCGTGCTTGTGTTACGAGCCATGCAGTACCATGCAGTCGGTTCGGGTCGGTAGCGGTAGAAGTAGTCATGTAAACCCTAGTATAACCCTAGCCCTATATAGTAGGCATGTCTAGGTGGGTTCTGCATATCAATAACACAGATCATTTCCCCTTCTCTCTCTCTCTCTCTTGTTCTCTTCGTTGTCTCTCCCAACCGTTTCCTGCCTTCGTACCTTCCATCCTTCCTGTCGCCTACCACCACACGACAACAACGTTGTCGCCTGCATTTCTAGACAAGGCCGTTGCATCTGGTATCAGAGCCAGCAACCACCACCCTCCGTTGCCGCCATGTTGTCGACCAACCCCACCGGCGAGACCAGAGCTCAGAAGGACGCGCGCATGGAGGCCTCCCTCAACGACCACACATGGTTGATGATGGAGCTGACCCAGCGGATGGCCCACGCCGAGGAGAAGCAAGCAGCCACTGAAGAACGAACCAGGGCCTCCATAGAAGATCTCCGCAGGAACCTCACCGAGTCAGAAGCCAGCATCCGAGCTTCCTTCGACGAGATGCGGAAGGCCTTTCCGGACATCAAGGTCATGATAGCTGCCAACGCCGCCATGCACCCCGACGCCACCAGGAGTACGTCCGGCATCCTCGGTTCTGGTACAAGCACTGCGAGAACTCCACCCTTGGCCACCGTAACCACCATGACACCTCCACCTCCTGCAGCAGCCACGTTCCGACCAACTCAACCGAACACCGTCCACTTCATTCCGGAAGAGCGTGACGATAGACAGCCCTACCACCATGTCGAGACAGCACCATACGTTCCCGAGCCACGTGAAGCCCGCCATCCCTACTGCATCGACCAAATAGATTTCCCGAGGTTCTCAGGCACGAAAGTTGCAAGCTGGCTGTTCCAAGTCGAGCACTTCTTCGAGATGGACGAGACGCCCGACGAGGCCAAGCTAAAGATGGTCGTCATCCACCTGGACGGGGAGGCCCTCCAATGGCACCAGGGCTACGCCAAGGTACAAGCAGCCGAAGGAAAGACCCTAGCGTGGACAGAATACGTCGCAGCTCTAAGGGCTCTATTAGACATTATGGTTTAGAGTATGCTAGGGTTAGTCCTAATGTTCTTGATAATTTCAAGTTAGTCCCTAGCACTCCTATATATAGACTACTCTATCCTATGTAATAAACCAAGCTAAGATATCAAATGAAGTTCTCTATATTGATTGCTCTTAGCTCTACCTTTTCTCCTCATGTTTACCGTGAGTTTTATTCATGCTTTACTCTATAATATCAACATGGTATCAGAGCCACTATTCCTAGTCTCCTTTCTTTTTTTTTTTTTGATAATTATGGATTAAATTAAAATTAACTTTAGATGACAACTTATCACCCAAGTTCAAAACAACAAAACAAAACTAGATAACTTTAACAATTCTAGAAAGAGAGACCCCCAAGGCGTCTTTTCGAATCACATTAACTGTTTCCTTCGGTGGGGAGGTATGAATTTCAAAAACATGTCTCTGGTTGATCGCCAACCCTACCATGATATCCGCTACTGCATTTGCTTCTCGAAAAATATGTCTGAACTTCACTCTTTCGAACTGCATCAGGAGCATCCTGCAATCCGCAATGATTGTCATAAGTTTTAGATTTGACATATTTTCCTCAGAAATTACTTTATGAGCTGAGAGAGCGTCTGTCTCGAGATGTATGGATTTTAATCCGAGTGATTTCGCCAGTAGTAGCCCATCGCGGATGGCCCAGCATTCCGCAGCAAGACTGTTTGAGCATCCCAAATTCCATGAGAATCCTGCAACCCATTTACTTCTGTGATCACGGATGACCCCACCCACTCCTGCAATCCTTTGGTTTCCCTTAGCAGCTCCATCTGTATTAATTTTAAACCAATCCTGTTCTGGCGGAATCCAACTAATATCAAAGGCAACAAACTCATTAGTGGTCTCAGTCTCAAGATAAGCATTTTGGTGAAACTTTGCCTGAGATACAGATAAATTAAAAACAGAAGAAAAAGCAGGTTTATCATTAAAAACAAGAGAGTTCCTATTTTTCCAAATGTTCCATAAAACATAAGGGAACAAGATTTTCCACTCAACACCTTGAATAGTAACTCCTGGAACCTGACAACCAAACTTGATCTACTCATTCAAAGGGTAGTGGAACGATTGGCCCAAACAGGAAGGCCAAATGACAGAGTTCCACATATTTTTTGCATGCTCACACCTACGCAGAATATGGTCTATGTCCTCCACCCCCAATTGACAAATTTGGCACATTGGAATCAGATTACATCCCCTATGGTTCAAAAGTTTACAGGTCGCTAATCTGTCTTTAAGGCACAACCATATAAAATACTGAATTTTTGGGGTAGTTTGAATTTTCCAAACCCAATCCCATTGATCCAATACCTGACTATTTTAATCATGACCTGCTAATAGCGAATACGCAGATGCAGTAGTGTAATTCCCTGAATTGGTTGCATTCCATATTTGAGTATCCAAGGAGACATTGGTCTTATCCCTAGGAATACTACGAAACATTTCCAAAATATTTTTTGGGAAATCAAACGAAATTCTTTCAAGGCTCCACTCATCGTTTTGGAAAACATCTCCTACCATCAATTTGTCTTCCTCATACTTCAGAGGCCCGTAGATAGAGGCTCAGAGGGATTGATTACCCACCCAGTTATCATGCCAGAACTTAATATCCCTACCACTAGCTACGACCCACCCCGATCCCAATCGAAGGGTGTTCAAACCTTCCTTGATTGCTTTCCAATTGCACGGTGTTTTGTTAGAAGTATTGAGAGAAGTACCATCATGCTTAAACGTTATGTTTCTGATCATCTCCGCCCAAGGAGACGTTTCCTTTCTCAACCTCGATGCCAAATTCGCCAATAGAGCTTTGTTTCGTAACACTGCGGATTGAATGCCAAGACCCCCAAGTTTTTTCGGCTTAGTTATTTCCTCCCAACTAATCAAGTGAATTTTCCTTTTCTGATCTGTGAATCCCCAGACAAAATTTCTGTTGATCCTGTCCAATTCCTGACACACAGAGTTAGGAAACATAGTACATTACATATAGTAAGATGGGATCGTGGACAAGACCGATTTTACCAACGTAACCCTACCAGCCATAAATAACAGATTTGCTCTCCAACCCGAAAGTTTATTTCTAACTTTATCCAAGACAAAATTAAAGGAGCTCACTTTCGAGTTCTACAGATCAAGCGGGAACCCAAGGTAATTCCCAAAATTCTCAACTACTTTAAACTTTAAAATCGTTTAGATCTCAGTTCTTTTGGCATTAGGTACGTTTTTGTCAAAAACCATGACCGACTTTCCCTGATTTACCCTTTGTCCTGAACTGGCGCAAAAAACATCTAAAACTGAATTGATGCAATTACAATTTTCGGGTGTCGCCTCTCCCATTAGAATGAGGTCATCGGCAAAGAAAAGATGGGAAAGAGTCATGTTTCCTCTTCCCACTTTTATTCCTTTCCATTGTCCCTGCATAACTTTTTCATCAATAAGAAACGCCAGATATTCCATGCATAGAATAAATATGTATGGGGATAAAGGATCTTTCCTAGTTTCCCCCCATTGAATAGGATTTGAATCGAGGACGTGGAAATACAACTCATAATCAATTTAATGACTTTCTGAGGAAACTTAAAGAAATTGAGAGTACTTCTGATGAAGTCCCACTCAATTCTATTATAAGCTTTTTCAAGGTCAATTTTAATGATCATGCTCTCTGACTTGCCCTGTTTATGCTTTGAAAAGTGGAGCACCTCTCTAAGCAGAATAACATTATCAGAACCCCTTCTACCTGGGACAAAACTAGTCTGAAAAGGGGAGATGATATTATTCAGGACCGGTCTGATTCTATTTACCATAATTTTTTAGATCACCTTGTAAATAGAGTTGCAGAGACTTATAGGTCTGAATTGGGAAACCGAATTTGGTTGGCTACATTTTGGAATAAGGCAGATAAAGGTCTCATTCCAACTATTAGGGACATCCCCTGTATTAAACACATCAGTAATCGCATTAACGAGAGAGCTACCCGTATAGTTCCACAGCTTTTGGAAGAAACCCGGGTGAAGACCATCAGGCCCCGGCGCTTTAAAAGGTTTAAGATCCCAAGTGGCTTTCCTAATTTCTTCCCCAGTGATGCTATTGTTTAAGCGACGAATTTGATTCTCAGACAAAATCTTTCTCCAAGAATCGGGTCGAACAACCAACAAGGAAGAATTGGTCTTTGAAGTTGTGAAGAGATTAGAAAAGAATTTTTGGAATTCCTCCTGAACAACTCCCTCATCAAAAATCCAATTTCCCACAACCTCCTTTATAGCCAGGATCTTATTTCTTCTCCTTTTAACAATAGTAGAGATGTGATAAAATTTAGTGTTTCTATCCCCATCTCTTATCCACTTAGTGCGAGACTTTGCCGCCCAAAGTTTTTCTTCCTGGTCCAGAATCTCAGACAACTCCAACTGAAGATTTTTTTCCAGGTTGACGATGAAGTCGTTTGGGGAATGAGCAATGCACTTTTGAGCTCCGGAGATCCTCCGAAATTTTTTATCTTTTCTCTGGAAGACATTTCCAAAGATCTCTTTATTCCAGGACCTAGCTTTATCAGGGAAATGAATAATGGCAGGAGTGATCCTATTGCTAAATTCATTCCAAGTGTTCTGAACCAAAAGTTCAAAACTTGGGTGATCCAGCCACATAGGCTCCATCCTAAAAGGTCTAATGACCCTGTTGCCACCATCTCCACTAGAATGAATAAGGATCGGGCAGTGGTCAGAGAATGGGTCCTCAAGAGATGGGTTACAGAAGCATTGGGAAAACAAAATATCCACTCCATATTAGCCATCATCCTATCAAGTCTTTGCTGAATAAGCCTATTAGAGTCCCTCAAATTAACCCAAGTAAACTTTGGCCCCCTAAATCCTAAGTCAATCAAATTACACTCGTTAATCATATCATTAAAACAAGACACCCTATTCATGCAAATACCATTTCCTCCCTACTATTGTCTTCTTCGTTTATTAAGTTATGTTTCTTGTTGATTTCAGCTTCTGTGCTGTTGATTTCATCTTCTTCGTTTATTGTTAACTGCTTTTCCTTTTCAAATCAGCTTTTGTGCTGTGTTATTTGCTTCTCGTTTGGTCTGGACATCAGCTCTTCTATGCTGATTTGAGCCAGAGCATGTTGTTTCCTTGTCTTCAATCTTTCTTCTATGATGTCTATTGTCCTGGTCCGGACATCAGCTTCTCCATGCTGATATGTTGCAATCGTCGATGCTTCTTCTTCCGCTGCTTTTGTCTTCTGGTCTGGACATCAGTTTCTCCATGCTGATGTGTTGCAGTCCGCTTTGTTGCTTTTCGTGATTTTGGTTTGTTTTTTGGTATATCGGCTCCATATCTGCTGTGCTTCGTTTCCTGCTGCATGTATAGCTCTGTTTTGCTTCCGATTCAGAGAGGTGTGATGCTGCTTAACCGCTCAGGTCCTGTTCTTCGCGCTCTTTGCGAGTGGTTCTATTTTGTGCGTCATTGCTCAAATTCTCTGCGTTTCTGCTGCTTCTCTTGAGTCCTTGCTGCAATATTACCTATTCTGTCATAATTTGCTGCAGTAGTTTCCTCCTATTTCGTTCTAATCCTGCTCATCTTCTTTGAGTTTCTGTTCTGCTATGTTATGGTCTTCTATTGAAGTTGCTCTGCTCTGTTGTGCTCTACTATGTTCTATTGAAGTTGCTGCTCTGTTCTTCATACTATGTTCTAAAGAAAACATCTTTGTGTTTATGTTGATGCACTAAAATCTGTCTCGGTTTCTTTTGGTTGTGTATGCTGTGGTGGTCTGTGTGCCGGGTCAACTCAAAATGGTGAAGCTTAACATGCAATAACTGCTGTTCTGAACTGATGTACCGTGTGGTTCTCTAGCTTGAAGGTGTTTGATGATTTGCCAAGCTGAAAAATACAAATGCTGAGTTAGTCTTTAGTTGATTCAAATGCTGGACTTCTGTGCCAATATACACCGAGCAGACCTGTGCTCGGTTAGTTCATGAAGTTGGATGGCTGCAAATGAGGCTGCATTGTTGTGATATCTGTTTTTTTGTTTTGTTATTCAACTCAAGCTATGATGAAAAGCTGAGTTTGATGTTTCTCTCGCCAAATGAAAAGGCTGAGTTCATTTAGTTTTCCAGTTTGGAATCCAGCAAGCAATGCTGTATTTTGTTAGTCGATTCTATTTCATGTTCGATTCAACCATGCCTTAGTTAAGCCACCATGCAAACCACAGAGTACAAGACCAGTTCATCTCCAGTGCAGAAGCAGTGCTCAACCCGTGCTCAGCCTGTGCAGCTTCAGTACATCCAGTGTGCATCTTCAGTGCATCCAGCGTTCATCTTCAGTGCCTCCAGTGTGCAGCTCCAGTGCATCCAGCATTCATCTTCAGTGCCTCCAGTGTGCAGCTCCAGTGCCTCCAGCGTGCATCCTCAGTGCCTCCAGTGTGCAGCTCCAGTGTGCATCTTCAGTGCCTCCAGCGTGCTCAGGCAGTGCACACACAGTGCTCAGCAAGTCCAAAAGATGAAGGATCCATTTTAATGTTTTTAAAACTTTAGAAGGTTAATCTTGTAAGGGGAATATTAGACATTATGGTTTAGAGTATGCTAGGGTTAGTCATAATGTTCTTGATAATTTCAAGTTAGTCCCTAGCGCTCCTATATATAGACTACACTATCCTATGTAATAAACCAAGCTAAGATATCAAATGAAGTTCTCTATATTGATTGCTCTTAGCTCTACCTTTTCTCCTCATGTTTACCGTGAGTTTTATTCATGCTCTGCTCTATAATATCACAGGCTCGGTTCGGCGACGAGCTCTTCGGTGACCCCATGCTCGAGATGAAGAACCTCCAGCAAGTCGGCTCCTTCTCCGACTACCAACGGGAGTTTGACAACCTCCTTCACCGGGTATCGTTGGTCGAGAAGGTCTCGGAACGAGCTGCCATCAGTCAGTTCGTGGGCGGATTGGAACACCATCTTCAAGGCCAGGTCCGGTTGCAGCGGGTGCAGTCGCTCCACGAAGCCTACGCAGTTGCTAAGCTGCATGACACGGTTCTGTCGGGCTACAGACCGAACCGAACTGGTACCCTTCCTTACTCTCCTAGACCTGCTGCCGTATATAGTAGTGCTGCCCCTCGTAGTAGTAATAGTGTCCCTAGTAATATTGCTACACATGCTGTCAATCCACGGGGAAGTTCCACAAATACTAGGGTCGTGGGCAATCGGAGGACCCGCCTCACCACGAACAGGGAAATGGAGGCTCGCCGAGCTAAGGGCCTATGCTACTGGTGCCCCGAGAAGTACGTCGCGGGACATCGTTGCCGTAGTAAGCAGATCTTCCTCATCGAAACCGAGGAGGGGTGAGACGACGAAGAACTAGAACCGGAGATTGAGGAGGCCGAAGGTGAGCTAGAGGCTGAGGCAACACCCGAGCTGTCCATTCACGCCATAACCGGCACGGTGGAATGCTCGACAATGAAGGTGGAAGGCCGGGTGAATAACAAAACACTTCAACTATTGATCGACTCGGGAAGCACCCATAACTTTCTCGACTCGGTCACGGCCGAAAAACTGGGTTGCGTAACAGAACCAGTACCTCCCCTCAAGGTGCTTGTGGCGAACAGAGAAGAGATGCCCTGCGACTGAGTGTGCAAGGGATTTGAATGGTACATGCAAGGCCAACATTTCCGAATCAACGTCTATCTGGTTCCCTTGGAGAACTACCACATAGTCCTTGGAGTACAGTGGTTAGCGACGTTGGAGGATATATTGTGGAATTTCCGAACGTTGACAATGAAGTTTAGGAGGGGAGACGAAGAATGTGAGCTGCAAGGGAACGGGTCCATCTCAATTAAGTTGAGCAGAGCTAGCAAGGTGGACAAGATCCTCAGCAAAAAGAACGATATCGCCTCAGTACAGTTGTGCAGCTTGTCCCTCCGAGACGACCCGAGACAGCACATATATTTGTTCTCAACACAGGTTACTAAGGAGGAATCAATGCCGAAGGAACTAATGGAGCTGCTTGATTGCTATGAAGATGTGTTTAGAGAACCGAAGGGATTACCACCAGTAAGGGTGGTCGACCACCGGATACCGCTTAAAGAGGGGACGGCCCCAGTCGGGTTAAGACCGTATCGCTCCCCGGCTCCCCAAAAGGGCGTAATCGAAAGAATGGTGAAGGAGATGATAGAGGGAGGAATCATAAGACCAAGCTCGAGCCCATTCTCGTCCCCAGTTGTATTGGTGAAGAAGAAGGATAACACTTGGAGAATGTGTATAGACTATCGAAGGTTAAATGACGCCACGATCAAGGACAAATTCCCAATTCCGCTGGTCGATGAACTACTAGACGAGCTCCATGGTGCGATAGTCTTCTCAAAGGTGGATCTGAGGTCCGGGTATCATCAAATACGAATGGCTTCTCCCGACATACATAAGACCGCATTCCGAACTCATGAGGGCCACTATGAGTTCCTTGTCATACCCTTCGGCCTGACCAACGCTCCAGCTACATTCCAAGGACTCATGAACACCATCTTTAAGGATCACCTTCGTAAGTTCGTACTTGTGTTCTTCGACGATATTCTCGTTTATAGTGCAACCCTGGAAGAACACATAGGGCACCTGGAAGTGGTAATGACGCTACTGAGGAAAAATGAATTGGTGGCAAAGCAGAGCAAGTGCAGCTTTGGTGGCACGAGCATTGAGTATTTGGGTCACATTGTCTCGGGATTAGGAGTCGCCACAGATCCCAACAAAGTGGCAGCAATAAGAGAATGGCCAGTGCCTCAGAACCCGAAGCAACTAAGAGGATTCTTGGGCCTCACGGTCTACTATCGCAAATTTGTAAAAGGTTACGGGGTGATCAGTAAACCACTTACCAATCTGCTCAAGAAGGACTCATTCCATTGGACTGAAAGAAGCTACGGCCGCGTTCACACAGTTAAAGGAGGCCATGATGTCAGCACCGGTCCTCGCCCTACCCAACATGGCCGAAACATTCACGGTGGAAACCGATGCATCCAACACGGGGATAGGTGCGGTATTAATGTAGCAGGGCCACCCGATAGCGTACATCATCAAGGGTTTGTCAGTGCGACAGCAGGTCCTTTCGGAATATGAGAAGGAGCTCCTAGCAATCTTGCTAGCCATCAAGAAGTGGCATTTTTACTTGGTCGATAGGCGGTTCATCATCAAGACCGACCACCGGAGCCTTAAGTTCCTCCTTGAGCAGAGATTGTCTACACCCCTCCAGCACACCTGGCTCGTTAAGCTGCTAGGGTACGACTATGAGATAGTGTACAAGAAGGGGGCCGAGAATTTGGCCGCAGATGCCCTCTCCAGGATACCGAGTAATGAGCTGCTCGCTCTCACCGCGTCGTCAGTCTCCTCAGAGTTATTAAGCCGCATCAAGAAGAGCATAAGGGAGAACAACGATTACATGTCATTGGTCAACCGGCTAACACAAGTAGAATTAATAGAGAGGTTCCAGTGGAAGGACGAACTGCTCTTCAGAAAGGGGAAGATAGTGGTGGGGCACGACGCCGAATTAAGGATGGAAATCCTCACCTTGTTCCACGCATCACCATTAGGGGGCATTGGGATCCACCGTCACCATGCAGCGATTGTCCTCCCTACTGTATTGGAAGGGTCTTAAGAAGAGTGTGAGGGAGTATGTGCGTAACTGTGCGGTATGTCAACAACAGAAGTATGACAGATCAGCTAGCCCGGGGTTACTTCAACCACTACCAGTTCCGCAAGCCATCTTCACCGACATCTCAATGGACTTTATCACCGGACTGCCCAACTCTCACGGCAAAGAGGTCATCTTCGTAGTTGTGGATCGCCTAACGAAGTACACCCACTTCATGGCACTAGCCCACCCATTTTCGGCCACGACAGTTGCTCAAGTGTTCATCGACAATGTCTATAAGCTGCATGGATGCCCCAACAACATAGTAAGCGACCGCGACACCATATTCGTAAGCTCGTTCTGGAGGGAGCTCTTCAAGCAATTAGGCGTCACCTTATGCATGTCCTCGGCATACCACCCCCAGACCGATGGGCAAACGGAAGTGGTTAACCGTTCACTAGAGACGTATTTGAGATGCATGGCAAGCGAGCGTCCATCGAGCTGGGAAAAATGGTAACCACTAGCACAGATGTGGTACAATACTTCATGGCACTCGACCAACAAGACTACACCATTTGAAGCACTCTACGACTATGCACCACCCTTCCACGTACCATACCTTCCCAAAGATTCCAACGTAGAGGCTGTGGACTTACTTCTTCGCGACCGTGAGGATGCCATCAACTTGTTAAAGTCCCACCTGCGGAGAGCTCAGAATCGTATGAAGCAGATCGCAGATAAGAGATGATCGGACTGGTGCTTCGAGATCGGAGATTGGGTGTTCCTCAAATTACACCCGTACAACCAACACTCCCTGAAGAAACGCAGCGTGCACAAGTTCCAGCCGAAGTTCTTTGGGCCCTTCAAGGTTCTGGAGAAAATAGGACCCGTCGCTTACAAACTCGACTTGCCAGCCACCGCGCTCATACACCCAACAGTGCATGTGTCCCAATTAAAGATGGCCCACGGGAGCAACATACAGACCACCTCACTTCCTGCAGAATTCATGCGCCCGTCCGGCCGAGAACCCGAGTACATTCTGGAGCGGAAAATGGTACGAAGAGGCAATCGAGCAGCAACCAAGGTGTTAGTCAAGTGGAAGAACTTGGAAGAAAAAGATGCAACATGTGAATTCCTAGAAGACTTGCGCCGCAAGCATAGAGATGCCGACCTTGAGGACAAGGTCATTGTTTAAGGGGGGAATAATATTACGAGCCATGCAGTACCATGCAGTCGGTTCGGGTTGGTAGCGGTAGAAGTAGTCATGTAAACCCTAGTATAACCCTAGCCCTATATAATAGGCATGTCTAGGTGGGTTCTGCATATCAATAACACAGATCATTTCCCCTCTCTCTCTCTCTCTCTCTCTCTTGTTCTCTTCGTTGTCTCTCCCGACCGTTTCCTGCTTTCGTACCTTCCATCCTTCCTGTCGCCTGCCACCACACGACAACAACGTTGTCGCCTGCATTTCCAGACAAGGCCGTTGCATCTTGCAATCTCGCCAAACAGGTTAGACATCATCTAATTAGCATGTTGATCAATCTCCTCAAAATCGAAGAAGTTCTGGTAGTTGACCTTGCATCGCCCCACCGAAATATTAATAGTCTTTCGATTTTTCATCAACGAGTATAGGCTTTCGATGAAGCAATTGCTGAGCTGGACACTTTGGGTGAGGAATCCTACACAGCACCTTGATCATGCAGCTTCTCAGGGACAACCTGACTCTCTGGACCTCCGACATGCAGGTAGTTATTTGATTTGATTACTTGAAAATAATGTTATGCTTGATGTTGATAACGTTCACTCTGTTCAACGCATTATTCATTTTTGTTTATCAGGATGATGGGGCCGACGAAATTGAGGAATCTTCCAAGCCCGAAGAATAGTAGTATGGTCCTTCCTCCCTCAGGTGCTAAGATCCATCCATGTTTAATCAACCTTCTTCTTCTCCTCTACATGTTTTAACCTTAGAAAAGGGTGCATGCTATTGTTTTTGACTGCTCCATTGATTTCTGACCACTGTTATCCTCTTTGTAATTTTAAATCGGATTTAACTTAAACTTTCAATTGAAAGGTGTCTCTGAACTTCAACCTTATCAAATTAACAATTAGAAGTTAAAACAAAAACATATTGTTTTCTGTATTAGGTTTGAAACTATTGTGTTTGAATTTGATACTATCGTATTATGTATTATGTTTAAGACTTTGTGTTATGTAATGGTCGTTTGGTTGGATGTATTAGGTAATACATGTATTAGTTAATACACATATTAGTTAATACTATATTTGGATAAGACATGTATTAAGATATACTTGTACATGTATATCCTAAGCGAGTGTTTGATTCAATATAAAATTATACGTAAAGTGACAAAAAAACTTAAACACCATTAAATTTATTTTGTAATGTAAATAAGTTGTACACATGAATTGATTTATTTTTTAAAATAAAATATATTCATATTCAAAAACTTTAGAAAATAAATTACGAACACAATAATAAAATAAAATAGTATCCCCTTTGAGTCATGATCGGTTCAATCTACTTCAACTCTTTTATTCTAATCTTTGCAATTTCATCCTTAAAATGTTACTCATATGCATAAAACTTCAAAATCTTCATGTTCCCCAGTGACTTTGTGTGATTGATTTCAGCTTGATGAGAAAAAAAAATAGAGTATTGCATTAGTTTTACAAACATGTGAAACTACATGATTTTACAAAGAATATTATTTTATAAAAAAAAACATGATTTTACAAATCGATTTTGGGAACAACATAACATGTGGAACCATACTTAGCAACAAAACGAAACAGTTAAATAATCACTTCTATTTTTTTTTTCTCATAACACATGCATATAAACAGTAAAAAAAATAGAGTAAATGATATATGTTTGTTTAATATTATTTTTAATATATATTTTAAAATAAAGTATCAAATAGAAGAACAAATATTAAAATATTGTTGAGTAAATATTTCATTAATTTTTTAACTATTGCTTTTAAAATATTAACTATATGTGATATATAAGTGAACTCATAAATTTTTTCTTAATTCGAATGATACTCAACAACTGTTGTTGTGTTTGACTTAGTGATTTTGTTTTACATAAAACATATATGGAAGAATTAAAGATGAAAATTTATAAATAGTATTACTTAATTCTATTTTTCATTTAATATATTACAGTTTTTTTATTAATTATTATTAGATAATCTAAGTAAATAATATTTTTAAAATATTTATATTAAAATTCATAAAGTTTTTAAAAAATTAAAAATTAACATTATAAACTATTCTTAAGTAGGATTAATAGACTTAGGGTAGTTAAGTAAATTTTTACCATGTATTAAATAATACCATGGTTAGATTATGTATTAATTAATACTCAATTAGCACTATAATTGTGTAGTAGCTAATACATATGTATTAATTAATACATACCATTATTTCTAATCAAACATTGTATTAATTAATACTAATACATAGTTAATACCCCAATTAAACACCCCGTAGTGTTTGCAATTATTGAGTTATGTAGTGTTTTATAATCGAACTTATTGAGTTATGTAGTGTTTGAGAGTATTATATTAAAATAATTATATTATTAAATTAAATCTAAGTAGTAAATATTTTTATAGTTTTTTAGTTAGTAAATCATATGAACCGGCCGGTCGAACCAATGAATCGGCGGTCGGACTGTAGGAATCGGGAACCGACCTCTCTAACGATTCGAAAGCTTATCCGGTTTCTGATAAATATGTTGCTAAACCTCAACCCAGTAGTTAATCATTTTTGAGTCTTGACACAAATGATCACGTTTTCTTCTTAAGAAATTGGTAAGATTTGAGTGAGGAAAGAGAGGATTCAATTGTTCGTACTTCAAGACTAACCACAGAAAAAGTTGAAGATTCTTCACAAACAGACTTTACGGTATGTTCTGAAATTAGGAACCGAAGAAAAAGAGGTCTCTTAAAGTTGGGTTACATAAACATGGGTCTGCCAAATGGCGTACTCTGAGTTTCATGATGAGGCAAACAAGAGATGCACAGGATGCAGAAGTTGAAGCAGAAGCAACACAAATTGTAGTTGCCCAGATATATGTTCTTCCTAGTCACTTTGAGACATTTCGTCGAATGCTTCAACAACATGGAAACCATACGCTGTAACTGAAGCAACTTTTGCTACATCCAAAAATGGAGGAAGGATCTAGCAGAGACAACAATCCGGACGGACGTAATAGAAAAGAAAAGGCGGTGAGGGAGACAAAAAAAAGAAGAAAGAGAATGTTTGTTTGTACTATTTTTCATATCAAAACAACCCACTCAATCTCCTATTTATAAGATTGGTTTTATAGGGTCGGGTTCCTACTAAATTAATTGACTCGTAACGTTGTATTCCCTTAAGTAACGACCTTGTCCTCAAGGTTGATGTCCAAGTACTTATGCCATAGGTAGTAGGCTTGTAGGTCGTCAAGGAACTCCCAAAACTTTCGTAGTTGTCTTATCGTTATGACGTACCATCTTTCGAGCCAGTAGGAGATGCAAAACACGAGCCGGAAAACGTGTGAACTCGACTTGTAAAGTCGTAGGTTATTGAATATTTTCACGCGCCAACTTCAGCTGCGACACGTGTATGGTCGGATGGATCAAAGCCATGTTAGGGAGATCAAGCTTGTAAGCCACATACCCAACTCTTTCCAGCACCTTGAAGGCCCCCAAATACTTGGACTGAAATTTTTGATTCCCGTTCTTTTTCAATGAATGTCGGCTATACAAATGAAGTTTCAAAAATACACAGTCCCCAACATTGAAGTTTCAGTCCGATCTCCTCTTGTTTGTCGTGTGCTTCATCCTGATTTGTGCTCAATGGAGATGGAATTTCAGCATTTGTATTAACTCCTCCCTCTCGCGCAACAACCATTCTACCGCCTCTATGTTCGAATCCTTTAAGAAATAAGGCGCGTGGAAGAGTTGCGTAAACTCATGCCACGCCTACAAGGGTGTCATCTCGATAGTCGAATGGAAAAATGTATTGTACCACCACTCCACTAATGGTAACCATTTTTCCCATGCCATTAGTCACTCCCCCCATGCATCTCAAGTACATCTCCAAACAATGATTAACCACTTCGGTTCGCCCATCGGTTTGGGGATGATACGCAGACAATGTGCACAATGAAACCCCTAATTATTTGAACAATTCTTTCCAAAACGAGCTAAGTAAATATAGGATCTCAGTCACTTACTATGTTGTTAGGGAGACCGTGTAGCTTGTAGATTTTATTAATGAAGATTTGTGCTATGGTAGCCACCGTATATGGATTATTAAGCATTGTGAAGTGTCTGTATTTTGTTAATCGGTCCACTACTACGAAGATGACCTATTTCCCATTGAAATACATCGAGATACTCGTGAAGATGGCTTGCGATATGGCGAGCAGTTAAAGAAGTCGCGGTGAGCCTGACTGATCGTACTTTGACCGTTGACAAGTTTCACAATTACGGACGAGCTCCCAAGCATGCTTCTTAAGGCCCGTCGAGCCTATTCAGTCTAGTGTGATCGTCGTGCGCAAGTGACCTGTTAATGGCGATGCATGGAAAAGGAGGAGGATCTCCTTCCGTAGCTCTTCGTCTTGCCCTGCGACTAACTTGCCCTCCTGCTTGAGCAATCCGTCCTTCCATGTGAATTGAGATGGTCTCTCTCCTTGAGCCAATTGGCTAATCAGTTAGAGTAATTGGCATTCGATTTCCATATGGTCTTCACCCTATCCAAGACTTAGATCGAAATTGATGAGCGTAAGTGAAAGCAGCTCCGATCCTTGCACTCTTGATAGCGCATCAGTTGCAATGTTCTCAGTCCCTTTGTTGTACATGATCTCATAATCGTATCCCAATAACTTTGCAATCCAATTATGTTGTAGGGGGTCAACAACGTTTATTCCAATAAGAATTTCATGCTTCGACGGTTAGTTTTTATGACGAAGTGTCAGTCGATTAGGTTGAAGTTTCATTTCTTAATTGCAATTAGGATTGGTAGGAGTTCTTTCTCATAAGCCAAAAGTAATTATTGTCTTGGTGATAACCGCTTGATGACAAAGGCAATCGGATGGCCTTGCTGCATCAAGACAGCTTGAATTCCAATATTGGACAAATCCATGTAGATCGTGAGCATCTCATACATACTCGGGATGGCTAGCACCGGGATTGTGGTCATTGCGATTTTCAGCCTTTCGTAGGCCTGATTAGAATCCAAACTCCATTGCTTTAACATCTTCGTCAACGACTTGCTCATTGTGTCGCACACTAGTATGAACTTCTGATAGTATCCCATGAGACTGAGGAAGCCCCATTTGCTTGATTGTTTGAGGCAACACCCACTCTTGGATTGAGGCTACTTTCGTTGGTTCTGTCGACATCTTGCTCCCCGTAATGATATTACCCAAATACTCCAACTGAATTCCTCTGAATCAACCTTTACTCAGTATTTCGAAAAATGAATTTTGTTGTAACAACTCCAGCACTGCCCTTAAGTGTTCAACATGCTCCCATAGGTCCTATATAGACGGGTATGTCATCGAAGAAGATGAGTATGAAAATCTGTAGGTGCTCCTTGAAGACGTGTTCATTAGACTTTGGAAAGTGGCCGACGCATTAATTAGGTCAAAGGCATGACCAAAAACTTATAGTTCCCGTCGTGAGTTCTAAACACATTTTTTTTGCATGTCAGGAGTCATCATCCGAATTTGGTGATATCCGGATCTTAGGTCAACATTCGAGAAAATAGTTGCTCCATGTAGTTTATAAAGGAGCTCATCTACTAGCGGAATGGGAAACTTATCCTTGATAGTGGCATCATTCAATCCTATGATAGTCTACACACATCCGCCACTATCTAACCTTCTTATTGACCAATATTACTTGGGGCTAGAACGAGCTAGAACTCGGTTGTATGACACCATTTTATAACATTTTTACTATCATTCTCTTGGTGACGTATTTTGTGGGGTCGAATAGGGCACAGCCTAAACTCGAACGTTGTGGTGCCTTCCTTAAGAGGAATGTGGCAGTCCACTGCTTTTATCGGTGGCAGCCCTTGTGGATCGCAAAATAGATCCTCATAACTGCTTAGAAGCTCTCGAAATTTGGTTGGCACGCATAGCTCCTCGATGATTTCAGACAAGAAGAGGAAGGGAATGGTGCCCCGTAATGGACCGAACCAAAAAACTACAAAGCTGGACTGAAGCAACATTATTTGTTTTGGCAAGTATTTTGCTCATCTTATCAATAGTACACATGTGTATGACGTTTGCTGCATTACGCCGTAACTCACACAATTCTCGACCATGAAGGATTTCATATTTAATGCTTGTAAGTTCCAAAGAATGTCTTCCAAAGTGTCTAACTAATGAACCCCTAACACTATGTGGTAGTTTCCCAAGGGAATTAAATACATGTTGTGTTAGAAAAGGAAAAAATAGTTGTTAGGAAATAGAGCCGTTAGAAATATAACTGTCAGACAAATATGACTGTTAAAAATAGCAGTATAAATAGACACATCACATGTAAAGAAAACACAGATTGACAATATAGAATTCTCAATTCAATCCAATCTCTCAATACAACCCAATATCAACATCCAATCCAATCCCCATGGTATCAGAGCAGATTTTATCGATCAGTTAGGACCAAATCAACATTAGTGCTAATCATTTACCAACCTACCTGCAAATATTGATCAGATGACATGACAGATGACGATAGCTCGACCAACCAAAGTAGCCCCAACTATGGTTTACCAACACAAATTGTCAACCTCCTCTAGAAACCAACGATAGGACTAAGCTCAAAGGGACGACGACCACAAGCGAGGAAGCCAAAACACTGAAGACATAGGAATGGCATCCTCAGCCGTGGGCAACCTATAGGCCACCAACACCGACATAGGAGGCCACAAAGAAACGAACAAAGGGGGGGGGGGGTACCTTCGGAGGAGCAGCCGTAGGAAACATCGTTGCCACCAGCAGGAGACACAATCATTCCGAATGGAAGAACAAACGGATAGACAGTAGAATCAGGAACGGAGGACCGAACGGATGGGCTGCTGCGGCAAGGGATAGACGAGACACAACCAGACTGAACGGAGGAGTTGATGCGTCAAGAAAAAGTGAGGAAATGACGGATGGAGTTGCATGAGAAGAAGGGTCGAAGAATAAAAAAAGAAAAAAGTAAAAGTAAAGGTAAAGTAAAAGTAAAAGTAAAAGAAATAATAAAAGAGATAAAGAAGAAGAAATAATAAAAATAGAAAAAGCAAAAGCAAAAGAAGTGATGATGATGCCGGTAGGACATGATGTCGTCCACTAGGACCGACATATATCCGTAAAAAAAAAGAAAAAAATGTAAAAACTCCTTGAGCACTAAATGCTGTGCAAGTTGAGCATTGACGATCCCACCGCTCAAGTTGAGGGGGAGTGTCAACAACAATTCAGAGTCGCTCTAGCTTCGATAGGGCACACCAATAACATTTAAGAGCCGCCCTAGCTCCAATAGGGTACAACCACAACAATTCAGAGCCGCCCTAGCTCCGATAGGGTACAACAACAACAATTCAGAGTTGTCCTAGCTCCGATAGGGTACAACAATAACCACAGAGCAACCCTAGCTCCGATAGGGTCAAACAACAAAATCAGAGCGACCCTAGCTCCGATATGGTACATCAACAAATCAGAGCAGCCCAATGGTGGACCGACAAACAGACAACGAAAGGATTTCCAACAATATCCTTGGCAAGTTAAACATTAGAGATCCGTTAGAAAAGGAAAAACAGTTATTAGGAAATAGAGTCGTCAGAAATATAGCTATTAGAAATATATCTGTTAGAAAAATATGACTGTTAGAATTAGCAGTATAAATAGGTACCTCACATGTAAAGAAAACACATATTGACAATATACAATATACAATTCTCAATTCAATCCCATCTCTCAATGTTGGCCAAAAAAAAAATCCCATCTCTCAACACAACCCAGTATCAATATCCAATACAATATAATACAATCCAACATGTTGGCTTCGAATGGTTGGCCTTGCAAAATCCATCAGCATCCTTTGCACACTTAATTGTAATCATTTGACTTCATTGTGATTGTATTCCACGACTTTAATTAAGAAAATCTAATTTTCTTTGTATCGATGACACGCGACATACTTTTTATGACACCAATAATACAATTTTTTGAGTTGTTTCAAAATGTAGGTATGATAAAAAATATATATTAGAAAAGTAAATATATATTTTAAAAACAATAATCAAAATATGGGTATTGACGCTACTCGGGTTGTGAAAATATCACAAGTCGCACCCCAGAGGTGCGACTCCCCACCCCAAGTGGCGTGTTGTGCCATTTTGGCACAAAACGTTTAGGGGAGGAACATCATTATTTTTTTTCCCGACGACTCAATGTTTAATTAAAAACTAAATTATGTATCTATTATTTTTTTTATAGTAAGTATATATTTTAATTGTGATTCAGATGATGCAAACACTATTAAATTTGGACTTACAGATTGACTATACGCTCTGCCCTAAGTTAAGATATGAAAATTTGACTTAAAAAAAATATAACTCAGACTCTTGTAAGTCCAACATCAACACGGTTAAAGACATTTATGATGAAATTTAATTATCTACCTACTCTATTTTGTTTTTTGGATTAGACATATATTTAATTTTTTAATCATACCTCGTTTATCCTATAATTTGACCGGAATGATTAAATGCATTAGGTGAAAAATTTAATTATATACTTACTAAAAAAAAAATAAAAAAATTATAGTACGTAGATAATTTAATTACGTCATAAATGACACTAACTAGACGTTGATAATTTTTTTTATTATTTTGGGACTGACCATATAATATGATAAATAAAAAAATTAGACATACATCTATACTTTGTTTTCTCTCTATAGATAAAAAAAACTATACTTACACTAGTGTTGCTCCCCTTGGCAGAACATGTTATCCTAAGTAGCGAGTCGCACCCGTGGGTGCGAATTGTGATTTTTTCGCATCTCGGGTAACGCCTATACCCATATTTAAAAAAAATAAATATATATTTACTTATTACTTTGTTTTTTTATCATACTTTTTGAAAAAGTTTCAGTATAATACGGGTCGAGAGTTTTCGAAGTAGCAACATTACTAGCATAATACGGAGCAACATTTGTTTACCCAACATAATACATAGCAGGATATGACTTATGGAAGAAGGAAGCATCACCGGACTTCATAAGCGTTGGGATGTGGATTTTTTCACCAAAAATATACCTTAAATATGTATTAGATACTAAAATGTCGACACTTAAAAAAACATGAAAGTATACATACCCGTGAATACCACGCCGTACCTACGAATGACATTCGCGGGTGCGTTAAATGCACAACCATCCGCGAATGCGATTAGCGGCTGAAGGTGCTTAAAATCCGAAACAACAGTTAGATTGGAGAGAGAGATCCGAATGGTGGTAAGAAAATTCTCCATGTTTGTGTTTTCTAGATTTCAAGACATATGAGAGAGAGAGAGGAGGTTTCTTCTTTCTTTATTGCTTCTCTGCATCTACAAAGAAACGCTCATGCATCCTTCTGTGCACATCACAAATTTTAAATCAAATTTATAAAAAATGCCCAGAAAGGAAATCATCATGGCATTGGTATTATTGAAAGTACTTTGGATATAATAATTACTTCCTCTACCTCCTTCGGGGTTCTCTCTCTAATATGTTAGTCACTTTTTCTTGTAGCACCTCATCCACATGCGAATCTCATTAGTTAGGGGTGAGCTTGGGCGGTCCGGGCCGGTTTTTTAGGCAAGACCGAGCCCGAAATTTCGGTCTTCACCTTTGGAGAACCGAGACCGAGACCGAGACCGATTTCGATATAAAAGCCCGCCCGAGTCGGTCTTGCTTGACTCGGGCCGGTGTCGGTCCATTACCGAAATTTTCAATCCAAATTAAAAAAAAAAAATATCCGAATTTTCACCAAATTTAGAACATACAAACACAATAAATCAAGTATCAAACATACAATCCAAACACACATTATAAATATAGAACATACAATCCAAACACACATGGAGACTTTGTGAGTTGTTGTATACTACTATACTTGTATAGTATATATAGTATTATGTATTAGGTTTTTAGGCAACTCGGGCCGGGCCGGTCCTAATCGGGAATTTCGGGAAAAAACCCGAACCCGAGCCCAATCCCGACTTTAGAGGAAAAAAACCGCCCGCTCGGTCTCGGTCCTAGTCGGTCTTAGTCGGGCCGGTCTCGGACCGGTCTCGGTCCAACCAGTATTTTTTGCTCACCCCTATCATTAGTTGGTGGAACGGTAGCTTGTAACGGCGGTTCCGCTCACGAATGCCAGTCGCGGGTGAATTAGGTATCCTTTCATTTTTTGTTAAAAAACGATGACATTTCCGTATTTAATAAATATATTTTGGTGAAAAATTCTGGGACGTGAGGATAGAGTCATAGATCTTGACCATGATGTAGGCATCGTGGAGCATCTGAACACATTGTAGTTGAACTTTGTAGGTGGTGGTCAACATATGAACTGAATTACGGTCGTGCGTTCTGTAACCTTTTCGATAAGTTGGATTCAGTGAAGAAGGTTTTTGAACTTACGTTGATAGTCGGAGAATGATGTAAGTTTATGTCTCACACATGTGACACGTGATAAAGTTCGAAATAGAATTAGATTTATAATTTAATACGTACACCTGTTAATTAGACACGTCACCCTAATTAATTAGCCACTTTGATGGAAAATGCATAAATGATTTTTCTAAAGGTTAGGGTTTGTCCTATCTCTGCCCAATAAATAAATGTGGTGGGTTCCATCAAACTATACACATAACAGAGAACACATAAAAAAGGGAAAGAAAGATAAACAAATCCTTAGAGTTGCGACCACTCAATCTCAACAGAATTCATGGAGGATTTCATCATCGCCAAATTGCTTCTGCCATGGATCGACAAGGTATTTAACTCGATCCATAAATCATAGTGTATTTAGGTAAGATGCGTGTAGTTGAAGATCCATTGTTTTATTCAATCATGATTAGTTGAATAAATATAAAATTAAATCTTACAGTTGGTATCAAAGCATGTTTTAAGAACACACACGTATTTTGGTATTAAGAACAACAATAATTGGGTATAATGAATTCCTCTATTGTCGATTTGATAAAATTTGTTGTTGCTCAATTTTGAAACGCTGCGTAAATTGAAATATTATGTTGTCTATCGCCTAATTCAAAACTTCCAGCATGTTTATTATAAAAATCATATTATCTATGATCTTAAGAAAATTCGAAAATTTAATGTTTTATAAAACTTATTAATCCAATACTTGCAGTAACGTATGTTAAATCAACCAACATGATTGAGAGATATGTATGAGACGATTATATCAATATATATCTATATTTTGGTAATATATATCAATTTAGCGATATTTTGGCGATATATATATATATATATATATATCAATTTTGGCAATATATATCAATTTAGCGTATGTTAATGACTTTAATTCGTTCAATATTTATCAATATATTTGTCTAAGTTCACATATATTGTTTATTCCAAATCAAATCATGTGGTATTAAATCAATATAAAACATCCAGACATATATGTTAATATACCATTATAGTTAATATGTCTTTATGGAATCTAATCTAGATGTACATAAGGTTATATGTATTCATAATTATATGGGTTAAATACCAAGGAGCTACATGAACTTTGGACGTTTTGTAACGAGCTACCCGAAATTTAAAAATTCAAAACGGGCTACTTCAACTTGGACGAAGGTGCAAATAGATACCTCCGTCCAATTTCTGTCGAATTTCCGACGAAATTCTGTTAACAGTTGACGGTAAATTGGACGGAGGTAGCTATTTGCACCTTCGTACAAGTTGAGGTAGCCCATTTTGAATTTTTACAATTTGGGTAGCTCGTTGCAAAGCGTCCAAAGTTCAGTTATCTCCCTTGGTAATAATAATAAGAGTTTATAATCAATGGACATGAAAATCCATTTAGTTAATTAATCATCATGTTTATTATGGTTAAGACGTTTTCATGAGTCTAAATAGTTTGCTTATCATAAAAGGACCTAGATTCCCAAAGGAAATAACCTTTTATGATTTCATAAATGCTAATGGGGAAAATAGTTTAAATTAGTATGATATACCCAAAGGTAACACTAATTTATTATGAAACAATTGCCCAAATTATGACGTAGATATGAATATATAAGCATGTTGTTTAGAATTGTATGATGACTACCCTAATGAGTTGTTCATAATTATAACTTGTGATCTAGATTTTCAAAGTATAGTATGTATTAAAAGTCAAAGCTATTATGCGTAATTTTCTTATCATATTTGTTCCATCATTGCAGTATCTTATCCTGGTAGTTTACAAACTTCAAATGTTCCCATACTTAATGGAACCAACTTCTCTGAATGGAAAGCTAAAGTTGAGTTCACCTAGGGAGTAATGGACTTGGACTAATGTTGAAATTGAACATAATGCGATGAACAAAAATTCATCATTCTTGTGGCGTAAAAGACCGGGTCATATTTCCAGTGAAAGAATTAAAAGTCTTGTTAAGGATAATGTAATTCCAAACATAGACTTTACAGACTTTACTATTTGTTTTGATTGCATTAAAGGTAAGCAAACTAAACACAATAATAAAGGATCCATAAGAAGCACCCAGCTTTTTGAGATTATACATACAAATATTTGTGGACCTTTTGATGTTCCTTCTTTTGGTGGAGAAAAATATTTTATCCATTTTATTGATGATTTTTCACGTTATGGTTATATTTATTTATTACATGAAAAATATCAGTCAGCGGAAAGACTTAACATTTTGTGATTAAAGATGAAAGACAATTAAATAAAAAGGTGAAAATTGTCATATCTGATAGAGGTAGTGAATATTATGGTCGTACCACTGAAATAGGTCAATTACCTAGCCCTTTTGCCAAATACCAATAAACGCATGGCATTTGTGCACAGTATACTATGCTAGGTACGCCTCAGCAGAATCGTGTTGCTGAGAGACGTAGCTGAACTCTTATGGAAATGGTTAGACGTATGTTAAAAAATTCTACCTTTTTCATATCGTTGTGGATGTATGCTCTTATAACCACTACTTATATATTAAATAGGATTGCCAGTAAGGTTGTTCTAAAGACTCCTTTCGAACTTTGGACATGTAGGAAATCCAGTTTACAACATCTTCATGTTTGGGTCTGCCCAGCGGAAGCTAGGATATACTCCCCACAAAAAAAAAAAATTGGATTTTAGAACAGTTAGTGGTTACTTTATGGGTTACCCATAAAAATCCAAGGGTTATAGGTTTTATTGTCTTAACCATAGCATGAGAATTGTTGAAACCGGAAATGCCAGATTCTTTGAGAATGGTGAGATCAGTGGAAGTACTAACACTCGTAATGTGGTCATTGATGAAATAAGGGTAGAATTTCACCTTCACTCGATTCTTCAAGAATTAAGTGTGCCACTTGTTGTTGAATGTCCTAACAACATTGGACACTTAGATGACCAACCACTTAATGTTGAAATACCTCCAGAAGTGCCATTAAGACGTTCTCAACGAGAACGAAGATCAACCATTTCTAATGATTATGTGGTATATCTCCAAGAATCAAATTTTGATATAGGGATTTGTTATGATCCGGTTGCATATTCACAAGCCATTAGGAGTAGTGATTCTACTAAATGGATTGACACCATGAATGAAAAGCTAAAATCTATGGATCAAAATCAAGTATGGGAACTCGCCAAATTGTGTGAGGGACACAAAATGGTGTAAATGGGTCTTCAAGACCAAACTCGACATGAGTGACAATATTGAATAATTTAAAGCCAGACTTGTTGCCAAAGTTTTACTCAGAAAGATGACATTGATTATAAATAAACCTTATCTCCTGTGTCAAAGAAAGATTCCGTTAGAATCATTATGGCACTAGTATACCATTATGATTTGGAACTACATCAAATGGATGTGAAAACTGCTTTTCTGAATGGGGATTTGGAAGAAGAAGTCTACATAAAGAAACATGAAGGCTTCATTGTGAAACATAATGAAAATTTGATCTGCAAACTTAATAAATCAATTTGTGGACCTCAATTTAAGGAAAACACCGTTGATCGGTGTATATACCTCAAGATTAGTGGGAGCAAGTTCATATTTTTGGTTCTGTATGTTGATGATGTTTTGCTATCAAGTAAGTGACCTTGGATTACTGTATGATACCAAGAATTACCTCTTTAAGAATTTCAACATGAAAGATATGAGTTAGTCTTCCTACATGATAGGAATATAAATATTTCGTGATCGGTCACGTGGATTGTTAGGACTGTCTCAAAAAGGATACATAGATCGAATTCTAGAGAGACTTGGAGTGAGTACATGTTCTCCAAGTATTGTTGCACTTCATAAATTAGGCTTGTTCATGAACCGGTTCGACCCCGAACCGATTCTGAACTGAACTGGTCTGGTTTGAAAAAAACCAGTACATTTTCTGTTTCTAAAAAAACTTGTCTGGTTTAAGGAAAAAAGAACTGGTCTGGTTCGAACCGATTCAGAACCGGTTCGAACTGTTCTGGTCTGTTTTTTTAAATATCAATTTTGGTTCGGAAATATTCCGGTTCAAAGCGAACCTAAACCGGATGAAAATTCTGTCCAACACACTGAACCGTCTTAAAAAATACTGAACCAACTGAAAAATACTGAACCGGCTGAAAAAACACTGAACCGACTGAAAAACACATTGAACCGATTGAAAATCTGTTCCACAACCGACTAAAATCTTGTCCAACATCAACATACGAGAGTCCAATATATCTCTAGGTTTGGTTTATTGAAAACATATCTAGGTTTGGTTTAATTTCAGACCGGTTTAGTTAATTTTGCTTCAAACCGGTTCTAAAATTATATAGGTTTAAAGTGGTTTGATTGAAATTTAAGTATAAACCAGTATAAAAAACGAGTCGAGTCGAACCGGTTCGAACTGGATTTTTGGTACTATTTTGAACTGTTCTATTTGAAGGCAAAAAACACTGGTTTGGTTTTGGAACTAGTTCGGCCGAACCGGTTCGAACCAAACCAGTTCCAGACCAGACCAGACTAGTTCGCCCGAACCGGTTTATTTGGCCAAGCCTATCATAAATGAGATAAATTTAGTCTTAGTCAACGTCCAAAAACGGATTTGGAATGTAAAGAAATGGAAAGTATTCCTTATGAATCTATAGTAGGGAGGTTGATGCATGTACATGTTTGTACTAGGCCAGACATCAGTTTTGTGGTAGGTCTGTTAGGGCGTTACCAAAGTAATCATGGTATTGAACATTGGAGCGTTGCAAAGAAAACACTGAGATACTTAAAGGGGACAATATATTAGATGCTCACATTTAGGAAATATGATCAGTTAGAAGTGATTGGATATTCAGTTTCAGATTATGCTGGATGTGTTTACTCTTGAAAATCCACTCTTGGTTACCTTTTTCTATTTACTGGAGGAGTCATATCATGGAAGAATGCGAAACAAACTTCTATTTCCACATCCACAATGGAGGCTGAATTTGTAGCTTGCTTTGAAGCATCAATTCAAATCACTTGGTTGCGGAATTTTATTTCAGGACTTGGTGTTGTCTCCTCGATATCCAAGCCTTTGAAATTGTATTGTGATAATAGCGCAGCCGTGTTTTTCTCTAAAAACAACAAGTATTCAAAAGGAGCTAAACATATGGAATTAAAGTATCTTGTCGTGAAAGATGAAGTTCGGGAACAAAGAATATCCATAGAATACATATGTACACAACTTATGGTTGCTGATCGATTAACGAAGGCGTTTAAATACATTCATGGAACAAGTTAACATAGTGAGTCTTGAGTGTGGCAATGTTTAAATCATTATGTGTCCCTATTTTTTAAACAGTCATATTATGGATATTGTGAATTCAATAAATTGTGTTTCCATTTTTTCTACTTAAAATTATTATTTATATGCATATATTTTGTTTAAGTATTAATGCAGGAAGTCTTGAAATAAGACAATTATGTGGACTTTTTTTGTGTCAATTAGAGATTGTATTAGAAATGTTATTGATGATGTGGTACATGGAAGGAACTACATTGATTAAATCATGTACACCGACCATGACTCACATTAGTAGTCTATCTAATATGATACTTATGATAACCATTAATGAAAGTATTGACAAGTCTAATATAATGCACGCCTTATGTCTATTTCACAAGGAATTTATCATGTCTGACAAATGTGAGAATTAAAAACTTTGTGTCTCACATGTTTGCCAAGTGAGAGAATGTACATTTATGTCTCACATGTGTAACACGTGATAAAGTCCAAAATCGAATTAGACTTATAATTTAATACGTACACCGGTTAATTAGACACGTCACGCTAATTAATTAGACACTTCGATGAAAATGACATAAAATAATTTTCTAAAGGCTAGGGTTTGTCCACTTTCTGCCCTATAAATAAATGTGGTGGGTTTCATCAAACCATACACATAAAGAGGGAAACGAGAGAGAAACAAAGTTGCGTTCGCTCAATCTCCGCAGAATTCGTGGAGGATCTCATCATCCCCAAATCGCTTCTGCCATGGATCGACAAGTTATGTATCTCGATTCATAAATTATAGTGTATCTATGTAAGATGCGTGTAGTTCAAGATCCATTGATTTATTCAATCATGATTACTTGAATAAACGTAAAATTAAATCTTACAAATGATACTTTCTGTTTCAAAATTTTCATTTTCAGCATGATATCTCCAAACAACTCATTGTAGAACTGAATCGGACCAAGTCACTCTCTTCCTCTGCGCCGCTTTTGTAACTTAACAAATCCTTGGTGACATTGAAATGCTTCCCCTTCCAAGTATATTACCGTGACCCTCAACCTTGCGTCTTCTGGGGTTCCATCCACCGAGAAATAGTGCTCACAGTGGAATAACCAGTTCGAGACATCAGTACCGTAGAAACGAGGGAATTCGATCTTCCCGACGCAGTATAGGTGGCATAGTTCTCTATTTTCTGTTGGAGTGACGTGATTCACAGTCTATGTTGATGGAATCGCCATGATTGTTGATGGGGTTGTTACAAATAATAACGTATGAAGGACCAATTTGTATTAATTGAAAGTTGAAGGACGAAATTGTAATTTGAGAAATTAATTTATAACCATGCAAAATTGACAATAAAAAGTCGAGGCCTGTGATAAGCACATTTTCCTTAAAGTAATTTCGTCCTCCTCCACCGTGAAAGGTTTGTGCAAGGGGATGTCTTATGCCGATTACCTCCCATGATTCAATGACGACACCAGTTTTTACTAAGCACGTAGTAGTGACCGACCGAACTGAACCAAATTCGATTTTCTTTGGAAATCAGTCGAATACAACAACTTTGAAGGTCGAACACGACGTCTGAAACAAATAAAATATTAAGAAATGTCGAGCAAGACGACCTGAGACAACTTTGCAGATCAGCACGAAGCGCAAAGGAAGATGATGAAAATGTTGAGAGGTTGAAGAGAGGTGTCGAATGACTGAAGAGAAGATTGTTTATATATGTTGATTTAGGAGGCTTCAATAATTAATTCGAACGTAATTAATTTTAATGATTAATTACGATAATAATGGCAAACAGTAATCAATCAAATTAATTACAGATTTGTGTAACTCGGTTCAATGAATTTAGACCAAAATGACATTGAATGTGGACAAAAATAATAATCTGTTGTATCAAAACTCGACTTACAATAGGCAATCTTTTCGGTCCGGCAATCGTGTAAGCACACAAGCCAAATGGTCTGAAGTGCTAATCGAATCCGTGATTTACACCCTCTGGCGCGCAAGAGAAAGCCTATGGACTTACTTACTTACACACTTGAGAAGTGAATAAACATATACATGCTTCTCCAAGCATTATTTTGGTCGGTACTTTACTTTACAAGAGAAACACAATTCTCTTCCATTTCATATTGATTTTGCTATATTTGAAACCAAAGCCCCAAACTTGTCCAAATTGCTAAAAAAACCATTAATATAGCTCAATATTCCAAGAGGGGTTGCTAGAACAACCAAAGGCGCCAGAGATACACTCGTTCCCAACTCGAGGATCCCTGAATCTTTCCTCGGACCAACTTGCTTCATCTCCAGAAGACCTATTGTAGCTGTCAGAAGCTTTTATCCTCTCGGAGAGATTAGTTATATGCTTCCTGTGCTCGAGCAACGTCGCCTCGAACCTAGCGTCCTTCTAAGCGTATGATTCATTCGTCGTGGTGGGTGTTTCATCCATGACGATTTCAAGTAGAACCTTCGTACTAGGTAAGTCTTCTTTGGTGAGCAGTGGCAGCGACAGTGCTTTGATACGAGTTGCTACATTAAAAAACGGAGCGAGGTAGCACAGACAACATTATAAACGTAATTAGGTATGTGAAACGTTAACCAAGTAAAGGGATTTTACTGACATCTGATTCTACTTCTGATTCTACTAGAAAATCCGTAACTGCTTTTTGCATAATGTTGCGTAAGTCTCTCATTTCATGGAAGGTCAAGTAGCAGAGCACTGTATCTAGATCTTCAGCTGAGTCGGAGTACCGAAGCATGGGTTTAGACTTGTCTGAAATTATTTGGCTCAGAAATTTATTGAGTGAACTTGGATCAGAACATGTTAAGCCTGTTGTGTTACATTGTGACAACAAGGCTGTGATTCAAATAGCAAATAACCCTGTTTTCAATGAGAGAACAAATCATATAGAAGTTGATTGTCATTATATAAGAGAGAAGTTGCTGAATGGTATTATTGAGCTTAGACATGTTAGATCTGGAGTAAAATTGGCTGACTTATTTACAAAAGTGTTGGCAAGCCAACAACATTATTTCTTATCTGAGAAGCTTGACATGGAAAATTTGTTTGGAAGACAGGGGGAGATACAGCCTGAGGGGGAGTGTTGAAATGTATTGCAGGTTGTTATCTGTCGAGACCAAGTTACGAAGCCCATGATGTCAACCAAGCCCATATTACAATGCTGAAGATGCCAGGCCCAACCCAGTCCAAGTGAACCGTCTGTTGATCTTCACCCCGTTTCATTTTCCTTTAGTTGTAGGGTTCTTTCTGCAATTATCTTTCTTTTTGGATGTAAAGGATATTTTAGTTTGCTAGGTTTTATTATTTAAGGGTGAATAAGTCCCAAATGAAAGAACGACTTCTAAGGATCCCCAAGTCTGTTCTCTCCGTTTCTAGGGTTTTGTTATCTTTGTTTCTTCGATTCTCTCTAAAATCTTCATGGTATCAGAGAGATTGTGAAGTTTCCTGACCTTTGTGATCTTCGATTCTGGTTGTTTCAATCCTTCCTTCATCTTGCATAACTAGAACTGAAGGAAATCGTTCGGTTTCCTATTTGAAACTGGTGTCTCTTTACTGTGACGGTTCGTGTTCTTGGCACCTCTTTATCTTCTTGCCTTCACCGGGAAGGTTGGTTTCAATTGTCACTGCAACCTCTGGTATCTTTTACTCAATATTTTTTTTGTCTATCTTCACCTTTAATATTGTTGCGACTGTGATAAGTTCTTGATACTCGTTGATCTTAGTCATTTTTTTTACCGTCGGCTTGTATAATCTTTAGTTCCAAAGATTATCGTAAAATTAGTGATATTATCCTCAGATTGATATTGAGATTGCTGGTTCTTATTGTTGCCCTCAGCTTGATCCTTGTTGATCTTTTTTTTTCTTCGGCTTTTTTGTGAGATTATTGTTCTGTTTTTTTTAAATGACCGAAGAAAAATCTCATCAAGAGGTAAAGAAATATGCCAATGATGAGATTGATCGTGAAGCTATGGCTACTGTTGATTTTCATCACCCCCTTTATCTGCATCCAAGTGATAATCCTGGCACGAATATGATCTTTACTGTGTTGACTGGTCCTGAAGATTATGCTATGTGGTGTAGAGCTATTCGTTTTACTCTGTTAGGAAAGAATAAGTTAGGCTTTATCAATGGTACATGCTTGCGTGAAAATTATGCTGGATTACTAAATCTATTTGTAAAGATCTTTCAAATGGTACAATGTACACTGAGGATGCTTATCTTGTATGGAAAGATCTTAAGGAACGATTTGATAAAGTCAGTGACCCTAGATCATATCAAATACATATGGAAATTGCCATGACTCGTCAGGGACTTGATTCTCTTTCTGCATTCTTTTCTAAACTGTGTGTTCTTTGGGTTGAATTTGATTCTGCATGTGCTCTTCCTCACATTGATCATGTTGATTTTAAGAAGCATATAGAACATAAGGAAAATCAAAAGTTGTTTCAGTTTTTGATGGGATTGAATGAGAACTATTCAAATGTGAGAAGTCACTTGCTTTTATGGACATCTTTGGCCACCGTAAACCAAGCATACAACCTGCTTATGCAGGAGGAAAGCCAAAGAGGTATTACTTCCACTATGAATGCTGCCTTGAATACTAAATCTGCAAATGTTTCCTTAAATTTTAAAAAACCGAAAGGAAACCAAAATCTGGAGTGTACTCATTGTCATAAATGTGGGAACACTGTAGATCGACGTTATGCTAAAGGATGTGACTTCTCTAAAAAAAAGGGACTTCCAAGGATAACTGTTTTAAATACAAAGATTTTTTGAAAAATAAAGGGAACAATGTTAGGGGCAATGTTGCCTCCACAAGGACTGGCGACATTGACCCTAACACCCTTAATAGTTCTAATGAATCTCTATTGAGTAATAGTGTTCAAGGAGGCATCACTTTTATCGAAAAGTTCCTTCAAACAGTAGGAGGTGCATGCAACATTGCAGCAGGGGCAAGTGCTACCACCCTTCAAGATACACATGCAAATACGGCTGGTATATCTTTAAACTCGATTTATTCATATGAGAAAAGTCATTGGGTCTTGGATACAGGCACTACCAAGCACATGACCAATAGAAATGATTGGTTGTGTCGATCTAGGGCAGCTCTTGGAACCAAGGTTCAGTTACCAAATGGGGGATGTTCTGATGTTCACTGTGCTGGAGATATTTTTTTGGATTCCAACAAGAAATTGTGTGATGTTCTGTACATACCTGATTTTAAATACAATATGCTTTCGGTTTCAAAACTTGCAAGTGATCTGAACTGTTCTACATTCTTTTACCCTAACCTGGCTATCCTGCAAGACCTCTCAAATGGGAAGGTCTTGGGAATTGGTGAGGCAAGGGCTGGACTCTATTTCATAAGCTTACCTTGCAGATCAGTTAGCTCCCTTATAACAGATTTTGTTGTAAATAATGCAAAGTTGTGGCATAAATGTTTTGGGAATTCATCAATTAAAGTTGTAGAACATATTGATTCCTTGGATGTTATTAAATATTAAATGTGTTGATATGAGTGATTGCCCCATTTGTCCCAAAGCAAGAATTGTTAGAAGTCATTTTCCCATTTCAAATTCTAGAACAGATGCTATATTTGATCTTGTGCATGCAGATGTGTGGGGACTTTATCATTGCCCCACACACGATGATAAGCGGTATTTTTAAAAATTGGTGGATGATTTTTCTAGAACCACATGGGTGCATCTTATGCAGTTCAAATATGATGTTTGCATTGTTGTGAAGGATTATATTTCTATGATTGAGAATTAGTTTAGCAGGAGGATAAAATGTTTTAGAACGGACAATGGAAAATAGTTTTTCAATGAGCATATGAAAAGGTTGTTGTGTGATAAAGGGATCAATCATCAAAGTTCTTGTCCTTACACACCTCAACAGAATGGTAAGGCCGAAAGGAAGCATAAACATCTTCTTGAAATCGCAAGGGCCTTAATATTGCAAAGGCCAGTCCCGAACAAATTCGGGGGAGGTTGTATCCTTACATCCTGCTATCTGATTAATCGCATGCCTTCCAGAATTTTAGGAGCTAAGTCTCCTTATGAAATGTTCAATGGGAAACCCCCCAATATAAATCACCTTAGGGTGTTTGGTTGCTTGGCTTATGCCAAGAATATGGTTGTGACCGACAAGTTGGCTTCCAGGGTTATCCCATCTGTTTTGATGGGATACTCTGAGACCCAAAAGAGGTACAAGCTCTATGATTTAACTGACAAAAGGTTTTTTGTTAGTAGATATGTGAATTTTAATGAGAGTATATTCACTTTTGGGACTGGTAGACTTGAGCAGTTACCCGTATTCTTTGTCCCTCAGATAAATGTTTCTGATGATGTTAACAACCCCAAAATTGCAGAAACTGAGGATGAAAATGGACGAAACCCACAGGATGAGTCCTAACAGGACTCAGATGGGCCCCCTTCAATGATGAGTCTATTATTGACTCTGATGAAGGAGTAAATCCTTCTTCTGGTATTCCTCCCAGACCCACGATAAGTAGGTCTGGAAGGGCTGTTAGACCATCGATATGGATGAAAGACTATCAAGTGTCTAATGTCTCAAATGTGCATTGTATTGAGAATTATGTCTCATATGATGAATTTTTCGATAAGTATCAATGTTATATTTTATCTATGTCTAACCTGGTTGAACCAGAAACATTTCGAGAAGCTGAGAAAAACAGGTTATGAGTTGACGCAATGCAGGAAAAATAAATGCATTGGAAGAAAATCATACATGGGATCTGGTTCCGTTGCCAAAAGGTAAATCTGTTATAGGCTGCAAATGGGTATATAAACTCAAATTTAATTCTGATGGAAGTTTGAGTAGATAACAAACTAGACTTGTGGGTAAGGGTTATAATAAAACACGGTGTAGATTATTTTGAAACTTTTTCGCTAGTTGCAAAAATGAACACTGTCCGAACTGTATTAGCCCTAGCCTCTATTAATTGTTGGCCCCTATATCAGATGGATGTCCATAACGCCTTTTTACAAGGTGATTTGGACGAAGATATCTATATGTGAATTCCTGACGACTTTTATGACTGTAAGATAGACTTAGTTTGCAGGTTTAGAAAGTCTTTATATGGCCTCAAGCAAGCAGGTAGATAATGGAACTTAAAGCTGTGTGATGTGTTGGTTAAGGCAGGTTATAGCCAATCCAAGTTGTACTATTCGCTTTTTACTAAGAAAGCATGTAATCAAATTGTTATTCTTCTTATTGATATCTGAATTGAAAACTGCCTTAGAATCTAGCTTTAAGATGAAAGACCTGGGGAAGTTAAAGTATTTTTTGGGTATAGAAGTTACCAGGTCTGATAAGGAGTTGGTATTGTCGCAAAGAAAGTATGCTTTAGAGTTGATATATGAGTTTAGGCTTTCAGGTGCAAAGGTGAGTAAAACACCAATGGAAGCAAATTTAAAACTGACTAGTCGAGAATATGATGAGCACTTGAAGCTGAACCAAAATGATAAACCCATAGATGATGTAAGTCTATATATTTTGCTGTTCAGAATTTAAGCCAGTATATGTAGGATACTAGGGATACGCATTTAGAAGCAGCCTTAAGAGTGATCAGGTATGTGAAACGTGAACCAAGTAAAGGGATTTTACTGTCATCTGATTCTACTTCAGATCTTGTTGTTTTCTGTGATTCTGATTGGTCCGGATGTATAGAGACTAGAAAATCCGTAACTGCTTTTTGCATAATGTTGGGTAAGTCCCTCATTTCATGGAAGGTCAAGAAGCAGAGCACTGTATCTAGATCTTCAGCTGAGTCGGAGTACCGAAGCATGGGTTCAACCTTGTCTGAAATTATTTGTCTCATAAATTTATTGAGTGAACTTGGATCAGAACATGTTAAGCCTGTTGTGTTACATTGTGACAACAAGGCTGCGATTCAAATAGCAAATAACCCTGTTTTCCATGAGAGAACAAAACATATAGAAATTTATTGTCATTATATAAGAGAGAAGTTGTGGGATGGTATTATTGAGCTTAGACATGTTAGATCTGGAGAAAAATTGCCTGACTTATTTAAAAAAGCGTTGGCAAGCCAACAACATTATTTCTTATCTGAGAAGGTTGACATGAAAAATTTGTTTGGAAGACAAGGGAGATACAGCCTGAGGGGGAGTGTTGAAATGTATTGCAGGCTGTTATCTGTCGAGCCCAAGTTACGAAGCCCATGATGTCAATCAAGCCCATATTACAATGCTGAAGATGCCAGGCCCAACCGAATCCAAGTGAATCGTCTGTTGATCTTCGCCCCGTTTAGTTTTCCTTTAGTTGTAGGGTTCTTTATGCAATTATCTTTCTTTTTGGATGTAAATGATAGTTTAGTTTGCTAGGTTTTATTATTTAAGGATGAAGAAGTCCCAAATGAAGGAACGACTTCTAAGGATCCCCAAGTCTGTTCTCTCCGTTTCTAGGGTTTTGTTATCTTCGTTTCTTCGTATCTCTCTAAAATCTTCAATTCCATTGCACGGTCTGCGAGCTTGGTGACAACAGGAACATGAGTATTGCCTTCGTTATTCCTCTTTTCAATCTTCACCGTGGTGATAAAATGATATTTAAATAAAGAAAGTTGTATTTGTAAACAATTGAGGGATGTTTCAGAACTTTATGTCATCCAAATATCATATGCAAGACACATGTCATCACTAACGAAGCACAATTAACGTTAGTTAGTTATTAGTAACATTCTTAATTAGAAATGACTAAATAACTTAAATTTAAACTAAAAAGTTATATTTACAAACATAATTGACCAATTAGGTAATTTACCCAAAATAACTGAAGAATGTAACGAGACAACAATATACTGATCATGTGAGAGTAGGGGTAAGCAGTTTCGGGTACCCTGTAAATTTAGGGCTCCTGGAACCTACCCAGTTTAATACATTATATTTAATTTTGGAACTGGAACCTACCCGTTTAATTTTGGAACCAGAACCTACCCATAACCTGTTTGTACAAATGGTTCCGGGTACCTATTAGGAACCTGTTTCTTGGCGTCCCCGTTTCGGTACCAGTTACACAATCCATTTCGTTTACAAAACACAAACAATTCCAAATTAAAGTCCAAACCGGACATTTCCCAAATATACAATTGAAAATTACAGTCCAAACCACAGTTCCAAATTACTAAATTGACTCAAAATAATATAACAAATCACACAATTCCAACCACAAGACCTATTTCTTCATGTAGCAATATTTTCCACGTTGTCCATAATTCCACTAAGATCTATGAAAAAGAACAAAAACAATATGTTAATAGTTAATACCATGTGATATAAAACCAGAATGAAGTAAATAAGTCATGAATATTGAATAATGAATATATTGTTCATATTTTTCAGCATCTTCCATGTATTGCTCAATTGTAATAGGCAATGGTGATCTTCTAAGCCAATCTTGACTAAAAATTAAAGCTTCCACAAGATTCACGCTCAGTGAACTATGAAATTGATCAAGCACACACCCTGATGTGCTAAAGGCTGATTCAGAAGCTACAGTAATGATCAGAATTGCTAAAATGTCTCTTGTCATCATAACAAGCACCTTATACACAATTTTCTTATCTTTCCACCAATTCAGTAAATCAAAACCCTTTTTAGTATCCTTTTCACATTTCAATTAAAGATACCTCTCTATATCACTTTGGGATGTCATGTCAACGTCCATATCATTATGCTTATTACACCATTCTCTTATTTTTGATGAATCCATACTATCAATTAGAGGGACACCACCATCAGGGACACCACCACCATCACCGACACCACTACCATCCCTATCATCACATGGTTCATAAGTATCGATATCATCCAAAAGATCATCCTTCATCTCTAAAGAGTTTATTTTTTCTCATAAAAAGCATAGAGATGGTCTAAAACACTTTTAACTTGAGCAACCATGTTTGCAACTATCAAGGGATCACTGTAGATCAACCCGCAACAATATTCAACATACTTCAACTTATGTTGAGGATCTAATATGACAACAATCAAAACCATGACATTTGTTTTCTCTATTTTTCTGTAATACTTGTCAAACTTCTCCTTCATTTTCCCAGTCATTGACTTGAGATTGTAATTAGCATCCTTTTCCCCACTATTCAAAGTTGTAAGTATGCTTACAATTCCATCAAAATAATTATCAGAAGTTACATACAAACTTCCTGAAATTCTCTTGGTAGCTGCATAAAATTTATTCAAGAACAATGTAAATATTCTCGCATTCTGTCAATCCTCAATAGTAGGAACGTTACCATCAAGTTTCTTCACTAAACCTACTTCATCATCATCTTCAAGCCTTAAGAATGCTTGTCTAAATTTAAGTGCAGCTTCAACCATAAGAAAGGTAGAATTCCATCTAGTAGTGACATCTAGACAAACATATCCTTTAAATATGATTCCTTTCTTTTTGATGCATTCTTCAAATGTCTTACCTCTAAGTGGAGAACTTCTAACATACTTAACCGCATTACGAATGCGATCAATTGATTCATTGATTTCTCTTAATCCATCCTTCACAATCAAGTTCAATATATGAGCTGCACCTCTCACGTAAGATAAGTATACTTTTCAGCTTATTTTTCAAATACCCAACAACCACATGATTAGATGATGCAATCGTCTATTGTAAGTGTGGATATATGATCTCTTATCCCCTAACCAAGAATGCATTGCTCCACCATCTTCCCAATATCTTTGCCCTTATGACTAGGCATCACAACAAAGTTCACGATGTGTTTATGCAACTTCCAGTCATCATCAATATAATGTGCAGTGAGACACAAGTAACTTTGGTTTTG
Source organism: Chamaenerion angustifolium (assembly GCA_946814005.1). Taxonomy (NCBI): domain Eukaryota; kingdom Viridiplantae; phylum Streptophyta; class Magnoliopsida; order Myrtales; family Onagraceae; genus Chamaenerion; species Chamaenerion angustifolium. Next base: position 10,015,609 of record OX328278.1, on the reverse strand, counting down.
AATGGAAGTCCATATGTCAGTGGTTAACGCAATTCTTGATTTCATCTTATTTAAGTGCCCCATAAAAATTATCTTATCACTAACATATAGTTTCATGCAATTTCTAGCCATAGTGAACCGTGATACATGCTTGTATAAAGGTTGTTGTTTTGAAACAAAATCCTTAAAACTTTCTTTCTTTACAATTGAAAAAGGTTGCTCATCCACAATGACCATTCTAGAAAGCATATGTCTACACAATTCTTGATTAAATTTCCATGTTCCAAGTGTATTGGCAACAAACACATCACCAGATTTCATTGGTTGGAAAGTCGATGAAAAACATTTCTGTGTCTTATCAACATTATCAGGATGTTTGCTACAATTTTTCAAGTGCTTCCACATAGATGATGTTCAATTAGTTACATGATATTTGATCCTTCCATGACAATAATTGCATACACTTTTCTCAAACTTCTTCTCAGCATTATATTCCTTTTTATAATGAAACCATACCTGAGATTGACTTCTTTTGCTACCCCCATGCTTATGTTTCATACTTGATGATGGTTCACTACTTGTTATCGATGCAATAACTGAGGCAGTATTTGTTACCGGTCCAGTTGATTAACCAGATTTGATAGCATTGCAACTAATCAAATCGTTGTTATTCATTATATGTCACAAGCAATCAGATTATACTATCAATTAGAGTATACTAATTGCAGTTGCAGAGTCCAGTTGCAGAGTCAATTCAATTATATATACACTATCAATTTAATTCAGTCCAGTTCCAGAGTCAGTTGAGCTATGTTCAATTCAGTCGTAACAATCATATATAACTACCAAGTACTAACAATTCGGTCAATTCATATATAATTACTAAGTACTAACAATTCAGTCAATTCATCCAATCCTAAGGAAAAGAGACAAATATACTTAACAACAACTATTCTGGATGTACAGGGCTTGCCGCTTGGTAGATTCTGGATGTACTCAACTAATGTTGTATCATTAAACCAACTAATCGTGGATTTTGAACCATCAATCAAAATTAACGTATCGCTAAAGTAGATAGGAGTGCCAGTTATTACCTCCGAGAGAAGACGTCGGAGCGACGTCGAAAGGCTGCGGTTCAAAGGTAGAAGAGGATGTGGTTAATAAATTTCACTAAATTGAGAGGTATGAACGAAAGTCTTTCAGTATGATACTCTGTAGAAGAGACTCTCTTCAAGAGAGGTTGCGATTCAAACTTTGAACTTCAAAGGTAGAAGCTGAGACTGAGAGGCTGCAGTTAGAGATATTAGGGTTTCTATATTTTTTTAATATATATATATAGAACTGGTTCCGGTTAGTTTAGGGTACCCAGATAATAGAACCAGAAGTGGAACTGAATAAATAGGTTCTCAAATTTCTTTCCTGAAACCTACCCAATTTTTAAAATGTCTACCCGAAACCTACCCGAAGTGTCGGGTCCGGGTCCAAATGGGTAATTTGCTCACCCCTAGGTGCGAGTAGACACAAGCATAACATGATCATATACATCAAGAAGGGACGAGATGTTACAGTGCTACACTGTACATGGTTGTTTTTCAATTTTTTGGATGACTTTAAAAAATAGAATTATTTATTTATTTACCATATGTGATATTTTAGTTACTTATATTTTTTGTTAAATGGTTACTTACGTTACAACATGTAATTACTGATCATTGTTATTTGTCCATCTAATTTTTCCGTCAAATTATCACGTGTTAAGAATTACCAATTTGGATTGACACGTAAATTTTGGGTCAGGTCAACTTGAACCGTGAACCTGTGCGTCTTGATCCAACCCATAGATAGTCATGGGTCAGTTATGCTGGCCCAAACCCAACATGGCGGGTTCGGGTTAAAAAACAATTCGAATTCGGTTGAATCAAAGTGGTTCTTACTACTTAGTTTTCCTTTCATCTATTTCAGAGGGGCAGACTCAATTGTATTATATCAACTTTAGCTCCTCTAAACTTCATATTTGTTATGGAGCTCTGCTTTCTCATCCTTTTCGGCGTCGCCTTCTTCCTATTATCCTTCACCATCATTGCTCTCAAGTCTCAAAAGAGTAGCTCTGGCATGAATCTTCCTCTAGGTAGCTTTGAATGGTTGATTTTAGGAAATTGTCTCCCATATAGGGTTCTAATTAAGTGCAAGCGGTAAAACGATTGGGAACTAAAATGTATGTTACAAAGTAATGTACCTTTCCCGAGCCTATAAATGGACCGTTTTTGGCTGCACAAAATGAATACCAAGAGTAATAGATACAATCCTGAAAACGCTCTTCGATCTTTGAGTCTTCCTCCGCGAAAACCTAAGGTGCGCTCCGATCACATGACATATCCTTTCGACCGGCACCCCCACCGTGACTCCGAATTGCCGGCGATCTCGCACGCTTCCATCATCATAAGTCGAACGATGTAAGTATAATTTCGTATAACGTTGTTTGTCGTACTAATGTGCTATTTCTCGTGCATGTATCTCGAATTCTAACATTGGTATCAAAGCTATAGGTTTGATTTTCGGCTCTGGCATTGTTTATGTGACAGTTGCTATCTCTGTCGGAGAGCGTCAGTCACTCGTTATTCTTACTCGTGCAATACAAATTCTTCACACGAGACCGCGACTTTTCGTATTTTTGCGTCGGTCGTCTTTGTCTTTGTCTTTGCTAAAGCCAAAAGTGTTCACTTCCCTCTCCTTCGTTTCTGTTTTCTCTGTCCTAACCAGTCAATGTAGTGCATTCTTGAACAAACTTGATAACTGTCGTGGGTTTCATGAAACCAAAACAGAATTCGTTACTCATTGCCACAAAGTGACCGAATAATGTAGGACTTGACAATGTGTATGGAGACCCATTGTAGGACTTGACAATGTGTGTAGTAACCATTATACATATGGATTTCCTCTATGTTGTCGTTACCATTTTGCCCTTGAAGAAGACTGGGTTCATCCAACCGTGTCATTTTTTGTTCGGTTCCAATTTGACGTTGAGGGCCTGGAAGAGTTTAAATCAGGATGCTTGGTCAGAATTGCCTTAGGCTTTTACTAGAGGCAATGACCTTCCTTTGTGAAACTTTTGAATACGGTGGTTTAGCCGAAAACGTGTTTCTGGTGTAAGTTTTCGTTGAAGTTGTCAGCGACGATTACTGACTAGTGAGATAATAGTTCCACAAATTAAGGTGGTGGATGTTAAAGAAGGTGGCCATGGAGGTAATGATTTGTGAAGGAGAGATTGTAGAAGGAATTACTGGAGATAATTTTTCATTAATTTCGTTTTAAAAAAATAATTATACTGGACTGGGGAAGAAGCCCATCAGCTAGGCCACGACCCAGCTGGATCTGGGAAGAGGTCAAGTCTATAGCTGGGCTGAGACCTAGCCGACTGGCCCTGACCAAGTCATTCTCTGGGCTACAACCCAATTGTTAGCTATAGCGCAACAGGATCCGGGGCATGGCTCAATCCATGAGAAAAATAAATTTATTTTTTACCCTTAATTTTGGAAAATGTTCAAGTAGGTTCTCAAACTTGATTTATTGATAAAATAGTTTTATTTTATTTCGAAATGGTCCCTAATCTTGTTTAAAGGAATGAGTTGATACTTATATTTATTAGTATCATGCTTAGAATACTATTTTGTATAGGGTTAATAACCAACTCGCTACCCCAACCTTTGGACACTTTATAAGTTACTACCCAAACTTTGTTTTTTCAAATTTTCCTACCTGTACTTTCAGACTTGGGACAAATTAATATCTCCGTTAAGTTTTCCGTTAAATATGGACGGAAAATGACGTGACAACACATGATTGGTCCATAATTTAGAAAACTAAATAATTTTTTTAAAATACCAAAAAAATCTGAAAAAGTAATAGAAAAAAATGAATGTTTTTAATATAATATTTTTATTGAATAATATGAAATAAAATTAAAAAAGTTATATCATTTTTTATTTTTATATTCTTAATAAAAATATTGTATTAAACACTGTTATTGTTTCTATTAATTTTCTAGTTTTTTTGAATATTTTTTCTGTTTTTTCTAGTATTTTTAAAAAATAATATAATTTTTAATTTTTATGGACTAATCATGTGTCACCATGTCATTTTCCATCCATAGTTAACGAAAAACTTAACAGAGGTAGCAATTTGCCCAAAGGTATCCAAGTTTAGGAAACACTTTTTGAAAAATGAAAGTTCGGGTAGTGAGTTCTAAAGTGTCCAAAGTTGGGGAAGCAATTTGGTTATTAACATTTTTGTATAATATTGTTTATATAATTGCATGATGTCCCCTGTAGTTTAATTTGTATAAACTATACACAAATTTGTTTTGATAAAGTCTTAAGGGATTCAATTATGATATTCTTGAGTAAAAATTTTGTTTATAAAGACCGAGCTTAAAGTGGAAGCTTGACACTGTGCCCCTTCCTCCATGGTCTGGTAACCTGCGTGTTCTGTCTAAGAAAACCCTTGGTCCACTTGGGAATTTTTTCTCTAAACGTAACTTCTGATAATATTGCATTTTGGTCCCTATAGTCTTCAAAAATTACATTTTGGTACAGTCTTGTCCAAATCACTAAGAGGTACCTTTATCTTTGCTGTGTACTAAGCTTGTTAAATGTTGATATGTATTTATTTCCATACATGAATATACATTATGAAAATATTAAGTAAATTGTATATATTCACATTATACATGTTGATGTATTTTAGTGTCCATGTATAAAGATATGTGATAGCATGTATGAATATATATTATGAACATATGAAGTAAATTTTTCACACAATATGAATGTTGAGTTATTTAGAATTCATGTATAGAAATGTGTGATAAATATGTAACATGATATGTTCAAAATTATAATTTATCCATGTCCAAGTTATTCATATGAACATGTTCAATTATTTCATGTTTATTGTATGTCTAGCATGATAAGTGTTGAGTGTTTGTTTCAACTAATGTGTTAGAAAATCATATATCATGATTACTTGGGAGACATTGATGATCTTTGTGATTGTTTGCTTAGACTCCATGAATACATCAACCATGCAACCATGTTTACTTGTTAATGTTTTTTTTTATATATAAATCAAATATGATACATGTTTTAGTTAGACATTCATGTGTAGATTGAGTCTTGATTGGTTGTTGATATGAATGGAGTACTTAATTTAATTATTAGCAAAATTAATTCTTGTTAAGCATATACGTTGGATGATGATTAGGAACATAGTGGACTTTTGACTCCGGGATAGGCTTGCATTAATTGATTTGTTAATAAGAAAGTTAAGTATGACATGTGTATTTATATTGAACAATAAATCTTGCATGCCTTGTTTTTATATGTTGATCCTCACATGATGATCCTTTTTTCTGTGTGAAGGATGACATCAACCCTCTATAAATTTGTCACCGAACTCAGCTATGTGTTGAAGTTGAAGTTTAATGATGATAACTATGAAGTATGTCAAGAGAAAGTTAAGTACTTACTCCAAAATCTAAGAATTCCTGAGACCATATTCAATGACATGGAAGAGCCTACAGTAGGGACTGTGGCCCAGCAAAGGAAAGTCATGAAAATATAAAATCTGGAAAGAGCATAATCGCACAACGTGCATCATTTTACTAAGTGCAATGAATGATGATGTGTTTAGGCAATTTAAGGAATATAAAAATGCAAAGGTGCTTTGGGAAGTTTTGTGAAAGACATTTGTTTTCTATTCCACATAAAGGATACATTTCCTGACTACAAAATTAGTCTTGTACAAGAGACAACCTAAACATTCCTTGAAGTTACATGTTCGACACATGGTCGATATGATTGCTGAACTGAAGCACGTCGATCATGTTCTGACTAAACAACAACAACTCCAAGTAGTGATCCGTTCATTACACAATTCTTAGAAGCATTTTAGAATGCAGTTGTTCCGCTTTGATTGGGCTGCCATACTAGAAGAAGTCCAAAGACTCCTAAAATTCAATGTAGAGAAGCATATGGGTAAACAAATTATGAATGACTTGCATATGGCAATTTCCTCTAGTACCTAACAGCGACCTAAAAGGCGGGATATTGGTAAGAAAGATGAGCTTACTGAGTCTAGTCAGAAACAACAAATTAATGAAATTGGCGAGCGCAAACGTCCGCGTCGTGTCTAGATGGCTAAAATAAAGTGCTATAGTTGTAAACGGAAGGATCAGAACTCTAAAGTTTGTACTGCACCGAAACATTGGGATTTAGCCACATACATGAAACATTATCATTGATCTTTGAAAATCAACTTAAGCATCATGAAGTAGAAGACTTAAGAGCTACCGCCGAAGGAGTCGGTGTCCATAACCTATGTCAATGTGACAATTGAGTCATCAATGCTCTATTAATTAGTTCTATTAAACCTAATTTTTACATTTATAGTTTTCATGTTATTGAGTTTGCAATATATGGTCAATTCCGGTGAAATTATTAATTATAGAACCTGCATGATTTGTTATTGCCATTATATCAATTTATAGGTACATATAATTTGCGCTATTTTATGCGATGTAACCGAAAGCCTTCACGTAGGCAACGAGGAGTAATTCACTTAGACATGTACTACTCCATATTTATTATGGAAAAGTATATTTATGCTTCGTATCAATTATATTTATTTGATTTTCTACAAACTCCGTGAGTCCTGTGGGTAAATTTAATAAATAATTCACTTACAGTTTGTAGATACGCTGAGATGTTGATTAGTTCATCGACTCAACTTAATGAGATACGTGATAAAGAGGATTACTCATTCGTTGACTATATTTTTTTGCATCATACAACTTAGTGTTTTTTCTAGAAATTTAAAAACTTCTACATTTTTGTGAAGTGATAACATTGTCCAATTCTCCATTACCATGGTAATGTGCGGGTCGCTCCATTAACCACACTCACTATGTTCGGGACAAATGTTTATCAACTTATTCGAATGCCTATAATATCAATCACGTACCCCTTCATATAAATTTATGAACCAGAAAAGTCTGAACGGGGGTTTACGAATGTTCCTGAAAGATATTAAAGTGAAATATTTTATTATAAGGGTATAAAATGAATTAAGTCCATTTTTTAGTTCTTGCGCTAAGGTGCACCAAGATAACTTGATTAGAGTGGGAGGATTTAGCGAATAATGAATTAGTTTCTCATCTAGATTCACAAGATAACTTGATTCGAGTAGGAGGATTTATGCATATGTTGAATTAGTTTCTCATCACGACTTCACTTCTAAATCATTAGTTGCGAATATAAATGATATTGTTTTACCACCTTAGTTCAAATGGGACCAAGATGATGTTACTCTAAGTTAGTAATCAAAAATATTGTTCCAGTGGGAGCGTATACAATGTTCTTGATCCGAGTGGGAGCCTTTGTGGTTTCTTATACTTCACACTTTAAAATAAATAGGGGATAAAATGAAAAATGTTAAGCTCAAATGGATCCTAGAAATCATGACTCATCTTGAGAATTATGTCTCAATTTATTATGAATATCAGTTTCCTATAAACCCAGAAAGATAGATCTTGGATATAAATGTTGCCCAAGAAGTATGGGAGTATAAAGCGAGGTGTTTCTCTATATTGAGTGTGAGAATGCAACTTTACGACTTTAGTGGTCCTTAGAACTCTATGTTTTCTCTTGAGGGAATAATATAGATGTGATTAGTTCATATGGAAAGAGATAGTCACTATGAATTAAGTTCACCAGTTAAATATCCACAAGATCTTGCAATGTAAAAGTGTCATGTCACATAGAATATGCTCGGAAGTTACTGAGTTGCTCAATGAAGGAGGATACGTAATTGATGTTTAAAGGGTAAACAGTAATATATTATTGGAATTAAAATTCTAAGAGAGTCCTGCCTGGGAAATTGAGTTCTTAAGTGATAAATATTATAGTATTACCCGTTTAAAACTGTTGTATCTAAAATTCATGATGTATTGCACCAAGTGTCTTAAAGATGAACTAAGTTGGAAGTTGTATGCATGTTGTGATATGTACTATACCAACTACCAAATCAGGTATATGAGTCGACTTGATTTGATGCTCAAGGATCACATAATTAATCATTGTTGAAACATTGTGTATATGAGTGTGATAGAATGTTGTGAAGTTTTTTCTAGTACATGGACATCTGATCCTAGATAAAGTTTCTTGCTAGAGATGGCCATCTGATCAGATAAGCGATAACAAGTGAGAACTTCACTATACACAATTGAAGCTAAGTGAATGGCTCTCGCACATACAAATGAATTTTGTTTGGTTTAATATGCTCTTACAAGTATTTATCGAGTGTCTATTGATAATTGTGTTTGCATATATTTATAAAAAGGATCGTATTGATGATGGAACATTCAATAGACCAATATTACTATGCATAAGGCATGGTGACATGCAAGGAAGTGAGTGTGAATTGGTAGTCGACAAAAGATGGATAAACCGAATAAGCCCGTCAAAACCCTTATGTAGGGATGCATTCATCCGAAACTTTTTCCCTTAATGAAGCACATGGTAACGACCATTGCATAGACCAATGAGATTGATCACATCACATTATTCATTTTGATCAATAAGTTTGATTTGAATACACACATGTTTATAATGATTGCTTAGTGCATTCATGATTTGTATTAGAAATGTATGTCGAGTAAACTTAAGGTTAGCTCATTCACACGAGTAACCGCCTTCGCGTCTTAGTGATGTCGCGTCTATGTGACGAGTGGAAATGAGACAGGATTTCAAGTTGAAAATCATCAATTGGATGATTTGAGAGCTAACTACTCGAATTCATAAGTCGACCGTTGAAATGAGATCATCGGTAAATTTATGGCCATTGATATGAGATCATTGATAATTTTAATGGAATATTACTTCCAAGTAGTTTACTTATGGGCAGGATGGGAGTTAATGGACTCAGGTTTAGATGCATATAGTATTTGGACAAACATTCACACAACTTCGTCTTTATGAGAAATGACATACACTACATGAGAAAAGGAGAAGGGTGTTGTGACACGTATTTCATGCTACGTGTGCTATTAAACGACCACGGATTTAATCAAGCATGATCTCGGGTTGTTGTAGTGTAATATCCAAGGATCCTTGATAGGTTCCAAATTACGTGCCCTCATGACTCCAATCAGAGGCTTGAGACCTGACACGATATTCACTAGCTTAGTATGTTGCCCGATGGTCATGTACACAGATTCGGTCGGGAGGAACTTATGTAGAAAAGCGAGTCGAGCTAGTGTTTGAAGTATCGTGTGAAGAGGAAGATTGTCAACAGAATCTGTTTTAAGAATTGTGTTCACCAGTTAACCAAACATTATTTGCATTATGATTATGAATACACGGTATGACTAATGAGGTCTTTCAAGATACCCAAATGAGGTTCGGCGATCTAGGGTTCAGGCATACTTTATTATTGCAGGTTGATCCCAATGATAGGTTGTATACATCTAGCAGATATACAACAACTAGCTCTTCGAAGTATGTCAGTCGCATGGAGGAGACCCTGTATGAAAGACGAACGAGGTGCGTTTGTGGGTGGGAGATGTAGTAAATTGCCATCCATTTGGGGTGCTAAGTGCAAGCCGTAAAAATATTGAGGACTAAAGTGTAAAGTTACAAAGTATTGTAACTTCCCCAGGGCCTATAAATAGACCCCTTTAGGATGCACATAATGAAAAACAAGAGTAATAGATATAATCACTGAAAATTCTAATAGTTGCTCTCCGATCTTTGGGTCTTCCTCTATGGAAACCTAAGTTACGCTCCGATCACGTGACGTATCCTTCCGACTGACACACACCCGTCGTGACTCCAAACTATCGGCACTCTCGCACGCTTGCTCCATCGTACGTCAAACAATGTAAGTATAATTTTGTATAACGTTGTTTGTCGTACTTACATGTTATTTCTTGTGCATCTATCTCGAATTCCAACATTGGTATCAGAGCCGTAGGTTTGATTTTCGGCACTGGAATCGTTTATTTGACGGTTTCTATCTCGATCAGAGAGCATCAATCGTCCGTTATTCTTACTCCCACATTATAAAATGTTCACACGAGACCGCGACTCTTCGTATTTTTGCATCGGTCGTCATTGTGTTTGCTAAAGCCGAAAGTGTTCAGTTCCCTCTTCTCCGCTTGTGTTTTCTATGCCCTAATCATTCAGTATAGTGCCTTCTTGAACAAACTTGATAATTGAAGTGGACTTCATGAAACCACAACATAATTCGTTACTCATTGCCATGGAATAATTGAAAAATGTAGATCTTGAGAATGTGCGTGGAGACCCATTGCAGGACGTGGCACTGGCCAGTAACCATCATACAGATGGATTTCCTGTATGTTGTCATTGCCATTTTCCCCTTGAAGAAGATCAGATTCCTCCAACCATGCTATTTTTGTTCGATGCCAATTTGACATAGAGGGCCTCAAAAAGTTTAAATCATGATGCTTAGTTGGAATTGCCTTGAGTTGTTAGTGGAGCAAAGTTGAGGCAGTGACCTTCTTTTTTGAATTTGTTTTAATATGGTAGTTGAGTCGGAAACGTGTTTCTGGTGTCGGTTTCCGTTGAAGTCGTCGGTGATAAGTTGTCAGAATGGTTACTCGGAGAGTTGGAGACAGTTACCGACTAGTGAGAAAATGGTTCCACAAATGAAGGTGATGGAAGTTGAAGAAGGTGGTCATAGAAGAAATGTTTTGTGGAGGAGAGGTTGAAGAAAGAGTCACTGGAGAGTGAAAACATTGTTTTCATTAATTTCATATTAAGAAACAAAGTTTGGGCACTGACCCTACTGGTATGGGCATCAGGCCAAACCGGACTGAGTAGAAGCCCATCAGCTAGACGATGACACATCTGCATCTGGGCAGAGGCCTAGTCTGTAGTTGGGTTGAGACCCCGTCGACTAGGCCCTGACCCAGTCATTTTATGGGCTGCAGCCCAACTGTTGGTTGTGGCCCAACATGATTTGGTTCGTGGCCAGTCCATGAGATAAATAATTTTAGTTTGGACCCTTAATTTTTAAAAATGTTCAATTATGCCCCCAAACTTTATTTATGGATACAATAATTTTATTTATTATAAAATGGTCCCTAATCTTGTTTAAAGAAATGTGTGGGTACTTATATTTATTAGTATCATTCTCAGGATATTATTTTGTATAATATTGTTTATATAATTGCATGATGACCCTTATATTTAATTTGTTTAAACTATACGCGAATTGTTTCACTAAAGTCTTAAGGGATTCAATTGTGATATTCTTGATTTTAAATTGAGTAAAACATTTGTCTATAAAGAACCGAGTTTAAAGTGGAAACTTGACATCGTACCCTTTCCATCCTGTCTTGGGAAACCTACAGGTTCTGTCTAAGAATTGAGAGATTTTGGGCCCTTCAAGCAAACCCTTTGACCACTTAGGAATTTTTCGTCTAAACGTAACTTTTGAGAATACTGCATTTTGGTCCCTATAGTCTTCAAATTTAGAATTTGGTACGAGTTTGTATTGTACAAATCATTAAGGGGTACCTTGATCTTTGTTGTGTGCTAAACATGTTGAAGGTTGATATATATTTATTTCCGTGCATGAATATACATTTGGAAAATGTTAAATAAATTGTATTTATACACATTATACATGTTGATGTATTTTGGTATCCTTCTATAAAAATATGTGATAACACTGCATCAATATACATTATGAACATGCATGTTGAGGTATTTATAATTCATGTATAGCAACGTGTGATAAATAGGTAGCATGCTTATAAATATGTTCAAAATTATAATTTATCCATTTCGAAGTTATTCATGTAAGCAAGCTAGATTATTTCATGTTGATTGTATGTCTAGCAGGATAAGTGTTGAATATATGTTTCCATTCATGTGTTAGAATATCACATAGCATGATTACCTGGGAGACATTGATGACCTTTGTGATTATTTGCTTAGACTCCATGAATACATCAACCATGCAACCATGTTTACTTGTTAATGTTTTATTTATAAGCCAATTATGATAGAAGTTTTGATTAGGCATTCATGTGTAGATTGAGTCATGGTTGCTAGTTGATGTGAATGAAGTACTTAACTTAATTATTAGCAAAATTAATTTTTGTTAAGCATATATGTTAGATGATGATTGAGAACATAGTGAACTTTTGCCTCCGGGATATACGTGCATTAATTTATTTGTTAATAAGAAAGTTAAGTATGACATGTGTATGTATGTTGAACAATAAATTTTGCATGCCTTGTTTTAATATGTTAATTGATAGAATTGGAGAGGATAAATTTGATCTTCTTTTTCCCTTTTAATTAGATTTAATTTATACATTGTCGCGGGTCATATGCGTTGGGTTTGGGTCCAATTTCATGACCTGGACCAGAAACGTTTTGGGTCATTTCTGCAATTTTCTAAATATTTTCCCAATTCAGCTCGAATTTAAAAAATTGCATTTTGGTCCCTAAACCTTTATGGAAATCCCATAAGTTCTCAAAGTGTCACAAATTAGTTCAATGTGTTTCGCATTTTCAAAACCATTCGTGTATGTCTTACACGTTTAAAATGACCCTAAAGTTAATCCTTTTTTTTAGCACGATAAACTTTATTCTCCTATTGTTTATTTATTTTAAATTAACTTGAAAAATATAAAAATGCTTATATACTGTTAATAAAAATGTTCATGTAGTCTTTTTGTCCAAACATGATCAAAACGGGTAAATTGGTACAAAAAATTCAAAAGCAAACTAAAGTACCGAAAGGGCGGATTATGAGCTCGCGAGCCCTTAAGACGTAATCAAACCCCCGAACTCAATAATCTGGATGTAGACTTTTTCAAGCCATAGGATGTTAACTCCATGTACCCTAGCCAAACTTTAGGATTCCGATTAGCTTTTAATTAATCGGTGATGACTCTTTCATTTATTCGGTCCGGTTTATGACCCCGATCGACCGAATCCGTCGCTCACCAAGTCCCGAAATTTTTTAGCGAACCGAAATAACAATATTTTTCAAAAGGGTTGGGGAAAGTCGGATCCCACGTCCGATAATTTGATGACTCTGATGGGGACTTATCTGTTTAGAGGGTTTATGCTTTGTCATGTTTACTTTGCCATATTATATTTTACCCTATCCGTTTTGACCATTTTCTCATGCTTGCAGTTTTAAATTTTCTATGAAAGGCGATGTAAATGTAATTAAAACGATTTAAATTCACATTTTGCAGACATCACGCTGGTTACCATTACTCGCTCGGACCTGGAGCAAGTTAAAAGCTTAGGGAGTTTAGTAGGGGAATGCGCCCAAAGCGGTTTGGATCTCTGAAACGCACCGAAAAAACTCAACTCGATGATCGGATGGACCCGTGATCCTCTATAGAGGGTGAGGTTCCTCCGGTTCAGAGGACCAAGAAATTCCATCCCTTTAGAACAAAAGCTTGACACTGTGTTTAACCTTTTACCAGCTTTGTGTTTGTTGCATTTTTGGGTCCAACTAATGTAACTGGGAATTCGGCCCAAGTATTTGGATGCGAGATTAACCCACAATTCATGTCGAAGATTCAACCCAACTGTTGTCAGCCCAACAACTGTAAATGGAAGTTCGACCCATTATGTAATGTGTTTTATTTTCGACCTAGATCATGACATGTATAGGATTGAGCATTTTGTATTAGATATACTAGACTGCTGTAAATGTAATTCAAACCTTACTAATGAAATTTACATTGTCGCATTTGTTTTTCATTTTCCAAAAAAAATGTAAGTCCCGTTCTTTCTATCTTGTATCCTTAGGTTTCACGCACCATCTTTGGTAAGGATGAAGCAAACAAATCATTGCTCTCATATTACGGCCATACAGCCCCCTACGGTCGAAATTTATTGAATATGGAAAGCGATGACTAAACGGGATCAGAAATACGTGAACAAGAAGATTAACGAGATTCACAAGCTCGAAAATTACAAATTCAATGAAGTGAGGGGTTGAGATCACACTTTGGAGAAATTTGTTGGCAACGTAGCTGAGTGGAATGACAGCCTTGGACAATTCAGGCGAAGGACGGGGTGATTAAAAAGAATTTCAAAATGCATGTGCTCGACCTTCCTTCAAACAAAGGAATAAGCAACAAAAGCACTCAATGAGCTGCGTCGCCATGTGAAACGTCTTAAGAGCTAGACTTAGATTGGCCAAATCCTTTTAAAGTATTTTTGAAAAAAAAAATTGCCATCCATGTATTCAAAGTCTACGAATGGAATGAACGGAACAAGCAAAATTTTCAAAACCAATCATGCATGATCAATTGTGTATTCATCCTTCTTACTATGGTATTTTGAACTTAGGTTTTCGGGAACCCGTGCGACATTCAACGACTCTAGCACCTCAAGATCACGGGAAGAGAATCATCCAGCTAGAGAAAACCATGCACTCCATGAGCTCCCGCACAGTGCAGTCAATCGTCGGCATGACCCCCCAGGTCGAGCAAATTTTTCTCTTCTGAGCGCTAGGCTGCCATTGCTACCACAGTATCCCTTACCTCATCTTCCCGAGCAACACTCCTGCGTGTAAGAATCTCATCAATCCATGTTGGGTACTTTTGCCATCCTGACCAAGCTCCATCTCCCACCCTTGAGCGTGCAAGACTTGGATACTTTTGGTCCACCATGACGGCTGACTAAGTGAGACACGTCCAAGAGTTTCACCTCTGTTAGGCATACGTGGACCAAATCCACACGCCACTGCACGAGCTCTATCCCATGATTTCCCCATGGACTTTCTCAATGTGGGCATCAATGTAATCAACATGATCTCCCCAAAGACGCCCAATAGTGGCGATCGATTAATTCACCAAGTGGGTAGAGCCTATGACCCTGGTGTCATCAATGACAAATGCCATTGAACATTTCATTAGACAGGACATCATTCTGCGTCATGGGGTGCCGAAGTCATTCATCACCGGCAATGCGAGAAATCTGAATAATATGTAGATCAATGGGTTGTGTGATAAATTTAAGATCAATCATAAAAACGCATCTCCATATCACCCAAAAATGATTGGCGCAGTGTAAGCAAGAATTAAAGGACTGACATGATAAGTTGCCTTGGGCACTCATGGCACACAGGACCTCAATACGAACATCAACAGGGGCAACCCCATTCTCTATTGTTTACGGGACCAAAACTGCCAATTGAAGTAGAATTCCCGTCACCTAGGATCCTCGTTGAGGCAGAGATGGACGAGTCAGAGAAGGCAAGATGCAGATACAAGAATTGCACCTCGTGATGAAATTCAACTCATCGCGATGTACCACAGGCAATTGTACCAGCAACGCATGACTCTTGCATTAACAGGAAGATGCGCCCGAGAGAATTGGAACCGGACAATCTAATTCTCATAAAAAATCCTTCGAGTCAATCCAGACTCTCGGGGCAAGTTTGTGCCTAAAATATGAAGGGCCTTATGTCGCCAAAGAGACTTTCAACAGAGAAGCCATGATCGTCACCGACATGGACGACCAAGAACTCCACAGTCCAATCAATATGGACGCAGTAAACAAAATCCTTAAAGAGCTCATAACCATAAAGTGAGCCTTCAAAAGTGAGAAAGTTCCCGCTAAATTGAAAACCCGAAAGGGCGGTTTAGGCAATATTTAGGGAAGAGGGGCATGATTAAAAATATCTAGACAAGGAGCTCATGGCAAAAGTATAGGAATCAAATCTCTGCTAGGTTGAAAACCCGAAAGGGAAACCTAGGCAAAAATTAAGTGAACCCAGAGGTGCGGTAAAAAAAATACCATAGCAAAAGGATAGAAAATCGAGAGATAAAAAAAATCATTCAAGTAAAGCCAGACTTTCGGGGCAAGTTTATGCTTGAATATGAAGGGTCTTATGTCGTCAAAGAGATTTTCAGCGGAAGAGCCATGATCATCACTGACAGGGACAACAAAGAACTCCCCCGTCCAATTAATATGGGCGCATTCAAAAAATTCTTAAAGAGCTCGTAACTAGAAAGCGAGCCTCTAAAAATAAGATAAAATTTCCGCCAAATCGAAAATCTGAAAGGGCGGTTTATACAAATTTTAGGGAAGAGGGGCATGATTAAAAAACTCTAAAAAGGGGGATCATGGCAAAATGAAAGGAATCAAATCCCTAGGTAAAAAATAACAGAACTGAGAGGTACGGTAAAACAAATAAATATCGTAGGAAAATGAAAGAAAATTGAAAGATAAAAAAAGTGGTCAAAATTGGCCGACAGTGTTTCCCACGGTAGCAATAAAAGAAGTTGTGATCGACATTAATTTGAGCTACCTCAACAACTAGCATGGATATACCTTGTGAACTTACCATGAATGACTTTACGAAACTCCATCAAGAAGGACTCCAAAGTCAATTAATTTGAAAACAAGCCGAGAAGTCCGCGTAAGTAGTCAGACATCTTGACAGGGATTTTAAGCTCTAAAGAAAATTACAAACCGACGAGCGGAACCTTTAGGTATTCAGCCTTCGTAACTCATTATCGACGACCGAAAGCATGTCATCTTTTTGGTCAAGCATGATCTAAACGGGTAATTCAGGTAAATCGGCTAAAACAAATTCAAAAGCGAACTAAAGTACCGAAAGGGCGGATTATGGGCTCGCGAGCTCTTAAGATGTAATCAAACCTCCGAACTCAATTCTTTGGACGTAGACCTTTGCAAACCCTAGAATGTTAACTTCATGTAGCCTAGGAAAACTTTCGTATTCTGATTAGTCTTTAATTAATCAGTGACGAATCTTTCATTTTTTTGGTATGGTTGATGACTCTGATCGACCGGACCCGTCGCTCGCCAAGACCTGACATTTTCGAGCGAAACAAAATAAAAAACAATTTCAAAAAGGGGTTGGGAAAGTCGGATCCGAAGTCCGGCACAAGTCTAACTCAGTTTTGATTTACAACCCTATTTTACGGATTTGAAGGGGACTTGAATTTGGGTCAGGTTCATGTCATGTTCATATCGGATCCAGAATTGATAAGTCTAGGTGTTGCTCATGTGATCTTTCGATTTTTGAAAATTAAATTAGGCAATAATTATTATACTCTTGTGCAGCGCTATCTTATTAAATTCTGCAAAACAAAAGGCTTTGATGATGTTCGACAATAAATTCAGAACAAAACCAAGGAAGAGATGAACTATGTTGTGCAAGAAAGAGCCTAGTAATGTTCCCGATTATGGTTCCTACGCCATTTAACTTAACTTGCAGAGGTGTTTCATCATCTCCTCTTTAACTTAAAGTTAATGATAACTTTTCCAGTTGTGTTCTAAACCCAGTTGTGGTACAAGCATCTTGCAGGATCCATCTTGGATCTTCGCCTCTCGCAACATGAACGGGGTTTTCATGCTAGCCTTACGCAGTTTGCTTTCTCTAGTTAAACTCGGTTCATTGATATATTTTTTTTTTAAAGTTAATTACCTTTTTGATTACTTATATTTGAGGATATTGCTTTTTTATTAAACTTTTGTTATATAGTCACGTATATTTGACAATGTTATTTTTTGTTTACATCATTAAGTTATTTTTTGTTTAAATCATTAAGTTATGTTACTTTCACAATTAGTGTCTCACATACTAATATTAAGACATGATATATATCGAAAATGTTATTCTTCTCTCACACTTTTTCTCAGTCTCCTTCCTCTTCCCAAGCATACTGATGCAACTTTGGAAATCGTGAAGAATAAAAGAATTGTATTTTCAGTACATCAGATCTTAATATTGATTTTTTTTTTTAAAAAAAGTATAAAGGAAAAAATAAATATATATGAAAAATATTTAGAAATCTAGGCTTACTGAAGAGCGTACGAGTTGAGCAACTCACTATCATATGCAGCGTATTGAGCAATTCCTAAACACCACATCACCAACTATGCTTCTTTTTATTTCAGCGAAATGATGTTATATTAGAAATTAAATTACATATCATTTAAAAAAAAAAATAGAAATGAGTAAATATTTCAATTGCAATTCATACCACAACCGGAATTGAATTTTGAATCAGACAAATTGATCATATGTTCTACCCTAAACTGAGATATGAAAATTTAACTTTAAAAAACTTTACTCAATCCCTTTAAGCGAAATTCAACACTGTTAGCATTATTCATGTCAAAATTCAAATCTACAAGGTGTGATCAAATCTATCGTACGGTCAATCAGAAAGTCAAAACTCAACAAGGTTAGTGTCATTTATATCGTAATTCAATTATCTACGAACTTGTTTTTTGAGTTAGTAAACAAATAAATTTCTCGTCTAAACCATTTATCTTTTCGGTCAAATTGTATAACAATTTGATGTTAAGTTAACAATGTAAATATATACTTACTCAAAAAAATCCTAAAAAATGAGAGTAGATATATAATTAAATTTTGTCATTAATGATGCTACCGATGTTGAGTTTCGATTTAAGGAGTTTGAGTAAGGTTTTTTAAATTGAATTTGTATATCTCAATTTAGGGCAGAGCGTATGGTCAATCTGTAAGTTGAAATTAAATACCATTTGCATAGTTTAGATTGCAATTCAAATATTCAATCATTTCTATTTTTTAATAGATGTATAATTTAATTTCTAACCTAATATCTTTTCGTTAGAAAAAAAAAAAGAAACATAGTTGGGGCGTTGAGCAATTGGCTCAACATGGTGCCTATGATAACGAGTTGAGCAAATATTTGCTCTGTTCAACTCTCCACCTAAATGTGTGTCTATACATAAATTTTTAAATATTATATATAGATACTTTTTTAAATATTTTGCTTTTAGACTTTTTGAAAAAAAAATCTTTAATATTAGCAGACAACGGAAGTTAGTGATTTAAACCAAAAATTAATATTATCAAATATCAGTGACGAAATAGCACAATTTTTAACCAAATAGTCACATTCTGAAACGTAAGTAACCATTGAGCAAAACCAAAAAACATAATCCAAAAGGTAAAATTAGACAAACATAAATAATCAAGGAAAATAATATCCGCAGACCATCGATTATTTTATACTGGCCACTTTTACTAAAAGACTAATATACTCTAATAACTTCTTACATATTTGCCCTTACTAACTTTAAGGAAACTAATTATTGAACTGGTATGTATTTACCAAACTATAGCCTAAAATTGTAAAAGAATAATGCTTCTAACAAGATTTAAACCCTACGCTACTAAGGGTGTTACTAATTTCAATTTTTTTTATTACTTCAAATAGAATTATTGAAGCAACTCTCAGAATCTTAAACATCTCAAGTTTATTTATTGAATCTCTTTATTAATTAATTTTTGCTCAACATCGTTTGCTTAATTATAGTTTTAATTTAATTATGCATTGATTGTATTTCTTAAATGGTTGAAAAATAAGTAATGTTCTAAAATTATTATTTATAGGTTACCGAAAATATTTGTTTTTTCAACCATCTAGGGAAAAAACTATAGTATGTAGATAATTAAATTAGAACTCTAAGGACACATATGGCGTAAAGCTATCGAAATACTCATTTGAAGAATATATTTTTGTTTAACAATCTTTAAAAAAAATATAGTAGATAGATAATTAAACTAGAGCTCTACAGAATTATACGATGTTAAATTTTGATTATCCAATCAACTATAAAATATGGTCAAAATTGCATAAAAAGAAAGTAAAAAAAAAATTAGCAATGCAACGTTGACAAAATTTTATGCTCCATGAGAAAATCAAAACTCAACACCGTATGTGTCATTAGAATTATAATTTAATGAAGTGCATACTAAAAACGTTATGATATTTTTAGAAATGGATGGAAAAAATATTATCAAAATTAGTATATCGTAGCTTATAAATATTAATTTAGAACATTACTTATTTTTGCAACTTTTTTTTTTATAATATATAGATAATTAAATTAAAACTATAATTAAACAAACGATTGTTAACTAAATTTACGGATTAGAGAGTGAGAATAAATAAATATAAGATGTTTAAGGATTAGAGGTGAATTCAATCTTCTTGTCATAACTACTTGTTAGGGCTGGGCAAAAAAACCCGGTTCGGCCGAACCGTACCGAACCGTACCTGAACCGTACCGTTTCCGAACCGGTTCACAAAACAAACGTTTTTTTTCAAAAAATCTGGAGCGGTTCAGAATAGGTACAGAAAACCGGTTCACAACCGGTTAACCGAACCTAATTTTGTACCTGTTTTAATCTTAAAATACTAAACCAGACCAGACTACTTCAGACCAGACAAAACCGTTTTTTCACTCTGTCTTTGGTCAGACCAGATAACTTCAAACCACAAACCAGCATGCAACAGAAGACCTAATTGCGTTTCAGTGTTTCACTCTGTTGTTTCAGACTTCACTGATCACTCTGTCTCAGATCGCCGCCTGTCGCCTTCGTCTCCCTCGTCGCTCTCGTCGCCGTTCGTCGCTGCTCGTCGCCGTTCGTCGCCGTTCGTCGTTGCTCGTCGCTCTCGTCGCTCTCGTCGCTCTCGTCGCAGGTTCGTCTTCACTCTTCTAGTCTTCTTCCGTTCTT
The DNA here is from genome assembly GCA_946814005.1 of Chamaenerion angustifolium. NCBI lineage: Eukaryota > Viridiplantae > Streptophyta > Magnoliopsida > Myrtales > Onagraceae > Chamaenerion > Chamaenerion angustifolium. Next base: position 9,995,026 of record OX328278.1, on the reverse strand, counting down.
TGATATAATTTTGGGTGTTTGATTATACTCGTCCAATTACTCGTCCAATTGATTATACTCTTCTAGCAAAACTGATTCGTCCAATTAACAAGTGTATACCTGCAAATATATACCTGCAAATTACTCGTCCAATTACTCGAACCTGCAAATGTATACCTGCAAATATATACTCGAAATTGAAGCACCATTTACAGTTGTTATGAGACAGATTTAGATTATTTATGTACTGAAAGGTGCCTTAGTAGTTTAAGCATGCTGTATAGAATGCCTATAGAATGCTAAGTAAGGTAAAGAAAAACAGGACTGTGTTTGAGAGACTATCGTACATGATAACCAATTATAGGCAAGAAATGAAGAAATGAAAAATGTACCTCGGCTTGATTTTGCATGGAAGCAAGTAAATCCTTAACAGAAGGATCATTTGGATCAACACCTGGAAGCTGAAAAGAATTGAACAGATGTGATCATCAGCACGGATAAGAAATTCTATTAATCAGGTTTATGAAACTAAAAAGTGATACAAATTGTAAATGTAGCTTAGCTGTCATACAGATGCAAGAATAGATGATACAAATGACTGATCTGCCAACAGTTTGTCCATATCTGCCTGGTTCTCCGAGTCCTTTGCTTCTTCTTGCTTAGATAACTCGAGAGCTGGCAAAGAACCAAATAGCATTAGATACTTAGATAGACAGAGGAATATGCTATTCAGAGTAATTTTGACATAATAAATAAGCACACAGAAAATGCAGTATAGAATGCCTATAAAATGTACCATTTTCTTAACATTTGAACTGTCCTCATCGCCTATACTGTGTGCATGACTGCATGGTGTGTTACTGTGTTGATGTTTGCATGTATGACGTGAATTATGTTTGATAGTATCAGCCAAGTTTGAATATGAATGTAGAGTTAGAGGTGCCCAAAGGATGGCGTAAGCTTTTGTTTGTTTGTTTCCTGTAGAAGTTGAATCTTCAGTTCCATTTAGAAGCTTCATACCTTCTGTATTGTGATTTAGAGGTCAATTGGAATGTTCAATCGTTGCTTTCATACCTTCTATTTTCAATCGTTCTTCGACTCTACCAATGCTGAGATGTTGGAACAAAGATTGATTGAGTCTGTAAAGTCAGTTTTTGAACAGTATAAGACAATGACAGATGGTGTAACAAGTATGCAACTGATGTGTTTAGATGATGCGGATGAGGATGATGATGACTATACCAATGCATATTGGCGAGCAACCGGTAATACCATGCAACGAAATTCAGCAACAGAACTTGATAAGTATTTGAGAGAAGATCGAGAGCCTTATAACCGTGAAAATGAGCTAGATTTATTGAATTGGTGGAAGGTTAATGCAAATAGGCTTCCGATACTTGCTTCTATTGCAAGGGATGTGTTGGCCGTACCGGTTTCCACTGTGGCGTCTGAAAGTGTTTTCAGCACTGGAGGTAGAGTTCTCAGTGAGTATCGAAGTTGTTTGGATCCTAACATGGCTGAAAGTCTTATTTGTACGCAAGATTGGATCAGAGGATCTCAATTCACCTTCCTATCAGATGAGGATTTTGAAGAGCTTGAAAAGTTTGAGAATGGTAAGTCATTTTCTTAAACTTATTTATGTATTGTTACTTTACTTATGTTGGTTTACTTTTGTAGAGTTCAATTTAGAAGACAAGGCCTAAGGAGTAATTTCAAGCCAATAATATCGTTTGTGTCATTGTGCCTTTGTGATGTATGTCCTCTCTTATCTTAGTAAGTTTGTGTCATTGTATTTGTTTTGTTGTGCTGATTTAGATTTACACTTGATTGGTGATACTGATGGGTTCTGTTCTCATTCCATGCAGACATTTCATGAGGAAATTGGTGGATTGGTTGACACATTATTGGAGATTTTGATAGAAGCTGAAGCAACTAATGTTAAGTTTCAAGTGTAGTATTATGTTTGATTGTTTGTAATGGATTTATGTTTGTATTGGAACCTCAGTTGGATTTATGTTTGTATTGTAATCTCAATTGGATGCTTGCTGAATTGGAACCTCAATTTTTTTATTTTTTTGGGGGGTAAAAACAGGTTCAGTTTTTTTTTGTTTTTTTTTTTGTATAAACAGGTTCAGCCGAACCGGTTTTTGAACCGGTTCAGAACAGGTATGGTAAATCAGCCAAAATCTGGAGCGGCCAAAAACTGGAGCGGTAAACCGTACCGGTTTTAAAATGTGGTAAAGGTACGGTTCTGAACCGGTTCGGCCCCGAACCGGTTCATGCCCAGCCCTACTACTTGTAATCTTACTCTCTTGTCAAATTTAAGGTGATAATTCGTAATTATTCTATTATCAAGAAAATCCTGCTTCAGATCCTTTTGAAAGAGATGGGTGCTATCGAGAGCATGGATCCAAGTGGTACATGATTGGTGTTGGGTTAGGTCTCCGAACAAGCGCATAAATAACAAGTGGTGCATGGTTGTTGAGTTTATACTTTATAACCTTAAATAAACTGTCAATGAAAGGTAAGAATAATGTGAAGTAATCATACCTCTTTGTCGCGATTTTTTTCAAAAAGTAACCGTTTTGAAAAAATCTTTAAAAAATTATATATTCAAAAAAAATATTTAACAAAATGTGCATCTGCGCAGGTAGTGATTTAGCGATTTTTTAAAAAACACTACTGTAAGTAGCGATTTCTTAAAATCGCTATTGACAGTAGCGAAATTTAAAAAACGCTACTGTCAGTCGCGATTTTTAGAAAATCGCTACTGGTAGTAGCGATTTCAAAAACGCTACTACGAGTGGCGTTTTTGTAAAATCGATACTGTCAGTAGCGTTTTTCGTAAACGCTACCGTGTAGTAGCGTTTACGAAAAACCAGTTCCAACTCTCATTTGTCTCTGCGTCTGCAATACCAAATGCCAAAGGATAGATGCCGTTGTTAGAATCATATGATACGGCTACGAGAACTTTTCCATTATATTTTCCATAGAAATGCGTTGCATCAATACTTATAAGTGGTCGGCAATGGACAAATCCTTCAATAGCTGGACCGAATGACCAATACATCATACCAAATGTGGCTACTTGAGTTTGAACATTTACTCTTTTGGGAAAAAAATCATAGACTGTCCCAGGGATGTATACGGACATGGCTGACAGTAGTCGCAGGAGGTTTACAAAGGCTTCTTCGTGTGTTCCGTATAAAGACTCCAACACTACTTGTTTGGAGTACCATGCCTTCGGATATCCAATTTTCGAACCAAACTCATTCTCCATCATCGACTGGATTACTGAAATTTTCAATCCAGTGTCAGCTAAAACAGAACTTTTTATTAAAGACGCTATCATCTTGCAATCGATGTTTTGGTGTCGTTCAATGATGACTTCATTCGTGCATGTATGTGAAGTTCGCAATTTGGATATTCTCCACAATCCAGTATGCTGAAAAAGACTTCCTCTTAATGACCATGAACAATTTATGGGATCAACTTTACACTTGAAGACAATTGATTTTGGGGTCGATGTCTCAACAATGCAAATCTTAGAATTAGAAATATGTGATCTTCTCACAGACGCAGATAACTCGTCCTTACTGCTAAAATTCATGCATCTGTTTAGGAAACCTTCAGTTGACGGTTCATCAACGTCCATATACAACTCATCTGTTGATTGAAAGTCATCAATCCAGTTACTATCAATCCAATTTCCAACAGTGGGTTGCATCATTTGAAGGGTGTGGGAGCTACTTCCACCATGGGAGCTACTTCCACCCTCGTCACCCTCGCCAAACTCAAACACCTCTTCATTTTCTTCATTAATGTGACACGTAAAATGCTCCATATACGGATCTTCTTCATTTATTGAGGCATCTGAGAGTGCATCAACGTCGACCTCGTCATCGGAGAGATCATGGGTGTGACCATGCAAAACATTCTCTGTCTCACCACCATCGGATGTGTTTGACATCAAGTTACCTTCTCTAGTTAAGCTAAACACAATAAATTGACTAGCCACGCTTAATTGTAAAGCAATAGACAATGCACTTTACGATAGAATCCGTACAAACTTGCAAAATCCATCAGTATCTGTAAATTTATAGGATATGCTTATGGACCTAGCGTCAACGTCATGCCAACCGCACTCGATACATATAATTTCCTTTAGTCTATAAATAGAAATATCCAAGGTAGCTGTAGTAATGCTGGAAGTACCACCCACATAGACCTCATTACCATTCCGAGACAATATTTCACCGTCATACAAGCAAATGATACCGATCTCTGTCATGTTTGATCCTAAATAATTAATATTATAACATTCCATATCAGATGTGTTTATTTTTCAGCTAATCTAATATTTATAAAAATTTAACTGCAAACAATTTAAACAATATTGTAATTTAAAATTACATACAAATTACATACCTTAGGAGATTAGGAAGAGGAGATGCAGACTGATGATGAAGAAATGCTGCACAGGAAGAATGAAGAAAGGCAAGGCTTCAGAAGATGAAGATGAATATATAGATTCATACGGTTAATATTTTAAATTATTTGAACAGTAAAACGCAAATAATTGGTGACAGACACAAATAATTGTCCAAAATCGCTACTGGAGGTGGCGAAAATCCAAAATCGCTACTACCAGTAGCGTAAATACACACTTTTTCAATTTTTTTCGGACAGTATTTACTGTTTCAAAGATAAATTCTGACAAATTTACTTTTTGAAAAAATTCCTTTGTCGCATGTCAAAAGGTTATGACCCCATTTTCTGAATAATTTTGATGTGAAGGCGCACTGTCATCATCCTTGAGCTTCGTTATCACTTAGGTCTTTTCTTATGATGCTGTCATTCTCCATTCTATATACAATCATCAGTTAAAAAGTACGACATTGACACAACCTTCAACAACAACCATCGAGTGATTGTGTGATACCTCAACTCCAACTCCAACTCGGAGAAGGCTTGCGTCATTGAGAGTCTCAACGAGGAGAGCTTAATTGGTCGTCTGGAGAAACACCCCGAGAGTTTTATCCATTTAGTTGGAGGATAAATTAGGAAGTCCACACATTAATGAATCCCATGCCATACAAAGGTTAAATTAATAAAGCAAAATGGGAGATTCTATTTGCAAACCATCAACTAATTTGTACACACACCACTTTTGTTGAAAAATTATAATGCCCTAATAACTTTTTATATATTTGTCATTGCTAATTTTAAAGAAACTAAATCCCATATTTTTCTAGTTACGAAACTCTAGTCCAAAAATTTGAAAAATTCATGCTACTAGCAAGATTTGAACCCTAGATCTATTACATACTAGCTAAAAGTTTTACCACTACACTGCTAATTCAAATTATGTTTTACATACATCAAATAAAGTTATTGTAGTCACTCTCGCATTATTGTATTAAAGATCTCATGTTTAGTTATTGATTCTCTTTAGTAATTAATTTATGTTCAATGTCATTTGTTTAATTATAGTTTTATTTTACTTATGTATCTACTCTATTAATTTTTTGAAATGGTTGAAAAATAAATAATATTCTAAATTTAGTATTAATATGCTACTAGAATACTCATTTTGAAAATATATTTTTTCAACAATCTCTAAAAATATCAGAAAGACTATTATGTAGATAATTAAATTATAGCTAAAACGACATATATGATGTAAGTTTCAATTTTCACATAGATCACAAAATTTGATCAAAATAGCGTTGCTATTTTTTTACTATTTTACTAACTTTGACCAAATTTTTTTATCAATGTGAAAATTGAAACTTAACAGCATATGTGTCGTTACAGCTTTAATTTAAGTATCTACATACTATCCTCTTTCTTATTTTTTTAGAGATTGTTAAAAAACAAATAATTTCAAAATAAGTATTACAGTAGCCTATAAATAGTAACTTTAGAATATTACTTATTTTTCAACTATTTCAAAAAACAAATTAATACAGTAGATACATAATTAAATTTAAACTATAATTAAACAAATGATGTTGAACATAAGTTAATTAAGAAAAAGCATAAAAAAATAAACATGAGATATTTAATATAATAATATGAGAGTTGCTTCAATAATTACATTGAAGAATGTAAAAATAACAATTAAAATTAGTAGTGTAGTAGTAAAACCTTTAACTAGTATGTAAAAGGTCTAGGGTACAAAACTTGCTAGTAGCATGATTTTTTTCAGAATTTTGGACTCTAGTTTAATAACTACTAAAATATGGGATCGATTTGATAATTAGTTTTCTTAAAATTTGTAAGGGCAAATATGTAAAAATCTGTTGGAGCATTATAGTCTTTCAACAAAAGTGGTCTGTATAAAGTAGTAAATGGTCTGCAAATAGATCTCCCAAGCAAAATTGACAATAATTTATAATTTAAATTTAAAAATATTTAAATATAAGTAACTAAATAGTATACATGTGAATGAAAATTAAATGTAAAATTGAAAAATATAAATTACTAAATAGATATTAACCTTATTTTTTAAAAATTTATAAAAATAACTCGACTAACGCTATATCATTTTTCATTATTATTATTAATATTTGTTTTTGTACGTTCAAAGAAAATGTATCTTTAGATAATTAAAATGAATTAAATTCATTCATGTACCTTTTTTTTTGTCATTCATTCATGTACCTCAGAAGTTGTGTTTTTACATCCAGGTACCCCACAAAAAATTTGTTACTTTTATATACCCCAGAAGTTGTAAGTGTAACTACTTTATTTCGACATCCAAAATATATGGAAAACTTCAGCCGTGTCAGTCACGTGGAGAAAGATGATATACCTTAGAGCAACATTTTACAAAGGGTTAATAGGTTCAACAGTACCATATGTTTGGGTCATGTGATCAGATGGTAACATATATTTTTTGATGTGGTCAAATGGTCTGTTATGTTTGGAGGATGTTGTCCCACGGTATTATGTTAGTCAACCGTTACATTTTTCTGTTAAATGGTTCATGTCAGCACCACGTCAGCGCCACATCAGCGCCACATAGATATATAATATAATATTTAATTTAAAAAATAAAAATAAAAATAAAAATAAATAGGCAAAAAAAGGAAAATAGGAAACAAAATATGAAAAAATTATAAAAAGTTTAAACAAATATTTTAAAACTTTATATATTGATAAAATTATTTTTAGAAATTTATTAAAAAAACGAAAATGAAAAAAAAAATAATAATAAATAAGGTTCGACCCTTGGGGTCCAATTGACCCAGCCAAGGTTCGACCCTAGCTGGGTCAATTGGATCCCAAGAGTCGAACCCTAGTTTGTTTTCCAGTTTTTTTAATACATTTATAAAATGTATTTTTTATTAATATATAAAGTTTAAAAAAAAATTTATAATTGTTTCCGATTTTTCCATATTTGTTTCCGATTTTTTCTATTTATTTTAATTTTCCTATTTATTTTATTTATCATGTGCCACGTCAGCGCAACATCAACATTCCGTTAGTTAAACTTGACGGCAACAGTAATTTGGACTAAATAACAACATTCTGAAAACATAAGGTACCAAGAAACAACATAGGGGCATCATTCGATCACATGACCCAAACATATGGTATCACTGGACCCATTAATCCTTTTGCAAATAAGAGATACCTTAAAACAACATTTTACAAACAAAAGGTACATGATAACAGCATTAAGTGAGTCACGTGACTTGCACGTCTCACGTTTTCCATCCAATTTTTATGTCAAAATATAGTAGCTACACTTAGAACTTCTGGGGTACCTAAAAGTAACAAATTATTTGTGGGGTACCTGAATGTAAAAATTAAACTTCTGAAGTACCTGAATGCATTTAATCCCTAATTAAAATTAATGTAATCATTATTTAATCTAAATATGAAAAATAAAGTTCTTTCGAACAAATAAGATAATGACATGTCCTAAAACTAGTAATTTAAAAACTATTCTAAAACGTACACAAAATTTCAAACAATTCACATGGCTCAACACACAATTTTGAGTTATAAAGTGAACCACAAAAATCAACAAGTATTAACTAATGCTAGATCATTCTATGTGTATGCACAAATGTTTTCCTTTTATTTAACATAATATCTTACAATTGTGGATAGTGTAATAAATGAGTATTTTTCTTTTACGATACTCTCATTTATGATCTGATTGTTTATGTGAAAAGGGATGCAACAAATAACAATGATATAATCAGATTTTAAAATGGTAACAAATTAATTAAGAATAAGATCCATATGTTGTTTTAATATATGCATTTAAATAAATTTTAAGCATGAAACCACATATTAACTTGTGACAACATTGTTGGAATTCGAGATTCACATACATACAGGAGAAATATACACATTAGTATGACAAATAACATAATACCAGAACAATACTTAATTTTCGGTACAACGACGTGCAATGGTGGGAAGCGTGCTAGATCGTCAGTGTTTCGGAGTTATGAAAACGATGTCGGTCAGGAGGTACGTCACATGAACGAATCGTCCCTCGGTTTCCATGACTTACACAAGCACCCCTTATGGATCATTTCCCTATATCTCCCACTAACACATAATGTTGGTGCTCAATGTGCAAAGAGACATATTTTTAATATCTCGTTTGTGTTTCATACAAGGTGTCACCGTCGCGCGACCGACATACTTATTGAGAGTTGGTTGTTGTATATATATTAGGAGTATGAAACCTCTCATTGAGAACAAACTGCAATAAGAAAATATGTTTGTACCCTATATCGTTGATCCTCATTGAGATATCTATAAAGACATCATAAGACATATTTTGTATTCACAATCACGATACTAAATCATGACTGATGCGCATTGTGAACACAATTCTTAAAAAATATTCTATTGATAATCTTTCTCTTCTTATGATCCTTCAAACGCCAACTTGATTTACTTTTCTAGACATGTCTCGCCCGACCGAATCTGTGTACAATCTCATTTGATAAATCGTTGAGCTAGTGAACATCATGTTAGGTCTCAAGTCTCTGATCGGAGGTATGAGGACACACAATTTGGAACTTGTTAAGGATCCTTAGGTCTCACACTACAAGTTGAGATCGTGCTTGTGTAAACACGTGGTCGATTAATAGAACAACAGTATGAAATGTGTGTCACAAAACCCTTCTCGTTTTCACATGGAGTGTAGATCATTTGTAATAAAGACGGTGTTGTTTGAATATTTGACCAGATAATGCATGCATCTAAACCAGAGTCCATTAACTCTCATTATGCTCAAAAGTAAACTACTTGGAAATAAATTTCATTACAATTACTGATGACCTCATATCAAAAACCATTAAAATTATGGATGACCCCATATCAACGAGTATGAATTCAAGTAGTTAGCTCTCTAATCATTATGCTTGACGATTTTAGTTTCAAACTCCTGTCTCATCTCCACTCATGACATCAATGCAAGTCACTAAGATGCAGAGGTGGTTACTCGAATGAGAGAGTTTACGTTAAGTTTACCCGACATACATACAAATCATGAATTCAATAAATAACCTTAATAATCATGTGTGTATTCAAATCAAACTCATTGATAAAAATGAACATTGTGATGTGATCAAACTCATTGGTTTAAAAAATGGTTGAGACAATTTGCTCAATTGAGACAACTATGAGATGAACACATCCTTGCACAGGGTTTTCAAAGAGTTATCCGTTTATCCATTTTTTGTCGAGTACAAATTCACATTCGCCATCTTCAATATCACTATTCCTTATGCATAGTAATGTTGGTCTTTTAAATGTTCTACCATAAATAGGATCCTCTTTGGAAGATATTAAAACACAATTACTTGTATACAAACACTGAATAAATAATATATATTATCAGTAATACTTGTAGAAACCTATTAAACCAAACTATATTTCAATTGTTTGTGCAAGAGTCACCTGCTTAGCTTCAATCACCTATAGTGAAGTTCTCTTTAGTTTCTCACTTATCTTATCAATAGTCATCTTTAGTAAGAAACCTGATCCCGAAATTCTTAATCACCACTAGCTAGCAACAACTTCACTACATTCTATCCCACACATATACACAATGCTTCAACAACGATTCATTATGTGACCCTTGATCATCTACCCAAGTCAAATCATATACCTGATTTAGTAGTTGGTCTAATACACGTACGACATGCATAAAACTCCCAACTTAGATCTTTTTACGACACTTGAAGCATTTCATCATGACTTTTATATACAAGATCTTAATCGGGTAATAATATAATCTATAACTTAAGAACTCAATTTCTCAATCGACTTTTTATAAAATCTTAATTCCAAGAATATATTATTGTTTACCCTTTAAATATCAATTCGGTCTCATCCTTCATTGATGAACTATGCAACTTCTAGCGTATGCAATGTGACATAACACTTGTGTGTTGCAATCTCTTGTGGATATTTCACTAACAAACTTAATCCATAGTGAGTATGTCATTCGTTCACGTTTAACATCTATAATATTGCCTTGAGAAAAAAAATGGAGTTCTAATAGACTTCTAAAGTAAAAAAAAAAAAAAAAATGTTTCATTCTCATACTCAATATAGAGAAGCACTTCAAATTCAACGTTAAGATTACTAGGGCAACATTTACATCCAAGATCTGCCTGGGTTTATGGGAAATTGATGTTCGCGATAAATCGAGACATGTTTCTTAAGATGATTCATAATTTCAAGGATCCGATTGATCCCTTTACACTTGACATCTTTCATTTTATCATCTATTTGCCTTACAAGGTGAGATATATGAAGCCACAATATGCTCCCACTGAGATTAAAAATATTTTACACACTCTTACTAGAACGATATCTTATCGATTACTCACTTAGAATAACAACACCGTACTCCCACTTGAACTTAGGTTTTGAACCAAAAACATTTGCATTCACAAATGATCATGAAAAAGGTAATCCGTGATGAGAAACTAATTCAAAATCTACTACATCTTCCTACTCGAATCAAGTTATCATGGTTGATCAAGACGAAAACTAATTCACCAGCCACTAAAATCCTCCCACTCAAATCAAGTTTTATTGGTGCACCTTAGAGCAAGTACTAAAAAACAGAACTTAATCCACCTTTTACCCTTATAAGAAAATATTTCACTTTGACATCTTTTATTTTAGGAACAATATTAAACCAACATTCGAACTTTTTCAGTTCATAACTCATATGAATTAGTAGGTAGTTGATTTTCAAGCACTTGGTTAAGTCGATAGACATTCGTCCCAAACAAAGTTATTGCTATCAATGGAGTGACCCGCACATTACCGTGGGTAATGTGCAATTCGACAATGTTGTCACTTAACCTTTTTTAAAAGTGTATGTCTCACAACTTATAACAATAACATTAAGTTGCATACTGCAAACTACAGTCAATGGTAAGCTATTCTCTTTATCATGTATCTCACTAAGTCGATGAATTAATCAACGTCTCAACGTATCTGCAAATGGTAAGTTCATTATTTTTAAATTTATCCACAAGTTTTGCATCCATTGTAGAAAATCAAATAAATATAATTGATATGGATCATAAAAATACTTTTCCACAATAAATATAAAGTTGTAGCTGTTTAAGTGAACTAATTATGATTGCCTACTTGAAGGCTTCCTGTCACATCACTTACAAAATAACGCAAATGAAATGTACGAATATACTGATATCATGCCAAGAACAAAACATGCATGTTTGATATTTAATAAATTCATCAGAACTGATTATATATTACAAACTCAATTTTATGAATATTGTAAATGAAATATTCTTGGGAATAATAGAAACACAACTTGAAAATCAACTCTTTGACAAATCAACTAGGCATTGATGACTTTGTTGTCACATAGACATAACTTGCGAACACTGACTCTTTTGGTGACAACTCTCGACTTTTCCACCTTATCATGCTTAGGTTGAATTTTAAAGATCAATGATAATGTTTCATGTCTATGGCTCAATCCCGACACTTCGATTTAGTGCAATATTATGAGTTGTGACATTTCTGGTTACAAAACTATAGCACTTTCTTTTGGCCATCTAGACACGATGTGGATGTTTCTCCTCTCCAATTCCATTGGTCCTTTAGTTTTTACTAAACTCATAAAAATCCCTCTTTTTAGGTCTTTGTTGGTTCTTGGGAAGTTGCCACTTGCAACTTAGAAGAGTCTAATTACTCTTATGCTTTTCTTCTTTGAATTTTACAAGTGCTTGGATTTCTTACATAGTGGCAACATAATCAAAGCAGGATATCTGCATTTTAAAATGTAATTGTGTAATGAATGGACCACTAATTGAAGTTGCTATTTTGAGTGAGAACATGACCAGTGCACCTGAGTTCACCTATCATATCGACCATGTGTCAAATATATAACTTCAGTCAGTATTCGGGGTGCCTCTCGTATAAGGTTTATCTCATAGTCAGGAATTGTATCCATTTTATGGAATACGAAATAAATTTCTTTCTCAAGGCATTCCAATGAAACTTTGCACTTTCACAACCTTGAAATTCCCTAAATACATCATCATTTATTGCACTAGGTAAAATGATGCACGCGGTACAATTTTGCTCTTTCATGTTTCATAGGCTTTCATTTCCCTCCTTTGCTGGGCTATATTCCCGGCTATAGTCTCTTCCATTTCATTGGATATGGTCTTCATAGTTATTATCTTTTGGAGTAATTACTTAACTTTCGCCTGTCAGACTTCATAATTATAACCATTCAACTTCAATACGCAACTGAGTTCGGTGACATCTTTCTGGAGGGTTGATTTCATCCTTCACACAAAAGAGGATCATCATGTCAGAATCAACATATACAAACAATGCACACAATATTCATGGTTCAACATACATACACATGTTATACTTGACTTCCTTATTAACCAATCAATTAATGAAAGCATATGCAGGAGTCAAAAGTTCATTATGTTCCCAATCATCGTCCAAAGTATATACTTAACCAAAATTAATTTAGCTAACAATTAAGTCAAGCATTCCATTCACAATTACCAAAATAATACAATCACATTTTAATTTAGACATGAATGTCTAACAAACATGTATCTACTTGATAAATCATAAGCATTAAACACGTAAGCATGCTTCTATGTTTGATTTATACACGGAGATTGTACAAATAATTACTAAGATTATTAACTGTGTTTTCATACTCTTAGGATACGGTTTTACTAGTACGTGGAGTTAAAGTACGCAATCAACATGCATCATGCTAGGACATATAAACAACATGAAATAAATGGGCATGATCACATAAATTACTTGGTCATAGATGAATTATCAATATAACACACCATGCTCGTATATTTATCACAACGTGCCTATATGTGTATACTAAACAACTCAACTTGTAGTATGTGTTGGAAAAAATCAAGCAAGTACACATGCTTAAAAGATGTTTCTATACATAAAAATAACATATTAACATGTATCACAGTTTTGGAAACAATATACCATATTTGGCACACAACAAATTTTGAAATGACATTTTCAAATTTGACAAAACTAATATTAATTTAGTTATTGAATAGTTATTTTAGTTGTTTAATCTGCTTAGTAGAAAATTATGTAAACATTGTTAAATTGAGTTATTTAATATAATTTTGAATACTTATTTTAGTTTTGAAAGTGTATTTTTTTGTATGTTCGGTTTAAACAGAAAAATCAGTGTGAAAATCTGTAATATGAATGAACAGTTTATTTTTTATACACGGTCTTTTGGACGGATTTTTTATGGATAAAATCTAGTCCGAAAATATAAGTATCTGATCGAAATAACAAAAAAGAATGATCCAACCGGACCGGTTTCACCCCTACACGGTGTTAAGTTTCCACTCAAGCTTAGTCTTTCTATATATAATTTTTACCCAATTTTAACTCAAACATTTTACAATTCAATCCCTTAAGTCTTGACGAAACTAATTCGTATATAGTTCAAGCAAATCAAACTATAGGGGTTATCATGCAGTTTAAAAAAAATAAATTATTATATAATATACATAATAGTATCTTAAGCATGATACTGATAAATATAAGTAGTAACTCATTTTTAGAAAGATTAGGGACCATATTGAAATAAAAGAAATATTTTGTAACTAAATAAAATTTGAGGTTCTAATTGAAAATTTTAAAAAAATTAAGAATAGGCCACGATCCAATTCTAGTTGGGCCGCAACCCAAGTCGATTGGGTCACTGCCCTGCCACTGGACCCGAGCCCAGACCGCACCAATTGGGTCAGTGCCCAGATCGGTTGGTCAGTGCTCAAACCGGTCAGGACAGTACTACCTAAATTGGAAATCCACTAGCTAGACTGGCCGGGCTAATTCCCAAATAGGTTTATTAGATATATTTTTTAATCATAAAATAATAGAAAACAAACTTTTCCCTCTTTCACTTCATCTTCTTCAACTTCCTCTCCCCGAAGATTTCAGACACCGTTGTTAACTACTCTTAAATACAATAGACGAAGCCACTATCCCATTACTGTGTAACCGTTGTTAACTTCCCATGTCAGCTTACCAAGCAACCATCATCGAAAACTCTTTTACGACAGTAGGAAATTGACACCCATATGGGGTATTAAGTGCAAGTCGTAAAAAGATCGAGGGACTAAAGTGTAAAGTTACAAAGTGTTGTAACTTCCCGGGGGCCTATAAATAAACCCCTTACGGTTGCACATAATGAAATAGAAGAGATAGAGATACAATTCCAAACACCCTAATAGTTGCTATGTGATCTTTGGGTCTTCCTCCGTAAACCTAGGTGTGCTCCGATCATGTGACGTATCTTTCTGCCTGGCACGCCCCCGTCGTGACTCTGAACTACCGGGATCTTGCAATCTTCCTCCATCGCACGTCGCTATATACGAACAATGTAAGTATAATACTGTATAGCACTGTTTTTCGTACTCACGTGCTATTTCTCGTGCATGTATCTTGAAATTCAACATTGGTATCAGAGTCAAGTTTGGTTTCTGACTCATCGTCTTCGTGACGATAATGCGTTAATCGCTCTCTTTTTTTATTTTGCCGTTGAAGCCCGCGAAATCATTTCTTTTGGCTATGAGGTTCTGTACGTTCCCTTTGTTCATGGAGGGAAACGTTCCAAAGCATTTTTTCCCTTTCGGTGCCTTAGTTGCAAATACTTACCCATGTTACGTTGCCATCTATTCGATGCAGTATGTGTTGATATGGCATGCATTTTTTTTCTTCCTTCGTGTGAGAAGAAAACACTTGGGAAATAAAGGTTTGTAGAAGGCATTTAATGGGCCTAGTAGACTTACGGTAATATACAAACCAAACTTGTAGACTTTTGGACAATTTTGTTATACGTTACTGGAGAAAATGACAATTTTATTACTTGTTTTTTGCCAAAACAACTTATTTACTCATGAGAAATTATGAGGAAGGTTCGAGTACAAAATGCAATCTGAAACTAGTAAACGAGAAAGAGGGGGTGGGGGGTTTTGCAACCTAATCCGAAGAACACATCCCCCTGTATAGTTTGTTTGGCTAACCAATCCGCACAATGATTGGCGGATCCTGGTATATGCGCCCAATTGATTCTGTCAGTTGGGCTAGCAATACCTTAGCATTTGCCACAATAGTGTCTATTCTCCACGAGAATTCCATGTCATTGAAGTCTTTAATAACAATTTTCGCATCTGAGTCTATCAATACATTTTGCCACCTTTCTTCTACGACAAGCTTCACTCCTTCTATGATGGTTGTTGCCTTCATCTCCTCTATGGAGTTTGCCGATAGCTGATATAGTTGGCCTCCATAGATTTGGTTCTCGTGGTTTCAAGCTATTACACCTAGTCTTCCCCGTCTAGAGCTCGAGCACCAGGCGGCGTCACAGTTTACCTTGATAGTTTCTGCAACTGGCCTCTCCCACTGTCGCTTCATTGTTGTGATTTGCTGGTTTTGGGTTGTTTGGAGTTCTTCAAATGCCCGGTGAATCTGTTCCATAATAACCATCTAGTTTGGAGCTCTGCTTTCGAACACCATTTTGCACCTTGATTTCCAAATGAACCAGGATTATAGTATTTACAAGAGTCCACAGGTTGTGTTATTGGTTATTGTTGTTCGTCGTTCTTGTTCCAGTTGGTGAAGAGAAAAAACTGCATAGCCACCTCTCCAACGACTTCTGTTGAAGTCCTGCAACGTTCAATTGAAGCATCCCTTTCCATATCGGTCGAACCCAACTGCAACCTAGTATGGGATGTTCTTTACTCTCGGGCTCATTACAGGCAGGACAGAGAGGGGAGGTCTGAATTCCCCTTCGAACAAGGTGTTCCCTTACCGCGATGGAATTTGTAGTGAGCCTCCACATGAAGGTTTGGACTTTTGGCCAGACCCGAGCTTTCCAGATTGTCGGCCATAGGTTCGAGATTCATGCAACTGACGTCGTATCCTCCTCCAGAGCGTGCATGGTTTGACTATTTTTGATGGAGTGATATCTTGATATGATCGAGATCCTCCTGTCCGTGGTGTTTGACCACCTATTCACATCGAGCTTATGATTCAGCGGTATTTGTACTTTGAGGACTGCCTCTGCGTCGCTCGGGTCTACTGCTCTCCTGACAACCTACTTGGGTATTACTTGAGAATTTTGTTATACTTTACGAAAACTTGTAGTTACTTAAGGGTTGTAATAATAGGATAGTAGTCTTCTAAAATTAAGAGATAATTGACAAAGAGCAGTTTTTTTTTGCTAGTAACCGCTCATCGGTAATATCCTTTTGGGTTAAAAAAATACTTTTTTTCTCAAATCGGTATGGTACTGGCTTAAACCGGGCACTAACCCGACCTATGTGGGCACCAGCCCAAACTGGGCTAGGCCAAAAACTATCAGTTCGGCCACGACCCAGCTTCATATGGGCAGAGGCCCAGTCTGTAGCTGGGCTAAGTCCTAGCCGTTTGGAGATAAATTTTTAAAAAATGTTGAATTAGGTCCTCAAACTTTATTTAGGGATAAAATTATTTTATTTTATTTCAAAATGGCCCCTAATCATTTTAAAAGCAATGAATTTGTACTTATATTTATTAGTATCATGCTTAGGATAAGTTTTTTATTATAATTTCAAAATGACCCCTATAGTTTAATTTGTTTGAACTATACACGAATTTGTTTCGCTAAAATATTAAGGGATTCAATTGTGATATTTTTTATTTTAAATTGAGTAAAATAATTCTCTAGAAAGACCGAGCTAGAAGTGGAAACTTCACACTCTGCCCTTTCCTCCCTAACCTGGGAACCTTCGGGTTCTGTCTAAAAAAGGGGAGAATTTGGGCCCGTCAAGCAAACTCTTCGGTCCACCTGAGAATTTTTGCTCTAAATGTAACTTTTGAGAATATTGCATTTTGGTCCTTATAGTCTTCAAAAATTAGAAATTGGTACGAGTTAGTCTTGTCCAAGTCAATAACGGGTACCTTGATCTTTATTGTGTGTTAAGCATGTTGAATGTTAATATGGATTTATTTCCATGCATGAATATACATAATGAAAATGTTAAGTAAATTGTATTTCTAAACATTATACATGTTGATGTATTTTAGTATCCATGTATAAAAGTATGTGATAACCATGCAAATATGCATTATTATTATTATAGTTTCATGTGTAGAAACATGTTTTAATCATAACCACATGCTTATATTTTATTTTTCACACAATATGCATGTTGACTTATTTAGAATCGTTGTATAGGAAGTGTGATAAATATGAAGCATGATATGTTAAAATTATAATTTATCCATGTCCAAGTTATTCATGTAAACATGCTAGATTATTTTATGTTAAATGTATGTCTAGCATGATAAGTGTTGAATATTTGTTTCCACTCGTGCTGGAAACTCATAGAGCATGATTACTTGGTAGATATTGATAATATTTGTGATTGTTTTCTTAGACTCCATGGATACAACAATCATGCAGACATATTTACTTGTTTGTTTGTTTTTGATAAATCACTTATGGTACATGTTTTAATTAGGCATTCATACATGTAGATTGGGTCATGATTGCTTGTTGATGTGAATGGAGTACTTAACTTAGCTATTAGCAAAATTAATTTTTGTTAAGCATATACCTTGGACGATGATTGGGAACATAGTGAACTTTTGACTTCGGGGTATGCTTACATTAATTGATTTGTTAATAAGAGAGTTAGGTATGACATGGGTATGTATGTTGAACAATAAATATGACATGATGGTCCATTTTGTGTGAAGGATGACATCAACCCTCTAGAAAATTGTCGTTGAACTCAGTTGTGTGTTAAAGTTGAATGGTGATAACTATGAAGTAAGGCTAGAGAAAGCTAAGTCCTTACTCCAGAAACTAGGAATTCTGCATACCATATCCAATGACATGATAAAGCCTACAACAGGGAATATGGCCCAGCAAAGGCAAGAGACATGAAAAACTATGAAATTTGGAAAGAGCAGAACCGCACCGCGTGCATCATTTTGCTAAGTGCAATGGATGAAGACGTGTTTAGGAAATTTAAAGATTATCAAAGTGCAAAGGCGTTTTGGAAAGATTTGTGAAAGAAATTTGTTGTATATTCCACATACATGATATAGTTCTTGACTATGAAATTAGTCTCCTACAAGAGACACCCTAAACACTCCTTGAAGTTACATGTTCAACACATGTTCGATATGATAGTTGAACTGAAGCACGCCGACCATTTTCTGACTAAACAACTCCAAGTAGTGATACGTTCATTACACAATTCTTGGAAGCATGTTAGAATACAGTTATCCCGCTCTGATTGGGCTGTCATACTGGAAGAAGTCCAAATGCTCCTAAATTTCAATGAGGAAAAGCGTATGGGTGAACAAACTCTGGTTGAGTTGCATATGGAAACTTCCTCCAAGACCCAACAGAGACTTAAAAGACGGGATTGTGGTAAGAAAGATGAGCTTGCTAAGTCCCGTCAGAAACAACATACTAATGAAAATGGCGAGTGTAAACGACCGTGTCGTGTTCAAATGGCTAAAAGAAAGTGCTATAGTTGTAACGAAATGGGTCATAACTCTAAAGATTGCACTGCACCAAAACGTCGGAATTAAGCCACAGACATGAAGCATTATCATTGATCTTTGAAAATTCCCACCAAAGGAGTCGGTGTCCGCAAGCTATGTCTATGTGACAGTTGAGTCATCAATGTTTTATTAATTAATTAATGAGTTGTTTTTCAATTTTATTTTGTTTCTATTAAATTTAAGTTTTTCGTTTAAAGTATTCACATTATTGAGTTTGTAATATATGGTTAGTTCCAGTGAATTTATTGAATATTTTAATTGCATGATTTGTTCTGGCCATGAAATCTTTATATTTGTATATTTCATTTGCGCTATTTTGTGCATTTAACTGGAAGCTTTCACGTAGGCAGCTAGAAATAATTCACTTAGACATGTACTACTCTATATTTGTTATGGAAAAGTATTTTTATGCTTCGTATTGTTAGGATGTATGGAACAATAGAGAAGTGCAATCTTCGTTAAAACATACATCACAATAATTCTCAAGCAGGAAGCATACGAAAACAATCTTGAAGGTTGTAGAGTGTTCAAGTGTGTTCAAGAACAATGTGGAAGATTCAAGATTACTTTTAATCTCCTAGAATATTCAATTGATGCTTAGTCAGATGATGTTTAGTCTTGGTTCATCTATAAATACTAGTAGGTGTATGTAATCTTTAACATTTGATCATTAGTAAAGATCATAATTATGTTAATTTTGTAACTTTATTTCTTCTCATTTCCTTGTTCTTCAAGCCTTCAACATCTTCTTCAATCAACTTGGTAATCTTCAATCTGGTACAATCTCAAAATGCTCACATGGTATCAGAGCTTTCTGCACGACTTTCCATTGCCAATCTCTAAATGTTCATCACCTCCACGAAGCTCAAGATCAGTTCATAAGTGTCAATTTGATCGTGATTCTGTTCTGTGATCTCCTCTGCATCAAATTCTCCTGTCATCTGCTTCTACATTCCTTGCGGCTGATCATGGAAGATACATTCCCTTACTTATTCAACAAGCATGTATGTAAACTCAGTGGAGAAGACAACTTCCAATCTTGGAAGTAGCAGGTCCTGCTAGTTGTGCGCAACCTTAATCTTGAAGACTATTTGTTCGGAACACTTCACATACCTTATATGATAGAGGATGGTGAAGGTAAAAAAGTCATGAATCCAGAATACTCCAAGTTCTCTCAACAAGATAGTTTGTTGGCTTCATGGCTTTTAGCCTCAATATCAACTCCGATTAGCAAGGGACTGCATGACTACAACATCCATATGGTCGAAGCTACATTGACATTTCTCTTCATCGTCTACAACTCGAATCATGGATCTCTATGATCGATTGAAGGTAAGGAAACTCTATAATCAGTCAATGACAGAATATCTAATAGATATTCAATTAGTCTACGATAACCTTGCTGAATGTGAACATCTGATTGAAGAAATGCAGCAGATCTTCATCATTTTTAATGGAGTCAAATGGCAATATGATAATGTGGTGTCAATCATCCATGCCAGTAGAAATCCTTCAGATCTTGCATCGATTAGTTCAATACTAATTGATGCAGAATCTAGGTAGAAGGAAATTATCTTTGACAACACTATATCAACAACAAATGTAGTTGTCAAGTCATCTTCTGATCATCCTCCTAAAAGTGCAGCTCAAGATCCTCTTTATTCAGGACAACCCAGACCTGCAGACACTGGCCAACAGCCTCAATTGACACGGGAGTATCAAGCAAACAACACAGACTATGGACGTGGAAGAGGAAGAGGAATAGGATATGGAAACAACAACAATAAACCACAATGTCAACTATGCAGCAAATTCGGACATCTTGTGCATAGGTGCTTTCAAAGATTTAATATGCATTTTCAAGGAGTTACGCCACAACCTTCAGAGATGAGCGCTAAATTAATTTCAGCTGGTAATTCGAATGATGAAGGTAAAACTCAAACAAGAGGATATAGCTCGGTTCAAACTGTTTTCAGACTGCTCAAACCAATATGAATGCATATATGTCTTCGTCCATGTTTCCATCTTCTGCTGTCCTTACTTCATTTATGTAAACTTCTTTTATGTATTATGTCCCTCTATATCTCCCTATGCAGACTCCTTTACCTTTTTTCCACCTCCAATGATTTCAACGCAAGATACTTCAGTCCAAGCTCATGTCGTGAACACAAGTCCAGCAGTTCAGCCTTTTATCGTGAACAACAATCCAACAGTCCAGCTTGATGAGAAGGCGTGGTATCCATATTCAGGAGCAACAAATCACTTTGCACAAGGACCACCTGCAGGTAATACAACTCAACCTTAATTCGGAACAGATAAAGTTCAAGTAGACAATGGATCTTACGTAGGCATACACATCGTAGGAACTTCTATGATTAACACATCTTCTAAACCTCTAGTGTTGCATAATTTGTTATATACTCCTCAAATAACTAAAAATCTTGTCTTTGTGTCTCCGTTTACCAAGGATAATCAAGTAATTTTTGAGTTTCATTCAACCTACTGCGTGGTTAGAGATGTTGTCACTCAGAAAGTTCTGCTCAGTGGTCTTGAACATGGTGGTCTTTACAAACTGGATTTTAGTAAGATTGTTGATAAAATTGAAAATAGGAATGTGTTGTGTCATATATCTTACAATATGCAATGTAATAAGGTTGGTTTACATAATAATGGAAGAACTTAATTGTATGCAAACATGTCTTGTTTTTCTGGTCAATTGAAAGTCTCTTTGTTTGTACTTCATCAAAGCCTAGAACATCCTTCTTCTCAAGTTGTTTCACTGATAATCAAGGCTAAAAACATGTTTGTTACAACTGATTTAGATGAATGTATTGCTTGTGTCATACGCAAGAGCTACAAACTTCCATTCTCTGAGTCGCATTCGGTTTACAGCAGCCCTCTTGAACTGGTTGAGATGGACCTTTGGGATCGAGCACCTGTGACATCCAATGGATGGATGTATTATCTTACTATTGTAGATGTATGTACTCAGTTTACGTGGATATTATTCTTGCACAAAAAGAGTGATGTTGCTCGAATCATTCCTCAATTTCATAAGTCGACTGAAACTCAAATTGGATGTACTCTAAAGGCGGTCCAAACTGATGGTGGGGGAGAGTTTAAAGCTCTTGATCCATATATGTCACAATATTGTGTTCTACATTGTGTTACATGTCTGTATACTTCTGAACATAATAGGATTGTTGAAAGAAAACACTGTCACATTGTTGAAATGGGTTTAACATTAATGAAACAAGCTGCCCTACCTGTGCAATATTGGAGTGGTACATTTTTTACAGTTGTGTTCTTAATAAATAGATTGCCTTCAAAAGTGTTGATGAATGTCTCACCACATGAAAAACTATTTCTTAAACCACCTGACTATGATTTTCTCAGTGTATTTGGTTGTTTGTGTTTCCCTTTGTTAAGACCATATAATAGACATAAGTTGGATTTTCGGTCTGCACCATGTGTGTTCATAGGTTATTGTTCAAACCAACACGGATACAAGTGTCTTGATGCATCTGGTCGTGTATATGTGTCACAACATGTTAAGTTTCATGAATCAGTATTTCCTTTAGCTGAAAACAGGGGGTCTTTCATCCAATCATCAACTAGTAAGAATACTAAAACATCTTTACCTTTCGTCCTATAGTTTAATTCAGCTGGTTGTTCTCAGTTTGGAGATGCTTCTATACTTCCTTCAGTTGTGAATAATGGCCAACCTTATGTTAGTTTCAGTTCTGATTTTCCATCAAGTTTTCCTGTTTCTCATTCTAATTCTCCTATGCATCCTTTAGAAACAAATTCATCCTCTAATGTTGAATCTAATAACATCTAGGTTGATTATGTTATACCAGTTTTGAATGATGTTGTTAGGTATGTCCCTCAAGGGTCATTTCTGGTGCATACTACCTCTTACATCCATGCATACAGAGAATCAGAAAACCCAGGTAATATTGTATCTAGTGGTGATGATCAACCTCCTCAAATTACTATCAGGTATGTTGTTCGAAACACTTCATTAGTCCATCTTACAACAAACACTAACACTTTTGTTTATGCGCATGAGTTTGCTAACACTCTTACTAATGTTGTCCCTCATAATATTCACCCTATGCAGACTAGCTCCAAGGCTAAGTCTATGAATATTTTAAGTAGAAGTTTACACCCACCAGTGGATCTAATTCACAATGAACCTACTGATATATACACATCAATGTAGTCCCCTCAATGGGCAAATGTTTTAAAGGTAGAACTAAATGGCTTGGTCGTGATCAACACCTGGTGTATGATTACTTTACTTGGAGGTAGGATCCTAGTTGGATGCAAGTGGTTGTTCAATATCAAGAAAAACTATGATGGAACCATTGCTCGGTACAAAGCCAGATTGGTGGCGAACGGCTTTTCTCAAAAGCCAGGCTTCGATTTCCAAGATACTTTTAGTCTTGTAGTCAAAGCACAAACAATTTCTATGATAGTCACCATTGCTCTTACTAACAAATGGATGCTTCGATAACTTGAGGTGAATAACACATTCCTCTGCGGTGAACTTACTGAAGATGTATACATGACACAACCTCCTAGATTTGAGCAATGTGATGAACAAGGCAGAGTTCTTGTTTGCAGATTAAACATAGCTCTCTATGGATTAAAACAAGCTACCAGAGCCTGGTTTGAGCAATTTAAACATTTCATGCTTAATTCAATTCAGTTTAATACTTCTCTTTCGGATAATTGTTTATTCATAAAGCAAACTGAGTCAGGCAGTGTGTACTTACTAGTATATGTTGATGACATCGTTGTTATAGGTAGTTATCCTGGTCTAGTAGAATTAGTTATATCACAAATAAACTAGGAGTTCAAACTGAAAGATCTGGGTTTTCTCAATTATATTTTGGGGATGGATGTACAAGTAGGTGATGATTGTTTCCTATTGGGGAAGAAGATGAGCTATTATTGAAGGTTGGATTGGTAATTGCTACTGCTTTACCAACTCCTATGTGAGGTAATTTCTTGAGAAAAGTTGGTTCTTCACACATATATTCACCCCTGTTGATGTTACACTCTATCGAAGCACTATAGGAGCTTTACAACATGTATGTATTACATAGCCTGACATCCATTTTGCAGTCAACAAGCTTAGTCAGTTTATGCAGCATCATTCCTTGTGCCACTGGAAAGTTGTTCTTCAAGTGCTACGATACTTGAAGGGAACTATCAATCACGGGTTGTTTTTTTGATCTACACATGTATCTTCATTTGAGGTAACCATTGTCTCCTTTTCTCATGATGACTAGGGTAGGGACACACTTGATAGAAAGTTTGTATCTGGTCACTACCTACTGCTTAATAACAATCCTATAGTATGGAGTTCGAAAAATCAATCAGTCATATCTCAGTCTAGTTCAGAAGTTGAGTACAGGGTGGTTACGAATTTTGTTTGTGAAATACTGTGGGTAGTCTCTATTTTATATGAACTCGGTATACATTTGTCTTCTATTCCTATTATATGGTGTGATAACACATGAGTTTTGGCATTGAAAGAAAATCCAATTCAGCATTCAAAAATGAAGCATGTAGAGCTTGACTTGTGTTCAAAAGGTTCAAAATGGACATATCATTGTGAATTTTGTTCATGCATCAAAACAAGTGGCTGACATTCTGACTAAGCCTCTTACTGAAAAAATGTTCCTTCAATTTTGAAATAAACTGGGTGTCATGATGTTTGAAGATGTGCAATCAAATAGTATGTCTTCTGAATCTCAAAGTCTGTATGAATCTGAATCTAACTGTGAGTAATCTTACTGCATGAGTTTATAGGTGTGATGGTGTTAAACTTGAGTTAGTAATTCTCAATTGTGTATATATCTTGAACATTATTCTTCGATGTTTTTATTTTTGAAAAAATTTGTATCATCTGTGTATATGGATGTATATATGCTTTTTTCTAGATTGTGACTTCACACTCAGTTTTCTGAAAGTTGTCTGTCATCAATTGTTTTGGGGAAAAGTATGAAAATCACATGAATGTTTACTTTTTTATGTAACTGCACCCGAATGTTTTATGTCGCAAATAGTCCACCCAAATGTTTCATTTTGTTTGTAATTACACCTTCCGTTAATTTAACTTGTTGATTGTCCGTTAATGTTTCATTTTTCGATTTCTACCACTTTCTCCACATCCCATCTGCTTTTGAAGAAGCTTCTTGCTGATAACAAGCTCTTTGTTGATGCAGTAAGAAAAAGAAACGTCAATGTCAGCTCTTTCCTATAGCAGTTGACCCAGAGTGGGAGCTCAGCTTCATGGATGAATATGGTTAGGGAAAGGATGATGCAAAAGAGAGTGAATGTTCATCTGTACACAAATAAAAGGTTTGTGGCTTTTTTATTTCGTGGAATCTACTATTAGATTACGCGTTCAATCGATATACATTGATTTTTTATAGTATTTAGAATCAATCAATGTAGAATTTACTGGACTGATATGTGCTTAGCAAAGAGCATTACTGTGAAATTACGCTATTGTTTTGGAAATGGTAAGTCTAGAATCTGCTTTGAAATTTATTTACTTTCTTTTAGGTAAAAAAGCGTAATTTTATATGCTTTCTGCTTTTCATTTGGTCTCTAGTCTCTTGTATGGTATCTGCAAGTTGACCAAACGAAATACTTGACATCATGTTAAAAAACCTAAAGTACGTGTATCATCAGTTCCTAGAATTGATAAATGATTCAATGGTGCTTCATATTTACTTGTGTACTACGTTTACCCTTATTCAATTCCATATGCTATTAATATGTCATTATTGAATGTTCAATGTTAGATGAAACTACAATATAAACTGGAATTTATAATGGAGAGGTTGATATGGATCTGTCGATCTGCTGAGTTTGTACTATGTATTATATGAGCAAAGTCTAGGAACACATTCGCATTGCATATAATCAGAATTTTGAAATCAGTGGTAGATTTGGATTTATTTGGATTTTTTAAATATGGGTTGTGTGGGATTAAGCTTTTCATTCTTATCTGAAGTGTCAAACTTGACAGGACAGTCTAATAGTGGTTGATGTTTGAGTTGAATACCAATGCATTGATTAAATATGTCCTTTCTACGGGTGAGGAAGGTGGACATGCTTGATGGGGTATCTGTGGTCCGTTCCGAGAAGGTCAAGGATGAGTTGATTCTTGATGGCAGTGACATCGAACTTGTCTCCCGATCTTGTGCATCGATAAATCAGGTATCCTTCCACGACCCTCATGCTGTCACTTCCTTTTGTTTTCTCTATTATTTGGATTCATGAACATGTTGTGATTCTGGAAATCTCATGTTTGAACCAGAAATGCCATGTTAAGAACAAAGATATCATAAAGTTTCTCAACGGTATCTACGTCAGCGAGAAGGGAACCATCCTCGAGGAGGAATGGATAACCATCTTGTTTCTGAAGCTTGTATCCAGAATTTGGTGCACTCGGAGTTTAGCTTAGCCCATTTTATTGGATGGTTTCGCTTGGTTTTGTATTAGGTTTTTGTGTTTCTTAAAAGTTTAATACCATATCTTTTAATGAATCGTTGATTCGAGGGACGATCTTAGAAGCAGTCGAGAACAATGAATCCTTAATTCAAGGGAAGATCTCAGAAGAAGCTGAGAAGGACGGACATGCCAAGAACGATCATACATATAATGTGGACAAGAAGCAGATCCGATGACGGGGAGGCCGGCACATTGGTCATTGGCGTAGCCACAACAGTAGGTCATGTCGTCTACACCGCAGACTAGATTTGTGCGGAAGCAATTGACGGGAAGAAAGAAGGCTGATAAAGTTGTCCGCAAAGATCAATGTTGTTATCAGAGTGCAATCGGCTGGATAAGGAGAGTTCCAGCTCGGAGATAAAGGTGGAGGCCAATCAAGTGCACAAGCAGCTGGAATCAGTCATTCACAAGCAACTAGGGGTATTTGGGGCATATAAGTTTACAATTACATCACATGCATTGCACGTGATTTCTATTTAACGCGAAACCAACGACCAGTGATGGAAATGTACACTTACTAACAAATGCAAACATACGAGTGTTAAGACAAACATTATGGGTGCAATTACCAGTCTTGGAAAATATTCGGGTGGTTTTTCATACTTTTCCCTTTTTTTAGTATGCAACTGATGCATTATATGTTTGATTGTTTGTGTATCTCTTCCATTTCTGGTATGGAGTTTATATTGTAACTCAGTATTGTGTCGATGTAATCTTTGTTGTTAACTTAGTTCATTGTGATTAGAAAGGGTGGCTTCTTCTGCATATGATGATTATGTTTTGTTCAGTGCAAATTCCTTATCTTGGAATACTCAGCTTGTTGATATTCATTGCAGGCATAGGGTGAAGTTTAAGATCCAAAAAAATTCTTTACAGAGAAAACGTCAAGATACTTTGTAAAGGTTTGAGGACGGTAAGATGGAGACTCAAATCTCCCAACTTCGTAAGATAGAGGAACGGAAACCACTTTGTGAGGAAATAAAAACAACATGATAAACAAAACAAAAGAAAGAGAAAAGAAAAGAAAATTAACATTAAACATTAGATGAGATATCCAAGGATAGAGTAAAAATTGTGCTTGAACAATAATTGTGATTCAGCTGTGTAGTGGAAGTTGTTCTTTGTTAGATCATGACATGTAAAGTTATAAGAATGATTAGGCCAGACCCGTCTGAGTTACAGTAATTACTCGTGCTTAAGAATTTGTGAAGGAGATACTAAGTTATGAAATGTGTAAAGGCATGAGTTGTGTTCTCAAATTTGATTGACAGGTAAGCCTTTATAGAGTGAGTTTGTTTGGTCTCAACTATGTTAAAGAAATCTATGCAGGTACATAAACTGAAAGAGCTGAAAAGAACAGAACTTCAAAGAGGAATGTTAGGATGTATAGAACAATAGAGAAGTGCAATCTCGGTTCAAACATACATCATAAGAATACTCAAGCAGGAAGCATACAAAAATAGTCTTGAAGGTTGTAGAGTGTTCAAGAACAATGTGGAAGATTCAAGATTACTTTTAATCTCCTATAATATTCAGTTGATGCTTAATCTTGGTTCATGTATAAATACTAGTAAGGTGTTTGTAATCTTTAACTTTTGATCATTAGTAAAGATCATAGTTCTGTTAATTCTATTACTCTGTTTCTTTTATTTTCCTTGTTCTTCAAGTCTTCAACATCTTCTTCAATCACCTGGGTAATCTTCAATCTGGTACAATCTCATATTGCTCACACGTATCAGTTCTATTTATTTGATTTTTCTACAATGGATATGTGAGTCTTGTGGATAAATTGAATAAATAATTAACTCACAGTTTGTAGATTCCTTAAGACGTTGATTAGTTCATCGACTCGACTTAATGAGATAGGAGATAAGGAGGATAACTCATTCATTGACTATATTTTTGCATCATACAACTTAGTGTTGTTAGAAGTTGTGAAAAAAACTTGTACAAATAGTTAAGTGATAACATTGTCCAATTGTACATTGCTCACGTTAATATGTGGGTCGCTCCATTAACAGCACCCACTATGTCCGGGATGAATGCTTATCAACTTAATCAAGTGCCTATAATATCAATCACATACCCCTTCATATAAGTTATGAACCGAAAAAGTATGAATGTTGGTTTACGAATGTTCCTCGAATGAAAGGTGTCAAAGTAAAATATATTCTTAAAAGGGTAAATGGTGGATTACATCCATTTTTGAGTTCTTGTGCTAAGGATCACCAAGATAACTTAATTCGAGTGGGAGGATTTAGCGGATGATGAATTAGTTTCTCATCTGGATCCACTAAGATAACTTGATTCGAGTGGGACGAGATTTATGCAGATGTTGAATTAGTTTCTAATCACAACTTCCCTTTTTCTTCATCAACTGTGAATACAAATGATCTTGGTTTACCACCATAGTTCAAGTGGGAACAAGATGATATTGCTCTAAGTTTCTAATTAATCGATGTCGTTTTAGTGGGAGTGTGTACAATGTTCTTGATCACAATGAAAGCCTTTGTGGTTTCTTATACTTCACCGTGTTAAAACAAAATGGAGGATAAGATGACAAATGTCAAGCGTAAATGGATCAAATGGATCCTAGATGTCATGACTCATCTTGAGAATTGTGTCTCGATTGATTACGAAGTGACGAAGTATAAACTCAGATGTAGATATTGGATATAAATGTTGCCCAAGAAGTGTTGGAGTATAAAGCGAGGTGCTTCTCTATATTGAGTATGAGAATGCAACTTTACGACTTTAGTGGTCCTTAGAAAGCTATGTTTTCTCTTGAGGCAATATTATACATGTCAAACTTTATTAGTTCATATGGAATGCGATAGACACTATGGAATAAGTTTGTTAGTGAAATATCCACAAGATATTGGAATGTACAAGTGTTATGTCACATACTATATGCTGGGAAATTACTGAGTTGATCAATGAAGGATGAGACCTAATTGATGTTTAAAGGGTAAACAATAATATATTCTTGGAATTAAGATTTCGATAGAGATCGCTTGGGAATTGAGTCCTTAAGTGATAAATTAAAGTATTACCCATTTAAAACTCTTGTATCTAAAATTCATGACGTAATGCACCAAGTGTCTTAAAGATTAGCTAAGGTTGAATTTGTATGCATGTTGTGACATGTACTAGACCAACTACCAAATTAGGTATATGACTTGACTTAATTTGATGCTCAATGATAACATAATTAATTGTTGTTGAAGCATTGTGTATATGCGTGTGATATAATGTTGTGAAGTTTTTCATAGTGGGAGTTAAGACCTTTGGGGATGAGGTTTCTTACTAGAGATGGCCATATGATCAAATAAGTGATAACAAGTAAGAACTTCACTATATGCGGTTGAAGCTAAGTGAGTGGCTCTCGCAACAACAACTGGATTTAGTTTGGTCTAATAGGTTCCTACAAGAATTGTGGATGATGAACATTATTTATCCAGTTTTGTTCACTGGTAATTGTGTTTTCATATATTTCGAAAAGGATCCTATTGATGATAGAACATTCAAAAGACCAATATTACTATGCATATGGCGTGGTAACATGCAAGAAAGTAAATGTGAATTGGTAGTCGACAATAGATGGATAAAACGGATAAGCCCGTGAAAACCCTTATGTATGGATTCGTTCATACAAAATAAATTTGTCTTAATGAAGCAAATGGTAACGACCGTTGCATAGACCAGTGATATTGATCACATCACATTGTTCATTTTGATCAATAAGTTTGATTTGAATACACACATGTTTATAATATTTTCTTAATGAATTCATAATTTGTATTACAAATGTATGTTGAGTAAACGTAAGGTTAAGTCACTCACACGAGTAACTGCCTCTGCATCTTAGTGATGTCGTATCTATGTAACGAATGGAGATAAGACATGATTTCAAGTTGAAAATCATCAAGTGGATGATTTGAGAGATAACTACTCAAATTCATAAGTACTGATGAAATAAGATCATCGGTAAACCTCTAGCCATTGATATGAGGTCATTGATAATTTTAATGGAATATTACATCCAAGTAGTTTACTTATGAGCGGAATGGGAGTTAATAAACTCTGGTAGATGCATACAGTATTTAGACAAACATCTGCACAGCACCGTTTTTATGACAAATGACATTCACTCTATGATAAAGGGAGAAGGGAGTTGTGAAACGTATTTCATAATACATGTGCTATTAAATGACCACGGGTTTACACAAGCACGATCTCAGCTTGTTGTAGTGTGAGACCTAAGGATCCTTAGTATATGTTCCAAATTATGTTCCCTCATGACACCGATCAAAGACTTGAAACCTGACACGATGTTCGCTAGCTTAGTATGTTTCCCGATGGTCATGTACACAAATTCGACCGGGAGGAACATGTCTATAAAAGCGAGTCGAGTTAGTGTTTGAAGGACCATGAGAATAGGAAGATTGTGAACAGAATCTCTTTTAAGAATTGTGTTCACCAGTTAACCAATCATGATTTAGCATTATGATTATGAATACAGGGTATGACTAATGAGGTCTTTTAAGATACCCAAATGAGGTTCAACGGTCTAGGGTACAAGCATACTTTATTATTGCAGGTTGATCCCAATGAGAGGTTGTATACTCCTAATATATATACAACATCTAGCTCTCACGAAGTATGTTACTCGCACAGAAGATACCTTGGATGAAAGACGGGCGAGGTGTGTATGGAGTATGTATTCTTGCACACATGAGCACCCACATTATGTGTGATTGGGAGATGTAGGAAATTGGCACCCATCTGGGGTGCTAATTTCAAGTCATGAAAATATCGGGGACTAAAATTTAAAGTTTCAAAGTGTTGTAACTTCTTGGGGGCCTATAAATAGACCCCTTATAGTTTACCATAATGAAATAGAAGAGATAGATACTGGTGGAATGATTGCCTTAGCGGAAGCAGAAGCGGATCTGCCTGACGTTGGAATCATGGTCTGCTGGACGGGAGGATACGCCACGGTTTGACGGGTCATGTAATATTTCTGCAAGTCTGACCACATAATGATCTTTCAGACCTATATATGTATTGCGACCACAACCGCAACCGACGCCGCCGTTGGTGGCCACCTAGTGGACACAATATCAAGAAGATCTCATAATGACCATCCTTTTCCCACAAAATCATCAGCACAATTCAACTCGCTTTTCTAGAATCGGGACCCATGCGGAATACGTCGAAGGCCCATCAAGCACATACTAAGATAACAACCATTGAATTGAACCTCAAGACTCTGTTTAGGGTAATGAGGGTACGTACGCGAATCTTACGCAAAGATCTCTGGGTCTCACATGATTCCGAGTTAAGATCACATCTCGGGGCATACCCATGGTCGTTTTGAGTGTGTCGCGTATGGAACGCGCGCTATAGCATATCTTCTCTCGTATTGATCATATTTCCAAATGTTGTACAGATGTCCATCAGGCACACAAAGTACCCGAACCAAAAGTCATAAAGACTCACATCTGACTCCTGAGTGGATTGACATACCAGAATTCGTCGTACTGCAAAATCAAATAGTTTCAGACACAAAGCCATTTTCGGTCATCCCAACAGACTTCCAGAATTTGAAACTATCACCATCCTCACCTAGCCACAAATGCATATAAGCTATCACCCGTGTGAGAGGGTGATCTAATCCACTTTGACATATTTCAATAAACAATCACAGTAAAAACACACCAAACAGTCATACTGTGAAAAGAAGCATACTCAAATATAATTCAAGTTAAAGAACATTGTATGTGAAATAAATATCAATGAAGTACATCAACTAAGTCTACACAGTCCTAGAGACTACACATGCCTCAATAAAGACTCCATCTTCAAGGTTGAAGAGACGGTCCACAACCATCTTATCCATAGATAAGAACTTCAAACTCATCACCTTGTGTCTAACCAGGTCTCTAACATATTTTCGCTTCATATCTACTTGTTAAGACTTGTTATGATACTTGGGTTTCTTTGTCATGGAGATTGTGACTCCAATGACTCAACAATTAATCCGAAAGTCTCTTCAGCCATACAACCTACTGAATAGCCCACATAAGAACCACAAATTTGGCATCCATAGCGATCAACACAAGGCGTGACTACTTCTTACTCATCCACGATATGGTGCCATCGGAGATAAGAGCATAAAGTCTGAGGTGGATTTTCTCTCATCAAAGTCATCACCATAGTCTGCATGGTTATACCTAGTCATCCAGAGATTCTCGGACCTTTGGCAAGTCTCTTCAATAGCACAAGGCACGACGATGCCCTTAAGATATCACATGATCCTACTTACTACCCGTCATTTCTTCAATCCGTGTTCAGCTTGCTACCGACATACCATGCCGATTGTGGGACAAATATCAGTCTTAGTACACACTATTGCGTACATCAGGCTTCCGACTATACAGCTACAAAAATTGTTTTATCTGGTCCAATTCTTTTGTAGTCTTTGAACATATATCCATGTTGAGAGATTAACCAACGTAAGTTAGAGTTTCAATTGGTTTGGAATTACTCATGTTGAACATTTCCAACACTTTGTGTATATAGCTCTCCTGTGAAAGTCAAAACTGCCTCCTACGGCGATCTCTCGAGGAATCCCAAGGATGTCTGCCGCCTCACCTATGTCCTTAATCCCAAATAGAGAAAACAATCAGGCATTTACATGTGTGAGGAACTCCAAGCTATTTACAGCTGTGAGTATGTCATCTACATATAGAATCATAAACATAAAGTTTGGTCAGGCCCTTTTGGTGTACACGCAGTGATTATCATCCATCAAGAGAAATCCATTTTCCACGACCAAATCATGAATTTTACGGTACCACTACCAAGAGAACTGTTTCAGACCATAGATCAAGTTGTGAAGTTTGCACACTAAGAGCTCATGGTCTTTTTGCACAAAGCATTCAGACTGCTCCATATAGATCTCTTCTTTTAACTCACCATTGAGGAAGATGGTATTAACGTCTATCTAGTACAATTCTATGCCTAGACTCACTCCAATAGCCAGAATTAAACGAGTTGTGATGCTCAACTTTTCATCAGACTTGAGCTTCATCTTAAGAACTTATTTATCTCTATTGTTATGTGTCCTCTCGAAGGTCGACCAGTGTCCACACACCGTTCTTCCTTATAGATTTCATCTCGTCCAAATTGTTCATCTCATCCTCCATTACTTTAATCCATTTTTCTTAGAAGGGTCTAATGAGAGTTTCTCTAATATTTTATGGCACAATAACCATATTGTCATATTTTAGGGTGTTTAGTTCTCCATCACCTTCGAATGCATATCGTCGGAGAAAAGTTAGGTTCTAGCCCATGGCCTAACAACTCATTACTACCAGGGTATAACCATAATCACTCCCACTGAGAATGAGATCTCTAATTCTCCCACTATCAACAAAATCATCAGGAGCAGAATATGTTCCATTCGCTCCAGTAGGCGGTGAATCTGATGGACGGAAAATTGATTCATCATTTGCGTCTTCAACTCTCCCACTCGAATTAACAGGTGTCTGCTCAACTTGATCTTTAATCTCATATAGAGATCGATCTTAATTAATCTCTCCCTTGTTAGGAAATTTGTTCTCTAAAAACATTGCGTCTCTTGATTCGATCTCGGTAACACTCCCATTGTCATGTTCGACTATATACACATACCCCTTGTCGGTATCAGAGTAACCAAAAATACTCTTCTTCCTCTAGGTCCAATCTTTCCCAAAAATACTCTTCTTCCTCTAGGTCCAATGTTTAGTTCAGAAATCATGGGTGTAAACGGCACACCCCTATGGGCGTATATGACTAAGGTCCAGAACTTCTTCTAGTCCAAAGGTCATATGGAGTAGAGTTAACTGTCTTCGTCGGCACATGGTTCAGGATGCAAGGCAGTAGTCTTCAAGGTATCTCCCCAGAAGGAAATCGATAATTAAGTATGTGTCATCATCGACTGGACCATTTCAAGGAGTGTTCCATTGCGCCTCTTTGCAACACCATTTTGCTTAGGGGTGAAGGGGATCGTCAACTGATGAATGATTCCATTTTCATTACATAAACCGTTAAATTTCGCTAAAATGTACTATTCTTCCACAATCAGAGTGGAGGGCATTAACCCTCCTATCTAACGGGTGTAATCATCTGTAAATGTAATCAAATTGTGCGCTTTGTGCCGAACCCTAGCACTAAGAGGGTCACAGACGTCATAATGGATTAATTGCAAGGGAAATTCGGCTCTAGGTGCCTAACCAAAAAGGCGTTCCAGTGGAATTTTCTGCTAGACAACTTACACAAGTAGACAACTCCACTTGTGGAATGTTGGGCAGCAAACCCCATTGGGCTAGCCGCTGCATTCTATGTTGATCTTTATAGCCAAATCTAACTTGTCTTTCATTCACATCGCAAACATATCTGTGTCTAGAAGAAAACATGAAATTATTATTGTTGGATTAATCCAAATTCAAAACTATAAATCCACCAAAAATAATACTAAAGTCAAACGAAGTTGAATCTAAAGACAATTGGACGGAAGATTCATGAAAAGATAATCTAAAATCGACTTCCATTAATCCTAAGACTGAAATACCATTTTGGCGATTCTGCGGAGCAAAGAGGATATGACTTCAGACTAAGACTCGACCACCGTGCAAGCGCAGCACACAAGTTCTAATCCCTTCGACTTCAACACGAAAGTCGTCGTCGATGTAAATCTACCTAATTTCACATGGGACACTAAGGTACTCTACGAAAACATTACAATTCTTGGCTACGTGATTTGTCGATCCTGAATCCAAAATCCACAAAGGACATGACTCAGTCACCATATATGTACTAGTAATAAAAAAATTCACTAGATTAGCCATTAAGACATTCATGCCGGATCGATTCAGGGCATGCGTTCACAAAGTGTACCCATTGGCCACTGTTGAAGCATTTCCTATATTTTAGTATTCTTGGTCTTACGCGAACATTTCCGATGTGTTATTTTCGGAGTCCTTGGGTTCACCTCAGTGTTTGTCTACTTTGCCTTCAATGAATTTGTGTCATCGCGTTGTGCATTACTCTTTCTCCTTTCGCGACTCTTTTTAGGTCAAGAGACCTTGGGTTTGTCCTCTTTAGCTCAATGTGTCTTCGAACGTGTTCAAATGTATTGAGGTCCTCAGAATGAGTTATTTAGATTTTCATTTATTCCCATGAGTTAGACAAAGAGTGGATTACGACCTGGATTTACTAATCATAGGTCACTGACTAATCGTTCTCCTTGAGTTTCAAGATCATATTGGCCACATGCCTCATATGCTATCTCGCGGAGTGCTGTGGATACATCTTATATGAATTGAGCTTGATGTTGAGTGAGCGCAGCTGAGCAGTCATATAGAACCAAGTCTATCCTACAAAGCATATCACAACCCTTTAGCCATGTGTTGAGCTCAAACTCATAAAGGATGTCATCATCCATCATACTCAACATCATGTCGAACGTCTCAACATCATTAACCTCTCACTCGAATGGAAAGCGTTCTGCTGATTCGTCATTCCAGAGTCGGGCCTTTTCATAATCTTCTTGATGTAGTTAATGGACTTCTACTTAGTGAGGACCATCTTTATACGCTTCCTTCGGATTTTATAGATGTCACCGTTTAAGTCTAAGACCTTTTTCCCACTAAGCGATGATGTTCTTCATGGCGGCCTAATTTCTCTAACTAAAGATAGGATCATGGAGACACATGGAACAATGTTCTATTGCATGTAAAAGACAAGTCTCAGACCGATAGGACAGACTTGAGAACATACTTAAACACGGGGGACAACCCTAGCTACGCCGAGAAGCACTCCCCGTTTCTACCAACAAAAGTCACTACTATCAATCGAAACACAGTCTATACCAACAGTGTTTAATAGACCGGAGTCGAACAGATCGCACTAAACCAAAGTGTTCAACTCTTACAATGCATTCGTCCTAGCATTATTCAAGGAAATTTGTAGAACCTTGCAAACTAATCGACCGCTACACACTCAGGAACATTTTCCTAGGTGTAGTTCGCACTCATCCAAACTTCTGAAAGGCTACTAAGGACAATCTTAAAGGTTTGCTAGCTATGCTAAGTAAAAACTAGAACTACCTATCTAGGCAATCTAATACATGCAAGCAAAGAAACAAACCATACATGTCAATACACACATATATATGTTAATACCTTTCAAAAATAAATTAATTTGGGGCTAATTTATATTTTTCAAAATTGTGAGGACCAAAGTCGCCCTAACCAAAAGTTTGGGATCAAAATCACCTTAAATAAAAGTTTAAGGAAAAAATCACCATGAATAAAAATTTGGTGACCAAAATCTCAACAAAAAAAATTCAGGGACTAAAATCTCAACAAACTAAATTCAAGGACCAAGGTCTCAACAAATAAAAAAATTTAACATGCTAGACCAATTTTCAAACAGTATGTTGGGATCTCAATCCGGTCGGACTGAACCAAATTGAACAGTATGTTGTGATCTAGACGGTCTGAATCGAATCAGTCTGGTCAGCTCAAACCGGCTTTACTGAAGCAAATTGAGCTGGTTTGTCCGGACTTGTCGGACCAGACCGGGTTACACCAGTTCTCTCAGACCGAGTTGGACTAGTTTTCTCATATCGGTCTAGTATTGTCGTCTTCTTCATGGGAATCTATAGCTACTAGGGTTTGAAAACCCCAGCAGCCGCGAGGGAGTGGCCAGCACTGGCCGACCTCACCCGAGTTGCTCAAGTGACTCAAGCCACAAGCACAAAGGTTGCCACCGGTCACAAGGACACATCCACGAAGGTTGTGGCCCCGCCTGAGAACGACCGTTGCCACAGTGGTTGCGGCCTCTCGTCTCGGCCTAGGCCGCAACCACGAAAGTTGCGGCCAACAGAGGTTGAGTTGCAGCCCAGTGGTTGCAGCCAGCAGGGGCTGAGCTACGGCCACGAAGGACGCGACCACCCCTGATTCGGCCTCTTGGTGGCTGATTCTGCGGCTGAGATCCCATCGCAGTCACGATGATGCCGTGGGAATTTTCCTCCTTGAAATTTGTCAATTCGGAAACCAACCTCCTATGGCTCTGATACCAATGTTGGAATGTACGAAACATACAATCGATTAGGGCACAACATAATACATATTTAAGTTACCTCCTTGAACGATTGCCTTAGCAAAAGCGGAAACGGATCTGCCTGAGGTTGGTATCACAGTCTGTCGGACGGGAGGACACGCCACGGTTTAACGGGCAATGACATATAATACCACAGTTACTGACCTCTGTCTAATCTGAAGGGTGGCAGGTTTCTCAGCTCTAGGCGAGAGAGAGGATCTATTATCTTATAATCAGGGTTTTTTCCAACCCTGATCACCCCTATATGTAATGGTATATAAGGGGATAGATTTTG
The DNA here is from genome assembly GCA_946814005.1 of Chamaenerion angustifolium. Lineage (NCBI taxonomy): Eukaryota > Viridiplantae > Streptophyta > Magnoliopsida > Myrtales > Onagraceae > Chamaenerion > Chamaenerion angustifolium. The sequence goes on along the minus strand of OX328278.1, from coordinate 9,956,946 downwards.
AGGTCAGACACGCAACTCGACTTATGTGAATGGGTTCCCACTTATGGGCGACCCATTATCCTAAAACCAACAGATACAATCCTGAAAACCCTAATAGTTGTTCTCCGATCTTTAGGTCTTCCTCTGTTAAAACCTAGGTTCACTCTGATCACATGATGTATCCTTCCAACTGGCATGCCCCCGTCGTGACTCTGAACCGCCGTCGATCTTGCACGCTCCTGTCATCGCACGTTGCTATAAACGAGTGATGTAAGTATAATTTATTATAACGTTGTTTATCCTATTCACGTGTTATTTCTCATGCACAAATCTAAAAATTCAATACCGACAACACACATATGTTCCACAAAGCCACGTCCTTATGTAATTTTACGTACAAATGGAACATGCGTCGAGAGAAATATTGTAAGGGAGGTCACGAAATATGTTTATTGATTTAAAATTATTGACGGCATGGTGAAGCACCGAACATGATGGGAAGGGCCAACTGGTTGAAGGTACCTGCATCAAAACACACGGCCAAAGGTGGGTCACTACCACGTCCCCCATGCTAGAATACGACAAGGATGCCACTGCAAAATAACCCAAATCAGAAGATCTCTCTTTGCAAGGTTCGTCATCCCTTTGGAGAAGGAGACCACGTGGACTAAATTGATTTATAGTCGAGACTTGAGGAGACCTGTTGGATCTTCAAAATCTTTTTCCTACTTACGCGTCGCTCTCCTTAAACCGTCTGACCTGCATAATGAAAAAGCCTCAGGTTGACTCGTTTGTCTCCACTCCGAAGCTTAAGTCAGTCCGGGTTTTGGGGAGCTATTGTGCGTGGTAAAAATTCCAAATGTCATAAATGCGAGTAAATGCTTGTATATATAGCAATGGTTTAACCCGATGAACAGTTTACCTTTTTACCATGGTTAACCACTAACCGGAGTTACTTTATGTCATTCGGATGGGACAGAGTCTTATCTATAAATATTCAGAGATGTCCAATCCCCATTTAATGCGGGTGTCGGAGCACATTAGGCGACGCCTTTAGTAGGGTACCGCCTCCTTTGGTAATTAAAGGCGTCGCCTATAATATCCAAGGGACTGATGCTCATTCTTAGCTTACAGTCGTCGCCTTTATACATATGGTGGCGAGCATCTTGTGATTTTATTTAAAAGGTCAGTGACAAGTGGTTATTACATAGGGTGTCGCATATAATACCCCATCATCTGCCCCCGAACCAAACAGGAGCTTCGGTCCTGATTGGGTAGAATCCCCAGTGAGCGTCGAATTTATATATAAGCCTTGATTTGTCTCAACTGGTTTCCGATTTTAATGGGTGAAACCTCTTTGGGCATAGGCCTCTAAGACTGGTGATCTCTTTGGGCGTCGACCTCAAAGGGCGAAGCCTCTTTGGGAGTCGATACCTCTTTGGGTGTCGGCCTCTTAGGCGTTAACATCTTGGAAGTCAACTCTTATGGCATCGACCTCTTTGGGAGTCGACCTCTTTCGGTGTTGGCCTCTTAGACGTCAACCTCTTTGAGAGTCATCCCTTATGGTGTCGACCTCTTTGTAAGGTGTTAGGTGAAATTTGGGATTTTTGGAAGTCAGGAATTTCGAAAGCGCGAAAATTCAAATTTAAATTTGAATAAAAGAAACGGTACATATGCCCCCCGTGACGTCAATGATCCGTGTGACCGTTGAGATCCAACGGTCCACAATGCCTGACGCTTCCATTTTCAAAGTAATGATTACCATGCTTTCAAGGGTCCACTATAAAAAGGGGTGGCCCATTCATTTTCGGAACTTTTGGCTGATTGAGCTATGCCTTCTCTCTAGATTCTCTCTCTAAAACTCTCATTTGGTTTTGAAGTTACCTCCTTGTAAAAGTGACAACATCATTGCCCGTTGCCAAATAGCGCTGTTAGAGGTCAGACTGCTGCACCTTCAAGCGATGCCCCTAGTAAGGCTCTTAACTTTCCCCTTCCTTCCATTGATCCTAAACCAAACTTGATTACCCGAGAGAATTTTGTGCGGGGGGGAGAGGTATAACTCTCGGGTATGAGCGATGACGACAGACCCCGCTTCTCTTATCTTGACTCTATGGGTGACGACCGTGTCTGATTTCCAAGAGAAGATGAAGTCACGATCGTTTTGGATCAAATAGAGGTGGGGCTTCGCTTCCCTTTTAGCGAATCCCTTGTAGAGATGTGTCGCTATTATGGCGTCGCTTCTACTCAACTTACCCCAAACGCCATGCGTATGTGGGTAGGTTTTATTATTCTTTGTTTTGATAAGGGTTGGCCATGCTCTCTTTCCTTATTTAGATCTTTCTACCGTCTTCAATTCAACGCATTTGGCGTTTTTCTCTTTCAAACTCGTTTTCCTGAGTCAAAGGGTTGGAATGTTCGACGTCTCAGATGGGACCCTTGTTAGTGGGTGTAAGTACACTAACTCAAATTGGAAAAATAAATATGTTTTCTTTCATGGAGGCGTCGCCTGCCTTTAAGAACTCCCCGTACAGACCCTTTGCCTTTTTTACCGAGTATTCCGAAGAGGGGGTCTCCATACCCTAAACCTTATATGCCTAGAACACTCCAAGGGACAACTCTCATATATATCCAAGGATACAACGGAGGCGACGCTTGCTTGTGTGGCATTAAAGTCGGTGGACCCTCGTTCAGAGATTGACTGGGTATTTTTCTAATCCTTTCTTTTTCTTTGAAGAGGATCCTTTTGATTATCTATTTGAACCTAATGAGCCCTATGTCCAGGCGTCGACTGGTGTCCTTCCACATGTCAATGTGGAAGAAGAGCCATCTAAGAAGGAAAAAAAAGGGGGAAATACCTAGCCCTGGAGAAGAAGCGACGCTCAAAGAGGGACAAGACCCGCCCTGCTGATCCATCAGCAACCATTGTATTGGATGAGAGTACGGAAAAGGTGGCGACTCTTAGAGGTTTATTATTTGTTATAAAGAACGTTTTTGCCATATTTTCTGAATTTTTGGTAACTTATCAATTTGATCACTGGCTTTTAGGTACTAAGGTGTCGCCTGAGGGTCCAAGGTTCTCGACCTTCACGATCGACCTTTCACCCCTTAGGCAAGCGATGCCTCTAAGGTCCACTTCACCTGCCGCCCAAGTCGATTCTCCATTGGGCCCTTATAAAGGCCCTAGTTTCGATTTGAGGAGGCACCTATACGAGTCACCAGTTAGGAAAACCGAACGATGAACTGGGAGCCCTGGCGTCGCTTACAGGGTACTAGACTTCTGAAAACCACTCTCCATTTGGACTTGGCTCTACATTTTCTGAGTGGAATGGTACCTCCCGGGGAGCGTCGCCAGCTCCACTTCGATCCTTAGTGGGTTGAAGTGGCAGTTAGGCGTCATATTACCTCGGTCGCCTCTATAGTTTTCTTCATCCTTGTACTTGGTCATTTCCCAACTATTCATAACAATTATTATTTTTTTCTGTAGATTGTAGCCACTGAGACTGAATTCGGCACCTTGGTGGTGCACCTTGCCCACAAATGCGCTTCCATGGAGGGATATGCACTGAAGGTTGCCAACGCTGACAACCTTGAGAAGGAGAGGGTTGAACTCCTGAAGGCAAAGGCTGATCTTGAGAAGGAGATAGAACTTCTCAAGGGAGACCTTACTGAGATGCATCGCCTCAAGGACGGAGCAATCGAGAAAGTGAAATTCGTTGTTGAGAAGGCGTCCAAGTTTGCTCAGCAACTTACTGAGTGTGAGCAGGTCTCGAACCAAAATAAAGAGAGTGCTCGCCGGGCAGGGAAGATGATATCTACCTTGACTAAGGAGAAGGGGGCGGCGCTTATCAAGGTTGAGACTGCCAAGGTCGAGGCGGTGGAGTCCTTCAAGAAGACTGGCGCCTTTGATAAGGCTGCTGAGAGGCACTTTGTGTCAAAGATCATCACGGTCTATAGCGACCTAATCTCCCAAATTCGCGGCGTCCAAGCTGATTTCCCTATGGAACAGGTAAGGGGATTTCAGGAGTTCTTGCGAATGCAGCAAAAGAAGGACGTTGAGGCTTTAACTGCTAAGGCTAAGCAGGGCCAGAAACGGGCAACGCCAGAGACCAATAACACTCCTTCCAAAGGCACTTGAAGAATATATTTTTTCTAGGCCTTTTAGTTTTTCCCCTTTAGGGTTTGTACACTTTTAAGACGTTTTTCCTTGTAAATCATTTTGATAATGAAGTCAAGGCGGCGCCTCTTTTGATACTTGTTTATAGTAATTTTGCTTAGGAATTTTATTCCCAATGCTTCATACTTCTTAACAGCTCCATCGATTATAAAATTGACACTCAATAGAACTTGAGATTCTCATTAGCAATAAAGGAATAATAATCATTAGCAAAAGATCATGGGTTTAGCCCATCCTCCAAGACATAGGCGTTGGGGTGAGGGATGACAACGACCTTAAAATGCCCTTCCCACTTTGGAGATAACTTATTAAGCCTATCCAAGTATGAAAATTCGTTTCTTCTCCACGCCATCTCCCCCACAAAAAATTGACGAGAGGATACTCGCCGATTATAATATCTGGCGGTGGCCAGCCTCATTTTTCCTTAGATTTCGTCTGATATCCATCTTTTGGCTTCTACAAGATCAAGGTCAATGCACTTATGTTCATCATTCGGCACCACCTCAAAATGTGTTATCTGATGCGAGGCTACTGCTATTTCAGTAGGGGCGACGACTTCTGAGTCATATACTAATCCAAAGGGTGTTTCACCCGTGGCCTTTTTTAGCATTGTTCTTATAGCCCACAAGACATTATCCAACTCTTCGACCCATTTTCCTTTCAGGGCGTCAATTCTTTTTTTCAATCCACTGAGAATGATTTTGCTCTCCGACTCTACTTGTCCATTTGTCTACGCATGCCTTACTGAAGCATGGAGATGCTCAATATGCAGTTCTTCACAAAACCACTTTAACTCTCTTTCGACAAATTGAGGGTCATTATCACTAACTAAAACATTGGGAATTCCATATCTTCATACAATCCTGGACTTGATGAATTTAATCACTTGGAATTCTGTATTCGACGCCAAAGCTTTGGCCTCTACCTACTTGGAGAAGTAGTCTATTGCGACAATGATATAACACTTCTGCTTGGACTTGGGAAATGGACCTACTAAATTGATTCCCCATTGCACAAACGGCCATGTGACACGGATGGGTATCAATTCAGATGGAGGGTGACCTATTCTTGGATTGTATTTTTGACATGACTAGCATTTTTGCACCATTTCAACGGCTTCATTTGCCATTGTTGGCCAGTAATACCCTTGATTCAAAGCTTTTCGAACAATTGATTTTGTCCTTTCATGCAATTCCCGGAGTATGGTAGTAGTCTCAGGTTGGGTTATACATCTTAAGAATGGTGTAGAAAATCCCTTTTTGTAAAAGACTTCATTCTCTTTACCTCTGCCTCTTCCAAAGGTTCAATCCCGGTTTCTAAATATGCTCTTATGAGCATCGCCCATGTATCTGTATTTTGAATGTTGAAACATTCATAAGTTCCCTGGACCGAGACGCTTTCTACAAAAGGCACATTTAAGGGTGTTGGTTGCCAGGCATATTTGCTCAAGGTATCGTCCTCTACAGTTTCTTCCCTTGGAATGGTGTTAATCTCAAATGGGGAAACACTATCAACCAAAGCCTTTGCCTCTTTCAAATATTTATTCATCATCTCTCCCTTTGCCACATAATCCTCTTTTACTTAGTTGATCACAACTTGCGAATCACAATACATCTTAATGGAGGCAACGCCTATACCTCTTGCTATCCTTAAACCCGCAATCAGCGCCTCATATTCGTCTTTGTTGTTGGTAGCCTTGAATGTTAGAACCACGGCATATCTTAAAGGCTACCCTCCATCTAGTGGAGTTAGCACCAATCTTGCCCCTGAGCCTTCAATGCATGAGGACCCGTCAGTGTACAACTTCCATATAGGAGACGCTTCTTTCATGATTGGAGAAGGTAGGTTGATTGTTGAAGGTGATGCCTCAACCTGCTCATGAGTTGACTCTACTATGAAATCGGAAAGAGCTTGCCCTTTTATGGCTGTCCTTGGGGAAAATTGGATTTGAAATTCACTTAACTCTATCACTCACTTTATCATTCTTCCAGATGCGTCTGATATTTGGAGAAAATGTTTTAGTGGTTGATTAGTTAATACAGTGATTTCGTACTCATGGAAATAGGGACGAAACTTTCTAGTAGAAACTATCAATGCAAAGAGATACTTATCAACCTCCACATAATTAATTCCCGCCTTTGAAAGGATTTTAGATACATAGTAAACTGGCACTTAGCCCTTTTCCATGTTTTTCACAAGCACTGAGCTTACAGCAACTGGACTGACACCTAAGTAAGAACTAAGGTGTCACCCTTTTCTGGCTTAGCTAGCAGGGGTAGTGTTCGAAAGTGCTTCTTGAGGTCTTGAAATGGTTCTTCACATTCTGGCGTCCATTCAAACTTCTTATGTTACTCAATACTTGAAAGAAGGGTAATGATTTGTCACCGGCTTTAGCTAAAAACTGACTGAGCGCCGCCAATCTTCCGTTTAGACGTTGTACCTCTTTGTGACAAATGGGGTTTTTCATGCCCTCAATTGCATTAAGATTCTCAGGATTAACTTCACTCCCCCTTTGGCTTACCATGTACCCTAGGAATTTTCCAGACTGGACACCAAAAGCACACTTTGCTAGGTTTAGGCGCACATGGTGGAGCCTCATCATCTCAAAAGTCTTTTGTATGATCGACGCCTTTAATAGATTTTACTAACATTTCATCCACGTAGGGCTCCATATTCACACCTATCATGCTTGAAAATAGCTTGTTGAGCATCTGTTGATAGGTAGCACCAGCATTGATGAGCCCAAAAGGCATGACAATGTAGTGATATATATCACTGTCTGCATAGAAATATGTGTAGTGTCGCCCTTCGACATCTTAATCTGATTGTAACCAGAGTAAACATTAGGGTTGGGCAAAAATAATCGGTTCGACCGAATCGTACCGAACCGTACCTGAATCGTACCGGTTCACAAAACAAACGGTTTTTTTGAAAAGATATGGAGCGGTTCAGAAGAGGTATAGAAAACCGGTTCAAAACCGGTTAACCGAACCACTTTTTGTACCGGTTTTAACCTTAAATATACTACTAAACCAAACCAGACCATATTTAACAGACCAGACCAAACCACAGTCACAGACCAGACTAGACACTTTCAGACCTAATTCTGAATTCACTAATTCAGAGTCTCAAACGATTTCAGTCAAGACGCAGAAGACGACATTGAGGTTCCAGCTCCAATCAGCTCCAGCAGGCTCCAATCGCCTCGCGCCTCCAGTCTCTCCGCCTCAGTTTTCAGACGGTTCCGCGTTCGTCTTCTTTGTCCGACTAGACCAGGTTCTTCTTCTTCGTTCGACTGATTGCTATGCCTATACTTGTTAGTTGTTAGGAAAACTGATTGTTATACTTGATTACTTGCTAGGAAGACTGATCTTAGTTGTGATGAAAACTGATTGCTCTGCTTGTGCGATTACTTGATTGTCAGGTCTGTAAGCATTTATTGGTCTAAAGCAGGGCTAGTACAGTTGCTTGGGCAAGATGTGTAATTGCTGAATTAGAATTGGAAATTCAGTTTTGTTTTTTTGAATTAGAATTAGTGCTTACGACAGATAGAGGATTGTTGATGTTGATCATTGTAGAGATGAAACTAGTGACTTGTTATGGTACTATATACAATTAAATCAGTGTCTGCGCAAGATATTAATGGGAGGTTTCAGTGAATTTATGCATATTGTGTTTCACGACTATCAAAAGTACTATTGATTCAATTTGGAATTATAATTGATTGAATCAAAGAGGAATAAGTTCAGCTTCTGAAGGTTTAATTTGATTTGCAAATATAGGAGTTTTTCTTGTGGTCCTGATTTTAATATATAGTTTTTGAATTTGCTGTAAGAATTTGTGCTTTTGCATACTTTTATAATCCTTGATTGGTTGTCTCTTTGGTCTAGAATTGTCATTCTTTTTGTTTGTATCAGACCAGTTATTAGTTTTAATCAAATGTTTGATATTTTTTTACAGGGTTGGCAAACCAAAAAACTGTCACCATTCAACCAGTTGGAAAGGACCAATCAGTTTTTCTCGCCACTACCAAGACCATGAAGCAAAACAAGCCTGCTGCACTTCTTCACAAGTCTGCAATGAAAAAGGAGTTCAGGAGAATGGCCAAGGCTGTGTCAAACCAGGTAATACCCAAGAGTTCCCTGATATGATGTAACCAAGGCAGTGTCAAGCCTGCTGCACTACTTAGTTTTTCTTAATGAATAGTTATATATTTATTTAATCAAGATTATTTTCTCTGTACTTTTATTTCTGTGATGAGGCACTAACATGCTTTAATTAATTGGAGTTGTAACTTCAGTTGGAATTGGAACTTCAGCTGCTTAGTGCTTGCTGAATTAGAATTGGAAATTCAGTTTTTTTTTGTATGAAGTGGTTCGGCTGAACCGGTTCTGAAGCGGTTTTTGAACCGGTTCAGAACAGGTACGGTAAATCGACCAAAATCTGAAGCGGCCAAAAACTGGAGCGATAAACCGTACCGGTTTAAAATGTGGTAAAGGTTCGGTTCTGAACCGGTTCGGCCTCGAACCGGTTCATGCCCAGCCCTAGTAAACATCCATGAAGCTTAAAAGCTCATGCCCAAAAGTGGTGTCGGCGAGTTGGTCAAATTGTGCTATAAGATATCACCCTTAATTAATCTAAAATTTAAATTGCAATAACTTGACTTGTATTTCAATTATACAAATTATGTTATTATTAAATATAAAGAATAAATATATTTTTTCATAACAAAGATAAATATTATAATTATTGACATGTTGCTAATTAATACTTTTAATTTATTTTTTTCACATAGTTATAATGTTGAAAGTATTGGTGAAATATGTTTATTTTACTAATAGTAGTTGTCACTTGCGTTCAATATTAATCTATTTCATAAAATAAGTTGTGTCTATAAAAATAATGAAGTTATACAAAACTAAAAAGAATATCAATTTACTATAATGATAATATTAGTATTTGTTTTTGTTCATGTGTTCAATTTTATATTGTCTTGCATAATTATAATAAAATACATAATATTAGATATTAAACTATTAATTTATAAAAAAGGATATATAATACAAAAAAAAAAAATATTTAATTTTAGAAAATAATTTTAATAATAAATTTTAATATGTGCACTTAATTTATTTTTACAAAGTATAATATTATAAAGTTTAGTATTTTAATAAAAACTAATAAAATCACATGTGAAGTAAGGTGATATTATATCTAAAAAAAGCTCTACATGACTAAATATTTATTTTAAGAAACTATACTTATTATATTAATATTTTTTTTATATTTGTGTTAAAATTTATATTGCATGTAGGGTTGGGCATGAACCGGTTCAGGGCCGAATCGGTTCAGAACCGTACCTTTACCACATTTTAGAAGTGGTACGGTTTACCGCTCCAGTTTTTAGCCGCTCCACATTTTGGACAATTTACCATACTAGTTCTGAACCGGTTCAAAACCGATTCGACCGAACCACTTTATATATTGATTAAAAAAACATATACAATTATCATTCGTCTTATCATCAATGTCAAGACCACTTATTTGAGCCATGTCACACAGAAGCACTGATCCACACTTAACAGCAATCTGTCTAAACCTTGCGGATGTACAAGAGTAAGGCTGGACATTCACGCCCCAATTCTCGGAAGCCAAATTGAAAGCGGCCAAAGCACGTTTTGAAAAAGAATTTCAATCTCATCAATGAACTCGTTTCCACTCGTTTAAATCCCTTGAATTGGCGACTATTCTCCTTCTCCATGAACTCAGGGTATGCATCACGAATCGTCCTCGCGCAGATCCTTCTCTTAGTCTCCCTCGCGCAGCCTGAGCTCCCACAGCTCCAGACACTTGTTCAGATCAACTTCTCCGACGGCAGTGGCCACGAACAAAACTTGCTTCAATTCGAATTCAAACACAGAACGAATTCGAATTCAAACCCAGAACGAATTCGAATTCAAACCTAGAACAAAACTTGCTTCAACTTCGAATTCAAACTCACCTCGACGCGCCCGGCCTGCTGCTTGCCTCGCCCAGCCTCGCCCAACCTGTTGCTCGCCCCGCCTGCTGCTCGCCCCAGAACATGAAGAGAAGTGAAGAAGATGTAGAGTTGAAGGAATGACATTAACGAAGGGTTAAAAGCAAGTGAAGAGTCTGGTTCGGTAAAGTGAAGAGTCTGGTTCAGTCAAGTAATTTAGGTTAGTCCGGTCTGGTTTATTAATTAAATATAATATTATATTAAAATCGGTACAAGAAGTGGTACGGTTTACCGTTTAAAAACTGGTTTTTTGTACCTATTCTAAACCGCTCCATATTTTTCTTTAAAAAAACATTTTTTTTGTGAACCAGTTCGGCCTAACCGGTTCGAAACTGGTACGGTTCCGGTACGGTTCGGCCGAACCGGGTTTTTTTGCCCAACCCTAATTGCATGCATAATTATAATTGGGTACATAATATTAGACATACAACTATTAAGTTTTAAAAAAATATATGTAATACATAAAATTAATTATAATTTAGTCTTAGAATTAAAACTTAAGAACAAAATTTAATATGTCAACTTACTTGATTTTTATAAAGTATAATATTATAAAATTTAAACTTGATTTTTATAATGTATAATATTATAAAATTTAGTATTTGAATAAATTATTAATAAAACTAATAAATACACATGTGAAATAGGGATATATTATTGAATTTTTGTAACTTCTTTGGAGAATGAATGAGAATGCTTTGAGGATTTTAAAGTGAGTTACATGGCATGCCACATAGGAATGAGAATTGTATGTTTGACATGAACCAATAAGAATTGATTAATTTGACATTAGAATAAGAAAATACATCAAAAAACTTACTTGTCACAATTGCATACAATTTAGTCAAATTAATATATATAGATAGATAGATATTATTATTATTCATATGTTAAATTTATATTTTACTAATTATAATAATAGTAAAAATGCCTACAAACATACTTTTTTTTCCTTCTATTTTTCATATTATTGTTAATATATTAATGTCCATATAATACTTTCAACTTAACTATTATTGTTTTATGACTTCTATTGGTTTTATATACTTTTATTAAAATGTCAAAAATTTATCTTCATATTATTATTATTCATATGTTAAATTTATATTAAAATTTTAATTATAACAAGGTAAACAATGGTGTTATGCAATTTGATAAAATTATTATTTAATAAATTAAATTTAAACTTCATTAGTCTATTTAATTTTTTTATATTTATACTTGTTATCCATCAAATATAATATTATGTATTTTAGTATTTTATAAAACTCATTATATACAATATTTAAGATAAAATCATAAATATACATGTGAAATAAATAAAAAAATATTAGAGGTTTGTAACTTATCTTGAGAGTGAATGAGAATGTTTGGAGGAATTTAAAGTGATTTACATGACATGACACTTAGGAGTGAAAATTGTATGTATGACATGGAATAATTAAAATTAGTTATTTTGACATTAGGAGTGAAAAAATGTATCAAAAAACTTATTTGTCACAATTGTATATATTATAACCAAATTAATATATATATATATATATATATATATATACACTAGAAAATAGATTCACACTTTGACATTAACGGTCACTTATTTTCAATTATAAATAGGGTAAAATACGACATTACCCCCTAAAGTTTGGTCCGTTTTTAATTTTCCCCCTTAAAGTTTAACATTTTAAATTTTAGTCCTATTGTTTGGACCGGATTAAAAATCCCCCTTTCCGTCCAATTACTGGTCTAGTTCAAACGGAAACTTTATCATGTGCAAATCACGTGATTTTTTTACTTCTTAAAATGACAAAATTGCCCTCTATTACAAACACTTCCGTTTCTTCAACCTCCATGGCATTTTCTGTTAATGTTACAGAGCTGCGGCCTTGGATAGACGCATCTTCTTCCCAAGTATACATGCATGTGCTTTGACTTCATGAAGACATGGATCCACGTGGGTAGAAGCAGGAGGGATGCATCCATCATAGTCTGGTCTGGCCCTTGCTTCTTAACCTAGCTCTGTCATATTGAATACTACAGTAAGAGATGAAGAGTACGCTCGAGTTTGACTTTGAGCAAGAAATGTTGGTTGGACAGAGTGAAGAAGTTCTACTGAGAACCAGTGATTGTCGATTGAAGAGAGTGTTCCTCCAGCGTGTCGGGCTGGTGAAGTTACAAAAACAAGAACTCATTGTGGTGTTGAGAGAGAGAGACTCCTCGGGTTTTATCGTTACCATCTTTTGGGACGATTTCGCACCACTAGGAGGGAGGGGTAGAAATCAATCAATTGCTACAGTTTTATCTGACAGCGTACTCATTGTAGCAAGATACAACACAAATTTGGCTCAAAAACTTGCTTCTTATGTCGATGGTCGCCTCAGGAAGTAACGTAGACTGTTTGCAAGTACCTGATTGATAGAAACATGAAAAGGATATGTCGTCATATCGATATATAAGGTAAAGTTGCTTTTTTTACTTTTCCGTAGTTCAACACAATGATAGTATGAAACTTAAATTAGATTTTACATTCTAAGTTGTCAAATAAGAAGGAGAATGCGTGAATGATCATATATGTACATACCTGTTGAAGAGGCTTGATAAAGATTATCACCTTGCTTACCACTGAACTCTGTCGTAATTGAATCATGGCACATCGTCGTCGTCGATGTCTCCGTCTTCAATTACACGCCCAGGCATCTCGACCTCGGCAAGATCCAACTCAAGTCGACCTCGGCAAGATCCATCTCGACCTCGGCAAGATTCAGGCATCGTGCGGTACAATTTATGGGCGAAGAACTTGAAGAACAGAGGACAACACTTGAAGAACAACATAAGAAATTCCATGGAGGGCATTTTTTGTCAATTTAATATATTAAAAAGTCATGTGATATGCGCATGATGACATTTCCGTTAGTGTTAAACGGCTAAGTAACGGAATGGAGAAATTTTTCATTTTGTCCAAACATTAGGACTAAAATTTAAAATTTTAAACATTAAGGGGAATCTCAAATTCGGTCCAAACTTTAGGGGAGAAATTGACAATTAACCCTTATAAATATAATATTTTTGAAAATTTAGAATATATTGAGTTGAAAAATATATAGAAATAAAATTCCAAAAATGTTCATAAAATATAGTTAAAAGGGTTAATTGTCAATTTGCCCCCTAATGTTTGGACCGAATTTAAGAATCCCCCTTAAAGTTTAAAATTTTAAATATTAGTCCTAATGTTTGAACGTCATCAAAAATTGCCCCATTCCGTCTTCAGGCCGTCTGATTCAAACGGAAATCCTGTCACGTGCCTTGCACATGCGTTTTATTAAGATACAAAGACGAAAATGCCCTTATAATGCAGGTGTTCAATGAAATCAACAGCAGGGACATCGAGATGTCTTCCACCTTTATTGGAAACTCTACCTCGATTCAGGAGAGTGAGCGAGCAGTTCACTGCTATGTTCAGGAGGAAAGCTTTCTTGCATTGGTATACTGAAGAAGAACAATACGAGGAAGAGGAGTAATCTCATCCAGCTTCTTAGTGTTGATGTCTGAACATGTTACGGAAAAACATAATCAAATCCGTCTGACCTCAACTTCTAGTTGGTTTCTATGTAGTTTTATTATTTTCTATGCTGTAATTTTGCACTCTTAAGATAAGTTGAATCATCCATCTTTTCAAGAACCATGGCTTCTCCCAGAAAGAAATCTCCACCATGATTCGGAAAGCGCCCAAGTTGCTTTTAGCCAATCCGGAGAACACTCTCTTGCCAAAGCTTGAGTACATGTACTCGTTAGGAATATCACAGTCCGAGGTAGTTCGGATTGTTGCAGGATTCCCCTGGGTTTTCTTGAGGAGCTTGGAAGAGCATATTATCCCCAGTTTTAACTACCTTAGAGATTTTCTTAAATCGCATGAGAAAGCCGTTGGAGCCGTTAAACGGAACATATCTTTTCTGTCAGCTGATCTTGATCGCACACTAATACCTAATATTACAACTTTGGAAGAACATGGTGTGGATTACAGTAAGATTGCTGTTTTAGTTAACTATAACACTTCCGTTTTGTTAACAGAGGTGCACCGATTTCATGAAATCATGCAGAAAGTAAAAGAACTTGGTTTCAAGCCTGATCAAGAGAGGAGCGAATTATACCTCGTTGTCTGGTCTACAAAGCTCTTGTTTTGAAAGGCTTAATCAAGAGAGAGTATGCCATAAGCACCCTTCTGAATATATCGAATGTATTATTTAAAGTGAAGTTTTTGAATCCGTTTCAGAAGCAAGCTCCAGAACTGCAGGACATCTATGAGAGGAAGGTACTCCCGAAACATGTTAGAAATGGCTCAGGCATTCCAACAATCAAAGATGATGCAGTTGCTGCATGCAATAGGAATTCAAATTCCATAGGTAATGTAGACTAAAATAGATAGATTTAAGCTTATATGCTAGTACAATATTTAATTAGATGAAACTTTTGATTTGCATCTGATGATGCTAGTACAATATTGAGTCCCGTTTTTTTTGCTGCTGAAACGGGGTAAAGCTTTGCTCACCTATATGTGCTGCTAGATAGTAACTATCACAGTTGGAGATTGCATTGTTTATTTGCAAATGGTATTGGATGGGATTCGTCCTTCAATGCTAAGAATGGGGGTGTTTTGACTGACCAGTGACCATCAACTTCTGTTTATGCTAAGAATGCTGAGTTTTGTTCTTTGTGTTTGGTCTTTTTTTGCTGTTTTTTTTTGTAGACTGAGCTCTAGGTTATGTACAAATTGGATTAGGATGCGGAATGTTGTAAGTCCGCAGAAGATAGCTCTGTTCAGCCTTAGCAAAGACACCGCCTTCGTACCATATCCAGTTCATGAACTCATCAAAATCGTAAACAGTCTTCAACCAATCAAACCCAGAAGGATTGAATGCGAAAGGAGCGATGATTGGTACTGCAATCCCTAAAATCACTACCCAGAAGCTCTGTTCATGGGAATGGCATTTTTGTCTTTGTTTCTTAAGAAAATGCATGTGCAAGGCACGTGACGGGATTTCCGTTTGAATCAGACGGCCTGAAGACGGAATGGGGCAATTTTTGAAGACGTCCAAACATTAGGACTAATATTTAAAATTTTAAACTTTAAGGGGGATTCTTAAATTCGGTCCAAACATTAGGGGGTAAATTGACAATTAACCCTAGTTAAAAACTATATTAATTGTTCTTATTCTTGTGCTAAATTTAAAATGCATGCATAATATAATTAAGTATATACATGTCACTACTTGTATTTTTTTTAATAATAGTAACCTTCTTTTATATTTTAATTATACATATAATATTTTATCGATTTTCTTAATTAACAAAATATGTTGAATTTATAAATCTATAAAAAAAATGTAAACTGTTTAAGAAATTCTTAATATTATTATTATTGTGTGTTTATATTTTAAAATCTATATACATGCGAAATTATAATAAGAGTGTTGACATGCAACTTTTATTTTGATGAAAATATTATAATAGACAAAATATATTCTTAACTAGTCTGAAGTTTATTTTTTAATAGTAAATTTTAATAAGTTCATAAACTTAATATTCATAAAATCTAATCTTACTTATTTTAGTATTCTATAAATTCACTAAACAAATATGTTAAAGAAAAAATCATAAAGTTATGTGAATGATAAATTTTGAATAACTTTAAAATGTGAATTGTATAATTAACATAAACTGTAAAACTAATTTAATTTGACACTAAATGTTAAAAAAATAATTTATCACAATTTATACGTTCCAACCAAATTAATTAATGCATAACTGTGAACACCCATATATCATCAGTCTAGACATTTGAAAGAAAAATAAAATATAAAGGCAGTTTATTTTTTTATTTTTGATAATTAAATATGTGAATATGAAGGCAGTTAAAAACATAAAATTTGGACACAAAAATCAGTAGATTTTTTATATACACTTGGAAGACATGGACCAGTGAATAAAGTTAGAGGATACTGCTCTGGTCACACATGCGCCAGGTGTATAGGAGTTAAAGAGGATTGTACTACCATAAATAACGAACAGTTGATCCTTCCGATTCCGATCCCCTGCTGCCAAGCTCCCCCGCCCGTGGGAAGACGACGGCCACCCAAAGAGGCGGAGACGACCCGTCAATCACACTCCACATCCTCCTCCTCAATCGTAGGCAGAAGTATCTCAACTCGCAAAGACGCGAAGCAACCTCTTCAATCCAATCCAATATTCTGTCGTCTGCTTTGTAGCCACCATCTTCATCAGTTTAGGACGCAAAGATTGTGTTTCTGGGTTTTCTCTATCATTTGATAATTCTTCTTTATGGTGAATTAAGTTGTTGGAGGATCGATGATCTAGAATCTGGGTGTGATTAATTGGAAGGCAGTGGAGATCTGACGCTAATGGCTCGGAATAGATCATCGTCTTTGAACAAATGGAGGTATTTAAATCCGGCATATTACTTGAAGAGGCCCAAGAAATTAGCTTTCTTGTTCGTTACGTTTGTTTGCGCCAGTTTGGTGTTTTGGGATCGGCAGACTCTCCTCAGGGAGCACGAGGTATTTTTTTTTTTTTTGTATTGTGGTTTGTTTATTTTCTTTCCTTGCTCTGATGATGAAGTTTTATCTAACGATGGCCCTGTCGAAGTGGGAAGAAATGTGTCCATTTGGTAATCAGATCTTGATTTGGTTAGGAGTGCAGTGACATTGATTTTGTTGGATATTGATGTACGAAACAAGCAATCGATTAAGGTACAACATAACACATAATTAAGTTACCTCCCTGAACGATTGTCTTAGATGAAGCGAATCTGCCTGAGGTTGGGATCACGGTCTGCCGGACGGGAGGTCACGCCACGGGTTAACGGGCAGTGACCTAGGTTTCCACAGCTACTTACCTCAGTCTAAACTGTAGGGCAGCAGGGCACTGTTATCATTATTAGTTTTTCCAACCCTGAGCATCCCTATACAAATACTGGGCTTATTAGAATGGGCTCCCACTAATGGGCGACCCAATCTCCCAAAACCAACAGATTTTTAGGGAAATGAATGTCTTCTTTTTGAGACTCTTGAGTGTAATTTGAGAGTGACATTCTCGGTATCGTCTTGTCAAAGTTCAGGTTCTTATGAAATAAATTCACAAGCTTAGGCTCGTCATAGTTCAAAAAGTTAATGATTATTGATTTATCCATTTGATCACTCATAACTTGTCCCCTAAGGATTCTGACTGTTCTAGTCATTCATCTGCTTGCTATACATCCAGTTTTTTCTTAGAAGAAATTTCCAGTGTTCTTCATGATCACAAGTTTTATGGTCTAGAGCCTTAAATTTGGGGCTTTTATGTCGATGATCCTAGTAATGGTCCATATGTGCATGTTATTTGTTTTAATAGCACTGCAGCAGACATGAAATTTGGACGTCACAGCAGAAAGAATTAGGATACACTTACCTTCAAGATTTTGATCTACTTTGCTGTAGTATGCTGTTTGTTTTATTTAATTCACTAACCTGGTCCATTCTGATTTGCAGGTTGAACTTTCAAAGTTAACTGAAGAAGTAGCAGAATTACGAGATATGGTAGGATAGATCATCCTAGCTTTTGCATATACTCCATGTCATGAATTCATTTTTATCGATACTTTGTGGAATTTGAAATAGTTCTGACTGCTTAAAAGGAGAATGCGTAAGCTTAAGATACCCAGCAAACAATAGAGCTCTGCTTTTAACTTTTCTAACAGTCGAGTTATTTTTCTTTTCTGAGCATTGTGTACAACCTGTATTTTTCAAACTTAGTAACTACCCGATCAAACAATCGCAGTTTTTTTTTCTTTATTTTTTGAGCAATGTGTACAACCTGCTATAAAAAACATTATAGAAAAAAATTTGGGTTCAAACGTAAATTTCTGAATCAAAGTTAGCATAAATTATGATTATATTTTAAAATGAATTTGTTCGATGGCTGATAATTGATAATATTCTTTCAGCTGGAGAGTTTAGAGAGCAGACATAGAGGTTCAGGTGGTAAAGATGCAGTTGATGTTGTTGAGTATCCTTTAAACAAAATGGCTCTTTCTGATGATCCAGTGGACAATGAACGGAGGGAGAAGGTAAGGGAAGCTATGGTGCATGCATGGAAATCATATGAAAAATATGCTTGGGGCCACGATGAACTTCAGGTATATTCTAGAGCAAATCTTTTAGATGATAAATCTTGCCACAATCTCCCAACCACGTAATATTGTATTTTGCGTAACAGCCTCAAACAAAGAGTGCAACTGACAGCTTTGGTGGTCTTGGTGCAACTCTTATAGATTCACTAGACACGTTGTATATTATGGGACTCAATGAAGAGTTTCAAAGAGCTCGAGAGTAAGTTTCTGGTTTTCTCAGTATTCGTATTTAAACTGAGAACTGTTTCTGTTCGTTTATTTGAATGACTCACCTTAAAGACAAGTTTATTTTACGTGATTAAATGTGTGAATACACTACTACATGCATAAAAGGATTTTAGTATAGCTATTTTATTCCATTATTAGATTATTATTTTTAAATAGTGAGATGAATGGTTTCATTTAATGATCGGTGGCCTGTCTTGTTTTACAGGTGGGTTGCCAATTCATTGGACTTCAACAAAGATTATGATGCAAGTGTGTTTGAGACAACCATAAGGTTTTTCTTCCGAAGCTTTAGCTTCCCAACTCCCCCTTTCTTACCACATTTCATCAAGACTCTAAATCACGATGAATTCATTCTTATGTTCTATTAAAATGCAGGGTTGTAGGTGGACTTCTAAGTGCTTATGATCTTTCTCAAGATAAAGTTTTTCTTGAGAAGGCTCGAGATATTGCTGACAGACTTTTACCTGCATGGAATTCACCTTCCGGGATTCCCTATAATGTCATTAATTTGGCCAATGGGAATCCACATAACCCCGGATGGACAGGGGTAAGATTGTAAATCTTTTACCGCAGCTAATTGGATTTAAGATTAGTAATTCTTAATCCACATTTAACTTTAGATAGTTTCTCCCATTTTCAGGGAAATAGTATATTAGCAGATTCAGGGACAGAGCAGCTGGAATTCATTGCTCTTTCTCAAAGGACAGGGGATCCAAAATATCAGGAGAAGGTATCAATCACACGACTCAGTTGAGATGTAGATTTCAATAAAATTCATATCGTATGAAATCAAGTAAAATAATATTTATTAAATGTGGGTGTCCTTATCTTTTTTTTTTTTTTTTTTTTAAAAAAAGCATGACACTCACTTTTGTGTCTCTAAAGGTTGTGTACCATTCCTTCTGTTTATATATGAATCTGTATATTCTCTCAAGAGCTGGTAAATTGGTAACCAGGCAGAAAATACAATACTAGAGTTCAACAAAAGCTTTCCTGAGGACGGATTGTTGCCCATCTTCATCAATCCAGACTCTGGAAGAGGATCTCACTCAACTATAACATTTGGAGCCATGGGTGACAGGTATTTTCACATTTGAAAATTGGAACATTTGTTGTAACTTAAATTTTTTAGGAAAATTCTGAATTAATATTATGTATGCAGTTTTTATGAATATTTGCTAAAAGTTTGGATTCAAGGAAACAAAACTTCAACTGTAAGGCCTTATAGGTAAGAGCTTCTCTTCTACTTGTCATTTTGTTTCAATGATTTCAGTTTTTCCAGGCCTAGATTAAGAGAGTGAGAAATAAATCTACTTTTGCATAAGGTTTATATTTTTAATTCGTACTCATTCTGGGTTTAAACTTGATAGATTTGCAATCTTACTGGCATTGTAAAAAATGTGAAAGCAGGGAAATGTGGGAGAAATCCATGAAAGGCTTATCGAGCTTGATCAAGAGGACAACACCGTCAAATTTTGCGTACATTTGTGAAAAGAGTGGCAGCTCTTTAAATGATAAAGTTCGTTCAAACTTCATACGTTTATGCTGCTGCTATATGGAGGATTTGCTTTACCTTTTTGGAGCCAAAACTTCAAGAATCTATATTTTGATATAACCTTATGTTTATTTATACTGATCATTTCAGATGGATGAATTAGCATGCTTTGCTCCAGGAATGATAGCTTTAGGATCATTAGGGTACGGTCCAGATGAATCGAAGAAGTTCCTGTCTCTTGCAGAAGAGGTGAGCGATGCTATAAAATGTGAAACTTAGTTGGCCAAGAAAAAGAGTTAAATTTTGTGAAAAAATACAATCTTTTTCCATTTCAAAAAATTATTTAAATACTACCCACTCATCAAAAGGTAAATCTTTTTCATTTGTTTTTCACTTGCACACTGAATTCCGCTCAAAATTTCATATTTTGTAGAATCTTCCATGACTGAATTATAATTTTTAAGAGGTAATACACCTAACAATTGAGCTTCAGTCGGATTCATCATTCATATATTGATTCGGATGCAGCTTGCTTGGACATGCTACAACTTTTATCAATCGACAGCCTCCAAATTAGCAGGGGAAAACTACTTCTTCCATGACGGACAGGTATGTCTCTAGTTGTATTCTTCTCAATTTACTTGTGCAGTAACTTTATTGAGTCAAACAAAAACGTTATTTTCAGGACATGTCTGTTGGTACATCATGGAATATACTGAGACCCGAGACTGTGGAATCACTTTTTTACCTCTGGAGGTTAACTGGAAACTCAACTTACAAAGACTGGGGTTGGAACATTTTTCAAGCTTTTGAAAAGAACTCACGTGTGGAATCAGGATATGTCGGCCTTAAAGATGTAAGGATTTCTCACCACATTTTTCAAGGTTTTCAATGAACACTCCGAATACCACTTCAAATGGACTTAGTTCATTAATCATACTCAGAATTGGAAGTTAAATGTTGACCACAAAATGGACTTCTTATTATAGCTGCTGATTTTTCGTATTCTGTTATTTCAGGTAAATTCAGGAACGAAAGACAACATGATGCAGAGTTTCTTCCTTGCAGAGACCCTCAAGTATCTGTATCTGCTGTTTTCTCCATCATCAGTCATTTCTTTAGATGAATGGGTCTTTAACACGGAAGCGCACCCTTTAAGGATTGTGACACGGAATGGTGAAGAGAAGCATGAACGCTGGGATGGAAGAGAGAAGGCAGTTGTGAAGTTGCGCAACCGAAGAGTGGGTCGATTGAGGACAGAAGATTATTAACATTTATAGATAGATTATGGTGATTGAGGATGAATGGTTTTGTATGAGTTAGATAACGTATACTTGTTTGGGTAACATTTATCGTCTCGAAATCGGTAAATAATTGAATACACAAACATGATCTATCGTTATCGTCGGTAAATGAGCGTGCTAATTAGACAAAAATATAGGGATCATCAAAAAAGATTGTAGGACCGAATTCCCGACAAGACCGGTCCGAGACCGGCCTGACTAGGACCGAGACCGAACGGGCGATTTTTTTTCTTCAAAATCGGTCTCGGACTTTTTTCCTGAAAGCCCGTTTAGGACCGGCCCAGACCGAATGTATGTGTATTTGAGATTTTCATAATACCACACCGAAAATAATGTGGATTTTGGAGGTTTTCTATATTTATAAAATGTGCATCTTGATAAATTTACTAAAGAATATAGAGAGTTCATAGTGTTTCTTTGAGAGGTGAACCATTCCTTCGTCTTTTACTAAAGAATACCGTGAACTCATAAATTTTTTTTGGGTGTAGATTCGGTCCAGAACCGAGACCGGACCGAGTCAAGAAAGACCGACTCGGACGGACTTTTTTGGCCGAGGTCGGTCTCGGTCCTCCAGAAGGCAAGACCGAAATTTCGGTCTCGGTTTTGCCTTCAGGACCGGACCGACCCGCCCATGATCAGCCCTACAAAAACATATTTGTTTGGGTACAACTTCATAATTGTGTCTCTACACTCCTCTCTCACTTTTATGTGTCTAAAAGGAAGCAAAAAAAGTGTGTGTGTGTTAATCCTCCTATATAATAGTAGACCTTAGAATTTGGGTTGGAAAATTAACTCCATATAACAACAGTAGGGAAATACAATACTCAAAACGGCCGCAAGGGGCAAAGTTGTCATTCCCTCGGTTCAAAGCAGATAATCGCGAGGAATCACTCGCTCTCCTCTCCACACAGTTCGTTCGTTCTTCTGGTCACTCAAAGTCGAAGAGAGGCCAACAATGGAAGCCATTCATCGATCTTCACCATCCATGCGCTATCCATCTATGAACTGATGAAGACGAACAATATTCTCTTTGGTTTCCTTTCTTCGTATCCAAGCTACAGTCAAACGTATCCTCCTGAGGCGCCTCCCTCTTCGCCTTCTATCTCTTCCACTGCGATGAACCCAGCGCCTCAACATTGCAAAACATAGCATCAAATGAGAAGGGAAGCCTTCAACTTCCTCCTTCCTCGACCGTGCTACTCCCTGAGGCTCCCATCTGCCATATCCGTTGCTGAAAATCATTCGTCCTTTCTGTTCGGAAATGATGATAACAATTGCAGCCATAATGCGCGGGTCCCTCACGATGCTTCACAGGAGGCTAGACTTTTCTCCACCCACACTTCTCCGTCGCGACAACGGAACGATTGTTTTAGGGCTAATACACTCAGGAGACGCGTTTTACTTGGTTTAATTTCACATAATGGTGCTGATCGTCGCCATCCACAGCATCAGTACCTTCCTCATCGTAGTGAGTTATTTTGACTCTCCCATGATTCTTGTTGATTGCTTGCCATTTTCTTTTTGTGATACTCTTTAGTAATATCTTAACAGCTTTTTTAACAAGAGCTAAGCAGGCGAAGAAAATTGAAATCAGTGACGAGCACAGGTCTGTTATTCCTTTAGTTTTGTTCTCCGGGTTCGAAGTTTATACGCTTTCCTGCTGATGTGGCTATTCTAAAAAGACGGGTTCTTGTATCCGATGTAAGTTGAGCCCTTGGGTTTTGTCAATGTTGGGGCATTCGCAGTTCGTAGTTCATACTACATTTCCGTATTGGATGACTGTAGCTTAAAGGGATGAAAGAGTGCATTTTCTTGAACATTTAAACGAATGCTTTATAAGTTGGCCAAAAAAAAAATGCTTTATAAAAATAAGATTAAAATATGTATGGACTTTAAACGAGTTACAATTACTGTGTTTCCCTGAAAATTAGCAAGTATTAAACATCCTTTATCATTTAACTAGCTCTCAAAACAGTATACAGTTACTCCTCCTCCACGTCTTTAAGTAGATTTTTTAATGTTGAAAGTGAAACCTTATAGATTTTTTTTGCCTACTGTATAGTACAGTTTTCCATGTTTTGTTTTCGGTGATTTCAGTCAACGAGCGGTCACAACGGCATTATGGTGCAACTTTCTTGTATTTTCACTCAAATTTGGGGTTTGGATGGCAAGCTCTAGCCATGTTATATTGGCTGAAGTAATTCACTCAGTAGTGGACTTCGCCAATCAGGTATCTCTGTGAATGGCTTTGAGGGACTGTTAATTTGCCCTTCTTGATCTGGCTCTTACCTTGAGATTTAGATTATTGATTGCAGAAACTATTTATGACATTGTAGGCGCTTCTTGCATATGGATTGAGCAGCTCAAGACGTGCACCAGATGCAATTCATCCGTAAGTTCTTTATATGGGATTGCAGTGTGTTAATCGTAATCATATATGGTTTACTGCTTAATTAACTATTCTCTCATTTTCTGCAGGTATGGATATTCTAAAGAACGGTTTGTTTGGTCTTTAATATCAGCTGTCGGGATCTTTTGTCTTGGATCTGGTGCCACAATTGTTCATGGATTCCAAAATCTATGGATTGCACAGGTCTGTGGTTCTCTCTTGTACTTTATTGTTTTACATGAAACTATGGTTTGTTCACTTCATATATCTGTCTATCAGGCCCCAGAAAATATAAACCTTGCAGCTTTTGTCATTGGAGGTTCATCTATAATTGAAGGTACATGCTCTCCTATAGATATTTTGATTTTCTGCACTTTATTGGTGCCATGAATGGAATGTATATCATATTTCATTTGCTGATTAACAAAAAACTTGGCCTTTGAACTTCTCAATTTATAAGGTTATCTTAACTTATTCACATGGCATTCCCATCTGGTTCTTTTGCTTAGATTTCCCGTATGTTGCTTCTGCTTTAGGTGCTTCACTTGTTGTCGCCATCCAAGCTGTGAAGACAGGTGCTGCTGCAGAGGGAATGACAGTAAGAGACTATGTATGGCGTGGCCATGATCCCACTTCTGTTGCAGTTATGACCGAGGTAAATACCAATATGTTTCCCTTTCACTTGATAGAAGTACCTTTTGGAATTTGGACTTTCTATGATGAGAGAGAGATATAAGTAAGGACACGGCTAGTTGATAAATTTACTATGTATGTGTATATTGTATATATACATTTGTTTTTGCTGTGGATGTACTTTTTCTGATTATGTTGGTAGAGATATGCTTACAGAATTGATTGTATCAGTGATGTTTTCAGACTGGTATAAGGGTAGGGTAGGATGCACCTAGGTTGCCTTTGTTAAAATTTCTTGAGTTTATTCGGATTTGTCTAGCTTATCTGGAGTTAAGCTTGATACTTAAGTGTGAAATCAAGGGTTGTAATCTTTGATTCTTTGCATAAGATCTGTGCTACTTAAATGAATTGTTATATGTCAATAACTGCTCCTCTCAGTTAAACTAATTTCGATATGCAGGATGGAGCTGCTGTAACAGGTCTTGCTATTGCTGCGGCATCATTGGTTGCTGTAAAAACCACAGGGAATGCAATTTATGATCCAATCGGTTCCATTATAATTGGGAATTTGCTTGGAATAGTATGAACTATGAACTTTTATTCTATTAGATTCAAGTTTCAACACCTCCGTTTTTTTATTAATAAACTCCTTTCTGTTGACCTTAAGAATAACCGTATTGAGAGTAACTACAGCATTGTTAGTTCTTCTCCCTCTTCCATAGGTGGCTGTATTTCTCATCCAGAGAAACCGACATGCTTTAATTGGTAGAGCAATGGACGACCAAGATATGCAAAAGGTTCTTCATTTTCTGCAAAATGATCCGGTATGTGTATGTTAATATCTAAATTCAATGTGTCTATAAAATGTTCAGAATGCCTGTAGGCTGAGAGGCAAAGTTTCTTCTTAGGTCGTTGATTCTGTATATGACTGCAAAAGCGAGGTTATTGGACCAGGGTTTTTCAGATTCAAGGCAGAAATTGGTAAGGCAACAGATCATATACATAATTCTTCATTATATCCATTTAAGAGGAATAGGAAAATTAAGATTTGAGAAAGCTATAACATGATAATCTGCTTCTCACTGTTCTGTTGATGGATTTACTTTGACAGATTTTAATGGACTGGTTGTGGTGCAAAACTATCTACAAAAAACAGGGCGAGAAGGGTGGGCTAAACAGGTTATACTGATACATCTGTTCTGACCCTTAAAAGCCCCTGCACTTGACTTAAGTTTCTGCATCTGACCCTATTAAATAACACTTTGCCAAGTCCTGGAAAATTTAAGTTTCTTTATCTCTGTCTCCAAGCAAATGGCATTTGATTGACAAGAGTTGTTGACTGTTTACAGTTTCGTGAGGCTTCGGAAAAGAAGGATGCTGCTGCACTGGTCAAGGTCATGTCGATCTACGGTATGCTTCTTCGTGTAGTGACAAATTTGAAGATCTTAAGTCTTAAATTATCACAAACCAAGAAGAAGAAGTAGGTGAGTTTGATGTTTATTAGCTACCCAACCCATTCGATCAATTTTGGTGCTTGTTGACTATCAGGTGAGGAAGTAGTGACAGCTCTGGGGAGTGAAGTAGATCGGCTAGAAAATGAAATTCAAGAGCTTGTTCCCGGAATACGCCACGTGGATATAGAGGCCCACAATCCAATAATCCATGAGGATGCTTCTTCTTCATTATCAATAGATTGAATTTAGAGTCTTGGTCTAACAGGGTGAGATACAATTTGTCAGTATTGGTATGACAAGTTCAACTGGCAAGGACAAGGTAAGTAATGTCTGTCTTTTTCCTTGGCTAAGTTTCCAATAGAATAGAAGGAAGGTTGAAATGAGACCCTTACGATTTATGCAGAAATGAAATCCATCAAAATAACATATTCAATATGACGCTATATCAAGCACAAATTCATTTTATTGTTTTAGCGGGTTGCTTTTAGGTTGGGTAAGGTTTTATCTTTGAAATGTACGGTTCAGTTTATGATTAATTTTTTAGTTTGATTTGCATAAGTCTAAAAGATTGTGGACTCTAATCCGACAGTACGCATATAATTTTGTATATTAGTATTAATTAATCTAACTAATCAATAAATACAAGTTAATCGGTTTAGTCTTCCGGTCAAAAAAAAAAAATCGGTTTAGTTAAAGATGATGTAAATATTGTTAAATGAATTGTTTTATTATTTTATTTGATTCTGAATACTTATTTTTTTAGTTTTGGATGTGTATTTTTTTTATTTTATGTTTAAATTGAAAAAACAATTCGACCGGAATATGAATGGACGGTTTATCTTTTTCTATATGGTCTTTTGGTTAAAAACAATTATGTAGAGAAATTCTGATATGAAAAAATAGGTACTTGACCGAGAAAAAAAAATCATTCCTAACATCTCTAGGACCGATTTGAGCAAATTACCTGATTGGAACTTCGTGTATTATTTTGTAAGTTTTTTCGTCCATTTCTAATTATAAAAAATCACGTCTTCTAAAAAGACTAAAATACCGTTTGTTTTTTTAGAAAAAAGTCAACAACTAAAACTTATAATTGTAAAAGAAACTAATAATCAGTAAAAGTTACCTCACAGAATGAAATTAGACTTTAAACCCACTCATGTCCAACCGACATCAACAGCACTAAAATCTGTCTCATCTTTTTATTTTTAATAAATGTCGCCTTAAAACAAATTACGGTAATATTCAAAGCAAAAATGTAGTCCAGAAAAATGATTTTTTCTTTCAAATTTAACTCTAATTTAAAAATTAATTGTCAAACTAACCCTTCATTTTCAGATTTAAAAAAAAAAAAAAAACAGAACAGAACAGAACGCTAATCGTGATTTGGGGGAGACGTCCAAAACGCTAATGTCATTAGCGTTTTGGACTTTTCAAAGTCTCATTTTTTTTGGACTTTTCAAAGTCTCATTGGCATTAGCGTTTTGTATTTTCCAAAAATAGTAATTGTATGTCAGCCAACTGCAACCG
Source organism: Chamaenerion angustifolium (assembly GCA_946814005.1). Taxonomy (NCBI): domain Eukaryota; kingdom Viridiplantae; phylum Streptophyta; class Magnoliopsida; order Myrtales; family Onagraceae; genus Chamaenerion; species Chamaenerion angustifolium. The sequence continues at coordinate 9,929,544 of OX328278.1, read as the reverse complement.
CATTTTGGGGAGATGTCCAAAACGATAATGCTGTTAGCGTTTTGGACTTTTTTTTTCCACTGCGTTTTGGACTTTTCAAAGTCTTATTTTTTTTTTGATCCAATTTCAAAGTCTTATTCGCATTAGCGTTTTGTATTTTTCAAAAAATAATAATTATATATTAGTCAACTACAGTCCTGCCTTTTCCCTTCTAGCAGCCTCATTATTAATCTTACTTGGCCTCACTACTGCTAGTACAAGAATTTTTTAAAAATTCATGGACAGAACGCCCTAATTCCGTTATCGTTTTGTTATATTTTAGTAAATTTAAAAATGAGAGTTGGTTTGATAATTAATTATTAAATTAGGATTAAATTTGAAAAAAAATCCAAAAGCATTTTCTAAACAATTTGATAACTGCATAAATTATAATCTGTTCCTTACTCAAGAAACTTGAAATGAAATATCCAAGGTTGGCAACAGAAATAACTGACTACCATAGAATGTAAAGAGTGAACAAAAACTTAACCAGAGGCTCGTAATAAGAACCACTGAGTTCCAGAGAGTCGAAACCTTAACAGTCAAACCAGATTTTAATCAGGATAACAACATCTAATTCATTCTCCTAATGAGCTCGTTGATGTAGTTCTCACGGTTGCCAGCGTCTCCACCTTCAACATAGTGGTTCCTCTTCTTCTCCATACCACCCAAAGGAGCCTTCAGCTTGAATGGCCATAGGAAGTTGTTTGCTTCCTTGAAGTGAGGTCCCACTGTCATGATCTCATGGATCAAATCTTCAGCGCAGATGATTCCACACTTGCCCAAAGCCTACAAGCAGTTAACAGAATTAGAGAGTTGTTCAGCACTGCATGCTCTTTATCCAATCGTGAACTAAGCAACAACTGTACAAAAACAAAAAGCAAAACTGACCTGCTCAATAATGGAGTTATCAGTCAATGGAATCCTCTGATGGTTCAGCTTACCGTATCCCCTCTTGTAGATCAGCTCCTTGACACTCTTTAAATTCGGGTATCTGGGGATTAGAGAAATTGCAAACATTAAAAAACAGAAGCAACCAAGATTGCTGAGCTTTCACATGAAAAAGGTAAACATGATAAGTCCGCCATACGTGACAGCCTGACATGTCTATTATCTCTATTTTAAAAATTAGATGCCAAAAATTGCACAATAGAAATTAGAGAATAGCAATGATTACCCATAAGTCACATATGGTTCAACCCTGTGAAGCATGTTCACTGTTGCCTTGTTCACTTTGAGGAAGACACCGTTGAAAATCTACAAATACAGTAATATCAGCACATATAAATCCTGATCAACCTTAATGAACATATGTTTATAATGAAGTAACTTCATAAGGTTAATTAATTTGACCCAAAAGAAAAGTCAATGACATTGTAGGATGATCATATCTATTTGAGTGAAGCTATGTTCATATGAAGAAGAGGTTCATATTGTCGCTGAAACTGAAATTGCTTCATAATGGATGAAGAGATCATTGTTTTACCTGTCTCAAACGCAGGAGCTGCAAGATCTTCCTTGACTTTGGATCCATGGCATTGATACTGAAAAGTGCAATTTCCAGAGATTAAAGTACTACCATCATCTAAATTACAGCAACCCTAGAACAAGCACATACCCACGAATACGGATGATAAACAGGAGCTTAGCTTCAGGGTCCACATAGAATCCTCCATTCAGCTTTGCCTCCCTCTTCAAAGTAATCAACTCCTTCTCCTGAAGACAATGAAAATCCAAGCAAATTTAATAAAGCATAGCCTAAAATAGAATATAATAAATGACGTGATAAAAGAAAATACCTGCTCAGCGTATTCGATAGAATACTGCTTTGCCCTCTTAAAGATCAATTTTCTGTTCTCTGCATTCTTCTGCTTGGCAGCCAAGACCTCTTGCTTTTTTGCCAAAGCCCACTCCTCATTTCTCTTCCTCTTCTTCAACACCGACTCGGGAACAACTGCCTTAGCTTCAGACATCTCTTATCGCTGCAGCAATCAATGAATATCCATTACTTGCAAATACATTAGTACCATTAAAAAACTTATTCTACAGGTGAATCATAGACATATCCAACAACCAAAGAGGTAGGTATCCATGAAATTCAAACAGATCGTTCTCACAGTATTGCTTAACGTAAAGCAATATCATTTCATCAAAGTATCGGTTATTTTTCAATTTCTATGAAAAATACGCTCTATCTAACAGAGAAATAACGTATCGACGAGAAAAACAAAATAATTCTAAATACGCTATAATGCTATGATTTCAGCTCAAACAACAGATGCTACAGTACAAAATATGCGTTGTTAAAGGTTAATCTATCGAGACATCACTTAAAAAAACGAGCTCGTATTTATGCATTCGAAATCATGAACTAACTTGCACAAATCAAAGAAGAGTACGCTGACATAAGCTATAGAAGAACAGATCCTACCACCAATTGTGATAGAGTATCAATGGGATTGAAAAGAGTTGAAGGAGACTCACTTGTCCTTCGTCGACGGCGGACCAGCAGTAGGGTTTTCTGAGGAGACAAGAGAGACCGGCAATGAGGATGTAACTAGGGTTTATGTAGCGTTCAACAATTAGCACACACGTTGATGATGGACGTCTGTGATATCTTCTGGGCCCTGGTCCAAAAAAAGCTTATAAAAAAGGACCTACGGAAAGCCTATGGACTGTTCTTTCCTTTAAACAATTTGGGCCTTTACATACACTACTGCTCTATTGTTCCCCCAGTTGCCGTCTACGCCCTTGCTCCCATCAGTCGTCTCATACTATTGTCTACCGACGATTATTTTTGCACTTGAAATTAATTTTTCTTAGACCATTTAATATTTTGTAATTGAGATAAGTCATGTTTCTATAAAAATCCATTCATAATTTTATCAATTTTCATGAAATTATTTGATTTGAATCCTTCATTTTCTTGTGTGAATCCATAAAAATTCGACAAAAATATGATGGAATCAGCATTGCGTTACTGATTTCTCCTCTAATATTCAGTTTACACTTGCCGACTTATAACTCAGAAATCGGTATTGGGTAACCCGTTTTTGAGTTATAAGTCGGTAAGTGCACACTGAAGAGGAAATTGACAACATCGCGCTGATTCCACCATGTTGTTGTCGAATTTTTGTGGATTCACACATTAAAATAAAGATTTAAATCAACAAATTCACAGAAAATTGATAAAATTTTAGATAATTATTAATAGAAATGTGACTTATATCAATTAAAAGATGCCAAGTTGTTGTTTTTTTATCAAATAATGTCAAGTTGTTAGAGAAAAATAATTTCAATTGCAAAAATAGTTGTTCGTTACACAACGGTAATGGGACAACAGTTGATGGACGACAAATGGGGGCGAGGATAGGTGGTGGATGACGACGACTAGGGGATGACAATTGTGGAGGGCGACAAGAATGATAACAGTAAATGTGTAGATTGCAAGGAAAGAGAATAAACATGAATAAATGGTTTATAGAAAGTAATTTGTAATTTATAAATTTAGTAATATGGGCAACTATGTAAACTAATATCAGGACATTTTGATATTTTAACAAAATTGGTCTGTATAAATTAATCATTGGTTTCCAAATAGAATCTCTTGTATAATTTTCTTAGTTATCTATTTAGTCACATATGTTTGCACATGTTACTCTTTGGTTCAAACTTGTGTTATTTAGTCACTTATGTTTGAGCATGTTATTTTTTTTATTAAAATTCCTAATCGTCGTCTTTTACCCCGTTAGTGAGCCCATGTGTTTTGCACTTGATTTTTATTACGATATAAAATGTCAAAAGTGTATCTTCCTCTTTTTCTTGAGAGAGGAAACAACTTCTTCTGCAATCAGACCAGGTCACACTAGTTCTGTTCTTATTCTTATTCTTCTTAATAATAAATTAGTAATTCATACTTCTCCATGGATGTTTTTTGGCCTCTCAAAGTAAATTTATTACTCAGTCATTGAAAGAAAATGGAATTATTCGCATTACAATCAACACTCATTAGGAAAAGAAGTTGGGATCGAGCAACTCAATCATTAAGATGCACCCTAGACAGACATATTTTCCTATCCAATTCACACACTTGTTAGCCGATCTCGGATCGACCGTCCAAGTCATCATTCTTCTCGATGAAGCTAGATACAATGTGTTAGAGACTATGTTATTTGCCCTCTAATAGTAGCCTTCACCTCGAAGCTGCTTGATGACACTTTAGGCATCCAATTCAATCTCTATTGGGTCCCAGTCCTTTTCCAAAGTTGATCGAATCCATGCCGCAATTGTGAGAGAGCCTCCAACACTTTTATATCCACCTCTCATACTATCTGGTTTAGGGCCCCAAAAAGTTAGCCTCGAGAGTTCCAAAGACCACTATGATACCACATGTTTATATCACACCTTCCACCAAGTTGATTAGTAGTCTCCACATAAATGTTGCAAATATTTTTTGGTGGGGGTAGGGTAGGGTGGGAGGTGGGGGAGATGGGTCTTCAAGATTGTAGGCCATAACATTTACTTTTCCTCCTCGTTAGAGTCACGCTATTTACATGTCAGATACAATGATAGACTAAGTGAACAATCACTTACCCATCCCTAAAGTATGGTCATATCATTTTATCATTGTCTCTCGCCATTGGTAGTTGTACCTGCATGATATCCTCCACTTCCTCGGGGGTTATAAGAAGCCTTAAAGCTCTTTCATCCCAAGTGCGCTCTTCAATATTTATGAGGGAAATCACATTTATGTTAGCCATTGATTTGTATTTTAACTAATTGGATAACCATAAACTTCATGTGGTATAAATCCATGCATCCTTGAAGACACACACAGAACAAACGTCGCCAAAAATCCAGAAATTTTCATTGTGTAGTACATCTCTTCTAGTGAGGAAACTTGACCAGACTCATGAGGCTCATACACTCTTCTCGACCATTATGAACTCACCATCGGGAAGTAGATTTCCTATGATGATCTTAACACAAAAAGCTTCCAGTTTAGAAAATATATGCGCTACCATTTCTTATAGGAGTGATACATTGAAGGTTTGGAGTTCCATAAACCCTAATCCACCAAGTTGTTTTGATTTATTTAAGACCTCCAACCACTTCCAATGGATTTTCCTTTATGAATTAGAGTGAACCCACCAAAAAATAAGATATAATGGAGTTTACCTCAGAGCACCAACTCTTTGGCAAGCTAAGCACACTCTTGGCATACGTAAGGATAGTTGTGATCACGACTTTGATAAGGACATTTTTCACAATATTTTTCAATACACTTGATTTCCAAACTTGTAGTTTCTCCTTAGTTTGAGTCTTAAGTCAACCTAGGGCTTTTTTCTGGGACCTCCCCCATGCAATTGACCGTACTAATATTTCCTTAGGTCATGAACACCTTTGACATCCATCACCTCTTTTATGTCCCTTCTGATACTCTCACATGCGTTCGAAACGAAGAATATTCTACTTTGAAAAGTTGATTGCTTGACCCAGTGTTGCACATTAATTTTCCAATATGTCTGTTAGGTTTTGGTCATTCTGTATCGTTCTCTTCATAAATATGAGTAAGTTGTTTACAAAAAAAATGATGAAACACGGGACAATGCTTACATATCTAGACTCCTTCAATCCTCCACTCCGCCATTGCTCTCCACTAGAATGCAAAGGTGGGAGACAACAAGTCTCCCTGACGAATCCCACTCGTAGGAACAATAGTCTTCAAGTTTTCCCCTCTTTCACTAGGATTGAATATGTGACCATCGAGATGCACTCCTTGAGACACCTAATCCATATTGGATGGAACTCCTTGAGCCACCTAATCCATATAAGATGGAACACCATTCTTTCCAACATGGAGGATAAAGTTTGGACTGAAGGTAGTGGAATACCTTATGCACGAAACACATCACAAAGGTTCAATTGAAAATGACCAATTTTCATCGAAGTGTAAACACATCACGGTTTGTGTTTTTGCGATTGTAATTCAATTACGAGGTGTTCAATCTGGTCGTGGCGTGTCTGATGGTTGAGCTATGCCTTTGATTTGTGACTCCCTTTCCCCGAGCGCTGGGAGAATTGGCTCACTCGGGTACCATTGTTCGTTTTTATTTTGACTACATAACAGTTGGATCGGTTCGTGCGGAGCAAAGACCTACTTTAGTTGGAGATAAATCCTTCAGTTGTGCTATTATATTGGTGTCTGAATAGGAGGCGGAATCCCAAACTTCACGGGATACTTTGAGGTCATGAACCTCACGATGAACATCCTAAGAGATAGTGGCAGTGATCCAAGTTCTCAAACATTGATCAGTGCTTTAGGTTATGAAATTAAGGTCACTTAACTTACGTGATGATTATTTTGACTATACTTCCCATAGATTTGTTGGGAAATTATTGACACCATAGATTTGTGAATCAGGCACTACACTTGAACTACTAATGCACAGACTTGGATTGTTGTTGTTAGTCAAACAATTTACTGCGTATGTAATGAGGACAATCGTGATTTGTCGTAAGTCCTCGCCAGGCTCTTAGTTCATTTGTTAGGAGGCGTTCATGTACAACTAGCCACAAAAAAAATGGGGATCCGGTGAGGTCCTTTCCAAAACCAAATAAGATCCCATATCCTAGGAGAATGTTCATTTTCAAGCCTGCACGACTCGGAGAAAGAAAGCAATGCCAAGACATAGAACGATGACGAAGGTAACCATCTTCTATACGTTTAGCCATAGTCTGAGCATGAGCGTTTGCCAGTTCGTAATCAACCTTCTCAACTGTGTATCGATCGAAAGGCAGTGTGACACAACCCCAACCAAGGGAGTGCAACCGTCCAGTATGTTCCCCCTTATTCCTGACATGCTATGGTTCCCTGTGGTGTATTCATAGATATCTATCTACAATATGATATATATATAATGGGTTTCCCGGGACTCAAACCTGGTCACATGTAGCGCACCCAAAGTGAGTTGCCCGAAGTGAGGCTTCGCCATGCTTGTTTCAGTACAACTTCATTCTTCCTCGCATTGATCCTTCTTCGCCAGTGTCCTAAAATAAGGGGATTGATCCTGACTCTCGTCTGGAGGGTTTTAGCCTAGCTCTTTTAAGTATATTTGCTTGGGCAGCACAACCAAACAATGGTTGGTTCTGATTTCTTTATTTTTTAAATTGAAGAATACCAATACCAGTTCTTTTCCTACCTGTATCGAATAGAACATGTTGAGCCAAATCTTCGTCATGTAAAACCTGTTTGATTTAGATCGGGAGAATCGTACGTCTTTTTTTTTTGTAATTAAGAAGAAGAACAATCTCCTTTGACATCTCTTCATCTGCTAAGCATTATGGATATGAAAACACATAGATAAAAAGGAGGATCTTTGTATAGGAAAAAAAGTGGATCTCCAGGGTCCCAAATGAATTGGCTTATTCGAAAAAATCATTGTTCTTCGAAAAATTCATCTCTTGTCTGGGACTGCATGGTTTCACTGTGGAAGAACTTCGAATCATTCTGTTGAAGATCACACTCTTCACCTTGAAGCTCATACTCTTCATCTTAAAACATCTCATCCTTTTCACCTCCTCCGCAAGGTTCGTCCACGAATGGTGAGTCAGGGCTTAAGATTAGGTCGAAAGGCCATGCATGTTGTAACTTACCTGACCTAAAACTTTTAAGTGATAGGGATGTCTCCGTTCTTGACTGATGAGGTCAAGATGGCGATCATGGATTCACGTCAGTTGTTGGGAGCTATCAAAGTTCGATTGTACCTCTTTCCTTGTTTGAGATCAAACTGATATCAGATAGTTGTCATCTAGTAGGAATTCGTGTAAGAACTACCACCCTTTGGATAGGGTTCTAGGGAAAGGGAAACAAAAGAGAACTCTCTATTGATGGTTGTACCTCTCGTGAGAAAATGATCCCACAAACGAATGAGTTGCATAGTACGAAATAACATAAAATCAGAAGTCCTATTTTAGGTGCAAAACCTCTTCATTCAATAAAGTCCTCTTTCTATCTTTCTTTTCTTTCTCCCCCATTTCTCATTTTGTTGATTGAAAGAGGATAAGCATTATCCATTGAGTAAAGAGAGGGGTTGCTACAATGATTCAGGTGGTTGGTGGCCCCTTCAAGAGTTGCAAGTCATTGTCGCTGCATGAGTGGTCGCTCACGCTCAAAACTCCTCCGACTCGAGTCCACTATAGGAAAGGCGGTGCAGTCCCAGTAAGTGAACTGGGTTCAGAACGTCGTGAGACAGTTCAATCCATATCCAGTGTGGGCGTTAGAGCATTACCTTTCCCTAGTACGAGAGGACCGGGAAGGACACATGGTAAACGCTGGGTAGCCAAGTGCAAAGCGAATAATTGTTGAAAGCATCTAGTTAGTAAGTCCTTTATCAACTATATATTTTTATTTTATTTTTTTGGGTAGGAATATAAATTCAATTTCTAACCTAATGTCGTTTGCACTTTCATTTTCATATTTTAAGTAGGTACAAATTGAAGGACAAATGACTTTAACAGATAGATGTCGACTGTCGTTCATCCGGGAAGGTACAAACCGGGAAGGTAAGTCTAACATGAGGAACGTATTGATACGCACGTGCGTGTTATCGTGTGTATCAATACGTTCCTCGTGTTAGACTTACCCAATACGGAAATGCACAATAAGTTTATCATGTCACGTGTCTCAACACGAACGTGACACAATTCTTTTTATTCATGTTCAATTGTGTTTAGGGGTGTCAAAAACTGACCCAACCCGTGGGTGACCCTCCCACGGGTCGTGTTTGGATAAGAATTTTTGACCAAATGGTCATTTTGACACGACCCATGGCTGACCCGTGAAAACACGGGTCAGGTTTGGGGCAGAAACTTTGACCCACGGGTCAACCCGTGACCCGTGAAAATTATATATTATATTAATTATTACTTAATAGGTGTCAGGCATCCTTCGGTTAAGGTAACCTCTAAACCTAGCAATTGCTCACTTGCTCTCTGATTCTCCTCTGCGCAGCCATACACCCATGACGATTCTGCAACATCGGCCTCTCCAAGGCTCGAACATGAATGATAAGGTTTGTTTGATTGATTTATGTTTGGTTATGTTTGTTGGTTTGAGTTCGGTTATGTTGTTGTGTCGTGTTCGGTTCTATTTATTTGATTGATTTTTGTTCGGTTCTGCTGTTGTGTTGTGCTCGATTGTGTGTTGTTTGTTGAGTTAATTTCCGCTGTTCTTTTTTGTTTGATTGATTTATGTTCGGTTCTGTTGGTTTGAGTTTGGTTGTGCTGTTGTGTTGAGTTCGATTCTGCTGTTGTCTGATTGTTTAGTTCGTATATAGATTTTTGACCGAATGTGCTGAAATTTACTGGTTCACGTGTTCAATCGAACTTCAAGTTGCAGGGAGACTTACAAGGATACAAGTTTTTCAACTTCCTGATAGCTTTGCAGCCTGCGAACATGGTGTGACCTTTATCTGTATCTCTATCAAATAGTTTTGAAAAATAAGTCATTTTTCTTTGATCATTTGACTTTGTGTTGGATGCTTAGGCCATTGCAGTTGCAGTAGATAATGGAGTTCATATGTGATTGTTATTATATCGAGTTTCTCAATTTGCTATGAATGGATTCATTAGCCAAACCAAAACCATATCTCTTGCTACCATTTCACATTCTATCTTGCTTGTGACTAGAGGCAAAAGAAAACTTGTGGCTCATTGATGACTGAACAACTTCAACATTTGTTATTACTCGATTTTGCTTTTGTAAGTTTCTCTTGTTACTAATTCAAGGTTGTTCTTTGTGTAGAGTATGTACATACGTGTGTTAAACGCAGTAAGACGACATACTTCATCCAATGTGAGCCAACAAAGACCATACTCAACCATAAGGAGAAACTGGAAACCCTTATTGACCCACCAGCAAATGTTCAACGCCTTATATTGGTGAGAACTGGAGATGTCCTTGAGGATTCATAATCAATCGCCTTGTATATGTTGGTAGTTAACTAGTTATGTTGAAAATATATTCTGGTTTGTATGCATTCTGGAAATATTCTGGTTTGTATACATTTTACAAAAATGATTTTTTTTATGGATGGTGGGTCGAACGGGTCAGACTGACCTACGGGTCATGTAGGTTGAACGGGTCAGTCTGACCCAAGCCTTACTATTCATGACGAGTCATTTTGACCCGCGAGTTGACCCACCAACTCGCGGGGTCACGTTTGGGTTTCAAAAACTGACCCATACAAGTACACGGGTCGTGTTTGGGTCAGACGGTCCCTGACACGACCCAAGGCTGACACGACCCATGACCCGTTTTGACACCCCTAATTGTGTTATCGTGTTGTGTTAAGTTAGTCAGTAATACTCAACATGCGAAATTCATAAGAAAATATCAAAATAATGAACTGGTCATAGTAAGAATTATGAATTTAAATAATATATCATGAGTTCTTAATGTAGAATTGATAAAATTTAAAATTTAAAATTTAAAAATTAAATAATTAAATTGAGTTTTAAAATTTATATGAGACTCAATGATTCAACTTTATCGTACGTGTCATTTTCTAATGCCTAAACAAGAACACGACATGAAATTTACCTCGTGTTATCGTGTTTGGTCTATCGTATTATTGTTGCTATATGCTTATGCAAACACGATTTTTTCGTGCGTGTTCATGTTGTGTTACGTAAGAAAGTGTCAACTCCAATTTTGGATCAAACCCTTGGACCTCAACTTTGACAGAAACATATGGTTAGTGTGAAATATGAAACTTAACACTTTGTAGAGTTTATGTCATAATTTAATTATCTAGCTACTATAATTTTTATTTTTTTTTGGGTAAGTGCATAATTTATTTATCAATCTAAAACCATAAATTATATAATTAATGTATTGTTTTAATTAATTAGGTATAACATTGTTTGTAGTTTTTTTCCCTTAATTTAATTATGTTCCTACTCTAAAAAATAAAATAGAGTTGGTCTATAATTTAACTACAATCTTAATGCCACAAACGACGTCAATTTACGATTTTCAGAGTAACTATACATTCTAGTTAAAGTTGAAATATGAAGTTTCGATATAAAATTAAGCTTGTTCATGAACCGGTTCGCCCCCGAACCAATTTTGAACTGAACTAGACCTACTTAAAGCAAACCGGTATTTTTTTGGCTCACTAAAAGAACTGGTCTATTTAGCACATAACAAACTGGTCTGGTTAGAACCGATTCAATTTCGGCCATGGTTTGATCATGTTTTTTAAAAACAAAATCAAGACTCAGTTCCAGTTCAGTCAAAAATAGTTCTGGTTCAGTCAAAAAATAATTTTGGTTCGGTTTAAAAACAAAACAACACCATAAATAGATGTTCTTGAACATTGAACTACGCATAATACACAAACGAAATACTCTTATGTACTATTTAATCAATTAGGCTAGACCAGTTTGTTTTGTTTTGGTCAGTTCAAAAATTGTATAGGTTTAATCCGATTTAGTTTGAATTTTTAGTATAAACAAGTACAAAAAAAACGAATCGATTTGAACTGAATGAAATCCACTATTTTAATCTGGCTTACTTTAACATTAAAAACAGATTTAGTTTTGGAACTAGTTCAGCCAAATTAGTTCAAACCAGTCTAGAACCAGACTATATCCAATTCAGTTCGTCTAGACCGATTTTTTTTTTTAAAAAACCTATCTAAAATTGACCAACTTTGACTTGAGCATCAAAATAAAAAAAAGTTTTGAATTTTTAAGGGCGTAATTCATTTATCTATTGATAATAATTTTTTGATATTTTTAAGTAGATACATAATTAATTTTAATTTAATGTTTTTCTTTTAACTTTGACGCTCCAATCAAAGTTGATTAATTTTGTTTCAACATTGACCTGAACATATAATTGTTTTGAAAGGCAAATCTTTATGTGATTTGAAATATTAAAACTTTAATACTTTTTGAGTTTTTTTTGGTAGGTACCTAATTAAATTTCTAAGCAAACTAGCCTTTAAATTGTGATTTATTTTTATAGAAAAAATAGATAGAAAATTCAATTACTATTCCAATATTCTATATTTAATTAATTATTATTTGTTTTAAAAAGGATAGGCTGCTAGAGCACATTTGTGCATATGATTAATTTTTGTTTTGGTCGTTAGAATAAAAGCGTAAAGAGGGTAAATATATCAATTTAACACATTTCATTCTATTTCCATACTTCATTCCAAAAAAAAAAAAACAGAATTTATTATTCCATTGCATTCCACCAAATAATCATATTCTTATACCGAATTTCGAATTCCTTGAAAAAAAGAGAGCATAAAAGGTCCTAACATACTAAAAGTTCATAACATAATATTCCATGCATATGTACAATCAGTCCTTGAGTCTCGACGCATCATTGTCTAGCATGCAAACTACTGATCAGGTAAAATTCCTCCAAATCCGCCATTATCACAGCAAGAATCACAGCGAGCTTTATTCGCTGGATTCCGGAATGGTATGTTCTTTCTTAACTGATTAACACCTTACTTGAACAAGAAAGGCTCGAACGTTTTATCGTCCATCAATTGAGCGCGAAATCAGGGAAGATTCACTGCTGTTGAACTTTTCGCGCTTTTGAAATCCTTACCCTTGAGTTTAGCTCCCGTGATGAACGAACGATTCGCCAATTGTAGCTTTCCATTTTTGTTCTCTGCGATGCCACTTCACGCCATTCCTTTTTTGGACTTTTGCTGATTTTATTGCGTTCAATTTCCAAACTTCCCAATTGCCAGAGTTGGAGATTCTGCACGAGGAAGCTTAGTCTGATAGTTGTGACACACTTAACGACGCTCGCTGAACTCGTTTCACGATCTCTAGATGAAAACCACTGAAGGACGGCATTATGACGTGGAAGCGGGGCCGTCCGCCTCGTCCGCTGAAGAGGAAGCCAGTGAAGTATCGGATCCCTTCGATATCGCCACCACCAAGAATGCTGCTCCCGAGTCTCTGAGAAAATGGCGGGTAATTGATTTCTTTATTCCCTTGATAGTTTCATTCTCGCAGTTTTCTTCAGATTGCCGTTTACGGAGTTGAAATTTAGTTTCTGAATTGAATGTGGTTCTGAATTTACAGCAAGCGGCACTTGTACTGAATGCAACAAGGCGATTTCGCTACACGCTAGATTTGAAAAAGGAAGAAGATAAAGAGAACAGAAGGAGAATGATCAGATCTCATGCGCAAGTCATAAGAGTAATTTTTTCATTCATGTGCAAAATTTACTTTCCAGATACCACTGGATACTAATGAAAACAACTGAAAATTTGTTACTCTTTTCTATTAGGCAGCACTACTTTTCAGATTGGCTGGAGAACAGCAGATTGGTAAATAACGCTCTCTTTATTTAGATCATTAATTTCTGAGTTTAATTTGTAAAAACTTGATCAATAAGAGCTTAAGAGTCTAAAAATGAGTCCTTTAAAAAAGCTTGCGAATGATCGCTCGACAGTAATTATTTTTCGCATTTTTAATTTTACTTCTGGTATGTCTGTGCACTTGCATACCATCTAAATCTAGTTTAAAGTAGGACAATGGAACAGATAATGCATTCACCACTCTTATATTTAAATCAACTGTACCTCGTTTTTATCACAACTTCGTTTTTTAATCTAAACACAGCTGAATCAACTTCTATGTTATTTTTACTGCATTTCCTGAAAATCTTTCCGAAATGAATTTTAACTGACCAGAATTTGGAGCAAAAACAACGTTTCCATCCCCACCTTTAGCTGGTGATTATGCTATCGGGCTGGAGCAGCTGGTTTCCATGAGCCGTGACCATGATGTGCACACTCTTAACAGATATGGTGGGGTAAGTTCATAAGCAAATGCAATTTTCAGATGATAAAGTGATGCTGTTGTCTTTGTGTGATAATTTTAGCTTCCTCCGTCAGATTAAAGGCGTGTCGGAATTGTTGAAAACAAACTTGGAGACAGGAGTAGTGGGGGATGAATCTGACTTGTCCAAGCGCAAGAGTGCCTTTGGATCCAATACGTATCCTCGAAAGAAAGGAAAGACTTTTCTGGTAATTTTGTGATATAGGATTTCTTGATGGAACTTTGATATGTGAAATGATAAATTGTATTTTCTGTGCTTAGATGTTTTTGTGGGATGCATGGCAAGACCTGACCCTTATCATATTGATAGTAGCGGCTATAGCCTCACTTGCATTGGGGATTAAGACTGAGGTGACGCTCCATACTTCATCACTTTAGTGCATTTTAGCTAATATCCTTCTCTTCACTCTTAACGTGTTTTTGTGCATTTCCCTTCTTTTGGCTGATCGCTCCAATGATTCCTTTTTGAACTCTCAGGTTCAATACTGTATATATATATATATATATATATATATATATATATATGGAATTGGATAGATAGATAAGTCAAATACCAAATTGCTTGCTACACTGGTGGCTGAAAGCTGGACTTTTTTCTCAACTTTTTGCTAGATGAACTAATATCGGAGTGCAACTTGATAGCTCCTTCCATTTTTCTGTTAATCTTGGACAAAAAATGTAAACGTGGCGCCCTATCTGGACAATACATGTGTGCCACTTATGGATTTTCCAACAATGACTTAACAGAAAATGTATGGAGCTAGCAAATTGCACTAAAATATAAGTTTAGCTAGGAAAATGTCACAAGAAGTTCAGCTAGAAACTGGCACATCAACCACGAGTGCTGCTAGCAATTTACTGCTTAACCCTATATAAATATAGTATATGTTATCATACATTACACGGTAGAGCTTACAGATTAGCAAATTACCTATGGTTAGTGGATTATGTAGTGATGGAAGTAGTTTCTTTTATTGCGCTATTGGGAGAACAATTGAGGTCCATTTAGACTATGTTTTGTTTGTGGGAGCGGTTATGCCTTCTTTTAGTTCTTTTCATGTAGCTTCAGCACTCTCCTCTTTCAAAAAAGTTCAAATTTTGCTGGTTCTACACAAGTTTTCTTTTTTTCTCTTTTATTCAAATAAATTACATTGCTGAATAGTTTTCTTACAAGATTTAATGCTTTTTCATTCTTGACAGGGTTTAGAAGAAGGGTGGTATGATGGTGGAAGCATTGCTTTTGCTGTTATTCTTGTTATACTTGTTACAGGTATAAAGAATGCTCTCCTGAACGTTATTTTGCTAAGTTTGGTGAAGCTAGTTTTGAACACGTTTGTACGATAAGAGATATATTTAATTCCTTGATGATGAAGAAATCATACATTCCTTCTCATTGCATTTCTCATGTATTTTCTCTTCTTGCCAGCCATTAGTGACTACAGACAATCACTGCAGTTTCAGAATCTTAATGAAGAAAAAAGAAATATTCAACTGGAGGTATTTCTAGTGACTTGCAAAGAAAGTTTCTATCATTGTGCTATCTTAATTAGGTCACCTCAAAATGTGTAATATATGCAAGGTAATAAGAGCCGGTAGAGTGGTGAAGATATCTATATTTGACATAGTTGTTGGTGACATTGTACCCCTCAGAATTGGTGACCAGGTAATTCCATAGCCAATTCTGCTGGAATTTTGGACTTACCAAGTTAGTATAACCATTTCCTCATTTTATTTGTAGGTCCCAGCTGATGGAATCTTAGTTAGTGGCCATTCTCTTGCCCTTGATGAATCCAGCATGACTGGAGAAAGTAAAATCGTAAGCAATATCCCTATTCGTCTAGATTCTCCTCTTCTGTGATCGTAGCTTTTGTTATCCTAAAGTAAGATGATTTTCAGGTTCACAAAGACCAGAAGTCTCCGTTTCTGATGTCAGGTTGCAAAGTCGCTGATGGCGTTGGCACCATGCTGGTAATTTGATCAGAAGTCATACATGACATAAAGCTCATTTCTGTGATTCTGTCCTTCCTTTTCCTTACATACTCATTTTTAACGGAGTTTGCCCTTCAGGTGACTGGTGTTGGGATTAATACTGAATGGGGTTTGTTAATGGCAAGTATATCAGAAGACACAGGCGAAGAGACACCCTTACAGGTTCATAATCAAAATCCCTCGTTGGAATTAAATAATAATTTGATCGTCAGGTGTAATTTGAATAATTAATGTCGATAATTTATCCTCTCATCCTCCAATGACTGATTTATTTCGAAAATGTATCTATTAGGTGCGTCTGAATGGAGTTGCCACATTTATAGGCATCATAGGCCTTACAGTAGCTCTTGCAGTTCTGGCGATTCTTCTAATTAGGTAAACTTTAGAGTTTTATTGACTGACCTATTTCTCTCAGAGCTCCAATAATGTGATAATACTATTTACTGACTTCAACATGATCTTAATCGCCTAGGTACTTCACTGGAAATACTAGAGATGTAGATGGAGCAGTTCAGTACGTCAAGGGCAGGACTAGTGTCAGCCATATTATAGATGACGTTGTTAATATTTTCACAATTGCAGTAAGTGCAATTCCTGTTACATACTGCAGGATTGAACTTTTGTCTAGTGGTTTCCTTCTAAACACTTTTCTAACTGAGATATTATTTAGGTTACAATAGTAGTTGTTGCAGTTCCTGAAGGTCTTCCTTTGGCCGTTACTCTGACGTAAGTATGCTTACTTGAGCGATAAGCTAACATCAAGAAGTGGCCTTTGGGGTCACAATCATTGCGCTTCCTCTATGTGAGACGAGTTAATATCTAATTTTATGTTGCATCACAGCCTGGCATACTCAATGCGGAAAATGATGGCTGATAAATCCTTGGTAAGTTTCTCTCTCTCTCTCTCTCTCTCTCTCTCTCTCTTTCTCTCTCTCTCTCTCACACACACACACACCTTAACAATGACACGGATCTGCAGGTTCGTAGACTTTCAGCATGTGAAACAATGGGTTCTGCTACAACAATTTGCAGTGACAAGACAGGAACACTAACTCTGAACCAGGTCAATTTTTGTTTCTTACTGTTTATCTGACATGCTTAATTTCATGTTCATAATCATAAAAAAAAAATTAAACTGCAGATGACTGTTGTTGACGCTTATGTTGGGAAGAGGAAGATGGATCCACCAGATGAGCCATCACAACTGCATCACTCAGTCTCTTCATTGCTTTGTGAAGGCATTGCACATAACACTCAGGGTAGTGTCTATACACCCAAGGTAACTTTTTAAAAGACATGGGCATTTTTCATTGGCAAGGTTTTAAATTCGGGATTTTAAGCAAGTCCAGTGAGAGGTCGGTAAAATCGTATTGTAATTCGTGACTCCCCCCCATAAAAATATCTTCAGTTAATAGATTGGATTGGTACAAACAGCAGAACTGATACAACCTAGTAAAAATGCTACAAATACTCTGTATACAACAGAGGCATCTAGTACTGTATTTTAAAAAAAGTTGATATTGGCCTTGAAAAAGTAAAATATTGGATTTTATGGTATTTGGTATGGCTATAAATGTTTTCAATGTTCCTAATTCTGTATTTATCACTTCTAATAGGGCGGTGGAGATGTTGAAGTTTCTGGGTCTCCTACAGAGAAAGCTATTCTTTCATGGGCTTTGAAGGCAATACGCTCAATAGCAGTCTGTTTTTATTTATTTGGACTACCATTTTAGGCTTTAATCAGCTCATACGTGTCTCTATTGCAGTTGGGAATGGAGTTCGATGTGATAAGATCGGAATCAGTAGATATTCATGTGTTCCCATTCAACTCAGAGAAAAAACGGGGTGGGGTTGCCGTAAAACGGGTAACATACTCAAAGCCTTGCAGATAAAATCATTTTAAACATGTATCAATCGAGACATTCATAATTAATATATATTATTATGATGTGATTATTCCTGTTCCTGTCTCAGTCTAATTCTGATGTTTACATACATTGGAAAGGAGCAGCTGAAATGATTTTAGCCTCTTGCACAAAGTATCTTGATTTAGATGGTCATTTGCAATCAGTTGGTGAAGAAGAGAAGGTTGATTGAAATTCTGTTCTCTTGCATAATGTGCCAACATAAGATATCACATCATTTTTTAGTTAGATGAATCAGTTTGAAATTGAGAATTTGGAGTTTCTACTGCAGGATTTCTTCAAAAATGCCATTGATGACATGGCCTCGAGAAGCTTGCGATGTGTTGCAATTGCTTATAGACCATGCAATAAAGAAAGTGTTCCCGCAGATGAAGACTTACAAAAATGGGAGCTTCCAGATGAGGATCTTGTTTTGCTTGCCATTGTCGGTATAAAGGTAGGGTTTTGATCTACTACACCACATTTCGTGGTTGTCTTGTGAATACTCGATTTTTACTTTTATTATGGTTTCGGATGCTGATTGCATGTTCCTATATGTATGAGCAGGATCCTTGTCGTCCAGGTGTCATGGATGCTGTCAGATTATGCACAGAAGCTGGTGTTAAGGCACGTATTTTCACTTGCTTCATCATACTCTAGAATTTCCGTTACAGTTCCTGGCAATATTTTTATGTGGATAGAAAAATGAATTCAAGAAAATTTACATTGATAGATCGATTAGTAACAAGTCAACCAACAGATCTAAATGCAACAGAATAATTACTGTAGATTGATTTTTGCCATGAAGAGTTGAACCTATATATAGATATCAAAGCAAGCAACCTTACATATAGTAAATATCCTATTTATATTAGGGAAAAGTCTAAAAATGGTTCAACATGCTTGCACAAAATATTCGTTGCATCAATATACTTTTCTGCATTTGTGAACGCACCTTCCATCAACCCTGCATCCAAACTGTAGTTACTTTTTAACTTACAAAATTAATCAAATACTTTTTCAAATATCACATTAAACCTAATAACTTATACTATTACAATTGAACCCCGAATCAATCAGGACTCAGTTGGAACTCAACCAGGTGTCTAGGTGGGGATTTAGGCTAGTGGACTCCCAACTTGGGCTCAATTTGAGCATCAATTAATTAGGGTCTAAACTGAGCACAATCTATTGAGACTCGAATTGAATCTTAACTGGGGTCCACAAATCTAGGTCGCCAATCATGTGCGAGCTGGTTTGGGTTAGGACTTAGATTAGGCCTCCTAGTTAAGTTCCAATCAAGTCTCGATTGATTTAGAGCTCAATTGTAGCAGTAATATATGTTATTAGGCTTCATTGTGACAGTTGAAATTTTTTTTGGTTAATTTTGTAAATTTAAAAGCTATTGTAACAACAATATTGAACGAATGATTTATGGACGTACTGATCAATTACCATAGGTTTCAACTTTCAAATATGGTGGGCCATTTAACATATTTTGGGTTTAAAAACCATTTTGTTTAATGAACTATATTCAGAGTTTTTCCTTTATATTATTAAGATTGATTATAAATATATATGTGTGTATCATATTAATGGTCTTTGATATGATCCAATAGGTGCGGATGGTAACTGGGGACAATATCCAAACAGCAAAAGCAATAGCACAAGAGTGTAGAATTCTCAAGTCGGATGCTGATGTTTCCGAGCCTACACTCATTGAAGGAAGGGTATTCCGTGCCTTATCAGAGAGTGAGAGAGAGCAAATTGCCAAGAAAATAACTGTATTGCCCCAAAACTTTAATGATTTCTCTTTTAATATATCTTAAAAAAATTGAGACCAACTCTGATTTTGTATATTATTTGTAGGTAATGGGAAGGTCATCTCCAAGTGATAAGCTGCTACTTGTACAAGCCTTACGTAAGGGAGGAGATGTTGTCGCCGTCACGGGGGATGGAACCAATGATGCTCCCGCCCTCCACGAGGTCAACATTTATTTATTTTCCCCCTCAATTATATGATTTTTCATAATCTTGATCGACTAATCTTGGTGTTAAACCACAGAAAAATGAAAACTAAAGCCTAAAGGCATACATTTGATCTGATCAATTCTACTTACTTATCTAAATGCTCTTGCTGTATTTTAGGCAGATATCGGTCTTGCCATGGGCATTTCAGGAACGGAAGTCGCGAAAGAGAGCTCCGATATCATCATTTTGGATGATAATTTCGCCTCTGTTGTAAAGGTTGTTCGTTGGGGTCGTTCAGTATACGCAAATATACAGAAGTTCATTCAGTTCCAGCTGACAGTAAATGCTGCTGCTCTAGTAATCAATGTTTTGGCTGCTGTTACTTCTGGTGATGTTCCTCTAAATGCCGTTCAGGTTCGTTTCTCTTACCTGTATGTTTTTTTGTTTTTTTTTGAATATTTTCTTCCTCACTTTTTGCAGTAAATTTTCATTAGCTCTTCACTATTCTATACTGAACTTTTCATGACTCTTTATGCGGACAAGGTTCACTTAATGCATTATTGGTGTCTACCACAATTCGTTGTTTCATTTAGTTGTGGTGCCTCGTTTAAGTTAATTAAATGAAAAACAAAATATATTCTCACGGTGCAGCTGTTATGGGTTAACCTTATCATGGACACTCTTGGAGCCCTTGCATTGGCTACTGAGCCGCCAACAGACCACCTCATGCGTAGGCCTCCAGTTGGTAGAAGGTTTGGCACTTATGTTTCTCTGAAAACTATCATAATCCTTACATGAAGCCAATTTCCATTTCAATCCGTAGTTTCTGTATAAAGAAAGAAACTTATTTGCCCTGGATTATTATTATTTGTTGAAGGATGGACTAACTTGTTCATCAGGAAAGCACTGACAAATATGGTTATTTTGTTTGTTCGTTTGTTGCAGGGAGCCTCTTATAACGAATATCATGTGGAGGAACTTACTCATACAGGCTGCATATCAAGTTTGTGCCCTCCTTATCTTGAAGTTCTTTGGTGAGCATATTCTGGGCTTGAACAACGAAACGACACAGCATGCTAATGATGTGAAAAACACAGTGATATTCAACGCTTTTGTCCTCTGCCAAGTAAGCACATTCATTGTCTACCGAAACTCAGTATTTTTGTATATATGATGAGGTGCCTTAAATAGACGGAGTGTCTATATTATTTGGAATCAATAGGTTTTTAATGAGTTCAATGCTAGAAAGCCCGATCAACTCAATGTCTTCCGAGGAGTGACAAAGAACTACCTCTTCATCGCGATTGTTGGATTCACTGTTGTTCTTCAGGTAGATATTCACGGTCTTCTTCATGTATGTATTGGAAAGAAAGAAAGAAAGAGAATTGCTGAAGGGCTCATGAAAAGTTTGTTGATTTTTCATTCAGATTATAATCGTTGAATTCCTTGGTAAATTCACTGATACTGTAAGGCTCAGTTGGGGAATGTGGTTCGTCTGCATTGCAATTGGCATCGTAAGGTTAGTTTGTTTATCTGAAGACTGTATTTGTTGGTTGCATTGGATGTGTCATTTTCAGTCTGCCTACTGCTGAGCTGAGCGGGCTTGCTTTTCTATTAGCTCTGCTTTTCACAATAGAAAAATCCTTATTTTTGTATTGTTTTGGTGTATGGTGTATTCTTCAGTTGGCCACTTGCAGTAGTCGGAAAATTCATTCCTGTTCCGGCAACTCCGGTTGCAAAGTTATGCGCGAGGCCATTCCGACGTGCTCGTGAAGTGTGTAACTAAACAACGATTTGGAGTCAGTGTCCATCCAGAATCGGTGTACAAGATTCGAATGCATTGAAAACAAAATTGAAAGCAGCATATTGATTGGAAGAGACTTTTCTTTAATATTACTCATAACATCGATTCTTGTACGGAACAGAAAAAAGAGTCTCCTTCGTCTGTTATTCTATACAATGGGACATGGCCATGTTTCATCATCATTTCCATCGACTGCTGGCAGGGAATATTGATCCTTGTACGTGTTATCATTTAGTGTTCGATAATTGAACACCATTCTCTCTTTTCCCTTTATCTCTTTTCCAGTGGTTGGATCAATTGAAAATCCTGAGTAAACCATCATGGACATTGTCCCATGTTTACTCTTACTTGGTCGTATTACTTGGGAAAGAACTTGAAGATGCATAGAATGCAAAATATCCAGGCATAAGCGCAGTAATCCCAAGGGTACATTTCACGTACCAATAGCTTGCAGAAGCGTGCAAGAAGGCTGCCATACAACGAAGCATGAAAGACCTTTCTTTCTGTAGTAAGGTCCCAATTCCAGGGTACTACAATACAGGAAGAAAGTATGGGCTGAGAAAAGCCCGGAACTACAAAGGAAAACTGCATGATTCACATGTGCGGATCTTCAAAAGAAAACATGCAGATAGAGTGATGAAGTGTAAATGCTTCATCTGCGGTGAAGAGGGGCATTTTGCACGAGAATGCAAACGCCAAAACGGCAACATCGCAAGAGCAGCTATGGTACAAGACTTGGATCTACCGGAAGACTTTGACGTGGTATCGGTGGATCTAAATGAATAAGACTCAGATGCCATCTGCAGTTTCTCATAAGGAGAAGGTAGGAGCTCTAGGGACTTCATATCAAGTGTCCTAACAGTAGATGGGCTCCTAGATGAATTAGGCTTTGTCCTAACTAAAGGAAAGGATGTATGGAAGGGATCGTACGTACTGTTTATGAAAGATCCATTTTTATTGAGTTTTTTTTTCTTTCAAAAAGTTAGCAAAATAAAATATATTATGAACAAATATTTCGAAAAGTAGGCATGCACGTGTGTGGTGTCAAAATGGTACAACACGCCACCTAGGGGTGTCAATTATGCAAGCTGGGTCAACCGCGAGTCATGTTATCCATGACTCGTGTCAAGATTTGCTAAACCCAAACACGATCCATAAGTTTCCACGGGTTAATTCTTGTGACCCAAACACGACCCACAGGTCGATAGGCTAACCCACACAATCAACTGTTACATTCCAAATTTATGGGTCAAGCCACGATCTGTGCGACTCACACCACCCGTGCGAGCTTCTAGGTTTAGGGTTATAATATCTTTATTTTATTTTTATATAATATTTAATAATATATTATAAATTATTCAATGTGTCAATGAGTTATCTCTTGGGTCGAAAATATATTATAAATTATTCAACGGGTCAATGTGTTGACCCGTGGATCAAATGTTACGATCCAAACACGACCTATTTTTTGGACGGGTCAGACGGGTCGTGTCAAAATGACTCGTAGGTCAAAAATTTCGAACTCAAACACGACATGTGGACGGGTCAACCGTGTCACCCACAGGTCATGTCCAAAATTGACACCCCTAATGTCACCATTAAGTATCACTTCAGTTTTTGTTTCTTCGATGACACAATATTTAATTAAAAAGTAAATTATGTTTCTATAGATATTTTAATTGTGATTCAAATAATGCAATAAATATCAAATTTGGACTTATAGATTGACCATACGCTCTACCCTAAGTTAGTATATGAAAATTTGACTTAAAAAAATCTAACTCAGACCCTATAAATCCAAACTCAACATGATTAACTATATTTATGGCGAAATTTAATTATCTACTTACTTTATTTTAACATAACATCATTTGTCCTATAATTTAACCTAACATCATTTATCTTATAATTTAACCTAACATCATTTGTCCTATAATTTGATCATAATAATAAAATGAATTGGGTTAAAAATTTATTATATAGTTACTGAAAAAATAAAAAAATCACAATACGTAGATTATTTAATTACGACTTAAATAACGTTAATTAGACGTCAAGTTTTGACTTTTGGATTGACCGTATGAAACGACAAATAACAAATTATAAATATATATGTATGTATACAGTTATGTATACACCGTTATATATACACACTGATATATCTTACAGTCATATATATATATATATATATATCAACGTGTATATATAATGGCGTATATATATATATGTGTGTGTGTGTGTATGTGCGTGTGTGTGTTTGTTATGTCGTATCATACGATCAATTCAAAACTTAAAACTCGACGACTAGTTAGCGTCATTTAAGTCTTAATTACCTTATCTAATTTTTTATTATTATTTTTGAGTAAGTATATAATTAAATATTTAACCTAACTCATTTTAATATTCCGATCAAATTATATAACAAATGATGTTACGTTAAAAATTTAATTATATATCTAATAAAAAAAATCCAAAAAATTTAGTAGATAATTGATTTTCACCATAAATATAGTTAACCATGTTGAGTTTGAACTTACAAGGTCTAGTTAGATTTTTATAAGTCAAATTTTCATATCTCAACTTAGGGCAGAGCGTATGGTCAATCCGTAAGTCCAATTTTTGTTTTTTTTGCATTATTTGAATCACCATTAAAATAGTGTTGTATTGTGAGCCAAAAATACGGATTGAGTATTTTAGAGTGCGATGCAATTTGTAACACTATTTGGCTATAGTGAAAGTGTGGGTGTGAGCCGTGGACGTAATCAATCGAGTCCCAAGATCCCGCAAGGTGGAAATTAGCAGCGGCTAAAATCCCAACAATTGGTATCAGAGCCTTCGGTTGGTGAATCAAAGGCAAGGAAGACGTTTACGAAAATTATTCTGTGAAATAATTTTCGTATTCATCCTATTTGTTCAAGTGGGAGCAATGACGTTAGAGAAAGAGTCCGAAATTTCTCATTTTGATGACACAAATTTTGGATTCTGGAAGATGCAAATAGAAGACAGCCTGTACCAGAAGGATCTTTATTTACCTTTGGGTAAGAAACCAGAGGAAATGAAAGATTCAGAGTGGGAGGTACTGGATCGGAAAGCTCTCGGGCACATACGTCTATCACTGTCAAAATCAGTGGCCTACAACATCAAGAATGAAAAGACAACCGCATCTCTCATGGCGTCCCTCTCCAGTGTGTTCGAATAGCCTTCTGCAGCCAACAAAATTCATCTGATAAAGAAGTTGTTCAATATGACGATGTCAGAAGGAACACCATTCAGAGAACATCTCAGCAAGTTCAAAGAAGTGACAGAGGAGCTAGAAGCAGTGAGCATGACGTTCACTGAAGAGATACGTGCCTGTCTAATTCTTGGGCAGTTGCCCAATAGTTGGAAAGGCACATTCACTACAATCAGCGGATCTGCAGGGAAAAAGAAAACTATGAAGTTTGATGATGTGGTCAGCATCATTATGACTGAAGAAATTCGAAATCAGTCGAATGTCACTTCTAGCTCAGGGTTAGCTTTGAACGTAGAGAGCAAAGGCATAGATTCAAACAAGAATGGAGGGGGCAACAAGTCCAAGTCCAAGAATGAGAGGTCACAATCTCAGAATCCCAAAAATTCCAACAATCAGAACTAGAAGGTGATCGAGTGTTGGAACTGCGGGAAGATCGGGCACTACAAAAACCAGTGTAGATCCCCGAAGACAGAGAAGGAAGGCAAGCAGGAAGCAAACATCGCAGCAGAAGAGGCAGACGATGCTTTGGTATGCTCTTTGGAGAGCAAGTCGGAGTCATGGGTTCTTAACTCGGGAGCTTCCTTTCATGCGACCTCCAACAGAGAACTCTTAATGAGTTATTCACCAGGTAATCTTGGCAAAGTATATCTTGGTGATGATCAACCTTGTGATGTGGTTGACAAGGGTGATGTACAGATCAGGTTAAATGGATCTGTGTGGAAGTTAAGGGATGTGAGACACATTCCTGACTTAAGAAAGAATTTTATCTCAGTGGGGCAGCTCGCAATCGAAGGTTATGTCACAACCTTCAATGGCGATACTTGGAAGGTTTCTAAAGGTGCGATGACAGTTGCTCGTGGCCAGAAGAGTGGTACACTCTATACGACGACGAACGCTGGTGGGTCAATTGCAGTTGCAGACTGCAAAGATGATCCAAATTTATGGCACCAGATACTTGGTCACATGAGTGACAACGGTCTCAAGATATTGCATTCCAAGGGAATAATACCATACTTAAAGTCAGTTGACACTGACTTGTGTGAAAGCTTGGGTACAAGTTCTGGGATGACCAAACCAAGAAGGTGATCAGAAGTCGAGACGTGATATTCAATGAAAAGGTGATGTACAAGGACAGAAATACACTACAGCCTAGTAGTGTAGCTCAGAGCAATCCTATGTACGTTGATCCAGATGATATCCTGGACAGAAGTATAGTGCAGAAAGCAATTGAGAGTCCTCAGACAGATACTGCAGAGCAGCACACAACAGGCTGATCAACCACAGTCTCCATCTTCTTCATCTCCAGTATTGAGGAGATCTTCACGGCCTCCTATACCAAATAGAAGGTACATGAATTATTTGCTGCTTACTGATGCAGGAGAACCTGAATGCTATGATGAAGCATGTCAAGGAGAATTCTCTAGCAAGTGGGAGCATGCAATGAAAGAAGAGATGAAGTCCCTTATCTCTAACCCCATACATGGGAGCTAGCTGAGTTACCCATGGGAAAGAAGACGTTACACAACAAATGGGTGTATCGAGTCAAGGAGGAACATGACGGTTCCGAAAGGTACAAGGCAAGACTTGTAACCAAGGGCTTTCAGCAGAAAGAAGGTATCGATTACACCGACATATTTTCCCTGGTTGTAAAATTGATGACCAT
This sequence comes from Chamaenerion angustifolium, assembly GCA_946814005.1. Taxonomy (NCBI): domain Eukaryota; kingdom Viridiplantae; phylum Streptophyta; class Magnoliopsida; order Myrtales; family Onagraceae; genus Chamaenerion; species Chamaenerion angustifolium. Next base: position 9,903,082 of record OX328278.1, on the reverse strand, counting down.
TCAGTCAGTTTTAAGTATTGTTGCAGCAGAAGACTTGCAACTTGAGCAGTTAGATGTCAAAAATGCTTTCCTCCATGGTGATCTCGAGGAGGAGATATACATGAAGCAACCAGAGGGTTTCTCATAGAATGGCAAGGAGAAACTCGTTTGTAAACTGCAGAAGAGCTTATATGGGTTGAAACAAGCTCCAAGGTAGTGGTACAAAAAGTTTGATGGTTTTATGCAAACGAATGGTTATTTCAGATACAATGCTGACCATTATTGCTACTTCAAAAGGTTTTAGTCCAGCTATATTATTTTGTTACTTTATGTTGATGACATGTTAGTGGCAGTTCAGATATGGGTGAAATCAAATGATTGAAGAAGCAATTATCGAGTGAGTTCGAGATGAAGGACTTGGGTGCAGCAAAGCAGATTCTTGGGATGAGAATCAATAGAGACGAGCCAAAGAGTACTTTGGAGTTATCTCAGGCGAAGTACATTGGGCGTGTTCTCAAATGATTCAGCATGTGTGATGCTAATGCGGTCAACACACCATTGACTAGTCATTTTCGACTATCCAAGGAGCAGTCACCCAAGACGGAAGAAGAAAGGAACTTCATGGCTAAGGTTCCATATGCCTCAGCCATTGGAAGTCTCATGTATGCCATGCTTTGCACAAGACCGAATATTGCTCATGCAGTGGGAGCGGTGAGCAGGTTCATGACTAATCCTGGAAGGCAACACTGGGAAGCGGTCAAGTGGATACTAAGGTATCTAAGAGGCACTACCGATAGTTTCCTGTGTTTCAGAAGAAACGAGTTGAGCCTACAAGGGTTTGTAGACTCAGACTTTGCCGGTGAGGTAGACAACATGAGGAGTACTACCGACTATGTATTCACAACGGGGACTACTGCAGTCAGTTGGATTTCGCAGATACAGAAGATAGTAGCGTTATCAACCACAGAGGCAGAATACATAGCAGTCACTGAGGCAAGCAAGGAGATGATCTAGTTACAAGGTTTGTTAGCAGAATTGGGTTTAAGATAGGTGAAGAAAGTTTTGCATAGTGACAGTCAGAGTGCGATACATTTGGCAAAGAACTCTGCATTTCATTCAAGGACCAAGCATATTGGACTTCGTTATCACTTTGCCAGGTCTCTACTAGAGGATGGAGTTTTAACACTTGAGAAGATCCAAGACAGCAAGAACCCAACTGACATGTTAACCAATTCAGTCACCACAGAAAAACTGAAGTTGTGCTCAGCTTCAGTGGGTCTTCAACAATAGAAGACAGGTAAGCCTCACACCCGTTTCACTTATGGATACAGGTGGAGTTAAAGTCTTCAAGTGGGAGATTGTTGAGGATGAAGACTTTCAGGCCACCACCACCACTCAACAAGTGTAGAAGCCACTCATCAGAGTGGAGAAGCCACTCATCAGTGGGTAAGCCACTCATCATCAGTGGGCAAGGCACTAAGCAGAGTGGGGAAGACACTCAGCAAAGTGGTCAGCCAACCCACTCAAGGTTGTAAAGTTTACATCTATAATAAGCCAACAATGTCTAAAGGAAAATTACTACAGACTTGAACCACGAATTGAGAGAGTAAGAATCAGTTGTTGGTGTCTTGAGCGTGGGAAAAAATAGTGTTGTATTGTGAGCCAAAAATACGGAGTGAGTATTTTAGAGTGTGATACAATTTGTAACACTATTTGTCTATAGTGAAAGTGTGAGCGTGAGCCGTGGACGTAGCCAAATTGGCAAACCACATAAATTCTTTTGTCGTTTTGCATTTATCTTAATCCATTGAGTCCCAAGATCCCGCAAGGTAAAAATTAGCAGCGGCTAATATCCCAACACAAAGTACTCGCTACCCTATAACTTCATCAACGACCTATTAGGAAGTAGAGTATGGTTCAAGAAAGAAAAACTTGTTCATCAAGCAACAACATATAATAACAAACATATTGGTTCTATTCATGCGTTCCTACAAGACATGGAAATCAGGGCATTGTATAGAATCGTCAGAAAATGACTCGATCTTACCTTACAGAATGATAGAACAAATCACCTGGAAAAATCGGGATTCCCAAACATGTGTTCAGATCTTTATCAACATTATGTTGGATCCCAGTTTTGGGGCTACAAATCTGAGTGTTACTCCCAAAACTGCAGATTGTTTTCCCCATATTTTATCTGTTGTTCCCGCTCCAATCATAAAGTCAGTTGAGATTTTTTGGAGAGCAAATCTAGTATGCATATCTGAAAATTGAAGTGAATGAAATTGGATTGAGGTATTTATAGGGATACTTAAAGCTTGAGGCCAATGTTAGTTTCCTACCTGGGTATTCAATCCCTTGTGGTTCTGAGATCATAAATTGTTATAGCTTTTTATCCTGACACGACCACCTAACACAACCACATCAATACATTTATACTTATTTAGCACATTTAATGTGCTCTGTCCTTTCTGTCCCCTTATTTGAGGAATGTAAAGAGGCATCACCTATCCTGTCTAGGTTGACGCCCTTTGTGGCCTTTCATTAGAGGTGTCGCTCACCTAGGAGTAGACACGTGCCCCCGGGCCTCTATTGGGTCACAAATAAGGCTAATTAAGGCTTGGTTCTCGAGTTGCGACGACGTAATATTCATCATCTGCCCTTGAACCTAATGAGAGAGTTGCTCTCTTTAGGTTCAAAAGTTTGGTCCTTGGATGAAAGCGTCACATGCTGTTATCTTGAGGTGTCGTTGTTTTAAGGAAGTCACAGATTGTTCTGCTTGAGACATTGTAAGTAACCATTTTAAATATATTAAGTTGTGGGGTGACTTAAGACGACACTGTTAAACCATTAAGAGTTTTCATATGTATGGCGTTGCCTTTCCAACGTAGTTTTTTTTTAAGTGCCCAACATTAAATGTGTTCTTATGTCTCTTCTCATGTGTGTCCTTTAGCACATATGCGTTGGATGTGCTATGATGACGACATTATAAGATCTTTCTTAAGTGGACAACTTATTTATTTTGTTTTGATGTGTGAATTCATTAATTTTTCACACGATCTCTCTGACTAACAATTGGCAAGCGGGGAATCGTTGATTGTAGTATTGATCTGTGGCGATTCACATTTTTTCCTGTGTTTCTTCTGATGCCCGACATTTTTCGTCGGCTAATACTAGCTTGAGTCGCCTCTCCTCATCATAGCCTAGTCGTAGTTTTGTTTTATTAGGGGTCGACACCCTTATGACAAGTGGCGCAACCTTCATATGTGTCCCTAAGGATGCCCTCTGGCTCAAGGTGGGCGACATACTTTTGATAAGGGGTTGAGTACCTTTTATTATACGAGTGTCCCTCGATTACTAAGTAGTTAGTAGTGACACAACGACTTTTTGTTGCTTTGACTTCATCGACGGTTATCTCCCCGTTTTCAAGGAATGGGTATACAAAGGTGATCTATATGGTTGTTTCATGAAATGATGGAGCAAATGCTTATTTTCATAAAATGTGCTTCTTTTAATGACATCATCTTTATGGTGTATTTATTGAGCCGTTAGCTTTCTGGCTTTCCTCCCCAGGATAGTCTGTATTTCAAAATCGTCAATTTTACTAATCAATGCCTTGTCTGTGCTCAAATACGTTTTTTTCTCCCTTCGCCACATTTTTCCCTTAAACTTGATTGACGATCAATTGAGAATCATATTTCACCCTCAAAGAGGCGGCGCCAACTCCTCGAGCTAGGCAGAGTCGTGTGATGAGGGTCTCATATAAGTTTCATTATTTGTGATTGTAGAGTCAAGGAACGCGCATATAAATAAAAGTTCATATAAATAAAAGTGATGGTGGATATTAAATTGACATGGCACTGCTCGTCTTCCTCGAACATAAATATTCATCTTCTTAAAAAAAAAAAAACAGTTCAAAACCAGAAGGTATGGATTTAGTTTAAACTTTTGAAATAAATAAATAAATTTAAATTTGTAGATAATAAAAATGATGAATAATATAATTTACTAGATATCCGATAAGCGCTTTGCGCAATTAGTAGTATGTTTTATTTCTTAATATTTTTATTTTTTATATTCATAAGTTATTTTTTATGGTACATAGTATAACATATTTAAATTATTTTTTTTACATATTATATTTTATCTATTTGTTAACTGTAAATTATATTTAGTTTATAAATATATAATACTTCATTTTTTGACATTGTTGAAATTTATTGTGATATGATTGTAATGAAGTAGGTGATGTTTATATATGAGTTATATCTTATTTTAATAAGAGTATTATGTGATATATGAAATTATCCTTAATTAATCTATATTTTAATTTGTAAAAGTAAATTTTAATATGAGCATACGTGATATTCATAAAATCTAATATTATGTATTTATTATTATATAAACTTCACTTCATAGAATATATTTAATGAAAAACCATAATTTATGAATGAATGAGAAATGATATGAGTTTTGTAACTTATCTTGAGAATGAAAGAGAGACTTTGAAGAATTTTAAATTGATTTAAATGACATGCCACCTAGAAGTGAGAAATTTATGATTGACATGGACCAATTAGAAGAAATTAATTTAACATTAAGAGTGAATAAATACAACAAACTTATTTGTCAACATTGTATGTGATTTAGCTAAATTAATATATAGATGGTAAGTATAGAGGAGAGTAAACGATGTAGCTCCTCTCTATCTCTAACCTAATGGGAAAATTAAATTTACGCCACCCTTCAGAACGTCCTCCTACACTAACCTTCAAACAAATATATGCATATAATTCTTTGAACTTCAATACATAATGGAGTTTGGGATTCCACCAACACAAGCCGAAAAATAATTCAACCCCCTCTTGTCCAAATAATGGACAGAATATGTAAGTACAAAAATCAGCAACGAAAGAAAGCTCAAACCCAACTTGGTCATCATGTATGATTTGTTTCCAGAACTAAACTAGTCAGGTTGTTGCCATTGGCCAAAAATAGGTTGTTGCCATTGGATCATCACTGTTGAATCATTGCTGTGAAACCTGGTGAAACCTGGCGATGACTGTGAAGTTGAAGTCACTAACGTGGTAGTGCATTTCATTAGTCCAGTATATAATCGATGGACTACTTCAGTCATTGATGGTCGATCTGTGGGTCTCATCTTGGTGCAATCCGCTGCCAAGAGTATCACATCTCTCACTGCCTCCATCTCCTGCGGATTATTTTCTGGAATCTTTGGGTCCAAAATCTTGTCCATGTCACCACGCGCTATGTAGTTAGCTGCCAAGACAGTCACATTGGTATATATCCCATTTTCATCCCTAGTCATGGCATTTAACCCAGATAACAGTTGAAGCAGCACCACACCAAAACCATACACATCACTCTTGGCTGTATACTTGGTGCTACGGAGGTATTCAGGATCAATATAACTCTGTGTGCCACGGACAAAAGCCTCAACCTCAACCTCGCCATCTGTTATAAATGCCGCCACACCCAAATCAGAAAGTTTGGTTGTGAAATCAATGTCCAGCAGTATATTCTGTGGCTTCACATCACGATGTATCACTCGAGGCACAGCATAAGCATGTAAATACTCAACTCCTCTGGCTATATCAAGGGCTACCTTCAATCTTCCTTGCCAAGATAACATTATTCTTAGAGCTAGATCCGTTGGCTCAAAAGAGCTTCCATGCAGATGATCATGTAGTGAGCCATTAGGGAAGTATTCATACACTAATGCTCGATCATAATCATTTTCAGCAAGAAATCCAATCAGACTCACAACGTTCTTATGATTGTTCACAGAGAGTACTCTGCACTCTTTTACAAAAGCTGCAGACGAATATCCACCGGCCGATACAGGCTTAATTTTCTTGACCGCCACACTTTGCCCGTTAACTAAGCGTCCGAAATAAACAGTACTAGAGCCGCCCATTCCAATCACATTTGATTCCGAGAAAGAATTAGTGGCTTCACACAACTCTTTCAAGGAGAATCTCTTAAATCTCTGCACAGACAAGTAAAAGAACTACTAATGAGTACTAAAAAAAATATTTAAGAATATCCACTAACGAGACTAACTGACATGTCATGACCAGGTTTAAGAAAATAACAGTACCATAAGGTCCTCCAATTCATAGCCACATCCACCATGCTTCTTCCACCTGCTCCTCAACTTAGAGAATAGCTTTCTTGATAAAACTTTGATGGACTTGAAGTTCAATGAGATTGTGCTACGAACTTGGTTAGAAATCTTCTGACAAAGGTTGAGTTTAACACCCAAACTCTCTGAAGTATCTGACAGATCATTTTCATGACTATCACGTTGGGTTGATTCATTTGAGCACCTCAAAGAAGCAGAAAATCCAGCAGTCTCGGCAATAACAGGATGCTCGATCCCATGAATATCAGGCCAGCTGAATTGCTTTGAGAGATACTCGGTGCAACGAGAGATCTGAATGTCTTGAGCAATGAATACCCTCAACTTTTTCATCTTTTTCTTTTTTATTGCTTTCATAATCATGAGAAGATCCCCTGGATCCACTGTGTCCAACCTTATGCCTTCAGTATAACTATTACCTATGTCCTACAATCTCAAGAGCATTATTAGAGATGCCCTAACTGTTAAGGAAAACGAGAAGCAGAATCAATTGGGAAATAACTTACTGAATTTTCTTTTAGTGCTTGCAGAACATCCTCACGGCACCAGAGTCTGCTGCATCTACTAGGATCATCGGAAGATTCTGCACGTACAATACCTTGGCCCAGTTCTTGGATTATGTCATGCATCCATATCTTGTTTGACTCAATAGATATGAGTGACCTCTCAACAAGAATTGCCAGTCCTCTATCAGGATAAAAGTTACAACGATCCCACTGTTTCACAACATAATCCTTGTCTTCCCCTTTAAACAAACAAGCTATATCAAGAAAAATGTTTCTCTCATGAGTTTCTAAACTTTCTAAACTAATTCTCACAGCGTCATCACCTTTACCCTCATGAACTAATTCTTCCAACCGACTAAATGCTCGGTGCCATTCCTCAGTGCTCTTCGCTTTCAAACAAGAACCCAAAACAATAAGGTACAAGGGAATTCTGTTTACACAGCTCATAAAAGACAAAGAGAGTAGCTCATAATCTCTAGCAGGAGACGGTGTCTGAAAGGCATTCCAGCAGAAAAGTTGAAGCGCATCATCGTAATTCAATTGCTCAACCTTATAAATTTCTACGCAATGGCCAACCAATGCTTCTTCTCTTCTAGCTGTTATTATAATTCGGCTTCCTGAACCAAACCAAGCCCCATCTCCAAGTAAATCTCTTAATATGCCCAAAGTATCAACATCATCAAGAACTAAAAGAATCCTCTTATCATGAAGCCTTTCTTGTATTATTTTCACACCGGTGAGAGAGTATTCCACTCTCACGTCTGGGTCTCCCAACACGTCACTGAGAAGGGCCTGTTGCAATCTCGCCAGGCCGTATCGCCTTGAAGTATCTCTTACATTCACAAGAAAGCTACTGCCTTCAAATTGGTCAGCAATTAGGTTAAATACAGCTTTAGCAATAGTTGTCTTCCCAATTCCACCAACTCCACAAATCCCTACCATGGAAGGACCAACACCATTGAATTTTTTAAGCAAAATAGAATATACAGACGGTACATGCTGTTCCAACGCAACAGGATGCCTAGCAACATGAAAATATGGGCGTCTGAGCTTGCTCGAGACTTCTTCAACTATTTTCTTGATGATTTCAGATTCCGATTCAACTCTGCCGGTCAAAAACCTTCTTATGATAAGAAATCATGACACTTGAGGTTTCATATGAAAACATTAAAATGACGAATAACCATTGACTCAACTACTAAGTTTAGCAAAAACATAACTGCTAATTACGTTGAGAAAAAAAATCAAAGTTTGTTAACTTTACGGTGAAAGTAGAACAAGAAAATAGTATTACCCAGGGCCATCACGTAGATGCCACCCAGACAAACTGGCTGCCTCTCGAAGCACTTCTCTCCACTTGTTTACTTTTTCTGGGTCGTCCTTGAAGTCCTCTTCGTGTTTAGCCATAAAAGAAGCGAAAGTACCAGTTTCTTTCCTCAACTCCGACGGATCCACGCGAAGAAAAACTGGACGGACCATTTGTCCTGACTCCCTGCACTCGAGGATCTTCACAACCTCGTCCAAGCACCATGTTGAGGAGGCGAAATTTCTAGAGAAAACAATAATCGCAATCCTCGACCCTTGGATGGCTTCGACGAGCGCTGGAGAGATTCTCTCTCCTCTGCGGAGGTTGTCGTCGATGAAGGAGTTGATTCCCTTCTGAATTAGTGCATGGTGGAGATGGCTAATGAAGTTGTTTCGTGTGTCTTCACCTCTGAAGCTGAGGAAGACATCATGGTTCCATCGCGGAACAAAATTGGAGGAGGAAGACGAGGGGATTGCCATCGCCAATTATAAAAAGATAAGCATTGACATTTGACTACAGTGCCGAAAATTTGCTGCAATAATGGTCGAGTTGGAGAAGTCAACCACTCAGTGAGTCTGCACTCTGCATCTTCACAATCACAATTGGGAATAATCGGGTAGAGTCCCCAAACCAAATAACCAACTCAACTCGTAGTCCAAGACTCCAAATACATACTAGGCTTATTAAAATTGAGTCCCGATTCGATTGAGCTCTCAATCTAAGGGCTCGGGTTAATTGGCTCGGGTTTAGGTCTTGAGCCATATTTAGTCGCCCACTCATGGAAGGTTGGTTTGAGTCTTGACCAAGACTCGAGACACAATCGAATTGAGGTTGAACCGACCCCAATCAAATTAGGGCTGAACTGACCCCAATCGGGTATGGGTCTTGACCCATACCAACCCTCAGGTCATGGGCGGGCAAGTCTGGGTCAAAACCAATACCCTAGCCCTTACGATTAGGGCTCAATCGAGTCCCGATCGATAGAGATTCAATTGTAGCATTTAAAAAAGTTTGGAAGGGTTAAATAATGATATTTTTAAAAGGGAAAATTATGAAAAAAATATAATATGTTTGACTGAAGTGGTAACAGATGGAACATGTTTTGTAAGTGATGAAACATGTTTGTTTTTCTTTGTTTTAGATAAATTATATTTTTTCCCGTCCAAATCATTCGTTAACTCCAAATCAGTCGTTAACAACATGTTTGTTGTATGTGAAATTCCTCAATTGCCATTGTCTTCTCTACCGATGTACATAGGAGTTGTTCTGGTCCTTCTGCGTCTCCATTTTTTGAAAGTGAGTGACCAAAGTATTCCTCCTTGTCCGTTCTATCAATCACGATGGGAAAGCATTTCTTAAGCAGGTTTTCACAAAGCTTCGAGCCCCATGTAACTTTTGCTAATTCGATTTGACAAACACCATGCATTACCCCAAACGGTGTCATACAATCACCAAAAAAAGACTTTGTGTGGACATGTGGTAAGTTATGGTGCTTAAATACTGTGGATAAAAGCCGTGGTTTGTCAGTTATGGTGCTATAGTTATATGTAACTTCAACCATTAGGTTAGGTGACCAATGTGATTAAGGAAGCATTTTGCTACTTTGAAGAATCATATTCATGTAACTTGTTTTCCAATCGTCTAGCGAAGACGTAAATGAAGATATATGCTCAATATGTCTTTTTGAGGAGGAAATCTACTTCTTAATATGTTGACAACGAATCATTTTGCATAGGGAGTTAGTATTCTTGACAAAGATAATACTCACTGAACTTACTGCACTTGTTTAATGGGAACCTCATATGATGGAAGTAGTAATAATTGATTCTCGATATCATTCTGAACTTATTGGTAAGCCTTAAAACTAGGAACTTATTGATTCTCGATATCATGCATGTTTTGGGTTCAGTATCGAGCGAAGCAAGATGGACCTGTAGTACTGGTATGAGTTAACTCTATTAAGAACGGGAAAATCCATATTCCCAAGTCAGAAAATGTTACTTTGCTAATCTTCTTCTTCAACTGTGTTTGTCTCGCAGGGCTGAAGACACCCTTGGGATGGCTATGGAGATCATTCTGATGGTCATGACGAGGTACGTGCAAGCCACTATTAAGTGGATTTATTTTTGACATTTTTTAATACCTGAATTGTGAATCTTTTAAATTACCAATTAGAAGGGTCACGCGTGCTGGGTCCGGACGAGTTCCCGAGTATATTTTATCAAAGGAACTGGAACATCGTGGGGGAAGACATCATCACCGCAGTTAAGACTTTATTTAGAACAGGTACTCTGCTAAACCCTCTAAAGAATACTGACACCAAAAGTGCCAAACCCCACCAAACCGACAGATTTTAGGCTAATAAGTTGCTATAATTTCTTGTTAAAAATCATATCAAAAGTGCTTAAAGGTGAATCTATCAGAGCTTATCACTAATTTTCAGAGTGCATTTGTATCAGGTAGACACATACATGATAACATTATGGTGGCACATGAAGTTTTCCATCACCTTCACACGAGCCGCAAGGAAAACATGGTGGAATGTGCACTGAAAATTAACTTGCAGAAGGCATATGATAGGGTGGAGTGAGACTTTCTCCTAGCCACGTTAAGGAAAAGAGGGTTCGCGGAACAATTGCTAGGATGGATCAGAGAATGTATATCAACAACCACCTACCAAGTGGTAGTAAATGGGGAAAGAACCACAACAATCAAACCAACCCCCGACATTCGAGAAGGTGACCCCCTCTCACCCTGCCTATTCATTATACTTGCGGATGCACTCTCAAGACGAATAGGTGGGGCAGCCAGAGAGAATACCATACATGGGATCAGATTAAAGAGACAATGCCCGGAACTCTACCACATTTTTTCCGCAGATGACTCACATTGTTCTTCATACAAGGGTCAATCGATAATGCAAGAAACCTCAGAAGCATTCTGGAATCCTACTGTCAAGTATCTGGACAACGAATCAATATAAACAAATCGAACCATTACTTCAATAAAGGGGAAAGGTCGAACGAAAGGAAGGAAGTAGAGGATGCACTTAACATACAAACCACCGGTGACTCGGGAAAATACCTAGGATTACCATCGATATGGGGACGATCAAAGAAGGAGGCCTTGTGGTCCGTAAAAGCCAAAATCAGGGACAAGCTGGCAGGGTGGAGACCGAAAACCCTAAATCAAGCAGGGAAGGAAGTGCTAATAAAGGTGATCATCAGAGCAATCCCCACGTACGTCATGAGTGTGTTCCACCTCCCGAAAACATGGTTCTCGGAAATAGACTCACTCATAGCGGACTTCTAGTGGGGACAAACAGCGAAGGGGAAGATAACGCACTAGAGGAGATGGGAAGTCCTAACAAAATCCAAAGAGTCTGGGGGACTAGGGTTCCGAGAATTGCAAATCTTCAACACAACCCTCCTCACGAAGATGGCAGACCGAGTTATAGCCGAGCCAGACACACTATGCACACGGGTAATAAAGGGAGTGTACTTTCCAGAACCACTTTCTTAGAGGAGAGGAGAGGAAGCCGAGTATCGTGGGGATGGAGCAGCCTAATACAGGACATCATGAAACAAGAAGGATTGTGGATGATTGGATCGGGAGAGAACATCCGAGTCTTTGAGGATCCGTGGATATACACAAAGGAGGGAATGCAGGTTAATGCTAATATAAGAGTGGAGCATGAAGGTGAGCTAAGGGTGAGTGATAAGATCAAACCCGATGAAGAATGGAACGATGACATTGTGCGAAACATCGTAAGTCAGGAAGATGCCGAACACATCCTCAACATACCAATCCCGCATGAAGGAGGGAACGATCGATACATATGGCCACACACCAATGACAGAACAGCACAAGTCCGATCGGTGTATCACAAGCTAAGGGAGAGAAGCGACCAACCGAGCCACGACCGATCCACAACAACTTTTGGAAGGACATATGGGTAACAAAGGTGATACCAAAGGTAAATAATTTCATATGGCGACTTGCAACAAACGCCATAGGCGTGAACACAAATATGGCGCGTCGGGGAATGCCCGTAAGCCAATATGGCCCAATATGCGGAGGAGTGGAGACACGGGAACACATGATCCTGGAGTGCAGCTGGACAGAACCTATATGGTTCGAAATACAAGGTATAAAAATCGACCGACCGAACAACATCTACGTAATCACTTGACTCGAGATGAGGAGGAAGAAAACGTGTGGACAAGGAGCAATACGGGAGACACGATGGATACTAACACTCCTCACATGCTGGAAGATATGGAAGAAAAGTTGCAAGACCTCCTTCGAAGCAAAACAACCCAACACAAGATTAGCGTTAATGGAAATCAAACAAGCCTTCGATGAGCAAAAGGGAAGCGGCCGAATAGGACAACCCACACAAGAATATCCACCGAACCAAAAATGACAAACACCGCCAGGGAGCATAATCAAGATAAACTGTGACGTATCATGGTGTAAACAAACAAGTAGAGCAGGCGTAGAGGTGGTGGCTAGAAACAATGAAGGAAAGGTCGTGGGAGAAGTGAACTGAAGGTATCAGAGCGACAACCTAGAAACAATGGAAGCCATAGCCATACAAGAATGACTATGACTAGAAATCCAAGCGGGTTGACAAAACATTGTCATAGAGACAGACTCACAAACGGTTCAACAACAACTAGAGAAGGGGCCAGCGCATTGGAGGTTGTCAACCATTATACCAAATATTCGAGCACTAGCAAGGCAAATCGAGCAAGTGCAGTGGCAAGCTATTCCAAGGACATCAAACGAGTGTGGAAATTGGATAGAAAAGAAAGCGAAATTGGAAGTGAGTCTTAATGATTGGGTCGAAAGACCCCCACTACCATTGTTATGTTTATTAGCAAATGATTGTAATTCTGAACATCCGTGACTAAAAGTCACGATGTTTTATTTCTTCAAGTAAAACGTTAAATTGACCAAATAATCAAATTTTTTAGGCCTCTCAATAAAGAGCTGGAAGATCAGGAACACGTGGCTAGATGTTATGTTTCTACCTCAATTGACATTATGATTATTTGTCCTGTTCAATAAAATAATCAATACATATTATGGATTATGATCACCATCACTTGAGATCCTGATGTATTCATTATATCTATGTTTGCTTTGTTATAGTGAGGCACTTTAATGTATTTCCCGATATCATAAATTCCATCAATTTTTTTTCCTAAGGATTGTTGGTGATATCTTGATTCTCAAGGTAATTCAAATCACGTTCAGCATTAATATTGTTGAGAACAATCATTTAGTAAAAAAGAATGAAAGAATTGTATTCTATGATAAGTAAAGCATTAACATGTATTGAATTATATATATTTTTGTACATCTACGTCTTATTTTGTTTCATTTTTACATTGTGCTTCTAATAGTTGAGCAAGTTGAGAAGCGATGCTCTGGTTTGGATCAACCGCCGGAACATGCAGTCTATCTCCATCTCAAGATCTTCAATGGCAATCTCCACAACCTCCAACCTCTTATTAGCACTATGAATTGCAGTTTCATCCCAAACATCTTCAACACTCCACCCTCTTGACCCCATCAACATCGTGGTCAACGATACTCTACTTGATTTCCCTTCTTGCCACAGAATTGAGATCAGTGTAGACATCGACTCAACAATGGCTACAATCGTCACCCTCACTTCTCTCAGCATCTCCACAACAACATTAAGGATGTGATTTGTTGACAGTGAATTCAACCTGATGGAGCAGTTCTGCATTCCGTTGTGGGAGTAAAGACATCTCACTATCTCTTTCCTTAGTTTTCGCCTTACATTGTCGTAAGCTGAGATTGGGTCACTGTATTCTCCTATTTCACTGATGTTTGATCTTCGCAGGGTGGAATGAAGGTGTTGGGCATGTTCTTTGACAAGAGACAGAACATCCTTGGAGATGGAACAAACATCTAACATTGGGAGGGATGCTTTGCAGATGCCATCAACCCATTTCTTGTGGTGCAAACAACACATGACGGAATTTCAGTCCAAAGAGATTTTATAGAGGAAATCGAGGCTAGGGAAGTTACCTGCTGCTGAGAAAGCGGGGCTAGGGAAGTTACCTATTACTTTTACGTGTTAGGGTTTTAATCGATTTTCGGAGGGGAGGAGACAACTGAAGCTTCGGATGAATGAGGGAAGGGAGTGACAAGACTGATCGAGTAAGATGGAGAGACAAGTGGATAGAAATACAAGAAAGGGTAGATCCATAATCCAAAAAAAAACACTAATTTCAAACCGTTCAATGAAGTTATCACGTGACTCTCACGTGACTAAACTTAACAGTACAACAGACGGAATGTGTCACATTTCATCTAAAACCAACAAAATAAAAATACTACATAAAATACCTATGACCCAAAACATGTTCCATCACTTACAAATTTCGGCAAACATATTACAACATTTTCATACTTTTCCCATTTTTAAAGGTATTATGTTATTTCTACAATTTTCAAAACATATTTTGTTAAATTTAGACGAAAAATATGACGAAATGTGGAAACTTGACAAATCGCCAAACATTAAGGACTGAAATTTTCTAAATAAACATTACTGGGAAACTCGATTTTGATCCACACATTAGGGGTAAAGTGATATTTTGCAAGGTAAAATATGAAAAATATAATTTGCATGATGAAACATATTAGTGTAAACTTTATTTCTCTAAAAGATAATATATTATAGGTTAATTACTTAAATGGTTATACATGTTTGCGCATTTGACAAATTAGTTATAACTTGTGCAGAATGGTTACATATTGTTGGATCGTGAAATCCTGAATGCTGATCTGGCAGTGAATTGAATGCCAGACAAGGTTGGGATGACGCTTCAGCTCCAACTCCGGTGAACCTGCAAGTAGGGGAGCGCAACAGAGGGGGTGCCTCTGGGTCCCTCTCCGATGCTTAAATGAGTATGTGTGTGTATAAAACTCAAAACATAAAGAACGTATGTAAAGCAAGGGTATTTATAGGGTAAGAGAGATAGAACCGTATAAAGGCAACTGAATATCTTAATGTATATTGAGTTGCTGAAGATTCGGATCGTGGGATATGGCAGTTACTGCGAGATATTGCAGTTACCAAATCTAATCTTTAGTGAATATGTGACCGAGATATGCGGGATATCTTGGCCACTCTGTTATTAACGGTTTAGTGGGACCAGAGGAGAGATGCAGGGCTCTCTTAGGGGCGAGCACTCTCATGGCGAGCAGTGAGAGGTCACGGCCTGGTAAAGAATGGCGAGCACTCATGGTGTCCTCAGAGGCTTTGGGCTCGGTTCTGGGCCATTCTATGGAGGCCGGTCCGGTTCGAATGTTATGGGTTTACCCCCTCTATAGTTATTGGGCCTTCGAAGCCTTTTTCCCTACTGGGCTGTCACTATCGATATCCAACATTTGCCCCCGAAGCTTGATTGAAGTCTCTTCAGTCGAGCTTTATTTTCTGGTAGGATTTTAGATAGTGACGTCTTAGATTCGGTTTTCTTCGTTTCTTGTACTGGTTCATGACCTTTGAGGCATTTTGAGCCTGTTTGGCGAGCAGTTTTTTCTTCGCTCAAAGTTGAAAAAATATCCTTTCTTTTATTCCCCTTTGGCAATCACTCGAGGTAATCTAGGTTTATGAAAGTCTATCTTTCTTGGCTAGGTGATCACTACCTGCCCGAGGTACTTCTAATAGCGCTTATTAGTGCGCTGGCGACCCTCTTGTCTCCTTAGTGGACTTGTTAGCATTTAATAACTGCGCAGTTGTCCAGAAATCGAACGGTCACTTGAGGCACGCCTGACATTTACTTTTCCGTAAACCTAGGGTAGTCTGACAGCTGTCTGCACCAACCAACCGTTTGTCTCCCCGAGGTGTCTCTTGGAATTCTGACATTGCTTTGGTTTTTTTCCAAAAAGGCGCAATTATTCTCCGTGTCGCTTCGATTCGTCCGTGGCGGTTACTCCTTTTTGGGCTTATATAAGAAACGTCAATTTCTCTGTTTTGTTCTTTACGCTTATTCACTCTTCCAAATTTCCAGAGCCTCTTTGCGAATCCCTCTCCTTTCTCTTTCAATCCTCTTCAGTTCTCCTTTCGACCATTTCCATGGCCCCCAGAACTCAGAGAGTCAAACACATGGCCATCAAGGGTGCTAACAAAGCCAGCGCCCCTCAGAATGTCAGTGTTCCCTTGACCATTAGGGATGAAGCTGTGCCCTCATCGGCGGGGAAACAGCCTGACGTGGGAAGGTCTGCGGCCACCCCAGTGGTGGTAGATGGGTCTGTGCTTCAAACGCCCATCTTTTCTACGAAAGGTAAATCCATGTTCTTTCGACGCTCTGTTTTGGTGATATCCCCTGCTGTTCTTTGCTTTTTATGTTTATCATTGCAATATTTGAATTTGTTCGAGTAGACGTCAAGCCTAATGAATTGAAGCCGGCTTATTTTAAGACCGTGGTGGCGCTCGGTGGCTTCAGCGTGGAGGATGCTCCTAGGTATCCTGGCTTAGGTCTGCATTTTCCTCACGACGGAGAGGTTTACATTTATGCGGCCCAGATCGATGCTGGGTTGCGTTTTCCTCTCTGTGAGGATTTAGAGACCTTGTGTCAGTTTTACGGGATTCACCCCACGCAGCTTGTTCCGAATGCCCTCAGGATGTGGGTCGGTTTCAAGTTCCTGTGCTTACGCCAAGAATGGGTGTATTCACTGGCCTTGTTCCGGTGTTTCTTCCGACTGGCAGCAGGGGCAAACCACCTCCACCACTTCCAATCCCGCTGGCCGAAGTTTTCAGAGTGGGGAGGCCCTCAGGGATGGGTTTGGAACGTCCATGTTCGCCTGGTCGATGATTTCCGGGCCATTAACTCCAACTACAAGAAGTTTTACTTCTTGTACAAGGGGGGTGTACCCTGGAAATTGTTTGCTCCGGACAAGGATTTTCCTCCCTCCTTTGAAGAATTGTCAGGGAGTGACCGGAATGCCATCGACGACCTGTACCGGATGCATCGATCATCCCAGTTCAAGTCTATCCGTTCAGTGGCAGAGACTACTGAGAATGCCCTTGAGATGGCGGGCATTCATCAAGCCACGCCAATCTTTGATGATTGGGTAATTCTCTAACTCTTATCTTGTCTTATCACTTGTAGGCAAGGTCGTAAGCAAGAGCCGAAAACTGATAGGTCTCTTTGATGACCAGGAATCGGCGGGGTTGTCCCCCGACCAGGTGCTGCTGAGCTCTCCTCCTCCCCCCTCTAGGCGATCGTCCAAGAGGAAACCAGAGGAGGCCCTTCCTTCGGCCCCTGCTGGCCCTTGCCAGCGAGGTATGTTATTTCATATTGCATTATTTCCATATTCCACCTTGTTTCTAAATTCCCTGCGTTTGTTTGACGCGACTTTCTTCTTTTTGTTTCGCAGAAGAGTCCACAGTTGACGTGGTTCGAGACCCTTCTCCTCCTCCTGCCAAGAAGGTCAGGAGTGAGGAGCAACCGGCTGTTGGACAGCATCCTCCTCCTCCTGAGGGTCCTTCCACTGGCAAAGGGAAGGCTCCTGCTTCGGCGGTCATCCCTCCTTCCCCCCAGGGGCCTACGGCTGGCCAGGAGAATGTTTTATCTTTGGCGCCCCCACCTCCTACGGCGTCCGCGGTCCCCTCGAAGGAGTCTGGGACCCATAAGAAGGGTTCCGATGCCCCCAGCTCCTCAAGGGTTCCCGGGGAGGAGTATTGCTCCATGGCGAGCTTGTTCCAGCCGCTCAAGGCTGCGAACTCTCGGGGTGCTTGGTTCCCTTGCGGGGACCTTTCGAAGAAGGGGTGCCCTGCCCAGAAGAGCCTCCGGGGTAGCCCAGACTTGTGTATGCGGCTCCTTGATGGGATAATTCCTCCCAAGGACCGTTCGTCCGTCCCCACGGAGCTTCCTCAGATCGAGGGGTTCCTTCGGTCTCACTACGAACGAGTCGCTCTGGTAAGGCCTCGTTTCTTTTTCCTCTTTCCATAGTCGTTCCCTTTTGTTCGTGTCCTGACAATTCTCATTTTTCTTTTGTTGTCAGCTCGTTCGGGAAGAGGTGATGATCGGCCGTGTCTTCGGCGAGCTCGCCGGCAAGCATTCAGACCTGCTTGTCGAGCTGGAGCAATACCGGAGCACGGAGATCTCCCCTGGGCAGCTGGAGGCTATCAAGACGACTGCTGACGCGGCGATCGCCTTGGTAGACAATGCCCGGTCAGAGTATTTCAGCAAGGAGCAGCGCCTCCTTGCTGATATCAAGCGGAGGGAGGCCGATGTGGCGGCTGCCCTTCAGGATTTTGAAGCCCTTCATCGGTGCCTTGATGAAGGAGAAGCGGTCCGGGCTCTCCTAGAGGCTGAGTTAAAGGAGGTTCGCGCTTAGCTGGCCGAGTCGGACGCTCTTCGGGTCGCCGCTGAGGCGCAAAGGGACGCTGCTGACGCCCAGAGGGATGCTGCTGAAGCCAGGGGGATCGCCCTGGAGGAGGAAAAGAACCGGCTGGCTGATCAGCTGAAGGCGGTTCCTTCACCCCAAGCCGTGATTGAGGAGTTCAAGGCCTCCGAAAACTTTGAGGACCAGGCCTTGAAGGTGATGAAGTCGGCGATTGCCGAATTTCTTCAAGACCTGGTGGAGGAGGTCCAGGCGGTCGACCCAAACTTTCCTCTTGGGGAAGTTGCCTCCTTGAAGACCTTCCTGCGAAGTCGTCCTTCGCAGCCCTCTATTGTTGGAGAGGCTTCTCCTGAAGGCGAGCCCAGTACTTCTGCCCCCGAAGGCGAGCAGAGCACCCTTGCCCCCGAGAACCCCGACGCTTGAAGTCCCCAACTCCTTGGCGACCGTATTTATCTTTTTTAGATAGCCATTTTTGTATTTTCTGTTTTTGGTTTGTAATTATTTGTCGAAGACTTGGATTTTTCTATTGAATGCTTTTATATTCTTGAGCCTTTAATCGACTTCGAACATATTTAGCTATCCAATATCTTACTCATAATTACTTTCCACTTTTTTCTTGCTTTGTAATGTCGTCGACCCTTAAAGCCGTAGACCAATCATAAGTTAAACTTTCTAAGGATAATACTTTTGACACTTAAAAGCGTAAACTTCTAAGTTCAAAGAGATATTACCTTCTTTGAAGTTTAAACCTTTGAGGTGTTGGCCTAATAACAGGGGATTTGTAATTTGTCAGGCTTTATCATCGATAGTGATCGCCTAAACTTTCTTTGGCCTGACTTTGGCGTCAGGGCTTTCATTTTTCCTAACATTTTGCTAGGTCTTTTGGCCTGACTTTGGCGTCAGGGCTTTGCCTGACTCTGGCGTCAGGGCTTTACCTGACTCTTGGCGTCAGGTTTTTTGAGGCCTAACTTTGTTGTTAGGGCTTTTGTGGCCTAGTTTTGTTACTAGGGCTTTTTTGGCCTAGCTTTGTTGCTAGGGCTTTTTGGCCTAGTTTTGTTACTAGGGCTTTTTGGCCTGACTTTGGCGTCAGGGCTTTTGGCCTAGCTTTGTTGCTAGGGCTTTTGGCCTAGCTTTGTTGCTAGGGCTTTTGTGGCCTAGTTTTGTTACTAGGGCTTTTTTGGCCTAACTTTGTTGTTAGGGCTTTTTGGCCTGACATTGGCGTCAGGGCTTTTGGCCTAGCTTTGTTGCTAGGGCTTTTGTGGCCTAGTTTTGTTACTAGGGCTTTTTGGCCTAGCTTTGTTGCTAGGGCTTTTGAGGCCTGGCTTTGGCGTCAGGGCTTTTTGTCTTCAGCTTGCTTCGAGTGGACACGCTTTGTGAAGGAATGGCTTTCTTTTATTGACATAATCAGTTTGATTACAAGCTATGCATAAAATCTTCTTAAATGCTCTGAATTAAATGGACGGGGTAACCTCTCGCCTTCAGTGGTTTCCAAATAGTAGGATCCTGGTGCGGCGATCTCTACTACTTTGTATGGTCCTTCCCATTTGGCTGAAAGTTTGTTTTTACTGTCCAGCCTTATAAATTCATTCCTTCTCATAACCATCTCCCCCACGAAAAATTGGCGAGCGCTAACTTTTCTGTTGAAATACCGAGCGGTCGCCAAGCGCATCTTTGCCTGTGTTTTTTCCGAGAGCCATCTCTTTTCCTCTGCCAAGTCGAGGTCAGTTCTGCGCTCGATCTTATTTGCCTCCGCGTTAAAGTGTAGGACTCTGTGGGTAGGCACTGCTAATTCAGCTGGTGCTACTGCTTCTGATCCGTACACTAAACTGAAAGGCGTTTCTCCTGTGGCCGCCTTAGGCGTTGTTCTGATTGCCCATAATACGTTTTCCAGTTCGTCTGCCCAGTTCCCTTTGAATGCTCGCACCCTTTTCTTGAGTCCTGCTAAGACAACTTTGTTGGCTGCTTCAGCTTGCCCATTCGTTTGAGGGTGATGTACTGAACTGAAGCGATGGTCGATATGATACTCTTCACAGAGCCATTTCAACTCCTTTCCAACGAATTGCGGACCATTATCGCTGATGAGTATTTTGGGAATACCAAACCTGGAGAATATGTTGACCTGCATGAACTTGATAACTTGGAATTCCGTTGTCGAAGCTAGAGCTTTCGCCTCTACCCACTTAGTGAAGTAGTCGATTGCCACTATAATGTGAGTACGTTGACCAGTGCTAATGGGAAAAGGACCTAGTATATCGATTCCCCATTGAGCGAAGGGCCAGGCACCTGCCATTGGGGATAATAATGTCGATGGTCGACCCGATCGTGGTGCAAACTGCTGGCAAATTTCACACTTCTGTGTTAATTCGGCTGCGTCTTTTCCCAAGGTCGGCCAGTAATATCCCAATCTGAATATTTTCATGCTTAGTGAACGAGCACCTTCATGGCATGCTGCTGCCCCTTCATGAGATTCTCGAAGAACTTTTTCTGTTTCGGGCAGAGCAACACATCTCAAGTAAGGCGTCGAATAACCTCTTCTGTAGAGTTCTCCATCGATGATTAGATAACTGACTGCGAGTCTTCTAATCCTAGTGGATTCGCCTTCGTCCTCTGGGAGGATGCCTTCTTTCAAATAATTCTGGAACGGGGTCATCCAGGTGACCTGTTCTTGAATGTTGAAGACCTCCGCTCTATTTTCAAGGACTGAACATAGGGCCTTTTCCAGAAATTGCACATCCTGGATTGTCGCCCCTCCGAAGGCTAGCTTACTCAAAGAATCTGCCATCTGGTTTTCTTGGCGAGGAATAAACTCAATCGCGAAATTTGGGATTTCCGCGACTAGTTTTTTGGCGATGCCGAGATATTTATTCATCTTTTCTCCCTTTGCCTCGTAGGCGCCATTAACCTGATTGACAATAAGCTCTGAATCACTTTTTACCTTAAGCGCTGTTATACCCATTCCTTTTGCTAGTCTGAGTCCAGTGATAAGAGCCTCGTATTCTGCTTCGTTATTGGTCGCCGGGAATGTCAAGGCGATCGCGTATTTCAGAGGCTCGCCCTCAGGAGGAATAAGAATTAAACCTGCCCCCGAGCCTTCTTTTGATGAAGACCCATCCGTATAGAGTTCCCAGATTTGATTGTCGTTTGCTGACTGACTTGGCCTGTTTTCTGCCTCCGCTTGACTGTTACTCGTGCTTTCCACTATGAAATCAGCTAGTGCTTGACCTTTGATGGCCGTTTTTGGCGCAAATTTGATCCTGAACTCGCTGAGCTCGATCGCCCACTTGACCATTCTTCCTGAAGAATCTGGCTTCATCAGGAAGTTTTTGAGAGGTTGATTGGTGAGGACCGTGATGTCGTGCGCATGAAAGTAAGGTCTCAGCTTCCGAGCAGCAATAACTAAGGCATAGAGATACTTCTCAATCTGGACATATTTTATTTCTGCTGAGTTGAACATTTTGCTAATAAAATACACTGGACTCTGAACATTATTCTCCTCCCTTATTAAAACAGCACTGGCTGCCACGTCGACGCACATCCTCCACTTGCCGTTAGATTTCCTGACCAAAACTGGGTTGGCGACCCAGCTCTGGAATCTTACCTCTCTGACGAAGTCAGCTTCAATCAACCTGCCGACTTCCTGCCTGATCGCCAAACGTTTATCAGTCCCGAACGATCTTCTCTTTTGGGCGATCGGCTTGATGGAGGGGTCTATCCTGAGCTCATGAGAGATAATATCTGTGCTGATTCCTGGCATGTCGCTCGGCTGCCAGGCAAAGAGCTCTTTGAATTCCTTGAGGAGGGCGGTCATGGCCTCCTTCTGATCCTCTTTCAAGGTGGTCCCAATGCGCACCTTTTTGTTCGGACCATCGATCTCGACCTCCTCCAATTCCTCCATGGGTGCTGGTCGAGCCAAGTCCTCGCGGGGATCGGCCTCTGTCTCGATGGCGAGCGCCTCCCTTTGGTTCTTCCTGCGTAAACAGTTCACATAGCATTGCCGCGAGGAAGGCTGATCTCCTAGCACTTCTCCAATCCCGTTCGGAGTGGGGAACTTCATCTTCTGGTGGACAGTGGAGGCCACAATCTTATTTGGGTTGATCGTGGTCCTCCCTATGATGGCGTTGTAGGATGTAGGTGAATCGACCACCAAGAAAGTGACCGACACCTTGATGCTTTTCCACCCCTCGCCAAAAATCACTGGCATGGTTATAGCCCCCAGTGGATAAGTTGTCCTTCCCTCAAACCCGATCAGCGGAAAGTCGACCCTCTTCAGGTCGCGTTTTGATTTGCCCATCTTTTCGAAGGCGTCCAGAAACAGGATGTCTGTCGAGCTGCCTCCGTCAACCAGAATCCTTGCAACATCACAGCCGTCAATATCTGCCGTAATGACCAGAGCATAGTTGTGGGGCGTGGTGACATGTGACAAATCATATTCAGAGAATGAGATGACAGTGTTTTCTTCAGGCCGGGGCCGCTTCCCCAACTGAACTGCCGTAGAGATCTGAGTGGCGTAGACTTCTCTGGCGCTTGACCTCTCGCCGCCTGCGCCGAATCCTCCCGCAATCAGATTCACTCTCCTCTTGCTTCCAGAAGGCTCAGCTTGATCTGCAGGGGCTGGTGAACGATGTCTCCTGGGGGGCGTTCGACTTCGGTCTCGCCCTGCCACAAATTCCTTCAACATTCCCCCCCTGAATCAGCCTCTCTATATCTCGTTTCAGAATCTTGCAATCGTCTGTCTTATGGCCCTTGCACTTATGGTATCTGCAATAGCTCTCGACATCCTTGCCCATGGGTAACCCACCTCGGCGAGGCATCGGTGGCCTCGCCAAGGATCTCCTCTCCATCTCGACTAGTACCGCTGAGATCTGCCTATTTAAAGGCGTGGAGTACTCAGGGACCTCTGGATGGCGAGGCGCTGGAAGAGACTCGACTCGGGGCTTACTCTCTTTTCCCTTCTTTTCCTTCTTTACCTCCTTCTTACCATCGCGTCGGGATTCATGGGTTATCCTTAGCGAGGTCGTCAGGAGGTTAGCCTCGATGTTTGCGCGTTCAAGGTCTATGAAACCTTTTGCCCTGGACGCCAACTCCTCCAATGTCTCTATCTCCTTCACATGGTAGCTGTTTCGCAGCTTTCACGAGGCCTTGTTGGCCACATCCAGACCTCTGTAGAATGCTCGAATGATCTCCCCATCCGAGATTCGGCGATCTAATTCTGTGACGTTTTGATGAAAACGCCCGTAGAAGTTGGACAGCGACTCTCCAGGCTGCTGTTTGACCGAGTCAAGGGCTACCACGCTCTTCAGCAACTGGCGCTCGCCCATATACCTCTCCAGGAACTTGCTTCTCAACTCTGCCCAAGTTCCGATTGATCCTGCAGGGAGACCGAAGAACCAGGACGAAGCCGAACCCGAAAGAGTAGATGGAAATAGCAAAGCCAAATGATTGGGATCGTTTGACTTACCCAGAAGGGAGGCCTCATGCTTGTTTACATGTACGGTGGGATCTCCTCCACCGCTATACTCAGGTATGGCCCGAGCAACCACATCCTTCGGGATTTTGATAGCGACGAGCGCGTCAGTGAAAGGATGAGAGGACTGCTCCTTGAAGGGAGCTATGACTGTCAATTGTCTTTCCTGGAGCCTTTTGTTGATGAGGTTATCCATCTGATCCACAGTGCAGTACATGGGAGAGGCTTCGGGTGGAGGCGGACCGGAAGGATTGGCAGTATATGCGGCTGCTGGCTCCTTGGTGTGTGATGGAGGTAGGGACTGCTGACCTGACGTCATCTCCTGATCCTCCTGAGGCGCAGCAGGACTAGGATTGGCCGCTTCTGAAGGTGAAGGCCCTGTGGCAGCAGGGCGGTGATTTTCCTTAGGAGCAGAGGGATTGTTTTCCTGAGGAGCAGGGGCTTGGCGGCGCGCCTGTCCTAGGATGGCTTCCAGCAAGGAGACCATCTCGGGGGTTAAATTAATATCCTGCCCCGCAATGTGGACTGTCTGCGGTGCAGGGGCTCTGTTTTGATCAGCAGCTGGGGTCGGTCTTGAATCACCGACATGTTCTCGGGCTGTCCGCAGAGGAACAACATTAACTCCTGCTCGGCTGGCAGGTTCTTGTTGAAGCGGTGAAGCGGCGGCGGAATCAGAGCTATCTGAGGATCGCTCCCTAGTCTGATTCCGACGGTTGCTTTGGGATCGAGTTCTCATGGCTAAATTTATCCTTCCCACAGACGGCGCCAAATGTTGGATCGTGAAATCCTGAATGCTGATCTGGCAGTGAATTGAATGCCAGACAAGGTTGGGATGACGCTTCAGCTCCAACTCCGGTGAACCTGCAAGTAGGGGAGCGCAACAGAGGGGGTGCCTCTGGGTCCCTCTCCGATGCTTAAATGAGTATGTGTGTGTATAAAACTCAAAACATAAAGAACGTATGTAAAGCAAGGGTATTTATAGGGTAAGAGAGATAGAACCGTATAAAGGCAACTGAATATCTTAATGTATATTGAGTTGCTGAAGATTCGGATCGTGGGATATGGCAGTTACTGCGAGATATTGCAGTTACCAAATCTAATCTTTAGTGAATATGTGACCGAGATATGCGGGATATCTTGGCCACTCTGTTATTAACGGTTTAGTGGGACCAGAGGAGAGATGCAGGGCTCTCTTCGGGGCGAGCACTCTCATGGCGAGCAGTGAGAGGTCACGGCCTGGTAAAGAATGGCGAGCACTCATGGTGTCCTCAGAGGCTTTGGGCTCGGTTCTGGGCCATTCTATGGAGGCCGGTCCGGTTCGAATGTTATGGGTTTACCCCCTCTATAGTTATTGGGCCTTCGAAGCCTTTTTCCCTACTGGGCTGTCACTATCGATATCCAACACATATGTTTCAGCATGTGAGTAATTGGTCATTTTTATTGTTCATTGCCAAATATCACCGTTAAGTCTGCCATGTGCCTTGCACGTGAGCCTAAACCCATATGAACTTCCTAAAATTCCCTTGTCTCCTTTATTATAATTGAATAGCATTTGAACTGAAGTAGTTGGATGTCCTGCCTACTTCGAAGATGAAACTGAAGAAGGAAAACACTGAGTTTGTCCCCCCAATCGGCGAGAGCAGTCTGTGATTGTTCGTTCTTACTCTAGCATCCAATAGTCATACCTTGTAGTGTCAAGGCCGCCCATATGGTGTTTCTACAGTCATATTTCCTCCGTCAAATATGCGGGTACTTGGAAGAATTTCGGTCGTAGGTTCCACGATTGCATCCATTTTGAGGTAATTGCATGGATTTTTAGTATTTTGTCCCAGCTTGACTTTCTTTTGTTACAAACCCTAATTTTGGTAAAAACCCTAATTGGAACAATATATTAAATTTTCAGTGGTTCATGGATGCTACTAGTTTATGATTCTTTGTCTTCTGTAGTCCGTATAAAATCCTGGCTGCAGATGTTTCAAATGGGAAGATCCACCCATGTGCCCCTATGGAAAAAACGTCGTGTTCAAGTTTCAAGTTCTCGAGGACAGCTGAAATCCAAAGTTATATGCTGCATTAATAGTTGTGTGTTCTTTATTGTTTTTTTTATCAATGTACTAAACAAGTAGTTGTATTTGAATTTATTGTTGAATATTTTGTTGAAATGGAAGCAAGAAGATGTATTCTGTACTGATGTTCTTCAGAACCTGAGTTTCATTGAATACTATCTAAAGTAAAGAGTTGATTCTAACTTGAAATTTGATTAAATGGTTACATATGAAATCCTAGAATGTGATTAAATGGTTACATATGTTTCCTTGTAATGTGATTTAATGGTTACGTTTGTTTTCTTAAATGTGATTAATAGGTTGAACTTGTAATCGCAGTATGAGATTATATAGTTAGGCATGTTATGTAAATTTTTTATTAAATGGATAAAGTGTTGTAACAGTAGAAATACGAGGTTTCATTTAAATGTTCACAGAAACATCCATAAGTGTTACACAAAAACAAGTTCAACATCAAGTCATAAAACAGTTTCAAACGGGTAAGACCTATAAGTTAGTACTAAAACAACATTGGTAGTCCCCAAAACATATTTTTAAGGACCACAAAACATCTTTCACAAAAGCAGAAAACATATTTCCCAAAACCGTACAGTCTTTTTACTGTGTATATTGCCTGTCACCCATATATCCAAACTGACCCGTTATCATTTTGTGTTGTCTTGTTTGTTTTGGTAAAACCATTTTCAGTGATTGATCTAGAAGAATGATTTCTCTATATTGTGATAGGAGTGGTGCTGAAGATACGACATCGTCTTCGACATACACATAAGCCATCTGTTGAGAACTTTTCACCTTTCTTCCCGTACATGTTTTTTTCGCCTAGTTCACGCGACAGTTAATCATTAGTATTACAGTATTAGTAAACCGGACTTATAGTGGGGCATAGTAATCGATTATGATATGACGACTAATGTCTTCACACGATTTTTGGAGTTGTGAACCCCTCAGTTGCAGTTCTAACAGGTTCATGAACTGGAGCTTTCCGTGGTTCACCACAAGCCATATCTATTGGTTCAGCATCCGGTGTCCCTAAATGTACATTAGTCGGTGATTGTGGTTCAACTTCAGGCATAGCTATCTGGGACTCTCTTGTTGCCTCTGCCATCTGGTGGTTCTCGATCAATAACTAATTGAAGCTCCTTCGTACGACATGATCTACGAGTCTTGTTTATTACCTTATTGCGAAGCTGCATTAGGAAAGGATCCTTTGCACAAGCTTCTCGATCAAACAGTGGAATTATGTACATACTAATCTCCTTCGTTGTTCCTTGATGCTCTAGTATTGGTTTAAGATCGGCATCCGAAGTGATGATTTCAAGATCAGTGTTGGGATTTCCACGAGGAGGTAACCAAAATATAGATCCATTTGTCACAAGATCACAGTAGACTTCAGCTAGTTTGGTCAATGCATAATAGTTCAACTTCTCGTACGGGACATGGAGTGACTCAAATTCACACTCATATATTCGGGTCCCCCCATTGTCAATCCACTTCACACCGGGACGGATAACAACCGTCACAATGGTAGTGATTAAGCATCAACATCACAAAAAACTCTATTCTTAACTTTTCCTGCTGCAGCAATAGAAAACATCATTTATAAACTGAATTAGCACCTTCGTAACAACTTAACAAACAATGAAGTCAAACAGAACAGATAAAAAATGCACTAAACTTCACACATAAAAACAGAACAACCATTTAACCATAATCAAGCAAACTTCACGCATAAAAATACATAAATGTTAAAACTTGACCATCAAAAGTACTAATTTTGCCTAAAAATTAAAACTTTATGCACTATAACACCTAAGGATACTACTTTCCAAAACTTGAAGTAAAACTTTCGCACAAAAAGGCAATGTTTAAATCAAAAACTGTCGCAATTTTGGAAACCCCCCCTAAATGTGGTTCAAATGTTTGATTGATAAACCATGAGACACGATAAAAGGAAAATGCACGGACAGAAGATGTTCCCAAGCCCATGAACGAACAATGGAGTCTTCGAACCAGCACGAGAGTTGCGATTTGCGAGACTCTTTACTCGTTTAACCGCCGAAATAAGAAACCCTAAAATTAGAACTGAGAATGAAGAACTAAGGGACATAGATAACCTGAGGAGAGCACAGAGATGGAGCAGTTGGGGAGAGGAGAAACAAACTGGAGAGTCTTGGAGCAAAAACCACAATGATATATAATCTTACAGAAATGGGGGGAAACTAGGGGATGCTGATGAAAGGTGACAGAAGGGAAGAAATGTCATTTCATATGTCACAAATTAGTGAAACAGGGGTCACGTGTTTAACACATGTGAATTTGGCGGAAAATTTATTGGTTCAGTGCGGAGTAACCAATCACTCACACTAGGAAAAGATGTATAACTATTCAATCACGCAAAAAAAGATGATTAACCAATTAATCGCACTGGGCAACCATGTGTAACAATTTAAGTAATTAACTCTATATTTTATTTTATTAGTCTTAGGGTATTTTTACTAAATAAGACTACTACTAGCTAATGTGGCACATAAAATAATTATGTGATAAATAAATCATTTATTTTTAGAAAATTTAAGGAAATCGAAAAAACACCTAAAAAAAAGGGAAAAAAATTCCAATTTTTTTTTGTTAGAATATTAAAATAAAACATATTTAAAAAACTATATGAAAACATGAAGGAAAAAAACATTATTAAAAATATGAAATAGAAAAATACTAAAAATTGGGGAAACAAATTGATTATATTAATTTTATTTAGATAATATGTTATACAAATATGAGTTTTATTAAAATATTCCATTTTTTATAAAACAATTATTAAATTGTTGTAGGGATATTACATTATATTTCATATTTTTAACAAAATATAAAATGCCAACCCCCCCCCCCCCCCCAAACATTTTAGAATAATTTTAATTTATTCATACTAATAACATATTATATAAATACATTTTATATTTGTTTTTGTGGAATTGTTAGTTAATGTTTTGAATATAATATGTTGATAAAATATTATATGTAATAAAACATCTGACTTTTTCCTATTTTTTGTATTTATTTTATGTTTTAAATATCATATTATTATTTTTTACAATGTGTTTCAATCATGTGTTGTCACATTAGCTTCCAAGTTAATGAATCTGTTAGACGGAAACTTAACGATGTGATCTAAAATCACCAGAAATATATGGTAAAAATATGCTACATAAAAAAAGGGTTTAGTCAAATTTTTGTTTTTCATACTTAATCCTTGTTTATAAGGCGGTTAGGATTTTAGGAAAAGAAAACTCAGATTAATTAAGTCTCTAAATCGAGATAATTAGTCAATATGTGTTAGTAGATAAGAAAGGATATGTCTCAATAAATTTCATTCATCTAGTACTCAAATATTAGCAAGAATGAAGTCATATATTTATATTAGTGTGAGCAAAATTAGAGTAAAAATATTAATATAAAAAATAAAGGAATAAATATAAAACTGTAAATAACTAAACTAAAAATGATTATTTTTTTAAGTCTAAACACGTAATATAAAAAATTAGAGAAGACAATTGACTATTTATTCCCATTTGGTTCCGTCCTTAAACTTGAGGAAAAAAGAAGAGTTACCAAGAAAGAACTGTATACAATTGATCTTGTATGGTTAAAAGGTGCATACGGTCTTCCTTTATGTTGGAAATTGTCTGTCAATAATTGATATTGATTAAGATAAGAATACTTACCTTGACAATTAATGTTGTGAATGCGTAAATCAAAATGCGGTTGGAATTACAACTCAGAGATAAAGATTTCCTACCGTAGAAACACTCAAACTCAAACACATCAGCAATCGATGTACCTCCCACCGGAGGATCAGAGTCAATATTGTTGGCCTACAGGATGAAGTTGATAGAAATAAGGAGGATCAATCTGTTATAATCTAATAATTTTAGATTAAATAATATAACGATGAAATTTGCGAAAATCATATAATTACACGCAAGTTTAGTAAAATGACAAAATTGCCCTTGGAAAAGACTTTTGTTTTAACTAGGCTTATGAGGTGCACAGTTTCCTTAAGGCAATTTCAGTCTCCATCACCGTAACAGGCTTGTGTAAGAGAAAAATAATATGATCACACCTCCCAAGATACAACAGTGTAACCAACAAGATATTTTCCTTGACCGAACTAAACAATATCTAAACTTGTACGTGGACATAAATTTGGAAGGAACTCGAAGCTTGGAAATCACCGAAGTTTGGATAGAAGGTACGTAGAGCACCTTAGAATGTGTATAATTTTGATTCTTGTTGTTGTTTAAATTGTGAATATGGATTCACCTATCTATAGGGTTTAAGGGTACAAAAATAATAAGGGTAAAATACAACATTGTCCCCCTAATGTTTGGTCGGATTTTCAGTTTCCCCATAAAGTTTAAATCGTAAAATTTACGTCCCTCATGTTTGGCCAAAGTGCAAGTTTGCTCCCTTTGTCAACTTTTCCATCCAAATTGAACAGAATAAGTTTTGAAAATTGCAAAAATAACAGAAAATATTCAAAAATGTCACAATTTAACCATCCTAAACCTTTTCAAATGTTACAGTTGAGTCCCGATTCGATGGGGACTCGATTCAAATCCAATCGAGCTAGGGGACTCGATTGAAATCCAATCGAGGTAGGGGGCTCGGGTCTAGGTCATAACCCAAACTGACCCCCCATGAGTAGGGGACCAGGTCTGGGTCAAGACCCAAACCTGAGCCCACCGATTGAGACTCAATTGATGATTGGGGCTCAGGTTGGGGTCTTGATCCAGACCCAAGCCCCTCGATTAGGGTTCAATCGAGTCCCGATCGTATATGGACTCAATTCTAACATTCAAAAACGTTTGGATGGTTAAATTGTGGCATTTTTGAAAGTTTTCTATTTTTTTTTTGAAATTTTCAAAACTTATTTTGTTAAATTTGAATGGAAAAGTTGATGGAGGGGGCAAACTTGCATTTTGACCAAGCATGAGGGGACATACATATTACGATTTAAACTTTAGGGGAAAAACTGAAAATCCGGCCAAACATTAGGGGGCAATGTGATACTTTGTCTAAATAATAAAGGCCCCCTATAAATTAGGTGTAACCCCAAAATAAATTTACAAATCAGAAAAATAAAAATAAATTCATCAAAAGAAAAATAATACAAATAATAAAATGATTAATTTAAAATAGTAAGAAAAAATTCATATCAAAATCGGGTCGAAAAAATTGTGAGTTTTGGCAAAATTCAGCTCGGCAAGGTAAGCTTTTTGGACCAACAATTGTGTTCACATGATGCGGGTGCCCTCGTGAGTCGAATGGATTGGGGTGTATCATTTAAGTTGATTTGCACCCTTCTGGGCGCGTGAGAGAGATGTTCTTATCATGCAAGTTCTTACACTCCTATGAAGTGAAAAACCTTATATATTAGCTAAAATTTACCCTTCTAACATGTGTGGGATTAATTATTCTACACAAGTTTTTCATTTCACATTCAAACTATGGTCTTGCTTCAAATTTTTTGGGCTTTCACACATATGACCCAAAATTTACTTAAACCTATGTCAAGCCCATTTTTTCATCAATCCGCCACATGAATGGAGAAATAATAGAGTTGCTAGACGTTGTAGACTCAGAATAAGAGTTCAACAGTTGACACCTGCACATGATAGGTATGTGTTCCCTTTGAGCCTTCCCTTGTGAAGTTACATCGACTCTACTAGCTAGTCAGTAGACGCAATGTCCTTGAACTGCCTGACATTGGTGTAAAAGATTACATAACACACACAAGTATCTTCCTAGTATTGTTCAGTTCACGCATTCACGTTTGTTCTGGCCACGGACATTGTCTGTTTTCTAAAAAAATGCGAATGTATGACACATACAACACATTCTTTAATGTCAGCTCTTTCTCGGAAGTCTTCTTCAGAACGACACTTCCTTTGCTCTTGACCTTGGACAAGGCGGAATTGCCCATGTACAAGCTTTTCCCATAATCAGCTTCTTCAAAATTGAAGAGTATTCCTTTGTCTGAACTGACAAGCTTGGTGGCACTTGTGTCATCCACCACTCCCGGGGGTTGGAATCATCCATGTTCACTTTGGACACCATCACCGACAAGTTGATGTCGCCAAGGTCTTCGATGATTCCCTACACCATGTTGGTTTTCTTTCTCTTTGGAAACCTGCTAGCTTTAGATTTATGGATAGTTTTACCACAGCTATAACAAGAGCCAACAAATCATTGTGTTTTGGATCTCGATTTCGTCGAGATTTCTCCCTTAGGACCTGAATTGAATCCGTTTTTCTTATTCTACATGCCTTTAGTTGTATTCTACATCAATTTCCCATGCTCCACCACATTTTCCGTGGCAGAGACTATCGTGTTCATGGGGCCAATTGCAATTCCTTGTGCAACATTCATGTATTGCTCTTGAACGTTGATCCTTTCAAGTAGCTCAACCATGTTAATCTCCTTCCACTTGTGCTTCAGGTAGCCGTTGAAGATATTCCACGACGGGGGTAACTTCTCAATAATGACGGCTACTTGAAACGACTCCGCAAGTTCCATCTTTTCAACATGGATACTCTGGAGGAGGAGCCATATATCTATCACATGTTTCATACATGGTTTGTTATCTACCATCTTATAGTCAAATATGTGACTAACTAGAAATGTTTTTATCCCAACATCCTTGGACTCATGCTTTTGTTCCAAGGTATGCCACATCTACCTAGCGGATTTTGTTTTACTATATACATAATACAACAAATGAGATAAAACATTTATTACATAATGTCTACATAAATAATTTGAGTGATTCCATGCTTCTAGAGCTAAGAAGAACCCTTGATCATCATCCTCACATTGAGTTGGTGGTTGTTTTGTAAGGAATTGTTCCAAGCTCAGAGTGGTTAGATAAAACTTCCTCTTCTCCTTCCACCTCTTGAAGTTGGAGATGTGGAATTTCTCGGACTTTTCAGTATGCACAAGTCCACTCTGGTGAGTCATGGTTATCCCCGGTCGACGCAGCAATGGGCGTATTCAACGACGCATTAGGGACTTTAGTTTGAACCAATGCTCCACCAACACTGATATCAATATCATTGTTGTTTGCATGCATTTTTCTGAAACAGAAAAGGCTGAATTATTTTATATAAAAAAAAGGATTAATAGGTCCACTAGTACCATAAGTTTGGGCCATGTGATCGAATGGTACCGTTTATTTTTTGATGTGGTCAAATGGTCCGTTATGTTTGGAGGATGTTGTCCTATGGTACTCTGTTAGTCAACCGTTAGTTTTTTCTGTTAAATGGTCCATGTCAGCACCACGTAGATATATAATATAATATTTAATTTAAAAAATAAAAATAAGATTTTAAAAAAATATGAAAAAAACCGGAAAATTATAAAAATATTTAAAACTTTATCTATTAATAATTATTTTTTTTAAAAAAAATCGAAAATTGAAAACAAACGGCTAGGGTTGGACCCTTGGGTCCAATTGACCCAGCCAAGGGTCGAACCCTGGGCTGGACCCCCACCAGGTCGCCTGACCTGGGCGACCAGGTCTGGGTCTGACCCAACCCTGGGGTCGACGCTGGCTGGGTCAATTGGACCCCAAGGGTCTGACCCAGCCCTGGGTTCGACCCTGGCTGGGTCAATTGGACCCCAAGGGTCGAACTACCCTTGGGGTCCAATTGACCCAGCCAGGGTCGAACCCAGGGCTGGGTCAGACCCAGACCTGGTAGCCCAGGTCAAGCGACCTGGTGGGGGTCCAACCCAGCCCAGGGTTCGACCCTTGGCTGGGTCAATTGGACCCAAGGGTCCAACCCTAGCATTTTTTTTTCAATTTTCGATTTTTTTTAAAAAATAAATTTTATTAATAGATAAAGTTTCAAATATTTTTAGAATTTTTTTCGTTTTTTCCCCTATTTTTTCTATTTGTATTAAATTTTCTATTTATTTTTATTTTTCATCAGCCACATCGGCGCCACGTCAGCATTCCGTTAGTTAACCTTGATGGCAACAGTAGTTTGGACCAAATAACAACATTGCCTAAACATATGGTACCATAAAACAACATAGGGGTACCATTTACATGACCCAAACATATGGTACCATTGGACCTATTAACCCAAAACAAATATATATCATATCTGCAAGACAAATTTTTTGAAGCGACAATCATGTCCTCATAATGCAGGCAGACGTATACGTGGATCAATCCGAACTGGGGAGTGCCAACCGGGTTCATCTGCACCCCTACCTGGGCGAGAGAGAGGGACTTTCTTCTAGCAAGTTGTTACACTTGTACGAAGTGAAAATCAATATATATTGGCCAAGACCAAAACTTGGCTGGTGTAGGACTAAAAACTGCAAGCAAAGTTGCTATCTTCCTCATGTGCCATTCATAACAAATTTGGACTGATTTTGGGTTAAACCGGTCCAGGCAGTAAAAGACCAGCTCAAGGGGCCACGGTCAACATATGAATGGTTCAAGTGACATTAAATCCTCATCGTTATCCGAAAATTTAAAATTTTTTAAATCATAAAAGAGATAAATTAAGTAATCTTTGTGGTCACCACAATCTTGTAAAGGTATCATTTTAGTCATCCTCTTGCCAAGTTTTAGTTGTAGCGTCTTCCATTATCATCTTTTATCTTTCAAGGGTTAATAGTCAAAGTGCCCCCTAATGTTTGGGCGAAATTTAGGATTGCCCCTTAAAGTCTAAAATTTTAAATATTAGTCCTAAAGTTTGGACGATTTCAAAAATCGCCCCTTTCCGTCCTCTGTCCGTTAATTTGGAACGGAAAACGGTGATGTGCTTGGCACGTGACTTCAATTACAATTTAAAGACAAAAATGCCCTCCTTCTATAACTAGACACGTCACGTTTTTCCTTTAAATAACAACACATACGAATAAATAATTATTTTATTCAATTAAAATACATAATAAATAATTATTTTATTCAATTAAAATACAAAATAAATCATATTTAACTGCAAGCCTTCGTCGCAAGCCTCCGAGACAAGCCTCCGATGCCGTTGTCCAGTCCCCGAACAGAAGCCCGGCGCCTTCTCTGGGAGTACGTGATGTGATACAGAGATCAATATATACTGACGAAATGGAGAGCTACTTGAATAAGAACTTTGATCTCCAGGGAAAGCACTGCAGCGAGGAGGTGTTGCAGAAATGGAGGAAGCTCTGTGGTGTCGTCAAGAACCCTAAGCGTAGGTTTCGCTTCACTGCCAATCTCTCCAAGCGTTATGAAGCTGCTGCTATGCGTCAGACCAATCAGGTCATAAGCTATATACTTTATATATTCATCTCTGAGTTGAGATTTCTGTATTGCGTCTCTAACGTAATAATAATAATAACTGTTTCGATGTTTATCTTGATTATCACAGGAAAAGTTGAGGATTGCAGTGCTAGTTTCAAAGGCTGCTTTTCAGTTTATACAAGGTGAATCTGTTTGTTAATTTTGAGAAAATATGATCCATAAGTTTACATTGATTCCGTTGTGCAGGTGTATCACCAAGTGACTACTCACTCCCTCAAGAAGTAAAAGATGCAGGCTTTCAGATATGTGATGAGGAACTTGGGTCCGTTGTTGAAGGGCATGATGTAAAAAAGCTGAAATTCCATGGTGGAGTAGCGGGCATAGCACAAAAGCTCACCACTTCCACATTAGACGGACTAAACACAGACTCCGACCTAATGCAAGTTAGGCGAGAAATATACGGCATAAACAAATTTTCTGAAACTCAACCTCGAGGATTCTGGGTATTTGTTTGGGAAGCCTTACATGATATGACCCTGATGATTCAAGTAAGTAGAAATGGTTACAGGCAGAAACTATCCATATATGACTTACTCCCTGGTGATATTGTTCATCTCTCCATTGGCGATCAAGTCCCTGCAGATGGTCTGTTCATTTCTGGGTTTTCAGTGTTGATTGATGAATCGAGCCTAACTGGAGAAAGCGAACCAATCACGGCTTGCACTGAGAAACCGTTCATGCTGTCGGGGACAAAGATCTAAGGCAGATAAGAATGACGATCAGAGAAACGAAGACGAGGGCAATGAGGGATGTTGTGGTGATAACAATGATGAAGAAGGAGTTGGAGTCGACGACGACGACGTTGTCATCATCTGAATCCCTCCATGCTCTGTACCAGGTCAGGGAATGAGGCTTGGAAGACAGTGGAGGCGGACAGTGCTCGGTGTAGAAGGAGTTGATGGCGGACAGTGGAGGAATGAGGCTTGGAAGACGCCGGTTCTTCAATCCGTCATATGGAGAGGATGCTGATGGCATTTTTGTCTTTAAATTGTAATTGAAGTCACGTGCCAAGCACATGACCGTTTTCCGTTCCAAATTAACGAACAGAGGACGGAAAGGGGCAATTTTTTAAATCGTCCAAACTTTAGGACTAATATTTAAAATTTTAGACTTTAAGGGGCAATCCTAAATTTTGCCCAAACATTAGGGGGCACTTTGACTATTGACCCTTTTTTAAAAATCTTTTCTCCTCGGAGAAAACCTCTATCTTAATTGATTCAAACTTGATTTTTAATCCAACCAATGTTCTCTCCAACAAAATGATCAGTTCTCTGGAGCGATTAGGGTTCAGGATTCTAACCGTTACCATGGCCATTGTTGTAATCTTCTCTTTTTCCTCTACCACAAATTTGGAGGCATCCCTCTTGTCTGCCTTGCGCAAGTTCGTTGTGACAGCTTCTAGGAAGTATCAGGTCCAAGTACCTAAAGATAAGTCACTTTTGTATGAAACCCTTGATACATAGTCAGCCATTCAAGGAGCCCCATGCTCGAGCATACGTAAGAAGATAGAATTAAAGACTCACCAGACACATGAAAGTTCTATACAGTGACACAAGTGGAGGAGCTGAAATCGATTGTACGGAGGAAGGAGGTCGCGAACTTGAGGAGTTCTAAATCCTATTGAGAGATAAATCAAAGGAACTTGACAAGGTCGCGAACACGAAGGAAGACGAACTACATCATAGACACGGAAGAAGGAAAAGACGTGATTTCGACTAAGGAGATACAAAAAAGAGAAGACATGATTTCTATAGATGAGAGGAAGAAGTACGAGAAGAAGACGATGATGCTAGGTGTTTCAATTAAAAGTTTCAACATAATTTAGTTAGTATTTATTTTTGAATTAATAGTGGTTTAACTAGTTTATAAGTGGTCTAGAAGATTTGGTGGTGGTAAGGTCACCTTGAATATATTATAAGTTATAATACCTGAAATACCGAGATTAATAGTTAATGCAAGAAGGAGCACCGTTAAAACTACATATTAAACTTCAAACTTTAATGTACGTAAATTACAAATATAAACGAGTATAACTACAAGATAACGAAGTTCGATTCAGTAAACTTCCATCTTTTAACAAATCTTGAACCTCCTTTAGCGCGTAGTAGCCTCATAGAAAATAAATTATAAGTTTTAATTGCTGAAAAACCGAGACTAATAGATCATGCAAGAAAAGAATACCGTTAAGTGTATATAATAGACTTCATAAGTTTGTATATGTAGATTACAAATTTAAATGAGTATAACTACAAAATAAAGGGAATTCGATTGAGAAACCTTAAATAATATAAGAAATCCTCATAACCTCTTATATATTGTTGTAGAATTATAGGAATTAAATTATAAGTTGTAATAAGCTAAATACCACGATTAATATATCATGCAAGAAAGGGGTACCGTTAAAACTATATACTCAACTTCGTACATTAGAATATTTAGGTTAAAAACATTTCTGAGTATAATTGCAGGATAAACAGAGAATAATTGTATTAGTACCATAGGAAATATATTATAAGTTGTAATAATCCAAATACTGAGATTAATAGATCATGCAAGGATGGAGCACCGTTAAATGTGTATAATAAACTTCATAAGTTAGTATTGTTATATTACAATTTTAAACTAGTATAACTACAAGATAAACGCAGTTCGATTGAGGAACCTTACATAATATAAGAGATCGTGGGAACCTCTTATAGCTTGTAGTAGCATTATAGAAAATAAATTATAAGTTGTAATAACTGAAATAATGAGATTAATAGATCATGCAAGAAAGGAGTACCGTTAAAACTTAAAAATATATAATAATCTCCGTACAGTAGTCTAATTAAAAGTTAAACGAAGTTCAATTGAGGAAACTTAAATGATATAAGAAATTGGGTGAACCTCTTATAACTCTTAGTAGCATCATTGGAAAATCAATAGAAGTTGTAATAGCCAGAATACAAGGATTAATAGATCATGCAAGAAAAGAGTATTGTTACAAGAATATACTAAACTTTGTAATCTAGTGCATTTAAAGTATAAATTTAAGGGAAAAGTCTGAAAAACGTCCATCATGTTTGACGAAAATGGTTTTTGGCACAACTTGTTTTTGACGATGGTTTTTGGTATAACATATTGCAAATTGATGGTAATTGGACATTCCGTTCATCGTTTAATTGTCCCGTTAAGTAGTCACGTGTTTGTCCTGTGATCTTCAATTTCCCTTATTCATTTAAACAACAATTAATAAAAGACAATACTACCCTTCTCCTCCAAAAGTCCAGTGTACTTGAGATGCTCCTGTTCCTCATCCCACCACGATTCCTAGCTCTTCTACCACTCGAATCCTGATGGATTGAACAGGATTTCTGCCCTTGGCATTGAAATGCCAGATCGAATTGAAGACCGATGTAAGCTTTCACCAGATCGAACTGAAAATAACTCTTGCTCTCCACTTCACATTGACTGGGAACCACTCCTTACTGAAACAGGATTCATGTATCTCACTGCGGGGGTATTCACATCATTGTCACTCTCCCTCCCAACAAGATTTGAAGGGCCAACAATTCGTATTAATTTGGACGTCCTTTACTGGAGAAATCACTTACATTTGCTTTTGATGGGTCCCATGAAAAGAAGCGAGTGAAGAATGGGGGTTCATGGCCTTCTGAGAAAACATATACTGGAGTATCCAGTGACAGTCCCTCTACCAGAACATCCTTCTCAAGAAATTTCTGCCATTTGATAGTAGAGACTGATGAGAACAAATCATTAACAATGCTCTTACATTAGATCTGACATAAGTGATTCAGTATGTACATGTTTATTGAGAAAAAACGATACAAGTAAAGAGAAGCAGTAAACCTGTCGAAGAACAAAAGCTTGTTCCTTAGATGTAATACCCGAATGGCATCCGATCCACACATAAACTTCATCATGGCAGTAAGTAGTACTAGAATTGCAATCCAATTTGACAAGAGTTACTAAATCAAGAAACAATTGTTTGAGATACAAGCAACGAGAATAAGTTTATGCAATTAAAGGAACGTAAGATCTGTTCAATTGAGACGAGTTAAGATAAATGGGCCAACATAAAGCAACCATTTATACAAGCGGGGTGATAGCACACTTGGCGCTCTAAACCATTTTATACCATGGTATTGTTCTCACCGTGAAGAGAATTTGAGTCTCAACTTGATCATTGCTAGAGAATGGTGATATTGAGGAAATGGAAATGGAGCACTTTGAGGAACCACTTATCACAGAGTCAATAGCCTTCTAGTTTTTGGTATCGACACAATCCCCAAACCTTCCAGTTTCTGGAAATGGAGTGCTCTGATTCTGGTAATTCTCGCTTCCTTCGACGTTGTCATCAACATGATTAACATTTTGATCATTCAATTCCGAAAGAAAGACTGAAATCCTCTTCATAGACCGCTTATCTACGACAATGGTTTGGATGACTCGTGCTCGTCAGATGATGCTGATGACGACAACAGTGAATGCGACGCTGATGAGGAAGACGACGAACTTGCGACTAGTTAAAAAGGTGACTCTCCGGTGGACGATGGGCAATGCAGTGTTGCGGTTTTTACCGTGAAAGGATTCCGAAATTAGTGGAATCAGATTGGTCTGAGCTTGCAGAAACTAGGTGAAGTCTCTGTTCATCGGAACATAAAGAAAGAGGTAAGGGCAAAAAAGGAATTACAAATAATAATTTTTTCAGATTGGTCATGTGACCTTACACGTGATATTTTAACGTTTAAATTGAACGACAGTTAGACGGATGTACAAAAAACAATCGTCTTCAAACATGCTGTACTTAAAACAATCTTGAGGGTTGAAAAACCATTTTCGTCAAACATAATGGACGTTTTTAAGAATTTTCCCTAAATTTAACCGAGTATAATTACAATATAAACGGAGTTCAATTAACGAAACTTAAATGAAATCAGAAATCGTGTGAACCTCTTACATCTTGTAGTAGCATCATAGAAAATATATTATAAGTTGTAATAACCGAAATACTGAGATTAATAGATCATGCAAGAAAGGAGCACCGTTAAATGGAAATAATAAATTTCATAAGTTAGTATAGTTAGATTACAAATTTAAACGAGTATAACTACAAGATAAATAGTGTTTCATTGAGGAACCTTACATAATATAAGAAATTGTGTTAACCTCTTGTAGATTGTATTATCATTATAGGATGTAAATTACAAGTTGTAATAACGAAAATACCGAGATTAATAGATCATGAAAGAAATGAGTACCCTTAAAAGTATATACAAAGTTTCGTACGATAGTATGTTTAGGTTATAAATTTTAACGAATATAATTTCAAGATAAATGAAGTTCGATTGAAGAAACATAAATGATATAAGAAATCGTGTGAACCTCATAAATCTTGTATTATCATCCCAAGAAATATATTATAAGTAGTAATAACCGAAATACTGAATGTAATAGATCATGCAAGTTAAATGTATAGTATAAACTTATTAAATTAGTATAGTTAGATTACAAATTTAAGCGAGCATAACTACAAAATAAACCAAATTCGAATGAGAAAACTTACATAATATAAGAAATCATGTGAACATCTGATAGCTGAAACTCTCATAGCTCGTAGTAGCAATATAGGAAATAAATTCTAAGTTGTAATAACCGAAGTACCGATATTAATAGATCATGAGAGAAAGAAGTACCGTTACAAGAATATACTAAACTTCACACGTTAGTATATTTATATTATATATTGATCTGAGTATAATTACAACATAAACGGAGTTCAATTGAGAAAACTTAAATGATATCAGAAATCGTGTGACCTTCTTGGATCTTGTAGTAGCATCATTGGAAATATATTAAAGTTGTAATAACCAAAATAATGATATTAATAGATCATGCAAGAAAGCAGCACCGTTAAATGTATATAACAAACTTCATAAGTTAGTATAGTTAGATTAAAACTTTAAACTAGTATAACTACAAGATAAACAGAGTTAGATTGAGGAACCTTACATGATATAATAAATAATGTGAACCTATTATACTTGGTAGTAACATTATACACAATGAATTATAAGTTGTAATAACTGAAATACCTAGATTAATAGATCATGCAAGAAAGACGTACCGTTAAAAGTATAGAATAATCTTCGTAGATTAGTCTATTGAGATTATAAATTTAAACGAGTTTAGTTACAAGATAAATGGAATTCGATTTAAGGAAACTTAGATGATATCATAAATCGTGTGGACCTCCTATAGCCTGTATGAGCATCATAGGAAATAAATAATAAATTTTAATAACCGAAATACAGAGCTGAATAGATCATGCAATAAAGTTGTACCGTTAAAGCATATAATAAAATTCCAACGTTAGTGTACTTAGATTACAAATTTGAACGAGTATAACTACAAGATAACGGAGTTGGATTGAGTAAACTTACATCATATAAGAAATTGTGAAATTCCTTTAGCTCGTAGTAGTATCATAGGAAAAATATTATAAATTGCAATAACTGAAAATCCGAGATTTATAGATCATGCAAGAAAGGCGTACCGTTAAATGTATATAATAAACTTCATAAGTTAGTATAGATATTACAAATTTAAACAAGTATAACTACAAGATATACAGAGTTAGATTGAGGAACCTTACATAATATAAAAAATTGTGTTCACCTCTTATCGCTTGTAGTAGCATTATAAGAAGTAAATTACATGTTGTAATAATTGAAATACTGATATTAATAGATCATGCAAGAAAGGAGTACAGTTAAGAGTACATACTAAACTTTGTAAGTTAGTATATTTAGGTTGTAAATTTTAATGGGTATAATTCCAAGATAAACGAAGTTCGATTGAGGAAACATAAATGATATAAGAAATCGTGTGAAGCTCTTATAGCTTGTAGTAGCATTATAGCAAATGAATTATGAGTTTTGATAACGGAAATACCGAGATTCATAGATCATGCAAGAAAGGAGTGCCGTTATAAGTATATAATAATCTTCGTACATTAGTCTATTGAGATTATAAATTTAAACGAGTATACTTATAAGATAAACGAAGTTCGATTAAGGAAACTTAAATGATATTAGATATCGTGTGAACCTCTTATAGGTTGTAGTAGCATCATAGGAAATAAATTATAAATTGTATTAACTGAAAGATCGAGCTTAATAAATTGTGCAAGAAAAGGGTAATGTTCAATGTATATAATAAACTTCATAAGTTAGTATAGTTAGATTACCTATTTAAACGAGTATAAGTACAAGATAAACGTAGTTCGATTGAAGATCCTTACATAATATAAGAAATCATGTGAACCTCTTATAGTTTATAGTTGCATTATACACAATGAATTATAAGTTGAAATAACTGAAATACCGAGATTAATAGATCGTGCAAGAAAGAAGTATAGTTGCAAGTATATAATAATCCTCGTACATTAGTCTATTTAGATTATTTTATAAGTTGTAATAAACGAAATAGAAAATGCAAGAACGGATTACCATTAAAAGAATATACTAAATTTCGTATGTTAGTATTTTTTATAAATTTTAACGAGTATAATTGCAAGTTAAACAGAGTTCGATTGAGGAAATATCAATTATATAAGATATTGTGTGAGTCGCTTATACCTTGTAATAGCATTATAGGAAATATATTATAAGTTGGAATAACCGAAATACCGAGATTAATAGATCATGGAATTGAGGAGTACTGTTAAAAGTATATAATAAACTGCAAACGTTAGTGTACTTAGATTACAAATTTAAATGAGTATAAGCACAAGACAAGAGAGTTTGATTGAGTAAACGCACATCATATAAGAAATAGTGAACTTCTTTTAACACGTAGTAGCATCATAGGAAAAAACTTATAAGTTGTAATAACTGAAAAACTGAGTATAATTGTAAGATGCAAGAAAGTAGTACCGTTAACTGTATATAATAAACTCCATACGTTAGTATAGTTAGATCACACATTTCAACAAGTATAACTACAAAATAAATGAAGTTCTATTGAGGAACCTTACATAATATAAGAAATTGTATGAAATCGCATTATAGGAAATGAATTATAAGTTGTAATAATCGAAATACCGAGATTAATAGATCATGCAAGAATAGAGTACTGTTACAAGAATATACTAAACTTCGTATGTTAGTATATTTAAATTATAAATTTAACCGATTATAATTATAACATAAACGGAGTTCGATTATTAAAACTTAAATTATATTAGATATCGTGTGAATCTCTTATAATGCTTGTAGTAGCATTATAGAAAATACATTATAAAG
Organism: Chamaenerion angustifolium; assembly: GCA_946814005.1. Classification (NCBI taxonomy): domain Eukaryota; kingdom Viridiplantae; phylum Streptophyta; class Magnoliopsida; order Myrtales; family Onagraceae; genus Chamaenerion; species Chamaenerion angustifolium. The sequence goes on along the minus strand of OX328278.1, from coordinate 9,859,545 downwards.
TGTAACAACCAAAATACCTAGCTAAATAAATCATGCAAGTAAGGGGTACCGTTAAATGTATACAGTAAACTTCATAAGTTAGTATAGTTCTATTAAAAAAATTAATGAGTATAACGAGAAGATAAATGGACTTCGATTGAGTAACCTTACATAATATAAGAAATCGTGTGAACCTCTTATAGCTTGTGGTAGGATTATAGGAAATGAATTATAAGTTGTTATAACATAAATATCGATATTATATATCAAGAAATAAGGAATTACCGTTAAAAGTATATAATAATCTTCGTACGTTAGTCTATTGATATTATAAATTTAAACGAGTGTAATTACAAGATAAAAGGAGTTCAATTAGGGAAACTTAGATGACATCAGAAATCGTGTGAACCTCTTATAGCTTGTAGTAACATCATAGAAAATAAATTATAAATTGTAATAACCGAAATGTCGAGATTAACAGGTCATGCAAGAAAGGAGCACCGTTAAATGTGTATAATAAACTTCATAAGTTAGTATTGTTAGATTACAAAGTTAAACGAGTATAACTACAAGATAAACAGAGTTCGATTGAGGAACCTTACATAATATAAGAAATCATGTGATTCTCTTATAGTTTGTAGTTGCATCATCGACAATGAATTATAAGTATTAATAATCGAAATACCGAGATTCATAGATCATGCAAGGAAGTAGTACCGTTAAAAGTATATGATAATCTTCATACGTTACTCTATTAAGATTATAAATTTAAACGAGTATAATTACAAGATAAATGGAGTCCGATAAAAGAAACTTATATGGTATAAGAAATCGTGTGTACCGCTTATAGCTTGTATTAGTATAATAGGAAATTTATTATAAGTTGTACTAACCGAAATTAATCATGAAAGAAAGGATTACCGTTAAAAAAATATACTAAACTTTGCACGTTACTATATTTTAGGTTATACATTTTAACGACTATAATTGCAAGATAAATAGACTTCGATTGAGGAAACATAAATGATAGAAGAAATTGTGTGAACCTCTTATATCTTGTAGTAGAAACATTGGAAATGTATTATAAGTTGTAATAACCCGAATACCGAGATTAATAAATCTTGCAAGAAAGCAGCCCTGTTAAATGTATATAATAAACTTCATAATTTAGCATAGTTTGATTGCAAATTTAAAAGAGTATAACTACAACATAAACAGAGTTCGAATGAGGAACCTTGCATAATATAAGATATCGTGTGAACCTCTTATAACTTGTAGTATTATTATATGAAATGAATTATAAGTTGTAATAACTGAAATACAAAGATTAATAGATCATGCAAGAAAGGAGTACCGTTAAAAGTATACAATAATTTGGGTACATTAGTCTATTTGGATTATAAATTTAAACGAGTATAATTACAACATAAACAGAGTTCAATTGAGGAAACTTAAATGATATCAAAAATCGTGTGAACCTCTTACATCTTCTAGTAGAATCATAGGAAATATATTATAAGTTGTAATAACCGAACTACCGAGGCTAATAGTTCATGCAAGAAAGGAGTACCGCTATAAGTATATAATAAACTTCAAATGTTAGTATATTTAGTTTATAAATTTAACGAGTACAATTCCAAGATAAACAAAGTTCCATTGAGGAAACGTAAATGATATAAGAAATCGTCTGAGCCTCTTATATCTTGTAGTAGCATCATAGTAAATATATTATCAATTGTAATAACAGAAATACCGAGATTAATAAATCATGCAATTAATAAGTACCTTTAAAAGTATATAATAAATTTCAAACGTCACTGTACTTAGACTACAAATTTAAACGAGTATAACTGAAAGACAAGGAAGTTCGATTGAGTAAACTTATATTATATAAGAAATCGTAATCCTCCTTTAGGTCGTAGTAGCATCATACGAAAAAATTATAAGTTGTAATAACTGAAAACTCGAAATTAATGATCATGCAAGAAAAAAGTACAGTTAAATGTATAAAATAAAATTCATAAGTTAGTATAGTTAGATTACAAATTTAAACGAGTATAACTACAAGATAAACGAAGTTCGATAGAGTAACCTTACATAATATAAGAAATCGTGTTAAACTCTAATAGCTAGTAGTAGCTTTATAGGAAGTGAATTATTAGTTGTATGAACCGAAATACCAAGATTAATAGATCATGCAAGAAAGGAGTACTATTAAAAGTATATACTAAACTTCGTACATTAGTATATTCGGAATATAAATTTTATTGAGTATAATTGCAAGATAAAGGAGATTTAATTAATGAAACTTAAATGATATAAGAAATGGTGTGAACCTTTTCTAGCTTGTAATAGCATCATAGGAAATAAATTATTAAATTAAATAACCAAAATACCGTAGTTAATAGATCATGCAAGAATGGGGTACCGTTAAATGTATATAATAAACCTCACACATTATTATAGTAAGATAACAAATTTGAACGAGTATAATACTAAGATAAACAGAGTTCGATTGAGGAAACTTAAATGATCCTGGAAGCACAACCTCCCCAAATGTCAACTTATGTTCAACTCAATGGGAAGATGCATGTTACACTTCATTAGTTCAAGGAAATCATTCGAGTCAACCTCAGCAGATATCCTCTGTTCCTTTTGCCTCTCAAACGCTTTTTATCTCTCAACCTATTCCATATCAAAATTTTAATCCTCAAGTTTATGTTGAACCTTTTGTTCCTCCAATAGCTCCTTACAATCCATATTCATTTCCTTATTCTCATGTATATCATCTACCATCCATTCATTACCTTCATCCTTCTTCTTTTTCGTCTATACATGGATCTCCATATGCACCATCTATAGTTAGCTCTTTTCCTAGAAATAATGTGGACACTCAATCTGTTATCAGCAATCCACAGGCTCACATCGTCTCAGCTGCTCCCAAAAGTCATCAGGAAACGAGTTGGTTTGCTGACTCAGGCACAACAAATCATTTAACAAATGCCTCGACAACATCTTTTAATGCTTGCATTCCTTACAATGGTCAAGGTAAAGTAACAGTTGGTAATGGTTCCACTCTTAACATTTCTGCTATTGGTTCTGCTATTGTTCCTATTGATAATCAGAGTGTTAATGATGGATCTAGACAGTTACTTCTTCATAATATGTTATATACTCCGTCTGTTACTAAAAATCTATTGTCTGTTTCTCAGTTCGCCGGGGATAACAATGTATACTTCGAGTTTCATGCTACTTATTGTTCGGTTCGAGATTCAAAAGTCTCAGAATGAGCTTCTTTGTGTCTATGAAAGTTCTGGTCTTTATAGGCTTGATTTGTCCAAACTCAAGAGATATCAGTTTGTGGATTCTCGGTTATCTTTTAGTAGTACTATGAATAAAAGATTTGTTTCTGAAACTTCTGGTGATGATAGTTGTAAACATTTTGATACTATTGTTAGTTCTATCATTTCTGGATCATGTAATAAACAACATATTGATAGTAATTCTTATGGTGTTGCTTATGAGTTCTCTTTTAGTTGTTCTGATGAGAATAAAAATGAGAATAATTTCATCTCTATTCAGATTGATTCCATGGAGGAAATAATGATCTTGAATGTTTCTTATTTGGCTTAGAAACTGAGGAGTCTTCTCATTTGTGGCACATGCGTCTTGGTCACCCATCTAATAAAATTCTTGTTAGTTTTTTAAGACTTCACAATCAGCCTACAACTCATTTATCTACTCAATGTGAAGCATGTGTAGTAGGAAAAAGTAAGAAGCAACCTTTTCATTCGAATGGAAAAAGTAAGAAGCAACCTTGTGCATGTGGATCTTTGGGGACCAAAAGCATGTACTTCGAATGGAAATCGCTACTACTTAAGCATAGTAGATGCTTTTAGTAGATATAACTGGATTTACTTCTTGAAAAATAAATCTAATGCTGCCCAGTGTTTTGTAGAATTTCACAGGCTAGCTGAAAAACAACTGCGACATTCACTCAAGGCTGTGCAATCTGATGGTGGTGGTGAGTTTCGTTTCTTGTATACTTATCTGTCTCATCGTGGTATAGCTCATCCAATCACATGCCCATACTCATCTGAGCAAAATGGGATAGTGGAACGCAAGCATCGACATATTGTTGAACTAGGTCGGACTCTGTTAGCTCAATCATCAGTACCATTACACTACTGGTCATATGCTTTCTTCACTACCTCGTTCTTAATAAACAGAATGCCTTCGTATAGTTTATCAAAAATGTCACCTCATGAGAATTTTTTTGGATCATCTCCAGATTACTCATTTCTAAGAGTTTTTGGATGTTTGTTGTTGGGTATCGATAGTGACAGCCCAGTAAGAAAAGGCCTCGAATGCCCAATAACTATAGAGGGGGTAAACCCATGACATCCGAACCGGATCGGCCCAAGTACAAGCCAAACTTGGCCCACCATCGAGTAATCCAGAATCGAGCCCAAAGTCTATTGGGACGCCAAAGGCTCTCAGACTGCTCGCCATTCTCTACCAGGTCGCGACCTTCCACTGCTCGACATGGGAGTGCTCGCCCCGAAGAGAGCCTTACCTCTCTCCTCTGGTCCCACAAAACCGTTAATAAGGAAGTGGCCACGATATCCCGCATATCTCGGTCACATATTCACTAAGGATTAGATTTGGTAACTGCAATATCTCGCAGTAACTGACGATCCGAATCTTCGGCAATACAATATACACTAAGATATTCAGCTGCCATATACGGTTCTATCTCTCTTACCCTATAAATACCCTTGCTTTACATACGTTCTTTACGTTTTGAGTTTTATACACACACATACTCATTTAAGCATCGGAGAGGGACCCAGAGGCACCCCCTCTGTTGCGCTCCCCTACTTGCAGGTTCACCGGAGTTGGAGCTGAAGCGTCATCCCAACCTTGTCTCGCATTCAATTCACTGCCAGATCAGCATTCAGGATTTCACGATCCAACATTTGTGTTTTCTACATCTAAGACCATATAATAGACATAAACTTACTTTTAGATCGGAACCTTGTGTATTCTTAGGATATTGTTCTAAATATCATGGATACAAGTGTTTGTCCTCTTCAGGTCGATTTTATATAACTCGAAATGTTGTATTTCATGAACAAACATATTCATTTGCTGATACTAAAGGTAGTTTTTTCACTTCAGCTTCACCCACTCAGAACTATACTTCTATGCCTTTCTTTTTACCGTGTGATTCTCAATTTTCCTCTTCTGATGGATATGGAAATGCATCATTTCAGGATAACACAACTCCATCTGTCATTCGTTAATCATCTTCTTCATCTCCTTTAGTATCTCATCCGCAAGTTTCCACAAATCATCTTTTTCTATTTCCTACTTCTGTTATTCCTTCTATTTTGTCCAATGCAAACTCTAGTTCTCAAGTTTCTGTTCCCAATGATAACACTCTGCAAGATGTTCCTATCTCATCTCCTATTTCTTCATCTCCTCACATAATTTCTTATAGATTGGAAAACTCAATGCTTGTTCCCAGAGATTCTACTCATACCTCACGTGTTCCTATAGTTTACACATTACCTACTTCAAATCAAAACTGTCATCCAATGCAGAATAGAGCAAAAACTAAAGCTAATCAGTACTCCTCTCTTTAGTCTCTTCTTGCAACTTTAGATGATCCGAATACTCTTAATCAAGAAGAACCAAAATCCATCAATCAGGCTCTACATAGTCCACTTTGGAAAGCTGCAGTAGAAGAAGAATATTATGCTCTTCAAATGAATAAAACCTGGTCTGTTGTTTAGTTGCCTGCTGGAAGGATTCCTATTGGATGCAAATGGATATTCAAAATAAATAAGAATGTAGATGGCTCCATTGATCGTTATAAAGCAAGATTAGTTGGAAAGGGTTTTCACAGAAACCTGGGTCTTAATGATGCGTCTGTGTTTCCTACGCCAATGACAAGTAATTGTTTGTCCAAAATAGGGATTATAACATGTGATGAATCATTTGAGGATGTCACCTTGTATAGAAGCACAATTGGAGCTTTGCATCACATTTGTGTCACTCGACCAGACATCAATTTCTCTGTCAATAAACTTAGTCAATACATGCAAACTCCTTCTATTAGTCATTGGAAAGCGGTTTTACAAATTTTTAGATATTTGAAGGGTACCATTGATCATGGTTTTTTATTTTGAAATAATTCTTTTCCTGTCAAAGAGATTTCTTTAACATCATATTGTGATGCAAACTGGGGTGGTGATATTGCAGATACAAAATCGATCTCTGGACATTATCTCCTCTGAAATGGTAATACTATCATTTGGAGTTCTAAAAAGAAATTTGTTGTAGCCAGATCAAGTGCAGAGGCTGAATTTAGAGCAATTACTAATGCTGTTTGTGAGATCATTTGGGTAAAAACACTCATTACAGAAAGGGGACTTCAGATTTCCAACTGTTTGGACTGATAGAATTTCATAAAATCCTATCCAACAGTAAAAAATGAAACATGTTGAAATTGATATGTTTTTTGTGAGAGAAAAAGGTGCATTCTGGACAAGTGTTGATCAATTATGTTCCATCTAGTGAACAAATTGCAGATATTCTGACGAAGCCTTTAACTGGAAATTTATTTGTTATGTGTAGGAAAAATCTAGGAGTTTTTTCAGTTTTAGAGATGGACAGGACTTCAAGTGATCAATCTGCTAAAGAAGAGTAATTCTTAATCTTACTTCTTGTTTTATAGGCTGCTATGGTTGAAAATTCGTTTGCAACTATGTGATTATCTGCAATTGGTAAGCTTTATATCAGTTTGTCATGGATATTCTGAGATATGTGCATTATCTTTGTCATATGTCTTCTTCTTAATAAGCACCATCCAGTGTTTTGTTTACAAATTCTATTTCATATAATCTAGATCAGTATTGGCATTTATAGTGACATGATAAGTCTATTTTGAGGATATATTTCCTTCTTTGAAGACAGCATTCAGTGTCTGTCGTTTCAGTCACATATGTGGGTCAAGTGTTAGAAGTTTGCTCTATACAAGGATGGTGTTGTGGAATCTGCTATGATGATCTCAAAAGGAAAACAAAGGAAGAGAAAAGAGCAAAATCTGAGATTTAAAAACATTGGCATAAGACATGGCTTGATTCCAAAAACAGAGATTATTCCAAAGAAAACGTAAAAGCCACTTTAGAATGACTCTCGAGGAAGAAACGATGAGGGCAAAAGCCTTGCACTCATTGTTGGTAAGATAAGGGCTCAAACCCTTCTATCAATGAAAAAAAATCAATCAAACTAAAGATCAAAGAGACTAAATGAATGAGAAAAAAAAAAAGAAGAAAGAGGTTTGAGTATCATAGCAGGTTTTCATCAGCACGGTTTTCTGTATGGGGTTTACTTTACTATAAGACTCATTATGTGGTTGTATGTGTTAGTTCAGTTGAATAAGTCTAATAAGTTGTGTTATATGATCTGGAAAATAGTTCTTTGTTGTCTCATATGTGCTAAGGCTGATCCATATGTATATGATTAGGACGTGTAGATATATGCAGTGAATAATGTGAAATGTCATCATATGAAATATGCAGAGGTTATGCTGTATCTGAAGAATATGACAAGTTGTGATAGAAACCGATTACAGAGTAAATCACTAGAAGCAGATATGAATGTTTCTTCTGAAGCAGTAAGTAAGACACTGAAGTTGAGGTTCAGTTCGGAAGAAAAAAAAAATGAATGAATGAAGCAGAAGAGAGGTTCAAAATTCAGCAAAGTTCAACATACAAGTTGGATCTTAATTGGGGAATGTTAGGATATATGTATAATAGAGTCTTCGATTGAGGATGAATTTGTAAATATAATTAAGGAGGACTTGATTGTAAATTCTGATTTCTAGAGAAATATAAATAGAGATGAAATGTAACAAACTTAACTACCGTGAAATGGAGATTTAGTTGATTTCTTCATCTGTAGGTTTTCTCTCAATTCCTTTCTCTTTCTTTCTGGTTATTCTATTGACATGATATAAGAAATTATAAGTTGTAATAACCGAAACACTGAAATTACAAGATCATGCAAGAAAAGAGTATCGTTAAAAGAATATACTAAATTTCGCACGTTTGTATATTTATATTATAAACGTTTGTATAATTACAACATAAACGGAGTTCAATTGAGGAAACTTAAATGATATCAGAAATCATGTGAACCTCTTACATCTTGTAGTAACATCATAGAAAATATATTATAAGTTGTAATGACCGAAATACCGAGATTAATAGATCATACAATAAAGGAGTACCGTTATATGTATATGGGTTAATATGTCCAATAGTACCATAATTTTGGGCCATGTGATCGGATGGTACCATATGTTTTTTGATGTGGTCTAATGGTCCGTTATGTTTAGAGGATGTTGTCCTATGGTATTCTGTTAGTCAGTCGTTTCCTTTTATCGTTAAATTGACATGTGATGAGCACGTGAGTGGTCTGAACCGAATGAAGACTCAATTTCAGACGAAAATACCCTTGAATGCATTCCCTCCATATGAAACGACTGTTCGGCTCCAACAATTGCAAAGTTTCGATTCTTTGAAGAACACTCCTCCGCAAAGTAGCAGACCACACTCCTCCGCAAGCTTGAGTTATTCGCAACCATTTCGATTCTTTGTTTCCTCAAGATCTTCTTGCTTCTGTGGTACCTTCGTCTGAGATTGCTTGTCGGCATCTTCAATTTCGTCAAGCAAGTCGTATCGTCTCCCCCATACAAGTGCAAAGTTCTGATCTTCCAAAAAGGTACGTTTTTTTATCCTTGTAGACGAGTAATGTTGTTAATGCATGGGTGTTTTCGACTTCAAAATTCGTGATTTATTGGAAATCAGTTAGGGTAAGTTTTTTTGCCGATGCTTGTGTTGTTCTTCTGTGAAATTGGCTCAATTGTTTTCGTGATTCATTTCAGCTCGTTGTTACGCTTCATTTCGGTTCGTTGTTGCCTGATGTTTTAAGTTGAAACTCATCAAAACTGATCTTGCTTTGATCTTGTTAGGTTGTAGTTTGAATTTGACATTTACTAGGTTGGATCACAGGTAACTACGAAGAAAAAAAGAGTTAAGAGACAATTTTGCAAACGGAAGTTGATGAGTGGAATGTACATGATGATGTTCTTGCAGAGCCTGCTCCAACAACTTATCGTCGTCGCCCGAAGTATACTGTTCGAAGAAAAGTGGCACCGCAAGTAGTACATGATATTCCAGTCCAAGGCCAAAGCATTCAAGAAACACTCAGACGTAGAATTAAAGTTCTGATTAGAAGAACACCGAAATCCAAATCCAACTCTGTTCCAGGTTCTGCCAAAACAGTAATTGATGTTGATGACATCAGTGAGGAACGGGTGTACCCATCAACTGCATATGTGCTGTCCGAATCAAGAGAACTTGTGGTTGTTGATAAACATCTTAAAGTGGTCACACTGAAGATAACAATGGCATATATGACATATCTAAAGACAACAGGAAAATATTTCAGTCACTGTCCTCTTTCTGTTTTTTGTGTTTTGGGGTTTTTAGTCAGTTAGACTTATCAGTCGAAAATCCATGTCATACTTTTGTGTTTTATCAACAAACTTGTTGTATATGTGGTTGGAATATGCTGTCATCTGTTGTTTTGGATGGTGAACACTTTTTAAAGGCTATGCTGAATGATTTACATGCTGAATGGGTTGTTCTGCTATATGTTTTTGGTTTCAGGGAGTTGTTTAATAGAGATACAGTTATAGTCTTATCTTTGAAAATATGTTTTTATATGGTACATTATCTTTGAATATATGTTGTTATATGGTACATTATGTTTGAATATATGTTGTTATATGGTCTACTAACTTCACGGAAGGTTGTCGAATGGTACCGTAACTTCTGAAAACACAACATCATTGTTTAACAACATTAAAACAACAAAACCCTCTAACAACAGCATTCTTAACAACATCTTCTAACAACAGCAGCTTAACAACAACATACAGAACCATACTCATTCTAAGCAGCCAATCCAACACAAAGAAAAACAGAGACAACGACTAGTGTAACAACAATCTTTTGTAGCACATTCTTCGCAGCAGTCTCATTCACCAATTTAGCACACAATTCACTATGCATTACTTCAAATTTGTGCATTGCTCTTCTTCCATAAAGGCACATTGGGGGATCCTCCCAACAGAAGAAACCACATCCACGATTTCCACCAACCTAGACACAAAAAATTAGGGTTTCAATAATCAGAAATTCTTAAACATAAATTATGCTTACGGACCGAGAATTGTGAAATTCAAGCTATTAAAAAGTACATAAAAACAAGATTGAGAATGAGAACCTCAAATTGTGGACACCTATGAAACATTCTTGAAAAATTCTTCAAAAGAAGAGGTTGATGAATGAAAAGACATACCAGTGCGAAGGAGCTCACCGAAGAAGCAAACCAGTAGGGAGGAGAAGACGATGGAAGGAGGAAGGAGCTGCTTATGATACATCGTAGGAGGGAGGAGCTGCTTATAAAATAACATCCTAGGGCAACAGAGACATTTCAATTCATATATTACAACACGTGAGCATCACGTGGACAATTCACGACAAAAACTAACGACAGTTTGGACAATGGACCAAATAACAACATTGCGAAACATATGGTACCATAAAACAACATAGGGGTACCATCCGGTCACATGGCCCAAACATATGGTACCATTGGACCTATTAACCCTAAGTATATAATAAACTTCAAACTTTACTATATTTAGGTTTGATTGAGGAAACATAAATGATATAAGAAATCGTGTGAGCCTCGTATATGTTGTAGTAGTATCATAGTAAATATATTATAAGTTGTAATAACTGAATTACTGAGATTATTAGATCATGCAATTAAGGAGTACCCTTAAAAAAAATATAATGAACTTCAAACGTTAGTGTAATTAGATTACAAATTTAAACAACTATAATTACAAGATATCAGTGTTCGATTGAGTAAACTTACATCATATATGATATCGTGAACCTCCTTTAGGTCGTTGTAGCATCATAGGAAAAAATTATAAGTTCTAATAACTAAACCCCCGATATTAATAGATAATACAAGAAAGGAGTACTGTTAAGTGTATATAATAAACTTCATAAGTTAGTATAGTTAGATTACTAATTTAAACGAGTATAGCTACAAGATAAACAAAGTTCGATTAAGGAACCTTAGATAATATAAGAAATCGTGCTGGCCTCTTATAGCTAGTAGTAGCATTATAGGAAATAGATTATAAGTTGTATTAACCGAAATACCGAGATTAATAAATCATGCAAGAAAATAGTAGCATTAAAAGCATATTCGAATCTTCGTATGTTAGTCTATTTAAAATATAAATTATGCTGAGTATAATTGCAAGATAAACGAAGTTCGATTAAAGATACTTAAATGATATTCAGAAATCGTGTGAACCTCTTATAGCTTGTAATAGCATCATAGGAAATAAATTATAAATTGTAATAACCAAAATATCGTGCTTAATAGATCATGCACGGTAGGGGTACTGTTAAATGTATATAATAAACTTCATAAGTTAGTATAGGTAGATTACAAAATTGTAAGAGTATAACTACAAGATAAATGAAGTTCTATTGAGGAAACTTACATAATATAAAAAATAATGTGAACCTCTGATAGTTCGTAGTAGCATTATAGGAAATAAATTCTAAGTTGTAATAACCCAAATACCGAGATTAATAGATCATGCAAGAAATGTATATAATAAACTTCAAATGTTAGTATATTTAGTTTATCAATTTTAACGAGTAATATTACAAGATAAACAAAGTTCCATTGAAGAAACATAAATGATATAAAAAATCGCATGAGCCTCTTATATCTTGTAGTATCATCATAGTAAATATATTATAAGTTGTAATAACCTAAATACCGAGATTAATAGATCATGCAATTAAGGATTACCATAAAAAGTATATAATAAACTCCAAACGTTAGTGTACTTCGATTACAAATTTAAACGAGTATAACTGAAAGATAAGGAAGTTCGATTCAGTAAACTTACATCATATAAGAAATTGTGAACCTCCTTTAGGTTGTAATAGCATCATAGGAAAAAAAATTATAAGTTGTAATAATTGAAAAAACGAAATTAATGATCATGCAAGAAATGAGTAACGTTAAATGTATATAATAAACTTCATAAGTTAGTATAGTTAGATTACAACTTTAAACGAGTATAACTACAAGATAAACGGAGTTCGATTGAGGAACCTTACATAATATAAGAAACCGTGTTAAAATCTAATAACTAGTAGTAGCATTATAGGAAGTGAATTATAAGTTGTAATAACTAAAATACCAAGAGTAATAGATCATGCAAGAAAGGAGTACTGGTGAAAGTATATACTAAATTTCGTACGTTAGTATAATTAGAATATAAATTTTATTGATTATTATTCCAAGATAAAGGAAGTTCAATTAAGGAAACTTAAATGATAAAAGAAATCGTGTGAACCTCTTATAGCTCGTAGTAGAAAGGATTTGATAAAACATGAAAGCGTAAATGAGATGAATAAGAAAAACATCTGACTCCATTATTGTGAAACTTGTTATTTTTTACATAGAGAACTACATATATTTATTAAAGAGATAACTATAACTATAACTATAACTATATATATATATATATATTGATTCTATATATAAAGATACTCATACTATCTTTTTTTTTGTCAAAGAAATCGCTTTACTTGAAGAAATAAAACGTCGTGACACAAGGTCACGGATGTCCCGAATTACAATCATTAACTAGTAATAGAAGTAATGGTAGTGGTGGTTTCTCGCCCAATCACTTAGACACACTCCCTTTCTTGCTTGTTTAGCTATCCAGTTCGCACATTCGTTCGATGTCCTCAGAATCGCCCTCCATTGTACGTTGGCTATTCGACTCGCCATAGTTCCAATGTTCCGTATCGTGGTTTCATGTCTCCATTGCGCCAGTTCCGATCCACTTATTTGTTTGTGGACCGTTTGCGAGTCTGTCTCCATGATAATATCGTGTCATCCCCGTTCGGTTGCGAGCCTTATGCCTTCATGTAAAGCCCTAGCTTCCATGATGTCGATGCCATTGCTCCACTCCCTCCGGTTCATGCCTCCTATCACTTTAACTTCGTTATCCCTCGCTATGACTCCGATGCCGGCCCCTCTTTGTTAGCTTACACCACGATGCGTCACAATTGATCTTGATGGTATTCCCGGTGGGAGCATTCCATGCTTCGCTTGTCCCTATTTCTTGGCGTGGAGGTGTCTTGTGCTCGGTTGTCAATAGTTCGGCTAGTGCTTGGTTGATCTCGAATATGACCTCCGTTGGGTTCGGTCTCTTATTATCAAAGGCGGCCTTGCGTCGTGTTTTCCATATGTGCCAACATATGATAAGGGTTTTCCCCCACCGAATCTCCCGTTGTGGTCCTTGGCTCCTTTGTTCATTGCATCTCATCTCGAGCCATGTCGGTACATCCGAGATGTTTGTTTGATCGGTGTGAACTCCAAGTAGGTCGAACCACCCTGGTTTCGACCAAGCACATCCAGGATCATAGGTTCCCTTGTCTCCTCCTCCCCACATATTGGACATGCCGGGCTTACATTCATTCTTCTTCGAACCATAATTGACATCATGGCTAAGGAATTGTGGCTAGTCTCCAAATGAAATTCTTTACCTTTGGGAGTACCTTTGATGCCCATACATGCTTCCATAGTTCGGTCTGGTCCTGTGTCCCCCTTGTTCGGTTCGGCTCCTCCCTCAGTTTGTGGAAAATCGAGCGTACTTGAGCCGTTCCGTCCTTTGTGTGGGGCCAAATAAATTGGTCCTTTCCTCCTTTCATCGGTAGGAGCATATTGAGTATGTGTTCGGCATCGCCGGGGTTGACAATGCTCCGCAACAACGGTTCGTTCCATCTCCCCCCGGTTAGTGTCAAGTGGCTAACCCGAAGCTCGCGTCCATGCTCAACCGTGTGTTCGGTGCCGACCCACCACCCCTTCTTCGTGTGTAGCCACGGGTCAACAAACATACGAATGTCATATCCCGAACTGATCATCCATAGGCCCTCCCTCTTCATTATGTCCCGACCGTGTATTAGGCTACTCCACCCCAAAGACGACCTTCCTCCTCGATTTGCCTCCATGAAACCCGATCGGGGATAGTACAACCCCTTTAATACTTGGGCGCCTATTGAATTCGGCACCTCTAGTATTCAGGCTGCCATCTTCGTGATCAAAGCCGAGTTGAAGCTCTCCAACTCGCGGAAACTGAGCCCTTACTTGTTTTGCTCTAGTAAGGACGTCCCATCTTCTTCAGTGAGTTCGTTTCCCATCTGCAGTTTGTCCCCACCAAAAGTCCGCAATAAGCGTGTTTATCTCCGCACACCATGCTTTTTGTAGGCGGAACACACTCATTACATATGTGGGGATAGCCGTTATGATTGCTTTAATGATAACTTGTTTCCCCGCCTGATTCAAAGTTTTCGGCCTCCATCCCTTTAGTTTATCCTTGAACATTGCTTTGAGTGACCCTACTGCCTCCTTCTTTGATCGCCCCCATATCGAGGGCAGCCCCAAGTACTTCCCCGGGTCACTCGTAATTTATGTTTAGCATTGTTTCAACGTCCCATCTATCCTCCCGTGTCGCCCCTTTGTTGAAGTAAAGGGTCGACTTATCAATGTTGATTCGCTGTCCAGAGGCTCGACAATATGACTCCAGGATCGTACGAAGGTTTGTGGCATTCTCTTTTGTACCTCCAATGAAAAATAGGGAGTCATCTGCAAAAAAATAGGTGGTGGAGTTCCGGGCAATGTTTTCGCATCCTGATTCCCTGTATTTGCTTCTCTCTAGCTGCCCCACCTATTCTTCTTGAGAGTACATCCGCCAGTAATATGAATAGGTGTCGGATACCTCGTGTGAGTCTGATTGTTTCGGATCGGTCGCCATTAACCACCACTTGGTATGTGGTAGTCGATATGCACTCTCGGATCCATCCAAGCCATTGGTCCGCAAATCCCCTCTTCCTTAGTGTATCCAGGAGGAACTCCCATTCCACTCTGTCATAATCCTTCTGCATGTCTATCTTTAGTCCACACTCCGGTCTGTTTTCCTTTGTACTCATGTGTAAGTGGTGGAAAACTTCATGCGCCACCATGATGTTATCTTGTATGCGTCTACCTGATACAAATGCACTTTGGAACAGAGTGATAAGATCTGCTATATACACTTTTAAGGACTCCGAAGTACTTAATAAGATCGCGATCCCCCTATCTGTTTCCTCCGATGTGAACATGACTCTGAAGTACTCCCTTAGCACCTCGGCTATTTCCCTCTCTCGTGTTATCCACTCGCCATTAGGCACTTGTAGTCGACATATTTGGTTTCTTCTTCTCCGGGCAATCGTTGTTTGGTGGAAGAATGTAGTGTTTCGGTCCCCCTCCTTTAACCATTTCACCCTCGATCTTTGTCTCCAATATGTCTCCTCTCGGGTCCATAGGTCATGGATTTTCCTTTTGATCCTCCTCTCCTCCCGCACCGCCTCTTGATCCATGTGGCCTCTCGTGTGCATTCTTAGTTCCTCTTTTGCTTTTGCTATCTCCCTTAGATTGTTCCCAAAGTTGCCTCGGTTCCAATCTGTTAGTAGCTTTCGGGATTTCTGAAGCTTGATTCGGATACCATGCAGGTCCCTCCTCGATGTTGGTGTGTCCCATACCTTCCGGATTACCTCCTTGCATGTAGGGTTTTCGAGCCACATAGCCTCGAATTTGAATCTTCTAGCTTGTCATCTTTTCGGCCTCTCGAGTTGGACTATCATAGGTGTATGGTCCGACCCAAGTGCGAGCTCGTTGATGCATCTCCCTTGGTGGTATCTCGCAGCCCATGCTGGGTTTATGAGCACTCAGTATAGTCTCTCGCTTACTCGTTGTGCACCGCTCCTATTATTGCACCACGTGAATGGGTATCTGCTTGCCCCAAGTCTTCCAAATGACGTTCCTCAATTAGTTTCTTGAAATCCTCCATAGGCCTTGTAGCCTTCCTTCTTCCTGCCTCTTTTCCATGGTGGTGGCATATGGTATTAAAATCCCCTAAAACCATCCAATTCCCATTTCGGTCGCTACCCATGGTCTTAAGAAGGTTCCAATTTTGGCCCCGTTCAATGTCATCCATGCTCGCGTGCACCCATGTAATGTACAAAATCACATCTTGCTTAGTGAGTTTGACCTCACAATCAATGATGTTTTGGTTTGCATACCGAATCTTCACCATAGTCTCCGCCTTCCACCACAATGCTAGCCCTCCCGATGTTCCGATTGGGCTAACATAGTGTTTATTGTCCATTCCTAATTGTGCTCTTATTCTCTCACAATAGGTATCCCCATTCTTCGTCTCCATAAGAAAAATGATACTTGGGCAATACCTTTTGTTGAGGTCTTTCAGATGTTCAAATGTCAAGGAAGACCCCAACCCTTGACAATTCCAAGACATTGTGCTCATTGATCCCGTGTGTTCAGGTCATTCTCTTCTTTGTTTCCATTGTTACTCCCCTTGGTATTCATCGCCTTTCTCCTCTGTGTCGGGGTCGGTCGATGTGCTTTCTTCCTTGGGCTGCACCTAACATTTTGAACCGATCAGACCCCATCCTCCATCTTGGGATCCACCTGTTTTTTTGCACGATTGGAGTACGGTTTTTCCTCCATGTCCTCCCCTTTGCATTTTTGTGTCATCTTATTGAGGTAGGGGCTTAGTCCCGTTGGTTGAGATCGGGTGGTTGGTGTGGGTGATGTTGGGGATGCGGGTGGTGTATCGGGGGGGGGGGGGGGGGGGGGGGTTCTCGACCATGTAGTTATGGATGGGGGTGGTGGATTCGACTATGCGGTTTGGGTCTTGGTTGTCGGGTATGTTATTATGGGGGTTTAGTGTTTTTTAGTTTTATAGGTATAGGTGGTTCGATCATTTGTGGAGGGTGGGGTGGGGTGGGCGAGGGCATAGTGTTGGGTTGTGTTATGAGGTGGTTCAGTTGGTTTTCCTTTTTTGCTAAGGAGGATGGGTGTGACGAGGACACTGTCTTGTGGCCATGGTCGGGATGGGGGGGATGGTTTCATGTAGGTGATGGTGTAGGAGAACCAGTTGCTGTCACTAGGTTGGATTGGTGATGTTGGGTTGTGGATTGTGATGGCCATGGAGTGGTCCATTTCTTTTTCTCTTGGAGTGACCTCTTCGGCCACCCCCTTCTGCGCCTCCCATTGGACCCCCGATAGGTCCACCTCGACATCCATTTGGTCATTTTGCTACTCCTCATTGGTGTCCTCCCCTTTGACCTTTACCCCTTGTGCCTCGGTCGGCCTTTGAGGATTGTTACCCCTATCTTTGTTTAAACGTCGCGCCTCGGTCATTACATCCAACCATGATTTTCTCACGGTGTTCTTCCCCTTTGGGTTGCCCCTTTCCTTATTACTTTCATGTTGTCTAGCCGAGCTCATTTTAGGTCACACCCCTACAAGCCATGGCCCATATGCGGGTTGTGTTGGGTCATGCTCTGACATCTTTACCTCACCCTTGCAAGCTTGGGTCGTATTCCCTAGCACTCCACATTCGCAGCAATAGTCGGAAAGCCTCTCATACTTTATAGATGCCTATCGATCCAACCCATTTGAGTTGGTCCACCAAAACCCCACCATTAGCGGTTCATCAACATTGATCATCACTCGCATACGCATATAACTTCTAGTGATTTTCCCGGCAATAGGCTCTATCTCTAAGCATTGGCCTATCATATTCCCTATCTTCCTGGCATTGGCATCGCTAAACTTATCCACTCCTAGGTCATGAACTTGGATCCAAATGTTTACCTTATTGAATTCCACATCCTTTCAACTCTTACTCGGTTCCCATTGTTTGATGTTTAGGATGTGCTCATTCACCGCCCACGGGGATAGGTCAAGGATTTGTGCTGCATCCTCATCCCGACCAAAGTCGAACAGAAGGATTCCCGGTTCGGCCTCAGTGACTTCGACCGTGGCGAATCTGGCCCAAGCCGAGTGGAGGACACTTTGCACAACACTCAATTTGATTGATTTCTGTGAGATGGCAAGTCTCTTTCTGTAGTTGTTGATTGGAGTCGAGCGAGACCGGTGCCCGCCTCGAGCAGCTGCTATCTACGGAACTGGAATGCATCGTCGGAGCCACGCCTTCACAGCAGCTACTAGCCCCTGCAGAGACAGATGAAAAAACAAAGGATAAAACAGGTTTAGGGTTAAACAAGGGAGGTCGTGGGTCGTCAGTTTACAAGGATCCAATCGGGTCCGAGTTTGGTTGAGCAACCGTAGAAGCCTTCGGGTGTTGCCGAAGCCTTCGATTACGTTTGGCAAGGAGCAACTTCTGCATGGCGATGTCAACTCAGGAATCTGCGTGGCTTCTCTTCCTTCAGCCGATTGGTTGGCGCGATTCTCCCTAGCTGCAATTGGTTAGCAGGATTCTTGGCAATAAATGCCAGGCGACAAAACCAATTCGATGGTTTGATTGGAAGCTACATGTGAGGAAACCCTAGGAATTGGGGGTTCTTGGAGCTTTCCTTGGCACGGAGCGGAAAGTATGAAAGTATACGCATACTATCTATCTAACTATATATGTAATAAACTAAATATAAAAATATAAACTAATTAATATAGATAAACTAAAGATAAAGACTAATCTTGATTAATCTTTACTAGACTACATAATACTTTAACATTCACCCATGTTCTTTGTTTTTCTTGATTTTGATGCTCAAATTTTGAAATTTACTAAACTGATTCCCAAACTTCCAATGCTTCTTTTCTTGTGCGGAAAATCCCAAATCCAACACCAATATAGTCCGTAATTGACTTCAGATCACACACCTTCCATCTCCAACTTCATCCTTCGAACCCAACACAAGCACGTGGGTAACCATATACGGAGGAACACGAAATTAAACTTAAACTAAAGCAATGCTGCCATGGTCATGTCTGTGGTGCCTTCTTGGTCATCCATCGTGATCACACCATTTTAGGTTACACGAAACAAGTAAGAAAAAGTTCGATCGACACTTGAACTTGCAGCCAAAGCTTGAAGTAAGCTCATTAAAGACTTGCTTGTGCAAGCAACTCAATCACACACCAATAAATCTTGAATGAGCAACTTCAGCATCAAGTATTTCAGCATTTTATAGCAATGAATCAACTCAGCAATTTCCCATGAATCGGAGCATAAATCTGCACGGGAGTCTTGTGGCGACATACGTGACTAACGATCGGTGGTCCAGAGAGAACAAGCAAGACGAGACAGACGACGGATTGATGGGCAATTGATTAGAGGCGGTTGTGATGGAAGAAGTTGAGGAAGATTAGGGTTGCGGCAGCTTGAGCGGAAGGAGTCCCGACAAATGGCAACAACAGTAGATGATCGTGCGACAGACACTGGTGGCTGAGCGGCGACAACAACGGTAATCCTAATTACTTATTTAAGTTAAAAACCGTAGTTTCTAATTTCTGGCTCCGATACCATGAAATAATTTAATAAAACATGAAAGCGTAAAGGAGGTGAATAAGAAAAACATCTGACTCCATTATTGTGAAACTTGTTATTTTGTACATAGAGAACTATATATATAGTAAAGAGATAACTATCTATATATATTAATTCTATCTATAAAGATACTCATACTATCTACCTAACTATATATATAATAAACTAAATATAAAAGGATTAACTAAGTAATATAGATAAACTAAAGATAACGACTAATTTAGATTAAAATAGACTAGACTACATAATACTTGAACAGTAGTAGCATTATAGAAAATAAATTCTAAGTTGTAATAACCGGAATACCGAGATTAATAGTTAATACAAGAAAGAAGTACTGTTAAAAGTGAATAATAATTTGTTTACGTCATTCTATTTAGATTAGAAATTTAAATGAGTATAATACTAAGATAAACGGAGTTCGATTGAGAAAACTTATATGATATAAGAAATCGTATGAATCGCTTATAAGTCTTAAAAGCATCGCGGGGAATAAATTATACGTTGTAATAAACGAAACACCGACATTACTAGACCATGTAAGAAAGGAGTACCGTTAAAAGAATATACTAAACTTCGTACATTAATATATTTAGATTATAAATTTAAACGAGTATAATTACAACATAAACGGAGTTCAATTGAAGAAACTTAAATGATATCAGAAATCGTGTGAACCACTTACATCTTTTAGTAGCATCATAGGAAATTTATTATAAGTTGTAATAACAGAAATACCAAGATTAATAGATCATGCAAGAAAGGAGTACCATTAAAAGTATATAATAAACTTCCTAAGTTAGTATAGCTAGATTACAAATTTAAACTATTATAACTACAAGATAAACAGAGTTCGATTAAGGAACCTTAGATAATATAAATAATTGTGTTGACCTCTTATAGCTAGTAGTAGCATTATAGGAAATAAATTATAAGTTGTCTTAACCGAAATACCGAGAATAATAGAGCATGCAAGAAATGAGTAGCATTAAAAGTATATACTAAATTCGTACGTTAGTATATTTAGAATATAAATTTTGTTGAGTATAATTGCAAGATAAACGAAGTTCGATTGAGGAAACATGAATGATATAAGAAATCGTGTGAGCCACTTATATGTTGTACTAGCATCATAGTAAATATATTATAAGTTGTAATAACTTATATATACTGAGATTAATAGATCATGCAATTAATGAGTACCCTTAAAAGTATATAATAAACTTCAAACATTAGTGTAATTAGATTACAAATTTAAACGAGTATAACTACAAGATAACGGAGTTTGATTGAGTAAACGTACATCATATATGATATCGTGAACCTCCTTTAGGTCATAGTACCATCATAGGAAAAAATTATAAGTTGTAATAACTAAAATACCGAGATTAATAGATAATGCAAAAAATGACTATTGTTAAATGTGTATAATAAACTTCAAAAGTTAGTATAGTTAGATTACAAATTTAAACGATTGTAACTACAAGATAAAAAGAGTTCGATTATGGAACCTTAGATAATATAAGAAATTGTGTTGACCTCTTATTGCTAGTAGTAGCATTATAGGAAATAAATTACAAGTTGTCTTAACTGAAATATCGAGATTAATAGATCATGCAAGAAAGGACTAGCATTAAAAGTATATACTAAATTCATACGGTAGTATATTTAGAATATAAATTTTGTTGAGTATAATTGCAAGATAAACGAAGTTCGATTGAGGAAACATGAATGATATAAGAAATCGTGTGAGCCTCTTATAGCTTGTAGTAGCATCATAGGAAATAAATTATAAATTGTAATAAGAAAAATATCGTGCTTAATAGATCATGCAAGATAGGGTCACCGTTAAATGTATATAATAAACTTCATAAGTTAGTATAGTTAGATTACCAATTTGAACGAGTATAACTACAAGATAAACGAAGTTCGATTGAGGAAACATGAATGATATAAGAAATCGTGTGAGCCTCTTATAGCTTGTAGTAGCATCATAGGAAATAAATTATAAATTGTAATAAGCAAAATATCGTGCTTAATAGATCATGCAAGATAGGGTCACCGTTAAATGTATATAATAAACTTCATAAGTTAGTATAGTTAGATTACCAATTTGAACGAGTATAACTACAAGATAAACGAAGTTCAGTTGAGGAAACTTACATGATATAAGAAATTGTGTGAACCTTTGAGAACCTGTATATTCATTTATAACATCTTAACAAAACAAAAAGGCAGAGTTTTTTTTAAGCTCTTTATTGAGAGGGTTTTTAACCTTCCTCCCTTACGCGTCGTTCAAAACACAGGCGTTATGGTGTGGGATGGGATGACTTTATATTGTCCTTCCCACTTTAGAAATAATTATAGGTAAATTGACTAGTTAGTCACCTAAGTTGTTTGTGATAGTCTTAGAGTAGAATGTATAGAGAGAAACCATAAATCAAGACTTTACTAACATAGAACATTGTAATCGCTCGATGATTGAACTAGAAGTGGAAGTACTCCTTCTATAAGAAATACAAGAGACTAACTAGCAAAGTAAAGGCTATTATTCAAAGACTTAATTTCTAAATTTATCTAAGATAGTCCTCTTATATTCCCCATACTAGTATTGTCCTCTTTGATCATCATGAAGCATCATTTGAGTCCTCAAAGTTTTTGACATTATGTCAACATTATTGTTGCATTGCGTTCGACACTACGGTTGCATTAGCTTTTGCACTGTGATTGCCCTCAGGTTAGAACTTTAAATGTACTTTGCTTGGCCAAATAGCTGAGTACTCTTTGGCACAGCAACTGCACTTGGTATGGGACTACAAATACACTTGTTATGCACTTGCATTGCAGCCTGAACAAGACTTGAATATTCACAGTACTTGTCCAGCACACGAATAATATCTATTGAATCTAAAATTTCAGCACCTTCCATTGTCATGATCAAATATGAACATGACTGAATTTGCCTTGCCTTGCTAGATTTTGAAAAAACAATCAAACAAGGGTGTAATCTCGATTTGAACACGAAATAAACTCACCTCTTTTTATTGTAATGTAAAAGAAAAAACCGAAATCCAACAAATTAAAATATGTAGCAAGTCCATGATATCACACACAAAAAAAATCAGTAGATCGCCCATTCAGCATGTCCATGATAACTTCAGTGTTGAATTTCATCTTGATTTCAGTTGTTCAAAGGTGTAAAACTAACTTGAAAATAGTTTACTACGCTGTCGTATAGTTGCATTTCAAACTACACATGTTTGAGACTCTTTGTTTCAAACTAAAAATGAACATTTCATGCAACACCATTAAAACAAAGCATGACTGTAGATGAGATAAGCAGAGTAGCAACAGCAGATTTAACATTTTGAAGACATGAGGCAAGTTTTATCAACAACAATTTGAACTTAACAATAATGAATTTAATTCAAGTCATATTCTCACAATAACATAATATGAATCAGAACAACACATTTAAGAAAACATATTAAGCAACTCAACAAAATAGATTATAACATAGTAATAAAAAACTTAGCAGCATATGAGATCAAATGTTTGGATCATATCATCAAGTAAGTTACTTCATATGAAGAAGATTACTAGTGGATAATAACTTCATGAAATCACAACAATCCTAAATGCAAAACAACATGAATTAGATTAGGATCATCCAAAAAACATAGCAATGAAATTGCGCATAACGAGCTTATGTTTTAACGAGCGTACATTGAAGTTGCATTGGAGCTACATTGCGCATGTTGAACATCCTTTGATCGTGTTTAATTTCCATTGATTGTATTGTGAAGTTGTGGAGCTTTGTTGTTGTTGTACTGACGAACAACAAGTAGATCGAGAGTTAAATTGGTTTCAGTTTTAGCTCCTATGCTTGGTTTTGCTTGAAGAAGTTGAGCACGAAGTTGGATCAATGTAGATCTGAATTTGCAATGATTTGGACATCCATGGATGTTGTTGAGGATGTTATGAGCATTGACCTGCTGTGCAAGTGCACTGGACATGCAATGGATGTGCATAGTTGTGTCTGAGCTTTACTTTAGCGCATGAGTAGAGTTGCAATGTTGTTTATTGGATCTAAATTGGCTTTTGATTGCAACAGGAGTTACATTTAAGCGAAATTGGAGATTCAATTGGTTGACTAGGAGTTGAAGATAATGTTGAACAGAGTTTCATGAGAAGTTGAAGACGATGTTTTGATTGGATGATAAATTGGTGAATAAATAAAGAAAATTAATAAAGAAATTGAAGAACTAAACTAATTCTGGATTATTATGGATCCGAACTCTGATACCATGGTAGATTTATGGGGTGTTTGGTTTGCGGAATAGAATAGGAATATGGCATACAGATTCTGTATAAAGTTGTTTATTTCGTGAAATTAAAGATTCTCTTAATACGAATTCCTTGAGAAGTGGTAATATGGTTTCCATCCAAAATGCTCGGAATTCGTATTACTAGATCTCCGAAATACGAAATAGCATGTCAAATGATCGACATACCTTAATCTATTCCTTTTATTGCCAAAAATACCCTTCTTTAATGCGGTTACATTTAACCTATTGAAACTCCTTCCACTCCTTAGTTGCACCATCCTCCAACATTGAATAATCCTCCAACTGATAGTGACTCCCAAATCGGTTAGGGCTTCCGTTCCAGCACACTTCGAAAGTAAAAGAGCAGCTACGCTTCTGGTATTTCGTTTTTTGTTTTTTGTAGCTTCTAGGTTTGTAGCGGTTGTTTGATGTTTTTATGGATTGGATTGTTCTTCGGTTTAGGGTTTGTATGAGCGT
Organism: Chamaenerion angustifolium; assembly: GCA_946814005.1. Classification (NCBI taxonomy): domain Eukaryota; kingdom Viridiplantae; phylum Streptophyta; class Magnoliopsida; order Myrtales; family Onagraceae; genus Chamaenerion; species Chamaenerion angustifolium. Next base: position 9,835,155 of record OX328278.1, on the reverse strand, counting down.
TGAATTGGAAGCCGCAATCCCGCTTTGTGTGTTCTTGCCAACCTAGAATCACGCGATTTGGGGTTTTGTTCAAATCCAGAATCCATGATTCTATTATGGGTTCAAACAGCACAGAATCATTGAATCTAGGTTGTGTCATAGAAAATTGGTCGCAATGATATATGAATTTTGAACAGTATACTGACAATTGTTGATAAGATGAAACACAATAATTGGATGTTGAACTATTTGTGCCTATTTTCACTTATAGCCCAGAACAATATAATACACCATGGCAAAATGAGAAGAAGGATTGTTATGATGTTCATGTCTATATTAGCAAGAGCGGTTACATACGTATGGCAACATTGTGTGTGAACCAACCAACCAAGACTCGACCCTAGACCCTATTCGATGTATGAGTTGGCTTAAATAAATTATCTTAAAGGACTCCTACATTCGAATGATACAACATATAAAGAGCAATTAAGAATGGATAGACAATGTTTTTTCAAACTATGATGACTAATTTTATAACTTTGGTTTAGGACGCTAATTTGGCTTGTATGATGTAAATGTGGTCATTTATGCTAAGGTTAGAGCAAATGACCTTCACTGTTTTGTTGACATAGGTATATGGTTATTTGTAATAGAATATGATATTTTGGGTATTGTAATTTATGTTATTAGTAATGATATTAAAGTTCGGGTAAATATAGAGTCGATGGTTATTGGTAAATATAACAAATTTATATTAAAATTTACATTAATTCAGCTAATTAATGAGATTTTCAATTACTATTAATTAATTATTTTAAATGTATTTTACAATTATTAATTAAATATATTATAAGTTTTATTATTCTTAATATTTGAAATAATTAATACAAGTTATTTGTATTATATACTATACATATTAAAGTAAGGGCATATATGCCATTTTACCATATTCCATTCCATTTCCATATATTATTCCACCAAACAAACATTGGAATTCCTTATTCCACTCAATTCCGATCCACCAACCAAACAAAATCATATTATTATCTCATATTTCGTATTTCGTATTCCGTATTCGGGGGTCCAAGAGTTTTATAAAACGTTCTTGGTGGACAAAAATGTGAATGAAAGGTCCCACTGAATTGAATGGGGTCCATTCCTCTAATAATTAGCGAGAATTCTTGATCTCTCTCAATTCAAAAACCCATAATTTGAATTGATTCCCTCGATTAGTATGAATTACCATGTCGAACACCTCCATAATAGAAAAAATTGTATTGTTTGGTTGTATATGATATTCTTGATATGAAAATAAATTGTCTTGATCTCTCTCAATATCTCTCTCAATTCAAAAACCTAGAATTTGAATTGATTCGCTCGATTACTCTAATTTACCAAGTCGAACGCCTCCATAATAATAGGAAAAAAATTGTATTGTTTGGTTATATATGATATTCTTGATATAAAAATCAATGTGATTGGATTGTCTGTTTCATCAATAAAACTCACCGTTAAAATGAGGATCAAAGAGAGAATGTCAACTTCAAGCTAACGCCTGTCCTGGTCAAATACCTAAATGCTTGGAATGACGATTACAAAAGGGACTAGTTAACTTCAAGTCACCGCTTCTTCTGACCAAGCACCTAAAAGTCTTGGAATGAATATTAATGAGGGATTGATCGACATTAAGTGACCATCACTCTTCACCAACCACCTAAAAGTCTTGGAATGCGGATTTAAAGGGGTTGATCGACTTCAAGACAGTGTCTCTCCTGACCAAGCACCTAAAAGACTTGGAATGAGGATAAAAAAGACGTTTGTTGACTTAAAGACACCACCTTTCCTTGTCTAACAACTAAAAGTCTTGGAATGAGGATCAAAGAGGGACTGTTCAACTTAAAGTCACCAACTCTCCTGGTGAATCACCAAAACCTATTTCAATTAGGATTAAAAGAGGGTCTGGTCGATTTAAGGGTATTGCTTCTTCTATCCAAACACCTAAAAGACTTGGAAAAAGGATTTCAGAAGGATTGGTCGACTTCATGTTACATCGTCTCCTTGCCAAGCACCTAAAAGACTTGGAATGAGGATTAAAGAGAGACGCGTTAACATCAAGTCACTATCTCACTTCTAATCATTTAACAGACAAAGAATGAGGATCAAAGATGGGCTTGTCGACTTTAAGTCACAGACTCTCCTGACCCAAGAACCAAATGAGGATCAAAGAGGGATTGTTTGACTTAAGTCATTGTCTCTCCAAGTCAAGCACCTTAAACACTTAGAATTATGATTAAAGATGGACATGTCAACTTAAGGTCATCGTCTTTCCTGACCAAGCACTTACAATTGATTTCAAATTGTTGCCTTAATCTAAGAGTGAATGATAATATAAGATGTCCTTATGTTGCGAAAAAAAACTAATGCATCAACCCACATATATCCTAAATAAATTATTTAAACTTGATCCAAAAATATTTTTCGCTCAAGTTTCATTGTCAAATGTTGAATATTAGACGACATCCTTCTATTTTGACACTCCCATCACGAATTCTAAACATTAAATACCGCAACTTCATGGGCACCTGTGGTAATCAATTGCTTACCCAACAGATCCAACAAGCGTGCTACAGAGGTCGGGACCTAATGGCGAGCTCCAAGGTCTGGACCTTTAGAGCTCGACTGTTAGTACTCGGCCTTCAAAGATTGACCTTCAGTACTCGACATTCAGGTCTCAACCATAAGTACAAAACCTTTAAGGTTGGACCTTTAGTACTCATCGCCTTCCTTACTCGACCTTCAGGGAGCTGTTGAGAATGGAGACTTTCGGGCCACTACCACCACTCAACAAGTGGCCAAGGCACTCACTAAAGTGGGGAAGCCACTCACCATGTTGGACAAGCCATTCACGAATGTTGGCAAGCCACTGACCAGAGTGGGCATGACACTCAGCAAAGTGGCCAAGCCACTGAAGATTGTCATTTTCCCTGGTCTATAAGAAGCCAACAATGTCTTAAGGAAAATAACCACAAGAAATAGGAAATAGTAAAAACGGTTGTTGGAGTTTTGAGTGTGTGGGAGAAAAAAGTGTTGTATTATGAGCCAAAAATTACGGAGTGAGTATTCTTAGAGTCCGAGCAATACATTGTGTGTTTGGTGTTATACACAATTTGTAACACTATTTGTCTATAGTGAAAGTGTGGGTGTGAGCCGTGGATGTAGCCAAATGGGTGAACCACGTAAATTCTTGTGTCGTGTGCATTTCTCTTAATCCATTAAATCCCAAGGTCCTGGAAGGTGGAAATTAGCAGTGTCTAATATCCCAACAATTTGTATCAGAGCCTTCGGTTGGTGAATAAAAGGCACAGAAGACGTTTACGAAAATTATTATGCGAAATAATTTTTTCTATTCATCCTATCTGTTTGAGTGGGAGCAATGGCGTTAGAGAAAGAGTCCAAAATTTCTCATTTTGATGGCACAAATTTTGGATTCTGGAAGATGGAGATAGAAGACAGCTTGTACCAAAAGGTTCTTTATTTACCTTTGGGTGACAAACCAGAGGAAATGAAAGATTCAGAGTGGGAGCTGCTGGATCGGAAAACTCTCAGAACCTTACAACTATCACTGTCAAAATCAGTGGCCTACAATATAACAAATGAAAAGACAACCGTGTCTCTCATGACATCCCTTTCCAGGCTGTACAAACATCCTTCTGCAATAAATAAGATTCATCTGATAAAGAAGTTGTTGAGCATCACGATGTCAGAACGAACACAATTCAGAGAGCATCTTAGCGAGTTCAAAGAAGTGGCAGGCCAGCTAGAAGCAGGGGACATGTCATTCACTGAAGAGATACATGCCTGTCTAATTATTGGGCAGTTGCCTAATAGTTGGAAAGGCACAGTCACTGCAATCACCGGATGTGCAGGAAAGAGAAAACTGAAGTTTGATGATATGGTTAGCATCATTATGACTTAAGGAATTCGAAATCGGTCGAATGATGTTTCTAGCTCATGGTCGGCTTTGAATGTAGAAAAAAGAGGCGGAGATTCAAACAAGAATGGAGGGGTCACAATCGCAAAATCCCAAAAATTCCAACAATCAAAATCAGAACGAGAAGGTGATCGAATGTTGGAATTGCGGAAAGATCGGGCACTACAAGAATCATTGTAGATCCTCGAAGAAAGAGAAAGAAGGAAATCCAGAAGCAAACATCACAGCAGAAGAGACAGACAATGTTTTGTTATGCCCTTTGGAGAGCAAGTCGGAGTCATGGGTGCTAGACTCCGGAGCTTCTTTTCATGCGACCTCAAACAAAGAACTCTTATCGAGTTATTCGCCAGGTAACCTTGGTAAGGTATTTCTTGGTTATGATCAACCTTGCGATGTGGTTGGCAAGGGTGATGAACAAATCAAGATGATTGGATCTATGTGGAAGTTAAGGGATGTAAGACACATTCCTAACTTGAGAAAGAATTTGATCTCAGTGGGTCAGCTAGCAACAGAAGGTTATATTACAACCTTCGATGGCGATACTTGGAAGGTTTGTAAACGGGAAATGACAGTCGCTCGTGGCCAGAAGAGTGATACACTCTATACGATGACGAACACTGGTGGGTCAATTGCAACTGCAGACAACAAATATGATACAAATTTATGGCACCAGAGACTTGGTCACATGAGTAACAAGGGTCTCAAGATCATGCATTCCAAGGGAAGAATTCCAGACCTAAAGTCAGTTGGGGCCCAACTACTGTCTCATCCATTGGCAGGAAGTCATATTTTGTGACTTTCATTGATGACCATTTGAAAAAGGTATGGGTTTTATTTCTTGAGACATAAATCTGAAGTATTTGAAATGTTCAAGATGTGGAAAGCCATGGTAGAAAATGAGACAGGTCTAAAGATCAAAACATTGAGATCCGACAACGGTGGCGAGTATGATGACATGTATTTCAAGAAGTTCTATTATGAGAATGTCATCAGAATAGCAAGGACTGTGGCAAGGACACTACAATAGAATGGTGTAGAAGAACATATGAACCAAACATTGACTGAGAGAGCAAGAAACATGCGTATACATGCAGGACTTCCCAAGCAGTTCTGGGCAAAAGCAGTCAATACAGGAGCATACTTGATCAACCATGAACATCAGTACCACTAGAGTACGAAATACCAGAAGAGGTATGGAGTGGTAAATAGGTAAAACTTTATCATTTGAAAGTTTTTCGTTGTGTATCATATGTGCATATTAGTGATCACGCTAGGGGAAAGCTTGACTCCAAGTCACTAAAATGTACCTTAATCGAATATGGTGGAGATGAGCTTGGATACAAGTTCTAGGATGACCAGGCCAAGAAGGTGATTGGAAGTCGAGACGTGATATTCAATGAAAAGGTGATGTACAAGGACAGAAATACACTACAACCTAGTAGTACAACACAGAGCGATCGTATGTACGTTGATCCAGATGATATCCCGGACAGAAGTATAGTGCAACAAGCAGATGAGAGTCCTCAGTTAGAGGAACAAACACATCAGATCAGTACATAACAGACTGATCAACTACAGTCTCCATCTTCATATCCTGTATTAAGGAGATCTTCATGACCTCCTATAGCAAATAGATGGTACATGAATTATTTGTTGCGTACTGATGCAGGAGAACCTGAATGCTATGATGAAGCATGTCAAGTGGAAGAGTTTAGCAAGTGGGAGCATGCAAGACTTGGGAGCTAAGTGGGTTACCTGTGGGAAATTGGCCTTACACAACAAATGGGTGTATCGATTCAAGGATTAACCTGACGGTTCCAAAAGGTACAAGGCAAGACTTGTTGCCAAGGGCTTTCAGTAGAGGGAAGGTATCGATTACACCGACATATTTTCACCGGTTGTAAAACTGACAACCATTTGGTCAGTTTTAAGTATTGTTGCAGCAGAAGACTTGCAACTTGAGTATTTAGATGTAAAAACTGTTTTGGCGAAGATATACATGGAACAACCGGAGGGTTTCTCAGAATGTGGGAAAGAAAAACTCGTGTATAAACTGCAGAAGAGCTTATATGGACTGAAACAGGCTCCAAGACCGTGGTACAAAAAGGTTGATGTGTTTATGCAAACGAATGGATATTTCAGATGCAATGCTGACCATTGTTGCTACTTCAAAAGTTTTGAGTATAACTATATTATTTTGCTACTTTATGTCGATGATATGTTAGTGGCAGGTTCAGATATGGGTGAAATCAAACAATTCAAGAAGCAATTGTCGAGTGAGTTCAAGATGAAAGACTTGGGTGCAGCAAAGCAAATTCTTGGGATGAGAATCAATAGTGACACTCAAAGGGTACTTTGGAGTTATCTCAGGCGGAGTACATTGGGCGTGTTCTCAAAAGGTTCGGCATGTGTGATGCTAAAGTAGTCCACACACCATTGGCTAGTCATTTTCGACTATCCAAGGAGCAGACACCCAAGATGGAAGATGAAAGGAACATCATGGCTAAGGTTCCATATCCTCAGCCATTGGATGTCTCGTGTAGGCCAAGGTTTGCACAAGACCGTATATTGCTCATGCAGTGGGAGCTGTGAGCAGGTTCATGACTAATCATGTAAGACAACACTGGGAAGCCGTCAAGTGGATACTAAAGTATCTAAGAGGCACTAATGATAGTTGCCTGTGTTTCAGAATAAACGAGTCAAGACTATAAGGGTTTGTAGACTCGGATTTTGCTGGTGAGGTAGACAACAGGAGGTGTGCGATCAGTTATGTATTCACAGTGGGGACTACTGAATTCATTTGGATTTCACAGCTACAAAAGATAGTAGTGTTATCCACCACAGAGGCGGAATATGTAGCATTTACTGAGGCAAGCAAAGAGATGATCTGGTTACAGGGACTGTTAGCAGAATTGGGTATAAGACAGACGAAGAATGTTTTGCATAGTGACAGTCAGAGTGCTATACATATGGCAACGAATTCTTCATTTCATTCAAGGACCCAACATATTAGACTTCGTTATCACTTCGTCAGATCTCTACTAGAGGATGGAGTTTTAAGACTTTAGAAGATCCACGGCAGAACAACCCAGCTGACATGTTAACCAAGTTAGTCACTATAGAGAAACTGAAGTTGTACTCAGCTTCAGTACGTCTTCAAGCATAGAAGATAGGAAAACCTCACACCCAATTCACTGATGGATACACTGGTGGAGTAAAGTGTCCAAGTGGATGATTGTTGAGAATGGAGACTTTCGAGCCACCACCACCACTCAATAAGTGGCCAAGGCACTGACTGAAGTGGGGAAGCCACTCACTAAGGTAGATAGCCACTCACGAAAGTGGGCAAGCCACTGACCAGAGTGGGCAAGACAATCAGCAAAGTGGCCAAACCACTAAAGATTGTCATCTTTCTTGGTCTATAAGAAGCCAAAACTGTCTTAAGGAAAATAACCGCAAGAAATAGACAAGAGTAAAGACAGTTGATGGAGTTTTGAGTGTGTGGGAGAAACTTGTGTTGTATTATGAGCCAAAAATTACGGAGTGAGTATTCTTAGATTTCGAGCAATACATTGTGTATTTGGTGTGATACACAATTTGTAACACTATTTGTCTATAGTGAAAGTGTGGGTGTGAGCCGTGGACGTATCCAAATTGGTGAACCACGTAAATTCTTGTGTCGTGTGCATTTCTCTTAATCCATTAAATCCCAAGGTCATATAAGGTGGAAATTAGAAGCGTCTAATATTCCAACAATTGGTATCAGAGCCTTCAGTTGGCAAATCAAAGACACGGAAGACGTTTACGGAAATTATTCTGCGAATTAATTTTTTGTATTCATCCTATCTATTCGAGTGGGAGCAATGGTGTTAGAGAAAGAGTCCAAAATTTCTCATTTTGATGGCACAAATTTTGGATTCTGGAAGATGCAGATAGAAGACAGCTTGTACCTGAAGGATCTTTATTTACCTTTGTATGACAAACAAGAGGAAATGAAAGACTCGGAGTGGGAGTTGCTGGATCGGAAAGTTCTCGGAACCATACGACTATCACTGTCAAAATCAATGGCCTACAATATCAAAAACAGGATAGGGTACAGTCTTCAAGTGGGATATTGTTGAGAATGAAGACTTTCGGACCACCACCACCACTCAACAAGTGGTCAAGGCACTCACCAGAGAGGGCAAGCCATTCATTAAAGTGTGGAAGCAACTATCATAGTGGACAAGGCACTCAATAGAGTAGACAAGGTAGTCATTAGAGTGGGCAAGACTCTCAGCAAAATGGTCAGCTAAACCACTTTAGATTTTCATCCTTTTGACATCTATAAGAACCCAAAAATATTGAAACACAAGATAAAAATGGAGTGAGAAGATTAAGAATCGGTTGTTTTGAGTGTTGAGTTTGTGGGAGAAAAATAGTGTTGTGTATGTTAGCCAAAAATACGGAGTGAGAATTTTTAGAGTGTGAGCGATACATTGTGTGTTTGGTGTGATACACAATTTGTAACACTATTTGTCTATAGTGAAAGTTTGGGTGTGACCCGTGGACGTAGCCAAATTGGTGAACCACGTAAATTCTTGTGTCATGTGCATTTCTCTTGATCTATTGAATTCCTAGATCCTGCAATGTGGAAATTAGTAGCAGCTAATATCCCAAGAGGAACAACCCTTCAGTACTCTACCTTCAACGCTTGACCTTCACTACTCAAATTTCACGCCTCGGCATTCATTACTCGACTTTTAGTACTCGACCTTCAAGGCTCGAATTTCACTACTACATCTTTTACTCTTGACTTCTAGTGCTCAACCTCAGGTCGAGACTTTATCATTGTTAAATAGTCCTTACAATATATTGAACCTCATCCTGATGCATAATTCATATAACATTATCCTTTTCATGACGATTGAACCTTCAGTTGAGAGACTAGCAGGACAGACACACCTCTAATAAAACAGTTGCTAAGAAGTGACCTCTAAATAAAGCAAGGTGGAACAAACACAATATTGACTTTATTGAACTGTAGAGGCAGAATGCAAGAACCGTGTAGTTCTGGTAGGACAGGGGACGACAAATGAAATATTAGGTCTGCTAGGACATATGATGGGTTACAACTAGGTCGACTCAGATAGTCAGTACAGATAAATCAGACCTACATGTTGCCTGATTAGGATAGTACAATAGGCATCCTTATATATATTTTCCATCATTCCTTTAATATTAATTTTGAGCCAATCTATTTTACGTACATATACCTTCAATACTTGTCTAACTTAAGCAAAGAGTAATTCAAAGTCACCTCCATCATTTTCTTTTGCAAGCGTTGGAGCTTTACCAACGATATTTAGGGCGACTCCTTCAAATTTACAAACTTTGTATGTATACAATTTTCAATTTCCAAAAAAAGGTTCATCCTTTATATCACTGGGTTTGGTTCCGTGAGAGCTCCTTCAAGCCGTGATTTGGCTTTGTCCTCATGGCATTTATTGACAATTTATATTCTCACCAAACAAATGAAAGCATTGGAGGTGTACTAGATAGATGTGACAACGCCAGACAAGGTGATTTCGTTTCTCAGTTTGCAAACCACAAAACAATGCTGCATATCTCCCCGTCGAAACTCGGCTCGGTTCTGACTGGAATCTTCTACAAATTTTCCGACAAGAATCACAATAAATACAGACAGGACGACCCCCCCCCCCATGCCATGACCACGCACCCATCCTAAGAGAGAGTGAGAGACACTATTACATTCTTTTTTTTTTGGTGTAGGTTTATCTTTCTTGCAGGAAGCGGAACGACGGTGACGGCACTTGGGACCGAAACAGTGATGAATGTCAATTCCAATGAAACAAACAGACCCCGAAAACGAATCGTGGACCTCAACTCAAACGCTAAACTGGAACATGGAGACTGGTACGTGGGGAGGGTAATTGGACCGAAACAGATCAAGGTGAACACTGTAAACAGAGTCCTAGCTCAGGCTTGGGCAAGGTATGGAGGAGTGGGAATCTCGGCTGAGCCAGGCACCTTCCTTATTGACTTCAAACAAGAGGAGGACATCCACAGCATCCTCGACCGATCACCGTGGGCAGTCACTGGACAAATCATCAATATAAAACGCTGGGTCCAAATTCATGACCTATGATTAGAGAAATTTAGTGCCGAAAATGCTTGGAAAACTGGAAACATGCTTGGGAAGTGCCTAGAAGTAGAACTGGACATGGGAAGAGTTAGTAGAAGTTATATGAGAATGAGAGTTGATATAGATGGGATTGAACCGTTGATGGCGGGGTTTGGTGGAAGAACTCCCAAGGAAAGGAAAGACGGGCATCCGTAAAATACGAAAGACTGTCTGACTATTATTATGGCTGCGGGATGTTGGGACACACGACCCAAACGTTTAATGACGAGGTGAAGATGTCGGATCAGGATGAGAAAGTCCCAGCCTATGGACCATGCCTGGTTGGGGCGAGGCCAAAGCACTTAGGGCCGTGTTAGGTTATAAGTGTGTGTTACACTTATGTTTAGGGGTTATTCCGTAATTATAGTTTGCTTGTGAGTCAAGTTTCAATTATTATAAGTTGTAGGGACTAACTAGCAATTTCTTTTTTTTTGTGTCTGTTGTCTCTTTTCTCCTTTATATGTGTGTCGACTGTAGCTTGGACAGTAATCAGATATTATTGACCGTATTGTCTCCTTCCTTTGTTCATCTGTTCTTTGTTTCCTTCTTCATCTTCATCCCTAAATCCCTAAATCCAACATGGTATCAGAGCTTATTCGAGCCTGAAATCACCTTCCCAAACTCTTTCTACTTGATTCATGGAAGAATCAACTCCTGCCTTCGCCAACAAGAAAGTAGCTCAGCTACTTGGCGAAGAAAACTTTCAACAGTGGAAGCAGTAGGTTCTACTCTCAGTCAGAGGGTACAACCTCGAGAATCACCTCCATGGAGCCAACATACCTCAGTTTCTGGAAGATGAAACTGGATCTGCAGTTCCAAATCCTGCCTACGCAAAGTTTCTCCAACAGGACAGCTCCCTGGCATCCTGGCTTCTTGCCTCTGTTTCTACCCAGGTTAGTAGGGGTTAATAGGGTGTATGTCAGCTGCTGCCATTTGGCAAAAGCTTCACCGTGATTTCTCATCATCCTCCACTACTAGAATCATGCATCTTTATGATAGGCTTAAGGTTAGAAAGCATGTTCATCAGCCTATGAGAGATTACCTTACTGAAATCCAGACCACCTGTGATAGCTTAGCTAGTTGTGGTAACCCTATAGAAGAGATGCAACAAATCTCGATTATCCTGAATGGGGTCAAGGGTCAGTATGATAATGTTATTGCTGTCATCCATGCTAGCCAAAATCCGTATACTATTGCCTCTGTGAGTTCTGTTTTACTAGATGCTGAGTCTAGACAACCTGACATTTTATTTGATGCTAATGCTAGTGTCAACATAGCCTTTGCTAAGGTTCCCAATCCCAACAAGTCTTTCGTATCTTATGATGAAAATAGTTCAGGTAGCAAGGATAACATGTCTGTTAACCCCACCTAGTCACCCATGTCTGGTCTCCTGCCCACACCTCAACCAACAACCCAGAACAACCAGACATTCTCCTTTGGTTCCCCACCATTTGGTAATCAACAGTCTGATAGGGGTAAAGGTCGTGGTAGAGGGTTTGGTAACAACAGACTGCAATGTCAGTTGTGTGGAAAATTTGGGCACTTGGTGCACAGATGTTTCCATAGATTCAATGTGCACTTCACTGGAGTGACTGATCCCCAGTCCACCTCTCCAGCACCCTCAGTCAATCTTGCTGCCTATGACATTGATCATGACCCACACCAACAAACACCACAAAACCAGCATTACCCACCACCTCAGCTACATAAATCCCAAGCTAAACCTCAACCACCTCAGACCACCACCATAACTCCTCCCAATCCTCAAACACACTCTGTAATGCAGTACTCACCCTATCCTTCACCCATACCTCCTATCTATCCGTACATGATGGCCCCTCCATGTTATCCAGCTCAACCATACCAAGTCTTTTCCAATCCTCAGCCTCACCCCACCCCTGCCCTATCCCAGCCTACATCACTACTACCCACCCAGGCAAATCACCTGATGGCCAGCAGCTCAAACCCAGCCACATCTGATGGTAGCTGGTTCCCTGACTCAGGAGCCACGAACCATCTGAAAAATGCTCATCCTGCCCCGAACATGTCCTCTCCATACTCTGGTCCAGGTAAGGTTTTAGTTGGAAATGGTTCTTCTCTTGAAATATCTTCCATTGGTTCTTCCACTGGCAAACCTTTTCTTCTTAATAATTTGCTTTACACACCTGATGTTACTAAAAACCTGCTTTCTGTATCTCAGTTTTCAAAGGATAATCAGGTTTATTTTGAATTTCACCCATCGCACTACCTGATCAAGGATTCCCTCTCCAACAAGGTGCTGCTCAAGGGTTATGAATCAGGGGGTCTTTACCGCCTAGATTTCTCTAGTTTTAAGTCTAGTTCTAATAAGTTAGTTGAGTCTGCTACTGTCAATCCGGATCAGTGTTTGAGTCTTTTAAATGATTTTCAGTCATTTTGTAATAATGCAGTTTTATCTGCTCAAAACTTAGCCTTTTCGGTTATTGATAATGATAATTCTATGTTTATGGTTAATCATGATTCCTCTGTTTTTCCTCTTCCTCTTCCTCTAGTTCTGATAATTCTGATGAATGCTCCACTGTCACCTGTTTTAATAATGCATCCTCCACTGCATTACCTGAATTTGAACTTAGCTGCTTTCTTAGCTCTCTGAAAACTAATGAATCTTCTCACCTATGGCATATGAGGTTAGGCCATCCTTCTAAGAACATAGTTGTTAATTTTTTGAGACTTCAAAATCTGCCTACTAAACACATATCATCTGAGTGTGCTGCCTGTGCAGTTGGTAAAAGCAAGACCCTTCCTTATCAATCATCAGAGACAGTCTACTCTCATCCATTAGAAATGGTTCAGGTAGATCTTTGGGGTCCTGCCCCCTTCTCTTCTAGCAATAGCAATTACTATCTCAGTATTATTGATGCTTTCTCTAGATTTACTTGGATTTATTTCTTGAATCGTAAATCTGATGCTGCTAAAGTCTTTTGTGAGTTCCATTTGTTAGCAGAAAAACAACATGGCACAAAGCTCAAAGCTGTACAATCTGATGGAGGAGGTGAGTTTCACTTTCTCACTGCTTACTTAGCTCAATTTGGTATAGTCCATAGGATCACTTGTCCTTATTCAAGCCAACAAAATGGCATGGTCGAGCGTAAGAACTGCCACATTGTTGAACTAGGACTCACACTTCTCGTACAGTCATCCGTCCCTCTTCACTACTAGACGGATGCCTTCTCCACTGCTGTCTTTCTTATTAACTGATTGCCCTCCAAATCCCTTAATAACTGTTCTACTCATGAGCTCATCTTCAATTCCAAGCCTGACTACTATTTTCTAAGAGTTTTTGGCGGTTTATGCTTTCCACACTTGAGACCTTATAGATCTCACAAGCTGTCCTTCAGATCAGAACCCTGTGTCTTCATTGGGTTCTGTTCTGATCACCATGGCTACAGGTGTCTCTCTTCGTCTGGAAGAGTATATGTGTCACGAAATGTTTTCTTTCATGAGACAACATTTCCCTTCAGTGACACCACAGGGCCATTCTATGCCTCCAACACACCTAAAGTAGCCACTCCCTCCAAACCATTCTTCATACCCTGTGATCCTTTCTTCCAACAACCTACCTATGTTCCCTCCACTGTCTCTCATTCCTCAGGACCTCCCGTGCATGCTCACACTTCGGGTGAGTCTAGCCTACCCTCCACCACACCCACTCAAAACACCACTCCCACTCAGCCTCCCTCAATACTGTTTCTGCTCCTGATATAAACTCACCTACTGAAGTATGTAGATATGTCCCTTCTGGCTCAACTCTTGTTCCTTTTACCTCCTCTGATCCTGTTTCCTCCATACCACCACCAGCTCACTCAGATCAGTCCTTCCCCACCTCACCACCAGCTCAACCCTCCTCATCCTCTCACCCTTCTCGTCTCAAATCCTCCACCAATGTGCATCCCATGCAAACCTGATCAAAAACCTCTCTTCAAGGGTTGTCTACGTCCCTTGCCCTTTCCACGGATCTGAGCAACTCTGAGCCTCGTGACATTCACGAGGCTCTTCAGTCACCTCATTGGCTTCAGGTTGTTCAGGAAGAGCTTACAGCTCTTTCTACAAACAACACTTGGACCCTTGTTCCCTTACCTACAGTTCGCATTCCTATTGGTTGCAAGTGGATATTCAGAATCAAAGAAATGCAGATGGGGCTGTTGTCAGGTACAAGGCTCGCCTTGTTGCCAAAGGTTTTTCCCAAAAACCAGGCTTTAATTTTCAGGAAACCTTCAGTCCTGTCATTAAGTCTGCTACTGTTCGTATTGTACTATCTTTAGCACTGACTCATAAATGGTGTATTAGACAGGTTGACATAAATAATGTCTTCCTTCATGGTGATCATCATGAGGAGGTCTACATGACACAACCTCCAGGATTTGAGGTTCATTCTAACACCCCTAATCTGGTTTGCAAACTTCAGAAAGCATTGTATGGTCTTAAGCAGGCTCCCAGAGCCTGGTTTGAAAAGCTGAAGTTTTTTCTCCTGAACTCTCTTGGTTTTCATGTCTCAACCTCTGATAGTTGTTTGTTTATTAAGTCAACTTCTGATTCATTCGTACTGTTACTTGTCTATGTGGATGATATTGTTATAACTGGTACATTTTCTCCTCTTGTATCTAACATTGTTGATTCCATAAATGCTCAGTTCCAGCTCAAAGATCTAGGAAGTCTGAACTACTTCCTTGGCATGGAAGTAGTTTTAGGTGATGACTTTATTCTTATGAATCAGAAGAAGTACATTCAGGAACTCCTAGACAAGGTAGGTCTAAATGATCAAACATATTTCCCCACTCCAATGACAGGTATGTGTCTGTCAAAATCAGGTATGTCCACTTGTTCTAAACCTTTTTCATGATGAAACCCTATACAGAAGCACAATGGGTGCTCTCTAACATGTCTGTGTCACACGACCATACATTCATTTTGCTGTAAACAAACTGAGTCAGTTTATGCAAGCACCCAATAACAACAACTGGAAGGCTGTTATTCACATCCTGGGATACCTCAAAGGCACTCTCAGTCACAGTCTGTTATTCAGACCAACACCCTCACCTGTCAAAGACATTACACTTACCTCATTCTCTGATGCTGACTGGGGTGGTGATCACACTGATCGCCGCTCCATCTTAGGGCATTACCTTATCCTAAATGGTAATCCCATAGTATGGAGCTCCAAAAAGCAGACAGTAGTGTCTAGGTCGAGTGCAGAGGCTGAATTCAGGGCCATTGCCAATGCTATGTGTGAAATTATTTGGGTCCAATCCCTTTTCAGAAAACCCCATTCATCACTCTAAGATGAAACATGTCGAGATTGATCTCTTCTTCATCAGGGAGAAAGTTCACAATGGGGATGTCTTAGTTAACTTCATTCTAGCTTCGGAATAAACTACTGATATTTTAACTAAGCCACTAACTGAAAAACATTTCATTCCCTGCAGGAAAAAGCTTGGGGTTTTCTCACTAGAAGAACTGGAGGATCATGGAGTCTCCCCATTCCTTCAGCTCACATCCAGCTCTCAGTGAACTTCCCATCCAGTCTGTAAGTATATTCAATCTCTGATAACTTAGTATCTTGCCTTATACTCAGCATTTCTGATCAGCCATATGTATGTTTGCTGAGTTTTCCTGTTGGTTGCACCTCTGTGATTTTAACTCTGTCTGTTCTTATGCAAGACTGATCAACTCTATCATTGGTATGTTAATACTGGTAATCGTAGTCTGCTCATGTCTGTTTATCATGTTTAGCATCTAGCTTGGAATCACATGTCATCTGGTTATTTTCCCATTTCTGATCATAATCACTGCCCCTGTGCATCACTGGTAATTCTCCTTAAAAACTGCTTGCTAATTTAAACATGGCATAGGGTATGACTTGAGTCCAAAAACAGAGTGAATACCATAAGAAAACGTCAAGATACTGCTGTTTTTTCACTCTTGAGGATGAAAAGATCAAGGCTCAAACCTTGCAGTCATGCTGGTAAGACAGGAGCTCAAACTCCTCTGTCATGAAATGAAAATTCAAATTCCAATTCAAAATATATCAAATGAATAAAAGCAGCAGTAAAACTAGAAATATGAGACTGTCTGATGCACTCTGGCAACTGTTTACTGATCTGGAATAGGGAGAATCATGTATATGACTTGTGAATATTTGGTACTGCTAATCGTGTTATCAATCTTGATCATGACATCAGATTACAGGTACTAATCGACCTATAAACAGAGTCATGATCAGACCTATGCTTAAGTCCGTACTGCTGATTAAAATTGCGAAGTGCATCTCAGCTAGGAGAACTCAGCTAAGCTACACAAGCTGCTTAGAATGCACTAAATAGAAGAAGGCAAGTACTCTGTTTCTCGAGATTGGATTTTCACTGCAGACTGTCAACTTTCAAGGAAGATTGAATTCCAAAAATCATGATCAAGTATAGGGAATGTTAGGTTATAAGTGTGTGTTACACTTATGTTTAGGGGTTATTCCGTAATTATAGTTTGCTTGTGAGTCAAGTTTCAATTATTATAAGTTGTAGGGACTAACTAGCAATTTCTGTTTTTTGTGTCTGTTGTCTCTGTTCTACTTTATATGTGTGTCGACTGTAGCTTGGAAAGTAATCAGATATTATTGACTGTATTGTCTCCTTCCTTTGTTCATCTGTTCTTCGTTTCCTTCTTCATCTTCATCCCTAAATCCCTAAATCTAACAGGCCGAAACAGGACTTGGGGCAAGAAGAGGGTCCGAGCAGCTGAACCAAGTCAGGGGCTAGGAGAACATTGTCGGACATAATGTCCGAGGTTAGATAATCGGAGAAAGGGAAGAACAAACCTGAAAAACCAAGTGAAACCGAACAGACACCAAGGGAATGCAAGGAGACAAAGCAGACAAAATGAAGTGCGGATGGAATGGAAATGGAAATGGAACCATGGGTTGATAAGGGTAAGCAACAATGGAGAAGTGGTGCGGAGCCGATTGGAGAGGATGACAGAATGTAACTAAATGAGGCACCGGGGGAACAACAAAGGGAGGAACACCACGGCCAGCTGACGACACGAGCAAACAAGGTCTATCAGTCCATAGCTGGTCAACACGTAATCAAGGGGCCAACACCCATACAAACTCGGTGGTTGAGACAAAACCAACAGGAAAGGAGCTCCCACTTCCAAATACCGTCCAACTCGGTGATCATCTACTTACCAGAGAACTCCACCACCGAAGACAATATGCTCACCACCGCACCTATCATGACTTAAACGCTGAAAAAAACAGTGAAAAATCCACCAGACTCGCCACCCTCCACGCCGGCGCATGACAGCTGGAACCCAACCTCGGGGTTGAGCCCTTACCTAAACAAGATGATGTTAAAGCGAACGGGAGAAGAGATGAGGGTCAATCGACCACGAAGAAGCCGAGGGTCAGGATGGAAGCCAATGGGGGCGAGGACAGTGCAAGGAGGGGACACCGAAAAAATACACAAAGGAGGCGTCGAAACCGTCAAACCACTAGCAAGGGGAGGAGGGGTGGGACGAAGGCATTTAAACATAATACACATATGGATCCAACGGAAACCGAAATGGGCTCTGGTGGCTGTCCCGGAACATCCACAGGGGCTCAATGAGTGTCTACCCTGATAGTCCAAAACCTATAAGACCTCAATAAAAGGTACCGCCCGGACATAATTTTTCTCATGGGGACAAAGAACTGGGATACCAACTGCGACAAAATCAGAAATAAATTAAGGATCAATGGAAAGTGGTATATATGGCCGAGAGGGAGAGCGAGGGGATTAGTATTGTGGTGGAATGACGATGCACAAGTCCAAATCATATACCACGATACAAATTTCGTGGATTGAGAAGTGAAGATTGGCCAAGGAGGCGCATGGATGTACATAACGTGGGTCTATGCGGATACTGATGCCCAAACACGAGCCCCAAACTGGGAGGTACTACGCACCCTAAGAAGGGGACGACGGGGGAGATGGGCGGTCCTCGGTGATTTCAATACTATATGTTACCCACACGAAAAGGAGGGAGGTAGAAGGAAATCACAAAGGCAAATGGACGAGTTCAAACAATTGATCGAGGATCTACATTTGGAGGATATGGGAGCAAAGGGCCTAACCCACACATGGTGGAATAACAGGAGCGGGGATTAAAGGATAAGTGAATGATTGAATCGGGTGTTGATTAATAGAGAGTGAGCCACGGGGTACCCAAGTAGCTGATGCATAAACGAGCTAGTAATTTGCTCAGACCACGCTCCTATGATCCTACAAATAGAAAGGTCGTGTCGGAGGATAAGTCAGAGGTTCAAATTCGAGGTCATGTGGATGGAAATACCAAGGTACAAAGACATAATCGACCAAGATTGGGGACATGTCAAACCAGCCGAAAATCTAAACGGGGTATGTGCAAAATTGAAGAAGTGCCAAAGGAAACTGGACATATGGGTCAAATCACACTTCGAAAATAACATGAAGGTGATTACCAAGACAAGGGAGGCAATCCAAAACCACATGAAGGGACAAATGGACCAGATTGCGATTCAGGAGGAGAATCGACTAAAAGGGAAGATCCGCGACCTTTGGACGAGGGAAGAGATCTATTGGAGACTTAGATCATGAGTGAAGTGGTTAAAGGAAGGTGATACAAACACGTCTCTCTTCCACCAAACAACGACGTCGAGGAGAATGAGGCATAACATTTGCCGACTACAAAGTCAGAGTGAGGTTTGGTTAAGAAACGAAAATTAGATAGCATTGGAACTCCGGGAATACTATGGGGAGATGTTCAGATCATAGAATACAGACTCGGGGAAGGAGATAATTGCAGGCCTACCACACCAAATAACAGCTGATATGAATGCACAACTAACACGGGAAGTATCAGACCAAGAAATCAGATCAGCCACTTTCCAGCTAGGGGGGTCCAGAGCTCCCGGTCTCGTTGGGTTTCCACGTTTGTTTTATCAAAGGAATTGGCATACCGTGGGACCAGATGTCATCACCGCGGCAAAATATTTATTCAGAACAAGTAACCTCCCATACCATCTTAACCAAATTAATATTGTGTTGACCCCAAAGGTTCCAAATCCGACACAGGCCACTGAGTTTAGACCTATTAGGTGTTGGAATTTCCTGTATAAAATAATCTCTAAGGTCTTGATAAACAGATTAACGGTTTATCTTCCAGATCTCATCACACCTTTCCATAGTGCCTTTGTAGCAGGCATGTCTATACATGATAACATGTTGGTCGCACATGAGTCTTTCCACTACCTAAAGACTCGACAGAGGGGGAGCAAAACATAATGCGCGCTAAAGATAGACATGCAAAAGACGTATGACAGGGTAGAGTGAGAGTTCTTACTGTAGAGCCTGCAGGGAAAGGGCTTTGACGGGAAGTG
Organism: Chamaenerion angustifolium; assembly: GCA_946814005.1. Lineage (NCBI taxonomy): Eukaryota > Viridiplantae > Streptophyta > Magnoliopsida > Myrtales > Onagraceae > Chamaenerion > Chamaenerion angustifolium. The sequence goes on along the minus strand of OX328278.1, from coordinate 9,815,574 downwards.
TATAGGATGGGTCAGAGATTGCATATCCATCACGTCCTACAGGGCGGTGGTAAACGGAGAACGATCCACAATGATCAGACCGACACGGGTCATACGCCAAAGAGACCCCTTATCACCGTACCTATTTATAGTGCTTGCGGATGTCCTATCTAGGACCATCGAGAAGAAAGTAGGAGAGAAAATACTAAAGGAATAGTGATGAAGAGGAACTACCCCGAGATCCACCACCTATTCTTTGCAGACGACCTCATCCTAGTCATACAAGGATCGACCGACAATGCGAGACACTTAAAGGGCATCTTGGACATATATTGTAAGGCATCTGGACAACGCATCAATACAGCAAAGCCGACACTGTTCTTCAATAAGGGAGTTGAACCGAATGAGAGAAATATAGTGGAGGAGGTCTTGGATGTAAGGAGCACAAGGGACCCAGGCAAATACCTAGGGTTACCATCCACCCGGGGAAGATCAAAGAAAGTCGCAATGGGTTTACTAAGAAACAAGGTAAAGGACAAACTAGACGGGTGGAGACCAAATACACTAAACCAAGCAAGGAATGAGGTTTTCATAAAGGCAGTAATCACGGCTATCCCGACATACGTCATGAGTGTTTTCCAACTCCCTAAAACCTGGTGCTCGAGCATCAATTCAATGATAGCGGACTTTTGGTGGGGAGTACCTGTAGAGGGCAAGAAGACACATTGGCGGAGATGAGAGATCCTAACCAAGTCCAAGAAAACGGGAGGACTAGGATTTAGGGAAAGCCAAACCTTCAACACAGCCTTGCTCACTAAAATGGCAGGGCGATTCCTAAACGAACCGAACACACTATGCGCGAGGATCATGAAGGGTTTGTACTTCCCGCACGTGAGTTTCCTAGAAGCAACAATACAAGAGTGGGCATCGTGGGGATGGAGTAGCCTACTACACGGGAGGGATGTACTTAAACGAGAAGGGTTGTGGTCCCTCAGCACGGGGGAAATGATAAATGTCTTCACAGACACATGGGTGGCTTCAAAGGCCGGTTTCAAGGTGACGGTCGAACGGGAGGAACCAACCTACGGAACCACAATGGTGAGTGAACTAATAAACCTGAATCGAACCTGGAATGAAGAGTTGGTGCAGGCGAGGATTACACCACAGGATGCCGACCACATCCTAAGTATGTTGATACCATGTGAAGGAGGGACGGACCGTTACATATGGCCACACACGAAGGATGGATCACCACAACCTCAGTCTATTTATCATAGACTTCGGGAGACAGAGGGGCAACAGCAGGATGAGAACCAACGACGACAAAGCCCAATATGGCAGGACATATGGGTGACTAGCACAATACCGAAAGTGAAGAACTTCATGTGGCGTCTAGTGTTGAATGCAATTGCAGTACAAGAGAACCTGATAAGACGCGGAATGCAAGTATCACTAAGTTGCCCGGTATGTGGAGGAATGGAAACACGAGAACACGTAATTTTTGAATGCAGGTGGACCGAAGCAGTCTGGTTCGAGGTGCTAGGCCTTCAGGTGGACAGAACGGATCAGACAGACGTACCGAAGTAGTTGGAGGCAAGGCGCACGGAACTAGGTGTGCGAGGACCGACATGGGAAGTCGGATGGATGAAATGCATACTCACACTGGCAAATATGAAAGACACGATGCATGACAGCATTCGAGGGCAAACCACCGAACCTAACAGAGGCGTTCATGGCTATCAGTGGAGCATATGACGAAATAATAGCAAATGGACGGAAGGAGACAGACCCCAGAATGGTATGACTGAACTGGAAATGGGAGAAGCCGGTGGAAATACCATCAAGATTAACTGTGATGCAGCGGTGTGCAGAAGCTCGGCGCAATCGGGCATCGACATGGTGGCGAGGGATGCCGAAGGACTAAACCGAGCAATGAGAGGTGACAATGTGGAGATGATGGAGGCATTGGCAATCTTGGAGGGGTTCGGTTGGCTATACAGAATGAATGGACAGACATTGTAATCGAATTGGACGCACAAATCGTAATACACCAAATATGGGAAGGTCCAACGCAATGGATAGTATCGGAAATAATCCAAAACATCTGAGCACTAGCGAGACAACAGACGCAGGTGCAATGACGAGCTATTCCAAGGACAGCAAAAGAATGTGTGAACTGGATAGCAAAGCAAACACGGATGGGAGTGAGATTGAGTGATTGGGTTGAAAGACCAGACTCCCTTTAATTTGTTTATTAGCGAAGGATTGTAATTTTGAACAATCGTGACAATATGTCACGACGTTTTATTCCCTCAAATGAAATGCAAATTGGCAAAAAAAAAAAAAAAGTTTTCAATCTCCAATAAACAATGTTAATAATTTGAGTAGTTGTCTAGGTCGAGAAAACTCAAGGAAGCCATGCATCTCTCATTCATCTTCTTTTCCCGCCCTATTCTTCTTTATTGGACATGACAATTACCCATGTGCCCACAAATGAGATCATCACTCTTATATACCCTTTTATTTTTTACCACGGTCATGGTGTAGGGGACACGGGTTCTTGCTTACAAAACATTTTCCTTGGTCCAACTGCATCATTAAAATTATGACGACAAATTAGCTTGATTCCTTTGGTACTTACTGAGCTGTAATTGTTAAATTATTTAGGCTATGTATATAACTTGAGAACATAGACACACGGGGAGGATGTATAACATACCATACGAAACCCAAGAAAAACATTGAAAATTGCATGTTTATTAGAACTCCACTAGCAAATTATAATTATTTTTTAATTTCAAATAACAATTTACAATATATATAGAGAGAGATAATTATGTTACTATCTAATCGTAAAGTAGATGGATACGATTACATGGACCTATAAGAAAAGTAAAAAATTATCACCAAAAAATAACTAACAAAGTATGTGTTGGATTTGGTGTCTCCCGAGTACTTCAAACTCCTATCTCTCGCCGCTCCGACGTCCTGTAAGAAGGAAATCTCGGGCAATGCCCTTTGTTTCCCCTCCCATACTTAAGTTAGCTGGAGTTCGGTCATGAATATGTGTAAGTTATGTAAATATTATTGCATTAGCCTGAAGTAAAGAGGGGTGAAAGTATTTATAGTCTTCACCCTTAACATCGGTTGGGTTGTGCTTTGACCCTGGTTGTCCTAGGTTGCGTCCCGCATGAGTGAGTGAGATACTCTTGAACAGTGTGTTTTCTAGTGTTTTGTGCTTAGTGGGATTGTACCTCGTGCCAGAGCTCCACTTCAGGCGTAGAGGTCCCTCATTCCTCATTGTCGGTCCTCGAGTCTTGAACCTGACAGAAATGGGGAAATACTCCTGGTGCTGCGCCCTTTGGATAGCGTGGTGCGCCCTTTATAGCGCGCTCCTAGCTAGCGGACTTTGATTTTGGGTCTGGAGCATCCTTTACGGAAATCCAAAAGGCCAGGATCCATCATCTGTACCCGAAGCCCAACACGAGTGTCGCTCGTGTTGGGTTTGTCAGGTGCCTATTGGTCTTAGAGCGATGGCGCTTCTCAGATTATTCGTCCTTAGTTTTGTTTGGGATGGGATGGCGCGCCCTTGGCGTGTCGATTGAGTTTTCTTTGCTCTGAATTCAATTTTTGAATTTTGCCTTCAGGAAATAGCCGTTGGCAACCCTTGGCTTCCCGAGGACGTTTCGTCCAATCATTACCCCTAGGAGTAGGGTGACCGTTGACCTTCCCCTAGAGAGCTCTTATAAATAGACTCCTTCCTCTTCATTCCCTCACTCTACTCTTTTAACATAGTTTCTCTCTTTAGAAAGTTCTGCCTTCTCTGTAGAATTCGGGTCATTTGCCTCTGATCGCCCTTGACTTTCCGGTAACCTTTTGTTTTTCCAGTCGCTCTTCCAAAATAGCTCGCTGCTCTCTTTTCGAGCCTAGCCTCTACCCCCGTCGCGAGCGCCTCACCTCCTGACGAGCGGATCGACAGGAGGTGAGGCGAATGTCTTTTTTCCTCCCGGTTTTAATGACCTTAAGCCTAACGTTATCTCTAGGTCTACCTTTAATAGAGCAGTAGATGAGTCCTGCATGGGCGACATTTTAGAGCCTCGCTTTCCTATCCTGGATGAGCATGATCCAGACAACGCTCAGCCCATCTCAAAACGAGGCCCGGGCGAGGAAACCATCTATCCCCTTCAGATAGAAACTGGGTTGAGGTTGCCTCTCTGCCCTGACCTAGCCGAAGTCTGTCACTATTATGGCGTCTCCCCTACCCAATTTTCTCCCTGCTCTCTTCGCACTTGGGTGCGATAAGAGAGGCTATACATATTCCTTAGAATAGATTCCAATCGCTTCGGTGTTTTTAACTTCATCAGTCACTTTCCTGAGAACAAGTTCCAGGACCGGAAATCCTCTTGGCCTTTAGTTACTGGTTATAGGACAAGGAACTCGAATTGAAAGAGTTACTATTTTTTCTTCAAAAGGGGAGGGGGTTCCTTGGTGCATTACTTCCAAGGCGCTCCGCGATACCTATCCTCTGGATGATGAATTATCCCATTGGGATAATGAGTCCTTCCACATGGTGTACGCCGACCATCTCGCTGGGCGCGCCTCTTGGATATCCAAGGAGACCACGGAGTAGGATCGTTTCAACGCTGGCAATTCTCCAGTCCAGCATCGCTCTTACAATACACGGGTAATAACTTGTTTCGTTTTCTCTTGCAGAAAAAACTCTTTCGCGCGTTGACATTGCCTTCGCTCTACCGGTTGAACAAGAACTGGAACCGCTCCCCAGTCAGGCTCCGAGCGACACCACATAGGGCTCCAAGAAACGGAAGAGGCGATTCGAGAGTGCGCTGACTTGGCTGTTTCAGCTCTTATAGTTGTTGACTGCTGGGATGGTTGCTGGGATCGCACGCTTGGGCGAGCTGCTTTCAAAGTTGGTATTTCATGGATAACCTCCTAGGGAGGTATAACCGCTGTACCGCCTAGGTGCTGCTACAGGACGTGGAGTGAGTTACTCTCCTCTACTCGGTTGTTTTTTGTTCTTCTGGTGGGGGGGCCATGGCTGTTGTGCTTAAGGTTCCCACAAACGACGCCAATGTTGGATTCTGGTGAGACTGTGTGCTCCAAACTCCTATCTCTCAACGCTCCTACGTCCTGCAAGAAGGAAATCTCGGGCAATGCCCTTTGTTTCCCCTCTGATGCTTAAGTTAGCTGAAGTTCGGTTATGAATATGTGTAAGTTATATAAATGTTATTGCATTAGCCTGAAGTAAAGAGGGGTGAAGGTATTTATAGCCTTCACCCTTAACCTTTGTTGGGTTATGCTTTGACTCTGGTTGTTCTAGGTGGCGTCCGGCATGGGTGAGTGGGATACTCTTGAACAGTGTGTTGCCTAGTGCTTAGTGGGATTGTATCTCATGCCGAAGCTCCACTTCAGGCGTGGAGGTCCCCCAATCCTCATTGCCGGTCCTCGAGTGTTGAACCTGTCAGAAAGAGGGAAATACTCCTGGTGACGCGCCGTTGATGGCGTGGCACGCCCTTTGGATAGTATGGCGCGCCCTTTATAGCGCACTCCTAGCTAGCGGACTTTGATTTTGGGCCTGGAACCTCCTTTACCAAGGCCCAAAAGGCCAGGATCCATTAGTATTTAAATGCCAACATTTTGCAAAATATAATGTATATATAGCGAGGATAGTCTAAACTCTTCCATCTAAATTTAAGCAAAACACCTACTTGATTAAGGCAAAAGTCTGATGGAAGACCTACTTACAATGATCTATTAAAAAAAAAGTACACCTAATTACTTGTGGAAACTGAATTAATTGTCCATATAAACTCTTCACAGCAAAATATCTTCATAATGTGACCTAAACTCTACAATATGAGATGTTTCCAAGTAAATGATTTTCGAGATAATTACTAGCTATTTCTGTATATCACGTGAACTTCATCAGTGGTTGCTTATTCGAAATATTCACTAAACAATAATTTAATATATAAAAGCAGATAGGGTTTATGTTTTTTCATATATAGATATAACAGTTTTAGTGAAGAAGAGATTTTGAGGTATTTGAATTTTAATTGGCCAAAAAAAAGAAAAGGTATTTGAATTTTGCAGGATCAGAAATAGATAGTTGCACGTGCAGACATGTGTTAAAATATGTGGAAACCCGCTTTTGACATATGCACACCTGCCCACATGCGTGCATTTCGTTTTGTTTCTACCACGTTTATGAAACGACGTAAAAGATTGTCTATTGCGACATTTTGTCCCCTTATAACGATTTTACTATAGTAGAACGTGCTGGTTTCTGTCATATATTATTTGTTTTGTATAGTAAAAAATTAATTTAGCTAAACGAGTCCTAAACGTGTATCTTAATATATACATTCCGCATTAGCTTGAGAAAGTGGATATTTTGGAGACTATATTAATTATTATAGGATCATCTACCTATCTATATTAATGTATCTTAATTAGATATAAGTTATTTTGAATTGTGGAAATGATGAAAATATTTCTTTCGGTTGTTGACGATTGGTGGTTGCATGTGGGATCTCATAAAGTCACTACATTGAGTCCGTTAGTCGAGTAATTCAAACTATTCACGCCCCAAGAAAGACTTCCTACTCTTTCTACATATATATTGAAGTTAATATAATTCATAATTATTCTTTCTGTGCATTTGGTTATAATTTGTGCACAGTATTCACACATGTTTAGTCTTGTGACTATTTAGTCAATTTTACTGTTCGACGTTTATTGTTTATACTAAGTGACTATTCGAATAGGTAAAATGACCAAGTTATTGAAAAAATAATTATTTGTGATTGTTAGGTGATTTTGTTTTTGAATAATTAATTTTCAGTTTTTAGTGAGTTAATTTTGTAGGGTTACAAAATAAATAAGGGTAACCTTAATGACAATGACTACCATTGACCCTTTAAATAGGAGAGCATGCTTCACATTTTGTACACTTGAGTATATTCTCTTAAAAGTGCTCTTACTTAGGTCTCATTTGTGTATTCAATGTTTCGGGTTCGAATTTCTGTTGAAGTTCGAGTTCACGTATTCTTCAGTTCAATTAAGGGAAACACCGCATTTTTTCGCCTTAACGACACTATTTTATCTTGGGAGGTAATCGTCCCGTTTTATCCTCTTACACGAATCTACTACGGTGAGGGGGTCAACATTACATTTAGGATGCCGTTTTCTACGTGACTTAGTCATTTTTAGGGGAAATTTCTAGGAATTTTGTCATTTTTCATGTTATACTACATTTTATGAAATTTTTATCTGAAAGTATTATTAACTTACAAATTTAATTCTCCTATATTACTAACAATCTTAAGGTAATTTTCTATGTTTTAGTAATCCAGGAGACTAAAGAATCGGTTCGGTTCTTAAATTGTGTAATATGAAATATTTATTTTTCGATAAAATAATCTAGCATTTTACGTTTGAGAAAAATGGTTCGAAACAACAATGATGTTGATGCCAGTGTTGAAGCATTGACTCAGACTGAAGTCCTGAATGCATCGATGAACGCGCCCGTCGTTGCGCGCGACCACGGGGATTAGCATGACTCGTCCAGCTGGACTTATGCATGCAGAAAAGCCCAAGAAATTCGATGACTCAAATATTAAGTGGTGGCAGGATAATATGAAGTTCTATATGGCATCTCTGAGTTTGGCTCGATTCCTAACAGAAGAACCACCAACTTAAGGCGAGGATGATGATCAAGGGTTCTTCTTAGCTCTAGAAGCATGGAATCACTCAGATTATTTATGTAGACAATATGTAATGAATTGTTTGTGTGATTCGTTGTATGATGTATATAGTACAACTAAGTTCGCTAGGGAGATGCCTTGAAACAAAAGTATGAGTCTGAGGATGTCGGGGGGAAAAATTCCTAGTTAGTCGCATGTTTGACTATAAGATGGGAGATAATAAATCACGTATGAAACTGTTGATAGATCTACAGCTCCTCCAGAGTATCCATGCCAAAAAAATGGAATTCTCGGATTCTTTTCAAGTTGCCGTCATTGAGAAGTTACCTCCGACCTAGAATATCTTCAAGGTCTACCTGCAGCACACGCGGTTGGGAGATTACCATGGTCGACCTACTTGAATGGATCAACATGCAATAATAATACTTGAATGCTGCATGGGGAAATCCAATCGGCTCTATGAACATGATAGCCTCCGCCAAGGCAAATGTGGTGGAGCATGGACATAGCTGAAATAGACATGCGGTCAAAGGCAAGCAGAAGAAGCAAAAAGGATTTATTCCTGGTCCTAAGGGATGAGTCTCGTAGAAGTCGGGATCCAAGCCACAAGGATTTATTTGTGCTTGTTATAATTGTGGTAAAAGTGGTCATAAATCTAATGCTTGCAGGTTTCCTAATAGAAAGGAAACCAACATGGTGCAGGGTATCATCGAAGACCTTGACAACATCAACTTGTCGGCGGTGGTGTCTGAGGTGAGCATGACTGATTCCAACCCCGAGAGTGGTGGGTTTATACAAAAGTAGACCAAGCATGTTTGTTTGAACAAAGTAATATTCTTCAATTTGGAAGAAACTGATTTTGGGTAGATCTTGTACACGGGCACCTCCGCCTCGTCCGAGGTCAACGGAAAAGGAAGCGTCGTTTTGAAAATGAATTCCGGAAAAGAGTTGACATTGAAGAATGGTTTGTAAGTACCGGGTATTTGCCTGATGTGAAGATTTCTCATCAACAAGCATGGCTTCCGTCTTGAATTTGAGTCGGGTAAATTTGTACTCACTAAGAATGCAATGTATGTGGTTGGTAAGGGGTACGAATGTGGGGAGATGTTCAACATGAATGTAATGGTTGTTAAGCCTAAAATGAACAGTAATAAAATTGTTTCTTCCGCTTACTTGAATGAGTCTCCTAATCTTTGGCATGGTAGATTAGGACATTTTAATTATGATACCTTGCGAAGGTTAATTAACATGAATCAAATCCCTACATTTCAAATTGATCTCAGACATAAGTGTGAAATATTTGTTGAGGCTAAATTAACCATGCCATCCTTTCATCCAGTTGAAAGGAATTCAGAACCTCGTGAGTTAATACGTAGCGACGTTTATGGATTAAACTTTGTCCAAAAAAGAGGTGAAAATAACTACTTTATCACTTTTGTGGATGATAGTATAAAATATTGCTACGTCCACTTGTTAAAAAGTAAACATGAAGCTATAGAAAAGTCCATGCTTTAAAAACAAGAAGTTGAAAATCAGTTTAACAAAAATCAAGTTGTTGCGTAATAATAGTGGTGGCGAGTATGATGCTTCATTTGACAAGTTTTATGCTCAACACGGAATCATACATGAGGTCACCGCGCCTTATTCACCCCAATCTAACGCGGTTGCAGAAAGGAAAAATTGAACATTGAAAGAGGTGATGAATTCAATGTTGATAAGTTCTAGGTTACCTCAAAACATGTGGGGGAATCTATTTTAAGTAGCAATTACCTTTTAAATAAGGTACCCTGGAAGAAAGAAGGGAAAACACCTTTCAAATTATGGAAAGGTAATACAACACTTCTTTCAATGACCTCCGAGTGTTGGGGTGTCTTGCTAAAGTGATTGCATAACTTAAAACAGTAATGCTTATCGGTTTGGACAAAAAACTGTTGATTGCATCTTCATAGGATATGCTTAAAACAGTAATGCTTATTGGTTTCTTGTGCATGATTTGAGGATTTCAGATATACATAAAGATACGATTATGGAATCAATAAATGCATATTTCTTTGAAGAAGTATTTTCGGCTAAATCTATGGGCAATGCAAGTTTGTCAAGATGAACTTATGACACTATAAACATCTGATTTTGACCCGGGGTCAGAAAACCCATACGCGAGGAACCGAGTCGAGAAACATCGAGATAGAAATATATATGGAAAAAATATTATATATATAAGGATTTAGAGGAACATGGCCATGTTCCTCTTTTGCACAAGTTGGTGTTTTTATATTTTATAAAAAGATAATAATAATAATGAAAATATCTTCTATAAATAGAAGGCTTAGGTGAAAAAAGGAAGAACAAAAAAATTAGGAAAGAAATAGGAGAGGTGAGAAAGAGAGTGAAAAAAAAATCAGTAATTATCGGTGTCGGTTTCTCGTACGGTATTTAAGCTCCGAACGATTTAGGTATATCTCTCTCGTATTTAATATTGCATTTTTATTTCCTAATGTTATTGATATTTTATAAAAATAAAGGGAATTTATATACATATATTATATATTTATGTATAATATACTTGTTAATATATATATATATGTATAATATATATGTAATACTATATCTATATGTATAACATATATATATTATGTATATGTGATTATATGTATAATATATATGTGATGCTATACGTATATGTATATTATGTATATGTGAAAACAATATTATCAAGAATGACTTAGGTCATTCCCAAACTTTGATGAAGGTTACAACTCAGTCCTTATACTCTTGGGTCATTTTGGGACTTTACCGAGTGTTATAAACTAAACCAGAAAAGTTTTCGGCCATTTGTGCAATATTTGTTTTTAAAATCAGCTTGAGTTTTTTAAAAATTTACATTTTGTTCCTTGGACCTTTCTGGACATCCCATCATTTCTCGAAATGTTACAAATAAGTTTAGAATAATTTTCGGGTTATTTTTGGAACTTTACAAATTATTGCAAATAAGTCCAGAATAGTTTAGGGTCAATTATGTAATTTTTCAAAAAAAAAATCCAGTTCAGTTATAATTTTTTGAAAGTTACATTTTTGAATCCTAAATTTTTCTGGGCATTCCATGACTGCTCAAAGTGTTAAAAATAAGTCCAGAATAATTTTTGGGTTATTTGGAACTTCACCAAGTGTTACAAATTAGTCCATAATAGTTTGGGGTCAATTCTGTCATTTTAAAAAAAATATTTCCAAATCAGGACTTATTTTAAAAAATTGAATTTTAGTCCCCATGTTTTTCAAGACATCCCATGACTTGTCAAAGTGTTACAATTTGTTCCAACGTACTGAATATCTTCAAAATCATTCATGTATTTTTGACACGTTTAAAATGGTCCAAAAGTTAAACCACATTTTTTCAAGCACGATTAACTTTATTCTCTCTTCTATATTTATTTAAAATTAACTTGTAAATAAAAATGTTTGTACATGGTTATTTCAATTAAAGAAAAATGATTGTCATCTCTTTAGCCACGCATGATCAAATTGGACAATTCAGATAAATCAGTAAAAAATAATTTGAAAAGCAAACTAAAGTACCGAAAGGGCGGATAATGGGCTCACGAGCACTTAAGACGTAATGGAACCCCCGAACTCAATTCTCTGGACGCATACCTTTCCAAGCCCTATGATGTTAACACCATGTACCCTATGCAAATTTTAGGATTCCGATTAGCCTTTAATTAATTGGTGGCGACTCTTTCATTTTTCGGTCTGGTTGATGACCCTGCTCGACTGGATCAGTCGCTCGCCAAGACCCGACATTTTTCGAGTGAAAAAAAATATATATTTTTCAAAAAGTGTCAGGGAAAGTCGTCCGACAATTTGGCGACTCTGCTGGGGATGAATTTAGAGGGTTTAGGGTTTGTCATGTTTACTTTGCCATGTTATATTTTACCTATTTGTTTTGAGTGTTTGCTCATGCTTGCAGTTTTAAATTTTGTCCGAAAAGCAATGTAAATGTAATAATTGAAAAATTATGTAAATCCTTCTTTTGTACACACCACGCTGGTTACCATTACCCGCTCGAACCTGGAGCACATTAAGAGCTTATGGAGTTCACTAAGGGAATGTGCCCTGGGCGGTTTGGATCGTCGGCACGCACCCAAAAAACTCAACTCGATGATCGGAATGGGCGTGTGATCCTCTACAGAGGGTGAGGTTCCGCCGGTTCAGTGGACCTAGAAATTCCATCCCGTTAAAAGAAAAGCTCCACACCGCCCTTAAACTTCTACCAATTTTGTGCTTGTTCCATTTCTCGTGTTTTGTTTTGGCCCTAAATCATGACAGTTATAGGCGTGGGCCTTTTGTATTTCATAAACCTTTGTAGTGACATTTACTTTCTCGTAATTGCATTGCATTTTTCTATAAAAAAAATGTAAGTTTCGTTCATTATGTCTTGTATCCTTAGGACGTTTCACACATTATCTTTGGTAAGGATTAAGCAGACAAACCACTGTCCTCGCACCAAGGCCATCCAACCCCCCACGATCGAAATTGACCGATTATGGAAAGCCATGACGAAAGAGGATCAGAAGTACATGAACGAGAAGATTGACGAGGTTCATGAGCCTGCAAACTACAATATCAACTGGGCTCTCCTCGATGCTTTGTCTGATTTATAGGATGTAAAAAACACCATTTTCTTGATAAACGACAACGAACTCACACTTACGCTCGAAGAATACCGTCAACTCGTTCAACGGGTAGATTGGGATCATGGTATTGTTCAACCTGACCTCCAGCAAATAGGCGAAGATAGTACTTTGGTCAAACAGCTCAAAGTCATAACAAACAAAATGTCCACCGAGCTTAGGTTGAATGGGGGTCGTGGCTTATCTATTGAACTTTTGGTATATTGGATCGAGCGCCAAATTGTCACTAAAACAAATGCTATGGGGAAATGCCATGCGTTTATTTTACTTGTTTTGGGAACAATCGTATTCCCCTTTTCAAATGGTTTCATCGACTCAGCTATGACCAAAGTTGCCATCCAAATAATAGAAGGCAAGGGTTTCGTGACGGTGTTGCTCGCTGAAACCATTACATCTCTAAACATTTTAAAAAACAAATGTAAAGGAGAACTAAAAGCAGACCCTACCTTACTTCAGATTTGGTTCTTAAGCCATATGAAATAATTTGGCCTGAATTATCCCCGTGCAAACTTTTTAGGCGACAAAATGTCCATCTCGAGAATGCTAGGTCGATCATTGTTGGAAGCTAAGATATGGAAAGCCCTCGATTGGAAAATCTATTTTAGAAAATAACGCATAAAGACATTCTATGGACGTCTAGATTATTACCCATCCACCGCCCATGATCCTTAGGTGTAAAACTTTCTAGGGAGTTCTGATTCTCATCCATTGAGGATCCATGACCACCTACCCTTCCCGAGTTGTTCGACAAGTCGGTGGATTCCATGATATCCTGGTGCATGTTGATGGATCACCAAGAGTATACAAGTGGCACAGCAAAGTGGATATTGCAAACTCGCTTTGAGACTCAGTCGGATAACAGAATAATGATTGGGGAAACTGAGTCCTACTATTCATAAATCCGACGGAAAGCTCCACGACAAAGGAAAACGAATACCGTGCGACAGTGGAGTACGTTCAGAAGGTCTACTCGGCACCAGAAAGTCCGCCTTTTGACCCAAAGGAGATAATCGAGGATAGGCCCGAGCAACCACTGTCATCTTACGAGGACATCTACGCGATCATGAAAGCTAAGGTGGAAATTCAAAGTATTGCTTGTGCGAAATGAAGTGAGAGGTCGGGATCGGACCTTGGAGAAATGTGAGGGCAAAATAGCTGAGTTGAATGACACCCTTGAACACTACAGACGAAAGACAAGGCAAATTAAAAGATTTTCGAAATGCATGTCCCCGACCTTCCTTCGAACTAAGGAGCAAACGACAAATGCACTCAACGAGCTACGCTACCGTGTGAAACGTTTTAAGAATTAGACTTTAATTGAACAACTCCTTTTAGAGTATTGTTTAATCAAACTTTTGTCGTATACGTCATCAAAGTCAACGAATGGAATAAACGGAACATGACAAATTTTCAAATACCAAACATGCATGATCAAATGTGTATTTACCCTTCTTACTATGGTATTTGAATGATTTAGGCACATCTGGTAAGAACAAGCCCGACATGCACTCGCGGTTTCGTTCAACGGGAACGAATGGAGCAACAAAATCAAAGCCCTCCACCAGTTTTCCCGGAACCCATGCGAAATTGGACAACTCTGGCACATCATGAATGCGAAGAGAGAATCATCTAGCCAGAACATACTATACACATCGTAAATTCTGGCATGGCTGGAATGACCTCTCAGTTCGAGCAAATTTTGTTTTTTCTAAACTCCCAGGCAACCACCTCATCTTATCAAGCAACACCCCCGCACGTAGCACCTCATCAATCCATGCCAAGTAATTTGGTCTTACTCGACCAAGCTCCACCTCCCACATGTGGTCACCCCGATCAAGCTTCACCTCCCACATATGGCCATCCCAACCTAGATCCACCTCCCACATATGGTCATCATGACCAAGGTTCACCTCCCACATATGGTCATTCTATCCAAGTTCCTTTTCTACCTCCCACCTATGGCCATCCCAACCAAGCTCCACCTCCTACATACGACCATCCTAATCAAGTTCCACTACCCATACATGACCCTCATAAGCAAGATTTTCCTCTTCAGTATGATCAGGATGCACCTCTGGTACCTATTTACCCTAACCCAGCTGCAAGACCCGCGTTTGAGCTCCCCATTTACTCTGTTACAGTCTCCCCAGCCGAGACCGAAAAAGACAAGCGGTTGAAGTAGATTGAATAAAATATGAGGTCTATCAAGGAGTAGATCGATTGGGAGATCTGGACTTCTCTGATCTGGCTCTATTTTAGGAAATCCCGATGCCCGATAAATTCAAGGTTCCTGACTTTGAAAGGTTCGATGGAACAGGGCACCCGGTTTTTCACTTCAAGATATACATGGCAAAAATGACTCCATATCAGCAGTATACCAAGTTGATGGTACAGACCTTCCAGGAAAGTTTGAAGGGGGAGGCACTGGTCTGGTTCGTACGGTTAAGGACGAAGCAAGTGTCAAATATGGAGGAGCTAGCCAATCTTTTCCACTGCCAATACAACCACAATCTGGATAACGCTCCTACTCACCTTGATCTTCAGGATATGGAGATGAAAGAGGGACAATCTTTCAAGGACTACGTGACTCAGTGGAAGGGAAAGGCCAACTGCATGAACCCGTCTCTCGGGGAGAATGAGGCGGTCCCAATTTTCATAAGTACTCACAACGATATATATTATACTGAAATTATGAGTCAATCCAATGCGAATTTACAAATCTAATCATGACAAGCGAATTGATCGAGCGAGGGTTTCAGTCCCGAAAGATTGAAGACCCGTACAAAAGTGCAGCGGATTCTAAGAAACCTGGTGCAAATAAGTCTACCCCGACCATAGGCGCGGTCTATCCGGACCCTTACCAAGCTCCTTACTCGAATCCGTATCAAAAATACCAACCATCACCGGTGGTCCCAACACCTCTAGCTCCTCGAGCCCCACAAGGAACAACCTTCTTGCCTAACCCACAAGATTCTGTCAACCGAGGCGAGAACCAAAAGTGATTTAAGAGCCCAGACTATTTACCCCGCTTCCAATACCGTTGGTTTAATTGTACAAGAAAGCTTTGGCTCAAGGGTTCATAAGTCCTGAGGTTCTAAGCCCCGAAACGAGAATTTCAGCTAATGAACCAACTTCCACATGGGAGCACCTGGGCACACCACTAATAATTGCCCTCGCCTGAAGCACCGAATCCAAGACCTTATTGATCATAAGTACCTAGTCTTAAATACCATTTCGCCACTGAATGTCAATACGAATCCGCTACCCAACCACGCTTCAGTCTCAGTCAACATGATTTTCTTTGAAGAAGGACCAACCCTTTTGGTCGGCCCCATGGGTCAGTAGATGCTAAAAAATTATGTTTCAAAGATCACCTTACTAATCATTGACTACGTACCGGAAGGACCAGCACCATTCAAGTACGAGCGCAACAAAAGGGTACCTTGGATATATGGGAGTCACGCGGAAGGATCAACAAAAAATGAAGACATTTTCAGTATGACTTGATCCATACGTTGCTATATCCAGACAGAAAACCCACCAAAGGATAAGGAGGTGGAGGGAACCCAAAAGAAGAAGGTAACTGAAAAAGAAGCGAGCAATTTCATGAAGATTAAAAAGGATGTTGAGTACAAGATCGTGGACCAGCTGCGCAGAACCCCATCGCAGATATATTTGTTGGCCCTGTTATTGAGTTCTGAACCACACCGAGATTCATTAATGAATTTTTTGAAGGAAACCCTGGTACTAAAGGAAATTTCAACCCGCGAAGTAGAGAATCTCATCAGTTCGATTTTTGCTAGCCAAATCGCCTTCGGGGATGAAGAGTTGGGTTCTGAAGGACAACAACATGTTAAGGCCCTCTACATCGTATGCAAGAACAAGGGATACGTGCTCTCAAGAGTAATGATTGATAATGGCTCAGCTTTAAATGTATGCCCGATGTTAACCATCCAACGTATGAAGATAGATTCGTCACTCATCCGTCCAACCAAGAGTGTTGTTCGAGCTATTGATGACAATATAATGGAGGTCGAAGGAGAAATTGAATTACCATTGCAGATTGGTCGATGCATGTTTAGAGTACCTTTCAAAGTCTTGGACATTCCAAGGGTCTACAGTCTACTTTTGGGAAGACCTTGGATACACGCCGCTGGACCAGTGCCTTCTACCATGCATCAAAAAGTGAAATTTATCTATAAGGATCGCGTGGTTGTGATCGATGGGGAGGAAGAATACAACATTTATAAGGATACTTCCGTATCTTTCATCGGAATCGAGACCGAAGATGCATTGTCTTTCCATGCCTTCGATCTCATTACTGTGATTAGAGATTGGGGCGAGCCAGCACCAGACAAATTCGAGCTAATGGTGTGAAAGATCATGCTGAGCAAAAACTTCATCTTAAGACGCAGTCTGGGAATCCACGTTCAAGGCATCATACACCCAATAGCTCTGAGGAAGAATAAAGGCACTTTCAGATTCGGTTTCCATCCTAATTTCAAAGATTACGAAGTCGCCCAAAGGAAACATTTAACCGGGAATTCACAGGCATTGTTGATTCCTCCGGCCGCTGTTTCATTTCCTGGCCCACCACGAATAATCCAACCCGACAATGTTGCTGCTCACGAAGGCTTATCAGGCTTATTTTCGATCGGTGTCAGCATTGGAGCCCTGCTAGATGAAGCTCCCTCAAGCTTTTTCGTCCGTCCACTTGCTAATAGAGAGAATATCAAAAACTATACGGCATTACCTAATTATGCGCTTTCTCTTAGTAATAATGAGAACAATACCTCTAGAAAACATAAAAGAAACCATGATTCAATCTTGTACATGGACACCCTTGTCGAATCCGACTCTATACATTACAGAGAAGGATTCGGTGAGAAGGATGTCACGAAAGAAATTGAAGAAAGTTGAGACAGGTACGAGAGAGACAAACTCCTAACAACAGAAGTCACCCAGGTCATAAACATCGGCACTCCCGATGAACCACGCGAATTGAAGATCGGGACAAGTTTGAGTCTTGACCAAAGAACTTAGATGATTGATTTTCTAAAAGAGTACCAGGAGATTTTCGCTTGGTCCTATGTTGACATGCCATGCGTTGATTTGTCAATCGTGGAGCACGTTCTGCCCCTAGACACTGAGAATATCTGACCCAAACACTTGAGGAAACAAAGTCCCGACATAATCCTTAAGATTAAGGAAGAGATCGTCAAGCAAATCGACAATGGATTCTTAGAAGTTTGCAACTATTCTGAATGGGTAGCAAATATTGTTCCATTACCCAAGAAGGACAGTCACGTACGCGTCTGTGTGGACTATCGAGATCTTAACAAAGCCGTCCCGACGGATAATTTCCCTCTACCTCATATCGATATGTTGGTCGACAACACGTAACGTCATACAATGTTCTCGTTCAAGGGCGATGGTTGTTGGTTCGTGAAATCCTGGTTGCTGATCTGGCAGTGAATTGAATGCCAGACGACGGTTGAATAGTGCTTCTGCCTCAGCTCCGGTAAACCTGCAAGTAGGGGAGCGCAACAGAGGGGGTGTCTCTGGGTCCCTCTCTGATGCTTAAATGAGTATATGTGTGTATATAGCTCAAAACGTAATGAATGTGTGTAAAGAAAAGGTATTTATAGGGTAGGAGAGATCAAACCGAATAAGGTAACCGTATATCTTTGTGAATATTGTGCTGTTGAAGATTTGGATAATAGATATGGCAGTTACGGCGAGATATTGTAGTTACCATATCTAATCTTTAGTGAATATGTGACCGAGATACGCGGGATATCGTGGCCACTTCCTTATTAACGGTTGGTGGGACCACAAGAGAGAGGCAAGGCTCTCTTCGGGGCGAGCACTCCCATGGAGAGCAGTAGGAGGTCGCGACTTGATGAAGGATGGCGGCTAGCTGGGGAGCCTTTGGCGTCCATATCGTCTTAGGCTCGATCATGGGCCACTCTATGGTGGGCCAGGTTGACTTTGACTTAGGCTGATCGGGTTCGAATATCTTGGGTTTACCCCCTCCAAGGTTATTAGGACTTCGATGCCTTTTCCTTATTGGGTCGTCACTATCAATACCGAACAATGGTGATACTGTTTCACGACATGATGCACAAACAGATCGAGGTGTACATAGATGATATGATCGCAAAGTCTTAAGAAGGTGAAAATCACTTGATCAATTTACGCATGCTATATGAAAGGCTCAAGAAGTACAAGTTGCGTTTAAACACGGCCAAATGCACTTTTGGAGCCACATCAAGCAAGTTATTAGGCCTTATAGTTAGTGAGAATTGAATTGAAGTAGACGCAGAGAAAGTCAAAGCCATACAAGACCTACCCCCCACCATCGACCGTCAAGGAGGTTTGAAGCCTATTAGGTCGTTTGAATTACATTGCGCTTTATTTTGTCTTTTACATAAGACCGCTCGTATGATATGGGATGAAGAATGCCATAATGCATTAGAGTCCAAAAAAATTACATGATGAGTCCACCAGTCCTGGTGCCGCCAACTCCACGACGACCGCTCATTATGTATTTAACAGTACGCCAAGACTCGTTGGGGTGCATGTTGGGACAACTCGATGTGACTAGAAAGAATGAATATTCCATATACTACGTGAGCAAGAAGTTTACGGGGAGTGATACAAACTATCAGGAGGTGGAGAGGATAGGTTGCGCACCCGTGTGGGTAATGCAGCGACTTTGCCAGTATACGTAGGGGTGAGCGGTTCCGGGTACCCTGTAAATTTAGGGGTTCCCGGAACCTACCCAGTTTGATACCGGGTATTAAATTTTGGAACCGGAACCTACCCGTTTAATTTTGGAACCGGAACCTACCCGGAACCTATTTGTAGAACCGGTTCCGGGTACCCTGTTAGGAACCGGTTGATTTGCAACCAAAGTTCGGTTCCGATTCGGTTTCGGTTCAGTATCAGTTCGGTTCCGGTTCAGTATCAGTTCGGTTCCGGTTCAGTTCCGGTTCGACACCAGTTGACATTTCGTTAAGTGCATCTAAGTTGGAGTTCCTTACATCAGTTGACAGTGGAGGTTTTATTCGCCGGAGTCGTCACTCTTTCACCTTCTTGCAGAGAAGCAGAATTGAGGAAATGAGTGGAAAGGTGATAACTATTCGTTTCTTGAAACAAGCTAAAGAGAAGAACCTAGTTCAGATTTGGATCAAAAGTGATTGCTTTAATTTTAAAAAACAAAATCATGCAGATTTATCAAAAAGGTTGTGAACTATAAACTTTGGGTCTTCTTTTGGCCCTCGATCCACCACTTTGGGACATTGTTTTTTCGAATATTCAAATTAATTCTTTCCCTTTCTTCGATCGTCTCTTGTCCGTTTTGATGGATGGCAAGCTGTCTAAGTAGATCA
This sequence comes from Chamaenerion angustifolium, assembly GCA_946814005.1. Lineage (NCBI taxonomy): Eukaryota > Viridiplantae > Streptophyta > Magnoliopsida > Myrtales > Onagraceae > Chamaenerion > Chamaenerion angustifolium. Next base: position 9,795,789 of record OX328278.1, on the reverse strand, counting down.
TGTTGCATTACATACATATCGTTGTAGTAACCATCTCCTTCACTTATATCCTCCCTGATGAAGATGCAATTCAGACATTTATAACTGCAAAAACTTGAGTAATAAATCAAAATTCAATATCAATACCTTTTAATGATGAGGATAGCTACACAGATCATAGAGTCTTCAGGGAATGAACCTAAATCAAGAAAACACTGCTTGAGTCGTGCTGATTCATCCGAGACACCATCAAGGTCCTTCAATTCAAGCTGTTCATAAGACATTTCAGAATTTCACTTTCAGACTCATCACAGCCAATCAAAGATGTCCCGTTCGACCAGTCATTCAGTTTTCTTTTCCATGCATATTCTTCCCTCCCACAAAGCGACTTGCCCACCAAATATCATCGAGGATGAGTAGAATAGGATTCCGTTTTCCTCTTTCAGATAGCATTTCCTTTAAATGTTGGAGTGCATAATCTTCAGCATCAGGAACAGTTCCGCCCAGATAATTTGTAATTTTCTGAACAATTGACATCAAATTGGGTGACTCTGAAACAACTACGAAGATTATGTCCTTGTATATACCTGTTCAGGAAGCAAATATGTAACAAGATATCACTCCAAAGAAACAATATATCAGGATTGCTGAGAAGGCCCCCGATTGAAGAGGCTTGAGAGGCGCCGATTGAAGAGGCCATCAAACTGCAAGTTGCCTTTAGGGTAGAAGCTTTCAAACTGCGGTTCAAAGGAGAGGCGGTGGTTCTCTAGATTGAATGGAGGCTGCGTTGAATGGAGGCTGCGTTAGAATGAATGGAGGCTGCTGGAGAATAGATTATTGGTTAATGCTTATTAGGGTTTTAATTTTTTTAATATATATATAGAGAACCGGTTCCGGTTCCTTTAGGGTACCCATATAGGAGAACCGGAACCGGAACCGAACAAAGAGGTTCTTAATTTTTTTTCCCCGGAACCTACCCGATTTTTAAAACGTCTACCCGGAACCTACCCGAAGTGTCGGTTCCGGTTCGGTTCCGGGTCCAAATGGGTAATTTGCTCACCCCTAAGTATACGTTGTACTGCACCATACGTCTATATTCGACGATGGATCCCGTGAGATACCTCTTAGAGAAGCCAGCATGGACAAAAAATATCGCCAAGTGGCAAGTTCAACTACCTTAGTATGATATAGAATTCATGCTTCGAATTTCGGTGAAAAGGCAAGCAATCGCCGATCATTTAGCGGAGTTTCCCATAAACGATGATCACTTGATCAACTCCGAATTCCCAGATGGGGAGATCATGAAAGTAGAAGAAGAATGGATGCCAAAGGCAAATTGAAGGATGTAGTTCAATTGGGCTGTGAATTCAGTCGGAGGGGGTATCGGGGTAGTGCTCATCTCACCAAAGGGGAAACACTTTCGAATGGCGGCCAAGGTCACTTTCCATTGCACCAACAATATCGCAGAATACGAGGCATGTGTTCTCGGCATGCGCATCGCACTAGACCATGAAGTGAAGAAACTAGAAGTATTCAGCAATTCCATGCTAATCATCCTCCAAACGATGGGGGAATGGAAAACGAGGGATACCAAACTACAGCCATATCACGCGCACCTTGAGGATTTAGCTGCAGAATTTGAAATAAAAAGCAATTTGCAAACGCATTGGTAACACTCGCATCAATTAGTAAAATTTCGATGGGAAACAAGGTACTGCCATTGGAGATTAAGATCAAAGATTTCCAACCTATTGTTGTACGGTCGAAGAGTTAGACAATCAGTCGTGGTTCACTGACATAAAAAGATATCCGGAGTCCGGAGAATTCCCAAAAGGTGCCACAAGAAATGACCGGAAGGTCGTACGAAGATTTACTTGCAATTATTTTCTCAGTGGCTCGACCTTATACAAAATATCATTTGATGATACCTTTTTGAGATGAGTGATTGCCAAAGAAGTTGGGCGCCTAATGGAAGAAATTCATGAAGTTTGTTGTGGATCACACATGGGCATGTGAATGCTATCAAAAACGATCATGAGACTTGGATACTTTGGGTCCACCATGACGTCTGATTGTGCGAGACACGTCCAACATTGTCACCTCTGTCAAGTGTACGAAGACCAAATTCACCCGACACCACACGAGCTCTATCCCATGACTTCCCCATGACCTTTCTCAGCGTGGGGCATCAATATAATCGGTATGATTTCTCCAATGGCGTCCAATGGTCATCAATTCATATTCGTGGCGATCGATTATTTCACCAAGTAGGTAGAGGCTATCACCCTGGCGTTAGTAACGGCAAAGACGATCAAGCGTTTCAATAGACAATATATCATCGCGCGTTATGGAGTGTCGGAGTCAATCATCACAGATAATGCCAAAAATCTTAATAATAAATTCGTTGATGGGTTGTGTGACCAATTTAAGATCATGCATAGAAATTTATCTTCATATCGCCCACAAATGAATGGCTCACTGGAAGCAACAAATAAGAATATGAAGAAGATCATAGATAAAATGACTGTCAATTATAAGGACTGACACGACAAGCTTCCTTGGGCACTCATGACATACAGAACTTCAATACGGACATCAACAGGGGCAACCCCAATCTCCCTTGTTTACGGGACCGAAGTAGTGTTGCTAATTGAAGTAGAAATCATGTCAGCAAAGATCCTCACTGAGGCAGAGATGGACAAGTCAGAATGGGCGAGATGCAGATATGAGCAATTAAATCTCATAGATGAAAGACCACTCATCACGCTATACCACGAGCAATTGTACATGCAATGCATGTAACAAGATGGTACGTCCAAGAGAATTACAAGCAGACGATGTAATTCTCAGAAAAATCCTTCTAGTCAATCCAAACTCTCAGGGTAAATTTGTTCCTAAATATGAAAGGTCTTATGTCGTCAAAAAGGGTTTTCAGTGTAGGAGCCATGATCATCACCGATATTGACAGCCAAGAGCTCTCCAGTCCAATCAATATGGACGCATTCAGAAAATACTATCCTTAAGGAGTTCGTAACCAGATAGTGAACCTCCAAAAGTGAGAGAAAATTCCCGCTAAATCGAAAACCGAAAGGGCGGTTTAGGCAGAAACTAGTAAATAGGTTCATGATTGAAAATCTCCAAAAGGGCAATCATGGCGAAAGGAGAGGAATCAAACACCTGCTATGTTGAAAACCTGAAAGGTTGACCTAGGCAAAAATTAAGGGAACTGATAGATGCGGTAAAAAAAACTAGCAAAAGAAAAGGAAATCTAGAGATTAAAAAAAACTACTCAAAAATAGACGACGTTATTTCCCCCACGGCAGCAATGAAGAGAAACAGTGATTGACATTAGTTTGAGCTTCCATGACTAACTTGCATGGATACACCTTGTACAAGATTGAATCATGTGTATCCTTTATAGTCTCAAAGGCTTGTTTCAAAGAGAATTTCCATGTCAAAAACATAATCTAAAGGGGTCACAGACACCCATAACCGGCTACAAGAAAGCTTTTAAGATCCCAACATCCTTTTCAAAACGTGTTTATTCATGACAAAGAGAAAATTGCATAAACATGTATTGCATCACGTTTGAGAATGTCCCCATGACAGGTGGACGTAGAATGAATGGCTTTAGAAAACTCCATTAAGAAGGATTCCAAGCTCTAACCTTTAAATCATATTTGGACGAAGGAGATTACTGAAGAAAAATGGTATGACAAATAAATGTATTGATAATTAAAGAATATGAACAAATGAATGTATAAATAAGGGTAAAAGAGTCATTTAACTATTGAATATTTTTTTAAAATGGTGAATAGACGGAAAAAACTAAGGGTTGCTTAACGGAGTGACAAAATAATCACATGTTGAAACATAAGTAACCATTTGAACTTTTTTTCCGAAACATACCTCAAAATAAAAGTAAATACCGAAATATCCTTAGTTTTGAAAAACAATACCAAAGCCTATTCGTGGGTGGGTATAAAAAGCATCACCCGCAAATGTCATTCGCAAGTGTAAATTCTACCAACGAATTCCATTCGCGGGTGCACACTTTTGCCTCATACGCGAATGGCATTCGCGGTTGAGGCAAAAGATTGCACCCGCCTCTCTAAAATTCTGTTAAAATTCATTTTCTCTATATATATATTCGATGTAACTTTTTCAGTTGCATCGCCTCTCTCTGTCTTAACTTTTGTTGTTGCAACCTTTTCGAAGTAATGTCCTACCCGCGAATGGTATTCGCGGGAGATGATGTTTATGACATCTGCGAATGGTGGACATACTAAAAAAGTGTGGACATACTAATTTCATTCGTGGGTGGACATACTAAAAAAGTGTACCCGCAAATGCCATTCGCAGATGTCATAAACTTTGGTATTTTTTTTCATAAAAGGTATAGTTTGGTATTTTTTTTTTCAAAACTGAGGATATTTCGGAAAGATATTATGACCATTTACCACGTGAAAAGAGATCAATAACCAAAAAATCACATTGGTCAAATATGTGTGACTATTGAATATATTAACCATTTTTCTATTGTGCCATCGAGAACGAGTTCTCACAAATTCATTTTCTACTTATTTGACCTTGTAGGCAAATCAATTAGGCCTCAAGTATCAAACTCACTATTTATGCCTTTGTTCAAAACACTAGCATAAAATTTCATTCCTTCTTGATTGATTTTGGAATATTTTTGGATCATATATGATGAGAGAACATCTTCGCTAAGCATATCAATATGAAAATTCTCAATTAAGAATGTCATGATAATGTTTGGAACCAGCAAATTTGATCATATGTTTTATCTTAATATCCAACATAATTTTCTCCTGAGTAGATATATTTATATTTATTATTATGGTCTTTTTTTTCCTGATATCCGTATGTTCAACCTTATTTTTCTACTTCACAAATCTCTAAGGGTTAAGATTTCTAACTTACAAATGGAGGCAAGTCTCAGTTTCTTGATCCATTAGAAACGTGTCTTAGTATGAATGACAAGTTTTTCATTATGAGTGAACGTAATTGGAGAGCTAGATGTACTAACCTTAGGTAGCAGCCAACATCAGAATTGGGCACTCCGGTTTGTCGAATTCACTCTTAAATATTTTAAGTCAGTTTTTCAGGAGTCTAAGAACAATAAAACCAAGAGCTTATTTAATAATTCCCAACATCACTTCACAACAGAGATACATCATAACCACACATTTTCAGTAAAATGCAATTAAACACGATAATTCTTTGGTAAGATTAGCAATTTAGGTTATACTTGAAGTCAGACACATATAGAACACCAAATAATTTCTTATGTTTTCCTAATAGAAAAACTCCAACACACTTTATTGCAAAATGAATAAAAACACCACTGCACAATTGAACTTTAGAGATTCTACACTTCATATTAGTCAACAAATCTATATTATCACTCATGATCATTAGCTCTTGTATCCAAGATCCAAGAATTAATATCCACATAACCAACAAAAGAATTACATTCAACAATAACGTCCTAGGCCTCACACTAACAATCCTTAACAACTGTGCAATTTCTCTTGATTCATTTCTGCTAGCATTTTTGGCACTCTTGAGCTGTATGCACAGGTAAAGCAACTAAACGTGACATACACATGTGTGGAAATTCTTGAGGAAAAAGAAGTCTTGACGACATTATTAGCTTGATTTGGATTATATCTAAACTTTCAACTACTATATACCTTCTACATATAAAACAAATATCGATCATAATCATGAAATTTAGCCTTAAACTATGTAAAGAATAAATTCCAGCTCTTATTCTTTAAAGTATTATCTGGATTCACATTAGATAAGAAACCAGACCATCAACCGAATAAGCTAAAAGGTTATTTGATATACCATTTTAATTCTCTTCTTGAATTACTGTAAACACCTGTTTTGGCTCGGGGTCAAAATACAGTACTCGAGGAACGAGACAAATCAACCCTAAACCCAAAACCCCAAACCTTAAACCTTAAACCCTAAACCCCAAACCCTAAACGTTAAACCTCAAACCCCAAAACCCTAAAACCCCAAGCCCTAAATCTTAACCCTAAACCCCAAATCCGAAACCTTAAATCGCAAACGCCAAACCTTAAACCCTAAACCCCTAATCCCCTAAAACCCCATTTCGGCCAAAACACCTTTCATGACACCAATCACTCCTAATTTGTCACCTTTCACCAAAGTCTCTCACCTTTCACCAAAGTCTTCACCTTTTACTAAAGCATGTCTCCCACCCCAACAAATCAAAGAAAACAAAAAGGAGAATGGGATCTATATGGAAGGATCTATAAGTTCGGTATAACTTTGTAGTCATTTTAGAAATTTCTCAACGTTATGGGGGTTGTTTCGGTCAAAAAAATAATATTTTCGAAAATGACTTAGGTTATTCCCAAACTTTGATGATGGTTCCCAAACTTTGGACTCTCGGGTCATTTTGGGACTTTACCGAGTGTCATAAACCAAACTAGAAACATTTTGGGACATTTTTGCAATTTTTAAAAGAATTTTCCAAATCATCTGGAAATTTAAATAATTGCATTTTGGTCCCTAAACTTTTTTGGACAACCCATTACTTCTCATTGTGTCACCAATTAGTCTAATGTGCTTCGTATTTTCAAAATCATTCGTATACGTTTGACACGTCTTAAAATGATCCCAAAGTTAATCCACTCTTTTTCGAGCACAATTAACTTTATTCTCCCTTGTTTATTTATTTTAAATTAACTCAAGAATAAAAAAATGATTTTATATTGTTAATTACAAAATACATGTCATATCTTGGTCAAATATGATCAAAACGGGTGAATCAGACAATTCTGGTAAATCGGTAATATTGAATTTAGGTTAATCGGTCGCCCATAAGTGGGAGCCCATTCAGGTACGCCCGATATGTGATACTGGTCCTAAATCCTATCCCTCTATATATCTATGTATATATAGGGTACTCTCCTTAGAAAGAAGAGGAATAGAACCAGATAGTCACCCACAGTTTAGACAGAGGTCAGCAGCTGTGGAAACCTAGGTCACTGCCCGTTAACCCGTGGCGTGTCCTCCCGTCCGGCAGACCGTGATCCCAACCTCAAACAGATCCGCTTCCGCTAAGGAAATCAATCCAGAGGTAACTTAATTATATGTGATTATCCGCTTCCATATCGATTGCATGTATATTACATAATCCAACAGGTAAAAAAATAATTTCAAAAGCAAACTAAAGTACCAAAAGGCGGATTATGGGCTTGCGAGCCCTTAAGACTTAATCAAACCCCCGAACTCATTTCTCTGGACATAGATCTTTCCAAGCCCTAGGGTGTAAACACCATGTACCCTAAGCAAATTTTAGGATTCCGATTAGCCTCTAATTAATCAGTGGCGACTCTTTCATTTTTTCGGTCTTGATGACCCCGCTCGACCGGACCCGTCGCTCACCAAAATCTAACAATTTTCGTGTGAAAAATTAAATTATTTTTCAAAAGGTTTCGGGAAATTCAGATCCGACATCCGACAATTTGGCGACTCTGCTAGGGACTTATTTGTTTATAGGTTTTAGGATTTGTCATGTTTCCTTTGCCATATTATATTTTGCATATCCGTTTTGACTGTTTGCTCATGCTTGCAATTTTAAATTTTTTCTGAAAGGCGATGTAAATGTATTAATTTAAAAATTATTTAAATTCCTGTTTTGCACACACCTGGTTACGATTACTCGTTCGGACCTGGATCACATTATATGTTTAGAAAGTTTAGTAAGGGAATGCGCCCGGAGCGGTTTGGACCGTCGACACGCACCCAAAAAACTTAACTCGATGATCAGAATGGGCCCGTGATCCTCTATATGGGGTGAGGTTCCGCCGATTCAGAGGTTTAAAAATTCCATCCCTTTAGAACAAAATCTCCACACCGCGTTTAACATCTACCATTTTTGTGTTTGTTTCATATTGGGCCCAACTGATGTAAATGGGAATTCAACCCAAGTATTTGGATACGAGATTGGCCCACAATTCATGAAGAAGATTCAACCCAACTGTTGTGAATTAGAACTCAACCCAACAACTGTAGATGGAAGTTCGACCCATTATGTAAATGTGTTTTGTTTTAGGATTGGGAATTTTGTATTATAAACTTCAAACTTCTGAAAATGTAAAACGGACCTTACTAATAAAATTTATATTCTGGCACTTGCATTGCATTTTTCTAATAAAAAATGTAAGTTCCGTTCATTGTCTGTTATATCCTTAGGACATTTCACACCCCATCTTTGGTAAGGATGAAGCAAACAAATCATTGCCTCACATTAAGGTCATACAACCCCTACGGTCGAAAAACGCCCGAATATGGAAAGTCATTCCAAAAGGGAATTAGAAATACGTGAATGAGAAAATTGGTGAAGTTAACAAGCTCGTAAGTTACAAAGTCAACTGGTTCTCCTTGATGCCTTGTATGAATTCAGGAATGTGGAAAATGTGTCTGCGTGACCAACAACAACGGAATACGTTCACAAGTTCCATTTGGCACCTGTAAGTCCGCCTTTCAACCCAGAGGAGATGATCATGGATAAACCCGAACAACCCCCGTCATTCTAGCAATGTGGGGGCATCTTGGAGAAATGTGGGGGCAACATAGCTAAGTTGAAAGGAACCCTTGAGTAAATCAGATGAAGGACGAGGAGAATAAAAACATTTTCAAAATGCATGTCCTCGACCTTCCTTTGAACCCAGGAACAAGCAATAAATGCAATCAACGAGTTGCACCGCCGTGTGAAACATCTTAAGAACTAGACTTCGATTGGCCAACTCATGTTAAAGTATTTTTGAAAATTATTTTTGCCATACATGCAATCAAATTCTACGGATGGAATGAACGAAACATGCAAAAATTTTAAAACCAAGCATGCATGATCAATTGTGTATTCATTATTATTACTATGATTTTTTTTTAAAATTAGATTTTTGGGAACCCATGCGACATTCGACAAATCCGATACCTCAAGAATATAAAGGGAACCATGATTCAGGTGAAGTTCATTCCCTTGCAAAAATCCAAGAAGCATCCAAGTGAAGTCATCTTAGAATAGTACGTGTTAGAGTACGAGACCGACTGTATAGAGATACATGTTGGTGTTGCTCAGCATAGTTAACGAGCAATTGTTATCAATGATTTGGTTGCTACTGGATGAACTTTATTTGGTTCAATTCAACGTGTCAGAAAATTGTGATTCAGCAGAATCAAGAAAGGTGACCTGCTGCAGGTGGTATTGTTCGAGAATCAAATTGCAACTGTCCTCTCTCCAACTCGATCTCAAGATTTCTTAACCCTGTTCGCCTGTATCTCGGTGCGAGAATGCAGATAACGTGCCTTAAGAGATTCATTACATAAATTAGAGGACCCCATATTATCAATAGGTATTTCGATCAGGCTTCGATCAAATAGGAGAGACAGTTGCAATTAAGAAGGTTCTTCAGGATAAATGGTACTTGTGGAATACTTCCCTAAAAGTTATTGTCTTCTTCGATGGAGCCCGAGTGATCTGTACCCACTGTAAGGAACCAACGGGAAGCCACATCTATACCGAATGGAGGAGCAGCTGGGGCAAGGAGAAAAATGAAGATTGAAAAATTCTCAATTACACTTAAAATTACAACACCTAGTCTATTCAACATGGTATTAGAGACATAATTCTCCATCAAGTAACAGATCGATCAACTCTTCTTTAGCATCATCATCTACTAGTTGGACCAGGCGACATTAGAATTTGGAACACAAAAGAAGCAGAGACGAAATTGTATCAATTCCTGAATGCAGTGAGTGAAAAGTATGATCAGGAAAAAGAAGATTTACTTTGAGAAAATCGGTTACCTGAGGTGGAATCAGCTTATGCAACTATCCGATCATAATGGGATCAGAGATAACAAATGCGTACCGCAGCAAGGAGGGTCACCGAGGTTCCCAACACCATAATCGAGCATGGCTTCTATGTTACTCCTTGCTCAGAGGAAGTGGCAATTAGAGTTAAACCGACCCACGCCACTAGGCCACAATCAGTCACCGAAAGAGGGAAGGCTATTTTTTTACAGGTTAAAAGTGATGAGGAAAATACCTCTCTGTCATTCAATCAAGATCAAACAGAGGCGACTTAAATAGAGCTTAACAGACGTCGTTGTTGACGATGAAGAGACACCATTGTTGACGCTAAAAAGACGTCATTGTTGACGCTGGGAGACGTCGTTGTCGATGCTTGCAGACAATAGGGAGACACCATTTTTGATTCACACAGACTGCAGCAGAGATGTCATTGTTGACGCCATTGTTAACAAAGGTGTCTCACATCGTCGTCGTCAATCGGAAGAGCAGGAGAACTAGCCACTACGAGAAGTGTCGTCACAACAAGGCAGAGTGCTTCCTACTAATCGGATTCCCCGAAGGGTGGAGATATCCAGAGAGGTACAACAACATTGGCGCCACAGGGGCGAAGGTTGCGAACAAGGGAAGCAGGCCAGCGGTCACCTTGTGTTCTTATTTGCTTCCTTGCATGAAAACAAAATTGGCTATGCTCGCACCCATGAGTAAAATCTCTCTGGGAAACAAAAAACACTGCCAGTGAAGATCAAAATCAAAGAGGTTTTACAATAAGAGAATCAGACGGTCAACCATGGTTCACTGATATAAAAATATATCTAGCGTATGGAGAGTTCCCAGAGAATGCCACAAGAAAATGACTGAAAGGTCGTGCGAGGAATGACTTGAAATTATTTCCCCAGTGGGCCGACTTTGTACAAATGATCATTCGATGATACCCATTTAAGATGCGTGAATGATGAAGAATCTGAGCGTCTAATGAAAAATTTCAAGAAGGTTGTTGCGGTCCACACATGAGAGTACAAGAATTGGGTACTCTTGGTCCACCATGATGGTTGACTGTGTGAAACTCGTCCAAGTGTATGCTGACCAAATCCATGCGCCACTGCACGAGCTATATCCCATGATTTCCCCATGCGTTTCTCAATATGGGACATCAATGTAATCAACATGATTTCCCCAAAGCCCTCTAAGGGTCATCGATTCATATTCATGGAGATCTATTACTTCACCAAGGGGGTAGAGCTTATTACCCTGGGATCAATAACGACAAAGGCCATTGAAGTTTTCATTAGGCATGACATCATCATGCGTCATGGGGTGTCAAAGTCAATCATTACCAGTAAGGCCAGAAATCTGTATAACAAGTTGGTCAATGGGTTATATGACCAATTTAATATCAAACATAAAAACTCATCTCCATATCACCCACAAATGAATGGCACAGTGGAAGCATAAAATAAACGACTGGCATGACAAACTGCCTTGGGCACTCATGACATGCAAGACTTTAATACATACATCAGCATGGGTAACCCCATTTTCTCTTGCTTACAACACCGAAGCCGTGTTGCCAATTGAAGTAGAAAAGCAAATTTTGTGTCGACACAGAGATGGACGACACAGAGTAATACAATCCTGTCAGCTAGGATCCTGGCTGACACAGAGATGGAAAGTCAGAGTGGGCGAGATGCATATACGAACAATTGAACCTCATAACGAAAGGCCGCTGATCGCGCTGTGCCACAAGCATTTGTACAAGCAATTCATGACTCGTGCATTTCACAGGAAGATGCGCCCAAGAGAATTGCAAACGAGCAATCTAATTTTAAGAAAAAATCGTTCGAGACAATTCAGACTATCGGGGCAAGTTTGTGCCTAAAATATGAAGGGTCTCATATTGCCAAGAGACATTCAGCAGAGGAGCCATGATCGTCACTGATATGAACGACCAAGAACTCCACGGTCTAATCAATATGGACGCAGTCAAAAAAATCCTTAAAGAGCTCATAACTAGAAAGCGAGCCTTCAAAAGTGAGAGAAAATTCCCACTAAATCGAAAACTCGAAAGGGCAGTTTAGGCAAAATTTAGGGAAGAAAGGCATGATTAAAAATCCCTAGAAAGGGCAATCATGGCAAAAGAAGAGGAATCAAATCCCTGCTAGGTTGAAAACTTGAAAGGGTGACCTAGGCAAAAATTAAGGGAATGGAGAGTTACAGTAATAAAAAGACTATAGCAAAAGAATAGAAAATTGAGAGATTGAAAAAAATCCTCCAAATCAATCTAGATTCTCCGGGAAAGTTTGTACCTAAATATGAAGGGTCTTATGTCGTCAAACAACCATAATCATTACTGACGTGGAAAACAAAAAACTCCCCAATCCAATCAATATAGACGCAACAAAAAAAAAACACTTAAAGAGTTCGTAACCAGAAAGCGAGCCTCCAAAAATGAGAGAAAACTCCCGCTAAATCGAAAACCCGAAAGGGAGGTTTAGGCAAATGTTAGGGAAGATGAGCATGATTAAAAATAGGGTTAATTACTTAATTGGTTACACATGTTTGACCAATGTTCAGAATGGTTACACATGTTTCAAAATGTGATTAATTGGTTTTGAAATGTGACTATTTGGTTTTTTACTATTCATCGCTAGAAATCACAGTTAAGTCACTATTTAGATATGTAAAATGACGTAATTACCCCTAGAATCATCTTCAAGAACACATCATCATCTTCAAGAACAAGAATCGAAGAACCTAGAAATTTGATTTCTGGGATCTTGAGAAACCAGAAATCTGATATCTGGGTTCTTGAGAAACCAGAAATCTGATTTCTGGGTTCTTCAAGAACTTCGCTTGAAGTTCTGTATTGCAGTATATGTTATCACCAAATGTGATTAAATGGTCATACATGTTTCTCTATAATGTGATTAAAAGGTCATACATGTTTCTCTATAATGTGATTAAAAGGTCATACATGTTTCTCTATAATATGATTAAATGGATACTGTTGTTTGAAATGATGTGATTAAAAAGTTCAACATGTTACCCACAATGTGAAGAACACAGAAATGAAAGAACCCAGAAACAGCAATTTCTAGGTTCTAAGAACCCCAAAACAGCATTTCTGGGTTCTAAGAACCCAGAAACACCAATTTCTGGGCTCTAAGAACCCAGAAACAGCATTTCTGGGTTCTCAAGAACATCAAATCGAATTTGATTCGATTTTGGTTCTTCAATCCTTCCATGTGTTCTTCAATACAACTAAGGGCATAATAGTCATTTCACAATTCAATAATATATTAAAAAATTGAATTAACGTTAAAGTTAACGGTTTACTAACGGAATAACCAATTAATCACATTTGGAAAAACATGTGTAACCAATTAGTCACATAGCAAAACCAATTAATCACATTTTGAAACATGTGTAACCATTCTGCACAATGGTGAAACATGTGTAACCAATTAAGTACTTAAAAATACCTAAAAAGGAAGATCATGGCAAAAGGAAATGAATCAAATCCTTGCTAGGTTGAAAACCCAAATGGCGATCTAGGCAAAACAAAAATTAAGGGAATCGAAAGGTGCGGCAAAAAAAATACAGTAGCAAAAGGAAATAAAATTGAGAGATAAATTTTTTTAAAAAATTGCTCAAAAGTAGACGACGGTGTTTCCCACACTAGCAATAAAAAGAAGCTGTGATCTTCATTAATTTGAGCTGCCTCGACAACTTGCATGGATACACCTTGTGGACGTACCATGAATGGCTTTAGGGAACTCCATCAAGAAGGGCTGCAAAGCCAATTAATGAGAAAACCGGATTAGAAGTCCGCACAAGCAGTCAGACATCTCAACATAGTTTTTTGAGCTCTAAAGTGAATTATAAGTCAACGAGCGGGACCTTTATGTGTTCAGCCTCTACAAGTTATTCTTGACGACTAGGACCTGTAGTTATCCAGCTTCTGGAAGTCACAAGCCGACGAGCGAAGCCTTTAAGTGTTTAGCCTCCGTAAGTCATCCTCGAGAACCTGGACCTGTAGTTATCCACTTTCTAGCAGTCACAAGCCAAATAGCGGAGCCTTTAGGTATTCAGCCTCCGCAAGTCATTCTCGATGACCACGACCTGTAGTTATCCAGTTTCTGGAAGTCACAAGACAACGAGCGGAGCCTTTAGCTATTCAGCCTCAACAAGTCATCCTGGCCAACCAGTAATTGTCCAAATTCTAGGAGTCACAAGCCGACAACCAGAATTTTTAGGTGCTCAACCTAAGCAATTCATCATCGACAACCAGGACCTGTAGCTATCTAGCTTCTGGGATCACAAGATGATGAGCAGAGCCTTTAGGTGTCCAACTTCCACAAATCATCCTCAACGAGTCACAAGCCTATGAGCGGAGCCTTTAGGTGATCAACCTCCGCAAGGCATCCTCGACGACGAGGATCTGTAGTTATCCCGCTTCTGGGAGTTACAAGCCGACGAACGGGGTCTTGAGGTACTCAACCCCCGCAAGTCATCCTGAGAAATGTTAATGCCAAAAAAATCCTCGACAACCAGGACCTGTAGATGTCCATCTTCCGGGAGTCACAAGTTCATGAGCGTTTAGGCGCTTAGTCTCCGGAAATCACCGTCAACAATCTGGACTTATAGATGTCCAATTTCCGAAAGTTGCACAATGATTTTTGTATACTATAAAAATAAATAAGATCCAAAATCAGTTGTTTGTCTTTGAGCACACACTCATGATATCACTTCCATGAGCGCGTGTTCAAATATGGGAAACTGTAAACACCTGATTTTGGCATGGGTTCAAAATCTTGTATGCGAGACGAGAAAAATCGACCCTAAACCCAAAACCCCAAACCTTAAACCTCAAACACTAAAAGTTAAACCCCAAATCCTAAACCCTAAAACCCTATACCTTGAACCTTAACCCTAAACTCTAAAGCCTAAAGCCTAAACCCCAAACCCCAAACCCTAAACTCCAAACCCTAAACTCTAAAACCCAAATCCAAAACCTTAAACCCCAAACCCTAAGCCCCAAACCTTAAACCGTAAACCCTAAATCCTACAACCCCATTTCGGCCAAAACACCTTTCATGACACCAATCACTCCTAATTTGTCACCTTTCACCAAAGTCTTCCATCTTTCACCAAAGTCTCCCACATTTCAACAAAGTCTTCACCTTTCACTAAAGTATGTCTCCCACCCAAAAAAACTCAAAGAAAAGACAAAGGAGAAGAGGATATATAAGGAAGTAGGCCACAATAATGGAGGGAGGGGGAAGAAACCGAAGGAGGGCTTAGAGGAGTAAGGACCTTAAGCTACAGCATTGAAGAAAAGCAAAGCAAACAAAAAGGAAAAGATAGAAAGAAAAGAAAGAAGATAAGAAAATGGAAGAGAATGCCACGGAAAACTGAGGATTTGAGTGATAGTGAGTAAAAAATAGAGAGAATTAGAGTGAAGAAAAATCGGTTATTATCGGTCTAAGTTGCTCGTGAGGTATATAAACTCCGAATAACTTAGGTATATCTCGTCTCGTACTCAATATTTGTATGTCTTAATGTGAATAAAATTTGTGTTATCAATATTAGGTGTTGATATTTATATTTCATCTAAGAATTGTATTTGATGATAAGTTCGGTATAACTTTGGGGTCATTTTAGACATTTGTGAAAGTTATGGGGGTTGTTTCGGTAAAAAAAATAATAATTTGAAATTGACTTAGGTCATTCCCAAACTTTTATGAAGGTTACAACTCGGTCCTTGTATTCTAGGGTCATTTAGGAACTTTACCGAGTGTCATAAACCAAACCAGAAAACGTTTGGGCAATTTTTGCAATTTTTAAAAGATTTTTCTAAATCAACTTGAAATTTTAAATAATTTCATATTGGTACCTAAACGTTTCTGGACATCCCATTACTTCTCAAGGTGTCACAAATTAGTCTAATGCGTTTCGTATTTTTAAAATCATTCGTATATGTTTGACACGTCTTAAAATGACCCCAAAGTTAAACCACTCTTTTTCGAGCACAATTAACTTTATTCTCCCTTGTTTATTTATTTTAAATTAACACAAGTATAAAAAAAATGTTTTTATATTGTTAATTAAAAAATGCATGTCATCTCTTTGGCCAAGTATGATCAAAACAGGCGAATCAGACAATTCGTGTAAATTGGTAAAATAAATAATTTCAAAAGCTAACTAAAGTACCGAAAGTGAGGATTATGGGCTCGCGAGCCCTTAAGATGTGATCAAACCTCCGAACTCAATTATCTGAACGTAGACATTTCCAAGCCCTAGGATGTAAACACCATGTACAGTAGGCAAATTTTAGGATTTCGGTTAGCCTCTAATTAATCGGTGGCGGCTCTTTCTTTATTTCGGTCCGGTTGATGACCCCGCTCGACCGAACCCGTAACTCACCAAGACGCGACATTTTTCGAGCGAAAAAAAAAAATCAAAAGGGTCCAGGGAAAGTTGGATCTGACGTCCGACAATTACCGCAACATGCATTTTATTCACATAAGGTAAAAGTTCTCGCATAACCAAATTATATCTGACAAGTAGGACTCATTCAAACCATTCACAAAATTGAAAAAGATTCAGATTGTTTGCATGATCAATATGCTTGGACGAAATCACGACCAAAAATAGGTATACAAGTAAATGGATCAAAATATTCCACAACATACACAATATAGTAAAATAGGTAGAAATCATGTCTAATACTTATTGAACCAAATAGATCTCTTTATGTAACTGAAAAGTCTTAGATACATTTACTTTGTCTAATCGATGTCTAAGATCATAACAAATAAGAGAAATTCTAGTAGACCCTACAAGAATGTACACTTACACCCACAAACCAAATTTGTTGTCATACTAACACTAAATAAGATAATTTGTATTGCCACTTACTATCGCAGGTATATAACGTATTTAGCCTCAGTTATTTTTTTGAAGCAAATTTTTTTTTTTTGGGTGTCAACATTTTCCGTTGTCGAATAGTTCATTCCGGAGAACTGTGTTGAGACATTTTCGTCAGTAATACTGTTAATTAGTAACAGATTAAAGCCTTATTGTGAAAATATTTATGTTGTGTCTAATGATTTTGTTGCTAATTATATGTAAACAACTTATGTTTCTAGTCGTCACCGTTATCTATTTGCCACCACCAACCAACCTCTGAAACCTACTTTACAGAAAAGTATGAACGCAATTGAAGATAGGATCCCAAAAGTGTTGCAGCTCTCTACCTTCGTATAGAACAAATATCCTTCAACATCATAATTGGATACCGGGTCATCTAATCTATGATCAACCGACTCATTCATCATCAATTGGCTTTAATACTCACTTCAATTCCAGCCACTGAACTATTCGAATTTGAGGCAAATGCAGGTTAGTAATTTCGTCCATATTTTTTAATTACAGTTAGATATTTTATTGGATTTTTCTTTGTTATTAAGTAGAAACAAATTGTTACATATGTGTATTTGATCTTGCTACTTATTAATCAAAGATGTCCCATAAATTGTGGGTTGGGCTGTTCTATGTATAACACGCAAATAGGGAGAAGACGTACAACAACATTGTAAGACTATTACAATGATTTTTCTACAAAACTAGATAAAAATGGATAAAAGTTGGATTGCCAAACATCGGAGTATAAGGAAGGTCTGAGTGCATTTCTTGATTTTGCATTTGCTCGTTCATCTTTGAAAGGGATAATTCATTATCCGTGTTTAAACTGTAATGTTTGTCTCTCAATTTCAAGAACAAATGTGAAGTTGCTTCTAGAGAGATATGGAATAATTCCAATTTACACTACAAGGGTTGATCACCGTGAGGAATATGAACATGTAAGGTCAACTATAGGTAGGAGTTTTCATGACATGGACATCACGGTAAATGATGTATTGGGTGGTAGTACTTATCAAAATATTGAGGAACCCAATGCTGAGGCCAAAAGATTTTACCGAATATTAGAAGATTGTGAGAAGAGCTTACATCCTAGTTGTGTATCCTATACGAAGGTGTCTTTAAAGTAAAATTGTTGCATCTAAAGGTGCTTATAAGGTTTCTAACAAGTTTGCAAATGATTTATTTCACAAATTGCATAAGGTACTGTCCTAAAACAATACACTACCTAAGTCCTACTATGGCACCAAGATATTCATTTCTGACTTGGGTTTAAACTATCATAAGATACATGCTTGTATATATGATTTTATCTTATTTAGGAATGAATACAATAGTGTTAATGTTTGTCCTATCTGTGGGAAATCCAAATGGATTTCACATAGATACACTGTTGAAGAAGGTGAACTTTTAAGTAAACCTACAAGAAAACGACAAATGATTTCCGTCAAAGTACTACGTTATTTCCAAATAACTTCAAGGCTTCAAAGATACTTCGTGTTCTCTAAAACTCCAACACTATGAGGTGGCATGATGAAAGTCGAGCATGGAAAAATGAGATTCAACTGAGTCGAAAACATGGAAAAACTATATGTCGTTGGAACTTGTTTCGAGTAATAACCACGAAAGTCAGACTTGGTTTACCTAATGATGGTTTTGACCCTTTTGGCGATAAAAGTCCCCCATATAGTATATGTTTGTTACTCCTTATTCCCTGCAATGTCTCACATGAGATGTATTTGAAAGATACGAATTATTTATTCTCAATTTTAATCCATAGACCCAAAGCTCCTACCTGTAATATTGATGTATACATGCAACCGTTAATTGATTAGGTCAATGATTTGTGGCTTGACGGTGCTTTGACATTTGATGCATCAAAAAAGGAAAACTTCCAGATGCATGCATATGTACTTTGGACAATAAACGATCTGCTTGCTTATGCTAACTTATCTGGTTGGGCTACAAACGGGAAATTGGTTTGTCCTATTTGTTAAATGGACACCCATTATTGCAAAATGAATAATGGGAGCAAATGTTCTTTTATGTGGTACAAAAGATTTTTACCGTCTGATCATCCTAGGAGGAGAAATAAAAGCACATTTGATAATATACAAGAAATATGGTATCATCCCAACAGGTTATTAGGTGACGAAGTCTTGCCTCGAGCCTCAATTTATAAATTGCCCCTTTGTCAAATGGATGTTTACAATGCTTTATTACAAGGGGATTTATATGGGGAAGTTTATATGCATGTTCCTGAGAGTTTTATTGATCAGAGAAAAGGTCATCTTGTTTGCAAATTACGAAAATCTTTATATGGGTTGAAACAAGCCAGTAGATAGTGGAATATTAAGTTGTGTGATGCTCTTGTTAAGGCTGGTTATAATCAATCCAAATGTAACTACTCTTTGTTTACCAAGCATGATGGGGATGAATTAGTAGTGCTTCTTATGCATGTTAATGATTTGCTCATTACTGGGAACTGTACTAGATTAATTTCTAAATTAAAACATGTGTTAGAATCGAGTTTCAAAATGAAAGATTTGGGCGAAGTGAGGTATTTTCTCGACGTTCATATTGCTCGGTCCCAAAAAGGTCATGTACTCTGTCAGAGGAAATATGCTCTAGAGTTAATTTCTGATGTTGGATTGTCGGGTAAAAACACTGCTAGAACTTCGATGGAACAAAATATGAAGTTTACTAACAGAGAATGTGATGAGCATCTGAATGTGAACATGGATGAAGAATCCCTAAGTGATGTTAGCCTTTATAAGGAACTGATAGGGAAACTTCTGTACTTGACCAGACCCGATATATCATTTGTTGTGCAGAATCTTAGTCAATACACTACAAAGGTTTCACATCTTAGAGCTGCATTGAGAATAATTAGATACATTAAAAGAGAATCAGGAAAAGGTATATTGTTGTCATTTGATTATGTATCGAGTCTTGTAGCATATTGTAAATCAGTTTGAACTAGTTGCATTGAATCTAGAAAATCAGCCACATGTTTTTGCATCATGACGGGTAAGTCTTTGATATAATGGAAGGTAAAGAAACAGAGTACAATATCTAGATCGTCGACTGAATCTAAATATAGGAGTACTGGTGCTTCTTTATCTGAAATAGTATGGCTTATAGGATTGATAGAGGAATTAGGCTTTCCACAAAAGAATATGGTTGTTTTATATTGTGATAACAATGTGGCTATACTAATTTCTAATAACCTTGTGTTTTATGAATAAATTAAGCATATAGAAATAGATTGCCATTATATTAGAGAAAAAGTGCTTGAAAATGTTGTGCAGCTTAAACAAGTAAGAACAGGTGATCAAACTAATATATTCACCAAGGCGCTTGAAAGTCAACAACATTACATGTTGTATGGAAGACTATGAATGACGAAAATTGTTATGTTTCTTTAAATAATGCTTTCATTATAGATGAAGAAAAGTAATGGCGTTCCACCGTCGGAATATGTTCATTATCATTGGGTACATACACATCGAAAAGATGACACCCCCTGTGATCTTGTTGCGGCTGAAATTATGGTCAGTTTGGAAAATGACATTGCATTCAAATGAGAACTTTATCGTATTTCATAGTTTATTTAAGTTTAAAATTTGTATTATGAATGAACAACGCAATATGAGTTTGAAAGAGTAACTCCTAATGTGGATGAGATATACGTAAAAGTACGAGACCAAAGGAAGAAGTCATCAAAGTATAAACGATGTTCATATTTCACTAGTGATACAGGTAGCTCACAGATGATGGAGTACAAGAAGATAGTCGAAGAGTTGTGTGCTGAAAATAGTACCTTGAAGGAGCGTCATAATAAAAGACTTTAGATATGCAACTTAACTTCCAAGCACTTAATTAGTCAGAAAGTTGACTTATTGATGAATGTTAGACAACCTCTGGTTACCGACAGTCATGAGACTCAAGGTACGCGAAAAAAATTGAAAATTCAAATGTTGATACTACTTTTATCTCAAATTCACATATATGTCTGTAAGTTGATCGGACCAATTTACATATTCTAATCAACAACATTACAAAACTAAGTTGGTTTTTAATAGGTTAAGTTAATGCCCCACAAATTCTGCATATAATTAGAAAAAATATATACATTTACCGGGGAAACTAAGTCACCGGTAATTAAGAACCTTTACCGACAATATTGAATTGCTGGTAATAGTAGATGCTTTTATCGGCGAATTATCTCGATGGTATAACTTCAGTGTTTTACCGGCAAAACCTCATTTCGTCGGTAAAAGTTTTACCAACCGCGCTGTACCGATGACTTTTACCGGCGAAAAACATCGTTGGCAAGACTTTTACCGACGAAAAAAGTGTTTTACCAGCGACTAAGTGGTTTGATAGGCCATAAAGAACATGGATGCGCAAGGAGGAAGGAAAGCACTTACCCGGAGTCGGTTGCAAAGGACCAGGGGAGGGGGAACCCGAGCGAGGGGTCGGGAAATGGTACAAAGATGGACCCCGGGACGGAGAGCCACGGTGAGCAGGAAGGATCTAGCATACAGGGGGAGGGGACTAACCGCGGGTATGGACCTTGGATGTTGGTCCAGCCGAGGAGAAAAGCGATGGCCAAAACAAGGGGGGCCTCGTCGGAGGTTAGGTGGAAATCGGACTGGTGGAGCGGGAAAATCAGAGGAGGGGACAAAGAGGAATGGGGAACGAAAATATGGAGCAGGGGATGGGAATTGAATCGGGCAAGGGGAGATTCCTGACAAAGGAGGTTCAGCATGTCAGAAGTGCTGTGCCACCACGTGGGGAAGGAGATGGAAAGCAGATCGGGAGTGGGTCGGGCCTGGGATTGGGGGCCATCGATGCAAAGGAAACCAGGCAGGCAGGCCCGTTAACTGCCCAGCCTGCTAAATCTGGGCCAGCCCAGGAGAAGGGACAGTTCCCTTACTTGGCCAGGCTGGGGTCCAGGAGCTCAAAATTGGGAACGGGGGCACAAAGAAAAGCGGATGCGGACGATAGTGGGGCGACAGGAGGAATGGCGATGTCCTGCGTAGGGGAGTCTAGCTTGGGGGAGAACATGAGTCTCGATAGGTGGAACCGAGAAAATGGGGCCCGGGGTGGGGGTCGGGGCAGCGAGGGAGCGAGCGGACAGAAAAACCGGGTGCAACAGCAAGTGGTGATCTTCGATCGGGATCACTTTAATGCCGTCTAGGCTACGGAGCTGGTGAGGGGTAGAGGGGACTCGAAGGGAAGAGGGGCAGACAGGAAGCGAAGCAGATCTCCCACGAGACTGATTGGGGGAGACACCTCGAGGAGGGGCTCGGAGAGGGACGGGACTGTCGCCGAATGAGGGGGTTTCTCTATCCCTTGCTTTTGATTCTTTTTTATTCAGTAATTTAATGATTAGTACAACCTATAGAATTGTGGGGGAGGACACTAGGGGGGGAGCTAAATCCCGATAGAAATTGCTCAAATGTTAATGTCGTTGTGTGGAATTGTAGGGGGGTAGGTAGTATGGTGGCTATTAACTCTGTTAGGGATCTGGTTTGCAGGTTTAGGCCGGATTTGATGGTTCTGACTGAGACAATGCTCAGTGGAGAAAAGCTCATCGCCTAAGCGAAGAAGCTAAAATTCGACTATTTTGAAAGTGTGGATGCTAGGGGCCTTAGTGGCGGGATCCTTGTTCTGTGGAATTCAGCTGTGATGAGTATTGCAGTCTTGGGGACTACGGAGCAGGAAATCCACGTCTCGGTTAAGGTACACAACTCTAATCGTTCTTGGATGATGAGTGCCATTTATGCTAGTGTTGAGGTTAATGAGAGAATGCAGTTGTGGGGCAATCAAAAAGCTGTGGCCGACGCCATGAATGCTGAGTGGGTTGTCCTTGGGGATTTTAATGATGTCTGTAGTCAACAGGAGAAAAAAGGGGGCAGACCTGTCGATATGAATCGGGTCAACAGATTTAGGGAGATGCTTGATTACTGTGGGCTCATTGATCTGGGGTTCACGGGACCCCGGTTCACTTGGGCCAAGATGTGCAGGAATAACTGTTTTGTCCAACAAAGGTTGGACAGAATAGTGACCAATGGGGATTGGCTGGTCAGATTCCCCCGGGCGAAGGTCCAACACCTCACCAGGTTGAGGTCGGACCATTGCCCGTTGTTACTCCAGTTGAATAAGGAGGATTTCCCTAAGTCCGTCAGACCGTTTAGATGTGAGTCTATGTGGCTCGGCCATCCGGATTTTAAAAATTTGGTCCTCAGTACGTGGGGGGGGTCGCCTTTAATCATCAGGACGCTACTAGGGTGTTCCCGGGTAGGGCCAGAAGTTGGAATAGAAGGGTGTTTGGGAATGTGTTCACTAGGAAAGCCCGGATCCTCGATCAGCTAAATAAGATCCAAAGAAGCATCTCGAATTGCCCTAGGGACTTTGATCTTGATAGAGAGAAGTCGTTGAGGGCTGAGTATGCCACAGTCCTTAACCAAGAGGAGCTTCTTTGGGCGGCCAAGTCTAGATCTAAGTGGATCGAGGATGGGGATAAAAACACAAAGTACTATCACGTGTCGACTTTAATTAGGAGGAACCGGTCCAAAATTCTAGCGATCAGAGATGATTGGGAGCAGTGGGTTCTCGACCTGATCATGATAAATTCCACTTTCCAACGCTTCTTCATGAAGCTTTTCACCTCGGGTAAACTGGGGTCCCACATTGACCCGGGGCTGGAGTTCTACCCTCCAGGGAGCCTCACTCCTCAGATGGTCGCTAGGATGGACCGTGGGATCACCGATAGGGACATCTGGGATGTTGTTAGGTCGTTGGGGCCTTTAAAAGCCCCGGGACCCGATGGCCTTCATCCCATATTCTATCAAAAGAATTGGGAGATTGTGGGTAGTTCGGTGTGTAATCTAATCAAAAGCGTGTTTGAGGGTAGCCCCCTCCCGCCGGATATGAACGACACTCTTCTCTGCCTTATCCCCAAGGTGGATAAGCCGGAGATGGTTAAGCAATTCAGACCTATTAGCCTTTGCAATACCTCTTATAAGTTGTTGTCCAAGGTTATTGTCAATAGAATCCGCCATTTTATGCAGCATCTCATCTCCCCCTTCCAGGCTAGTTTCATACCTGGGCGTAGGGCTAGCGATAATGTGGTCATCCTTAGGGAGGTGATGATTGCTGTGGCAAAAAAGAACGGTAGATCGGGTCTTATGGTGCTGAAATTGGACCTTGAAAAAGCTTATGATAGGTTGGAGTGGGATTTTATCCGTCAAACCTTGTATCACTTTAACTTCCCTCATAGGATGATAGACCTGATTATGAACTGTGTTAGCTCTACCTCGATATCTATCCTCTTGAACGGGGGTAAGCTGGATAAGTTTTACCCGTCTAGGGGTCTTAGGCAGGGAGACCCTCTATCCCCGTACCTTTTTATATTGTGCATGGACTTCCTTAGTTTCCTCATCGAGGAGGAAGTTAAGAAAGGTCAGTGGACTCCCTTGAGTCTGGGAAGACAGTCCATTAAGTTGTCGCATCTCTTATTTGCGGATGACCTGATCCTTATGGGGGAGGCGTCAACTGCAAACTATCAGGTGATTAGGAAAACCCTCGAGACTTTCTGCTCGATCTCGGGTCAAAAAATAAATTTCGATAAATCCCAGGTTGTGTTCTCAAAAAATCTGTTAGTTGAGACGACGTCTCTTCTGGCGGATCGCCTGGGCCTAAATCGGGTGGATAAGCTATCGGATTACTTGGGATTTCCTATGAAACTTTCGTGTAAAGAGGTGAACTCCTTTAATTTTATTCTTGATAAGGTGCGTGCGAAACTTGGGGGGTGGCGGGGTAAACTGCTATCAATGTCGGGTCGGGGGATTTTGATAAACTCTGTGATGGATTCGATTCCTGCGGATTATATGCAATGTACTTACCTCCCTTCGTATACATGCAAAGAATTAGATAAACTGAACAGGAATTTCCTCTGGGGATCTTCGGAGGAGAGACAAAGAATGCACCTCCTGAACTAGGAGACTGTCACGAGACCAAAAGATAAGGGAGGGCTAGGTATGCATCAGACCAGGGAGAGGAACAAGGCTATGGTGGCGAATCTGGTCTGGAGAATGGACAAGGCTGAGGCTCCATGGGCGAACATTCTCAAATACAGGTACTTCAATCCGAACAGGAGACCTAGAAGTGAGGGATCTGTGATGTGGAAAGCCTTGAGCGAGGGGATGAGGTGTTTGGCGGAGGGCGAGAGGTGGGTTGTTGGAGACGGGAAAACCATAAACCTTTGGCAGGATAGGTGGATGGGGCGTACGAGGATGCGGAACCTGATCCAGGGCCCCCTGGCGCTCGGGGACCACGAGCTGAAACTAGATGTGATATGTGGGGAGAATGGGGAGTGGGATACTTCGAATCTATCCTTCCATATTCCGGAGTGTGTTCAGGAGAAGATCAGAGCGACACCGAGGAGCATGAGGAGGGGAACCAGCGACAGGAAAATCTGGGCGGGATCCCCGACGGGTATCCCATCTGTAGCTTCCGTCCACCGCCTCATCGGACAGGTAAGGCATGAGCATATCGAGCAGGCGCCGGAGCTGTGGAACTGGGTCTGGGAATGTGCCAACATTCCTAGGATCAAACAGTTTATGTGGCTTTGCAATCATGACTGGATCCCCACCGCGACCACGCTTAGGAGGAGAGGTATGGACATTAACCCTTTGTGTAAAATATGTGGGATTGGAAATGAGGACACCTTGCACGTTTTGCGGGATTGTGGGTTCGTTAAACAGGTTTGGGCGGACACGGGCATCCCGGACGGTATGGAGGCCTAGGGGGCTCAATTAAACAGGTGGTTAAAATCGAACTGCCAATAAAAAAAGGTGATTAGGGATGGGATACAATGGGGCTTGTTTTTCTCTTCTATGGTGTGGTTCATTTGGAAAAATAGAAACTCGGTTGTTTTTACTAATAAATTCCTGCCTAGAGATATTGTGAGTTTGACTATTTTGCAGGCGAAAGATGTTGCTGTTGTACTAGCAACGAGGAACATAGTGGAGGAAAGAAGGGAAATAGAGATTAGATGGACACCCCCTGAAGTCGGATGGACTAAACTAAACATGGACGGGTCGACATTGGGTTACCCGGGATTGGCAGGGTGCGCGGCGATCCTTAGGAATCACCTGGGCGGCTGGATGAAAGGAACACAAAGAAGACTGGGATTCACGAACAGCTTGGTCGCCGAGCTGTGGGGTATTAGGGACGGTCTCATACTGGCGAAAAAGATGGGAATCACACACTTACATGTGGAATCGGATGCAAATGAGGCGATAGGTATGTTAATTGCCACGGAGATGGAGGAAAGACAACTAACACCCCTCATTTGGGATTGCAGGTGGTTGATTGCGGGATTTAGACGAATCAAACTCAGGCATATATTCAGAGAGGGAAACGGGGCAGCGGACATCCTTGCGAAGGAAGCGGTTCATTTAGACATCAATTTTGTGGAACTTGATCGACCACCGGGGTCGGTAGGATCGAGTATCAGTTCGGATAGTAGGGGAGGGGCAAAAACTCGTAGTGTCCTTCTACGGACTTTGGAATAGTCTGATGTGTTTTATTGATGTATTTCTTCTATTTATCAAAAAAAACAAAAAAAGCTTCACCGTAAAACAGTATTTCTAGTTGTGTGATGCGTCAGTTTCTTTCTAGGGTTCCTATGCTCCGACTCCGAATTCATCATTATGAAAAACGCGTTATCTGTCGGAGCAATATGTCTCATATGATCAAAAACGTAATCATAATCTAACTGGATCCTTCCTCTCTCTAAGGAAAAGACAAGGGCAACATAAACTGGAAAGTCAGCAAGGTAGACACCAAAACCATGAAAGAAAGGCTTTATTGCACGAAAGGGATGGGGGGTACCCCCTTGGGACTAAGGAAGGTGGGAAAACGAACGGTAGGCTGCTTCCCTCTCTTCATTTATCTCCTCTACAAGGCCTTTGCCTCGCTGTCCTCCATGTGAACAAGTTGTAATTGGATCACTCCCCAATGGATGCATTCATTGCTCTATCTCTCTCTCCATATATATATCTATTTATATATATAGTTTACATGCATCTAAGACGGAGTCATTACCAAACCACATTCACAGATTTGATTCTGAGAACGAAGAAGATAGATGGAGGAACAAGGCATTAGCTGTCTACATTGAGAGAGAGTAAGTGATTGATTCCGCGACAAATCTTATTCATTCAAGGAATTGGGTCGGGTTGGTCTATTTCCCTCCTACTCTTACATTAATTAATTTTGTTATAATGATCCGAGGATAATGATTCCTCCACACCTTTCTACTCACTCACTCACGGTTGATTATTGTTTGACATCATCTAATCATCATTAATTTTCAGGAAGAGATATAAATGGGTGATTACAATAATTGAAGAATTAATTAGTTCCATTTAGATATATACATAAAGCAAGAGAACTGTGTTTCGATCATTATTATTTTTGTGTTTGATTGCTTCCGCAGTTTCAAACTAATATCTTAAAGTTAAACCTCTTAATTAAAGTGACATTTCTAGTTTGATTTAAGTTTCGTTCAGTCGTAGAGAATGAAACTCGTTTTACCAATTTGATTAAATGAAACTTAAATTCAGATTATGCATGAGGTTTTTTTTCTTTTCATTGGACTCGGTAACTATTTTTTCCAAATGGTTCCTTATTATGACGCTTCCGGTGCCACACGCTAATGCAGCTAGCTGCATGACTGACAATAAATTTGTTAACACCATTTGGTACATTTTTTTAAGACAATTTACGTGGAAAAAATAAACGTGGCAGGGTGACAATTGACCACTTGTAGAGCCGAACTGCACGCTTATTCGCTTCGTCCTTACCTTTGACGCGTTCCACCTAATATAATATTTTCCAAATAATAAATAATTTCTGGATGGATACAGATGACAAAATCAAATCCTATATAATTAAGAAGATATCATTTGTAAGAAGACACTTCCCAAATCTCACTCACTTCTGCTTCTTCTTCTTCTCCGTAAAAAGGACTCGAGAGAGAGAGAGATGTTGGCATCCGAATGCAGCAGCGGGTGCGAATCGGGTTGGACTCTGTACTTTGAGCACTCCATGAATCCTTCACGAACAAACCGACCCTTTCTCGATGAAGGAGTTGCGCCCTCGTTTCAAAAAAACGCATACTACCGCAAGAATCAAGCAGAAGAAAAAGAGGGTGATGAAGAAGTAGAAAAAGACATGTCAATGGTCTCAGATGCGTCATCAGGTCCTCCAAACTTTAATGACGATACAGAAGAAGGAGAACATGCAACTTACTTCAACAATGGCGTCTGCAATAACCTCTACCCCAAAACAGATCATCAAGGCCGCCACTCTACTTCAGTAAAATGCACTACTTCCGGTGAGTCAAACAAGTCTCCACGTCACCAGCATGAGCAGCCAGCATCTCTAGACGACACAGCAAGCTCTCCAATGATAAACTTCACACCTAATGCAAGTCCTCACATTCAAAATCTTTCTTCTTTGAGCCCAACAGAGCATGCAAACTGGCTTCACTAGGACTAACTAACCCAAGGTTGATCGGGCTCGTGAGTAAGTTACTAATATTATGTTCATCTAAATTTGCAGAAAGACGACAGTTATACAGATTTGCCAATGGAGAGTTTTTTGCAGTATCCTTCTTCTCATTGTAATTATTCATCACCAAGAAATTTCCAGGTAATCAAGATCTCGTTTTAATTGTTCTGCAACATTATGTATGATATTGAACCAAAAACTGGAATTTGCAGGGAATTACTTCTGCATTTCAAGATCAGTTTGGAGTGTTTCAGGCTGATCCTCATCCCTCAGGACATCAAGTCTTTACCCAGTTCAGTACTACCCAAAACCCTTTTTCTTCATTCTTTTAAATATAGATAATTAAATAAAAAAAATGTACCGTGTTAATATCAAGAGCTTCTTTTACATTTAAGTAAAATGTATATGATCTATATTAGGTGGTTCTGAGCGGAAGCACGCATAATTTTCGAAAAATCACAACGCGAATCGAGTGGAATTGGAATCATATGGATTGTTGAGTTCATCCTTCAACTTCATGGATTCGTATGGATTGCTGAGTTCATCTTCAACTTCATTCTTTCCTTCGAAAAGTTCTTCCTAAGAATAGAGTAGTGTTTATAGCTAGCAAAGGAAAAGAGGGACTTAAAGCTTTTGCATCAACCTTCTATCAGTTCTTTTTGTCAGCTACTGGGAAAATGAGGAAGAAAGAAAAGTGGGAAATATGATTCCAATTTATGATTTCCTTATGAGTTATATTTTATTATCTTGGTATAAGGACATATTCTTTTTATCTAACTATAGTCTTAAATGCAGTTTCTTAAACATTTATTAAGTTTAGGAGTGTCAATCGTGTCTAATCGTATCGTGTTATTAATCATGTCGTGTCTTAACATGTGTCGTGTCTACACGGATAAGTTTGAAACATGTCTCAAAACTTCAAACACGAACACAATTAATTAGCAGATCACACAGGACACGATACGAGACACGATTAACTTTATTGGGAAAAATAATCGGAAAACATGTCGTGGTATACGACAAGATACGATTAGACACGATACGTAACAACTAGACACGATACGACATAACACGAAACAATTAAACATGATACGACACAACACGATTAAACACAACCTGAAACTACACAATTAGACACGGCATGACACGATTAACACAATTTACTACACATCATTACATTGTATTGCATTTGAGCAGATCAAGAAAATATCATTATGTAAGAATCAGAAGGTATGAGTTCAAAATTAATCATTTTAAGAAGTGGATTTGCAAACAAGCTCACGGGATGAAGCTCGGGACGAAGATCACGTTGCTCACGAAGCTCGGGCGTCGTCCACCTCACAAAGCTCAGCTGCATTTGCTCCACCCGCAGAGTTTCTGTGGACGAAGCTCAGCTGCGTTGCTCGGGATGAAGCTCACTTGCGGAAAGTCCCTGTGGGTGTGGCTGCGGTGATAGCTGGCTTGGGGATGAAACTCACGTACTCGGGCTTCTTGCTTGGGGACGAGCTCACATGCTCGAGCTAGAAAGTCAAAAAAGTATGAAAATAAAAATCGAGACTGAGACATTACTTCTTGTCAGTTTACATGCTTTAGAGATTGGACAACGGTGGGATTTCATGCCATTGGATTTTTTCAATCCAACGACGAATAAGTGTAAGAATTTATATGTGTATAAACGTATCACATGTTTACACGACATGATTAGCCACAATTAGTTAAACGTGTCTCTATTCGTGGCATAGGTATACACGTCACGATTAGTTAATCGTGTTTACACGGAGATTCGCAGATCTAAGGTGTTTAGACATGATTATTAATCGTGTCTAAACATATAAGAGTTGTTTAGACACAGGATCTGTTAAACAACGGGATCCGTTAAAGTCAAACCCATATATACTTTAAAGCAGATCATGTCGGTCGTTTAATTCTGTGGTATCATAAATTGTCAGCCCTAATTAATTTGCACTTCAGTAAAGTATCCGTAAAGCTATTTTTTTTTTTTTTATCTGTAAAGCTATTTGTTTTTTTGTTTTCACTATACTGGTCACTAAATTTATCTTTCTGCGATATCAAATATAGTTCTCACTATTATTAGACATGTATATATATATACAAAAGATAAACCGATAAATTGTGTCGTCGTTGCAGAACCGACGATATAGCAATAGGAAAAATGATTATTTTTGTCACTAATTTAATTTATTTAATAACAATGTTGTTTTACAGACAATAATACAGACAATAATGCATTCGAATCACCATTAATTAAAAAAACTACTAAAAGTAATACTTTTCGTTAGTAAATAATTACAATACTCGCTAGTAAAATAATCTTTTATTGACGCGATGATCATCACCAATATTAGTAATATTTACGGACCAAGTTAAAAAGTTCTAAAGTAACACGTAACTTTTACCTAAAAAGTATTGAATTTTTTGGTTTGATATATATTTAATTTTTTATCATTCCGGTTAAATTACAGGACAAATAATGTTAGGTTAAAAATTTAAATATATATCTAAACAAAAATGCCAAAAAAATGAAAACTTAGATAATTGAATTTCGTCATAAATGTCGTTAGTTGTGTTGTGTTTGAAAGTACAGAGTCTGAGTTAGATTTATTTTTAAGTTAAATTTTCATATCTCAACTTAGGACAAAATGTATGGTCGATCCGTAAGTCCAAATTTAATATTTATTTTTGCATCATTTGAATTGTAATTAAAATATCTACTTACTCTAAAAAAAATTAATACATATATAATATAATTTTGGGCTAAATACAACATTGCCCTCTAAAGTTTACGCCGATTTTAAAATTCCCCCTTAAAGTTTAAAGTCTCCCCTAATGTTTGGAAATCCCTGAAAGAGCATCTGTCAGTCATCGGTAAGATAAGGTTTTTCATCATTTCCAAACATTAGGGGGGGACTTTAAATTTTAAGGTGAAATCACTAGCCGTGCCTGTAACGTCTCCTATTTAGGATGGTTAATGATCTACGTCAAACTATTAAGACTTTTAAAAAGTGATTATATTCAACACAAAATATGATATCGTGTTACAATTAAGCACGAGTGAGACTGCAAATAGACTAGGTCACGACCGTTCATTCGATCCGAAAGCATTTCGCATGTAGATTGACCATTTGCTTCATCTATATAGTTTGGTCATTCATTTAGTAATTGCTCTTTCATTGTACTTTCACATACTTGTATATCCTCCTTATCAAGGTTAGTCTCTCAAATTTTCATTATACAAATTATAAAATTTTCAATCATTATAACTCTATCAATAGTCAACTATCACATTATAAAACTCTTCATGCAATTATATTAATCACACTTCTATAATTTTCATGCATCACATCTCTACCGATAATTACATCTATATCCTACTACAAACGTCTTCATATTTTTTGTATATGTTTTCTCTTGAGCAGTTAAACATTCTCCACTTTTTAGCATTTTCATCATTCTCTCGAAAACTCATCCACGGAAGAAAGTTACTCATATTCATTTTAAATTTTCATGTGTAATCCATTTTTGAATTCATTACATGGAAATTAGGTTTTAGAGATCCGTCCAACATATAAGTGGGACAAAGGGAAGACCCTTGATTGTTGCTACAATCACTTGGCGAGTTAATATAACTAGCTAATTTGGATAATTAATTGATTTTTTTCTTTCCTTTCTAAATTTTTTCTATTTGCATGAAAATCTTTATCAAATTTGCATGAGTTGAGTAGTACATATTACAATGTCATGTTATTGTTTTCTTAGGGTTTGTAATTCCAACGATGTATTTGTCATCTACATTGGAGACGACTGAATCAATGAAAATGCATTTAAGGTATATATGTATAATACATATACATGGTACAGTGCATCATTTTCTTTTATTATTCATTGAAACTATAAACGACTAATGTTTAATTCAAGTAGGTTTTGTTGGATACAAGACAATGGACAAAGATACTTATTTTGTACCAATAAAAATACTTTGATTTATGTATAACACAAAACTTATATTTTTATTATGCACGATATTTATCTGTTCACTTAAACAAATTCAGTTTTAATGATTCGTACTAAGTCAACATTAATAATATTAGATATATTGATAAAAATAATAACTAGAAATAATTAAGAAAGTGAAAAGTATATGAATATTTCATATTGTCATCAACGTATAAGAGAGAAATTCAAAATCATTATTAAATTTATAAATTAACATATAATATTATGTTTTTTTAATAAAATTATTGTACTGAAGTCAACTAATTGATGATTGATGTCTAATATTATTATGTTTAATAAATTCATTCTATATTTTGACATAAATTGTTTTTTTTGTAAATTTAGCAAGAAAGATGAACAAGGTTGATACCATTGTTTTTTCTTCTAAATGAATAATTATATTATTCTAATTTTTCTCTTTCTAAATTATAGTTTTATTAAAACTATAATTTTCAAACTGATTAATTCAATTATTTTATACTATAATTTCAAGTTAATACAATTTAACTTTAAATGTATTTCAAACAGTAATAGTTATAACCATGGTTATAGGTTTTTCACCGCACCATTGTCGGCCCTAAGCACAACTAACGGCATAGTTAGAAGAAGAAATTAGTTGGTGTTTTAAATTAAGTCATGTGATTTAATAAGGTCAACGGAACGGATAAGTCATTTATTCAATAACACACAATTTTTGTTTTATTTGAAGTACCACTATTTAGGGGTGAAAGCAAACACCGGGTGGTCCGAAAATCAGGAGAAAATCGAACTGGACCAGACAAAAAAAAACGGTCTGAAAATAAACGGTTCGATTTATGGTCGTTTTTTTTGTTTGATACGGCTTTTTTGACCGTTCGGTCTACGTATCTAAAATAACGTAGAGTCTGGTACGACCGTTAATACACGTATATAATTTTATATAGTATATTAATTAGTATTAATTAATATACTTAATCAATGAATACAAACAAATAATAATTGTTTTTTTGCAACAAATAATAATTTTTGTTATTCAATAGTTATTTTTGTTGTTTAATCGGTTTAGTAAAAATTTATGTAAACATTTTTAAATCGAGTTATTTTGTTGTTTAATTTGATCTTGAATACTTATTTTGGTTTTAAATGTGTTTTTATTTTTATTTTTTGGTTTAAACCGAAAAACTGATCCCAAATCCGACTTTTGATCGAATTTTTTTAAAAGAAAATTCGGTCAAAAAATTTAGGTACTCGACTGAAATAGTAAAAGGACAAATGGTACTACCGGTCCGGTTTCATCACTTCCGAACTATTCATTCAGTTGGTCCCCATCGTAAATGAATGACAATAAACAATTACACAAAAATGAAATGAAATGCTGACACCTACAGATTTATTACTCCAAATTTCCCCAAAATTTCCTTCTTCCATATTATTTTTACATTGGGTAGTAGGATAAAAAACGATCGATCATGTTAAAACACTCCTTCGGTTTGTACTCCGGCGCCGTGTGTCCAGCTCCCTGCCATTTATAAATTGATATAATTTGTAGAGAAAAATTAATTGTAAAGCTGGTAAAATATATATATATATAGCTTAGGATGTATACCTTGACTGTATTATAGGTCATGCCATCTCCCAGGTTGAGAACTGATTTCAGGGTATACCTGGTAATTAAGAAAATAGCACGACATCAAAATGCTTATATTTATTAATTAACAAAACAATCATCATAATGATATTAATTTTTGAACTTACCCAGCGACTTGGCCACTGACATACCACGGTCTCCACGTATCGACGACGGTCATGTTTAGATCGTATATCCATTCTTGTGTCCCGACATACGGAATTAACATGTCATGATCTCCACTGCAAACATAAACACACATATTTAATTTGGATATATATATTGTCGTTGAGAAGAAGCATCACTAACGCAGACCCCATTACCTACCTATACACTAAAGCTCGATACCCTAGTGTGATAAGCTGTTTGTGGTAAGGAACGGTGGAATAGAGATTAGAGTCATAATCCAAACTTTTATTGCACCTCGCCCAATTTTGAATCGTACCCTGAAATGAATGGATATTAGGTTACGTATATTTGTACAAGTAGAGTATGATTTGAATCAAACAGTAGTGTGTGAAGACTTACATTACGGATATGAAGAGCCTCTTGAACTTGTTCGTTGTTTGCCCATATATAAGAAAGGACATAGTGCTCATTCTGCATCCACCGATATAAAGCAAGAGCAATGATTCATTGCAGGAGAGGGATGGGAACAAAATACCCATCCAAATAAATACGCACAATTGAAGAATGTTGATTACCCGACACCAATTCTCATCTTCCGAAGGTAACAAAAGGTAATCTTCAGGAATGTCATCGTTAAAGAATTTTGTTCCCCAATGCAAGCTTTCTGCAGGTTTTGGTTTCGCGTAACTGCACTTTGGCTCTAAGATGGCTGCATCACATATTTTAAGGGTACACTGCAAACACAGAAATGTATAATTGTTTGTTAATGGAGATCATTTCGTACCATTCGATAGTCTCTGACAATTACAAGAGACTGCCTAGCTAAGGATTTAGTATCAAACAGCATATAATAATAGTATAGGTAAGTAGGTTGAACACAATCTCAAAATGTGTATGTAATAATGTTGGAGAAGGAAGGAAGTACGAACCTCCGCTATGTGAATGATATCATTCATACATGCAGCATTGGTTATGTTGAGATCAATGTATTCCCCATCGCAGTTTTTCTCAGCAGACTATAAAACAATGATACGGTTAAACTATTTGGAGGATGTATAAACTAAACATTAATTCTATTCGGACATACGTGATTTGGAGGCTAAACTATGAATGAAGCTTTATATATATATACACCTCATATAATTCGTCGGATAGGAGACCGATTCGGTGAGCAAAGGGAACTCGAGAGTTTTCATCGCTTTCCAATTGTGTCACCGGGTTGCCTAGAATGTAACCCTAAAGGAGAAGAAGAAGAAGATGATGATGATGAAGAAGAAGAAATAACTAAATAAAAATATGCATCACAGGATTTACCTGGAGATTCAAGGGAGGCCTCGATCCTGCTATATTACCTGTCAACAAAATAATTCTGAATAAGAATTCATTCATTCATTCCATCATTTAGAGACACTGTTGGATAGAATCATACCCTTGGCTATAAGCAACGAGACCTGAGGAACAATCATTCCTGAGTAGGAATCCCCCGAAATGTAGAGAGGACTTTGGTTGAATTTTGGATGAGCTATCACCCACTTCAATCATTAAAAATTAAGGTATGATGAACCAAAAATTATTGTGTGGACATGATAATATATAGAGTTTAAAATCAGACCTTTCTGAGAAATTTGTAGATGTAATCTGCAGATTCATAATCATTTAAACTCCAACCTTGTTGAGTTGTTGAGTAAGAGAAGCCAGTACCAACGGGTGCATCTAAGAATATAATGCTCGCTACCTGTAAGAAACATTCGTTTGGATAAAGATATATAGATATAGGTATGTAGAAGAAGAGAGACAAGAAAGACATTGTTGTCTTTGTCAACTGTTGTATTCCAAGCAACTAGAAGTAGAAGGAGGGAAGCACCTGTGTCCATGAGTACTGGTTTGACAGGAGTGAAGGCAAGCTCCCATTAAAAGTTGCATAGTCAAAGATTAAAGGACCTAATGATAATAAAATGAAAGACAATTGGCCGTGTTTAATTAGTTACTCTTGTAGGACAATACTTGTTAAAGAGATGATCAAAAGAGGAGAGAATGATTTTATTTATCAAAATCTTAGTTTGATTGAATTTTGAGGAGACATTTTCTATTATTTTGAACTGTAATGTGGGTGAGCCAGATTGTATTTAATATGAGTATTATTTAACATCATGTAATTTGATTTCGCTCTGACTTCCCTATTTCCCAACTTAACATTGAAGGAACTGGCTAAGATATCTACCATCCAACGGTTGACTTTCAAACAACCCGAAAGTCAAGCATCTCACATACCAACCCTAAACTCACCATCTTTTCCATTGTGCCTCTTAAAAGTCATTACATAGATTTATACTAAAATATGGTTGGCACTCTATACAATATAATATATGTAAAAATTTATTTATTTATTTATTTGGCAAAACGAGATTTAAGTTCAAATTCATTATCCAAATTTAAATGATTGGCTTTACAATATGTAGATTTCATTAGTTATTATCAAACCAATATATGTAAATAGAAAAAGGAAACTTCAAGCGTATGGACCAAGATAGTAGTCTAAAAATGGTTTGTGCAGATATAAGCTGTTATAACTTTATTCGTTTAATCATTGTATTAACTAAAACAAATGATTAAACTACTAATTTGTATATAACATAATAATAACTAACATTAATTTAATAGAAATAAATCGATGAAAATATTTTGGACAACAAATCAATTATATTACCTAAGTATTATTATAAAAAAAAAGGTGATAATAATATGGTTATTTTGATACGTATTTAATTTATGTAGATATAAATGCAATCAGAGGAAGAAATAAAATATGGCGTAATTAATTATTAAAGTAATCTAAATGACTTACTTGATATATACTATTATACTTTTATTAATTTTAGGGTTAATAATAAAATTCTATAGCATTCGCCACTTTACAAAAATTTATCAAAAAATTGTTTTTTCAGATTTTGATACCGGTACTTTTAGAATTTTATAATAAGAATTTAATAAAATAAAAAAAATAATATTATCAAAATATACGCATAAAATTCTCAAACAATTTTCTAGACTGAAAGGTGAATTCTTTAAAATAATTTTTACTCACTATATATAAGGTCAAATCATGGATGAGAGATGTACACTATTGTGTATTAATCTAGCAACATTAATATATAGCGATGAATTTTTCAAAACGTACGTATTTTCAAATTTCAAATGTGACTCCTTTAACCTTAAATTATAGTATCTGTATATGTATTAATATTGTGAAACAGATTTATCAAAATTAACCTTTTCAGTTTTTCCATATCAATCCTTACAGTATTTCGTTCCCATGCATTTATTCGGTTCCACTTCCTATCGATCGCCCTTTTCCATTGATTCATTAACTTTTCTACTATGGTCATCATTCAGTGTTACATACTATATATAATGAATTGCTCCATCTGACGTCTCCGAGTTTTGATTGTTTGCATTGTGACCCTAACTTATGCAAATGTCCATAGTGAAACTCAATAATATAACAACCAAAAGATTACGCTTCCTTTGAAGTTACCTGAAAGTTGCCTCATCACAGAGATGGTCGTAAGAAAAATGATATAAAATCGAATCCAAAATCCGAAAGAAGGCCAAATGTAAGGCAGCATAATTTGTAAGGAATTCAAAGGGCCGGTGCTGGGTTTTTACTAGATATTTCAGCCATGATATGATTTTTCAGAGGTCGGGAGAAAGAGAGAGAACCTATTTCATAGACGAGACCGGATAAACCCGAGCAACCAGGGCCTCCGGTGAGCCAAAGAAGAAGAGGATCGATCCATGGTTCCCTCTCCGACTCCACAAAGTAGTAGAACAACTCGATCTCGTCAATGTCTCCCACACTTATGTATCTGAAGAAAATAGCAATACACTTCATATATATATATATATATGAATCATTGACTACTTCAAAAATTATTACACTTTCAACTAACCCAGTTTCTAGCGTGAACGGAAGCCTCCCAGGGTATCCTGGTAAGGTCTCAACGATGGTCTGTGCGGCCGCTGAGTCTGTCAGTACCCGAAGAAGTATTGCCGTGATGAGAAGCGGCAACAGAAGCCGCCTCTTGTTATTTGCAACCATAAGTCTGAAGTCTAGGGGACGAAGCGAAAAAAAATTAAAATATGGAGCGAGAGAAGAGAAATGAATGGTATATAATATATACATATATGGCAACAAAATACGAAATGCAATCTAACGGTCTACGAGTTCGATCGAGAGAGAGAGAGAGTACACGTGGGTGGGTGGGTGGCTTATTGACCACAACAAATGACAAATAGCTATAGAATGACAGACGACAAACTAACTTTCTTTTCTTAATCACGGATGAATTACGGGCTCAAGCTGGTTCAAGACTTTGAACGAAAAAAATACAGAGAAATTTTGTTCTAGAGTTTTTATTTTATTGTTTTGGTCACAAATAGTAAAAGAAATGAAAATTATGCATGAATATATATACAGTAATGAATAATGTCATAAATTAGCCACAAATAAAAGGGAGACTATATATATTGTTGCTCTTTTATAAATCAATTTGGTTGGACAGGCAAGTAAATGGGTTCTAATTGTTAACTAAAATAGCGAAAATATCATATATTGAAGCTTGTTATGCATTCAACTTAACTTCCATTGATGAATTCTACATCTATTTGTAATACAATGCTTGAACAATTCAGCTATAAACTTACAGCTCTAACTATCACTAATCCTAGACAAGACATATGGAATCTAGGAAAGGTAAGCTAATAATACATAAAGCTACTAACATTTTAACTTATCTAATGTATATGTTGAGCATGTGCATGTGCAGAATATTCTCCAAGGTGGAGCTCCATGTGTATGTTTCAACACTCTCCCTCAAGTTAAATAGTAGGATCCCCAATATTTAACTTGCACAACACGTTTTTGATTTGACGGAAATAAATTAGGAAATAATTTATGAAGGTACCCCCCAGATGGATGACCCAACCTCCGGTGCCACAACCATTGTTGCCTCGTGTCTGTTCCGTGGGGAAGCATTGCAGTTCCGTGTTGAGTCACTTTCTCCACATAATACAGACCTTGATGTTCAACTTCACGTCCGATAATTTCCCCCGACTGAATATCCTGTAGTAAAAGTAAATCGGGATATATTAGCACCATACAGTTCAACTCTCTCGTGACATGGCTAATAGAGAGTAACTTGCATGCAAAGCTAGGCACATAAAGACAATTCTCCAGTTTAATATTTGAGGAAACATTAACGGTTCCTGCTCCCTGAACTGGTACCAACTCTCCATTGGTTGTCTGTATCATTTCCCGACGTGGAATTGACCGACTTATAAAATCATCTCTGTCATATCTCGTACTATCCGTGGCTCCACAATCAAGTAACCATTTTCCACATTTCCCTGATACATCGTTTTGAGCAAAAACTGTACGAGCAATTTTGTTATCACATTCAGAATTATTTAGCCCAAATTACGAAAGCCCAAATAACTGATTTTGGCCCGAATCTGGACCCAACGAGTGGCCCAAATCCGGACCAAGCTGCCCAGCTCCTGAATCCGACCCAACCCCTGAATCCAGCCCAACCGGTGGCCCAACCCCCTTAACCATTTTACTTAAGGGGTGGGGGTAATTTCTGGTTTACCCCCCAAAAACCTATACCTGCAGATAGGTTTGGAGCTCCCGCCGCAAATGTCTCATCTCCATTGGAAACCCTAGCGCCGCCTCCTTCCCCGCCGTGGCCAAGGTTTCCGGCCACGAATTGACGCCTAGCCTCCTCCTGTTGGTTCCATGCGACATGAGGACCGCCGAGCCTCTCGAGTCGATTCCATCCATACGCCTCTGTCGGAACCCTAGCCACGGCAGCCATGCCTCCATGGTTCGGTTGGCCTTGATACGGAGGTTGGTGGCCTTAAGAAGAAGGCTGGTGGCCGTGGTTCTCGGTGCTGCGACCCCAATCGTCGCGGTCATTCGCCACCGTGACGATTGGACTTCCAACGCCGATTCAGTCCCTTCGTTGGCTCCTCCATCCTTCGGGATACCCTACTAAGAAGTAACACTCCGATTTTTCATGTCTTTGTTTTCCATAGTGGCTACATCAGAGGAGTTTCCGGTCGACACCTCCGATCTGGCCTGGTTTGCCTTTTCCGGCGAGCTGCTGCGGTATGGAGGTGTGGCCCGGACCGACTCCTCCCGTGCTGGTCTCCGGGAAGAACCGAGCAACCAGCCCTGCTCCAACACTTGTTCCACCTGGTTTGGTCGTTTGGACAACTCCCATGACGGTTCTCCAATCACGCTCCGATCAAATTGTGGAATACGCCATCTCCACCTCCAGTAATGGGCTAATCCTGAGCAAATCACGTTTTTCATTATCAAAATCATTGCTTACTGCGTTTAGAAACTGATAGAGTTTGGATTTGGCCCGCTTTGTGTTCCATATCTGTATATCTTCCGTATACTTCATTGGATTTGGATCACGTTGCTCGATTTCCCTCCATAAACTTTGTAACTTGCTGTACAAGGATTCTAATGAATCCTGACCCTGTTTTGTGTTGTTAGTCCGAACTATGAGATCGAACAATTGGACTCTGTTTTTGGCTTTGCTGTATGTTGCGAATAGTCCATTCCAAAGATCCTTTGTCGTGGGAAATTCGGCATATTGGTTGACAAGTTCCGGATCCATATTGTCGAGCATCCACGAGCATACTATGAGATCATCTTGTTCCCATTGCATGTATGTCGGGTTTTCGACCTTGGGTGGTGCCGGAACACCCATAAGATGGTGAAGCTTCTCTTGGCCACCAATCTTCATTCGGATTAATCGTTCCCACAGGCAGTAAATCTTCTCGTTTAGCTTTACGCTTAAACTGATGTTGGATAATGATATGGTTTTGTGGATGGTGTTGGATTGTGGTAGGTTCGAGAACATACTCGCTCACTGAGCTGCAAACGGATCGCTCGTTGGGGTAGTCTCAGTGGTGTGAGTGTTGTCCCCTTCGGAATCTGCCATGGTTAAGGTATGTAGGATGGCTAAGGTAGATGATGATGCCGAGAAAGGTTCAATCGATCATTCTGATAGAACAATCCGGCTCTGATACCATGTTAACTAGAATAGCGGAAATATCATATATTGAAGCTTGTTATGCATTCAACTTAACTTCCATTGATGAATTCTACATCTATTTGTAATACAATGCTTGAACAATTCAGCTCTAAACTTACAGCTCTAACTATCACTAATCCTAGACAAGACATAGGGAATCTACGAAAGGTAAACTAATAATACATAAAGCTACTAACATTTTAACTTATCTAATGTATATGTTGAGCATGTGCAGATGCAGAATATTCTTCAAGGTGGAGCTCCATGTGTTTGTTCCAACACTAATGGGTACGTGCCTAAGTGGAGCAAAATACAAAACCATCTCAGTGGATTAGATCGTCCATGTAACCCCATGTACAAGACTAAAAATAAAAATAAAAAAGTAGAGAAAATGTATGTTCAAAACTGAAGTACTTATAATTTTATCAATAATAAATAAATATATGTAAAGTAGAAATATATATATATATATATATATATATATATATATATGGTCAAGTGGATATTGTTAAGTATTGATAGTGATATCCCAGTAAGGAAAATGCCCTAGATGCCCAATAACTATGAAGGGGGTGAAACTCATGTCATTCGAACCGAACCGACCCATGTTAAGGTCGATCTGCCCCTCGTGAAGTGGCCCAGTATCGAGCCTAAGTTAAAGTGGGCGCCAAAGGCTCCATCACTGGTCGCTATTAACCCAAGTCGCGGACTCCTACTGTCGCCCTAGGAGTGCTCGCCCCAAAGAGAGCCCTACCTCTCTTCTCTTGTCCCGCCAAACGTCGCTAAAGATATGACCACGATATCCCGCATATCTCGGGCACATATTCTCTAAATATTACATATGGTAACTGCAATATTACGCCACAACCGTAATATCTGCTATCCTAATATTCACCAACACAATATTCATTGAGATATGCTGTTGCCTTTTACGGTTTGGTCTCCTTACTCTATAAATACCTTTGATTTACATACATTTAGTTATGTTTTGAGTTTTATACACACATATACTCATTTAAGCATCAGAGAGGGACCCAGAGACGCCCCCTCTGTTGCGATCCCCTTCCTGCAGGTTCACCGGAGCTAAGGTGAGAGCAATCTTCATCCTTCCATTGACATTCAACTCACTATCAAGTCAGCATTCAGGAAATCAAGATCCAACATTTGACGCCGTCTATGGGAAACGAGTAATACAACCATGCAAATTCGATCCAAAAGCAATCACCGGAACCAGACCAATGAGCATTCTTCTGACAGCTCTAATTTCGCAGCAGCTTCGCCGCTCCATCATGAATCTGCTAGCCAAGCATCTCCCAATGTTGTCCCCCCGAGGTCGGCTCGAGAACACGTCGGCAATTCCAGACCGGCTGCCGTTCCCAACACCACGGAGAC
This sequence comes from Chamaenerion angustifolium, assembly GCA_946814005.1. Lineage (NCBI taxonomy): Eukaryota > Viridiplantae > Streptophyta > Magnoliopsida > Myrtales > Onagraceae > Chamaenerion > Chamaenerion angustifolium. The sequence continues at coordinate 9,753,168 of OX328278.1, read as the reverse complement.
TCCAGCACCGCAAACCACCCATGTGGCTGGAGAAAGCATCCAGCTGACCCCGGAGATGATAGCACTCCTGGAGAACATTTTAGGGCAGGCACGCAGACAAGCCCCTGCTCCTCATGAAAACTCTCGCCCCGCAGTCGCAGGGCCCAGGCCAGCGGAAACTGGAAATCCAGGCACCACAGCCCTCCAGGAAGATTAGGAGATGACATTGAGACACTAGATTAGGAGATGACATCGACACCACAGCCTCCCGAGGGCGAGCCTTTTAAATATGCGATCACCCTAACATTTCAGGCGACCAATAACGAAGCAGAATACGAGGCTCTTATTACTGGACTCAGACCTGCAAAAGGAATGGGCATATCAGCACTCAGGGTGAAAAGCGACTCTGAGCTAATTGTTAATCAGGTCAATGGCACTTACGAAGTAAGGGGAAAATATGAAGAAGTACCTCGACATCGCCAAGAAACTCGTCGCCGAAATCCCAAATTTTGCGATTGAGTCTATTCCTCGCCAAGAGAACCATATGATAGACTCTTTGATCAAGCTGGTGTTTGGAGGAACAAGAATTCAAGACGTACAGTTCCTGGAAAAATCCTTATGTTCAGTTCTCGACAACCGAGCAGAGGTCTTCAACATTTAAGGACAAGTAATGTGGATAAATCCATTCCAGAACTTCTTGAAACATGGAATTATCCCAGAAGACGAAAGTGAATCCACAAGGATAAGACGTCTTTAATCCAGTTAATTGATCATAGATGGAGAACTCTATAGGCGAGGCTACTCAACCCCTTATCTAAGGTGCATCTCTCATCCCGAAACAGAAAGGGTTCTTCGTGAAACCCATGAAGGAGTTGCAGCATGCCATGAAGGTGCACGCTCATTGACACAAAAGATCTTCAGACTGGGCTACCACTGGCCAACCTTGGGAAAAGATGCGGTTGAATTAACACAGAGGTGCGTGACTTGTCAACAGTTCGCACCACGATTCGGTCGACCGTCAATACTACTATCCCCAATGGCAGGCGCCTAGCCTTTTGCTCAATGAAGAATATATATCTTGGGTCCTTTTTCCTATCAGTATTGGGCAACGTACTAACATCATAGTGACGATCGATTACTTCACCAAGTGGATAGAGGCGAAAGATTTGGCCTCTAAAATGGAATTTCAAGTGATCAAGTTCTTGAAGATCAACATATTTTCCCGATTTGGCGTTCCCAAGATACTCATCAGCAATAATGGTCCACAATTCGTAGGAAAAGAACTTAAATGGCTCTGCGAAGAATACCATATTGATCACAGGTTCAACTCAGTGCATCATCCTCAAATGAATGGACAAGCATTTAAAGGGTTCAAGCATTTAAAGCAAACTGGGCAGAGGAGCTGGAAAACGTATTATGGGCTATCCGAACAACGCCTAAAGCAGCTAGTGGAGAAACACCTTTCAGTTTAGTGTATGGATCAGAAGCAGTAGTACCCGCCGAAATAGCGGTGTCTACCCACATAATCCTACATTTTAACACTGAAGCAAACGAAATCGAGCGCAGTATAGACCTCGATTTGGCAGAAGAAAAGAGGTGGCAATCATAAAAAACACAAGCTAAAATGCGACTAGCAACCGCTCGATACTTCAACAGAAAAGTCAGCGCTCACCAATGTTTCGTGGGGGAGATGGTTATGAGAAGGAATGAATTTACAAGACTGGACAGTCAAAACAAATTTTCAGCTAAGTGGGAAAGACCATACAAGATAGCAGAGATCGCCGCCCCAGGATCTTACTATTTGGAAACCACAGAAGGTGAGAGGTTACCTTGTCCATTCAACTCTGAACATTTAAGGAGGTTTTATACATAGCTTGTAATCAAAATGTTATGTCAATAAAAGCAAGTCATTCCTTCATAAAGCGTGACTACTCAAATCAAATCGAAGAAAAAAGACCCGATAACAAAATTGGGCAAAAAACCTGATGACCGAATCAGGCATCGAAGAAAAAAGACCTGGTAACAAATTGAGCAAAAGACCTGATGACCGAATCAGGCATCCAAAGAAAAAAGACCCGATAACAAAATTGGGCAAAAGACCTGATGACCGAATCAGGCATCGAAGAAAAAAAACCCGATAACAAAATTGGGCGAAAGACCTGATGACCAAATCAGGCATCGAAGAAGCCGACATTTTCGAGCGAAAAAAAAATTCAAAACGGATGGGGAAAGTCGGATCCTACGTCCGACAATTTGGCGACTCTGCTCAGATTGTTTTTAGATGGTTTAAACTTTGTCATGTTTGCTTTGCCATGTTATATTTTTACATATATGTTTTGACTGTTTGCTCATGCTTGCAGTTTTAAAATTTTTGTCCAAAAATCAATGTAAATGTACTATTTCAAAATGATGTAAATCCTCGTTTTGCACACACCACGCTGGTTACCATTACCCGCTCAGACCTAGAGCACATTAAGAGCTTAGGAAGTTTAGTAGGGGAATGCGCCCGGAGCGGTTTGGAACGCCGGTACGCACCTAAAAAACTCAACTCGATGATCGGAATGGGTCGATGATCCTCTACAGGGAGTGAGGTTCCGCCAGTTCAGATGACCTAGAAATTCCATCCCGTTAGAACAAAAGCTCCACATCACGTTTAACCTTCTACCAGTTTCGTGTTTGTTCCGTTCTTGTTTTTGTTTTGGCCATAAATCATGACATGTATAGAATTGGGCCTTTTGTATTCCATAAACCTCTGTAAATGTAATAACTTAGTAGTGACATTTACTTTCTCGTACTTGCATTACATTTTTCTAAACAAAAAATGTAAGTTCCGTTCATTTTGTCTTGTATCCTTAGGACGTTTAACATATCATCTTTGGTAAGGATGAAACAGACAAACCACAGTCCTACCACCAAGGCCATCCAGCCCCTTACGGTCAAAATTGCCCGAATATGGAAAGCCATGAAAAAAGAGGATCAGAAGTACGTGAACGATAAGATTGGCGAGGTTAATGAGCTCGCAAACTACAAAGTCAATTGGGCTCTCCTTGATGCTTTATCTAATTTATGGGATGTAAACAACGTCGTCTTCGTGATAAACGACAATGAATTCACACCTACGCTCGAACAATACCGTCAACTCGTTCAAGGGGTAGATTGGGATCGTGGTATTATTCAACCCGACCTCCAACAAAGAGGCAAAGATAGCACTTCACCCAAACTGCTCAAAGTTATAACAAACAAAATGTCCACCGAGTTCAAGTTGAATGAGGGTCATGGCTTATCTATTGAACTTTTGGTATATTGGATCGAGCGCCGAATTGTAGATAAAACAAATGCTATGGGGAGATGTCATGGTTTTATTTTACTTGTTTTGGGAACAGTCATATTCCCATTTCTAATGGTCTCATTGACTCAGTTGTGGCCAAAGTCTTCATCCAAATAATAGAAGACAAGAGTTTCGTAAAAACATTGCTCGCCGAAACCATTGCATCTCTAAATATTTTAAAAACAAAAGGAAAGGGAGAACTAATAGCAAGTCCGACCTTGCTTCAGATTTGTTTTTTAAGGCATATGAAAGATTTTAGCATGAATTTTCCCCGAGCAAACGTTTTAGGCGATAAAAGTGTCATGTCCATAATGTTATGTCATTCATTGTTTGAAGCTGAAAAATAGAAAGCCCTCGATTGGAAAATATATATTTCAAAAATAACGCATAAGGACATTTTATGGACGGCAAGATGCTTACCCATCCACCGCCCCATGATCCTTAGGTGCAAAATTTTCGAGGGAGTTCCGCTTCTTAGCAATCGAGGATCCATGACCACCTACCCTTCCCGAGTTGTTCGACAATTCGGTGGATTCCAAGATATCCCGGTGTACATTGATGGATCCCCAAGAGCATACAAGTGGCACAACTGAGCAGACATTGCAAACTCGCTACGAGACTCAGTTCGACAAGTGAATGATTATTGGGGAAACCGAGTCCTACTATTCATAAATTTGACGGAAGGCTCCACGACAAAGGAAAATGAATACCATTCAATAACGGAGTACGTTCACAAGTTCTACTTGGCACCCGCAAGTTCGCCTTTTGACTTGAAGGAGTTAATCGGGGATAGGCCCGATCAGTCACCATCATCTCATGAGGATATCTACGCGGTGATGAACACTCTAGATCCAATAAAGAGATGCAACGCCTTCGCAATGAGTTACGGTGTGGGCGGAATGAAGGGAGAAGTCAGGATCGCATCTTGGAGAAATGTGAGGGCAAAATAGTTGAGTTGAATGACACCCTTGAACAGTCCAGACGAAGGGCGAGGCAAATAAAAAGATTTTCGAAATGCATGTCCCCGACCTTCCTTCGAACCAAGAAGCAAGCGACAATTGCACTCAACAAGCTGCGCCATCGTGTGAAACGTCTTAAGAATTAGACTTTGATTGACGAACTCCTTTTAGAGTATTATTTGGAAAAACGTTGTCATATATGTCATCAAAGTCTACGAATGGAATGAACAGAACATGCACAATTTACCATTCTTGCTATGGTATTTGAATGATTTAGGCACATCTGGCAAAAACAAGCCTGATACGCACTCGCGGTTTCGTTCAACAGGAACGAATGGAACAACAAAATCAAAGCCCTCCATGAGGTTTCCCGGAACCCATGCGGCATTTGACAACTCCGGCTCCTCAAGAATACGAAGAGAGGATTATTCAGCTAGAACAGACAATACACACCATGAATTCTGGCATGGCTGTCATGACCTCCCGGTTCGAGCAGATTTTGGTTTTTCTAAACGCCCAGGCAGCCACCTCGTCTTCCCAAGCAACACCCCCGCCCGTAGCACCTCATCAATCTATGCCAAGTACTTTGGTCTTACCCGACCAAACTCCACCTCCTACATATGGTCATCCTGACCAAGCTTCACCTCCCACATATGGTCATCATGTTCAAGCTCCACCTCTCACATATGACCATCCCAACCAAGCTCCACCTTCTACATACGACTGCCCAAATCAAGTTCCACTACCCGTACATGATCCTCACGAGCAAGTTTTTCCTCTTCATCATGATCGGGTTGCACCTCCAGTACCTGTTTACCCCAACTAGGTCACACGATCCGCGTTTGAGCTCCCCAATTACTCGGTCACAGTCATCCCGGTCGAGACCGAACAAGACAAGAGGTTGAAGAAGATTGAAGAAAAGATGAGATCTATTCAAGGAGTACGTCGATTGGGAGACTTGGATTTCTCTGATCTTGCTCTATTTCATAAAATCCCAATGCTCGAAAAAATTCAAGGTACCGAACTTTGAAAGGTTCGATGGAACAGGACATCCGATTGTTCATCTCAAGATCTACATGGCGAAAATGACTCCATATCAGCAGTATACCAAGTTGATGGTCCAGACCTTCCAGGAAAGTTTGAAAGGGGATACGTTGGTCTGGTTCGTAGGGTTAAGAACGGAACAAGTGCCAAATTTGGAGGAGCTGGCTAAACTTTTCCACCGTACATATAAGCACAATCTGGATAACGCTCCTACTCGCCTTGATCTTCATGCTATGGAGATGAAAGATGGACAATCTTTCAAAGATTATGTGACTATGTGGAGGGGAAAGGCCAACTGCATGAACCTACCTCTCGGGCAGAACGAGGCGGTCCCAATTTTTATCAGCACTCTTAAGGGTATATATTATACCCAAACGATGAGTCAATCCACAGCGGAATTTTCAAATCTCAACATGATGGGCGAATTGATCGAGCGAGGACTTCGGTCAGGAAAGATTGAAAACCCGTACAAAAGTGCAGCGGATCCTAAGAAAACTGCGGATACAAAGAAGCCTACCCCGACCATATGTGTGGTCTATCCAAACCCTTACTAGGCACCTTACTTAGCTCCGTATCAATAATACCAACCATCACCGGTGGTCCCATTGCCTTAGGCTCCTCAAGCCCCACAAGGAACAGCCCCTGCCTAACCCATAAGATTTTATCAACCGAGGTGGGAACCAAATGAGATTTTGAGAGCCCCGACAATTTACCCTGCTTCCAATACCGTTGTATGAATTGTACAAGAAGGATTTGGCTCAAGGGATCATAGGTCTTGAGGTTCTGAGCCCTGAAACGAGAATTCCGGATAATGAACCAAATTCAAAATGTGAGTTCCACATGGAAGCACCTGGGCACACCACTAACAATTGACCCCGCCTCAAGCACCAAATCCAAGACATTATCGATCATAAGTACCGGGTCTTAAATCCCATTTCGCCACCGAATGTCAATACCAATCCGCTACCCAACCACGCTTCAGGTTAAGTCAACATGATCTTCTTAGAAGAAGGACCAACCCCTTTGGTCAGCCCCATGGGTCGGGATATGCTAAACAATTATGTTTCGATGATCATCCCACTAATCATTGACTACGTACCTCAAGGACCAACACCATTCAAGTACGAGAGTAACAAAAGGGTGGCGTAGAGCTATGGGAGTTACGCAGAAGTATCTGCGAAAAATGAAGATATTTTCAGTATGACTCGATCCAGACGTTGCTATATCCAGCTAGAAAACCCACCCAAGGAGAAGGAGGTAGAGGTAGCCTAAAATAATAAGATAAATGAAGAAGAAGTGAACAATTTCATGAAGATTGTAAAGGATGCTGAATATAAGGTCATAGACCAGCTGCGCAGAACCCCTACGCATATATATTTGTTGGCTCTGTTGTTGAGTTATGAACCACACCTAGATGCATTAATGAGTGGTTTAAAGGAAGCCTTGTACCAAAGGAAATTTCAACCTGCCAAGTGGAGAATCTCATCAGTTCGGGTTTTGCTAGCCAAATCGCCCTCAGAGATGAAGAGTTGGGTTTTGAGGGACAACAACATGTCAAAGCCCTCCACATTGTGTGCACGAGTAAGGGATATGTCCTCTCAAGAGTAATGATAGACAACGGCCCAGCTTTAAATGTATGTCCGATATCCACCCTCCAACAAATGAAGATAGATTTGTCACTCATCCGTCCAACCAAGAGTGTTGTTCGAGCTTTTGATGGCAATATAAGGGAGCTCGAAGAAGAAATTCAATTACCATTGGAGATTGGTCCTTGCGTGTTTATCGTATCTTTCAAATTCTTGGACATTCCAGGGTCTACAGCCTACTTTTGGATACACGCCACAGGGACAGTGCCTTCTACCCTGCATTAGAAAGTAACATTTATATATGAGGATTGCCTGGTTGTGATCGATAGGGAGGAAGATGACAACATTTATAAGGAGACTTTCGTACCTTTCATTGGAATCGAGACTGAAGATGCATTGTCTTTTCATGCCTTTGATCTCATTTCTGTGATTAGGGATTGGGGAGAGCCAGCACCAGACAGAGCCGAGCTAATGGCGGGGAAGATCATGTTGGGCAACAACTTCATCTTAGAACGTGGTATGGGAATTCACGGTCAGGGCATCATACACCCAATAGCTCCAAGGAAGAACAAAGGCACTTTCGGACTGGGTTTCCTTCCTAATTTCAAAGATTTTGAAGTCGCCCGAAGGAAACATTTAACCGGAAATTCACGGGCATTGCTGTTTCCTCCCCTCGCTGTTTCATTTCCTGGTACACCACAAATGATTCAACCCGACGACATTGCTTCTCACGAATGCTTATCAGACTTGTTTTCGATCGGTGTCACCATTGGAGCCCTGCTTGATGAAGCTCCCTCAGGGCTTTTCATCTGTCCACTTGCTAGTGGGGAGAATATCACAAATTGGATGACATTACCTACTTATGCGTTTTCTCTTAGTAATAATGAGTAAGACCTTTTGAAAATGGATGTATTCCGCGTAGGGCATATGTTATGAGCCTCACGGTTTTGGAATAGGGGAAATTTGTCATGGCCACATCAAATGAATCACTTCTTTTGTTAATCATGTTATCAATATTATATCTCCTTCTACTTACTTCTGATATTAATCTCCCTTCTCTTCTGCTTCCATCTTTAGGAACAATACCTCTGGAGAACACAAGGGGAACCATGATTCAATCTCCTACAAGGACACCCTTGCTGAATCTGAGTCTGTAAATTATGGAGAAGGATCTGGTGAGGAGAAAGAAAGTTAGGACAGGTACGAGAGAGACAAGCTCCTAACAACAGAAGTTAGGACAGGTACGAGAGAGACAAGCTCCTAACAACAGAAGTTACTGAGGTCATAAACAGCGGCACTCTCGAGGAACTCACATGATGGTTTTTCTAAAAGAGTACCAGGAGATTTTCGCCTGGTCATATGCTGACATACCAGGTCTTGATTCGTCAATCGTGGAGCACGTTCTACCACTAGACACTAAGAACTTTCGACCCAAGAGACAACACCTGAGGAGACAAAGTCCCGACCTAATCATTAAAATTAAGGAAGAGATAATCAAGCAAATCGATGCTGGATTCCTAGAAGTTTGCAATTATTCTGAATGGATAGCAAATATTGTTCCAGTACCCAATAAGGACGGTCGCGTCCGTGTCTGTGTTGCCTATCGAGATCTTAACAAAGCCAGTCCGAAGGATAATTTACCTATACCTCATATCGATATGCTGGTCGACAACACGACACGTCATACGATGTTTTCGTTCATGGATGGGTTCTCAGGATACAACCAGATCAAGTTGTCTGAAGTAGATAAGTCAAAACCCGCATTTGTCACGACGTGGGGTACATTTTGTTAGAGAGTTATGCCTTTCGGCTTAAAAAATGCAGGGGCAACCTACCAAAGGGTAATGGTGACACTGTTCCATGACATGATGGACAAACAGATCGAGGTGTTCGTAGATGATATGATTGCAAAGTCTCAAGAAGGTGAAGATCACTTGATCAATTTAGGCATGCTATTTGAAAGACTCAAGAAGTATAAGTTGCGTTTTAACCCGACTAAATGCACGTTAGGAGCCACATCAGGCAAGTTATTGGGCTTTATATTCAGGGATGGAATTGAGGTAGACCATGACAAAGTCAATGCGATACAAGAGTTACCCCCACCATCGGCCGTCAAAGAGGTCTGAAGCCTATTAGGCAGTTTGAATTACATTGCGCATTTCATCGCAAATATGACAACCAAGTGTCAACCATTATTTCGTCTTTTACGTAAGAACGCTCAGATAATCTGGGATGAAGAATGCCAGAACGCCTTAGAGTCCATAAAAAATTACCCGATGAGCCCACTAGTCCTGGTGCCGCCAACTCCAGGATGACCGCTCATTATGTATTTAACAGTGCGCCAAGACTTGTTGGGGTGCATGCTGGGGCAACTCGATGTGACTGGAAAGAATAAACGTGAGTAAGAAGTTTATGGAGGGTGAAACAAAGTATAAGGAGGTGGAGAGGATATGTTGGGCACTCGTGTGGGTAATGTAGCGACTTCGCCAGTATACGTTGTACTACACCATACGTCTGTATTCGAAGATGGATCCCGTGAGATAACTTTTAGATATGCCATCATGGACAAAAAATATCGCCAAGTGGCAAGTTCAACTATCTGAGTATGACATAGAATTCGTGCCTCGATTTTCGGTAAAAAGGCAAGCAATCACTGATCATTTAGCGGAGTTTCCCATAGACGACAATCACTTGATCAACTCCGAATTCCCATACGGAGAAATTATGCAAGTAGAATAAGAAGGGAAGTCGAAAGCAAATTGGAGGATGTACTCCGACGGTGGTGTGAATTCCGTTGGAGGGGGTATCGGGGAATGGAAAACGAGGGATGCCAAACTCCAACCATACCACGAGCACCTTGAGGATTTATCTGCAGAATTTGAAGACATCACTTTCACTCATATGCTGAGAAATAAAACCAATTTGCAGACGCATTGGCAGCACTCGCATTAATGAGTAAAATTTCGTCAGGAAATCAGGTACTGCCAGTGGAGATCAAGATCAAAGAGGTTCAAGACTATTGTTGTGCAGTCGAAGATTCAGATGGTCATCCATGGTTCACTTACATAAAAAAAATACCTGGAGTCCGGAAAGTTCCCAGAATGTGCCACAAGAAATGACCGGAAGGTCGTACAAAGGATGGCTTGCAATTATTTTCTCAGTGGCCCGACCTTATACAAAATATCAGTTGATGATACTCTCTTGAGATACGTGAATTTGAAAGAAGTTGGGCGCCTAATGGAAGAAATTCACGAAGGTTATTGTGTCCCACACATGGGCGGGCGAATGCTATAAAAAAAACATAATGAGACTTGGATAGTTTTGGTCCACCATGACGTCTGATTGTGCGAGACACATCCAACATTGTCACCTTTGTCAAGAGTACGCAGACCAAATCCATGCACCACCACACGAGCTCTATCCCATGACTTCCCCATGGCCTTTCTCAATGTTAGGCATCGATGTAATCAGTATGATCTCTCCAAAGGCGTCCAATGGTCATCAATTCATATTGGTGGCGATCGATTATTTCACCAAGTAGGTAGATGCTATCAACCTAGCGTCAGTAACGGAAAAATTGGTCAAGCATTTCATTAAGCAGAATATCATCGTGCGTTATGGGGTGCTAGAGTCAATCATCACAGATAATGCCAAAAATCTGAATAATGAATTGGTTGATGGGTTGTGTGACCAATTTAAGATCAAACATAGAAATTCGTCTCTATATCGCCCACAAATGAATGGCGCAGTGGAGAAACAAATAAGAATATCAAAAAAATCATAGAGAAAATGACTGTCAATTATAAGGACTGGCACGACAAGCTGCATTGGGCACTCATGGCATACAGGACCTCAATACCGACATCAACAGGGCCAACCCCATTTTCCATTGTTTACGAGACCTAAGTCGTACTTGTTAGGATTAAAAGAACATGAAGACGTGAAGGATATGAATAAGAAAAACATCTGACTTCATTATTGAGAAACTTGTTATTTAGTACATTGAGAACTAGATATATATATAGTATAGAGATAACTATCTATATATATTTATTCTATCTATAAAGATACTCATACTATCTATCTAACTATATATATAATAAAAGGATAAACTAACTAATATAGATAAACTAAAGATAAAGACTAATCTAGACTACATAATACTCTAACACTACTGCCAATTGAAGTAGAAATCTTGTCAGCTAGGATCCTCGCTGAGGCAGAGATGGAAGAGTCAGAATTGGCGAGATGCAGATACGAGCAATTAAACCTCATAGATGAAAGGCGACTCATCGCGCTGTGCCACGGGAAATTGCACCAGCAACGCATGACTCTTGCATTTAACAGGAAGGTACGTCCAAGAAAATTACTAGCAGGTGATCTAGTTCTCAGACAAATCCTTCGAGTCAATCTAGACTCCTGGGGTAAGTTCGTGCCTGAATATGAAGGGCCTTATGTCCTTAAAAAGGTTTTCAGTGGAGGAGCCATGATCATCACCGATATGGACGACCAAGAACTCCCCAGTCCAATCAATATGGACGCGGTCAGAAAATACTATCCTTAAGGACTTCGTAACCAAAATACGAACCTCCAAAAGTGAGAAAATTCTCGCTAAATCGAAAACCCGAAAGGGCGGTTTTGTGACCAGAATCACTTGTTTGTCTTTGAACACACACTCATGAGATCACTTCCATGAATGCGTGCTCAAAGAGGGGCAACTGTAAACACCTGATTTTGGCTCGGGATCAAAATACTGTATGCGAGTAATCGAGATTGAAAAAATATATATAGTATATGTATATATATATATTTGAAAATTAAAAAAAAAAAATAAAAAAAAAAAACATTTTTCAACGTGGAAGATTGCCACATGGGCACACATGACCATGTTTCCTCTTTTCCACTCTTTTTATTTTATTATTATTTTAATTAAAAATAATTAAATAAGTAGTAGATTTGTTCTATAAATACAAGGTGAAGGCTATGGTGATTGGAGGAGGAATGAAAGAAGAGTGAAAGAAATAAAGAAGAGAAATAAGTTCTATAAACATTCCATGATTTCTCAAAATATTACAAATAAGTCTAGAATAATTTTCGAGTTATTTTTGGAATTTTACTAAGTGTTAAAAATAACTCTAGAATAGTTTAGGGTCAATCTGTAGTTTTTTGTAAAAAAATTCAGTTCAGTTACTTTTTTTCTTTCGAAAATTGCATTTGTGATTCCTAAATTTTCCTGGACATTCCATGATTTCTCAAAATGTTACAAATAAGTCCAAAATAAGTTTTGGGTTATTTTGGAGCTCTACCAAGTGTTACGAATAAGTTCAGAATAGTTTAGGGTCATTTCTACAATTTTCGAAATATTTGTCCAATTCAGCTCAAATTAAATAAATTGCATTTTGGTCCCTATATTTTTTTGGATATACTAGATTATGAGCTCGCGAGCTTTTAAGACGTAATCAAATCCCCGACCTCGATTCTCAAGACGTAGACCTTTCTAAGCCCTAGAATGTTAACTCCATGTACCCTAGGCAAAATTTTAGGATTCCGATTAGCCTTTAATTAATCGGTGGCAACTCTTTCATTTTACGGTCTGGTTGATGACCCCGCTCGACCAGACTCGTCGCTCGCTAAGACCCGACATTTTCGAGTGAAAAAATAATAATTTTTCAAAACGGGTAGGGAAAGTCGGATCCGACCTCCGACATATACCGCAACAAATAAACGAGCAGATGAATGAGAACCTAACAAGGGAAGTATCAGAGGAGGAGGTGTGAACTGCGGTCTTCCAGTTAGGTGGTTCAAGAGCTCCAGGACCAGAAGAATTTTCGGGGTTATTCTATCAAAGGAATTGGAACATTGTGGTATTAGACGTCTTCACTGCAGTGAAAGCCTTCCTCAAAACAGGTACGTTTCCTCCCTACCTAAACCAAACATACATAACCCTTATCCCAAAAATAAAAAACGTTATCCATGCCTCTGAATTCATACACATCAACCTATGAAACTTTGTCTATAAAGTTATAACAAAGGTTCTCATGAACATATTAAAGGTTTATTTATTAGACATTATAACCCGTTTCCAAAGTGCTTTTGTGGCATATCGTTTAATACATGATAGCATTATGGTAGCTCATGAGGTCTTCCATCATTTAAAGTCTCGAATCAAAACTAATAAAGTGGAATGTGCACTCAAGCTTGATATGCAAAAGCGTATGACCGCCTGGAGTGAGAAGTTCTACTAAAAGTCTCGAAAAAAGTGTATTTGGAGGTTAGTTTATAAAATGGATGAAAGCGTTCATCACGACACCAACCTATCGAGTGATCGTTAATGGGAGTCACACTACCACCATTCGACCAACAAGGGGAATTCGACAAGGTGATCCGCTATCACCATACCTCTTCATCATTTTAGCGAGTGTATTGTACAGACAGTTCGAGAGAGAGGTCCATGAGAAGTGGTTGCAAAATTATACTAAGGAGAGAGTGTCCGGAGCTGCACCACCTTTTCTTTGCGGATGATTCGTTGTTCTTTATGCAGGGGTCAATGGAGAATGATCTTCACCTAAAAGAACTGATCATGAAGTATCGTAGAATATTGGGGCAGCGAATCAATGAAGCAAAAACCAGCCTATTCTTCATTACAGGAGCGAATCGAAGCACATGTATGGCAATTGAGGAAGAACTTCAAATAAAGAGCACAAGGGAACCATGGAAATACTTAAGTCTTTCGCTGGTGTGAGGAAGATAAAAAAAAGGAAACGTTGGGATACCTAAAGGCTAGAGCTCGGGACAAAATCAACGGATGGAGAACGAAGAACTTGAATCAAGCCGGAAAGGAGGTGCTCATCAAGTTGGTGATAACGGATATGCCAGCATATGTGATGAGTACTTTCAAGCTACAAAAAACATGGTGCTCAGAGATAAACGCAATGATATTGGATTTTTGGTGGGAGAAAACCAATAAGGGGAGGAAGATACATTGGAGGCGAGGGGAACTTTTTCAAAAACAAAATAAGCTGGGGATCTTGGCTTTTGAGAACTAGAAACCTTCAACGTGGCATTCCTCACCAAAATGGTCGACAGAGTTATAGAGGAACCGAACTCAATGTGGGTGCGTGTATTGAAGGGGTTATATTATCCGAGGGGGGATTTGATATCGGTAAAACAAGGAGGGAAAGCATCATGGGGATGGCCGAGTATATTGAGGGGACGAGACACAATAAAGCGGGAAGGGCTATGGAGAATAGGAAATGGAGTGAATGTTCGAGCGCTCAGTGACCCCTGGATTTATACAAAAAATGGTTTTACAATGGTGTCACTACTTAACCCTGTTGTCGATTAGGAGATGCGGATGTGCGAACTCATGCACACTAGCAACACATGGAAGGAAGGACCTCTTCGGCGTATTGTAGCACCGAATGGTGTTAATCATTTATTGCAGATTCCTATCCCAATGAATGGCACGACAGACAGGCTTCTATGGCCCCATATTGATTATAGACAAGTAACAATGCGTTCAGTATATCATTGGCTCCAAGAAGCACATGATGGAAGGGCATACGACCTACAAAATCACGGGATTAGATCCACGATGATATGGAGTACAGTCTGGAAGACCGATATGGTCCCGAAGGTAAAGAACTTTATGTGGAAGTTGCTAACAATCTCTCTTGCGATCATGGGAAATTTAAGACGATAAGGTATGAACATGACGATAAATTGTCTGGTATGTAAAAAGGAGGAAGATAGAGAACATATGATACATAAGTGTGGGTGGACTGAGGCGGTCTGGTTCAGCATACTTGGTCTAGGCACAACTCAACACTCAAGACCGCCAATAAAAAATGGATCCGGGATAGGAGAGAAGAGCCATGTAGCGTGAGAACTATAAAAGCAACGCGATGGAAGTTGTGCATGATGACCTGCTGGCATATTTTGAAGGCGAGGTGCAAAGATATGTTCGAGGAAAAGATGCCCAACACGATGGTGATTGTAAGGGAATTAAAAAACGCATATGAGGAATATATGAGGGTGCCGAAAGTAGGAAGTATGGCTCCAACAAGACAGGTAGTTCAAAGATGGAAGGCTCCGAGTCCAGGAACCATTAAGATAAGTTGTGACGCATCTTGGTGCAGGAAAACCAAATTGGGTGGCATCGAGGTCGTAGCCACAAACTCGAAAGGTCGCCTTATCAGAGGCGCAAATAGAAAAATGACAGGGGGCTGCGGAAGAGTTGGAAGCCGAAGCCATTCCCCTTGGGACCAAGCTAGCCGTCGAGAAAGAATGGGAACGACTAGAGATCGAGTTGGACTCCGAAGTGGTGATTAATCATGTAAGGGGAACGATGCATCATTGGCGTATTGAAACCACCTGGTCAAACATTATCACATTGGCAGGTGACATTGGATCGATAGAATGGAAAGCGGTTCAGCGTACGGCAAACGAAAGTGCAAACTGGGTCGCAAAACAGTCAAGATTGGGAATGTGTTTTAACAATTGGATTTCTCACCCCCTTGATTTCTATTTTACTTACCGATTGTAATAATGAAACTGCAAATTTTGGTAATTAATGAGTAAAAGCACCCATTTTTTACAAAAACAAATCACAATTTATTTAACTATTTAATATTTTTTCATTAGATACTAAAAATATCACGTAATATCTAATTTTAGAATTCATTACGTTTATGAAATTCTAAATAAATTGTGTTTTACTACCTCAAAAAATTAGAGTACATAGATAATTGAATTACGATTCGTACGCTGCAAACGAATTTGAATTTTGATTATTGGAGTGACCACACACGTTGCTTAACTTGGGTAAAGTTTTGGTCAATTTTGTATCTCAAGTTGACTCACTTCTTTTATCTACTAAGAATTCTAAATTCGATGTCTTTTTTAGATTTAGGATGTTATTCCAACTATCTATCTAGTTGTTTTTTTTTAATCTTTTAGAGACAAAAAAATAATTTCTTGTGTGAGGATAAAGATGCATCTGCAAAATATAAATTAAGTGTTTTTTTAGTCCATCTCATTTTAAATAGTAGTTAGATAATGAATTTGTAAATACAATATCGCAATCATCGTCAGTTTTCAATTTTTCAACAGACCACACATGTTAGTAAAAGTCGAAATCCAAAGATTTGATCCATAATTGATCAACTTTGACCCGAGCAAGTGATCAACACGATAATCGAAACTCAGTATCATTTATGGATAAGATTTTACCCACTGTATTTACTTATTAAAGTTTTTTAAAAAATAACAAACTTTAAATATCACTTTATCACTAATATTTGTGTAAAACGAGTTTCCCTCCTTATTGTTTAAAAACAAAAGGTTCGGTCCTTAATGTCTGAAAAATTTATTGCGTTTTCCCATATGTTAAATTTTCCATCCAAAGTTAGAACAATATGTTATAAAATTAGCATAAATAACATAATACTTTTAAAAATATCATAATTTAACTATTTGATGACCTCCAATCAAAGATTATGGGTCATGAACCATACTGAACCCCCACTCATGGGCGACCTGGTTTGGGTTAAAACTCAGACCCCGATCCGTTTGAATAAGTCTAAATTGAGTCATGCTTGAATCAAGACTCAATGATAACATATAGAAAAGTTTTGAATGTTTTGTTTATAAAGGTTTTATGTTATTTCGGTAATTTTAAATATATATATTATATTAAATTTAGATGAAAAAATTGACGAATGTTGAAAACTAAATATTTAATCAAATATTAAAAACTGAACTTTTCATTTTTTTAACATTAGAAGGAAAATTTAATATTAACTCAAATATTAAGGGACAAAGTAATGTTTAAATAAAATAATGAGAAGTAATGATTATTCTACTCTAAATCGAGAAGATTTTCAGAAAGTAAGTATTAAGAAAACAACATTTAAAAATGTAAATAAAAATAAATAAAAACATTTAGGAATAGGTACACCTCTAGGTAGCGTGTTGAACAAAATTGCTCAACACCTACCAACCCAACTTTTTTTTACTTCATACGGAATCTGTCTCATCTATTTCGTGAAAAGAACGTTAGTATATACTAATGGTTCATGAAATACCTCACATTCCACACGTGTTAGAGGACTCTATATTGAACAATTTTAGAAATCAGATATCAATAAGTGTGTTGTACGGAGTTTGGAGGTTTCCAGAAAAATAAAAGAACGAATTATATTATTGGTGTTGAAAATTAAATAGATATATACAAACGACAGTGACATTCCAACAGCTGCATTCTTGTACATTCTGGCTGCATTCTTGTACATTCTGGTTTGGACATTTAGACGGATCAACTAACGTTCCCACATCTTGGAATATAAAGTTTGAAGGATTGCTATCTTTTTCGGTCAGAACGTGTGCATATTATATAATATAATTATATATAGAAAAGTGACGCTTTTACAAAAGCTAGTTGGGTTAGAGGACACTCAAAACTATCCTATCCCTCAACAATGGTTCTGAATTTTTACATAAAAACCAAAATGTTAATCATGTCAAGACCAATGTTAAAATTGTTATATATAAATATACTGAAGTTCCAGCATAATGATCGAGAGAAACTCTCTTTTTTTACAATTGTTATATTAGCCATGCTGTATTTCTTTTTTATTTTTTTTACAATTTTGTTAAATCTGGTTTGTGTACTGAGAAATCAAGTTTATCTATTCGCCATGAACAAAGAAATTGAACGATTGGATACATGTGAACCTAGAATCGAGTTTATAGGTTCCTGATTCCACAAACAAACACTAAATTGATCAAATTGTATTTCTTAAATCACAACATATACCCTGTTGGAATAAGATTTAACATAATCCTAAAAACTCCACGAAAGTATCAGGACTCGTGCCAATTTTGACTGAGCAGGCTTGTTAGGAGATCAGATGTGAAATTCTTGACCTACAAGAAGGGTCAGTGGAGGGCGTTCCTCCGGATCCCTATCTGATACTTAAATTCTTGACTGCCAATGTTTGAATGTATTGAATTCATATTAGCCGTAAATGAAGAAAATGCAATGTATTTATCGTACGATGACATTGTATCTCAATATCTATTAGCGGATTGTGAAGATTTTGTGTCTGAGATAATGATTAGTATTGTGGTCTGATCTACCTGATATCTTTAATTTACTTTATGTGTTAAGATTCAATGTAACTGTCAGATACTGAGTCTTGGCGAGCATCATCTTCGTGGAGGAGGGTCGTGGAGACTTAGGTTTTTATGTTAGTCCATGAGTATTTGTTTGGTGAGGGCAAGCATGGGGTGTGCGCCTCGTATTAAGCAGCCAGGTCGACCTTTTCAGTACCTCACACATCTTTCCTTGTGAGGGTGAGGACAAACTGCTCGCATCAGATGAAGGAGGTACAAAATTTGCAGAACTCGCCTTCGTATGCCTGATTTGGGCGAACACGATGAGCTCGCCCTTGCAATTGGAGATGATTTGGCTTTGCCACGTGTAAGTCTCATGACTTATCTTGCTCCTGAGGGTGATCAATTTTGGTATCAAAGCGAGTTCTCTCTTTTTTCGAGGTAAAGTCAACGCCTATGCCTAACATTTGCCCCCAAAACGTTGGCGAGAGGAATTTCGGCCGAGCTTGCCGTTAAACAAGTCGAGGTGACTAATTTTCGTAATTCTCTTAGTGTCTCGAGTTTCTACTAGATGAGTTTTTCTTTGGCGACTGACCTTCCATTTGGCATCCCGCGCTTGCACTATTTCCTCCATTGTTGGTGAGACTTCTTTTGAATTTTGTTTTTGAGAAAAAAACCATTTTTTTTTATTTTTTTTGGCCATTAGAAAAACCATCATTAACTCTTGAAAACTTCTCAAGGTCTTTTTCGATTTCCCATTTTCCTAAGTGATCCTTTTAAATTAGTCTTGTCATTCATTCTTTCCCGAATTTCATCCCAAGCAAAGTTTTCTTATCTTTTTCAAAGCTATTTCAAAAGTTTATCGATTTCTCTAAGCAGGTCATACCTTTGCGATTTATGTGGCTAAGAATAAGACTGATCCTGCTGCCGTTTTCGGTGGTTTGTCCAGAGGTGTGACTGTTGTTCGTGTGTTTTTGTCCAGAGATGAGTTTCTGTTCCCTTTCAGTTTTAGCCTTATCGTTGTGGTTCTTGCTGTCTTTTCAGAGGTTTTATTCTTGTCACATATCCTTCAGATGTCAAGGTAATGAATTAAAGTTTGCTCTTTTTAAGGTTGCTGTCTTGGCAGCTTAAGGGAGTCACAAAACCTAATGTGTCAAGGCTTAGGCCTACAGAGTCACAAAACCAAATTTGGTCTCGAGATCGAATCTAGGTGAGCATTTTCATTGTGGAGGAGGATCCTAAAGATTTAGGTTTTTTCATAAGTCTTTGTTTAGTTAGAGCGAACATAGGATGCTCACCTGATCTTTAGGTAGTTAGGTCATCCTTCGTTAGTCATGTACCCTCCTTTACTTGTCAAGGGTGAGGATAAAGTCCGCATTTCTTTGAAGAGAGGTGGTAACTTTCGTAGGTCTTGCATTTCTATGTATGTTTAAGGCGAGCTTGACACGTTCGCCTTGGAGGATGGGGATGACTTAATTTGATCATGTGTGGGTTGTTTGACTTATCATCCCCCGAAGGTGGTCAACCCAGGTGTCGTTTGCGTTTTTTCTCTCACTTCGAGGTAAAGTCGATGCTTAAGCCTAAGCCTAACCTAGGTGTCTTGACCAAATTCGATCTCGGAAAATATAACCCTAAGCCTTGACACATTAGGTTTTGTGACTCCCTTAAGCCGCCAAGACATCATCCTTAAACAGAGCAAACTTTAATTCGTTTACCTTGACATCTAAAGGATATGCGACAAGAATGAAACCTATGAAAAGACAGCAAGAACCACAACGATAAGGCTAAAACTGAAAGGGAATAGAAACTCATCACGGGAATAGAAACTCATCACTGGAAATAGTACAAGCGCGGGATTCCAAGTGGAAGGTCAGTCGCCCAAGAAAAAATCATCTAGTAGAAACTCGAGAGTCTGAGACAATTACGAAAAATTAGTTGCCTCAACTTGTTTAACGACAAGCTCGACCGAAATTCCACTAGCCAAAGTTTTGGGGGAAAATGTTAGGCATAGGCGTTGACTTTACCTCGAAACAAGAGAGAACTCGCTTTAACACCAAAATTGATCACCCTCGGGAGCAAGACACGTCATGAGACTTACACGTGGCAATGCCAAATCATCTCGAATTGCTAGGGCGAGCTCATCGTGTTCGCCTAAATCAGGCATACGAAGGCGATTTCTGCAAAATTTGTACCTCCTTCATCTGATGCGAGCAGTTTGTCCTCACCCTCACAAGAAAAGATGTGTGTGGTATCAAAAAGGTCGATCTAGCTGCTTAATACCAGGCGCACACCCCATGTTTGCCCTCACCAAACAAAGAGTCACGGACTAAGATAAAAACCTAAGTCTCCACGACCCTCCTCCACGAAGATGATGCTCGCCAAGACTCAGTATCTGACAGTTACATTGAATCTCAGACCAGACCATACCACAATACGAAGCATGATCTCACACAAAAAATCTTCACAATCCGGTAATAGACATTGAGATACAATGTCATCCTACGATAAATACATTGCAATTACTTCATTTATGGCTAATATGAATTCAATACATTCAAACATTGGCAGTCAGGGATTTAAGGATCAGAGAGGGATCCGGAGGAACACCCTCCACTGACCCTTCTTGTAGGTCAAGAATTTCACCTCCGATCTCCTGACAAGTCTGCTCAGTCAAAATTGGCACGAGGCCTGATACTTTCGTGGAGTTTTTAGGATTAGGTTAAATCTCGATCCAATAGGGTATATGTTGTTATTTAAGAAATAGAATTTGATCAATTTAGAGTTTGTTTGTGGAATCACGAACCCATAAACTCGATTCTAGGTTCACATGAATCCAGTCATTCAATTTCTTTGTTCATGCCTAATAGAGAAACTTGATTTCTCAGTCCAGAAACAAGATTTAACAAAATTGTAAAAAAAAATACAGCATTGCTAATATGTGTCTTACTATTGAAATTCATGTCGATAATATTTTAGTGGGGAAGATCATTAGAGATAATAGATCGTGACTATTGCACTGAAAGAGAGTTTCTCTCGATCATTATGCTGGAACTTTAGTATATATATATAAAAATTTTAACATTGGTCTTGACATGATTAACATTTTGGTTTTTATGTAAAAATTCAGAACCATTGTTCAGGGATAGGATAGTTTTGAGTGTCCACTCTAATCCAACTACAAGAAACTTGAGCATAGACTTCAGCATAAATACCGTTGTTAACTTTTAAGAACGACGAGATCTTCGTGACGGTAGCCCCCGTCGTTAAAGGTTTATAGGTCGACAATTTGCCGTTGTGAAAGGCTTGTCGTTGTTAACATGACACTCTCCACTTCGGGTTTACAGCGGCATCAGGCTGTTGTTAAACACAAATGAAAGGCGACAACATATTGTTAATGTTATAGATGATTTTTACTGATGAAAATACTTCATCGTTGAATTACGTTTTTAGCAGTGACTTTGAGAGTATTTTTTATTTGAAATAACGTCCATTAATTTATTGTTAATACGTGTATTTAGTGACTAGTGACTACAAATCCAACATTAAAAACACTTGATACTGTTAGGTAATGTTGCTGCTAAATACATGTTTTTAATGATAACAACCACTAATATCAGTTTATGTCGCTGCTAAACACAAGCTTTTTGTGTGAACAACCACTAATCATTGTTAATGACAAACTTTTGTGATATAGTTTTTATTAATTATCTAGTTATTGCTATATGAGATGAACTACACAATACATTTTAAAAAGTATAATATATTATTCATCCAAGTATATATATACATTTTAATAAACATCCAAACTACAAACTTATAATAATCTAAAATGTAAATACATAGTTTTCTAAAATGTAAATACATAATGTAAAAGCACATTTATTGATTTTGCTACGTATCGAAGTGCATCCAGATCCAATCCAGAGTCTATTTCATCGAAAATGGCCAAGTATGTCCCCAAATAACCTGTGAACGAAAGCTATTCAGAGATGTTACATTTGATTAATATAGAATAACAACATTCAAAAGGAACTATAAGTCGATATATCATATTCACTTCATCAGTGCATTTAGTGGTGATTAAGAGAATGTGTTTTGATATCTAAGTTATAAACCATTAAGAAGATCCATAGAAGCCATACAGAGTAGTTCTGTTTTATCAATACTAAAATCAATTAATAAATAAAGGAGTACCTTTGACTCAGTAGCCAATTTTAGCTTCTCCCAAAATGCATCTGTTGAAAAGTTTAGTAAATATTAACATTGATAGTCTTACAGAGACACTATAAGTTGATTAAAAGGATCCCATTTATAATTAGGTTACCAAACAGAGTCAGCTTCACTAACATAAAGAACGTTTCTGGTAAACCTTGAATGACTTGTTAAAAGTTTTACACACAATCTCATGTCAACCGTACATAACACTAGTTCATACAGATTACTAATTAACCAGACAAGTTTCAATCAACCACAATATATAGCTACCGAATGATCTGTGCATAACTCTATACAGTATGAAAATCAAACGAGAGACATACCCTAAACCCCTCCATAATCTGTGCAAATAAAAATATGTTTTTGGTATAACAACACTAGGAGACATGAACTCAGCTCCACATGGACTTGTTAAAAGTTTTACACACAATCTCATGTCAACCGTACATAACACTAGTTCATACTGATTACTAATTAACCAGACAAGTTTCATCAATCAACTACAGTATATAGCTACCGAATGATCTGTGCATAACTCTATATAGTAGGAAAATCAAACGAGAGACATGCCCTAAACCCCTCCATAATCTGTGCAAATAAAAATATGTTTCTGGTACAACAATACCAGGAGACAGGGACTTAGCTCCACATGGAATGGATTTATCAGAACATATATCTAATAGCAAGTAACCAAAATAAAGCCAATATAATTAGTGATAGAAAGCAGGATCTCTTACTGCGTAGAAAAGCATAACTCTAATAACTCTAGGTTATGTTGGAACCCAGACATTTAATTCTAGGTTCAGTCGAACCTAGAAACAACAAATCTGGGTTCTGTTGGAACCCATACACTTGATTCTAGTTCAGTCGAACCTAGAAACAACGATTCTAGGTTCGACAAAACCCAGATTGAGTGATGATGGGTTCAGAGGAACCCATAATCGTTGTTTCTAGGTTCGACTGAACCTAGAAACAATAAATATGGGTTCTGTTGGAACCCAGACACTTGATTCTGGGTTCAGTCAAACCCAGAAACAACGATTCTGGGTTCCGACAGAACCCAGATTCATTGTTTATGGGTTTCGACAGAACCGAGATTCGGTGATTCTGGGTTCCGACAGAACCCATAATCGTTCATTCTAGGTTCGTCTGAACGCGGAATCGTTGTTTTTGGGTTCGACTGAACCCAGAAACAACGAATCCAGAATCAACGATTATCCATTTAAGAATCAAGCAAACCCTTTTGTTCTTCGCTGAAAACATACACAATCAATCAAGCAAATCCGCATAAACAGAAAAGGAAATACATAAACTTACCTGTTGTTCTTCGCCGATTGATGGAGGACAGATTTGTTGGAGCCGAGATGGGAAGATGATTCGGTAGAGAGGAAAAGAATAAAAGGGAGTGGAGGCGTGAGTGGGAGTGTGCATGGAGTGAATAGGTAGGTCAGTGATACCGTGATAATACTATAGAGAGTTAGGCTAATATGTTTTTTATTTTTATTTTTTTAAAATTAAATGGTGGTTCAATTCGGTATAGTGGCGGTTCTATCGGTTTAGTGGAGTTCTTAACATTTATTGACGACAACGACTAACGTTAGTCGACAATATGTCATAGTTATTTATGCATTATTGACATCAACAATAGTCGTCACTAAATAACCTATTTTACCAAAATAATTGAATCTATTACTGAATGACTATACTAATGTCGATAATATATTGACACGCAAACATATTCTTACATTTTCTCAGCTACTTATGTTTTAACGACAACAATAATTGAGTAGTTGCGGCAAACAACCGTTGCTGATATCACTATATTTACGACAAAACATTTCGCATTTGAATATGTACATTTACAACGGAAAATTCATCTGCTACTGATGGAGATAGTTAACATCAAGTGTTGGTCGACATTACATATTCATCCATGTAAAATATAAAGTGACGGCAAAAGTTAACACTAAATGTATCTTATAACGGTGGAAAACATATTGTGCATAATAAGTAATAATAACGACAACACAAACTGTCGACACAATATACATATATTTAACTACAACTGTTAGCATCAACACGAAAGTTTTGTCACTGTTGCAACAGATTCTTGTAGCTACTCATGTGTCGAATCAGTCCAATGTGAAGTTCTTCATGGTTTCGTTTGGATTGCTAATTTGATTTTAAAGTAACTTGGATGCGAGTGCGAATGTTTGATGAAGTGAAAAAATTTCTTATATTATTGGTGGTATAATCTTGACGTAATTATGATATATCGTGTTAGTTGATAGCAACAAGGGATTTGAAAAGCATTCGTATGTTCTTTTGTTAATGAAAATAAAGAGTAGTTATAGATTAAAAGAAGATAAATAAGAATACTGGAGTAGCAATATCTTTCAATTTCAAGGTATTGTTTTTATCAAATTAGTCGCTTTACTTAAAGAAATAAAACGTCGTGAGTGGGTCACGTATGTTCGTACATCATATCATTAGCTACTAAACATACAAATGGTAGTGGTGGTCTTTCGACCCAATCGTTTAGATGCACTCCCATTCTCGCTTGCTCTGCTATCCAATTTGCGCATTCGTTGCTCATTCTTGGAATAGCTCGACATTGCACTTGCTCGACTTGCCTTGCTAGTACTTGGATGTTCGGTATAATTGTTGATAGTCTCCAATGTTTCAGTCCCTCCATTAGTTGTTGGTGAACCACTTGTGAGTCCGTTTCTATGATGATGTTCTTCCATCCCGCTTCAACTGCTAAACGTACTCCTTCTTGTATCGCTAAGGCCTCTATCGTTTCTATGTTAACGCACCTTTGCCTCCGGTTCATCCCGCCAACTACCTTGCCGGTGTTATCTCGTGCTACGACTCCTATACCCGCCCTTTGAGTATACTTACACCACGATGCATCACAGTTTATCTTGATCGTGTCACCCGTTGGGGATTGCCATTGTTGGTTCGGCCTCTCCTCGTGTGTGTGATTAGGTTCGGTTTGAGTTGCTCCAATTTGCTCCTCATAGGTTTGTTTGATCTCCATTGTGATGGCCCTCGTGTTTGGTTGTGTCACTTCAAAATCCGCCTTGCACCTCGCCTTCCATATGTGACAACACATTATTAGGATGAGAGTCCACTTCTTATCGGTTGTTACGGTTGGACCATGCAGCTCCTGTTTCCTTTTCTTGAGCCATTGCACCAGATCTAGTTGGTTTGGCCGATCCACTCGAGTTCCAAGGATCCCGCTCAAGATTTTCTCCATCCACCTACATTCTAATAGCATGTACTCCCGTGTCTCGGTATCACCACAAATTTCGGAGATACATTCATCCCCCTACGAACCATATTCATTTTAACGGCTAGAAAGTTTGTTGCAAGACGCCATATGAAGTTCTTCACCATCGGTATTACCTTTGCTTTCCATAACTCTTTCCAAAATGTACCTCGGTAATGTGGGTTCGGTGTTGGTCGAATCTCGGTCCATTCTCCTATTTTGTGGTAGACCGATCGGACTTGGGGTTGGCCGTCCTTCGTGTGTGGCCAAATGTATCGGTCTCTTCCCCCGTCTTGTGGAAGGGGCATGTTAAGGATATGGGCTGCATCTTCATGATCGGACAAGCTCCATACTAGAAATGTGTTCCATGTACCATTCAGCCATATGAGGTCACTAACTCGTAGGTTGCCTCCATGTTCCACCGCGCCATCCTCGTTTACCCTTCTACTCTCCTTTGTATAGATCCATGGGTCCTCAAAGACTCGAATGTTTTCTTCTGAGCCAATCATCCACATCCCATCTTCTTTTATTACATCTCGGCCACCAAGTATACTACTCCATCCCCAAGAGGCTTGGCTTCCTTTTTCCACCTTAAGTAACGAGCACCTTGGGAAATAGAGTCCTTTGAGAACTCGTGTGCATAACGTATCGGGTTCGGTCATGATTCGACTTGCCATCTTTGTAAGTAGTGCAATGTTGAAGCTTTGGATCTCCCGGAAGCCTAGACCCCCAATCTCCTTTGCCTTTGTTAAGACATCCCACCTTCTCCAATGCGTTCTTTTTGCCTACGATGTTTGCCCCCACCAAAAGTCCGCAATGAGAGCATTTATCTCCGCACACCATGTTTTTGGTAGACGGAATACACTCATTACGTACGTGGGGATCGCTGTGATGATCGCCTTTATGAGCACTTCCTTCCCCGCTTGGTTCAAAGTTTTCGGCCTCCATCCCCTAGTTTGTCCCTAATTGTCGTCTTCAAAGATCTCAAAGCCTCATTCTTTGAACGACCCCAAACTGAAGGCAATCCAAGGTATTTTCCCGGGTCACCCATTCTCTTAATATGTAGCGCGTCCTCCACCCCCTTCTTATCATTCATATCCGCCCCTTTGTTGAAGAAAAGGATTGATTTGTCTCTGTTTATCCGTTGGCTCGATACTCGACAGTAGGATTCAAGGATGTGCCATAGTCCTTTAGCATTGTTCGGCGATCCTCTAATGAAGAATAGAGAGTCATCTGCAAAAAACAAATGGGGCAATTCCGGGCATGTTTTCCTTAAAGTGATCCCCTGTATGATCCCTTCCCTAGCGACTCCCTCCATTCTCCGTGATAGAACATCCGCAAGTAGTATGAATAGGTAGGGGATAAAGGGCCACCTCGTCGTATTCCACGGGTTAGGTGTATCGATTTGGTTCTCTACCCATTGATCACCACTTGATATGTGGTTGCTGATATGCATTCCTTGATTCATCCCAACCATTCTTCTACGAAGCCCCGTTCCCTTAGTGTGCTAATTATGAAATCCCACTCCACCCGATCATACGTTTTGTGCATGTCGATCTTTAGTGCACATTCCACTTCTACTTCCCTAAAGTTCATGTTCAAGTGATGGAATACCTCGTGTGCTACCATTATGTTATCCTGAATGTGGCGACCTGACACAAATGCACTCTAGAAAGGGGTGATAAGCTCTGATAGATAACATTTCAATCTATTCACCAACACTTTCGAAAAAAATTTATATAAGAAATTACAACAGCTTATCGGTCTAAAATCAGTAGGTCTCATCGGATTTGACACTTTTGATAACAGCACTATATCCGTATTATTTAGGGGGTTTAGGAGAATACTTGTTCTGAAGAAAGCCTTGACCGAGGTGATGACGTCTGCTCCCACGGTGTTCAAGTTCCTTTGATAAAACAGACCCGAGAAGCTGTCCGGACGTGGAGCTCGTGTGCCGCCCAATTCGTATGTGGCTGCCCTAATTTAAGTATCCGTCACCTCCCTTGTCAACTCGGCATTTATCTCGGGTTTAATCCGATTCGGTATGTATCTTAGGAACGCTTCCCCCGGATCGGTTTGTTCCACGGTGAAGTTTTCTCCAAAGTACATGTGTAGTTCATCAGTTACTTTCCCCTCCTCGTCTATCCACTCCCCGTTCTCCCCCTTTAGCCTACATATTTGGTTTTGTCTCCTCCTACCTATAGTGGTATGGTGGAAGAACGTCGTATTTCGGTCCCCATCTTTAAGTCATTTCACCCTCGACCGTTGTCTCCAATATTTCTCCTCCTTCGTCCAAAGCCTTTGTAGCTTGCCTTTCAAATTCTTTTTCTTCTCGAACCTCATCCTTGTTCATCCCTCCATGTGTTATACGACGGATAGCCTCCTTTGTTTTAGTGATCTCGTGTACATTATGGCTGAACCGTTTCTTACTCCAATCCCTCAATTTGGTTCGGCACCTATGCAGTTTTTTGTACACCATTTGGATTTATCTACCCGTTGTTTTCCCTTCCCATGCTTGTTTGATTATATCCTTACATTTCGGGTTCTCTAGCCACATTGCTTCAAATTTGAACCAATTCGGATCTCTCTTCTTCGGTTGCTTGAATTGGACCACCATTGGGGTGTGATCCGATCCAATGGAGAGTTCATTTATGCATCTCGCGCATTGGTACTTTGCCACCCAATATGTGTTTAACAATACACGTTCTAAGTGTTCGCTAATCCTCTCCGTTCCGCTCCGGTTATTGCACCATGTGAACGCGTTCCCCTTTGCTCTCATATCCTCCATATTTAGATCATAAATTATTTGCTTGAACTCATCCATTTGTCTTTGAGATTTACTCCTACCACCTTGTTTTTCTTGTAAGTGGCATATGGTGTTGAAATCCCTGAGTATCATCCATCCCCCCATTCAGCCTCTACCAATTGTTCTTAGGAAATTCCATAGATGTGTTCGTTCTCGTGCCTCCGTACTTGCATATACCCAAGTGGCAAATGTTGGTTCGGTTTGGTTCTCAAATTGTACCTCAAAATCAATGCAAGTTATGTCAGCATACAACACTGACACCCTTGTGCCCTCCTTCCACCACAAAGCTAGCCCTCCTGATGTTCCATTTGGGCTAACATAGTACTTGTTGTCCATTCCCATCATTGTTCGTATCTTCTCGCAGTAGGTATCCCCATTCTTCGTTACCATTATAAATATGATGTTTGGGCGATACTTTTTGTTGAGGTATTGTAGGTGTTGAACTGTCAAGACCGCCCCCAAACCCTGACAAATCCATAAGATGGCACTCATCGGGCACCCGTGGCTGTTTCGGGACAGCCACCGGAACCCATTGGTTTTTCGTTTTCCTCCTCTTTTCCCTTGGTCTAATTCAGACTTTTCAGTACTCTTTTCTTGCGGTTTGGGATTGCCATGCTCGCTTTCCTCCTCGGGCTTTTCCGCACTCTTGGTTCACTAGTTTCAGTCCTTTCTCTAGGAGCCTTTTGTCTCTTTGGCCTAGGCTGCTCCTCCATGTCTTCCCCGCTCCTTTTAAGTGTCATCTTATCAAATTTTTGGACTAAATCCGGATTTGGGGTTTAGTATCATGTTGTTGGGTGAGGTGGGGGGAGTATCGGGTGGGTTCTCCACAATGTAATTGTGGATTGGTGTGTATATTTCAGTCGGGTGGGGTTGAGTGTGGTCGGTTGGGTGGTGGTGGGTTGGGTGGTCGGGTAGGTATGTGATCATGGTCTGGTTTGGTTGTATGGGTTTGGTGGTGGCTCGGGTTTGTTCGGTCAGGCCGGCTTGACATGTCGGGTTGGATGAGTGTATGAGCAAAGGTATAGTCGGTTCGGTATTGGGTGGGGGAATGCGTAATGTCATGCGGTTTGATATGTTTGGGGCCATGGAGTCCTATGTTCGTGGGCATGGGCATGGGCGGGTATGGGTGGGTGGTGTTCACGGTTTTTACTACTATGGAGGATTAAGGCTCTCGAGTTTAGCGGTTCTTCTTGTTTTGGTTCGGTTTCCTCTCGTGCTCCGCTAGGCTCAGTTTCCCTTTGATCAGTCTATATGTCTTCATTCATTTGGGTTTCAGGCTGCACCCTCGTTTCCTTTTTCTCGGCATGTTGCTCCTCATATTGCCCACGTGTATGAGCCTTCTCTCGTTTCGTTTCCCTCACCTCCGCCATTATATCAAACCATGATCTCCGCTCACACTTCTTTTGTGGTGATCCCTGTTTCTCATCCCCTCCCACTGTTTTTCGCCACGTAGCTTGTTTGGGTCTCACCCCCACAAGCCACGGTCCATACATTGGTACCTCTTGTTCATGTTCCGCAAACTGCACATATGTTTTGCATGCTTGGGTGGTGTGGCCTAGCATACCACACCCATAACAGAAATCAGATAATCTTTCTTATTTAACTGTCGCCCATTTCTCTCCCCCTTGGGAGATTTTCCACCAAAAACCGGTCATCGATGGTTTATCCCCATCCACCTCCACTCTCATCCTCATATAGCTCCGGCTTATTCTCCCTACATACTTGTAAATTTCTAGGCAACTTCCTATCATGTTTCCTAGCTTCCATGCATTGGCATCACTGAATTTCTCAATACCTGGATCATGTATTTGAATCCAGAAAGTTGCCTTTTGGAAATTGACCTCCTTCACGCCCACACTCGAGCCCCATTTCTTGATGTTCAAGATGTGCCCATTGACTGACCATGGTGATCTGTCTTGAAAATGGATTGCATCTTCTTGTCGTTAAAATCAAACAACATTATTCCCTCTTCCAATTCTGAGTCGGTAACCTTCCCATATCGTGCCCAAGCTGATCGAAGCACACCACTTATGATATTCGGTTTGATCACCTTTTGTGAGAGTACATTCCCCACATACCACTCGTCATTTTGAACTTGTTGGTTTGAGTCAAGGTCGACGCCTTCTATCCCGGGTCTGTTTGGCTCGCTAGAACTGGAACAGATATGCATCTTTCCCGTGGGTTCAAAGTCTTCACCTTGGGTGGCAACTTCCTGCAAGAACAATAAGTGAAAATTCGGGTAAGTGAATGGGATAACTAATACAGTGCAAATGCTCTACTTCTGTGTATGGGCAGCTTTGCCCGATGGTCGGGGGGGGGGGGGGGGCTCAGTGTTGTTCGTCTACCTTGGCTCGTCTGCACATTTGGTCGACCTGACTTGGTTTGGACTGGGATCGTCACGCGTGCATGCAGTGGTTATGAGGGCTTAGTCACTGTCTTGCTAAGTGATGTTGGCAATGCCTTTTGTCGTCCCCTTGCAGCCCTCTTTAATGCCGCTTCACACAAGAGCTAGTCGGCCTATGCTAGCCGCTGGTTCCGGTATGAGTTCCTGAAAACATGGCGTGGCTTCCTTCGATGGTTGGCTTCGAGCAACAGGTCCCTGGATGGGTTCAGTTGGGATTCTAGTGCCCAGGTGGTGTTCGCCTCTCCCCGAGCTGAGGTTCGATTATTTTCGGCGCCGACGAGGAGAAAGGCACAACTCAGTCGGAGTTGGTTTCTTCAGCAGTATGAGCTACGTTCTTCAGTTTGTTTTGCATGAAACTATCCAATACAATCCACAGTATACATGCAGATGTTGTTGCTGTGATTGGTTGGAGCGATTGGCATTTAATGCCAACTTACAAGCTGCCAAATTGGAAGCTGCAGAGGTGAATCCAGCACAGACGAACCCTAGGAATGTGAAGGCTTCGATGGCTGGAGGGCGGCGCGCGTGAAGACAAACGCTCACGGGAAGAAAACTCCTTAATAATACTAAGCTTAGAAGACTAATTTCAAGGTATTGGCGGCAACTAAAGTTAGATGCAATGTTAAAAATATAGTTAATAAGAATAAGAGTCCAACCAATATTCAAAGCATGTCTTGCGATGGGGTTCAGTGATTATTGTTATTTTTTTATTTATATTGTACAAATGACAATTCTTGTTAAGGGTTCATTAAGGTAGTTGTGTTTAGGAAGAGCTTGCTTCTGCTTTTTCTCTTTGAATAGCTTATGAAATTACCACATTCCATCCTCACTCAAATATTGCATGACTGGTTCGTCATCCATATCTAAACAATTGAGCCTTTAAACAAGAAAAGAAATAACAAAGCTATGAGTTTATGGAAACAGTCCACTCTTACTCCTTCTCATAATCTTTTGATTTTTACAATATTAAGTGAAGGATATTGCGAAATGAAATAACACTAATGAAAACAGAAGAACCACGAAGAGATGAGAAGAACAAGGTTCAGAAACCCTAGAGGATATGAAGACGAAATATTGGATCACTTGGTTGCTACATTAGTTGTCCAGGAATTCAGTTTACAAAACTAGCACATGACTTCTAACCCTAGCTAACTTAGTCCCTGAATAATAATAACCCGGAACTAAACATAATAAACCCTAAAGTTTTAACAGTGAAACTTAAGTCCTCAAATTATTCTCATCAATTTGTACTTCAACACTCCCCCTCAAACTGATGCTTGAAAAAATATCCTTCAATCCAAGTTTCTTCATTATAAAGTAATGTTGACTCTTTCCCAAAGGTTTAGTGAAAATATTTGCAACTTGCTCATTAGACTTTAGAAAACTGGTTAAAATAACGCATGCACTAATTTGTTCCCTTATAAAATGAAAATCAATTTCTATATGTTTAGTACGTTCATGATACATAGGATTTGAAGCAACTTGGATAGTTGCTTTATTATAAAAAAATAGAGTAGTTGGAGGATGAGAACTAACACCCAATTCCCCTAATAATCCTCTTAACCAAATGATATTTGACACATTTGAACTCAAATTTCTATATTCTGCTTCTTCAGATGATCTATACACAATTGCCTGTTTTTTTTTTAATTTTCCATGATACTAAAGATTTTCCTCAGAATGATTTTCGAGTTTCAATACAACTTCCCAGCCAGAATCACAATAAGCAAAAAATTTTAAACAATCATGAGATGATAAAAGAATTTTCAAACCTGGTTATGTTTAACATACCTAATTATTTTATGTACAACATCCAAATGTGAGTATTTTTTTCTCTACATAAGTGGCTCAAACACTGAACTGAATAAGCTATGTCAGGACGAGTAATTGACAAATAAAGAAGCTTACCAATCAGTTTTCAATAAGAAGTGGGTTCATTTAAAAGAGGGTTAATTAACTGCAACGTTACACATGTTTGCGCAAGTGACTAATAGGTTATAACTTATGCAGGATAGTAACACATGTTTCAGCACGTGACTGAAACGTCATTTTTACTGTTCACCGTTAAATATCACTGTTAGTATGTCCATGTGCCGTGCACGTGAGTTACTTCCAACCTTAACTTCCCAAAATGCCCTTGATGTTGTATATTAGAAGACATTTGCATTCTTCAAGCAGCAAAGCGTTCCTTCGAAGATGAACCATGGACAGGGTTCGGCCCCTCCCCTCAGCGAAAGCCCTCGGCGTCTGTGCGTTCCCAGTCTAGCATCCAAGATTCGTCCCATTTAGGGTCAACACCCCGATTATGTTTCTGCATTGAGATTTCGTTGGTCAAATGTGCGGGTACTTGGAAGAATTTCGGTCGTAGGTTTCATGGGTGTTCACATTTTGAGGTAATTGCACGTTTTTGGTACCATGTTGTCCCTATTAGTTTGTTATGATAGAAACCCTAATTTTGTTAATAACCCTAAGTTTAACATCTTGTTCCATTTTTGTGTTGTCTATTCTGTACAAAATCCTGGGTGCGGATTTTTCCAATGGGTATATCCACCGATGTGTCAATATGGAAGAAACGTCGTGTTTAAGTTTCAAGGTGTAGAGGGACAGCTTCGATCAGAACTTGGGACTGCACATGCTGTAGAAG
This sequence comes from Chamaenerion angustifolium, assembly GCA_946814005.1. Taxonomy (NCBI): domain Eukaryota; kingdom Viridiplantae; phylum Streptophyta; class Magnoliopsida; order Myrtales; family Onagraceae; genus Chamaenerion; species Chamaenerion angustifolium. The sequence goes on along the minus strand of OX328278.1, from coordinate 9,719,817 downwards.
TCGCTGCGAAACAAAAACACTGGAAGTTGCATGCCGCAATTGTCGTTCTGTGTTGTTTACTTTTGATCAATGTACTAAACAAGTAGGTGTATTTGAATTAGTTGATCAGCATTGTGGAAATGTATTTCAGTTCTGTATGCTGCAATTGAAACACTGGAAGTTGTATGCTGCAATTGCAGTTCTGTATTGCAGTTCTGTATATGTTATGTATTGCAGTTGTTTTGCATCTGTGTTTTAGTTGTTGAGAAGCTGATTTTCAATTGCAAAGTATCTAAAGTAAAGAGTATATTCTACATATGTTATCATCAAATGTGATTAAATGGTCATACATGTTTCTCTATAATGTGATCAAATGGATACTGATGTTTTAAATAATGTGATTAAAAGGTTCGATATGTTACCCACAATGTGATTAAATAGTACATCATGTTTCATATAAATGTGAGTAAAAGGTTAAACAACCATAACAGATCTGCACAAACATGTTCCATTCAAAACCTGAAACAGACATCTATAGACTTCAGAAGAAGTTCAACATACATAAGTCACCAAGTTCCCATCTTGTACCCAAAACATATGTACAAACACCACAAAAGTATCACAAGTTCACAAAACACTACCACACAAAAGTAGAAGACCTGTTGCATAAAACATGATGTGGTCCTTTTACTGGGTATATCGTCTGTCACCCGTATAACCAAACTGACCCATGCTCCTTCTATGATGTCTTGTGATTTTTGGTATAACCATCTTCAGTGGTAAATATGGTAGAATCATTTTTCTCGAATCTGAAAGTACCGATGCCGAAGAGGCGACATCGTCTTCGACGTCCACATAAGTAGGAGGCTGACGAACATTGAATTTTATTCTTTTACCTATTTTTTGGCCTGTTTCAAACAACTTGTTGCTAATCAGTATAAAAATACGATCGGTAACATAATTTTAGAGTTGAACATTAACCGAGGCTAATTTCACTGCTAACGATTTAACACATTTTTTTGGCGTTTTGAATGGATCAGCTTCAATGTTGACTCCGGGTTCTGCTGGTGGATTCTGTGGTTCATCTGGCGGCATACCTAACGTACAGCAGGAGGGGATTCAGCTTCCGTAGCACCGGTATACAGCGGGTCATCAACAGAGGGAGGTTTCTTCTTTCTAACTGCGATTTTTTCTCTTTGAACTAGAGTTTTTGTCTTCTGAGACTGCTTCAGTTGACACTGAGAACGGGTTTTTCGCTGTGGAATCGGTTGAGTATGCGTCGTTGCCATTTGGGGTTGCGAATCCGTGTTCAACTTTCGCTTGGTTGGACGCTTCTCTGATTTTTTCGTCCCACTAACGCTAGCACTAGCAGCATCCTTGACCTACGCAAAAAACGAGCATATCAGAAATTGTACGAGCATTCATTTAAAATCAGGAATCTTATATAAAAACAGCACCTCAGGGATCCTTGGGAGCACCCTATCTTATTGTGGCGATGTTCACCACATTCTGAACAAAACTGTTTAAACCAATTTTTCTCAGTCGTACACCACCTGCATGAGCGTCTTCTGTTACCGACCTAACTCGTTTTTTCCTTGGCCTTCCAGAACGCGCCTTAAAGAGAGGAGGATCAATAGGTAATGCGTTTGTCTTTGCCCAATCATCCCATCCAGGCAAGGCATGAATTACACCTGCGTAGGTGCGTAGGTATGCACTTTTGTGGTACATCGGATCGCAGTGCGGTGCGAGCTCATGGACACGGGCATATGACAGGCAAGCAATTGTGTGAACACATGGTAAACCACTTAATTCCCATGCACAACAAGTACATGTTTTTGCATTAGTATTGGTTTTATACGACATAGCTTGACCAACGTGTACCTCATACCCACCATCTGCAGCATCTAAGACCTCGCACCCACTTATTCCATCTGTCAGCCTCCTTAGTTTCTTTATGATATTCCTTCCAAGTTCCCTTTGGGCATCAACAACAAATTGTCGTCGTTTAGCAAAGTCCTGCATCAACATTTTGTGGATTTATTTAACTAGGGTAATAGGTTGTTTTTTCTCACGTTGATGATTTTGTTGTTGAAGCTCTCGCATATATTGTTGACGACCAAGTCAATTTTAGTAACATGCCTGAAACGATATCTATACCAAGCGGCTGTGTTAATTGCTAAGACGAAGTCCCGAGCGTTTTTGTTTGCTACCTTCAAAGAGTCCATATGCCATTTGTGTCTTTGGTAGGTATATCCACATGAAGCAGACCAAACACGTTTCCTCACCTCAGCTTCACCTAAACCTCTCACTTGCATATTATGATATATGTGTCGCATGCAGTATCTGTGTTCAGCATCTGGGATGATATCTTGTACAGCTTGAATTAAGCCCTAAAAATGACAAACTAATCACAAAACTAGCAAACATGCCTGATCAATTAATCACAACACCAGCAAACATGCATGATCAATTAATCACAACACCAGCAAACATGCCTGACCAATTAATCACAAATGGAACAAACTTAACAGTGAGAAATACCTTATGTCAATCTGACATTAGTGTCCATGGCCTATCAACACCGATATCTCTAAACAGGATGTCCAAGAACCATTTCCATGAGTTGTGGATTTCCGCTTCAACCCATGCAAATGCTACTGGGAACAACGCATTATCTGCATCCCGAGTGACAGTGCATAGGAGTTGTCCCCCGTCTGGCCCCTTCAAAAAACGTCATCCAAAGCAATGAAGGGCCCACACCCATTTGTCAGGCCAGTAGAACATGCTTACATGCACACATAAAGTCTTTCAAACCTTGGGCGTAAAGGGCTGGAAACCGAATCCACATGGACTGCCACAGTCGTACCCGGGTTATGTTCTTGTAAAGTTACTGCATAATCACAGACTCTTCCAAACTCCGCACTACAATCACCCTTCAGTTTTTCCTTTGTCAGACGCATTCCCCGACTCACAGTGAAACGATTTACATTCCACCCAAATCACCGTTTAATTTCACCACGAATTACACTAACTTGAAGCATTACATAGAACAGGTTAAGCAGCTACTGTTAGGATACAAGTATGCTTGCATAAGAGTTGAGGACGTAGCTGCAATTTTAGTCAAGGATCTATATGTAAATATAGAAGAGTTGTTTTATATAAATACTCGATACTTATAACTGTATAACTAACTTTTGTAAGATTAATCATTTCTGATTACTTCATCTTCAAGTAAGTTTTCTTTCTGTTTTTCCGTTCAATCTTCATGATTTAATAAGACATTTACATGGTATCAGAGTTGTTACTTTCCTGTGATTCGATCTGCGCTTCTGTTATCTGTGATATTATCATCTGCGATTCGGTTATCTGCAAAATTGATTGTGGTGTGTTCTGTTAGTTGAATTGCCTGTTTATATTGTAGCATTTCTTTGGATTGTGTTTTCTGTGGATCAATGGAAGAGATATCTGCATCCTTCTTCAACAAGAAGGTTTCTCAACTTCAAGGCAAAGAGAATTTTCAGTCATGGCGGCAGCAGGTTCTGTTGTCGGTTAGAGGTCATAATCTGGAATCACATCTCTACGGAAATTTGACGATTCAGACTACTCTTATTGATCATGATGGAACATAGATTTCGAATCCTAACTATCTCAAATATGTCCAGAAAGATAGTTCATTGGCTTCATGGATGTTAGCCTCGGTATCGTCGCAAGTAAGTCATGGTTTAACTGGATGCATGACAACAACGTCTATATGGCAGAAGCTACATCAAGACTTTTCTTCATCTTCAACAACGAGGATAATGCACTTGTATGGCAGACTGAAAGTAAGGAAGCTACCACATCAGTCGATGAGAGGTTACCTGATGTTGATTCAGTAGGTGTGTGACAGCTTGGCCAGCTGCGAACATCCGATTGAAGAAATGCAGCAGATATCCATTGTGCTGAATAGAGATAAAGGCCAATATGACAATGTCATATCTGTGATTCATGCGAGTAGGAATCCATACGACATGGCGTCTGTCAGCTTTGTACTCTTGGATGCTGAAGCAAGACAAACAGATTTGTTGTTTGATGTTAATTTGACAGCAAATGTTGTAGTTAATCGGAAGCCTGTGATGAAGAATCACGAGCATGTTCGTGAAGAATTTGCTTCACCATCCCTGATAGGTTCTTCTAATCAAACATCAGCTGAAATTGCTGTAAATCAAGCCTCACAACAGGTTTAGAACAGCTTCAACCAGAATAATTTCAATTCTGGAAGGGTAGAGGCTGAGGCAGGGGCTATGGTTCAAACAGGCCACAATGCCAGCTGTGTGGAAAAATTGGTCACCTGGTTCATCGATGTTATCATCGATTTAATGTTAACTTCATAGGTGTTACTGATCCTGCAGCCTCACCCTTTCCAAGTGTTAATTTGTGTTCCGCACAATGGGATGATTCAACTGAACAGTCTGTCTCAATTCAACTCGTCAAACAATACCTCTGTGGTGCATTCACCTTATGGTTCTTCTCCGAGTTATTTTGGTAATCAGTATGTTCATCAGCAATTTACACCTCAACGAAGTTTCTCTTCGGTTCCACTTCAGTCATACCAACAACAGACATTTCCTCCTCAGTACTCTGTTTCTCACTTGCATACATCACCTATGATGTATTTTGCTGTAGGCCATACTCAGGGTATGCAGTATGTTTACCCTCAATCATTAAATTCTCTACTAGGAACTCCAACTGCTCCATCTGTTGCTGGTGTATCTGGACAGCATCTGGACACTCAGTCAATGATCAGCAACCCTCAAGTTCACCTAGCTACAATTGCTCCTATGGTGCAGCATGATTCTATCTGGTTCCCAGATTCTGGTGCGACGAATCACCTTACGCATGGTTCAACTAATCAATATCCAAACTGTGTGCCTTACACAGGTCAAGGTAAGGTTGTCGTTGGTAATGGTTCAACATTAAATATAACTGCTATAGGTCCAGCTTCTATTCCAACTCAATCTCGTCCTTTACATTCACATAATATGTTATATACTCCTAGTGTGACTAAGAATTTGCTTTCTGTTTCTCAGTTCGCCAAGGATAACAGAGTCTATTTCGAATTTCATGATACCTATCGTGTGATAAAGGATTCGCAAAATCACAATGAGTTGTTACGCGGTTATGAAAGTGCTGGTTTGTATAAGCTAGATTTGTCTAAGCTTAGGCAAGATGGTATTGATAAGGCACGTATGTGCTTTAGTCATGATGTTCTTAAGAATAATGGTATTGTAAACTCTGGTGTGTCTCTGTGTACTGATTTGATTTCTAAAAATAAGAATGTTTTTGTTGACATGAATAATGATGATCAAATTCAAGTTTCTTCTGAGTGCAATACTATTTCTACTCGTATTGATTCTTCTACACCTGATTCGTCCTCACCGATTATCTCATCTGACTCACTTGATTAGTCTGAATTCATGTGCTTTATCTCTTCTTTAAAATTAAATGAATCAGCTCATACTTGGCATATGAGGTTAGGACACCCCTCTACAAAACTCTTTGTTAATTTTCTGCGCCTTCACAATTATCCCGTTTCTCATTCTCCCATGCAGTGCACTGCTTGTGCGATTGGAAAAAGTAAGAAACATTCATATAAATCACCCCTGACAGTGTATTCTAATCCACTACAACATGTGCAGGTTGATTTATGGGGTCCTGCAGCATGTGCATCAAATGGACATAGCTATTAACTCGGTATAGTAGATGCATTCAACATATATACAAGGATATATTTTTTACATAAGAAAAGTGATGTAGCTTAGTGTTTTGTTGATTTCCACAGGTTGGCCGAGAAGCAACTTGGTTACTCACTTAAAGTTGTTCAATCAAATGGAGGGGGCGAATTTCAATTTCTTTCGACATATCTTCCTCAATTTGGGATAGCTCATAGGATAACCTGTCCTTACTCATCAGAACATAATGGAAATGTTGAGCGTAAGCACCGACACATCGTAGAATTGGGGCTGACACTTCTAGCTCAAGCTTCGGTGCCTCTTCACTTTTGGACTAATGCTTTATTTACTGCCACGTTTCTTATTAACAAGTTACCTTTTGCTAGTCTATCAAATAAATCTCCTCATGAGAAGTTGTTTAAGTCTCCTCATGATTACTCGTTTCTGCGTGTGTTTGGGTGCCTATGCTTTCCGCATATAAGACCATTTAACAAAACCAAACTCATGTACAGATCTGAACCGTATGTTCTATTAGGATATTGTGCTAAGTATCAAGGATATAAGTGCTTAGCAGACTCTGGTCGTGTTTATACTTCGCGAAATGTTATTTTTCATGAAAATTCCTTTCCATTTGCAGATTCAAAAGGAAGTTTTTTCACTTCTACTTCTCTAACTAAAAATTATACATCTTCACTGTTTTTTCTTCCTTATGATAAGAATTTTCTTCAGTCATCCTCTCTTGAGGCTAGGAATAATATTGCATCTTTTCCTATACTTACTCCTTCGTCTGCTGATAGAGATTTATCTTCTACTTCTCAGGCTTCGGTATGTTCTGATCCCCCTAATATTGTTCATCAATCAATCAATTCTGATGATAATATGGTGTCTATGAATCCTGTAAATGATAATGTTTTGTCTGATAATAGGAATGATTTTTCTGTTTTTCCTACGGTGACATATAGGTTACAGGATTCCAGATTAGTTCCAAGTTCTTCAAATTCAATCTCTACTGATGACATTAATGTTGTAAATTTGGATTCCTCACTGATTTCTATGAATGTTCATCATATGCAGACACAGTCAAAAACAAGAGGTGGCACTCAAGGGTCTTTACAGGCTATGCTTACAACGGTAGAATATACTGGTTCTTTGATTAACTCAGAGCCTAAGTCTATACATCAAGCTTTGCATAGTTCTCACTGGCGAGCTGCAGTTGAGGAAGAATATTCTGCTCTACAACTCAACAAAACATGGTCCATTGTTCAGTTACCTCAAGGAAGAGTTCCAATTGGATGTAAATGGCTCTTCAAGATTAAGAAGAATGTTGATGGGACAATAGCCAGGTAGAAGGCCAAGTTAGTTGCAAAAGGGTTTTCTCAGAAACATGGATTTGATTTTCAGGACACTTTCAGTCCGGTTGTCAAACCTGCCACTGTAAGGATTGTTCTATCTCTTGCTTTGTCTCATAAGTGGAGTATGAGGTAGATTGATATAAACAATGCTTTTCTTCATGGGGATCTATCTGAAGAAGTCTATATGGTTCAGCCTCCTGGGTTTGAACATGTATCAAATACAGATGTTCATCTGGTCTGTAAGCTGCAAAAGGCTATGTATACTCTCAAACAAGCACCTCGTGCTTGGTTTGAGAAACTAAAACATTTCTTGTTGACTAACCTTCTGTTTCAAGCCTCAGTTGCTGACAGTTGTTTGTTTATAAAACATTTAGACTCTGGATCTGTGTTTCTGTTGGTTATGTAGACGATATTGTCATTACTGGTTCCTCTAATTCTGGTATAACTGACGTAATTCAGGCCATAAATCAAGAGCTTCAGCTTAAAGACTTGGGCAATCTTAGCTATTTTCTTTGTATGGAGGTGTTAGCTTCTGATACATTTCTTCTATTGAATTAGAAGAAATACATTCAAGACCTGATTGACAAACTAGGTCTGACTGAGTGTTCGGGTTTTCCTACGCCTATGACCGATTCTTGCCTGTATAAATCTGGTATGATCACTTGTTCTGAATCATTTGAGGATGTCACTCTTTACCGATCTACTATAGGGGTCTTGCAACATATCTGTGTTACAAGACCAGATATCAGTTTTTCGGTAAATAAGCTAAGTCAGTTTATGCAGACTCCGTCTAAAGATAATTGGAAGGTTGTGCTACATATATTTCGTTACTTAAAGGGTACTTTAGATCATGGTCTCATGTTTAGGACTATGGGTAGCAAATGCTGTCTGTAAAATTTTCTGGGTTAAATCATTACTCAAGGATATGGGTCTTCAAGTATCTTCTATTCCTGTTGTTTGGACAGATAGTACTAGTGTTGCTGCTCTATCTGAGAATCCTATACAACATTCTAAAATGAAACATGTTGAGATAGATTTATTTTTGTCAGGGAAAAGGTAAACTCAGGACATGTTATTGTTAATTTTGTTCCATCAGGTGAGTAGTTAGCTTATATACTTATTAAACCATTAACTGAAAAACTGTTTGTGCCTTGCAGGAAGAAACTGGGAATTTTTTTGGTGGATGATATGAATGGCCGCTTGTCAAAAGAAGTTGGTTGTGTGGTATTTGATTCCGATAATTCTTCTTTTGATTAGTAGTAGAGTACTCTGGGGGGGTTTCAGTCTGTGAGTGTATACGTATGCTGCTGTGTTGAGTCTTGCTGGTTTTTTCAGTTTTCAAGTACTCTATTTGTCACATTACTCCTGTATTATCATGATGTTTCATACATTTGTGCATTTGTGGTCTTCGTTTTAATCATGTCTTCAGTGTTATTGTTGGTCATCTGTTGGCTTGTCAATTTCTGTTTCATATTCTGTCAATCCATTTCAGGCATTTAGTCTATATTCGGTAGTCTTCTTTGATCTGTGATATTATCTTTGTCAGATGCATGTTGTGTTCTTTGCGTTACATTTGAGGTGTAGTGACAAGTATAGACTTTGCATTTGTGTCTTGATGATAGTTCTTGCATTATGTTAGCCTTTGTCTGTGATCATTAAAAAAAAAATAAAAGATGAAGCAAATAAAATAATATGTGTTCTGATAGAGTTACTTGACAGAAGACATGGCTTTATTCCAAAAATAGATTTCAATCTAAAGACAACGTCAAGATACTTTAGATTGAATCTTGAAGAAGAAAAGATAAGGGAACTGAAACCCTTCAATCATGGTTGATAAGATGTGGGCTCAAACCCACCTGTCAAGAAAAAAATCAAGAAATGAATGAAGTGAAATGAGAAGAAAAAAAACAAAAAAAAAAAAAGAAGAAGAATGAAGAGAAATGGTTAGCATATCATTCTAATATGATGATCAAGATGATGTTGACAGGAATGAGGCTTAACATATGTGAAGCTGTTATTCAAAATTACGAATGTGGTTGTCTATGTTAGTTGTATTACCCGCAATGTAAAATGTGAATGTTTCATATATGTGTATCCTGGCTTGTGATATCAGAGTAGTCATAGAAGAGTTGCAAATATTATAGGCTATATGTTGTGATGGATTTATTTGAATATGACTGAGATAGTGTCAAGATGACAGATTGATCTTGATATGACCAGAATGTGTATGGTTAGAAGCTATGATTCCTATGCTCAATGTGCATGTTCAGATTGATTGTCGTGAGTAGTGTGTGATAGATCTGCTTGGAAAATTGTAAATCTCAGGACTCTCAGCTGTATGATGTATACATTGCAGTTTTTTGTTCAAATTCATTCAGGGTACATCTATTAAAGTCAGAAGTATATTCTGTTGGTTGATCATAGAAAAAAAGTTTAGGTCAGTTGAAGGACGAAGAGATCAAGGATTTGGATATTATAAGCTATATGCTGTGATGGATTTATTTGAATATGACTGAGATAGTGTCAAGATGACAGATTGATCTTGATATGACCATAATGTGTATGGTTAGAAGCTATGATTCCTATGCTCAATGTGCATGTTCAGATTGATTGTCGTGAGTAGTGTGTGATAGATCTGCTTGGAAAATTGTAAATCTCAGGACTCTAAGCTGTATGATGTATACATTGCAGATTTTTGTTCAAATTCACTCAGGGTACATCTATTAAAGTCAGAAGTATATTCTGTTGGTTGATCATAAAAAAGAGTTTAGGTCAGTTGAAGGACGAAGAGATCAAGGATTTGGATCTTCAAGAGGGAATGTTAGGATACAAGTATGCTTGCATGAGAGTTGAGGAATATAGAAGAGTTGTTTTCTATAAATACTCGATAATTATAACTGTATAACTAACTTTTGGAAGATTACTCATTTCTGATTATTTCACATTCAAGTAAGTTTTCTTTCTATTTTTCCTTTCAATCTTCATGATTTCATAAAACATTAACAGCTACAAAGGCACAATTATCTAGAACATCAGTAGAATAACCATACCTTCACTTTCGGGTCGTCCCTTAGCATGCCGATAAAATTGTCGCATACCCATTTCATCCCGATGTGGTGGTTATGATGCACTCGGGGACTTTGATGTTCCTTAACAAGTTGACATATTTCAAATGCCATTTGCCGGTTCATTCTTTGTGCGACCACCTTATATCTGCACCTATGCTTGCAGTAAACTTCGACTCTAGTTTGGTTGTTCACACGGAAGTCCACATCATACTCATTCACTATAGCGTGGTCTCTCATTGCCTTTCTGAAAAGTTCAACAGTACCGAATAACATCCCCAGGTTGAGATCCAAGTCGACAGCATCCTTGTCATCATCATAGATCTTTCTCTTTTCAGAGCTATTTACCTCGTCCTCGTTGTCGGACTTCCTTTCAGCTTCCAACGTGTCGCTTCGACAGTCACTACCTGATTCTCTAAATCCAACTTCCTCCCAAACTAACATATTTTTCTTTTCAACATTCGGTTTTCTGTCTTTTCGTCCAGCTTCATCGCTTCCACCCTTCAGACTTCTTTCTTCCTCGCGCAGCTTCATCGGACTCCATGTCTTCATCCGTACTTGACTCGTCCGCTTCAGCAACCTTTGGGGCGACAAAATCTGAATCATTGCTGTCATCTTCACTTTCAAAATTGAAGTTTCGCAATTCGTCCAGAAGATTCTTCAAAGTCTCCATGTTGTCACTGTCATCAGGAAACAGCTTCTTCTTCCCCTTTTCACTTGTTTGGCCGGTCTTCTTGCCCTTCTCCTCTTTTACCTGCCGTTCAATAACTAATTCAGGGTCCTTTGTTGCGGAGCTGCATCATGAAGGGATCTTTCAAACAATCTTCTCTATCAAACGGTGGCATAATGTAGAAACTGATCTCCTTCGTTTTTTCTGAAGTTATTCCTGAAGTTATCGGCATCTGAAGTTATTACTTCAAGATCAGTGTTCTGATTTCCACCGGGGGCCAACCAAAATATGGATCCATTTTCGACAAGGTCACAATACACCTCATCTAGTCCGGTAAGTGATAGATAGTTCAATTTATCATAAGGCACATTGAGTGACTCCAGTTCACCTACGTATGTTCGGGTACCCCCATTATCAACCCACTTTCCACCATGATGAAAAATAGCTTCGGCAATGTGATCCTTCTTCCCCATTGGACCACAGTTTTCAATTCCTAAAAACAACCAAAGCAGACAACATTTAAACCAACAAAACGAATCAAGGATAAGCCACAAGAAACGAACTCCGACTATTTAACCACAATCAGTAAAACTTAACACCGAATCATACATAAATGACAAAACTTGAACATCAAAACTTCAAATTTGGCCGAAAAGTTCAAACTTTACGCACTAAAACACATAACTATGCTATTTCATACTTCTTCAACAGCAAGTTTCGGTAAAATACCCATTTTCACACACAAAATTTCGCAAACTACTGATAAACCATAAATGGAGTCGTACCTTTGCTCGATCAATAGGGGAGACGGGAGTTCGGTCGCAGGAAATCAACAGCACAGAGACACTTTCTGCGAAATTACTTCCGCAAGGAGACAACACGTGAACAAATGACATAAATCGGAGAAGAAGAACAACACGGGTATAAACGACAACAGAACCGAACATAAGTTCGCGGTCTCGGAAGTTGAAGCCGAGAAGAAGAAGAAGCTTACCTCGGAAATGCAGGGAAGGCGGACGCGCGACAGATTCTTCTGCAGAGGACTTCGACAGCAAGTAGAAGACGGGTCAGACGAAATGGGGGGAAACAAAGGGTTGATGAAACTAAATATAGGGGACGTAAGAGGCTTCAAGGTAATTTTTTATTTCCGAAAATAAACTACCTCCTATCACGTGACCTGCACATGAGCATTAGACAAAAAAATTTAACAGTTCAGTGACGGAGTAACCAATCAGTCACATGCTGGAACATGTGTAACGTTTCAGTCACATGAAAAAACATGTGTGCCAAATTAATCACATTGGCCAAACATGTGTAACGTTTCAGTTAATTAACCTTTTAAAAGACCATCATCTTTATTCATGTAAAAATTCAAATCATGTCCCTTGTTTGTAAACTTAACATTCGGATTCATTGGAGTATTGCTTGGTTTTCCACCAAGTAATGTAGTTTTAGATAAAAGTTCAAGTCTATACCAAGGAAGTATTTTAATTCATTGGAGTATACTTCCTTTGGCACATAACTATTCCTTCGTGTGAACGGGTAGTTTCTATACCAAGGAAGTATGTTAATTCACATTGAAGAAAGTTCTTCATGTAAATCACATTGAAGAAAAACATTATACACATCCATTTGAAAAGGGGGCCAATTATATTTTGCTACTAAAGCTAAAAGTTTCCTAACTGTTACCATTTTTGCAACAGAAGAAAAGGTTTCTGCATAATCTATGCCTTCTTTTCAATTATATCCTTTTTCTACAAGCCTAGCCTTATAACGTTCAACAGATCCATCTGAATTATACTAAACACGAAAAACCAATTTTCATCTAATTGCATGCTTCCCTTTTGGCAAGGGAACTATTTCCCAAGTGTTATTAGTTTCTAAAGCAACTATTTCATCTTTCATGGCATTTATCTAGTTTTTATTTCTGGAAGCTTCAATAAAAGAACTTGGTTCTATTATATTATCAATAGAACTAGTAAAACATTTTAAATAAAAATATACAGCATGATAAGACACACAAATTCTCAATAGGATATTTAACACTACAATTATTCTACAAAACATAGTCTTTTTGCCAAATTGGAGCTTTAATTATCCTACCCGATCTCCTAGGATGTGCTACTGTTTTAATTATCCTACCCGAAAGAATCAGGGTTGTCCGAAAAATTCTGGACAACTTCATCATTTTCTGTATTATTATCATTCAGCTCAACAACTTCAGGCATTTTCGATATCTGTAAAAAATCAACATCATCATATTTGTTAGTAACTTTATCAATAAATAAATTTTATGTTTCTGAATGATCATTTTTATATGGAAATACATTTTCAACAAATCTAACATCTCTACTAACAAATATTTTTTCATTACTCAAATTCAGCAGCTTATACCATTTTTGGGTAAGTGGATATCATAACATAACAAAATGAATAGAACATGATTCAAATTTATCAGCATTAGGCAAGACCTTAGCATAACTAAGACATCCAAAAATTCGCAAAGGATCAAGTCTATGTTTTCGATTCATCAATTTTTCATAGGGTAACATTAGTTGTCATAAGATTTATAAGATAGCTAGTTAAAATGCATTCACCCCAAAACTTAGATGGTACATTACTTTCTATTTTTAAAGCCCTAGCTATTTTATTTTTGGCCAAAACCTTAGCTAATTCAAGTAAATGTTTATGTTTTCTTTCCACTATTCCATTTTGCTTAGCCGTATAAACACATGTACTTTGATGAATTATTCCTTATGTTTTGAATAGTTCATTACATTGGTTATTAAAGAACTCTCCTCCATTATCAGTTCAAATTATTTTAATTGTTTTTCCAAACTGATTTTCAACTAAGGTGATAAAATGCTTAATGCCGACAAAAACATATGATTTAAGATGCAATAAATAAGTCCAAGTATTTCTACTGAGATCATCAACAATCGTAAAAAAAATATATTTTATTATCATTCGTAATTTTATTATAAGATCCCTATATATCCATATGAACAAGAGAAAATCACTCAACTGACTTAGACTCACTAGTTGGAAATGGTAACCTATGTTGTTTGGCCATAGGGAAAACACTACAATCAAACGAATCTTTATTTTGAAAACAAACACACTCAAGAAACTTTATTCTACTTAAAATTTGCATTAAGGGATGCCTTAAGCGTTTATGCCAGAGTACGGGATGAGGATATGGCAGATTGTTGGCTCTAAGGGCTACAGAAGGCTTAAATCCAGTATAAAAAAAGTATAGCCCTCCAACCTCTCTACCAATCACCATCATCGCTTCATTGTAATGATCATGCATGATTACCAATTGAAGATAAAATGACACTGAACATGACAAGTCTTTAGTTAACTTTGTTATTGAAAACAAATTGTATCTACAATCACATAAATAAAGTACATCATGCATAGAACGATTCCAAATATTCTAAAATTTTCTACACCATGTACTGTTGAATTTAAACCATCAGGCAATTGAACCTTAGAACTAACAGTTTTAAATTCATACAACCAATCAGATCTATAACTCATGTGATCCGTGACACCAGTATCTACTATCCAACAGTTTTCTATACTAGACAAACAAGTTGAGTTAGAATTCATACCTGCCACATTGGCTTTCGAAGAATACTTTGATTACATTTTGCTTACCCATCGTGCAATCTGTTCAATTTGTTTAGAAGAAAAGGCATTAGTATTTCCATAACCAACATTTAATAGAGTCGAATAATAAACTCCAAACTTTGGTGTAGAGCACACTGTACGGATCTTATTCCCATCATTGTTAAGTTCAGTCGAATTGTTCGCCTAAGGTGGGATTCCCCGACTCTGGACAGATTTAAACCTCCAACCAGGCAGATAGCCTTTCTCTTTAAACAGTAGTCAGGATCGTGGCCTTTGTTCTTACAATATCGCATAACATGTTTTACATTTTTTTTAAAGTTTTTTTATTTCTACATGCAAACGATTTGGTTCCATCAATAGAGTTGACCAACATATTTTCAGAAATCTCTCTTTGGTTTTCCTCCTGATCAAATCATCTAAGCCTGATTCACAGTTGGAAGAGGTTCCCTCATCACCAAATTTGAACGAACTTGAGAATATGATTTGTTCAATCCGTTAACAAACATAAAAAGTTGCAGGTTGTTTGCATGCTCAATTTGCTTTTGAAAAAAGGTCACAGACACATGGAAGAGCACATATTGCATCAAACTTATCTCACATAGTGCGGATTCTATTAAAATATGTAGATATAGAATCGGTTCCTTGTTGTGCTAGGAAAATATCACGATGGAGCTGAGTAATGCGAGAACCGTTTACTTTGTTAAATTTTTCTCTAAGGTCATTCCGGTCATCAAATCTCTTGAAACCGAGTTCATTATCCATGCAAAAACAAAGGTTTTACACTTATCCAAGATATGATGAAGACTAGATCATAATCCTCTTTTCGACAAAATACGTCAATAAAACCAAGTTTATTTTTTGCCCAAAGTGACATGTACATCACTCTGCTCCAGAAACTGTAGGGAAGCGGGAAACAACTAGGATCTCTTCAAGATAAAGCGATATGCCGCTTCACCGCTCTGATACCATATTGCGAAATGGAATCAAAACCGAAGAAAAAAATAGAACCACGAAGAGATGAGAAGAACAAGGTTCAGAAACCCTAGAGGAGAAGAAGAGGAAATATTGGATCACTTGGTTGCTCCTTTAGTTGTCGAGCCATCTCCGTTAACACAGAGCAAAATGAAGAATTCAGTTTAGAAAACTATCACAGGACTTGTAACCCTAGCTAACTTAGTCCCTGAATAGTATTAACTCGGAACTAAACATAATAAACCCAAAAGTTTTAACAATGAAACTTAAATCCTGAAATCCATCTCATCCGTTTGTACTTGAACAAATGATAATACATTGAAGGTAAGGAAAAAGAAGAAAAAATACAAGATTCCATTTATTCACTAATTTGAACAAAATCTGTCATCACGGTGACTTGAAACATCTCTCATCAAGTTAGATGGGATACCGAGCGAAAAACCTATTAACCATTTCCATTGTTTCCTTGTGCTTGTACTCTGGAGCCGTGTGCCCTGCACCCTGTTGTGATGCGCATTAGACCAACAAGATGGAGGAAACTTCCAATATTAAATTTGTATAGGTAGATGGATATGTGTTTTCTTGTACCTTAACTGTCACGTATGTCAAACGATAATGTGTATTCATGAACTTCACTTGGTAACTACACATGACAAAAGACATTGACCCATAACATTAGTGGCACAGCAAATGTTGAATAGTTTTCTGTGGTTGAGCACTCATCCATAAATATGAGTGTGAGAAGAAGGTAAATAAATGGTAGAGAATGTTTGGTGTACTTACCCTGCAACTTGCCCATCAACGTACCACGGTCTCCAAGCATCAAAAACATCAATACCCAGAGACTCGATCCAGCTTAAAGTGCCAATCCACGGCACAGATATATCATGATCCCCACTGCAAATATCCAACAAAGACTACTTAAATTGTGTTGTATAAAATGATGATCCAACATATAATATGGATCCTCCATTTAATTTACCTGTATATCAAAGCACGGAGACCCGTTGTAGAAAGGTTTTTCTGAACGTCAATGATACTGTCGAGCTCTTGGGTGTAGAAAGGGTTGCTTTTCGGACATCGATACCAAGCTCCGACAGTACCCTGTTGGATTCATCATTTACTTGAGATATATGATGTTCATTTATACCAAATACGTACTTACACCAGCTACATTTAATTTATATATATGTATAATCTTATTTATACGACGACATACCGGTCTAACTCCAAGAGCTTCTCGTACATCGTCATCATTCATCCACATATAACCAAGTACATATGTATACCCCTATACGATCGATCAAAGAATATTGTATTTAATGATATGGAAATAAAACAAATTTGGTGTTTCAGATGTACATTTACCCGACAATTTAAAGGCGGTAGAGGAGTCTCAAGACCAGTCATGATCTCAGCTTCTTGAACCCTAAAGTCCCACTCCAGTGTCTTCGGCTTTGCAAATGCACATTGGGGCTCTAAGATTTGACACATATTTATTTGCAACAAACACTGCATACAATACACACAAGTCAAATATAAGTTTACATACAATCATTTTCTAAGAAGCTAGACAAACGAATTATGATAAAGTCATTGAATACAAGAGATTTGCTCACATACATCCATGATGGTGGTCAATGTGGTATTGCAAAGGGTATTGTTGACATCGACATCAACATAGTTGCCTCCACAATATGTTTTCGCATCCTATAGGAATCAAACCGAAGTTAGTTTTGGATGTTCAAAAAAGGTTATTTTTTTCATAGAAAATATATATAATTCTGGAAAGTAAGCAGATGTGGTACGACCGACTTATTACCTCGTAATATTCATCGGATATAAGATTGACACGATGAACATACGGTATCCTGGAATTCACGTCAATGAAGTTGTCCGACACTGGATTACCAAGCAAGTATCCCTGTTGAAATTTCAATAGAATTGTTTCGTATTAATTCGGAACACAATCTAATAAATCAACAAGACAATACATAATTTGTTTTTTATACTTGGAGATGCATCCTTGGGTTCAGTTGCGCCTCCATTCCTACAAATCGAATCAATCAATATATTCATGATTGCATGGTTGAAATATGTATATATATATATCCTTGGAATAAGTGTTTGGAAAATGTTGGTGAGTAGGTAACCTTGGAGAATATGAGTGACGACGAGAGGTACAATTTTGCCTGAATAAGAATCTCCACCAACGTACAGTTCATTTCCAATGAACTGCGGGTGAGACAACAGCCACTGGAAAACGATATACAAGTTTCAGTCTCCATTAAAAGAAAGATAAACACAAATTAACCATATATATATACAATTTTGGAAAGTGTATGTTTTTATTTGACTTATTATTCCCAATAATACCAACCTTTCTTAGGAAGGTGTAAGCATCAAATGCTGCTTTGGTATCCGACGAGTTTCTTCCTTCCAGTGTTGTTGAATACGAAAATCCAGCTCCTACTGGTTGGTCAATGAAGATAATGTTGGCCACCCTTGTCCAAGAATACTTGTTGATCAGGACTTGTGGTAACACACCGTCAAAGTTGTCGTAGTCAAACCCAATAGGACCTAAACACACATAAAAGTCAAAGGCCAACGTGAATTCGTCGTCAATATAAGTAAAACCAACCCGTTGGCTACTTTCTCAAGTTGTGGGATGGTCGTTAACTATTTTGACTGCAGAATTTTATGAATTAACCAACCAATTTCATAGGCTATAGCTGAAAATCCGGAGCACGCAGGGCCTCCAGTGAGCCAAAACACCAAAGGGTCCTTGGAAGGGTTTCTCTCGGACTCTATGAAGTAGTAGAATAATTGTATTTCCTCCAGGTCACCTACGCCAATGTATCTTCACACATACACAAACAAAGAAGCCAAATAATTAAGTTCCTAAAAGATGCCGTTTTTGAACAAAATTTGGTGGTTAGAAGAGAAGAAATGTAATTTGTATTTTAACAAAAGTCTCACCCAGTCTCGAGCTTGAAAGGCAACTTGCCGGGGAACCCTGGAAGGGTCTCGACCAAGGTATGGTTTGCGGAAACTCCACAAGGGAAAAATACAATGGACAGAGCAAGAAGACCTAAACACGGACAGACACTGACGAACCATGTTTTTGGAAAGAACATCATCCTCTTCCCTCAAACAAAAGAACTGTAAATACACAGAGAATGGAACATAATCACATACTGGGGGAACGATCCATGTTTTTGTAAGTTCAAAAAATGAGAGGATGGTTGGTGAACAGAAGATAGCAGCAACCAAATATTTGAATCCCAGCACGTGATAGATTTCAAAGGTGGATTCGACAGGAAAGTTAGGTAGGTGTCTGTCTACTCATCGGATAGGATAAGGAAATGAATTTTTGGCTTTAATAAACTTTATTTAATAATTATATACGAAAATGTGCTCGTTATTTTTTAAAATGTGAATCTAGACCTAACCGCAAATTCTATTTGCAGGTATATCCCAAAAAATGTTCATCCACGAACGAAATTTGCGAGGGGGCAATTTATGAATAGTTTGGGCTAACCACGAATCTCATTCGCGAGTGTATGCAGGACGCCATCGTCAAGGTTTTCGATGTCCTCTTCCTTATGTGGTCTTACCGCAGAAGTCGTCTTACCCTTCACCGTCGGCAACGACAGACGTAACCGCAAATTCTATTTGCAGGTATATCCCAAAAAATGTTCATCCACGAACGAAATTTGCGAGGGGGCAATTTATGAATAGTTTGGTCTAACCACGAATCTCATTCGCGAGTGTATGCAGGTCGCCATCGTCAAGGTTTTCGATGTCCTCTTCCTTATGTGGTCTTACCGCAGAAGTCGTCTTACCCTTCACCGTCGGCAACGACAGACGTAACCGCAAATTCTATTTGCAGGTATATCCCAAAAAATGTTCATCCACGAACGAAATTTGCGAGGGGGCAATTTATGAATAGTTTGGTCTAACCACAAATCTCATTCGCGAGTGTATGCAGGTCGCCATCGTCAAGGTTTTCGATGTCCTCTTCCTTATGTGGTCTTACCGCAGAAGTCGTCTTACCCTTCACCGTCGGCAACGACAGACGTAAGCTCCAGACGAATGTTCCAATTTTTGTAGCTTAACTAAGTTTGAATTGTGTAGATCATGCTTAAATTAGTGTAATTGCTGCATTATTTGAGTATTCTTGTGTAAATTAGATTTTGAAATTGCATTGTTATGGACACAGATAATGGATCGTGGTCAGGGTAGCTCTTTACGGTCGTCCTTCTCTTCGCCGAAGGAGCCGTGTCACTTCTGCTTCTGTGTCATCTCCTACTTAATAATTTTCTCCTTCCTCTTCTTCATCAAGGTCATCTTCACCTTCACCATCAATTTCTACTTTGGGAACCTCGTATAATTCCATGTACTCACCACAAACTTGAATAATATCATTATGTGATTCTTTATCGTTGATTGGGTAGAGGTTGTTAACCGACTTGCAAAGGAGATCAATATCAATTACTGCTGAACTCAAAACGCAAACTACGGTAACAACCTATTTTAGGGTGGTAAGGGTGGATGTGGTTTCAATAGAACTAATTGTGGATTAACCATCAATATAATTAATAATTTCTCTGTCTAATGTGATTTTACCGTCATAACGAAGGATGACAGTTACCATTTTTGGAATAATTCAAACACCTACTTAGTGAATATTAAAAAAATACAGAATAATTACTATTTCTTCATCATTAAATCTATCTATATTACATAATATAGAGATTCGCGGTTAGGTCTAGATTTGTATTTATTAAAATAATGAGGACATTTTTGTATATAATTATTAAATGAGGTATATTAAGGTAATTATTTCGTAGAAAATTCCCTTCAAACACTCCAATTCTGAAGTACTTGTGTTGAAACGGATTTTCTCTCCAGAAGTTCAGAGAATGAATGGATCTAACTTTCGCAGACCAACGGTTAGTGGGGAAGTTGTAAGGATGAGTTAGGTCTGTCACGAGGAATTCTCAGCGTTTACTTCAAACTTCAAACTTTCAAAGTAATATATATATATATATATATATATACTAAAAAAAACAATTCGCAACTCCCAAACACTTTACTTAGTGCAATATAATAATTATTATAATTTACTAAAAAAATATAGAAATATAAATATTTATTTATAACATTATTACAGACAATTTATTAAAGCTCATCTAATTAATATTAATTTAATTATACAACATAAAAAAGAATTATATTATTAAAAAATATATAAAATATAAAGATTATTTATATTTATTCGGAAAATCATTTGAAGATAAATAAGTAAGAACAAATATCAACAATTATGAATATTATGTTAATTATTGTCATATATTTTTAAATAAATACAAACTAATTTAAAAAAACATTGTTATATTAATTGTTACTTATATTCTATTGCACAAAATATTCTTTTAATTCCACTACGGATGTTTTACGGAAGTTGATTCTAGTAGAATATAGCAAGGATATTTAAAAAAAAATACAAAAGTACAAAGAAACTATATTAACAATATTATTAATTTTTTGTTAGTGCCATAAATTTTATGCTGCATACATAATCATAATTATGTACATAAAATTAACATTCGATTATTATTTTCATAAAATGGATATGTTATATAGATAATTATCCTTAATTTGGTCTTAAATTTAATTTGTAATAAAAATATTTAATATGTGAATTTATTTTCTTTTCATAAAATATAAAATTATGAATTTTTGTATTCTATAAAATTTAGTAAATAAAATAAACTTAAGAAAAATCACAAATGTGCATGAGAAATAAGAATAATTGAATGCAATTTTGTAACCTATTAGAAGAATAAATGAGACACTTTAAACTAAGTTACATGACATGCCATATATGAGTCAGAATTGTATGTTTGACATGGACCAATTATAAATTATAAATTTAACATGGAATGAGAAAATATCTTAAAAACCTTGTCATAATTCTAATTAACCTAACCAGGCACAGAGCCATTCAAGGTCCAAGGGGTAATTGCCCCCCTGACTTTGAATAGATATCAGTAATACCCTCCGATTGTTTTTACAATTTATAAATCTGCCCCCACTGAAAGCAGAGAACTGAAGCATGGAAATGAAAAATGAAGGCACGCAACATAGCAACAAAAAATTACATAAGAACAAAATAAACTTACACTAATTTAGAAACTCAACCTCTACAGATTCGAATCTACTGTACACTACACATTCAACATACAACACATTCAAAAATATATTCTCATGAAAGAAACAAACTCTATTCAGCTTCCAGTTCCAGATTCTGTCAAATTTCACATTTCAACTCCAAAATCGTCGAAATCAATATGAAAGTTACCTTCTTTTGTCTTGATTGGTTCATATAGTAGTTACCTTGTAAAAAAATTACTTTTGTAAGTGATAAAAATCAGATTTAGAAAACAATTGAGCTGCAATAATGTAGAAGAGGAAAATCGCTACAAGCTTAAGAAGTAGGAAGAGAAGAAAATGTTGCTTACTTGCTCGATTAGTTGATTACTCTTTGATGGCTGCTGCTCCAATCTTGCCTACGCTGCTACAATCTTTTATCTCCTAAGTCCTATATGATGTCTGCCGAGAAGAGCTATTAGGGTTAAATGGTGATGGGTTATAAATATTGGACTGGGCTATGATTAACATTTGACCCAATAAGCATTTTGGACTTTATCTCTTTAAGACCTGATTATATAAAGGCGTCGCCTATATCAGCAGGATCAGAGGCGTCGCCCTTGAGTTTAGACCAATTAAGTCGTCGCCTAAATGGGATGCGCCAAAAGGGATTTTGTCCCAGTTTCAGTGGATTACAGCGCATTCACTGGCAACCTTAGATGCTGCGCCTGCACACCTATGACTTAGGCCGGTTGCTTTTAGCACGCCTAGGATTAAACAAATACAAAGGATGGTCTACAGTGGAGTAGCCACTAAAAACGAATATTCGGTAAAGTAAATCAGCTCGCCTGAGGACAACTAGGATGACTAGGGTAAGCTCTGACTTAACTATGGTTACAGGTATGAAATGTTATAAATAGCTCATTACTACCTTCATTAGAGGGTAAGTATTCTCTGATACAGATCATTACATTCATACATTATAAACGAACCTCCGACTTACTTTGTCATCGTAGGGGAAACAACGGGACATCCCGGGCTTTCCTCTGTGCAGGTATACGAAGCAAACATCTGGAAGGATAATACGGTGTATGTGATCCAACACATTTGCGCCGTCTGTGGGAATCATTGAGCAAAAGTCAGCCATGGTTCCACCTGCAACATGAGCAAAAACCATTCGTGAAGTGAATGATGAAGACTCGCTCCAAAACCTGCAGCAGCATTTGGGACAGACATCGTACATACCAGTACAAATGGTGACGCCTCGATCTGCTCAAGAAGAAGATGTTCCTGAGGAACAAGCAGTTCATGAGGAACAAAGATACGATGATGACATACCAAGACCTGCGCAGTCTCGCATAGGCTCATCGGTGGTAAGGGCGCCGCCTCGACGTGTGGAAATGGCCACAGAGTTCATATTGACCCCAGCGTTCATAAAAGCTCTCGATGAGCTTTTGGACAAAAGGGATCAAAGGGAAGCTGCTCGGGCAGCTCAAACAGCGAACGCTCAAGCAGCGCATGAAGCTACATCAAGGCCGAGAGACGCACTGGGAAACCCACCAGAAACGAGTGCTGTCGCGCCGGGTGCCATTGTAACAACAACTCCTGCTCCTGGAACGCTAAATGAAGAAAGGGTTAAAGAGCTCATCGCCCAAATGCTAAAGGAGCAAAAGAATCAAACTATGCCTCACCTACGAGATAGGTCAACGCATCCATTCACTCCAGAGATATTGTCAGTTGCACTACCCACCCATGTGCAACCAACTTTTCGGATAGATACGTACAATGGAGATAGTGATCCTGTCTTACACATACAAAGACATGAAAACTCTTTGCTGGGGCGGACAAGTGAAGAGATACATCTAGCATTGCTCTTCCCGGCTACTTTGGGGGATGTACCTGCTCATTGGTTTTTCAATCTCCCTAAGGCATCAATAAAGTCATGGGGAGAGTTGAAGGACAAGTTTATCGTGCAATACATGGGAGGGCGTCGCCTACTGAAAAGTGTGGGAACGCTCGATCATATCAGGCAAAAAGGGGAGGAAAGCCTGAGCGACTTTTATTCTCGATTTAACAGAGAATTAGCTGGAATTGACCAAACCATCACGGAGGGGGAGACCATTCGCGCCTTTATAAGAGGATTGGGCCCAAAGGGTTCAACTCTGTATGACAGCTTGAGCGTGATACCAGTCAACACCGTGGAAGACATGGATGATAGGGTCAAGTCTTACATAGACTTGGAGATTGCACGAGAAGGAAGGAAGGTCAGCAAGGAGGCGTTCAAAAAGGATCATGCAGAAGGAAAAAGGCCTGAGAAACGCCCCTCAAAGTCAGCACAGGATGACCGGAGACACGATGATAGGCGTCGCTCATTTGGACCTCGACCTCCAAGAGAAGCTTTCCAAAGCTACACTCCCTTAAATAGGGAAATCTCCATTATCTTGACAGAGATGGAGAAGAAGAATTGGGCGACACCTCCACCACCCCGAAAGCCTGACACGGTTATGGGAAGTAATCCTAACCAATATTGCAGGTATCATCGATGTAAAGGACACCACACGGATGACTGTCATATCTTGAAGAGGGATATTGAGAGGTAAATCCAGCAGGGGCACTTGAAAAACTTCTTGGCCCGACGCCAGATAAGTAGGAGTCCTAGGAAGGCGTCGTCTAAGAATGCACAAACTGGACCAGGGCCCAGCAGGAAGGAGGACCTAAACATGATAAGCGGAGGCTTCTCCTCAGGAGGAGAAACATGTGTAGCAAGAGAGGGGTATGCCTCTCAAATGTCAGGAACCTCCAAATTGGGGAAATGCCCTAGGGAAGAAGAAGAAGTTGTCATTTCTTTCTCAGAAAAAGAAATGGGGCATGTCACCTCCCCACATGATGATGCCTTGGTAATCACCATGGGCATGACAGATTCAACATGAAGAGAGTATTGGTAGACTCAGGGAGTTCTACTGATATCCTATTTGTTGACGTCTACAAACGGATGGGAAGAAAGGAGAAGGACTTGAAAAAAGTCAATTTTCCATTGATGGGCTTCGCCTCACACACTACCTATCTAGTTGGAGCTGTGACTTTTCCAGTTAGCTTGGGTGAGGGATGGAAAGCGTTGAACTTCGAGATCACTTTCATTGTTGTGGATGCGTCTGCATCATACAACGCCATCTTGGGGCGTTCGACGTTAAATCCAAACAAAATGGTGCATTCCACATATCATCAGTTGCTGAAATTTCCTACACCCCATGGTGTAGGGATTGTTAAGGGAGATCAACCTGCGGCGCATAGCTGTTATGTCCAGGCCACGCGTCACCATATCAAGAAAAAAGAATCATTGGCGATTCAGACAGAAGAGGATCCTAGGGAAGAAAGAAGTCGTCCTCAGCCCGTTGAGGGGTTGAAGAAGGTGGAGATTTATGGCGTAGGAAAAGAAGTACAAATTGGAGCGACGCTTGGAGAAGAAGAGGCGGCCGCTCTTTCGATGCTTCTCATTGAGTTCAAAGAATTATTCGCCTGGAAGCCTAGTGACATGCCAGGCATAAGCAAGGATGTCATTGCCCATGAGCTCAATTTGGATTTGAATGTCAGGCCTATTGCTCAGAAGTGACGCCCGGTTGGTGAAGAAAAGGTGATTGCCATCAAGCAAGAGGTCGGAAAGCTGATAGAGGCCAAATTTGTGAAAGAAATCAGGTTTCAAACCTGTGTTGGTCAAGAAGAGCAATGGAAAATGGAGGATGTGTATCGACTATCGCGATTTGAATAAGGCGTGTCCAAAATATTCTTATCCTTTGCCCAGGATAGATCAATTGGTCGACGCCACTTCAGGTCATGAACTGCTCAGCTTTATGGATGCGTACTCTGGTTATAACCAAATACAAATGGCGGATGGTGACGCTCAGCACACAGTTTTTTATGCGGATAGTGATATATATCATTACACGGTGATGCCTTTTGGTTTGTTGAATGCAGGAGCCACCTATCAAAGAATGATCAACAAACTTTTTGATGGCATGATATGCGTCACCATGGAGGCCTATGTCGATGATATGCTGGTGAAATCCATAAAGAGTTATGATCATGTTGAAGACTTGAGGAATACATTTGAAAGGATGCGTCTTCACCAAGTTCGCCTGAACCCAGCAAAATGTGCCTTTGGCGTTCATTCAGGCAAGTTTCTGGGGTACATGGTGAGCCAAAGAGGGATAGAAGTCAATCCTGATAAGCTGGAAGCCATTGAGGCTATGAGAAGTCCGACTTTCCACAAGGAGGTACAGAGCTTAAATGGAAGGCTAGCAGCGCTCAGTCGTTTTCTAGCAAAAGCAGGCGACAAGTCACTCCCCTTTTTCTAGGTGTTAAGGGCTAACAAGAAGTTCGAATGGACTCTCGAATGTGAGCAGGTTTTCAGGATCTAAAGAAGCACCTCAAGACACTTCCACCTCTGGCGAAGCCTTCCAAAGGCGACGCTCTTTCCTTATATTTAAGTATCACACCGGTTGCTGTAAGTTCGATATTGGTCAAAGAAGTAGGAAAAGGCCAGGTGCCAGTGTATTATGTATCAAAAGTACTTGCCAAATCTGAAATAAACTACTTGGAAGTTGAGAAGTACCTTTATGCGTTGGTAGTATCGGCAAGGAAGCTACGCCTTTATTTCCATGAACATGAAATTACAGTTTTAACAAACCAACCGTTAAAACATTTTCTGCAAAAACCAGATGCTTCATGGAGAATGGTCAAATGGGTTATTGAATTAAGCGAATTTAGAATTAAGTTTGCTCCTAGAAACGCCATTAAAGGTCAAGCATTGGCGGATTTCATTGTGGAATCCACATGTCCTCAACCAGAGAAAGAAGAAAATCCTTGGATACTTCATACTGATGGATCCTCATCAGTCGAAGGCTCGGGGGCAGGATTAGTGTTGACGCCACCAGATGGAGGAACACCATTAAGATACGCCCTAGTTCTCACTTTCAAAGCTACGAATAATGAGGCAGAATATGAGGCTTTGGTTACGGGATTAAGATTGGCTAAAGGATTAGGCGTCGCCTCTTTACATGTATACTGTGATTCGCAATTGGTGGTGAATCAAATCAAGGGGGAGTATACGGCTAAGGGTGAAAAAATGAAGTTGTATTGGAAGGAAGCTATGGCGTTGGTAGCAAGATTCAAACAATTTCAAATTGAATTCCCCGAGAAGCGAATCAAGAAGAAGATGCTTTAAGCAAATACGCTTGGCAGGCGACGCCCAAACAGGTGCATTTTATAGAAACCAATCATGGAGGTTGTGTCAGCATTAATTGTGCAAACATAAATGTTATCATCGATTGGGCGACGCCTATTAGAGCATATTTAGAATCTGGAGAACTCCCTACAGATGAAGCACATTCTAAAAAGATTATTCGATTAACACTTAGATTTCGAATAATTGATGGTTTACTGTATAATAAGGGTTTCTCCACGCCCTATCTTAGATTCGTCGCTCATCTAGAAACCATTAACATTTTAAGAGAGGTACATGAGGGATATGATGCTTGTCACGAAGGGGCAAGGTTAATTGTGAGAAAAATTCTAAACCAAGGATATTACTGGCCTACAAAGAATCAAGAGGCAACGACTTTGGTTATGAAATGTGAATCATGTCAAAAGTATATCCCAAAGATAGTGCGTCCACCAGCAAACCTTAATAGTGTGTGTGCAGCATGGCCATTTGCACAATGGGGAATCGACTTGGTGGGACCATTACCACGATCCAAGCAACGCACCTATATAATAGTGGCGGTTGATTATTTTTCAAATTGGATTGAAGCAAAGGCGTTGTCATCAACTACTGAATTTCAAGTTATTAAGTTCATTAAATCAAGAATTGTGTCTCGATATGGAATCCCAAGTGTGTTGGTCAGTGATAATGGCCCGCAATTTGCTGGAAAGGAATTGAAATGGTTTTGTGAAGAATTGAAAATTGACCATAGGCATGCTTCAGTAAAACATGCGCAGGCCAATGGACAGGTGGAAGCTGCGAATAAAACAGTCTTGAATGGTTTGAAGAAAAGACTGGACGCCTTGGGAGGAAAGTGGACTGAAGAATTGGAAAATGTCTTGTGGGCATTGAAAACAACACCAAAAAAGGTAACTGGAGAAACGCCTTTTGGATTGGTGTATGGGTCTGAGGCGGTTTCTCCAACAGAAATAGCAGTCGAATCACACAGGGTAAAGCATTATGAAGCCTTGAATAATGAGGATCAAAGGCGCTTGGAATTGGATATGGTTGATGAAAAGCGATTGGCTTCAGAAGAAATCCAGGGGCGTATGCGATTAGCTACAGCGAGATACTATAATAGAAAAGTTTCATCTCGCCAATTTTTTGTGGGGGGGGGGGGGGGTATGGCGAAGGCATGAATTCTCACATCAAGATAGGGTAAACAAGTTGTCACCCAAATGGGTAGGACCCTACAAAGTCATTGCCATTCCTCATCCAAATGCATACGTATTAGAAGACCTGGAGGGAAAGGTGTTGAAGAACACTTTTAATGCTGAGCATTTGAAAAAAAATTATGCTTAAAAATAAAATGTCATATATTGTATGAAGGACTATTAATGTCGAAGTAATTCTATGCATAATGGCGAAAGCTTATGTTTAAAAAGTTATATCGATACATTATGGCGACTGCTTAAATTTGAATTAATGGCGACTGCTTAAATTTGAATAAATGGCGACTGCTTAAATTTGAATTATTGGCGACTACTTAAATTGGAATTAATGGCGACGGTCATACATTAGATTCAATGGCGATGGTTTAAAGTTTAAACTATTATCGATTGCTTAAATTGGATTTAATGGGGATTACCTGAAATGGTGATTGCTTACTGTAAACTTAATGGTGATGTATTAATCAATGGTGATTGGTTAAGGTGATAGCTTATGTTCAAAGGCAATGTTTTAAGATTGAACATATTGTCGATGCTTGATTAAACTTATTGGCGTTTGCATAAGTTTGGATAATGAAGTAAAGACTTGTTAAAAATAACAAGTATGATCATTCAATAAATAAAACTAAGTATAAAATAAAGATAAGTGTGAAGAAACAGACATATCATATATGGAAAGAAAATTTCATAATAGCAACGACGAAGCGTTGCAAAGAGACTTTACAAAAGTAAAGTAAAAAAAAATGTTATTATGAAAGGGCTAGGGGTGTTTGGTTAGGAGGAGTGTTTGCTGCAGGCGCCTCAGAATTTATCTCAGAGGGTACTGATTCAATAGGCGGCTCTGGGGGAGTTGATTCACCAGAAGAGGTACTGTCATACTCAGACTCTTCCTCATCCTCTGCCAACGCCTCAGCTTCCTCTTGGGCCTTCATGGCGAGGTATCCCTTCAAAAAGTCTAACTTATCCAAAGGAAAGTTGGGGTCAACCTTTTGTATGTCCTTTACCGCCTTCTTGAAAATGATTAAAACGCCAGTGCGATTCCACTCAGCAGCAGCCTTGGCGAAGTCTGGACTTAAACGAAAGGACTCTATGGCTTCCTACAGGCGCTTTGGAAGTTCAGTCTTGAGGTGTTCCACCTCTTGAGCTGACTGAGACGCCTCTTTAAGAGCCTGCTCAGTTTCCTTTTTGGCGTCCTCATTCTCCTTCTTAACAAGAACCAGCTCCTTCTGAGTTTTTGAGAGAGAAATCTTCAGGGCGTTCTCCCTCTTCTGAGCATCCCTTAATTGGGTGGCGAGTTGTTCCTTATTGACAAGGCCAGCCTCCATTTCCTTTTGAGCTGCTTCATAAATGGCGAGGCATCGCTTCAGCTTCTCCAACTCGAATTTCTCCTTCTCAGCCTGGTGAAGTATAGATTGATTGCGCTCTCTTTCATCGGTTAAACCCAGGAGGGTGGCGCCCATCTTTAAAGCAGCAGGAATGATCTAAGTAATCAAAAAAGAGAAGGTTAGAAAAATACAAGTATGAAAGGGAAAAATGTAAGGAAAAAAGGCACATACCTGACTCTGTATTAAAGAGAGGGAATGGCGAACCAATCCCTCTACAGCCTCAGTCTCCAGGTTCAAAGGCCCTCTATCAGCAGGGGGCAGGAGTCTGACAAAAGGTGAAGGCTGAGATTGGGGTCAGTGGCGGAATGTCCAGCCATCAGGGAAGTCTCCTTGAGAGTGGTCCAAGGATCCCATGGCGCTTGAGGATTTGGTGAGTGAACCTTGTCCAGCAGCTCTCGCCTTAAGTCGAAGGTGGGTCCCTTGAATTGAAGAGGGTCGTCATGGCGTTGGCGATCTGTTTGAGGAGGAGGAAGTGATGGCAAGGCATCGACATCAGGAGAGTTGTCAACCAGAATTACCTCCTAAGAGGATGGAGGAATATTGCGAGTGGGGGTTGGCGTCTTCTGTTTTGAAGGCCCAGCAGGTGTCGATCCTGTCAGATCAAAGGAAGGGTCAAATGGTCCCTTCTTAAGGACGCCCGAATGATATTCGGTGTAGGTCCGCATGATGTCGCCATAGGCTAAGATTGGAGGACCCCACTTTTTTATGAATAAAACGTTATTCCTATTACTAGTGACACTGTTATTAACCCAGTAAGACTTAGGGATCACACCTTTAAAAGCCTCGACGACATCGTTAGTGTCGTCGCTAAAGAGCTCGGCTGGAGCTTTGAGAGGATCCAAGGAATCCTCCATAGGCTTCGCCTTTTTCTGGCCCTTGGAGGAATGATGCCTTTTACGTTTTCTGCTGGCCTCTGGAGCGCCGCCTTTGGGTTCCTTGGCCTTCTTCTCTTTGGTTTTCTTTGCCTTGGACGCCTTTTTCTGGACAGGCGTTACAAGATGAGAAAACAAGGCAAAATACTTATCTGCAAGAAAAGAATGAAAGAAGAGTTATTTACCAGAAATAAAGGCAGAAGGTGACGATCTACAAGGGAGACGCCAACATCCTCTAAGTCAGACTCACTGATCTCTTTGGAGATTATTTGCGCGCACCCTCCTTTGTGATCTAAATAAATGGCTGTCAAGGCGTCCATTTCGGCTGAGGAAAAATCCTCGACGCCTGGAGCAATATCCTTGCCGCCTTTAGTCGTCACCAGACACCAGGGAACGCCTCCTTGGAAAAATAAGTAGGTGTTCTTCCAATTGCTATTATGGGATTTGAAACTCGTGACTAAGGGACGGGAAAAATCCCAAGTCCAATCTTTGAAAGGAGAAGTCGCCCTTGTTGTAAAAAGGCGAACGCCTAATCGATTCTTTTCTAGTCTATAAAAGCTACGAAAAACATTTAAGGAATATTCCCACCCACGACGAAAACATAAGACTCTAAACCCTACCCAGGTGTGAAGACCATTGGGAGAAAGTTGGGTGGGAGAAATGCCATAGTGGCGACACAACTTCACTAGGGGAGGGCAGTAGGGAAATCTTAATCCCGCTGCAATTTGTTGAGGGAAAATGATCCCCTCGCCTTCCCTAGGATGACAAATGGGGTGAGGGTTTTTAGGATTCGCATCATCTGGGATGGGATACCTGGGGGCTTGAGCGTCGCTCAAGCCAGCCTCAGCTACTGACTGTTCAAAAGATAGGGGGTAAGAACGTTGGGTTTGAGATCTACAAAGGGCGAAGGAAGGAAAATATGGTTACCAATGTCAGAATCAGACGCCATTCTTCTATATGACCGAATGACGCGGAGGTGATGGGCGTTTAAGGCGAGAGGAAAACACCGAGCTATGATGAAAAGGCAACGGCGATCTGGAAGATTGAGAAAGGCAAAGGCGTTTGAAAACGAGAAAGGCGATCGAAAAATTGACCGGAGTTTGGTCGGAATTCTAGAGAGAAGACAGAGGATTTTTAAAGAGAGAAAGCTCAGAATGAGTAAAAGTATTGAATGAAGGAGGGGTGGAGGTATTTATAGAGGTTTGAGGAAGTCGAACCGTTTCATAGGCTATGAAATTATGAGCATACCCCTATGAACACAAAAGGCGAGCGGTTACTAAAGTTGAAATGACTACTTTACCCTCCAATCAGAAACGGTCACTCCGGTTCTTGAGGCTTCTAGAAGATCCCGCCTAAATTCAAAATTTGAATTAAAACAGAAAAATCGCCCTTTGCATGATGGACACGTGGATGACAGTTACAAAGAAGCAAGGGAAGGCGACGCCTAAACAGAAAATACTTTTTCCAACGCAATTAGGTGTCGCCCTATAGAAAATAGATTGGAAGAACGACTTTTTGAAAAGATTATTAATTCTCAAATGAGCGTCGCTCATTTAAGATTTCGGGGGCAGATGATAGGTTATAAATATTGGACTGGGCTATGATTAACATTTGACCCAATAAACATTTTGGACTTTATCTCTTTAAGGCCTGATTATATAAAGGCGTCGCCTATATCAGCAGGATCAGAGGCGTCGCCCTTGAGTTTAGACCCATTAAGCCGTCGCCTAAATGGGATGCGCCAAAAGGGATTTGTCCCAGTTTCAGTGGATGACAGCGCATTCACTGGCAACCTTAGATGCTGCACCTGCACACCTATGACTTAGGCCGGTTGCTTTTAGCACGCCTATGATTAAACAAATACAAAGGATAGTCTACAGTGGAGTAGCCACTAAAAACGAATATTCGGTAAAGTAAGTCAGCTCGCCTGAGGACAGCTAGGATGACTAGGGTAAGCTCTGACTTAACTATGGTTACAGGTATGAAATGTTATAAATAGCTCATTACTACCTTCATTAGAGGGTAAGTATTCTCTGATACAGATCATTACAGTCATACATTATAAACGAACCTCCGCCTTACTTTGTCATCGGAGGGGAAACAACGGGACATCCCGGGCTTTCCATTGTCCAGGTATACGGAGCAAACATCTGGAAGGAGAATACGGTGTATGTGATCCAACATATGGTTAGTTAAAAGCTGCTTTTAAAAGTTTTGGGGCTGATTCTATAGTATATTGTTTACATGGCTGAAGGCTAATTGGTTGAACATTTAATATATTATTTACATGGTTTATTATGTATTAAAGCGGTGATTTTACTCAAAGGCCGAGCAACACTGATTCTCAAAGTTGTGGCGTTAGATGGCTTATTATGTATTATTTAATATAATTAATTTGTACTAAAATCATGTTTTTTTTGCCCCTACTGGTTATACTTCATGGCTTCGTCCCTGAACCTAACCAAATTAATAGATATATATTTAGTGGGACCCATAGTATAAAATGAGGATAATAATCTTAGTTTTAAAACAGTCAAGTTTGGCTCTTACCCATTTTAAAACAGCTAGCAACCTGATATGTTCGGGTAGTCGTAATTCCAACCGTCGTTCGATATACGATTTTTCAATATTAATCATCAATGAAAGTTATTGACTAAAAAAAATCGACAGTGGCATTAGAGCTCGAATGTTGGTTTTCGCTCGACGAACGATGACTTGGACAAGAAGGATTTGCGGCGTCAGGTATGCTTTGATGGTGGCTAACGGTAGCGAACTTTATGGTCACTACCTCCCAAATGTCATGGACACAAAGACCACATAGCAGGTTGAGGTCATCACCTACGTGACCACACACCAGATTTGGTTGTGGATGCGCTAGCACAACCTCCTTGGGCGAAATCGTGGACGTGTGGATAAACCAAGTTGAGGTAGTGGTTACGGTGCAACGACCTTCCAAGCTGCAGGGAGTCACCATCATTTGTCATATGCACCCTCCCTCACCCCAGTCGGCTTAGAAAAAGGGCCTAACTTAAGTCGAGTCATCCCTGGTTCAGCGGGTGGGGCGATTATTAGTAAAAAGAATGAACTGGAGTTGTTCACTTTGTGTGGACCATACTAGTATGTACCCATACGGAAGTGTTTCACTTAGTGTGAACCGAAACCGCCGTTTTATTTCATCAAATGAAACGAGTATTTCCGATCAAAAAAAGTGTGAACCGAAACCAGCCTCTTTTGTATGGATCCTTTTGATCTGGTCTATGTGGCTGGCCTTGGTCTAATTTAAGGTTGGTTTAAGCCTATTCGGGGTTCGATCTTGATTATTCTATAGATTTTAAATATTTATTTTATTGAACTGAGAGACTATGTGTCCTTTTTTTTTTGGCCATCCAAGAATTAATCTTGGTTCATCGAGAATCAATCTCGGGACCTCTTGCTTATAAGCAAGGGTGATACCGTTGGACCAAGTGTCCGTTGGTAGACTATGTGTCCTTTACTGATAGTTTTGGGCTAAATAGTTAAATTATTAGCCAAATCTCGTCCGCACTTTGGTTAAGTTAAATATATTATTTTTATTTAGTTTAAATTATATTTTATAATAAATAAATATTACATTTATAAAATGAACAAAATATTTATATATATATATATATATATATTAGTTATGAAATATCAAATATAGATTTTTTATGTATGATTTTTCTTAATAATAAAGATATAAGTTTATACTCATATTAATATGTTGAGTTTGAAAGTTATACCACTAACAGAATAATTTATTAATGAAGTGAAATTATTGGAAAAATATTTTAAAATATCTATTAAATAAATATATTTTTATAACAAAGGTAATTGGAGTTATTTAAAATTAAAATTTCACAGGCACACACGTAATAAATATTTGAGCATTGAATATCATATTATATTAATTAATAAAGGATTATTTTTTTTTTTGAATATTTGTATTTATTACTTATGATATTATGTGTTAATTGAAAAGATTTTTCGGCATAATAGTAATAATCTTTTATTTTTACATTTATGTTTGAAATTTTAGATCTTATTTAGTGTTTTTTCTAAAAAAAACAAATAATTAATGTTTTATTATGTTTTTATGTTAAGTTCAACATAATTTCTGATCTAGTTAAATTTTTATAAAAATATATTGGTCCTTTTTCTAGTGGAAACATATATAAGTAATCATTATTCATTTATCTATGAAATGTTATCTAATTGTTTAAATTAATGTATTTTTTAAAAATATATTAAAAATTGTATAAACATTTACTAATATGTTGTTAATGCATTATTTTCAACTTAATTTTTATGTTCTTTATTATTATCATATAGTTTTAACGAATATTAAATTGAATATACGTATTTTAATAACTATAACTACTATACTTTAGTAATTATTACTTATGTGGTCTATCAAGTATCAAGTATGAACATATAAAAAGGATATATCTTTAAAAGAATAAGTAATAATAATTAGAATTTTGGTTCATATGATAAAATTTATATTTTGAACATACTCATAAATAAATTTGTGTAATTTATTATTTCTAATTAGAAATTTTAATATATTGAATTTAATAAAACCCCAATGAATTAATTTTGAATTGCAACTCTAAAACCTACAAATATAGATTTGTGAATAAAATATATTAAAAATCCATAATTATTATTAGAGTTTTTAATTAGAAAATAAAGAAAACTAAACTTGAAAAAAATGAAAATATTAACTAATTTGTTTGTAATAAATATGAAAAATTGAAACGGTTTTTAAGGTTCAATGCGGTGTTTTGGAGCAATTTTAAAGTATCCACATGTACAAAAATGTGATGTCACATAAGCAATTATAACATACAATATGGGTGGACAAATAGAATTGATTAGAAAAATTCATTTTGCTTACTTGTCAACATTATATACAACATAGACAAATTAATAGATAGAGAGACATACATAAAGATATAGATTTGAATTAGTTGATTTCTTATAACTTATAGGTTAGTCATTCTTTATTTGTATTGCCTGACGATTGATCCATGATTGATATATCATTGTGAGTGGGTTCATTGAGATCCTTAGATTACTTTGTGTCTTAAGCCATCCAAGGGTCCCACATTTTCGAGGAGCTGAGGTTCACCCATACAATACTGGATGAACTTCATCTTCAAGTCGGTCCAAGATTGAGAATATTAGCTAATAAGGGGTGGTACTGATGTAAGCAGAGCATGGTAAAGGCAAAAAAAAATCATACAAAAGTGGAGATAATACCTTAACTTGATCATCAGACGAATTCATCAAGTTTATGTTATTCCTAGTAAATGTTATTAGTTTGTTGAAGTGTATTGATTTTTCCACCAATTAATAAAGTGTTTTAGGCATTTAGTGCATATATCCTTTTTTAAGGTTAAATTGTTTAAGTTTTTTAAAGGTTTAATGGGTTGAAGAGCACCAAGACTCTTTATATAAGTCTAGAGGTTTTTAAAAAAAATTAATTATTGGACGAATTTTACATCTTAGATTTTGAAAATAACTTGTGAAGATTTTTCAGCTTGCTAGGGTTTTTGATTCACTCACATTAATGAGAATCATATATATCAATTGATATCAGAGCTTGGCTACTTGCTACCTGTTTATCCACTATGTTTTGTTTATTAAGTTTAGGTTTTGTTAAGTGATTCTATTTTGTTAAGTCATATCTAAGAGTTCAAAGTATGATATATCTAGAGTGTTTCAATCTATTGTACCTGCACTTTAGAGAAGATGAGTTTCTTATCTATTGCCAATATGGAATTGGTTTTTGAGTAGTTTGAATTAGAGAAGTAAACAATATGTGCTACATCAATTCACTCAAAACTACAATAGGTACATTTTGAATCGGGAAGATAGGAAAGCTAAACAACAATTTGGGAAGCGCGAGGGTGAAAATTTCATATTTCCATGAGCAAAGTGATCTAGAAGCATACCTTAAGTGGGAAAATAATTTGGAGTTGATATTTGATTGGTGTAACTACTTCAAGTTAAAGAAGGTTAACCTTGCACATTCTTAATTTACTTATTATGCTATTCGGTTGGTGGGATCAACTATGCATCAACTAGAATGGGGAGTGGATAAGGTTATGTTGAGATTTGTGTTGGGTTCTGAAAATTTTCTTCTCTACACATGCGTCGCTTCTAAAGGTTCAGATCTGCACAAGATTGACAACTTCGGGTTGACCCGCTTATTCCACTCTGAAGCTTAAGTCAGTCTGAGGCTTTTAAGAGCTTTTATGTGGATGTGGTAAAAATCAGAATGTAATAAATGATAATGAATGCTGGTATTTATAGGCTTTGCTTAACTTGATGAACAGTGTTACCTTTTTACAATGGTTAGCCTTTTTAACTGAGGTCAATCTGACCTTCGGATGGAACAGGAATCCTTATCTTCAAATATCAGAGATGTCTGATCCCATTTAATGTTGTCTGATCCCAATTAATGCGGCCTTATCCTGACACATGGCGGTGACGCCTTTTATAGGCTAACGCCTCTCGCACATTCATAGGGGCGACGCCTTACATAAATGGTATTGATTTTATTTAGGTCAGTGTTATAATGGTTTATTAAAATAAGGCGTCCCTTATAAACCCCATCATCTGCCCCCCAAGCCAAACAGGAGTA
The DNA here is from genome assembly GCA_946814005.1 of Chamaenerion angustifolium. Classification (NCBI taxonomy): domain Eukaryota; kingdom Viridiplantae; phylum Streptophyta; class Magnoliopsida; order Myrtales; family Onagraceae; genus Chamaenerion; species Chamaenerion angustifolium. The sequence goes on along the minus strand of OX328278.1, from coordinate 9,682,926 downwards.
TTAGTCCTGATTGGATAGAATCTCTGTGTGAGTCTCGACTATCTATAAGTCTTAATGTCTCAACCGGGTTCGTATTTCCTAGGTGTTAATACACCTGGAATTTTCTAGGCGTCGATGAGCCTTTAATTTTCCTAGGTGTTAATACACCAGAAATTTTCTAGGCGTCGAAGAGCCTTTAATTTTCCTAGGTGTTAATACACCTGGAATTTTCTAGGCATCGATAAACCTTTAATTTTTCTAGGTGTTAATACACCTGGAATTTTCTAGGCGTTGATGAGCCTTTAATTTTCCTAGGTGTTAATACACCTGGAATTTTCTAGGCGTCGATAAGCCTTTAATTTTCCTATGTGTTAATACACCTGGAATTTTCTAGGCGTCGATGAGCCTTTAATTTTCCTAGGTGTTAATACACTTGGAATTTTATAGGCGTCGATGAGCCTTTAATTTTCCTAGGTGTTAATACACCTGGAATTTTCTAGGCGTCGATGAACCTTTAATTTTATAGGCGTCGATTAGCCTTTATGGCGGGAATTTCCAAAATTTCCTAGCGGTAAAATTCAAATTCGAATTAAGTGAAGGTATTACACCAATGTGACAGTTTATGAATACTCTATTCTTGATAATGTGGGCAAGGTATTACTATTATTAAGTGAAGTTGAACATTAAATCCACTTTATTTTTGGACCAGGATACTCATCACCACTATATTTGACAATAGCAAGTTTCCCTAGTAAGCGAAAAGAAAAACTGGATTCTCGAAATAAAGATTAGGGATGAATCTTTTTTTAGGAAATGAAATGGTGTGAGCAACCCATGTCCAGGCAAAAGGGCATCCAAAATGTAGATGATAGCTTGACCTAACCACGAGATGAGACTGCAAGCCCTATGTTATTCTTAGCCACTGCTATTAGTTTGCTAATGTGTTTTTTTTTCGACAATTAGTAAGCTGAATTTATTTGTTGAGTGTTTAGCACATAAGTCTTTTATCTAGGTTAGTCTATTTACATCTTTTAAAAGTTTAGTGGGAAAAACACCAAGTCTGTTTAGATAAGTTTATTAAGGTTTCTTAACTAATTATTGGGGTCATTATGCTTAGTTTGTAGTCTTTTAATAGTTATTTTATGTTATAGCTGAAATATACATCTTAGATTTTGAAAAATAATATTGAAGGAGTTTTCTTATCTTGATTGTATGAGAACTATTAAACTTACCAAATTTATCTTTGGCGGTCGATTCAGACTTATCAATCAAGTATTTTATACGTGATTGTGGCGTCATATTTATACGAAGGTTATTTGCTTCCCTACACTGAGTCAAGGTTCATCCATCCTTTCATGAATCAGATACAGTTCAATAATTATTGTGGCGTCATATGTATACCAAGGTTATTTGCTTCCCTACACTGGATCAAGGTTCATCCATCCTTTCATGAATCAGATATAGTTCAGCAACATCAACTTGCTAGGTTTTCGTCTCACATCGATGAGAATCATAATGCATACACGTGTTCTATGGCTTCTCATTAAGAGGATGAAGGAAGCTAAAATTTATGTTAGGCATGTCTCCACTCTCATCAAAGCCACATCCTAACTCTAGTTTTTAGCATCCCGTTCATTGTGGTTGAAGCGATAATCATTGTCATCATCACCAATGATGTTAGGATCGATTTCGCAACACGCAATGAAACTAATGAAAAAGAACGGGAATTGAGAGAGATTTTACGTGGTAACACCTCTTCGAGGTAACCTCCACGGCGGTTTCAATGTATTGATTATTGTTCAACTCTCTTACAAATTGTTGTCTAGAATACATGGATGGAGAAGTTATATATAGACAAAACTATGACTAACTGCAAAACTCCAACTTGAACACGTTGGTTGTGTGAAACTACAAGATCAACACGTTTTCCATGTGGAAAACATGCACCGTCCCAGCCACCCGTGTTTGAGCATCGTCCAACCGAGCCGTCCATGTGCAACATGTGGCACCGTCCAGCTGCCCATGTGTACCGTCCAATGCGTTGTCTTGTTAGGCACCGTCCACATGAACCGATCACATATTAATCAGACTCCACAACCTAACAAATGCAACCAACAAATACATTCCCTCATGCTGCTCGTCTGCTTGATCATGTTATATGTGGGCTCTTCTGAATGTCTCTTCATCCACATGAAACCATGTCCTACGTACCTTCAACATCGTAATCATGTATTTCATCTATTGTCGTTATCCCTGTATTGATGGTATTCAAGAAAATGATGGTCGTCATATGTATTTGTCCATGTGGTGTTCATCCTTTCAATGTCCATACCACTATATCTCATCTTCCTATCATATTTGATGGATATCATGTGTCAATAACCCGAAAACAATGCATTAACTTTTTATATGTGCTGAGTTAAGGCGTTGACCTCATCCTCTCTTAAGAGCATAAGAATGAACTAGAAATGCATGAGAATGATCAGACTAAAAGAAAGAATATTTAGATTTTACGAAATCAACCAGATCAATTAAACCACATGTAATTAAACTACATGTACGGCACTAAGACTTTGTTGTTTCTAGGGTTTATTACTTCAACTGTTACTTATGTTGGCACATGTGACTGAACGGTTCATACTTGAGCTCAACCGTTACTTATGTTGGCAGATGTGACTGAACGGTTACATCCGTTAATTATCTCCATTAAACTTGCGCATGTACTGTGCACGTTACCTTCTTCAAAATTAAACTTCCTAGTATACCATTCTCCTTCTTCAGTACGATACTTCTCCTTCTCCAATACTCCCCCTTCGTTCCGATTCAATTCGTCCTTCAAATTTAGGATTCGTCCTTCGATGGCGCCTCCATAACCCAACTCGTAGAGACACACTTTCAGTTTCCCCATTTTCTTCATTTCTTGCTTGCTTCTCCAGTAATGGATCCGAGCGTCGAAGCAAGGTCTGAAATCGCTTTATTCAATATGGAACCAAGGTTAGTTTCCGACCATTACTTTTTCTTAAGTTCTTAAAATGCTGAAATTTGCAGAATTTCTTATCAAAATGTGGGGAAGTTGAGACTGCACACCTTGTGTTCGACAAAATGCCTATGAGGGATTTAGTGTCTTGGAATTCTATGATTACTGGAATTCTATGATTTCTGGTTGAAATTGTAAGTAGAGCCCACTTCTTACAAACAAATATTGAAGTTTTCGATGTAAATATTGTTTGAAATTGTTTAGAAAGTAACCTCCATGAAAAAACAAATATTGAACTTTTTGGTGTAAATATTGTAGATTTCACTTCCATTTCTGTGTTTGTGTAGTAGGGGGTGTATATTCAAGTGGAAGTGCACACATGGTTGAGAGATCGCTCAATATCCATGGGGATGAGATACTCTATTTAGGGGTAATTGGAATTTTGAAATCTACATAGTAATGATTGATGAAATATTGTTCAAATACATTTGATTTTATATGACAAAGAATTATGCGTGATAGACATGAAATTAGTAGGATTACTTCACAGCTCTTTGTGGCAATATGGAGAGGCAACATCTTAGTACTAGGAGACACTCGATTGTCCTTGCTCTTGACATGGATCGAGGCACTGTATGAGGACTTTGGTTGGATGAGAAGAACTTCTAGAGGCATGGATCGGAAGCTAGTTGAGGAGGGCATGGATAGAAGTGTGATGTTGGTGATTATGAATGTGATGACACACTGGATTTATGAATGTGATGCGTTGTGTTGCATTTAACATGCCATTTTGAACTCGAATTTAGAGAATCCATTATTTATTTATTTATTAAAAAATTGTTGCTTGTGTAACTTAGTTTATACTTGAAATACATTTGCCCAGAAAGTCTTTACTGGAAGTTTGTGAACTTTGTATGTCATTTGCCAATACCATTTGTATGTAACTGAAGTATGAAGAACATTGTGTCGTTTGCAAATGTGGTGACTTATGTTTGTGAAGAAGTTGTTAAATGATGTTTTATCTTCTCTTAAATGTTATCAAACAGTTATTTTAGTTTGGACATTTTGTTACCTAACCGTTACTACATCATAATCCATAAACATAAAAGGGGGTAGAATTGTCTTTAAATTAGGTCACGTGACTTTCTCGTGAAAGTTAGATGGAAATATGTGACGGAAATTTAACGGAATAACCGTTCAGTCACATTCTCAAACTTAAGTAACGGTTCAGTCACAAAAAAAAATATGAGTAACATTTTAATGACAGAGGTCAAAGATAAATAACTATTGAGTTAGTTAATCCTTGTTTCTAATAGGTATTCTACTGCACATCCCGTTAGTAAGGTAATATGTTATGAATCGTTGAAACCTTATTATAAGTGTTTAGTTTTTGATATGATGAAGTATCATGAACATGAAAGTTTCATAGAAGCACAAAAGGATCATAAGTGGATTGTATCTATGATATAATAAATAAGATCCCTTTAAAAATAGCACTTGGTCATTAGTTCCCCTACCTGTAGGAAAGAAGCCAATAAAATTAAGTACCAGTCAAATGGAACTGTTGATAAATATAAAGTCATATTAGTGACAAATAGATATAATAATAAAAAATATGGCATTGCCTATATAGACACTTTCACTCTTGTGGCAAAAATGGTAAAAGTCAGAACTTTTCATGCTTTGTCCTTTTTGAATTCTTGGTCATTATATCAAATGAATGTAGTCAGCTTTTTTAAGATAAATATTTCATACGAAGTATGAATGGAACTCATTCAAGAAATTAGAATTCAAAAGGAGAATTTGGTTTGTCGATTGTATAAATATTTATATGGGTTAAAGCAAGATTCTAAGACAATGAAATATAAAACTTACCAATGCTCTTGTTTCTATTGTTTTTTTTTCTTCCCAAAAGGTAAGTTTGTTCATTTCCTATTCACGAAGAAAAGGAGATGATATTGATGTTAAGCCGCTAGTATATGTTGATGATTTAATGCTTACAGGGAATAGTATTCAACATATTACATAATTAAAGTTTGTATTAAAAGAAAGTTTTAAGATAGAAAGATTTTGGAGACGTGAGATACTTGTTGGGAATTGAAGTTGTAAGGGGTATCCAAGGTCTGGTTCTTAATCAACGTAAGTATGTCTTGGATCTTATATCAAAAACTTGTACGATGGGATCCAAGACTATATCGATACTTCAATGGAATCCAATAGTAAGTTAAATAGTGTAAAATATGACAAATTATTCAGTCTTGTCTGAACAATTCGTAGATATTATATCTTATAAAAAGTTAATTGGAAAGTTGGTATATCTTATAGTGACCAGACCAGATATATCTCATAATGTACTAGAACACTAAGATGTCGCTTAGTATCCAATAAAGAACACGAAATTTTCCTTGTTACTGGGAACCCAATATCATCCTTATTGATTAAAGCCTTGCCTATAACAATAAGATAATGAACCAAAAATAAACTCCATTCCGCAACAATGTGTTTTTTTTTTCAGTCTCTGCATCGTTCGATCCATGTTTTTAAGCGTATTATTAATTCCAAGCTTCAAATGTCTAACTTAAATAAATAAATTTACAAAGGATAATAGTGGACCCATCGATCAAACATGTGGTAGCACTCTTTGCGTTTGTACTCCGGTGGTGAATGACCCGAACCCTATAAATAAAAATTGGTATGATGTAAGCAAAACAACTATATTTATCTAACAATTCTAGTGAAAGAGATGGTTTGTGTTGCGTTGTGTTATTATTACCTTTAGAGTAGCGTACGTTAGTCGATATCCTGTATCCGTATACTTTCTAGTATATCTGCATACATGAGACCGATCCCCCACACATATGAGTTTGTAAACACATAATCATTCTAACTTTGTTTTTCGTTGAAACTACTAACTCACCCTGCCACTTGCCCATCCACAAACCAGGGCCTCCAATCACTATCGATATCAAGACCCAGATATTTTATCCATGTCTCAATTGCTATGTGTGGAATCATCATGTCATGATCCCCACTGTAATCAACAATCAATGAATATGAGATATATACTCATAATTTCAAATGGAATGATAATGGTAATGATGATTTGGGAGTGAGTGGAGTTATATATAACCTGAAAACGAGAATCTGCATGCCGATGGCGGTGAGGTTTTGATGGTAGGCAACAACATTATCAATGTCGACAGTGTAACCATTTAATGTGGCATTGCACCTGTAGACTTCTCCTTTGGTCCCCTACAACTCATTTCAAAGAATAAATCAGACTGACTGACTACACTTAGAAGAAGCTAGTTAATTAGGGTTTACTTAGGGTTCTTACATTTCGAATATGTAGGGCAGCTTGGACATCCGCATCGTTCAACCAGAAATCAGACAACAAGTAGTCGATGTTCTGTTCCAATATTAGCAGAGCAACTGGGATTAGTTAGGTTACATTGTTTGGTGGAATTCTATTTATTAGAATGATACCCACCTTACACCATAGATCGGGAACGTCGGAGGTCGACCGAATATATTCCTTGGTGAGTTGTTGTAGAGCTCTTCTATGTTGATCTTGGTTAGGACTCAATTGGAAGGCTAAATTGGATTCGGGTTGGGTGAAGGCGCAGTTGGGTTCCAAAATGTTTTGACGATTAATCAGTTGAATGCACTAAAAAACAAAAACAAAATAATTAAGGAACAACGATCAACAAGAAAAGTCGTAGCATAGAGAAAGTATGAAATGAACCTCAGTAATTGCTGCAAGATCAACCGTACAGTTGGCACTTGTAGACGTCACATAGTTGCCGCCGCAACTATTCTTCGCAGACTACAACAATAAAAACAAATATAAAAATATTTCTCTCTATAGATATATAGTCAAATGGAGCAATTACATGCAAGAACTAATTCAAATAAGTTTTAAAATTCACAATTTATTTCAAAAATATGTTTTAAAAAAAGTAATTCAAAGAGTAGATACATATACTTAATTATATTTATTCGTATATTTGCAAATTAGAATTGTTTAAAAATAGTTATTAATTGTATTTATGCGTATAAGAATTATTTAGACACGATATATATTAAAGTTGAATTCAAATATGTATAAATGTATATCGTTTAATAGTGTGGTATTAGAAATTGTATCACGTAACTCCAACTATACTTTCAATGATTACTTCAAAATAAAAATAAAAAAAGTTACTTCAAGAGTCTGTTTTGTAATTTCTCCCCACCAACAAGTGATGTTGTTTGTTTACCTCGTATAAACCGTCTGATATCAATGTCAGTCTGTGAGCATAGTCAATCCTGGAGTTGGTCTCCAGATCTGTAAATGTATGAGGGCATCCCAACGAATATCCCTATAGGAATTGAAGGAAAAGGAGGACATCATATATATATGTCAATTTGATAGTTCAACATTTGTATATATGAATTAATCAAAATGCCCTACCTCCAGCCTTATCTGTGGTTCCAGACCTTCTGCATTCCCTACAAAATCCACCACCATCCATTAACCATGATCATTAATTCTATATATTAATGTAAATATAATATGTGGGGAATGTGCATGCATACCGCTAATTATGTCCGTAGCAAGCATTGGAATGATTAATCCAGCATAGGAATCGCTACCAAGATAGACTCGATTGCTGATGAATTTGGGATGCTCAGACAACCACTGCAAACTCAGATGCGTAATGTAGGAATACAAACGAAACGAGATGCAGTCAATGTAGGAATTAACACCACACTTACATTTCTTAAGAAATGATGAATCTGATTGGCATTCAGAGTGTCGGTTGTGTAGTAACCCTCGTCGGTTGTTGCATAGGAGAAACCAGCACCCACGGGAGCGTCAAGAAATAAAAGATTTGCAGTCTAACAAGGGAAAAAATTAAAAAATAAAATATCACCTACTTATTATAGAGGGTGAAGAAGAAAAAAATAAATAAAACACTTCCTAAAGGAAGTTCCAATTGTATTTACCTTTGACCAAGTATTGGGCTCGTAGATCAGTGTCGGCAAACCTCCAACGTAGTCCGTAATGTTAAACTTCAACGGACCTAAAATAATAAGTATAAATCAGTAATTAGATTTTTCTAAAAAAATAATTGTAAAAGCAGTTAATAACTTCTATCAAACTAATCCTATTTAAAAAATCACAGCGTCTTCATCTTTTTCTTGTTGGTTCTGCTGCCCCTCTCCAATATCTGCTACTGATGCTACACCCTCCATCCTTTCGTCGGTGCTCTGGTTTCTGTGCAGCCCCACTGTCGACTTTCCGCCAGCGATTCCTGTTATTCTGACCTGCTATCGCGCTTCGTCACCGTCTTGCCGTTCTCGTCGCTGGTGCTGCAATCCGAAGAATAAGACACACTGTAACGGCAGCAGCACCAGGCGACGATAGGCGACAACGGAGGCAAGAGCAACATAACTAAAGGGGAGGATGCAGCAGCAACAGATCATGGCGAGGGGCAAGAGCAAGAAGAAAAAGATGAGGACGCTGTCATTTTTATTTTTGTTGTTGTTGAGCCGTAAACTGTCGTTGGTAGTCAGACATTTTATTCGAGTCTGGTATTAAGTTGTATGTAGGTAACTAAATATATACATATTATGGTCCGTTATAGTGAAGGGAATAGACTAACCGATTTGGTAAATGAAACCGTTAAAACCTGAGCAACCGGGACCTCCATTGATGTACAGCAGAATGGGGTCGGCTCTTGGGTTGGAGTCCGACTGAACGAAATAGTAGAAGAACTCAATGTCTCCCACAGTTATGTATCTGCCCAAATGGATAAGTTAATTTCATCACTGTCATTTCCGATTTCCTCAAAATTTACAATCACATACATATATATATGATAAGGGTGTAGATGGATCATCCCTGCTTTGTAGCTACAAAAGAAGAGTGAATTACCCGGTCTCCAAAGTGAACGGAAGTGGGCCAGGGAAGCCGGGAAGACTGGGAACGGCGGAGCCCGAAAATACAGGTCTGGGGAGAGCAACAATTGACAGAAGAGCACACAACCAAAAGAGCCCGCTCATGCATTTTGTTGCCATTGGAAAAGAACGACAAAAGGATGAAGAAGAAAAAGAAGAAGATCCGAATATATATATATGTAAATAGTGTCGCTGCACAACCACTGCATATCTCTATTTCAAACCTTTTGCCTGTGAAAGTTAGTTGTTCGACAACACTTCTTCAATACAAGAGAAACGGAGAAAGTTAGTTTGGTCGAATTTCGAATATTTTGGTGGTATCGAATAGATTACCGTCACATGCAATTCAATTCTACACGTGCAATAAATATACAAATTGTTGTTAAGCTAATATACAGTTGAACAAATAAATTCAAATACGATATATATACTAAATATTTTTATAAAATATACGGTAATTAGTTGACTCAAATTATTTGTTTTGTTTTTATAAAATTTGAATTATTTTTATAATATTTAGTGAAAACTTATTTAAACTACTTTAAAGTGAATATATATTTTTAAAAAAATGAATATAGATTTTTTTGTCAAGAGAATACTTTATTCATTATTTATAAATAGAATTTAAAACATCATTATAGCAACTTACATTAATAAGAACTAAAAGAGAACTATTGTGAAACTCAGTCATTTATACCCAACTCCATTATTGCTTTGGTGGATATCCAATGTGTGCATTCTCCTTTGCTTTCCTCAATATCGTCATCCAGGTAACATTTCTTCTGGTGTTTGGAACGTACGTAAAGGATGTGTCTCACGGGTGGGATGGTTCGTCAGTAGGTCCATTTTCCAATGTTTTGATTGATAACATTACTCGCATCAGTCTTGACTTCGACGTTATGCCACCCTTTGTCAATTGTCAAGTGCAGTACTTCTAAAATGGTCATTGCCTCCACGCACTCCGCATCTACTCCTCTCACTTGTCTGTTAATGTTGTCGATCATTCTTCCGTTTGAATCTCGAGCAATTACCCCAACGCCCCTATTTTTTATTGCGGGAACCAAGAGTCATCGGCGTTCAACTTGTCGGTCCCAATTGTTAGCGGTGTCCAAATGTGGAATTCAGGTCTCGGGTACGGCTCGGCGATTCGCGGGGGTTTCTTCCCAGTATTCATTTGCTTGTCGTAGAATGCTCTAGGTGACTTCCACGGGGTTCAGTAGTTTGCCCTCGAAAGCTAACTTGCACCTAGCTTTCCAAATGTGTCAGCATGATATTAAGACCAGATTTAATTTTACATTTTGGATCGCCCTAGAGATATTCGACTTGTTCATTTGCTCGGTCAGCCACTCCACGAGTGTATTAGCTAGAGATAGCTCAGGGTGTACTCCCAGGACACCGAACTATATCGTTCTAGTTCAATCACATTAATAGATTAAGTGTTCTCTCATTTGAGTCGACTAGCATCCCTCTGTGTGCTAAATTTTGTCTAATCTTGATGGAGTTAGTGACGAGTCTCCACATGAAAGTCTTGATTTTAAGAAGGACCTTAGACTTTCATATATGTGGTCATAACTCCTTTGTCATGCTTTCCCCTTTGGTCATCAGTCGGAGCCCATATTGTTGTTTATTTTGAAAGTGGTGGTAAACCAATATTATCGATGGAGAGCCTTCACGGTTATGGAGTCATATAAGGATATCTTGACATCTCTCAGTTAGGAGAGGGATTCACATGATGTTTGATGCTACTTCTTGGTTCACGATCTGACAGATATACTCTTCATCCTTTCAGTTTGCCTCGGTTTGGATGATGGACATCACATTCACATTAGCAACCACTGGAATTTTTAGTTGGTGTTCGATCCCCGTGTTGCTACCTTTGTAAATCCATGCATCTTTCCTAGTCTGATCCTCTTTCTGTCTCCTACTATCCAGAAATCCTCTTCTCGGATTACATCTTTACCTGCAAGCAAACTCGACCAAACCCATGATGCCATCGACCTTTTTTGCATTCATGAACTCGTCGTGCTCCAAATACAAACCCTTAATTGTTTACAGCCATAGCTCATTAGGTTCCGAGATGACCCGAGTAGCCATCTTGGTTAGTAATCCAAGGTTGAAAGTCTCGAGCTCCTTAAAGTCCATGCCTCCGTGTTGTTTGGCTATTGTCATCACTTCCCAACATTTTCAGTGGATCTTTCGGTCTGAATTCGATTCTCCCCACAAAAATCGTGCAATCATAGCATTTATTTTCAAGCACCAGATGATTGGTAGTTTGATAACACTGATTGCATAGGTAGGAATTTTTGTAATGACCGCTTTGATAACCATTTCCCTACCCGTATTATTGAGCATCGACGCCTTCCACCCCTGGAGTTTTTCATTGATTCTTGATTTGATGTAACCAAGTACTTCTTTCCTGAATCTTCTCCACGCGGTTGAGGGCCCAAGGTCTTTTCTCGTGTCTCTGAAGTTTTGTATGTCACACGTGTTTCCGATATCTGAAATGTGTTCTTCATTCGTATTGGCGTTGAAATAAACGCTATACTTTCCAACATGAACTTGTTGACACGATGCTTGGATATATTTATCAAAGATTGACTTAAGGTTGCACGCATTTTGAGTGGTTGCCCTGATGAAAAATAATGAGTTGTCTATAAAGAACGGATGATGTTATTCCAGGCAGACACGCGTCATTCAAAGTCCCTCAATTCTCTTCGCTCGCGCCTCAACTTCGATGTTACATGAAAAGACGTTGGCAACGATGATAAATAGGTAGGGCGATAGAGTGTCACCCATTATAGTACCCAGTAGGAAGTTCTATTAGACTATATCATACACTTTCCGTATATCCACTTTCACTGCGCAATTCATCCTTTGTGCATTCCTCTAACTTCATGAGTAATTAAGATATTATCATGTATTGACTGTCTTGTCACAAAAGCTCTTTGAAACGGCGTGATGAGCTCTGGTAAATAGGGTTTTACTCTATTTCTCAGAACTTTTAAGATTATCTTAAATCACAATGGTTAATGGGATGAAAGTTGCTAGGCCTGATTGGGTTAGCAACTTCCGGTATTAAATTTCTACCTGTGGGGTTTAGGGTGGGTGAAAGCTTACCTGTATTCATGGAGAATCTGACCATGGTGAGCAAATCTCGGTCCACGACGTATCAGAAATGTTGGTAGAATACCCCTGGAAAGTCATCTAGACCCAAATCACGAGATTCTCCTATCTGAAAGACTGTGGTCCGTACCTCCTCCTATCTTAAGTCATTAAAACAATGCCTACGGATGCATTATCTAATAGCAAAAAGAGATGCATCTACTTTGAATCTAGACACTACCTGAAGAATGACTACAAACACACAAAAGGGCTTTAGCGACACAACTTTATATAGCTAATTACCAGCAGTTGGAAAATAACCAAACATATACAAACAACTTGGTAAGGTAATTTACTTCTTCAATGAACTAGTAAGGAACCAAACCACTTTAATGACATACCCGAACATGGAGAAATTCTTCACACATATCTACAAGTAACTAGCAAAATAAATCAATGGTGCTGGGGGGTCAATTTCATCCCTTTCACATCCTTGCCTAAAAAGACTAGCAACTGTAAAATAGTAATTGCATTAACTATGTACTGCTCTTCCTATTGTTTTATTCTGTTGGGACGTCCATTTCTATATATTTTTCAAGTTTGAATTTGACAAGTGATGAAGTTAGCTTTTTTATTCATCGAGTTTCACGAAGCCAACACAAAATTAAGCATTGAAGCACAAAAAAAAATCAATTCTTGTTAGGTTACGAAATGATAACACCCACCTGTATAGCTAGTTCTCTTGTTGGGCATATCAACATAAAGGCCCTTCAGAAGCTCGGATGTAGAGGTGTCAATTCGGGTCAACCCGGCGGGTTCGACCCGACCCGTCGTATTGTGCGGGTCAACCCGAACCCGACACGTCATACTGTACGGCTCAGATTTCGTGACTCGAACCCGACCTGGCAGGTCGGCGGGTCAACCCGTCTGACCCGCCCGTGGAAAAAAGCCTTCCAATTGCATATTGCAGAGCTGGAGATAGTGTGTATTGTGTATTGCATCAACAGCATCACCGTGCATCAACAACCTGTTATGATAATTGCTTTGCCAAGCAACAGCTGCAATGAACTTAATAACTAGCAGAGTGTCCTTAGTAGAAAATGTACGGTAAATACAGAACCTTAATTTTTGAGGCAGCAAAGCTCTGACTCAGTGCATAATTGTCAGCATCAGTGCATCCATCACAATTCACGACATCAATGCATAATTGATTCTAATTTCTATGTAAGTTAGTAACTTATATCAACAATCATCAATTAACAACCGAAGTACGCAGGCGTCAGGCGAGGCGACGGTGAATCGCGATACCCACGGTGAGCAGGCGTCAGGCGAGGCGAGCACGAGCAGGCGACTAGTCGAGCCGATTTGCAGGCGAGCAACAGGCGAGCAGCTGAAGAGACGCGAGGCGAGCAGGCGAACAGAGACACGAGCAGGCAGAGGCAAGCAGGAGCAGCCAGCAGGCGTCGAGGCACGAGCAGGCGTCGAGGCACGAGCAGGCGTCGAGGCACGAGCAGGCGTCGAGGCACGAGAAGCAGTGAGGAAGGCGATGCTGAGAAGTGAGAACTGAGGACGACAAGTTGGCACTTGGCAGCAGTCTGTATTTAGGCAGGCAGGTTAGTAGGTTAGGCAGCACAGCAGTCTGTACTTAGGACTTTAGTATTAATTTTTGGACGGGTCGGGTTCGGGTCATACAGGTCAACCCGGAACCGACCCGTCTCTTGTGGCGGGTCAGACGGGTTAACCCGAAAATGACCCACCAAGACTTTTTTATGACCCGAACCCGGGTCGATTCCGGGTCATTTTCGGGTTGGGTCATTTTTTGACAGGTCTACTCGGATGACAGGTTTAAGTCCTCAAAAGTACTAGCATATGTATATCACCAAATGGAACAATCAATAGTGTAAGTACTGATTCGTGAGAAAAGAAAATCGGATCAAAAAGCTTGAAAAGTAGGTGTGGACATAAAAAATTGGTTTGGCCAAACCGAACCGTATCTTTTGTGAATTGTACCGATTTTGAACCGGTTTAGCCGAACCGGTTCACAAACTAAACGTTTGTTTTGCAAAAATATGGAGCGGTTCAGAAGATATAAAAAAAACGGTTCGCAAATGGTAAATTGTACCACTTCTTGTACCGGTTTTAATATAATATTATATTTATTTATCAAAATATCTACTCTAAATCATTAGACCAAAGTTGGTTCGGTGATGATTTACAATCTACATTAGTATAATGAATTATGGATTATGGTTTATAGATTATAGTTTATGGATTATGGATTATGGTTTATGAATTTTGGATTATGGATTAAATTATGGTTTATGTATTATCATAGTTTTTTTTTTTTAAATATAAAGTGGTTCGGCCGAACCGGTTCAGAATAGGTACGGTAAATTGGTCAAAATCTGGAGCGGAAAAAATAGGAGCGGTAAACCGTACCTCTTTAAAATGTGGTAAAAATACGGTTCATTAACCGGTTCGGCCCTGAACCGGTTCATTCTCACCCCTATTGAAAATTGCAAAACTTTCAACAGCGATCAATTAGGAAGTTTCGTTCTCTATTCCATATTATGAACTCCTACACGAAACTAGGTAGTGTTTGATTAAAGTATTAACTATGTATTAGTATTAGTTAATACATGTATTAACTAATACATTGTTTGATTATAAATAATAGGTGGTACTAATTAATACCTATGTATTAGCTATTACACATTTCTAGTGTTAATTGTGTATTAACTAATACATTCTATAACCATGGTATTATTTAATACATAATAAAAAATTACCTAATTACACTCAATTAACCCACACAATTCATATCAACTCAATTACTTGATTGTTTTTGGCGATTTTTTTTAAACCGCATAACTTTTCGAATTCTATGCAGCCCATTGCCGTAAGGCGGTTTGCCCCGCTAATTTCTTCTAAAAACATTGTTTTACATCTTAATTCTCTGATTTTTCTATCAACCTCCAGCTCTTCAAATATTTCTCACCATTGTTCATCACATTTTTTAACAATTTGTCTCAATTTCTGTCATGGCACCGTTACTCTTGGTCCTCACACGCCATTAAGCTACTCGATTTTGATCGGGACCGCATACCACATTTTCGGGTCCCGACAAGCATGCTCATACTCGAACCCGCCAGGTGACGAAGCACGCCGAGCGGCGCGCGCTGCCTACCACGATCGCAGCGAAGACGTTTCTGCGAGCGTATCAAAGGCTCAGGCTTGGGTCGTCGCCGCAATACGCATCGATCCACGCCCCGAATCGATCGGTGGACCGGCTCATCACTGTTCCACATCCGACCGGGGCGCATCGCCTGCCCCCATCCGCTTCTCTCCCGACATTTTCAAGCACTCTCTGACTCTCTTTTCAAATTCCTTTTCATTTTTTCCTCGCGGTACTTGTTTGCTATCGGTCTCTCGCCCATATTTAGCCTTGGATAGAATTTACCGCCCGATTGGGGCTGCATTCTCAAACAACTCGACTCATCGAAAACATCTCATGGTGCGACAGGGTCCGGACATGACGGGGCTTTCACCCTTTACGACGCCTCTTTCCACGGGGACCTGTTATGGTCAATGATCCCCGTCTTTATTGCTGTCATATGAATCTTATCGAATGTCACTTATAATCTTTCATGGTCTTGTATGCCCCCACTTGAGTGATTCTGGTGTTCATTTGCACATATATAATCAATTTATGTGTACACAATTTTAATATTAAAAAAATAAATTTAAGGGTTTTAATGTATTTTTGTCATTTTCCGAATAATTTTATATTGAATCAAACACTGTATTAAGTTATACACGTATAAGTATATCTTAATACATGTTCCATTCAAACATAGTATTAACTAATACGTGTATTAACTAATACATCCAATCAAACGCTACCTAAGAATTGCATCAGCTGAACCAATAGTTTAGATTAGCAAACCAAATCCAGTAATAGCACAATTGACATCAACAACCAGCTCCTAAACCAAAAGAGTTCCACAATTCAAAAAAAATGTGATTGGAATAAGACACAAATCAAAGGTAGAGAAATCTTTTAGCTTTGATGTTTGCGTCCTCAGACTCATCAAGGAACTTGTTGATCTTCCTGCTCTCATCGATTGTCAGAGAAGAATCAACGTTAAGCTTCTTCTCAATTTTTTTCAGTTGACGAGGAAGGAGCGCTTTGTTCCTCATCCACCGGTACCGCAAAACGAGAGTAAAGGGGGTGCTGGTTGTTTTCGTATTGGAAGTTACTGATGTTGCCCTCAACTTCAAATTGATATTTTTCTCGCAGCTAAATATGTCACAATTTGATCTCTCATTTTTGTTGTTAAATCTTCTCTTTTAATCTGATTGCGGATCCTACAAGCTCTCAGTGACATATAAAGATGTGATCTCTAATCTTTTGCTATTATTTTGTATGTTAGATGATCAAAAGAAATAGGGCAGACATAATTAAGTTTAGAAATAAGAAAGATATAAAAATATATCATATCTCTATTTAAACACCCTTCAAAAATATACATTATTAATCATTTTCTTTTATAATATATACATTTAATTATGATCAATTGTGATTTTATAAAGCATTTTAATTATTTACTTTATGGGTAATTATCTTATTCATAAGTTTGTTACCTTATTCAACTACTATAATTAACTATTATCTTATTAAAATTTATTTTAAATATTAATTCATTAACACTTAATTATAATTAGATTATCACTAATTTCTTATATTATTGAAATAAATTAGTTCTACTTGTTTTGAAATTCATTAATTTCATAAGTAATTAACTAATGAAATCTGATTAAAATAATTTATTAATCTAAATTGACTATAATTCATCTCATTTTTTCTATATTCATGTTTGAGACAATTATATATAAATAGAAATACATACTTTGAATTTAAAGTTGCATTTAATATATTTAATATGTAATAAATAAAATAATATGTTATGTTACGTTAATGTATATAAATGTTTATATATAGACATTTTCTTAAGCGTTTGATGTTAAAAATATTTCATATACGATTCTTTCTTATACTTATTTTATAACGACAACAAACAGAATATATGTAATACATTAATTTCACATAAATAAAGAAAATGACTAAAATAGTATTATAAGTATTAATAAGTTAGTGTACGTACTATTTATTTTTACCGATAGTAATAATCAATCAAGTTAATATTCAATCAATTATATTATTAAAAACTTGTAATAATTTTCTAATAAAATATATATATATATATATATATATATATATTTGGTTATATCTTCTGAAATATTAACATAAATTGATTCAATAATGTGGCAAAATAAAGTTACATAATAGGCCCGCATTTTCAAGCTAGATTTTTGTGTTTTATCAGAACCACTCTATTTTTTTGTGTCGGCGGAACCGGTTCAAAACCGATACGATTCACAAAATGTACAATTTGGTTCGGCTGAACTGTTTTTTTTTTTACAGACCTAGTAGGAATGGTTGGGGTATTTACGGGGCGTTTCTTTCATGGAATTCGGATATAAGGAATACGGAATAGGGAATAGGAATAGGGAATAAGGAATAGGAGATAAGAATATGAAGTTGTTTCTTTAGTGGAATAGAATGGAATGGAATAAGGAATTCTGTTGTTTATTTGGTGGAATTGTATATGGAAAGGGAATGGAATGTGGTAAAATGACATATTTGCCCCTACTTGTATATGTATAGTATATAATATATATAATTTGTATTAATTAATTTTAAAATTAAGAATATTAAAAACTTATAATATAATTAATTAATAATTAAATAAAATAAAATAACTTATTTAATTAATTATTAATTAAGATAAAATTGTTGAATTAATATAAATTTTAAAGTAAGTGCATTTCGGTCATTTCGCCTCCTATTCTTCATTCCTAGCGCGCCCGGCTTAGGAATTCCGAGTTTTTCACACAGAATGTCTAAGCCTATCCCGCCCGGAATCCGTAAGCCAAATTTTTGCAATTCCGCGAAAAGAACAACTTCTTTTGGAATCCGTAAGTCGAATTTATTTTCCATTCCGTGAAAAGAACATACCATTATTGTCTGAAAATGCTGAGAATGGAGAGTTGAGTATCACGTGTCCTAAGATGGATGGAACTTCATCTACGAAATGGAATAAAATAGTTTTACGAAAGGGCATGATAATCATTGTTTAATTCAATTAAAAAAGAATAAGAGATCACATGAGCAACACAATACGTGATGATTTTACGATAAAAAAAAAAGATGGACAGTAAAAAACAGAATTACCAGAATATTAGGCTTGTTCATGAACTGGACTGGTCTGGTTTGGAAAAAACTAGTACATTTTTCTGTTTCTAACAAAATTGATCTGGTTTAAGGAAAAAATAACTGGTCTGGTTCGAACTGATTCAGAACCGGTTCGAATTGTTCTGGTCTGTTTTTTTAAATAACAATTTTGGTTCGGAAATAATCCGGTTCAAACCGAACCTAAACCGGCTGAAAATCCTGTCCAACACACTGAATAGTCTGAAAAAATACTGAACCAACTGAAAAACACTGACCGAATGAAAAAACACTGAACCGACTGAAAAATACACTGAACCGATTGAAAATCTGATCCACAACCGACTAAAATCCTGTCCAACATCAACATACGAGAGTACAATATATCTCTAGGTTTGGTTTATTGAAGACATCTCTAGGTTTGGTTTAATTTCAGACCGGTTTAGTTGATTTAACTTCAAACCGGTTCTAAAATTATATAGGTTTAAAGTGGTTTGATTTAAATTTAAGTATAAATCAGTATAAAAAAATGAGTCGAGTCAAACCGATTCGAACTAGATTTTTAGTACTATTTTGAACTGTTCTATTTGAAGGCTAAAAACACTGGTCTGATTTTGAAACTAGTTTGGCCGAACCGATTCGAACCAAACCAGTTCCAAACCAGACCTGATCAGTTCGTCTGAACCGGTTCATTTGGACAAGCCTATACCAGATAGTTAAATGTCGTACGTAAGTAACTATTTAAAAAAATATATCCCATATGACAAGAACCCTAAATGATCAAGTATGTAATTTACCCTATATTTATTCCCAATCTATCTCGTTTTGATTTTATTTTTTTATTAGAACACAACTTTGAATATTCAACTTAAATCTCTCTAACATTTACCTACTGTTGAGAAAAGTTACTATTACAATGCTCTCTAAACTTTCAGTATGAACATCTCCGTTATCCCGTCATCTGGTTTGGTTCCCACATCAGGTCCCCCCATGGGACTCATCCACCGTGGGAACTCCTCCTCCTCTGCATACCAAGACTCTATGGAGACTGAAGATACTCCGGTGATGGAGTATACTCAGCCGAAATTATCCTACAAATCCAAACTTACAGGTGTTATTCCAGGGGCTTTTGAAAGAGCATTCTATTGTGATCAACTTCTCTTCGACGATGTTGAAGAGGAAGTGGATGAATTCCCAGAAATGAACTGCATCAAAATCTTCTCTTCACGAGAAGAAAAGAGGAATATGAGGCAAAAACACGCTTTACACATAATTATCAAACTCCTTGGCAAATCGGTGGAGTACCTGTTCCTCTGTCGTAGGCTGAGGTCTCTGTGGAAGACGGCAGGGAGTTTTGAAATTATGGATCTTGATTTCGGATTCTTCAAAGTCGCATTTCAGACTAAGGAGGATCTGGACTTGGTCTTGAGGGATGGCCCTTGGTTCATCAACGCAACATTCCTCACCATGAGGATGTGGGAACCAAAGTTCCAACCGGCAAAAGCCAAATTAACTGCAGCAGCTATATGGATGAGAATTCCATTGCTCCCCTCTGAATATTATGAACCGACATATCTGAGAAAGATAGGTAATCAACTGGGGACCCTCCTGAAAATCGATTTCGCAACAGTTAATGGGGAGAGGGGGAAATTTGCACGATTTTGTGTGCAAGTTAACTTAATGAAACCCTTGCCTGTATTTCTCAAGATAGACAATTTGCACCTGGATCTAGTCTATGAAGGGATTACCTCTCTATGTTACTGTTGCGGCATGGTGGGTCATCGGGAAATTGCTTGTGGGAAAAAGATGGAACAAAAATTGGGTGAACAACCGGTCAATCCAAGCGAAAATATTGGTGAAGGGGGGACAATTGATGCTACTAAGGAACAAGAACGGAGTCAATCAAACCTTGATAGGGAAGATCGTAACCTGATTCGCCGATTGGAAGATACTAGATCGGAAATTGACAGTCAAGACCGGAATGTGGACGAAATCCGTGGCTACGGACCATGGATGGTAGTGAGCCACCGGAAAAGGTTTCCGAACAAAAAGTACGTCCACCGGAGCTCTTCTCCCAAGGCTGTCGCCGGCGCTGCCTCGAAATCTGATGCTCGCAACGGGAAGATTCAATCGAATCATTACACACGGGGGCGCTCAAATGCTTTTAACGGGAAGACACAAAACTCTCAGTGGGGGAATAGGGGTCAGCAGCAAGTAGGAGAAGACAATGTGGATTCGGATCGGTCTGCAGCTGGAAATCGGGTTCCGACTGGAAAAGACATTCAACTCAACAACCCATCTAATGAAGATGGCCCACTTATACAAATTTCGGCCGAAGCCCACAATGGACCACTTAGCCAAATTTCTGCTGAAGCCCATAATGGCCCACTTAGCCAAATTTCGGCTGAAGCCCACAAAGATGTGAAATTTCCTAAATTGTTATCTGTAGGTGACAAAAGGCTGGCAGAAAGTACAAGAGCTGTCCCTCCTTGCGACAAGTTGAAGAACAAGGTGACTTCTCATTTTGAGGACACAGTGAGTTCTCATGATATTAAGGACAAGGTGAGTTCTCATTTTGAGGATAAAGAGTCTAATATGGATGAAGATTTGGTTCCTCCTCTGGGGGAAGCGACTCGAACAAAGAGTCAAAGTACAAATCAAGGTACGGTGAAATCGGGCAAGTCAGGAGAAAGTAGAACCCAAGGTCAGTCGAAGAGGCAAAGTCTGGGAGAGCAAAGGCTAACTATTCAAAGATCAAGAAGGATGGAGATGGAAGTGCACGAAGAGAATCAAGAAAGGAAAAGAAGTCGATCGCCTAAGGGTCTGAACGACACTCGTGATTTGGATTCAGCGGTCTTCTCATCTCAGAAAGGAGGACAGTAATTTCTCCTATCTTTTTATTCATCTTTTTACCCAATTGTTTCCATGTTTAGTACAACTAATATAAATTTAAGGGATGCTAGGAGTAAGAGGGTTAGTGTTAATCTGCCTTCAGAACCGGTAAAGCTGAATATGAATATTTTCATTTGGAACTGTAGGGGGCTAGGAAGTAATCTTGCCATAAACTGTGTTAACGACTGTATTCGCAGATTCAAGCCGGAGTTGGTTATTCTTACGGAGACCATGCTCAGTGGAGTTAAACTTATCGCGCAAGCAAAAAAGCTGAACTTTGATCAATTTAAAGCAGTCGATGCTAGGGGTCTGAGTGGGGGGATTCTTCTCATGTGGAACTCAAATTATATGGATCTTCAAATTCTTGGAACATCGGAACAGGAAATTCATGCGATCATTAAGGTACCTCTGTCTAACTTTTCTTGGGTCTTGTCTGCCATTTATGCTAGTGTTGACATTGCTGAAAGATTAGTGCTCTGGCAGAATTTGAAAAATATTGCTGATACCATGAATTTGCCTTGGGTTGTCATGGGGGATTTTAACGACATTGTCAGTCATTTAGATAAGAAGGGGGGGAAAATAATTAACCTGAATAGGGTTAATAATTTTAAAAACATGTTGGATTATTGCTCCCTCGTCGACTTGGGGTTTTCGGGTTCGAGATTTACTTGGGCTAAGATGTGTAAAGGTGGTCATTTTGTCCAGCAAAGATTGGATAGGGTTGTTGCCAACCCGGAGTGGTTCATTAAATTCCCTGAGGCCAAAGTAGTTCACCTGCCTAGAACTAAGTCTGATCACTGCCCTATTCTTTTGTCCCTATCGGGGAAAAATGTAGTGGCTTCTGAGAGACCTTTTAGACTTGAAACTATGTGGCTTGATCACCCCGATTTTGAAAACTTGGTGAATCATACTTGGACGTATGCTTTGAACAATCATGAGTTTGCTACCTCTATTTTTCCTGATAGGGCAAGAGAGTGGAACAAGTACACTTTTGGAAACATTTTCATAAGAAAGAAAAACATTCTTGCTCAGCTTGAGGGAGTTCAAAAGAATCTTGGCCAAAATCCCAATTCGATCTTGATTGAGCGTGAGGGGGTTTTGAAAAATGATTATCTTGATCTTTTGCAGCAAGAAGAAAAATTTTGGGCGATGAAATCTAGAACTAAATGGATTTCAGATGGGGATAGAAACACCAAATATTATCATGCCACCACCATCATTAGGAGAAACCAATCAAAAATTAGTAGGATTAAAGATAGGGAGGGGTCTTGGGTTTGTGATCATGAGCTTATCAAATTTGAATTTCAAGACTTCTTTTCTAAGCTTTTTTCCTCTGAGAAAATCCAGGTTCCCCTGTTGTCTGACTGGTCTCTCAACCAGGTCAATGTTCTCTCGCCCCAAATGATAAGATCTATGGAGGGATGTGTCTCTATTAGAGAAGTTAAAAAGGCCCTTGACTCTCTTAGCCCTTTTAAAGCTCCGGGTCCGGATGGTTTGCACCCTATTTTTTACCAAAAACAATGGGAGATTGTGGGCAGCTCTGTCTACAACACCATCTCCAACATTTTTCAGGGTAACCCGATCCCTAAGGGTTTGAACGACACTATTATTTGTTTGATTCCCAAGTTTTACAACCCCTCTTTGGTTAGCCAATTCCGTCCCATCAGTCTTTGCAACACGGTTTATAAAATGATTTCCAAAGTGATTGTCAATAGGATGAGACCCCTCAGGGAGCATCTCATCTCTCCCTTTCAAGGGAGTTTTATCCCGGGTAGAAGAGCAGTTGATAATGTGGTCATTCTTAGAGAAGTTCTGGAGTCTCTTAAGAATAAAAAAGGTAAATCTTCTTTGATGGTCTTAAAACTGGACTTGGAAAAAGCTTACGATAGGCTTGAATGGGATTTTCTCTATAAAACTTTGGTTCATTTTAAATTTCCTGTCTCTTTGACAAAAGTTATCATGAATTGTGTCTCTTCTACCAATGTTTCGATTCTTCTGAATGGGGGTAAATTGGAGAAATTCTCTCCATCCCGTGGCATTCGCCAAGGAGATCCTCTATCTCCTTATCTCTTCATCTTGGGCATGGAATACCTGAGCTTCCTCATTGAGGAGGAAACTACAAAGGGTAGGTGGATCCCCTTAAAGTTGGGTAGGGGATCAGTTGGTTTATCTCATCTCCTTTTTGCGGATGATCTGATTTTTCTAGGAACTGCGTCTATTCAGAATTGTGAGACTATGAAAAGAACTTTGGATAATTTTTGTTCTATCTCGGGCCAAAAGGTGAATTTTGATAAATCCCAAGTTGTATTTTCAAAAAATTTGGATGATGCCTCAGCTCTGGCTCTGTCTAGGGTGTTGAGCTTAAAAAAAGTGGACAAATTGGATTCTTACTTGGGCTTTTCAATGAACTTGTCTAACAAAAGAGTTAGCTCTTTTAACTTCATTTTGGACAGAATCAGGAATAAACTTTCAGGATGGAGGTCCAAATTACTATCTATGGCCGGCAGAAATGTACTCATAAATTCAGTTATGACCTCTATTCCATCTTATGTTATGCAATGCACAGCTCTTCCGATTGGGATTTGTAAGGGGTTGGACAAGTTAAACAGAGATTTCTTGTGGGGATCTACAGAGGATAAAAGGAAGATCCATGCTTTAAATTGGAATTCTGTGACGATCCCAAAAGAGTTTGGAGGTTTGAATATTCCTATTACCAGAGAAAGGAATCTAGCTTTACTTGCCAATTTTGCTTGGAGATGTCAGAATAACACTAGCCCTTGGGCTAAAATTCTGAAGTTCAAATATTTGAATCCAAATCGGAAACTCATCAGATTGGGGTCCATGAATGGGAAAGCACTGGTTCAGGGGAGTCGAACCATGGATAAAGGTATGGGTTGGGTTATTGGTGATGGAGATAGAGTTAAGGTTTGGTCTGACTCGTGGATGGGTCAAACAAATCTTAGATCGATCATTAGTGGGCCCCTGAATCATAAAGAGGAAAACCTTCTTGTAAAAGATTTAATGGGGGAATCGGGGGAATGGAATTTCTCTAATTTATCCTTCAATCTTCCTGATGGAGTCAAAGAGAAAATTTGGGCAATTCCGAGAAGTTCTTCGGTTGTTATTCAGGATAAGTTAGTTTGGATGGGAGACCCGAAAGGTATCCCATCTGTGTCTTCTGTCCATCTTTTCATAAAGCAGGAGAGAATCAGGAATCTAGAGCTGGTCTCAGGAAACTGGGACTGGATCTGGAAGTGTGATACCATCCCGCGCATAAAATCCTTCTTATGGTTGTGTAACCATAATAGGCTTTCCACAGCGCAGTTACTTCATAAAAGGGGCATGAACATTAACCCTATTTGCCAGGTTTGTAGTATCCATGAGGAAAACATTATACACATCCTTCGGGATTGTATGGTTGCGAGGAAAGTCTGGAATGATATTGGTATTCCTTATGGTTTAAATGACTTCTATTTGTCTAATCTCTCATCTTGGCTTGAGTTGAATTGCAGGTTCAAACATTTTCATGCGAAAGGAATTGAATGGAGATTTATCTTCCCATCGACCATTTGGTTCCTCTGGAAGAACATAAATTCTTATGTTTTCAATAACCCTCATATTTCAGTTGATGTCCCTACTTTAAGTTTGATTCAGGCTAAGAGCATCTCAGACAACTTCAAGAGGGAAAAGATTCATCAGAGAAGAAAGACCATCCAAGTGGGTTGGACGCCTCCGGAACATGGATGGGTTAAACTTAACACGGATGGCTCAGCAATGGGGAACCCAGGCCCGGCAGGAGGTGCAGGGGTTATGCGAAATGAATGGGGAGGTTGGATAAAAGGCTTCCAAAGGCGTATTGGAATCACCAATAGTCTCGTGGCGGAACTGTGGGCTATAAGAGATGGGTTAACCATGGCAGCGAATTTGGGAGTGCATGATCTTCACGTCGAAGCAGACGCTCAGGAAGCAATTAACTTGATAATTGAGGATCCAGATGCAGATAGACCACTAATGCCTCTCATATTTGATTGCAGGAAACTTATTTTGAATTTTAACAAATTCAAAATCAGACACGTGTTCCGGGAAGCTAATGGGGTGGCGGATGCTTTGGCTAAGGAAGCTGTTAATCTGGATGAGCCCTTTCATACTCTAACGAATCCTCCATCAGACATTTTGAAGCTCCTGATGTTTGATAGTGAAGGAAAATTCAAGACTAGAATAGTTAAAAACAATTAGTATTTAGTTTGATGGTAGACTTGTAGTAGTTTCTGTTTTACCAAAAAAAAAAAAAAAAAACTTAAATCTCTCTACTGTAGTGCTCCAATAGAATTAAGAAATTACAACTTATGTGTTGGTTGATTGGGCTAACTATCTTCCTACCTACCCATCCCATCCCATCCACCTTTGTCAATGGGAACTGCATTTTGGATGCCTGAAATGAAGGAAGAGCACCCTACCCTAACTCAACTAACAAACAGTAGACGATGAGCCATTTCATAATGTTCCGTCCTCCTCCCTCTCTTTCCAATCAATCCTTCCATAATTTGTAACTCTTACAAAAAAATCTTATATATATATATATATTAATTTGATTAAGTATCTTATAATTTTAACAATTTTTTAACACAATTTTATCTATCATAGTGTTACAATAATTTAATTTGATTGGTCCATATAAAATAAAAATTAAGTTACATCCGTGTTATCATTCTCTCACATCCACATGGACAATCTAAAATTAATCAAAAGTTTCACATTCAATTTCAAAAAATGTTACGTTTATAAGTATGTCAAATTAAAGTTTGTCCTCAAACAATAATAAATTGCAAGTTTTGCACCTAACAATTTACTTTGAAAAATTAAATAAAGATTAAGAGTGAAATAAATAAATAAGAATAAAAGCACATTTTTTTAAAAAAACAATATAAAATAATTTGAAATAAATAAATGATAAACAAGACTTATGATATATAAATTATATTTAATCTAATTTATAGTTATATTTTAGCTTTATTTACTTAAAAAATGAATTAAGTGTTGAAAATACATAATATTTATAATAGAAAAAATGATAAACCACAATAACTAAGTTAATTAAAAATTGAACTAAATATATAGTAAATGTATATATTTTTTTCACCAAGAATTAAAATATATAACTATAGATTTGATTTCTAAATTTAAAAAAAAAAAATGTAAAAGAACTCAAATTTTAAATAAAAGTTCTAAATGTGTACACAATCATGTTTGTTGAGAAAACAAATTTGAAATGAAAATTATAATACAATATTTTTTTTTTTAAAATTAAGTATATAAATACACACATTAGATTTTCATTTATGTATTTATAATTATAAAATTAAATTAAAATGATACTTTTCATAAAATTTTGTAAAATAATGATTTAATATTGCTATTTAACAATTATTATTATATTTGAAATAAATTTTTATATATAAAAAATAAAACTAATAGTATTCTAAATAGTGTATATGCATATATAATTTAGGGTTAATTACTTGAAACGTTACACATGTTTGACCAATGTGATTAATTGGTTACGCATGTTTTTTCGCGTGACTGAATGGTTACACATGTTACAGCATGTGACTGATTGGTTACTCTGTCAGTCAACCGTTAAAATTTTCTGTATAATTGTCATGTGCAGGTCACGTGATAGGAGGTAGTTTATTTTCGGATATACAAAATTACCTTGAAGCCCCTTACATCCACTTTATTCAGTTTCCATCAAACAGTTTCCCCCCATTTCTGTTGGTAGAACTGCTTCTCCTTCTTCAGTGACTGTCGAAGTTCCTCTGCTGAAGCTGTTGTGCAGCCCCTGCCCTGCATTTCCGAGGTAATGTTCTTCTTATGCTTTTCTTCAACTTCCCAAATTGTGAACTGCTGTTTGGTGCTGTTGAAGCGAAATTTCGTCTGGTGCTGTATTGTCGATTGATTTCGTTTGTACCGTGTTGTCGACCGGAAGGGATTTCGCAGAGAGTGGCGTAACCTGGTTGATTTGATGCGACTGAACTCCCCCTCCCCTGTTGATCAATCAATGCTTTGATCGACATTTAGGGTTTATTGTTTGTTTGCAAAATTTTGTGTGTGAAAAGGGGTATTTGTCCGAAAGTTGTTGTTGAAGAAGTATGAAATAGCATAGTTATGTGTTTTAGTGCGTAAAGTTTGAATTTTTCGGCCAAATTTGAACTTTTGATGTTTAAATTTTGTCATTTATGTATGTTTATATGTTAAGTTTGATTGATTGTGGTTAAATAGTCTGAGTTTGTTTGTTGTGGTTGATGCCTGGTTCGTTTTGTTGGTTTGTAACTCCCGTTTTAAATGTTCTCTTCTTTGGTTGCATCAGGAATTGAAAATTGTGGTTCAATGGGGAAGAAGGATCCCATTGCAGAAGCTATTTTTCATCATGGTGAAAAGTGGATTGATAATGGGGTACCCGAATATACGTAGGTGAACTGGAGTCACTCCATGTGCCTTATGATAAGTTGAACTATTTATCACTTACCGGACTAGCTGAAGTGTATTGTGACCTTGTCGAAAATGGATCCATATTTTGGCTGCCTCCGGGTGGAAATCCAAACACCGATCTTGAAGCAATAAGTTCATATGTCGATATTCACCCTATACTAGAGCGTCAAGGAACAACGAAGGAGATCAGTTTCTACGTTATGCCACCATTTGATAGAGAAGATTGGTTGAAGGATCCATTCATGATGCACCTCTGCAACAAGGTGATAAACAAGAGTCGTCGAGCATGTCTTGCGAAGGAGCCTGAATTATTTATTGAACGACAAATAAAAGAGGACAAGGGCAAGAAGACAGACCGAACAAGTGAAAAGAGGAAGAAGAAAATGTTTCCTGATACCGTTTCAGAAATGAGCGAGAACATGGAGACTTTAAAGAATCTTCTAGATGACTTGAGAAACTTCAATTTTGACAGTGACGATGACAGCGATGATTCATATTTTATCGCCCCAGACGTGGTAGACGCGGACAAGTCAAATACTGATGAAGAAATGAAGCTGCGACAGGAGAAAAGAAGTCTAAAGGGTGGAGGCGAAGAAGCTGGACGAAAATACAGTAAAACGAATGTTGAAAAGAAAAAGAAGATGTTTGTTTGGGAGGAAGTTGGATTTGGAGAATCAGGTAGTGAATGTCAAAGCGACACATTGGAAGCTGAAAGGAAGACCGAGAACGTGAACGAAGTAAATAGCGGCGAAAAGAGAAAGATCTACAATGAGGACAAGGACGCTGTTGACTTGGATATTAACCTCGGGATGTTATTCGTTAGTTTTGAACTATTCAGAAAGGCAATGAGGGACCACGCAATAGTAAATGGGTATGATGTGGACTTCTGTGTGAACAACCAAACCAGAGTGGAAGTTTACTGTAAGCACATGTGCGGACATCGGTGTTGATAGGGCATGGACACTAATGTCAGATCGACAGAAGGTAGTTCTCCCTGTTATGTTTGGTCCATTTGTGATTAATTGATAAATCATGTTGGGAGGTTCTGTTATTAATTGATCAGTTATGTTTGCTGGCTTTGTGATTAATTGATCAATCATGTTTGCTGGTATTGGGATTAATTGATCAGTCATGTTTGTTGGTTTTGTGCTTATTTTGTTATTTTTAGGGCTTAATTCAAGTTGTAAAAGATATCATCCCAAAGGGTCGAACACAGATACTGCATGCGACACATATATCAGAATATGCAAGTAGGAAGATTGGGTGAAGCCGAGGTCAGGAAAAGTGTTTGGTCCGTTTCATGTGCATATACCTACCAAAGACACAAATGGCATATGGACTTATTAAAGGTAGCAAACATAAAAGCTTGAGAGTTCGTCTCAGCAATTGACACAGACGCATGGTGTAGATATCATTACAGGCATGCTACTAAAACTGACTTGGTTGTCAATAATATATGTGAGAGCTTCAACAAAAAAATCATCAACGTGAGGGAAAAAACACCTATTAGCCTAGTTGAAGAAATCCGCAAAATGCTCATGCGGGACTTTGCTAAACGACGACAATTTGTTGCTGATGCTCATGGGGAACTTGGAAGGAATATAGTAAAGAAACTAAGGAAGCTGGCAGATGGAATAAGTAGATGTGAGGTCTTATATGTTGTTGATGGTGAGTATGAGGTACACATTGGCCTATCATATGCCCGTGTCCATGAGCTGGCACCATACTGCGATCTGATGTACCACAAAAGTACATACCTACGCACCTACGCAGGTGTAATTCATGCATTTGCTCGGACGAGATGATTGGGCAAAGACAAACGCATTACGTGTTGATCCTCCACTCTTTAAGGCACGCTCTGGTAGGCCAAGGAAAAAACGAGTTAGGTCGGTAACAGAAAACGCTCATGCAGGTGGTGCACGACTGAGCAAAATTGGTTTAAAACATGTCTGTTCGGAATGTGGGGAACATGGCCACAATAAAAGAGGTTGCTCCCAAAGGAACCATGAGGTGCTGTTTTTATATAAGTTTGCTGAGTTTGAATATATGCTCATACAATTTATAATATGCTCGTTTTTTGCGTAGGTCACAGCTGCTGTTAGAGATGGCGTTAGTGGGACAAAAAAAATCAGAGAAGCGTCCTACTAAGCGAAAGTTGAACACGGATTCACAACCCGAAATGGCAACGCCACAAAGTAAAATCCGTTCTCAGTCTCAAACGACTCATACCCAACCAAGTACACAACCGAAGCAGTCCCAGAAGAAAAAAACTCCAGTTCGAATAGAAAAAATCGCAGCTTGAAAGAATAAACTCACTTCTGTTGATGAACCACAGAATACCGGTGCTACAGAAGTTTAATCTCCTCCTGCTGTACGTTTAGATACGCCGCCAGATGAACCACATAATCCACCAGCAGAAGCCGCAGTCAACACTAGGGGTGAGCGGTTCCGGGTACCCTGTAAATTTAGGGGTTCCCGGAATCTACCCAGTTCAATATAGGGTATTTAATTTTGGAACCGGAACCTACCCATTTAATTTTGGAACCGGAACCTACCCGGAACCTGTTTGTACAAACGGTTCCGGGTACCCTGTTAGGAACCTATTTATTTTCATCCCCTGTTCGGTTTCAGACCGGTTCCGGTTCGATTTTGATCCGATTCCGGTTCGATTTTGATCCAGTTCCGCTTCAGATCCAGTTACACAATTCATTTCAGTTCCAAAACACAAACAATTCCAAATTAAAGTTCAAACCACAGTTCCAAATTACTAAATTGACTCATAATAATATAACAAAACACACAATTCCAAACACAAATGTTTGGGGTGGAGTGCACCAAGCAGCACCTCCTCAGCGGAAAGTAGAGAAAGAGCTCGCGCTGCTCATACCGGTAAGGGAGCTAACTTGAGACATTTGCGGGCTTTGATTACCTCCAATCCCTTGTTGCTCTTGCTCCCTCATGGCTATTATGTAATCATATGTACTGATTCCCTTTTGTAATAAAGACAGATTGGTGTTACTAATGTATTTCAAAAATTTAGCAGGGTAGATTGAAAATACAAAATTGGGTTTCTGAGTTCTGTTATGCATCACCTTCTTTATGAGATGTACATGAAAGAAGAACAGTTGGGCGAGAGGTAGAGTAGCAAGCATAGCTAAGATGGTGCACACCAGCTGAAATGAATTGAATTCGTGTCAATAAGAATCAATTTTACTTCTCTAATTCAATAGCAAATGCAGAAAGAAAACTCACCACTACAGTTAGGAAAGGCACCAAAGTGAAGCTGCTTTTTAATTTAGTGGCAACATCTGCAGAGAACTCTTTCTTCTCAAGAGAGCAGCAGATGAGCACGAGGATACCCGTCGACCATTGTAAAATAAGCTGCAAATTTCAATCACCAAAAAACGATTATTTACCTGACAATAACTTATTATTGAAGCAATACAGCGACCAAAAAAATATTCTTACTAGGAGGAAGGCACATATGATGAGGATGAAAAATTGGCGGTAATTTCTTCTTCCAATACAGTTATTGAGCCACTGCAGAAAAAACGAGGCATTGGAAGGATTCACAAAAATCTTATGAGATCCAAATATATGATTCCCATACCCTGCATTGTTTGCTCCCTGTATAGATGAAATGGATTCTACACCTAGTTTTTCATCTGCGGAATATGCATATATATACATAGATACATATATACATACACACACACACACACATATATATATTATATATATATATATATATATTCGAATAATTAGTGTTTATTTAAAAATATATGAAACTAATAGATGTGATAAAATAAATTTTAAAATTATTAATGAGCATCATATTCATAATTGGTTACATTTGTTTTTATTATCTTCGCATTTATTTTCAATTTTTCTATAAAATATAAGTAATTGTTATATTGTATAATACTATAAAAATAACTTTAACATTTCTTGATAAATATAATTAATTTTTATGTTGTGTAATTGAATTAATATTAATTAAATGTACTTTAATAAAGTGTAAATAATCATGTTATAAATATGTATTTATTTTTATTTAAAAAATATTATTAATTTATATACTAAAATAATTATTATATTGTGCAAAACACAAATTAGTTTTCTAATATTATATCATTCAGCTCCCACGCGATCAAAGTGTTTTGGTATGCTTGGGTGGTAGTGAGTCATGCATGCCTACCAAACTCTACCTAGCGGTCATGGATGATGAGAAAAGAAACATGGACAGAGGGAAAATCTAACAAGAAATAATAATAACTAAGGTGTCTTGCCCGTTCTTTGCACTTGCACGATAAGTAATTATTAGAAACAAAGAAAACGAAGAAGCTTCTAGGAAACCACATATTGAATTAATGGATCATTTGGGTTCGTGCCTTTGCACCCCATCACATGATATTTTATATCTTTTTGTGACATATTGAATTAATGGATCAATAGTTTTTACAAAGAAAGTCCTCGACTTTTAACAAAACCAAACCGAATACTAAAACTACAGAAATAACAAAATAATCGTCAACAAAAATAAAACAACGTAAAAACACTTTTATCTTTTCAAGCTTCACTAATTTGATCCTGAAGAGTTGTTAGGTTGATCTTCAACACTCCCCCTCAAGCTAGCAACTCCATAAATGTCCTTAAGTCCAAGTTGGTTCATCAAGTGTCCATGTTGATTCCCACCTAAAGCTTTTGTAAAGAGATCTTCCACTTTGTTACCGAGAGATATAACAACTTACCTATAATCTTTCTGTAGAATGTTGCATCAGATAAAAGAGCATCACTTGATATACCATTTTTTGAATCATCATATGCAACTGAGGTTAGAGATAAGTTTAATTCCATAGGGGTTTTACTAGGTTTAGAACCCAGCAAGCCAACCTCTGAAATTAACTCAAGAGCATACTTATGTTGACTAAGAACAATACCTTCTCGAGATCTAGCTATTTCCAAACCCAAGAAATACCTCAAATCCCCCAAATCCTTCATTTTAAAGTGAATCTGAAAAACATCTTTTAACTCAGCAATTAACATACTGTTGTTCCGTGTGATCAATAAATCATCGACATATACTAGAAGAACAACAATATCAACACCCTTTTGTTTAGAATACATAGAGTAATCATACTTGCTTTGCTGAAAACCATGAGAAACCAAAGCCTCAGTTAATTTGATATCCCATTGCCTAGGAGCCTGCTTTAACCCAAATAAAGATTTTTGTAATCTACACACCTTATTCTCCCCCTGATTACAAAATCCTTGAGGAATATCCATATAAATTTCTTATTCTAAATCCCCTTGAAGAAAGGCATTATAGACATCCATATGAAAAATAGACCAGGTTTTAATAGAAGCAACGGCTAGAACAATTCTTACCGTAACCAATTTTGCAACAGGAGAGAAGGTGTCAGCAAAGTCTATTCCTTTCTGTTGGTTATACCCTTTAGCAACCAACCTGGCTTTATATCGCTCAACAGAACCATCTGACCTGTGATTAACTTTATAAACCCATTTACAACCAACTATGTTTTTATTTTCAGGTAAGGAAACAATAGTCTAGGTCTTATTTTCTTCTAAGGCTTTAATTTCTTCTTTCATAGCCTCTATCCACTTGACATCTTTTTCAGCATCTTTAAAATGAACAGGTTCAACTATTTTTCCAACATTTCCAACAAAGTTTTTGTACCCATCCGAAAGATTTTCATAAGATACAAAATTACTGATCATATATAAAGAGGATACCTGTCTTATCGAATTCGTAGATACAATATAATCTCGATGCCAAGAAGGAGCTCTACTCACCCTAGATGACCTTCTGAGATCAGTTTCGACAGGAACATCATGTCTCATAGGGTTATCTGATAGCAAAGCTTCAACTTTTGAGGGCTCAACTTCAGATGTGTTATCATAATTCAAACGAATATTTAAAGGATCATCATCTAACACATCAACAGTTCTGTCAGCAAACACAGGAGGATCAACACTATTTTTCACTTTAAAGGGGAATACATCCTCTTTAAATTGGACATGACGACTCACAAAAAAGGTTTTAGTCTCGAGATTCAAAAGTTTGTATCCTTTTTGGGTAAGGCAATACCCCATAAACATAGAGGGCACAGATCGAGACTGAAACTTGTCATAACTATTGAGAACTTTTGCAAAGCAAAGACATCCAAACACCTTTAAATGATTGATGACAGGAGATTTCCACATTAACTTTTCATAAGGAGACATACCATCCAAGACAGCAGTAGGAAGAAAATTTATCAAGTAGCATGCAGTTAATATACCTTCCCCCAAATATTAAGAAGGCACACCACTTTCAATTTTCAACGCACGAGCAACTTCTAAAAGATGCCTATGTTTTCTCTTAACAATACCGTTTTGTTGAGGAGTATACGAGCAACTAGTTTCATGAACAATTCCATTTTCTTTAAACAAACTTGAACAATTTCCATTCAGAAATTCCCTACCATTATCAGATCTGATTCTTTTAACAGAAAGATCATGCTGATTTTGAAACCAATATTAGAAAATGTTTGATAATCACAATCACATCAGATTTCAAAGATAACAGATAGGTCCAAGTATTCCTAGAGTAATCATCCACAATTGTCAAAAAATATATTTTGTTATCATGAGTATTCACATTATAAGGACCTCATACATCCATATGAATCAAATCAAAAGGCCTAGAAGTAGTGCTAACACTTCTAGGAAAAGAAAGTCTAGACTGCTTAGCCATTAGACAAACCATACAATCATAAACATCTTTATTCGAAACATCATTCAGTTTTAACAAAGGCACTCTACACAAAACTTACAAAGGAAAATGCCCAAATTGTTTATGCCAGAACAGGGGTACAGTAGAAGATGAAGAAAAAATGCAACTATATACAGATGGAGTAAATAAGAACAATCCAGTTACTGCCTTACGAGTCCCCACCATTGGTGGTAGTTCGAGTTGCACCACCATTGGTGAGTGATCCGACCCTATTGCTAGTTCGTTGATACATCTCCATTGTTAGTACTTAGTGACCCACGTCGCGTTAGTGAGCACCCTATCGAGGGTGCTCACTAATCATGAGCTGGTTTTGTGTGGTGGGTTCATTGGTTCGGTCGGGGTTTGGGAAGGGCCGCTCGGATATGTTTTGGCTTGGTGTGGTTAGGCTATTTGGTAGGCTCGGTTTCGGCATTTGGTTCTGCCACATTTCTTGGTTCTTGTAGGGTTTATTGACATGGTACTTGGGTGAGGTTGGAGGCCTCGGTCTGGAGCTTGGTCCCGTTCAGTATGGTGGTACATGGATTGTTAATGCAGTTGTAGTGGGGCTTATTGTGTGTGGTTTCCTTTTGGTGATCTTGTTGGTTGGTTTGTGTCCCTCCATCCGAGCCATTTTCGGTCTCCATCGCGTCTTGTTCACGGTCCACGTCCTCTCTTTTGTGTACTATTTCCCGATTCAGTACCCATCTTGCCTTTGTCCCTTGGCTGGTTCTCGGTTCCTCACCTCGTCCATGATATCAAACCACGACCTCCTCGCCCCTCGGGTCTGGTTCGACCCCTATCCCTCCTCGCCTCCCACATGTTTTTTGGTCGTGACTTGTTTTGGTCGAATTCCCACAAGCCACGGGTCATACATTGGGATGCTTTTATCTTGATCCGCCATCCGAACCTCCTTCTGGCATGACTGTGTTGTATGACCTAGAACACCACATCCATAGCAATAATCTGATAAACATTCATATTTTATGGATGCCCATTTATCCGAACCTTGTGAATTCTTCCACCAGAAACCAACCATCAGAGGTATCTCCCCATTTACTTCTACTTGCATTCTCATATAGCTCCTATTTATCCTCCCATCATGCTTTTCAATATCTATGCATTTTCCTACCATGTTGCCTATCTTACGAGCATTGGCATCACTAAATTTTTCAGGGCCTAGGTCATGCACTTGTATCCAGAAGGTTACCTTATGGAATTCAATCTCGTTTACTCCCATGATCGGGTCCCATTTTTTATGTTTAAGATGTGACCATTGACCGCCCATGGTGACCGATCTAGGATTTGATCGGCAACCCCTTGCCTCTTGAAATCAAATAACAGAACTCCCGTGTCCGCTTCCGACACCGTGACCTTTCCATATCTAACCCACAACGTACTAATGACCCCGTTTATGACATTCAACTTGATCGGTTTTTGTGAGAGTAGTTTGCCCACATACCACGTTGCACTATGTACTTGATCATTCGAATCCAGGTCGATGACGGATTTTTCAGGACTGTTCGAGCCATCAGAATTGGAGCCGATTTTCATCTTATATGGGGTTGAGCCTTCACCACGGTGGTACCTCCTACAGAAATAGAGAAAGGAAACAAGGCTTAGAATGAGTTCGAAAGATCAGGTAGAAACAGTGGATTGGTTCGGTGTGCCCAATTCTGTTCTCCAAACTCCTAGGCTCAGCCGAGAGCCCTGGATAGCAGCTTGCCGTAGCTGCCCACCGTGCTTGTGCCACTCGCGGTTCAGGGCTGGGTCGTTTGGTTCCGTCTGGGGAACCTCAGTCGTTGGTGATCAAGCCGCGCTCGTTCTGGTTCTAGTGGTGTTGGTTTGAGCTTGCCCCAACCTGGTTTTCTTCCGCAAAATTGAGCTGCAGAACTGGTGTATTTCTTCAACAAACAACTGACTTTTGGATGGGAATGTCACGAATCAAACAGTTCCTCCCTTCCTTGGGAGGTTGTGATTGGTTGTAGTGAGATTTGGCAATAAATGCCAGCTGGATTGTTCAATTGGAATCAGCGAAATTGACTGGCACAGACAAACCCAACATTCGCGGGGGGCTTGGCAGACCAGGGAGAGAGTCACACGTGGAGAACAACCGCGGAGATAGATTAATGACAGAACAAAAGGGTTGTTAGGTTGATCTCCAACAGTAATAAATTTAATTTATTATTTTATATTTTAGTTTAATCTTGATGGTAAATTGTGTAAATATTTTTAAATTATTTATTCATTTAATATAGATTTTAAAAATGAAGAAATGTTTACTATTATAAAACTTAAATTGTCTACGATAAATAATTATGAATTGTCATAAAAATAAAAAATAAAGTATTTACATTATACCATAATTAATGAAATAATAATATCAAAATAATTAAAAGTGAAAAGTAAATTAATAAATGGGTTAATTAAAAAAAAAAAAACTTTAATAAAACTTTAACATAGCAGTTGATTATGGTTACAAAGAAAAAATTAATGATGCGTAAAGTTACATTAATTAACATTGCAGTTGAAAAGAAAATTTAACTAATTAAGAAAATTCCATAACATGAACTATTAAGAACACAATTTTCACACTAATCAAGTTTCTTTTTCCACACTAATCTTAATTTTGCAAACTTGATTATTTTGTATGCATTAATTATTTATTACTTTAGACAATAAATGTATATTCAACATATAAATATACGTCAATTTGTGCGATTTTAATTCAGTTTAAATTTTCTAAATTGATTACTAAAATGAATTTTTTATAACGACGATGGTCTTAGTTTTCAATTTCACCCGTTTTTCTGTTTTGTTTGGGAAGGATTGAGATAGGAGAGAAAAATGTTGTAGAGGAAGAAAAAAGTAAATAGGAAAGTAGCAACATGAAATGATAAATAATATATAACTAATTTGGAATAAAAGAGAAGGTTTTGAAAGAAAACGAAATCTATATAATTGTTGAGAAACTAAAAATCTGACAACACACACAGCGACTTAAAAAAATTTGACATTTCTAAATTAGAGGGTTTAACGTACTCGAATAACATTGTTTAAGTATAATTTAAGTACGTAAAAAACTTATACGATATTAATAATATAATGATAAAACATTGTATTGTTATAGGATAATCCCGAATTTAATTTTAATTGGAACAAATTTTTACACACAAAAAAAAAACGTTTTTAACTTGAGTACTTAGTGCAATAAATATAACTTAAGTGTGTTAAAAAAATATTTGAGTACTACTGATAAAATGGAAGAATGTGTTATTGTAATAGTGAAAGTTTTTGAGTTCAAAACCTTGCTTAGAACTAATTTTATAAAGAATTTTCTCTCCGTAAGTTGCATTTATAAATGGTAAATTACCTCAGTAGTTACTTATGTTGTCACATGTAACTGAACAGTTGAAACTTGTGTTGAACAGTTATTTATGCTTCAAAATGTAACTGAACGATTGTAAAAACTATATATGAAAAAAATGACTAAAATACCCTTCTACTGTTTTTCATGCTCATCTTAATATTCTTCATCTTTAATCTCTTCTCGGATAGAGGTCTGTTTCCTTGTTCGACCTCCGGTCCGGTTAGTTATGATAACTAGTGATATCAGAACTAGACCGAACCGACGGTCCGACCGGCAATCGAACCCCTGTCCGAGTTGGTTAAGATAAAAGAATGTTTTACAAATATACAGTGTTTGAACCGAATTGGACCGACCATTTTCCAGTTCATTTTTTAAGATGATTTTTTTTTTAACAGACCAATCAGTTTTTTCGGTTTAAACAGATTGGTTTTGTTATGTTCAAATCACTTACTAACATCTGGAGGATATTCATCGATGTGGTAAAAGCCCTGAAATGATGTCAAAAGCAGCATAATGATCAGTTAATAATAAATATTGCTGTCCTTTATCTTCTAGACATCCATAGAACAAGAGAAATTGATTGATTTAGGTTTAGGGTATCCAATAAATATGATATCAAACAAAATCCATATTTTAGAAATTAGATTGTTTGTACTGAACAAGAAAGTTGCAGATACATTCATACGAGACACAGCTTTCTTGGAGTGTGGTGGCAGAATTCACTTTTTCATAGAACATGCTTTGGAGTTTGGATTCAACAATCTCCTATAATAGGTGCCTTTTGAGCATAAATACCATTATTTATGTTCATAGTTTGAGAGTAATATGTATTTTGTGTGTGTTTGAGGTAATTACGTGTGTATTTGACACAGTTTGAGACTATATATGTATTTTTAGTTTTTTTTTGGGTTGTGAACAATGAACCACACATCGAACCGGATCCGACCGAGTAAGTCCAATCGAACCGAGAATAGATCATCTTACCGGTTCGAAGGTCGGTCCGGTTCTGATAATACTGATGCTAACTATGCATATTACATTTAGGGGTGAGCAAAAAAGACTGATTGAACCGAAATCCCGACAAAAAAAGACTGGTCTCGGTCCTCCAAGGTAAAGATCGAAATTTCGGGCTCGGTCTTGTCAAAAACACTGACCCGGTCCGCCCAAACTCATCCCTAAGTACATTAGAGTTCCAATCGACTCTCCTCACAATTGCTTCCAATTTGGCGCCAAAACCAATGCTGTTCCCGCTTCTTCTGAAACCAACCAGCCTACCTATCTCCATCCAAAACCACATCTTCTACTCTGCTTCTCGTCAGACAACAATGGGCAGAGAGAAAAACTACTGGCTCCTGAAGACGGAACCTGGTGAATGGTCCTGGGACGACCAGGCGGCAAACGGCGGCATCTCTAACTGGGACGGAGTCAAAAACAAGCAAGCTCAGAAGAACCTCAAGTCTATGTCCCTACACGACCTATGCTTCTTCTATCACTCAGGTGCCAGATCGAGAAAGGTCATTGGTGTGGTAGCCGTCACCCGTCAGTGGTATGAGGAAGATGATGACGTGGGTGGCGCGGTGGATGTGAAGGCGGTCGGGGAGATGAGGAGGCACGTGGATCTGGCAGAGATGAAGAAAGCAGAGGGGATGCT
The DNA here is from genome assembly GCA_946814005.1 of Chamaenerion angustifolium. Taxonomy (NCBI): domain Eukaryota; kingdom Viridiplantae; phylum Streptophyta; class Magnoliopsida; order Myrtales; family Onagraceae; genus Chamaenerion; species Chamaenerion angustifolium. The sequence continues at coordinate 9,643,459 of OX328278.1, read as the reverse complement.
GAAGGGGTTCCAGTTGCTCCGGCAGCCTCGACTTTCTGTGGTTCCGGTTGACAAGTATGTGTGGGAGCGAATTTTGGAGATGGGTGGTGGGTATGAAGGGGATGGGAAAGAAGATGACCAAGTATGAGATCGAATATGCGCGGAAGGTGTTCGTGGAAATGTCTCAATCGCAGAATTTTGTAGAATCATTTTGTTATTAGCTGGCTTTTGATCGAAACGGAAGAGTGCATCAATGGTGCCATGTCTTGTCGATGCTTGTTTGTGATTGTGAATATAACTATGGATGGATGAATATGAAAATGACTGAAGATTTAGTGTTTTGGGGGGTTGGGGGAAGAGATAAGTTCGGTTTGAAAGAAAAATTCGGACTATTCGAAAATTTGGTGAAAACCGCATCGAACTAGAACGAAAAAAATGATTTTAATGAACTTAACCCATGAGTCTGTTTAATGAGTCTCTTGTTTTATTAGTAGAAATTTAAGCTTATCCAATTCATATAAATAACCGTGTACACGATTAGACACGAAACGATATGATTATACACGATTAATTAATTCTGTCTAAACGTGTGTTTGTTGTGTATTTGCATGTTAGATGTGTTTAGACACGATTATTAATCGTGTCTAAACGTATACGAGTTGTTTAGACACGCTTATGTAATAGTATCGTGTCTAAGCATGTAAATTGCAAATCGTTTAATCGTGGCGTGTCAGAAATTGTAACCGTGCAAATCACATATCCAATTCGCAAATTCACTCTTTGGACAGTAACGTGCGTACAAAATTTTCAACCTTGAAGTTCGCCTAGCGTGGTCTGATTTTGCTATATGTAATATTATTTTTTTTGGATCCGATGAAACCTTAAATCAATTTTGTCAATTCTGTCAATTTTTCAGTTAATTGTAGAAGATGTTAATTCAGATTAATTACAGAAATTAATCACGAATCTGTTTTTGACTGTTGAAATTAATCACAAACCCAATTAATTGCATTTAATTTGGATTAATAACAAAATATTCAAAAATCTGATTATTAATTACACCAAAATATTATTGTCTTCATCTTTCTGAGTCTATGTATGCTAGAACAATTTCTCATCTTCACTTACTCAAAAAAAGTTCTCTCTCAAAAATTTCTTGTCCTATGGTTGCTTTTCTTGTTGATGAGTGCAGAGTCCTCTCTAATCTTCGATCACTTCCCGAGAAAAGTATGAATGTTGTTTAGAACCTGTGAAGCTACGTGCTTAGTTGTGAGGTAATCACTCTTGTATCACAGGGGAATGCCAAATTAATCATTTGATATATTCTTTATCACTCTATCGTGATTGAGTAAATTAAAGTTTGGAATTTCTTAATCTTATATTTAATTTAAAAAAAAAAAGTTAAATATCAAGGACGTTTTATTGACAAAAAAAAAAAAACTTTGGACGTTTTGCAACGACCTACCCGAACTTTAAAAAATAAAAACGGACTACCTCAACTTTGGCGAAGGTGCAACGAGTTACCTCCGTCCAAATTACCGTCAACTGTTGACATAAATTGGATGGAGGTAGGCAGGTAGCTCATTGCACCTTCGTCCAAAGTTGAGGTAGCCCGTTTTGATTTTTTAAAGTTTGGTTAGCTCGTTGCAAAACGTCCAAAATTCAGGTAACTCCTTGTAGGGGTGAGCAAAAGGTGGTCTGGTTCGGTCTTGAGACTGGGACCGAAAATTTCAGTCCATTAATTTCGGTCTTTAGATCGAAACCGAAACCGTTTTGACTTTTTATATGGTCTCGGTGTTTTCGGTTTTGGTTCGGTCTAGACCATTTGGACCCTTAGACATAATGTTTTATATATTTTTCTATTATATATGTATATCGCTCTACAATAACACAATACAAGAACCTAATTTTATTATTCTTTATAAAATATGTAATATATCAAAATAATATTTTATTCAATTAACATAATTTCGTTCTAAATTGAAATCAAACGATTATTTCGAAATCAAAATAACTATACTATCCAATATAATTTAATATCGTAATATAGAATTATATAAATCACTATAACAGGATAGTATCTAATATAATTTATTAATGTAATAATAATTTATTATTGATCGAAATTTTTTTCATACAAATTATATTATATTTTTTTCTTGAGCGTTCTTTTATAATTAATTCTATCGAAATAAGACATATATAATAAATTCACTCAAAAATAGTTAATGGTCTTCAATGGTCCCCATGGTTTTAACGGTCTAGGATCGAAATAAGAGCAAGACCGAAAAACCCATAAGCCATGACCATTGGTTTTTGTCCACAAATGGTCTGGTCTTTTTGGTTTGGTCGTGGTCTTCGCGGTCTTCTCGCTCACCCCTAGCTCCTTTGTATTTAACCCTAATAAAAATGTTAGAAGTTGTGGAAAAAAAACAGTTCAAAATGTCATTGAGGGGCACAATTGATGAATTTGTATATATTACTCGGACTATTGTGCTTATTTAAATACTAAATTCCAGACGCGTGTACATTGTCGTTATTTATCGTGTATAAGGTTTTACGAGGATATGATCAATCTGACTCTTACGATAATACAATAATTAATCACTTGATTAAAAATATTATATGAATTGTAAAACTAAATAAATTGATAATGTGATTAAAAGTAACTTCTCTTTAAATATTTTAAGAAATTGATTGAGCAACAGAGAGCAAGAAACACTACGTGTGATAAACGACGACAACAATGTACGATAAACGACGACAACGTACACGCGTTACGCGCGTGCTGAAGTCTAGTACCATTAAGGAAATACACTTAAGTGGATTCAACAATTTGTATTTTAGTTTTATTTTAGATTGTATATTACATTATATATACACAATTTTTTATATCACTATTTATTGAGTGAAAATTGATTTCTAGAGGATAATATAGATAAATAAATAATATGATTAGTAAATGAAAAACGTATACTCAAATGATCAAATACAATTAAAAATAAATTAAGATGTACATTTTCGTCCTTATTATTATAGTTATCAGAATCGGACCGACCATCGAACTGGCGGCTGGTTCACGGTTCGGCCGGTCCAATCCGGTTCAGTGTGAGATTCACTATTCATAAAGGGAAAAAAAACTGAAAACTTAAATTATATACATAGTCTTAAACACAAACATAATTACCTCAAATTACCTCAAAAGAAACAAAGCTTGCCCCATTGAAAACCCTAAAAATTAAGCATAGGGTCAGCTAGACATTGTATATATATAGGGTTAATGGTCAAAGTGCCCCCTAAAGTTTGGCCAAAATTTAAGAATCCCCCTTAAAGTTTAAAATTTGAAATTTTAGTCCTAATGTTTGGACGAAATCAAAAATTCCCCCTTTCCGTCCTAAGTCCGTTTATTTGAGACGGTAAATAGAAATGTGCCTAGCACGTGACTTGACTTAAATTTAAAAGACAAAATTGCCCTCTTCCTCATAAAGTACAGAAGAACAAGGAAGACACTAGTGCGCCTCAAGCATTCAATCAATCCGTTTCACGGATGAGAATTACTCAGCAATTGAAGATTTGAGCTGAGTATGCCGTAATCAGTACTATTTCCAATCATCCCATGAATAATTTTTTTTTATTTATCTACATCTAAATTATATGAATACTATGCAAAAATTATGGAGTTCTAATGATCAAGCTCGTTTATCTGTCCGGAGATCTGTACATTGCCGAGATGTCCGACGAAGATGTTGGTGAAGGAATTGATTCCGTAATTGCAGATGATGTTGAAGGCGATGGGTCCGGCAATGGCCCACAGTTTTTTGGTCTCCTAGTAGCACACCATATCCCGGATAGTCTGTTCCTTCACCTTCATCATCGGCATACCCAAGCAGCCTCGTTGGTGCTTGATGTAGCTCCGTCAGATCTGCTGAGAATGAGGAGACCATCTTATCTAAATATGTTGCAGAACCTGCTCTCCCTCGAGAATTGAAAAAAAGAAGAAAAACGAAGAAGATAACTTAAATACAATTACTGCTTCGAAGTGAATTTAGATTTAGATTTCGCCACAAGTCGAAAACCGCAGAAGATAATTTGCCGCGAAAAAAGAGTTTGTGAGGGAAGAATGACGAAACCACCAGCACTGAGCGGGACTGCAGAATCTGCATGGATTGAGAGATTGATGGCTGATTTGGGAGATGTCTATCAATCTGTACGGATGAGACGAGGTTGATCAAGAATAAATCATTAATAGAGAATGATTTCAAGTTGCTGAGCAAGAAAGCAACAGCTTGCCATGAATCGGAGAAGAGGAAGATAAAAAAATAACTTTTCTTAACTGCAAACTGCTAGATTGGACATTGAATTTGCAGGCGATAGGTGTGGAATTTAAGTCGGACATGAATTTCATGGAGTTTCTTCAAAAAGTTTGTCCGTTTAAACCGATGAGGAGGACGATAAAGCTCGGAATCAACAGATTCAGAAAATGAAGGGACCGAACCGAGATAGTTTGTGAGAATGAAGAGAAAGCCAAGGCCAGAAATTATCATCCGTGAAACGGATTGATTAAATGATTGAGGCGCACCAGTGTCTTCCTCAAAGCTGTTGTTCTTCTGTACCTTATGAGGAAGAGGGCATTTTGGTCTTTAAAATTTAAGTCAAGTCACGTGCTAGACACATGTTTGTTTACCGTCTCAAATAAACGGACTTAGGACGGAAAAAGGGAATTTTTGATTTTGTCCAAACATTAGGACTAAAATTTTAAATTTTAAACTTTAAGGGGGATTCTTAAATTTCGACCAAACTTTAGGGGGCACTTTGACCATTAACCCTATATATATATACATACTTATACGGAACAACCACATCACACATATCCTCCAACATGAACAACATCACTGTGAAAACCTAACCCAGCTCATGCCAAACCACCAACCAAACCATCTCTATTTAGACCAATGTCTTCTTTGCACTACTCACTAGATCTCTCTCTCGATCTCGATTTCGATCTCGACAAGACAAAGACTGAAATGGAAGGTCTCATTCCTTTCGTGTACAGAGCAATTGTGCAATACAAGAATGGAAATCAAACTTGGTTCCCGCAGTCACCTTCGTCTTCATACATAAGGCTTCCTGGAGATTCAGGTCGGTTCAAGACATCAGATAATCAGCAGTTTCGACGACCCGACTATGGCTTATCCATTTCTTCTTCTTCTTCATCACCACCACCAACAAGAGGCAAACCTTCGGCTGGCCAAGTGATGCTTTCATCGGGTGTTCAATCTCCTCTCACTCATCTAACCACTCGCCGAGCCGTTGCTTGATGAGCAAACCGTAAACACGGGGTCAGATATCAAACGATAGCAAATGTGGTAAACCGATATGAACAAGCTGTGAATAGTATGTGGTAATTGTGGAACGATATGTTAAGCTGATTGGTTTGTGCAAAATCAAACCAATCGGTTTAAACCAAAAAATCGATTGGTCTGTAAAACAAAATCAGCTAAAAAGTGAACCGGAAACTGGTCGATTTTCCAAAAACCACCCGGTTCAAACACTATTCATTTATAAAACGGTATTTTAATTGAACCAAACCGGACATGGGTCCGGTTCCCGGTCAGACCACCGGTTCGGTCCGGTTTTGATAACTATGCTTAATATGACAAAATTAAATAGTTAGTTGATAAAACTTATAGAATATTGTTGTAGAATTTTTGAGTATGCATATTGATAATTATTTTGAAATCTCATTTTCTTACCAAATTTTTTGTTGGTGACTACCTAATAATTATTTGTTGTTAAGAATATGATAAAAAAACCAATGTATGTCGATGACAAAGTTGACCTTGCACTAGGAGATGTGCAGGTGTTAAGGGCTCGTAAAGGCGACTGTTGGTTGTCTGAGCCCTAAATCATTTATTCATATGATTATTTGTTGAGCCGTGTAGGTCAGTCCCTTACACAGAGCTGCATATTTTTTTCCAGCAATTGTTTAAAAAAAATAGTATTTTCACGGCTCAAACATACTAATTATCATATTTAAAAATAGATAATTATTTCCGCTGCTCAAAATTTACAGCCGTCATTGTTAAATAATTAAATACCTATATTTCGCGGCTCAATTTTACTGCCGTTAATTAAATAAAATATCAGATTATTCACCACTCATTTCTTTCAGCCGTTTCTTTACTTCAATTTTTCCTTCTGCCAGTTCTCAGTTCTCTCGCATGGGTTCTTCTTCAAGCAACGTTCTCTGTTTGGTCTTCAATCTTCTGTTAGTCTCCTGATCTGGTAAGCTTCATGGCACTTCATTAGGATTCTTCAATTCGGTCGATACAATAGAAAAAAGAGTTAATTTTTAGTCGTTTAAAATGGAGTTTGCTGCCCACAACTGAGTGTATGTCGTTGTTATTGCATTGCTGGAACTGTGATGAAATTACCTACATACCCCGTAGTGAATTCGGTTGATACAGTAAAAAATAGAGTTTGATTTTTAGTTGTTTAAAATGGAGTTTGTTGCCTCACAACTGAGTGTATCTTGCTGTTATTGCATTGCTAGAACTGTGATTGAATTATTCACATACACCGTAGCGAATTTAGTCGATACTGTTTAAAACAGAGTTTGATTTTTAGTCGTCTAAAAATGGAGTTTGTTGCCCACAACTGAGTGTCTCTTGTTACTATTGCATTGCTGGAAACATATACTGTCATGCATTCTTGAATCACAGGAGGGTTTTATTTAATAAAGGAGCATAACCACGAGAAGTCAGAAAATAGTAGCAATAGATCACCAGAGTTAAAGTTGATACACAAGATTGGGGTTCATCTTCTTTTTTTCTTACTAACATGATAGGAGATTTTGAAAAAATAACTCGTTCTACAAGATAACTGTTTCCATGAAGACGCAAATATCCTTAACAAATGCAATTAATAAGCCACTTGCAGAGCTTTGGTGGCCTGTGTTCTAAGTTCTTTAGGTTATAATTTTAAGTTTAGGAAAATTTTAGTTCAATGCATTATAGTTTTTTTTAACTTTTCTGGTACTTATTTTCATGTACTAATTTTTATGTTCACATACTTTTGATAGGACCTATAAATTTCTGCAAAATGGTGTCAAAACCTTAGTTGAATTTGCTAGTAGGAATAGTTTGATTAATGGAAAAATGTTACATCCTAGCCGTAAATCAAAAATAAATACTGTCATATAACAAAACATGTCCATTTTTTTTTTGATAAATAGAAAGAAAAATACAGCAATACACCAGAGACTATTCCAAAGTCCGGAGTAGGACACTACGTGTTTTTGCCCCACCCCTAATATCCGAACTGATACTCGAGCCCACCGACACCGGGGGTCGTTCTAGTTCCACAAAATTGACATTCAAATGAACCGCTTCCTTCGCAAGGATATCCGCTGCCCCGTTTCCCTTCCTGAATATATGTCTGAGCTTGATTCGTCTAAACCTCGCAATCAACCACCTGCAATCCTGAATAAGGGGTGTTACTTGTCTTTCCTCTATATCCGTGGCTATTAACATACCTATCGCCTCCTTTGCATCCGATTCCACATGTAAGTCCGTGATTCCCATCTTTTTCGCTAGCATGAGACCGTCCCTAATTCCCCACAACTCCGCGACCAAGCTGTTCGTGAATCCCAGTCTTCTTTGTGTTCCTTTCATCCAGCCGCCCAGATGATTTCTAAGGATCGCCGCGCACCCTGCCAATCCCGGGTTTCCCTCTGCCAATCCTGGGTTTCCCTCTGCCGACCCGTCCGTGTTAAGTTTAGTCCATCCGACTTCAGGTGGTGTCCATCTAATCTCTATTTCCCTTCTTTCCCCCACTGTGTTCTTCTTTGCTAGTAAAACATCAACATCTTTCGCCTGCAAAATAGCCAAACTCACAATATCCCTAGGCATGAATTTGTTAGTAAAAACAACCGAGTTTCTATTTTTCCATATGAACCACACCAAAGAAGAGAAAAACAAGCCCCATTGAATCCCATCTCTAACCACCTTTTTGATTGACAGTTCAATTTTAATCACCTGTTTAATTGAGCCCCCTGGGCCTCCATACCATCCAGGATGCCCGTGTCCAACCACACCTGTTTAGCGAACCCACAGTCCCGCAAGACGTGCAAAGTGTCCTCATTACCAATCCCACATATTTTACACAAAGGGTTAATATCCATACCTCTCCTCCTAAGCGTGCACGCGGTAGGAATCCGGTCGTGATTGCAAAGCCACAAGAACTGTTTGATTCTAGGAATATTGGTACATTCCCAGACCCAATTCCACAACTTCGGTGCCTGTTCGATATGTTCGTGCCTTACCTGACCGATGAGGCGGTGGACGGAAGCTACAGATGGGATCCCAGTCGGGGATCCCACCCAGATTTTCCTGTCGCAGTTTCACATCCTCATGCTCCTCGGGGTCGCTCTGATCCTCTCCAGGACACACTCCGGAATCTGGAAGGACAGATTCGAAGTATCCCACTCCTCATTCTCTGCACATATCGCCTCTAGTTTTAGTTCCTGATCCCCGAGTGCCAGAGGCCCCTATACCAGGTTCCGCATCATCGTACGCCCCATCCACCTATCTTGCCAGAGATTTATGATTTTCCCGTCTCCAACAACCCACCCCTCGCCCTCCTCCAAACACCTCCTCCCTTCGCTCAAGGCTTTCCACATCACAGATCCCTCGCTGCTAGGTCTCCTGTTCGGATTGAAGTACCTGTTGTTAGGATATATGTATAATTACATATAACTAGAGGATAGATCTGCAAATATCAGAGGGACCGAAGTGCAATTTCTGTTTCTTAAAAGCCTATAAATAAGAAAGGCATGTAACGACTTTAACCAACTCAAGATAATCAGATTTCATTTCTTCATCTTCAAGTAAGTTCTATCTTTCCTTTTCTTTGCTTAATCCGAGCATCCTATCATGGTATCAGAGCTACTACGATCTGGAGATTCGTAGTAGTTTAGTGCGCAATTGTTCTGTTCTTCATTCTATGCTGTTAGCGATAAAATGGAGGAGATTTCAGCGACGTTCCTCAACAAGAAGGTGTGCCAATTGGAAGGAGAGGAGAACTTCCAATCATGGCGTCAGCAGGTTCTTCTGGCAGTCCGTGGATACAATTTGGAATCGCACCTGTATGGGAATACAACAATCCAACCTCGAATTCAAGGTCCAGACGGTGAAGATGAACAAAATCCAGAGTATGTCAAATATGTGCAGAAGGACAGCTCTCTAGCATCCTGGATGTTAGCTTCAGTATCTTCTCAAGTAAGTAGAGGCTTGATTGGATGCATGTCTGTTTCGGCAATTTGGCAAAAGTTGCATAGAGATTTCTCGTCGTCATCGACAACTAGGATCATGCATTTATACGATCGTCTTAAAGTCAGGAAGTTACCTCAGCAGAACATGCGTGATTATCTGTCTGCGATTCAGTCTGCGTGTGACAGTTTGGCCAGCTGCGGGCATCCTATTGAAGAGATGCAGCAGATATCAATAATTCTCAATGGAGTTAAAGGTCAGTATGATAGTGTAGTATCTGTTATTCATGCAAGCAGAAATCCTTACGATTTAGCTTCGATTAGCTCTGTTTTGCTGGATGCTGAGGCAAGGCAGGTTGATCTTCTGTTTGAGACGAATATCACTGCTAATGTGACTATCAATTCATCCTCTGGACAAAGGCAATGCGTGACTGAAAAGTCTGGTGAGACACTACCAAACTCCTCAGCAGGATCGGCAAGTATGCCAGAGAATCTGCAGAACTCTCTGGTTGCTAACTCTGCTCAGTCGAATTCTCAGAATTTCAATGCTGGATCAGGTAGAGGTAGAGGTAGAGGGCGTGGTTTTGGCAATAATCGTCCTCAGTGCCAACTGTGTGGGAAGTTTGGACATCTTGTCCATAGGTGTTATCACAGGTTTAATGTCAATTTTACTGGAGTAACAGATCCTGGCAACGCCTCATCTCCTGTGGTGAATTTGGCATCATCTCAGTGGGATGATTCCAATGAAGGTGGCCAATATGGATCCAATACCTGTGCCTCAGGCAATTCAGTTCACTCCTCCACATTTTCACCTGCCTCAGCACCTCCTCTGACAGTGTCAAACTCATCTCAAATGATGTATCCACAATCATTTTCAATGCCTGCACCTCAATACATACAGCAGTATCCTCCATCTCAGCCTACCTTTTCTCATTACAATGTTCCTCAGCCTATGTTTCATACATATCCAATGACACCTGTGTACAATGGCTCAGCATCGATGCCTCAGCATAATCCTTTTACAACTAATACAGCACCTTATGCCTCCTCGATTGCAAGCTATACTCCGAGTCATGGTCAGAATATGGACACGCAATCTGTCATAAGCAATCCTCAAGCTCATCTTGCTTCTGTAGCTCCTGTGATACAGCATGACTCAAGCTGGATTCCTGATTCCGGAGCTACTAATCATCTAACAAATGCCACTCCTGCACACTACAACACATGCGTCCCATACAATGGTCAAGGTAAGGTTATGGTAGGTAATGGCTCTTCATTAAAAATTTCTGCAATAGGCTCTGCTGTGATTCCTGCTGATGTATGTGATACTGGTACATATTCTCGTCCTTTAATGCTACATAACATGTTATACACTCCATCTGTGACTAAGAATCTGTTATCTGTGTCACAGTTCGCTAAGGACAACAAGGTCTACTTCGAGTTCCATGCTACGCATTGTATAATAAGAGATTCTCAGTCTCATCAAGTTCTTTTACATGGCTATGAACATTCAGGTTTATATAAACTTGATTTGTCCAAGTTAGATAGAATTAAGTCTGGTAGGAGTAGTACTGAGCAGTCTGTGAGTAGTTCCAAGGTGTGTGTTGCTGAAAATTATATCAATTGTAATGAAAACAAGGATTCTGATGTGGCATCTATGAATAAGAAGTCTATGCTTGTGAATCATGGTACTGATGAAATCATATCTGTTCGTATTGATTCTGTCAAAGATATTGCTCAATCAAATGTTATATGTTGTGATCCGATTGATAATACTGATTTTGAGTGTTTTCTTGCGTCTGTAAAATCAAATGATTCTTCTCAGTTATGGCATATGAGACTAGGACATCCGTCGAACAAGATTCTTCTTAACTTCTTAAGGATACATAATCATCCTGTTCAGCACTCCTCTACTCAATGTGTTGCATGTGCCGTAGGAAAAAGTAAGAAACAACCATTCTCGCCTTCATCTACTGAATATAACCATCCTCTTGAGCTTGTTCAGGTGGATCTATGGGGACCAGCTGCATGTACATCAAACGGAAATAGATACTACTTGAGCATTGTTGATGCATTCAGTCGGTATACTTGGATCTATTTCCTAAAACAGAAGAGTGATGCTGCTAAATGTTTTGTAGATTTCCATAAGCTTGCAGAAAAACAGCTGGGGCACTCACTAAAAGCAGTTCAGTCTGATGGAGGAGGGGAATTCCAGTTTCTATCTACATATCTTGCATCTTTTGGAATTGTTCATCGCATAACATGTCCTTATTCGTCTCAGCAGAACGGAATTGTGGAACGAAAACATCGACACATTGTGGAGCTAGGATTGACACTTCTTGCTCAAGCCTTGGTTCCACTACATTACTGGTCAGATGCGTTCTTTACAGCTACATTTCTTATTAATCGACTACCTTCGTACAGTCTGTCAAAGTTGTCTCCTCATGAGAAGCTGTTCAAGGTATCTCCTGATTATAGTTTTCTTAAAGTCTTCGGTTGTTTGTGTTTTCCTCATTTAAGGCCCTACAACAAATCTAAGCTTGCCTTGAGGTCTGAACCATGCGTGTTTCTAGGCTATTGTTCCAAGTATCATGGTTATAAATGCATATCTGCAACAGGGCGTGTGTATACGTCTAGAAATGTTGTTTTTCATGAACAAGTTTTTCCGTTTGCTGATAAACAAGGTAGTTTCTGTATTTCTGCAGCTCCTACACAGAATTATACATCTCTTCCGTTCTTTATTCCATGTGATTCTCAGTTTGTTTTACCTGATAGACAGGCAACAGGGTGTGGATCTGGTGCTGTCTCGTTCTCTGATATAACACCTCCTTCCACAGTCAGAATGTCAAATTCCCCATCACCTGTAATTTCTACTCCTCCTATGAATAACTCGCCTAGTATGTGTCCTATAACTACTTCTAACACATATAATAGATGGCAACCAATTAATCAACAAGATCAGCATGATGAGTGTGTTGGTTCTGATTCTGATCAGCATCAGGCTGAGATTTCCTCTACACCTGTGTCAGTCGATCCTATTCCTACTATTACATATAGATTACATGATTCTACTCTTGTTCCTGGCTCTCCTATTAGGACTACGACTGTATCCCCTATTATGTCATCTCGTGTTTCTCACAATGTACATTCAATGCAGACCAGATCTAAGACTCAAGATGAAGGACAACCAGGTTCTGTAGCTTCTCTTCAGGCTCTTCTGTCATCTGCAAAAGACTCACTTACCTTAGCTAACTTGGAGCCTAAGTCTGTTCATCAAGCTTTAAACTGTCCTCATTGGAAAGCTGCCATTGAAGAGGAATATGCAGCTCTGCAGCTTAACAATACCTGGTCAGTGGTTGAGCTTCCTTCAGGTAGGATTCCAATAGGCTGTAAATGGCTGTTTAAGATTAAAAGGAATGCAGATGGGACCATAGCCAGGTATAAGGCTAGATTAGTTGCCAAAGGTTTTTCACAAAAACCGGGTTTTGATTTTCAAGAAACATTTAGTCCTGTGGTAAAGTCTGCTACTGTTCGTATAATACTGTCTTTAGCCTTAACTCACAAGTGGAATTTGAGACAGATAGACATCAACAACGCGTTTCTACATGGTGAGTTAACTGAGGAGGTTTATATGGTTCAACCTCCTGGGTTTGAGGTCACTCATGGATCTGAAACTCCACTTGTGTGTAGGCTAAAGAAGGCGCTATATGGTTTAAAACAAGCTCCTCGAGCTTGGTTTGAAAAACTCAAGTGTTTTCTTATTTAAAATCTGAAGTTTAAAGCATCCATAGCAGATAGTTGTCTGTTTATAAAGCAAACTGGTGATGGTTCTGTTTACCTATTAGTATATGTCGATGATATAGTTGTAACAGGTCAGTCAGCAGCTGCAATTGATAAGGTAATTCATGCTATCAATTCAGAATTCAAATTGAAAGATCTTGGTAGTCTTAGTTACTTTCTGGGCATGGAAGTTACAGCCACAAATGAATTCTTACTACTAAATCAGAAAAAATACATACAAGATCTGATTGGTAAGTTGGGTCTTACTGATGCCTCTACGTTTCCTACACCTATGACAGGTACTTGTCTTTCAAAGACTGTGTCTGAGGTTGATTCAGAATTGTTTGAAGATGTTACGTTATACAGAAGTACAATAGGAGCGTTGCAGCATATCTGTGTAACAAGGCCTAATATAAACTTCTCCGTCAATAAGCTAAGTCAGTACATGCAGACACCAGCTCAAATTCATTGGAAATCCACTCTGCACATTGTTAGATACTTGAAGGGAACAATTGATCATGGTATAATGTTTCGAAACAATCCTTTTTCCATGAAAGAAATTTCTTTAACTTCGTATACTGATGCAGATTGGGGAGGAGATGTAGCTGACAGAAAGTCTATATCTGGGCATTATCTCTTGCTAAATGGCAACCCAATCATATGGAGTTCAAAGAAGCAATCTGTTGTAGCTCGGTCTAGTGCTGAAGCAGAGTTTAGGGCCATAGCTAATGCTGTGTGTGAGCTTATCTGGGTGAAGTCACTCCTAACTGAAATGGGATTACAGATGTCATCTGTTCCAACTCTTTGGACAGACAGTACAAGTGCTGCAGCTATAACTGAGAATCCGATACAACACTCAAAAATGAAACATGTTGAAATTGATTTATTTTTTGTTAGGGAGAAAGTAAATTCTGGTCAGGTTATGGTTAACTATGTTCCATCCAGTGAGCAGATTGCTGATATTTTTACTAAGCCGCTAACAGAGAAATCGTTTGTGCCTTGTAGGAAGAAGCTGGGGGTGTTTTCAGTTTCTGAGGTTAATGAAGACAAGACGATTCTGTTGCTTGCTCAAGGTATTAATTCAGAGTAAATCTATGATTTTGTGCTGCATTGCTAAGGTTGATAGATCATTGCTAGTTTCATATTAGTTGTGTCTAAGATTGTTCAAGTCAGCAAAATCTATAACATACCTGTGCTTTCATTTTCTGTGAACATAGTGTACTGATCTGTTCTGGTGCATTTCATATCATGTTGTTTAGATCCTTTTCTGGTATTCATTCAGCATGTGTTAGTGCATTTACAGGTCAAAACTATCTAATGAGTATGCTGTCAACTGATATTATTTCAGTCTTTCATGTGGGGTGGTTTCTTGCTGTAACTTGCATTCAAGTGTAGTAAGTCTGGTTATAATATCTGCCTACTATCGTATCTCATCATCATTCTATCTTATCTTTCTTCATCTGGAAAAAAGAAGAAGAAAAGAAAAGAATTGAAGTTCAGTTTAGCGATATAAGCTGAATATATTGGCATAAAACCTAGCTTGATTCCAAAAACAGAGGTGTTTCAAAGACAACGTCAAGATACTTTGAAACAGCTCTTGAGGAAGTAAAGATAAGGGCTCAAACCCTTCAGCTAGTGTTGGTAAGATAAGGGCTAAAACCCTTCTGTCAATAAATGAAAAAAATTGAAAAACTTCAAAAGGAGAAGACCAGTAGAAGAAAGATAGCTGTATGAGATGTATGATATTGAGTAGTAGGTAGATGGTTATGTCAGCTTAATACTGTTGAGCGTGTGTTATGGTTAGATAGAAGCTCCATTGTTTGACTAAATGGTGTTAATGATGTGTATATTCGTATGATAGTTTGAGCTGTGATGTCCGCTGTACGTGGTGTGTGGATACTGAGAATGATCTAGATGATCATGATTGGTTATGTGTTAGACATGATTGTGTCATTCTGTTTCAGAAGATGTGAGTATGTGTGTGTCAATGGATTTATGCTGGTATGTTCAATCTGTGGCATGACTATTTGTGAAATTGCTATGATAATGTCAAGTGAAGCAAGGTAAAGCTAATACAATCATAGAAGTACTCTGTGTTAGTATCTTGTTGCAGCAATTTTGCAGATTGACAATAGAAGCTGCAAAGTATTCAAGGATCATCAAACAAGGATCATCAAACAAGGAGTCGAATAAAGAAGTGGATCTTGATAGGGAAATGTTAGGATATATGTATAATTACATATAACTAGAGGATAGATCTGCAAATATCAGAGGGACCGAAGTGCAATTTCTGTTTCTTAAAAGCCTATAAATAAGAAAGGCATGTAACGACTTTAACCAACTCAAGATAATCAGATTTCATTTCTTCATCTTCAAGTAAGTTCTATCTTTCCTTTTCTTTGCTTAATCCGAGCATCCTATCACCTGTATTTGAGAATGTTCGCCCATGGAGCCTCGGCCTTGTCCATTCTCCAGACTAGATTCGCCACCATAGCCTTGTTCCTTTCCCTGGTCTGATCCATGCCTAGCCCTCCCTTCTCTTTTGGTCTCGTGACAGTCTCCCAGTTCAGATGGTGCATTCTTTGTTTCTCCTCCGAAGATCCCCAGAGGAAGTTCCTGTTCAGTTTATCTAATTCTTTGCATGTATACGAAGGAAGGTAAGTACATTGCATATAATAAACAGGAATCGAAGCCATCACAAAGTTTATCAAAATCCCCCGCCCCGACATGGACAGCAGTTTACCCCGCCACCCCCAAGTTTCGCACGCACTTTATCGAGAATAAAATTAAATGAGTTCACCTCTTTACACGAAAGTTTCCCCCAAGTAATCCGACAACTTTTCCACCTGATTAAGGACCATCCGATCCGCCAATAGAGACGAAATCTCAATTGACAGATTTTTTGAGAACACAACTTGGGATTTATCGAAATTAATTTTCTGACCCAAGACCGAGCAGAAATTCTCGAGGGTTTTCCTAATCACCTGGCAGTTTGCAGATGACGCCTCCCCCATAAGGATCAGATCATCCGCAAATAAAAGATGCGACAGTTTAATGGACTGTCTTCCCAGACTCAAGGGAGTCCACTGGCCTTTCTTAACTTTCTCCTCGATGGGGAAACTAAGGAAGTCCATACACAAGATAAATAGGTACGGGGACAGAGGGTCTCCCTGCCTAAGACCCCTAGACGGGTTAAACTTATCCAGCTTACCCCCGTTCAAGAGGATGGATATCGAGGTAGAGCTAACACAGTTCATAATCAGGGCTATCATCTTATGGGGGAAATTAAAGTGATACAAAGTTTGACGGATAAAATCCCATTCCAACCTATCATAAGCTTTTTCAAGGTCCAATTTCAACACCATAAGGCCCGATCTGCCCTTCTTTTTTAGCCACAGCAATCATCACTTCCCTAAGGATGACAACATTATCGCTAGCCCTACGCCCAGGGATAAAACTAGCCTGGAAGGGGGAGATGAGATGCTGCATAAAAGGGCGGATTCTATTGACAATAACCTTGGACAACAACTTATACGAGGTGTTACAGAGGCTAATAGGTCTAAATTGCTTAACCATCTCTGATTTGTCCACCTTGGCGATAAGGCAGAGGAGAGTGTCGTTCATATCGGGCGGGAGGGGGCTACCCTCGAACACGCCTTTGATAGAACTACCCACAATCTTCCAATTCTTTTGATAGAATATGGGGTGGAGACCATCGGGTCCCGGGGCTTTTAAGGGCCCCAACGACCTAAGGGAATCCCAGATTTCCCTCTCGGTGATCACACGGTCCATCCTAGCGACCATCTGGGGAGTGAGACTCCCCGGGGGGTTAAACTCCAGTCCCGGGTCAATGTGGGATACCAGTTTCCCCGAGGTGAAGAGCTTCGTGAAGAAGTGTTGAAAAGTGGAATTGATCATGCTCGGGTCGAGAACCCACTGCTCCCAATCGTCTCTGATCGCAAGAATTTTGGACCGGTTCCTTCTAATTAAGGTCGACACATGGTAGCACTTTGTGTTCCTATCCCCATCCTCGATCCACTTGGATCTAGACTTGGCCGCCCAAAGAAGCTCCTCTTGGTTAAGGACCGTGGCATACTCAGCCCTAAACGACTTCTCTCTATCAAGATCAAAGTCCCTGGGGCAAATCGAGATGCTTCTTTGGGTCTTGTTCAGCTGATCGAGGATCCGTGCTTTCCTAGTGAACACATTCTCAAACACCCTTTTATTCCAAATTCTGGCCCTACCCGGGAAAGCCCTAGTAGTGTCCTGATGGTTAAAAGCGACCCCCCCACGTACTGAGGACCAAGTTTTTAAAATCCGGATGGTCGAGCCACATAGGCTCGCATCTAAACGGTCTAACAGACTTAGGGTTATCCTCCTTGTTCAACTGGAGTAACAAGGGGAAATGGTCTGACCTCAACCTGGTGAGGTGTTGGACCTTAGCTTGAGGGAATCTGACAAGCCACTCCCCGTTTGCCACTATTCTGTCCAAACGTTGTTGGACAAAACAGTTATTCCTACACATCTTGGCCCAAGTGAACCGGGGTCCCGTGAACCCCAGATCAATGAGCCCACAGTAATCAAGCATATCCCTAAATCTATTGACCCGATTCATATCGACAGGTCTGCCCCCTTTTTTCTCCTGTTGACTACAAACATCATTAAAATCCCCAAGGACAACCCACTCAGCTTTCATGGCGTCGACCACAGCTTTAAGATTGCCCCACAACTACATTCTCTCATCAACCTCAACACTAGCATAAATGGCACTCATCATCCAATAGCAGTTAGAATTGTGTACCTTTACCGAGACGTGAATTTCCTGCTCTGTAGTCCCTAAGACTGCAATACTCATCACAGCTGAGTTCCATAGAACAAGGATCCCGCCACTAAGGCCCCTAGCGTCCACACTTTCAAACTTGTCGAATTTGAGCTTCTTCGCTTGGGCGATGAGCTTCTCCCCACTAAGCATAGTCTCAGTCAAAATCATCAAGTCCGGCCTATACCTGCAAACCAGATCCCTGACAGAGTTAATAGCCACCATACTACCTAACCCCCTACAATTCCACACAATGATATTTACATTAGAGCAATATCTGTCAGGATTTAGCTCCCCCCCTACTGTCTTCCCCCACAGTTCTATAGGTTGTACTAATCATTAAATGACTGAATAAAAACGGAACAAAAGCAAAGGATAAAGAAACCCTCTCATTCGGAGACAATCCCGTCCCTCTCCGAGCCCCTCCTCGAGTTGTCTCCCCCAATTAGTCTCGTGGGTGATCTGCTCCGCTTCCTATCCGCCCCCTCTTCCCTTCGAGTCCCCTCTTCCCTTCACCAGCTCCGTTGCCTGGACGGCATTGAAGTGATCCCGATCGAAGATCACCACCTGCTGTTGCACCCGGTTCTTCTGTCCGCTCGCTCCCTCGCCGCCCTGACCCCCACCCAGGGCCCCAATCGCCCGGTTCCACCGATCAAGGTTCCCTTTCTCCCCCAGGCGAGGCACCCCCACGCATGTCATCGCCATCTCCTCCGTCACCCCAATATCGTCCGAATCTGCCTTCCTCTGTGCCCCCGTGCCCAACTTCGTGCTCCTGGACCCCAGCCTGGCCAAGAAGGGAAATTGCCCCTTTTCCTGGGCCAGCCCAGCGCTAGCAGGCTGAGCAGTTAACGGGCCGCCCTTCCTGTTATCCTTAGCAGCAATGGGCCCCAATCCAATGCCCGATCCAGTCCCGTTCTGCTTCCCCTCTCCTTCCCCACGTGATGACTCTGCACTTCTGACATGTTGGACATCCTTCACCAGGAATCTCCTGTTACCCGATTCATCCCCCATCCCCTGCTCCAAAACTTCATTCCCCATTCTTCTTTGTCCCCTCCTCTGATTCTCCCGCTCCACCGGTCCGGTTTCCGCCTGACCTCCGGCGAGGCCTCCCCTGACTTTGGCCATCGGTTTTCTCCTCGGCTGGACCAGCATCCATGGCCAGTACCCGCGATTGGACCCCTCCCCCTGTAAGCTAGTTCCTTCCTGCTCACCGTGGCTTTCAGTCCCGGGATCCGGCTTTGACCCATTTCCCGACCCCGACCCCTCGCTCGGGTTCCCCCTCCCCTGGTCCTTTGCAACCGACTCCGGGTAAGTGTTTTCCTTCCTCCTAGCACATCCTTGCTCTTTATGTCCTATCATACCGCATGAAAAACATAGGGACGATATGCCCTCGTATGTCAGCTCTAGATGGATATTGTCGATTTTCAGGAACAGTGGCAAAGGTTCGTTTAGATTCATTTGGACGCATAATCTCGCAAACTTACCCCTAGCTCCGTTGGCCGTGGCCACATCGACTTTTAGCAGAAATCCCAAACTGTTTCCTATCTTGGCCAGAGCCTTAGGATCATAGTATTCCGATGGCAGCATCGGAATACGAATCCATATAGCTGCCGCAGTGAACGTGGCCAACTCCGGTTGGAACTTGGGTTCCCATAGTCTCATCGTGAGGAAGCTGTTGTTGATAAACCATGGTCCTCCTTTAAGCACCCTGTCAAGATCATCTCGGTTCTGAAATGCCACCTTGTAGAACCCATTTCCTATATCCATCATCTCGAAATTTGCCGAAGTATTCTGTTGGGTATTGATAGTGACGACCCAATATGGGAAAGGCCTCGAAGGCCCAATAAATTTGCAGGGGGTGCAACCCATACCATTTAAACAAGGCCAACCCACAGTAAGGTTACTCTGGCCCTCATAAAGTGGTCCAGTATCGAATCCAAATTAAAGTGGACGCCAAAGTGCCACTTCAGGTCGCCATTGGCCAAGGCCAAAGCCTCCCACTGCTCGCCATGGGAGTGCTCGCCAAGGGAGTGCCCAGGAAGTGCTCGCCAACAATCAAGGTCGCAGCCATAGGAGTGCTCGCCATCAAGAGAGCCTTGCCTCTCTCCTCTGGTCCCACCAACCGTTAACAAGGATATAGCCACGATATCCCGCATATCTCGGGCACATATTCACTAAAGATTAGATACGGTAACTGCAATATCTCGCCGTAACCGCAATATCTACTATCTAAATCTTCAACAACACAATATTCACGAAGATATACAGTTACCTTATACGGTTTGGTATCTCCTACTCTATAAATACCTTTGCTTTACCTACATTCAATACGTTTTGAGCTATATACACACATATACTCATTTAAGCATCGGAGAGGGACCCAGAGGCACCCCCTCTGTTGCGATCCCCTTTTTGCAGGTTCATCGGAGCTCAGGCGAAAGCGCGCGATCACCATCTCCTTGGCATTCAATTCATTGCCAGATCAGCATTCAGGAAATCACGATCCAACATTTGGCGCCGTCTGTGGGAACACGAGCAAAACAGTCATACATACTCGCTCTAACCGCAATCATCGGAAAGAAGCTAACGAGCAGTCCTCAGATAGCTCTAATTCCGCTGCCGCTTCGCCACTCCACCAAGAACCTGCAAGCCAAGCAGTCTGTGATGCCGTCCCTCCGAGACCGGCACTTGAACACATTGGCAATTCGAGAACGACCCCTGTTCCAAACGTCGCAGAGATTCCAGATCGACAAACCATCCAAGTGGCTTGGGAAACCATTCAGGTAACCGCAGAGATGATATCCCTCTTGGAAACCATCATAGGACAGGCCCGCAGAAAACCCCCTGCTCCTCATGAAGATCCTCGTCCTACGGGGCCACCGGAATCAGAAACTGGAAATCCTGGCACCACCGCCCCTCAAGAAGATCAAGAGATGACCTTTGGACACCAATCCTTACCTCCGGCCTCCACTGAGACGCCGGTGGTCACTCACTCTGTCAATCCATCAAGTTCTGCACCGACTGGAGGACAACAACCCCAATTCACTCTTGACCAAGTTGAGGAGCTTATCACTAAGAGACTCAAAGAAAAACGCGAAACCGTCATGACTCCCTTTAAGGAACGATCAGCTCATATCTTCACCACTGACCTGGTCGTCATCAAGACCCAAAAGGATGTCGTCGCCAGGGCCATCCCCGAGTATAGTGGTGGAGGCGCCCCCATTATACATGTTAATAAGCATGAAGCCTCTCTGTTGGGTAAGTCGACTGATCCGAATCACTTAGCCCTGTTATTTCTGTCGACCCTTTTGGGTTCGGCGTCGTCTTGGTTCTTTGGTGTCCCTGCAGGATCAAGAAGGGTCGAGAAAAGCCTAGATCGGAAAACCCAGGACCAAGACATCCAGAGGTCCCCGAGTATTTCACGCCTTTAAACAGGCAGATCTCGGCGGTACTAGTCGAGATGGAAAGGTCTCTGGCAAGGCCACCGAGTCCCCGCAAGAGTGGTCAGCCTATGGGGAATGACACCGAGATCTATTGCAGATATCACAAGCGCGACATCGAAAAGCTGATAAAGAGAGGAATGTTGAAGGAATGAATTCACAAGGCTGGACAGTCAGAATAAACTTTCAGCTAAGTGGGAAGGACCATACAAGCAAGTAATTCCTTCATAAACATGTTCACTCAAAGCAAATCGAACACAAAAGCCCTAGCAACAAAGCTAGGCCAAAAGCCCTAGCAACAAAGCTAGGCCAAAAGCCCTGTCACCAAAGTCAGGCCAAAAGCCCTAACAACAAAGTTAGGCCACAAAAGCCCTGTCACCAAAGTCAGGCCAAAAGCCCTAACAACAAAGTTAGGCCACAAAAGCCCTGTCACCAAAGACAGGCCAAAAGCCCTGACGCCAAAGTCAGGCCAAAAGCCCTATCACCAAAGATAGGCCACAAAAGCCCTAACAACAAAGTTAGGCCACAAAAGCCCTAGCAACAAAGCTAGGCCAAAAGCCCTAGCAACAAAGCTAGGCCAAAAGCCCTGTCACCAAAGTCAGGCCAAAAGCCCTAACAACAAAGTTAGGCCACAAAAGCCCTGTCACCAAAGTCAGGCCAAAAGCCCTAACAACAAAGTTAGGCCACAAAAGCCCTGTCACCAAAGACAGGCCAAAAGCCCTGACGCCAAAGTCAGGCCAAAAGCCCTATCACCAAAGATAGGCCACAAAAGCCCTAACAACAAAGTTAGGCCACAAAAGCCCTGACGCCAAAGTCAGGCCAAAAGCCCTAACAACAAAGTTAGGCCACAAAAGCCCTGTCACCAAAGTCAGGCCAAAAGCCCTAACAACAAAGTTAGGCCACAAAAGCCCTGTCACCAAAGTCAGGCCAAAAGCCCTAACAACAAAGTTAGGCCACAAAAGCCCTGTCACCAAAGACAGGCCAAAAGCCCTGACGCCAAAGTCAGGCCAAAAGCCCTATCACCAAAGATAGGCCACAAAAGCCCTAACAACAAAGTTAGGCCACAAAAGCCCTGACGCCAAAGTCAGGCCAAAAGCTCTAACAACAAAGTTAGGCCACAAAAGCCCTATCTCCAAAGATAGGCCACAAAAGCCCTAGCAACAAAATTAGGCCAAAAAGCCCTATCACCAAAGATAGGCCACAAAAGCCCTGACGGCAAGGTCAAAAAGCCATGTCACTAGAAGTCGAACGCCCCCACGTAGAAACCACTCTCCAGCTCCGCCTGAGCAATTCGGTCTATCCTAGAGCAGGAGGGTGATAAACCTGATTGCTGTAAGGTTTGGTGCCGGAGGCGAGGGGTCCAATGCAAAAGAAGTCTATGCTACCCAAATCTCTACAGCTGTCCAACTGGGAAGAACAAAGACCTACACTAAAAGGCGAACGAACCCACATCAAGGGTAACAGTTCCCTTACAAATTGGGCACAACGGAGCAGACGAACCAATAAGGTAACAGTCTCTCCAAAGAAAAGCTTAAGAGAGCGAACGAATCTTGGGTAACAGTTCCCCAAAAAGGGCGAACGAATCTGAGGTAACAGCTTCCTAAAAGGCGAGCAAATCTTAGATAACAGTTTCCTACGACTAGGCGAACGAATCTAAGGACCAAAATCCTCCAAAGCGAATGAATCCATATCAAAGGTAACAGTTTCCTTAAGAAACATGGCGAAAGAAACGGACGAGCCGATAAGAGGCCACAGTCCTACCCCCGAAACCTAAAGGAGCGAAAAGAACCTCTAAAGGGTAACGTTTCCTCCAAAGAAAGGTCCAAGACCCTTTGAATGAAAACAAAAAGGCGAGACTATTCTACAAAAGCTGAAGCGAAGTTGAAAACAAGTATGGTAAAACTTCCTAAAGCTTTCCAGCTTCCTAAAAAGGCGAGCGAATCTTGGGTAACAGTTCCCCAAAAAGGGAGAACGAATCCGAGGTAACAGCTTCTTAAAAGGCGAGCGAATCTTGGGTAACAGTTCCCCAAAAAGGGAGAACGAATCTGAGGTAACAGCTTCTTAAAAGGCGAGCAAATCTTAGATAACAGTTTCCTACGACTAGGCGAACGAATCTAAGGACCAAAATCCTAAAAGGCGAACGAATCCATAAAGGATGACAGTTTCCTTAAAGGCATAATCCTTGGGTAACAGTTTCCTTAAGAAACATGGCGAAAGGAACGGACGAGCCGATAAGAGGCCACAGTCCTTCCTCCGAAACCTAAAGGAGCGAAAAGAACCTCTAAAGGGTAACGTTTCCTCCAAAGAAAGGTCCAAGACCCTTTGAATGAAAACAAAAAGGCGAGACTATTCTACAAAAGCTGAAGCGAAGTTGAAAACAAGTATGGTAAAACTTCCTAAAGCTTTCCAGCTTCCTAAAAAGGCGAGCGAATCTTGGGTAACAGTTCCCCAAAAAGGGAGAACGAATCCGAGGTAACAGCTTCTTAAAAGGCGAGCGAATCTTGGGTAACAGTTCCCCAAAAAGGGAGAACGAATCTGAGGTAACAGCTTCTTAAAAGGCGAGCAAATCTTAGATAACAGTTTCCTACGACTAGGCGAACGAATCTAAGGACCAAAATCCTAAAAGGCGAACGAATCCATAAAGGATGACAGTTTCCTTAAAGGCATAATCCTTGGGTAACAGTTTCCTTAAGAAACATGGCGAAAGGAACGGACGAGCCGATAAGAGGCCACAGTCCTTCCTCCGAAACCTAAAGGAGCGAAAAGAACCTCTAAAGGGTAACGTTTCCTCCAAAGAAAGGTCCAAGACCCTTTGAATGAAAACAAAAAGGCGAGACTATTCTACAAAAGCTGAAGCGAAGTTGAAAACAAGTATGGTAAAACTTCCTAAAGCTTTAAAGCAAGATAGACATCGGAAGAACAACCAAGTATACTCGAAGTCAAACAAAAACCAAGGCTTACGAAACAAAAAGACCCGATATCAAAATTGGGCGAAAGGCCTAACGCCAAAGTTAGGCAAAAATACCTAACGCCAAAGTTAGGCAAACCAAAAGATCCGAAAGACCTGATGACTGAATCAGGTGAAAGACCTAGCACCAAAGTTAGGCGAAAGACCTGATGCCAAAGTCAGGCACAAGACCTGTTATCAAAATCAGGCGAAAAGACCTAAGGAAAAAGTTAGGCAAATAAGGCCTAAATATAAAAATCAGACAGAAGTCCTAGCGCAAAAGGCGAGCAATCCGTCAAGGAGTCCGTTCTCTTATAAGTTGGGCAAAAATTGAGAAGTAACATCCAAAGCGAATGAATCCATATCATAGGTAACAGTTCCTTTGCGAAACAAACACAAGAAAGTGGGCGAATGAACCTAGGGCGACCACTTACTAAAAGATGAATGAGCCTCGGGTAACAGTTCCCCGTGATTAGACGAACACTCCAAAGGTCTAAAACCTTAACAAAGCGAACACATCTACAAAAGATGATAGTTTCCTTAAAGGTATGATCTTCGAGTAACAGTTCCCTTAAGAAACTTTGGTGAAGGGAATGGATGGTCCAAGATCCTATATGGCGAGACTCTCTTACATAAGCTAAAGAGAAGTTGAAAACAAATATGGTAAAACTTCCTAAAGCGTTCGAACGAAAAGATATCGGAAGAACGACCAAACACATTCGAAGTCGAAAAAGAGTAAAGGCTTACGAAATTAAAGGCGTTCATTATAATAATATCTGAGTCTGAAATCAAAAGAATAATTACAACTATCCCAAAAACAAAGGGAAGTAAAAGTGATTATCGATAAAAAGAAGGATGAGCAAAAAGCAGGAGGATGAACAGGCTCCCTTGACCTGAAACTCTGCATCGACTCGGTCGCCTGAAGGCCTGAGACCTCAAGGTCTGGGTTCATCAGGGGATGCAGTTTCCTTCTCGGCCTCGGGGGCAGCCTCATCGCCAAGGAGCTTCCTTGGTGTAGCCGCTCTCAATGAAGTCCTGAAGAGACCTCACCTCCCAGAGAGGAAACTTGGGATCAATCCCTTGAATCTCGTCGACCAAGATCTGGAGGTAGGAAGCAGCCTCGGCCTTTATCACCTCCAAGGCGCAGACAGAGAACTCCTCGGACTTCTTAAAGTCCACGCTAAGGGGGGATGGGACAGCCTTACGATTTAAGGAAGGATGCTCCTGCTCAGCCATCGAGGCATCCCTCTGTACCCAGGACTCTTTCAATTGAGCCCTGAGGTCACCATTCTCTGCCTCTAGCCAAACAGAGTACTGGTCGACATCCTTGATCCGAAACTCATAGACGCCTAGGCAGCTAAACAACCTCGTCTTAGCCCGCTTGGAAAATAGACTGAAGAATTTAGGTCCTCAAGTGCGGTCAATGAATTTAGGTCCCAGACTGATGGGTCAGAAATTTATCCAATCAATAAAGACTGGCGTGGAATGACGAACCCCGACCTTGAGCGTCAGTTGTACGAACTGATGAATGCCCGCTAACCCAAGCATCGACTCTGAAGTTTCCGCCCCTGAGCGGATTGAACAGAAGTTTGGTTGCCTATGATGTCGGAAGAAGTCATCAATGATGTTCCGATCACTCCCCGACAGCTCTCCAAAGCTCGAAGGAGTATCTCGTTCTGTCTGAGAAAGCTTTTTCGAGGATAAAAAGAGAGAAAGGAAAAATTGAAACAGAGGGCTGAAAGAAAATATGAACTCTGGAATGCAAATGAATTGAGTGCGTAAAAGACTAAATGCTAAAGTTCAGCCTTTTTAGCCAAAACGAAGGAAACCGAACGGGCATGTAAGAAACGGCTCAGATAATGATTACACCCTTTTGGGTAAAACCGAAGTAATGTCAGAATTCCAAGGGTTACATCGGGGAGACAAAAGGTTGGAACGACACGAAAAACCTGTGAGTCTGCCCACTGGTTACGGAAGACAAAGAGACAGACATGCCTCAAAAGTCCTCTCGACTTCCGCTAACTGTCCATTCATTAAAATGTTCGAAATCTTACACAAAAAAGGTGATTGCCAAAAGCTATACCAGACCTCTCCTAACACCCTCGCAACGATAGTGTTCGCCCAAAGAGTGAAGAATGAGCATCCATAAACCCTGGAAACCCAAAGCGTTCGCCTAATGGGGTAAGGTATCACACATTCCGAAAAACTCTACGCAACCAAAATCGTTCGCCAAAGGATACAGAGCATCAAAAGGCACAAATAGCATATAAGGAAAGCAAAAAATCCAGTCCAAAAGTCACTATCTTAAACCCTATCACAGAATCAAGCTCGACCGAAGAAACTTCACTCAAGCTTCGGGGGCAAATGTTGGGTATTGATAGTGACGA
The DNA here is from genome assembly GCA_946814005.1 of Chamaenerion angustifolium. Taxonomy (NCBI): domain Eukaryota; kingdom Viridiplantae; phylum Streptophyta; class Magnoliopsida; order Myrtales; family Onagraceae; genus Chamaenerion; species Chamaenerion angustifolium. The sequence goes on along the minus strand of OX328278.1, from coordinate 9,616,839 downwards.
CCCAATATGGGAAAGGCCTCGAAGGCCCAATAAATTTGCAGGGGGTGCAACCCATACCATTTAAACAAGGCCAACCCACAGTAAGGTTACTCTGGCCCTCATAAAGTGGTCCAGTATCGAATCCAAATTAAAGTGGACGCCAAAGTGCCACTTCAGGTCGCCATTGGCCAAGGCCAAAGTCTCCCACTGCTCGCCATGGGAGTGCTCGCCAAGGGAGTGCCCAGGAAGTGCTCGCCAACAATCAAGGTCGCAGCCATAGGAGTGCTCGCCATCAAGAGAGCCTTGCCTCTCTCCTCTGGTCCCACCAACCGTTAACAAGGATATAGCCACGATATCCCGCATATCTCGGGCACATATTCACTAAAGATTAGATACGGTAACTGCAATATCTCGCCGTAACCGCAATATCTACTATCTAAATCTTCAACAACACAATATTCACGAAGATATACAGTTACCTTATACGGTTTGGTATCTCCTACTCTATAAATACCTTTGCTTTACCTACATTCAATACGTTTTGAGCTATATACACACATATACTCATTTAAGCATCGGAGAGGGACCCAGAGGCACCCCCTCTGTTGCGATCCCCTTTTTGCAGGTTCATCGGAGCTCAGGCGAAAGCGCGCGATCACCATCTCCTTGGCATTCAATTCATTGCCAGATCAGCATTCAGGAAATCACGATCCAACATATTCCATGTGCTTTTCAGTTTTCTAGCTAGAAAGTTATAATCAACCGATTTGCCAAACAGTTTGATAATGATGTCCAATGCATGTTTCCTTCTCATTTCCCTCCTCTCCTCCCGGGAAAAGAAGACTTTGATGCAGTTAAGTTCTGGGTGTTCGTCCACTTCGTCCTCAACCTCATTAAGGATGTGATGGTCTAGAAAGAAAGCTTTTTCAAAAGCTCCCGGAATTTCCCCCGTGAGTTTTGATTTGTATGATGATTTCTGATGTTCCCCTACTGATTCAGGTTCCATCTCGGTGTCCATCGGATCCCCCGTATCCCCCTGAGGATTCTGCATTTTGTTGCTGATCGTTGTCACCCTCCTCGCCTCCATCCCCACGGTGGGCCACCGCCAGAAAGGGGGCCAAGATGCAGGCCGGATTAGCACTCAGATTAAGCTAGAGAGCATATAGCACTCAGGTAGCTCGTTACAAAACGTGTATAGGTACAAAACATGTCCATGATCACCTGATTTGGAATGGTTTATTGGTTGATTATATTATATAGTTCTTTCATGGTGACTGTCGGACGTCGAATCCGACTTTCCCGGACCCTTTTGAAGATTATATTAATTTATTTTTTTCGCTTGAAATTGTTGGATCTTGGCGAACGACGAGTCCAGTCGAGCAGGGTCATCATCCAGACCGAAAAAATGAAAGAGTCGCCACCGATTAATTAGAGACTAATCATAATCCTAAAATTTGTAACATCCTTGGGCTTGGAAAGTTTTATGTCCAGAGAATTGAGTTCGGGGGTTTGATTACGTTTTAAGGGCTCGCGAGCCCATAATCCGTCATTTTGGTACTTTAGTTTGATTTTGAATTTGTTTTCACTGATTTACACTAATTACCCGTTTTGTCATGCTTGGTCAAAAAGATTACATGCATTTTCTTCACATTAAATAAACCATGTACAAATAATTTTTTTTTTGTTAATTTCAAATAAATACACAAGAGATAATAAAGTTAATCGTGCTCGAAAAAATGTGGTTTAACTTTGGGACCCATTTTAAACAGGGTTATTTACTTAATTGGTTACACATGTTTCACCATTGTGTCGAATGGTTACACATGTTTCAAAATGTAATTAATTGGTTTTGCTATGTGACTAATTGGTTACACATGTTTTTCCCAATGTGATTAATTGATTATTCTGTTAGTAAACCATTAATTTTACCGTTAATTAATATTTTTAACATATTTTTGAATTATCAAATGACTATTATGCCATTAACTGTTGACTATTATGCCAAAAATACCCCTCGTAGCTGGGTAAGAATAGTAACATAATGATATATGTATGTTACATAAAATGCTGTCAAAAAAACAATTATTTGAGGAACATAATCAATCACAGTTATTATTATGTATGATTAGAAGAAAGATATGGTCATTGAATATGGTTGTACAATATGTTGCTGTTGAGAATATTCATTAAAGTTGTACAGAATGTCAATTGAGTGTCTAAAGTGCTGATTATCCGGAGAAAAACACCATAAAACTTACTTGGCAATCAATCACCTGCATCCACACGGGCAAATATGCAATCTCGAAAAGAAATGATGGCTTCGTCACAGTGAACAAAACAACTAACTTGAGCCATAAGGATGCTTATTTCAACTAAAGTTATAAAAAGTACGTTTTTTTATTAGAAGTACCTCAGCAAAGCTTGCAGATGTTTCAACTACTTTACTAACTAAGCTCCGTAGGTTATTCTTGTACTCCTCTGACGGTATTTTGGTATTGAACTCCTAGTTCTTTAAGCTTCCTTCTAGTGAGTTTAACTCCATCTTTCCTAATCTCCAGGAGAATATATTGGGTGAGCAACTTTTTCCTTATTTTTGGCTCTTGTTTCTTTGTAATTCTGAAGACACGTCCATACTGTCTTTTTGTCCAACTTAATGCTTTAACCACTGTCAGATCAAGATCATAAGCAATCTGTTTATGCAAGATCTTAATCTGCTGTTCCAAAGCCTCTTGCTCATTCTTTAGAGAGCATAATTTAGAATCATAAGCTGGTGAAATCATGTATTCTCCATGTTGGAGAGCAACAAATTTGTTCAGCTTGTCTTCACCGGTAAATTACTCAAGCTCATCCTAGTATTTTTACTCATAGTTCAGCAGAACATTCCCGATGCAGAACAAAAGATAGATCAGTGAAGAGAACAACCTCAACAAAGATCCAGACAATAGATACTGAGAAAGAAATTTGGTGGACAGTAGAGTATGCTGTTCTTTCCACTAATTAGTAGAAAATGTAAAATAGGATTTAAGATAAAAACAGAACACTCACCCACAAAACTGGGAAAAAATGATGCTCCACCTAAGATCATTTTACAAAAGCTACAATCATTTAATAATGCCCCAACTCCTAAATTTGCACATAAGTGAAAAAAAACAAAGATTAAATAAACGTTTCAAAAAATGAATATTCATGGGACAGCACTCCACCTGATATAGTTTCACAACATGCTGCAAACCCTCTCTTTTCTTCTCAAAATTGTGTTATCAGTCTCTCAACATCTGAGATCCTCTGAAGATGATGTCTGAGACATTGTCGAACTTCAACATTTTTCACAAAAGCCTGAACCAAATCAAGCAGCGTGTTTATCTCCTTCACATGTACTATCTAGTAAACCCTGTTTTAGCCACCCATGTAGAATTTGTCGACCCTTTCTTGCAGTACAAGTTCTAAATTGAAAATTTTATTTGCATCCCTTTTGATTTCCAGTACATTTAGTGCCCTCTTAGCAAGCATAATCTAAGCTCATTTTAATTGCCAAAGTTGTAGTGTAATTTCCATAGTTAGTCTCACCAGCATGTAATTCAGCATAACAATGCCCCTACTAATGCACCAGGAGTCAATTCAAATCCCGAAAGTAAATCTCTTATTTGTTGTCAAAATTAAATCAAATAAAACTTTAACAGAGTAACATCCTCAAGTGGAGAAAAGCAGCGTTCTGGGTTCGTGATGAACCCAGAAACGCAATTCTGGGTTCATAACGAACACAAAATCTTGTTCGGAGAAGGAGACGTACCTGGAAGAGCTTGCTGCGGTAGATAATCGTTGTCAATCGCTGCCAATCGTGTCACAAAACATGAGAATGAAGAATAAGGAGACAGGATGATGAAGAACAACTCAGTGGATGAAAAGGTTAATTAAGTCATTTTATGTATCTAAATAGTGACTTAACAGTGATTTTTGACGATGAACAGTAGAAAAACCAATTAGTAACCATGTGTAACCATTCTGAACAATGGTCAAACATGTGTAGTCAATTAAGTAATTAACCCTTTTAAACATGTCAAACATACACGAATGTTTTTTAAGATATTAAGCACGTTTGACCAATTTGTAACACTTTGAGAAGTCATATGATGTCCAAAATAATTTAAGGACCAAAATGCAATTATTTAAAATTAGAGCTGAATTGGAAAAATATTTTTAAAAAACGACAGAATTGACCCTAAACTATTCTGGACTTATTTGTAACACTTGGTAAAGTTCCAAAATGACTAGAAATTATTCTAGACTTATTTGTAACACTTTGAGAAGTCATGGAATGTCCAGAAAAATTTAGGAATCGAAAATGTATTTTTTTAAAAAGAATTATAACTGAACTGAAAATGTGTTTAAAAAAAAATACAGAATTGACCCTAAACTATTCTGGACTTATTTGTAATACTTGGTAAAGTTCCAAAAATAACTCGAAAATTATTTTAGATTTATTTGTAACATTTTGAAAAGTGATGGGATGTCCAGAAAGGTTCAGGGAACAAAATGTAAATTTTTAAAAATGATTCGAGCTGAGTTTAAAAAATATTTCAAAAATTGCACAAATGACCCAAAACGTTTTTGGTTTGGTTTATAACACTCGGTAAAATCCCAAAATGACCCGAGAGTCCAATGACCGAGTTGTAACCTTCATCAAAGTTTGGGAATGACTTAAGTCATTTTTGAAAATATGTTTTTTCACATATACATAATATACATATACATAATATACATATACATAATATACATATACATAATATACATATACATAATATACATATACATAATATATATATATATTATTTACCAATATATATATATATATATTATACATATAGATATATATATATTATACATATATATTATACATATATATTATACATATATATATATATATATGTATATTAACAAGTATATTATACATAAATATATAATATATGTATATAAACTCTTTTTTTTTTTTATAACATAAATTTCAATAACATTAGGAAATACAAATACAACATTAAATACGAGAGAGATATACCTAAATCGTTCGGAACTTAAATACCGTACGAAAAACCGAGACCGATAATTACCGATATTTTTTTCACTCTTTTTTCTATTTTGTTTCCACGCTTTCTCTTCTATTCTCTCCAATCTCTTCTCCCTTCATTCCTTTCTCCAATTCTCACGAAGCTCTTCTTCTAGTTATAGTAATTGTTTTTTTTACTTTTTTTATTATAAATAAATAATATATAAACACCATTATAATTATATTATAATAAAATTCCACTATAAAACTCTACTTAAATACCACTATAATTATTTTATAATAAAACACCACTATAGTTTTTGTTTTGTTTATATATACATAACTTAGTAATTTATTTATTTTTTATTTTAAAACAAAATTTTCCCTTTTTTAGTAAACATAAGATATTTTTCCTATTAATAATATTTTACTTTTTTGGGTTTATCTATCTCTATTTTCTTGGCTCGGATTCTCGCGTATAGTATTTTGACTTCTGTCCAAAATAAGGTGTTAACAGTGACTCTTATCTACATACGCAAACCAACATACACCAGGTTACAGATAATCAAAGGAGCAATAAATTATTACTAATTTGGATGGACAGAGTGAATTGAGGAATTTGTTTCAAGCTACTATGGACCTGGTTTGGTTAACAATGAGGAAGCGAATAGGCATGTTATTGGGGATGATAACTCTCCAAGATTAGAACAATATGATGTTCATTCTGAAAATATCTCTCCTCTTCAAAAATTAATGAGTAGAAATGAGAAATTGTTCTATCCCAACTGTGAATCATTCACAGTGATATCTTTTATTTTGCACATATGAAATATAAAAATAGTTGGTAGTTGATCTAAAAAATCTATTGATTTGTTGCCTGAAGTATTAAAAATTGCATTTCCTGCAACTTTTCCAGCTTCTACTTATGATGCTAAGAAACTGATTATAGTATTGGGTCTTGGGTGTTATAAACTACATGCATGTCCAATGATTATATATTGGGGCAAAAATGACAGACATTCTAGTTGTCTAAATTGCGGTCTTTTGAGGTTGACAAATAACAAAAAAGACATAATGAAGATGGGGGTCACAACAAATTCTTTTGGAAACAAGAAGAAACTCGCGAAAGTATTGTGTTACTTTACGTTAAATCCAAGGCTCAAGTCTCTCCAAATGTCATAGGATATTGCATCTTCGATGTGATGGCAGAAGGAGGGTCGAATAATGAATTGAGTCTCAAGACATACCGCTGATGCGTTGGCGTGGAAGTCATTCGACGAGTGTTACCAAATTTGGCATGCAACCGACGTAATGTAAGATTATGATTAGCTAGTGATGACTTTAATCCATTTAGCACTATGACTGCAACCTACATTACATGGCCTGTTATATTAATATCGTACAATATGGAGCCTTGGTCATGCATGAAGTAGTCATCTCTTATATTGTCAATGGTGATTCCTTGTGAAAAGGGTCTTGGAAATGATATATATATTTATCTTAAACCACTAATTGAAGAGTTGAAACATCTTTGGAATGATGTTGAAGTGTATGATGTGCTAAATGGTGAGTAATTTACTCTTCATGCATCCATCATGTGGATTGTTAATGATTTCATTACATATGCTAATTTATCTGGTTGGAGTACTAAAGGTCGAGTGACCTGCCCTATATATGCATATTCAACTCAGTCTTTGTGGTTAAAAAGTTTGTTATATGTGTCATCGTCGGTGGTTACACAGAGATCATCCCTTTCGTTGTCAAATAACTGAATTTGATGGTATAGTAGAGACGCGTCTTCCACCTAAACCCCCTTTCTGACGTTTAAGTTTTTGAGAAAATGAGAAAGTTAACTAATAGTTATGGAAAATGCAACAATTTATCTAAGAAGCGGTCATGAGACTGTAATAACATATTTGTAGATACAACATTAGACAATGAAGATATTATTGAGGGAGAAAATTATTATGAACAAAGTGCCTCAACATCTACTCAAAATATGTTTTGTGTAAGAAGAAAAAAAATATTTTTTGAATTGTCTTATTGGAAATATAAAATTCCTCGACATAGTTTGGATGTGATGAATATAGAAAAAATGTTTGTGATAATGTGATTGGTACGTTGTTGAATATTTATGGGAAGACAGAGATAATGAGAGAGCCCGGCATGGCTTAAAGGTTATGGGAGTAAGGCTTGAACTTCATCATGTAAATCTTTCTAATGAGAAATCTTATTTACCTAATGCTTGTTACACCTTCACATTGACTGAGAAAGATATGTTTCTTATAGTGTTGAAGAATCTAAAAGTTCTTGATGGATATGCTTCAAACATATCTAGGGGAGTAAACATGAAAAAACACGCTTTCAAACCTTAAAATTCATGATAGTCATGTACAAACGCAAGATATTCTGATGATTGCATTGAAAGGTGTATTACCTAAACATGTTCTAGCTCTCAATGAGTTAGCTGTTTTTTTTAAGAAGTTATGCTCTAAAACTCTTCATCTCGTGGATTTAGATGAACTTTAGAATTGTGCAACACTTGTTCCATGTCACCCAGAGAATAGTTTTTATCCAAGTTTCTTTCTTTACTGTGATGGTGCATTTAATTGTACATCTACCAGTGGAAGTAAAACTAGGTGGTCCTGTGTGGATGTATCCAATTGAAAGGTTAGTTCATTTAAATCTATCTATTTAATGTGCACATTAGTAAACTAATAATTATTTCTAAATTATTCTCAAGGAATTTGGCCATTTTAAAAAATTATGTTCTGAAAAAATCTCAACCAGATGGCTCAATTGCAGAAGGATACGTAGCGGAAGAATGCATGACTTTTTCTAAAAGGTTTATAGGAGAAGTAGACTCATATTTAACAGACATAAAATGGCTTGGTCCTTTGCAGGAGGTGCTAAATATATGTTTTCATCAGGGGATTATTTCATTGGTAGTGCTAAGACAACAATACTCGATAGAATGTTGCTAGCCCAAACACATCGCGTGTTACTCCATAGTGATAAAATCGAGCCTTAACGTCAGTCAGTTTTCTTTTCTTATCTCATCCTTATTTTTAATTGAAAAGTTGTACAACTTACAGCTAAATGTGACAGTATGGTGCAGTAAATTTATTGATGTTCAACAAGTCGAATGTTCTCCAGTTTCAACTTCTCGCATTGAAAGTCAGTGATTTATAGAGAATTTTGCAGATTGGCTTAATAAACAAGTTTCTGTTACCTATGTCTTGATCTTATTTCAAGGTATATAGTTTTCTCGTTAAATACTTCGATTCGTATACTAATTCTAACATTCTAGGTTCCTGATATGATAGTTGATAAATGCTCACAAGAAGTAGTTGCTCTTGCAACCATTCCAAATGTTGTTATAAGATTTAGTTTTTTTTTTCAATAGATATGTATTCCACACAAAAGACCATGAAATTAATAGAAAGTGTCAGAATAGTGGTATAATGGTTACGGCGGATGGTCAAACTTATTATGGAAGACTTTCAGACATCATTGAAATGGATTATTATGGAAGCTATTCAGTTGTTTTATTTCAGTGTGACTGGGTCAATGTGAAATTTTGAGGAGGCCTAAAGACAAAAGCTTCAATTGTCGGTTTGTGTTTCTTGTTCATTGCATCACCGAGAGAGGAAGATAAAGAAGATACAGTGCATGCACCCGCTTCAGATCAGAGCCATGAGATTTGAAAAAGAAGTTCTAAGGGCAGGAGCAGGTCCCAAGCCCAACGTTGGTCAAACCGTCACCGTTCTATTTCCTGAGTTGTGAATTGACTGTATGGAAGAGACCCGATTAGTGGAGGCGCTACGCAGCAGAGTGAATTGATTGTCGCACTTGTACTCCTTTGTTCCGCACACCTTCATGTACGCCTTACAATCAAATTGCACAACGTATTTCTTGGCGCACCGTTCACATTTCCACTTCTTCTCATCGTGTGCTTCCTGCATAAATGCTTCTTGATTCCGGTTACGTCCGCTACATATTTCACACACGAATCGGTTTGTCGCCATCAGAGTCATCGTCACCGTGCTTCCTCCCCCCGAATATGAAATTCTAAAAATCCAGCAATTACAATCGAAATCCAAAAGCTCTAGTTCCTCTAATTCCTCTATACTATCTTATTTAATTAACTTCTTCGACCTGGCATCCCGGGAAAATTCCTTTTCTTCTTCGCCGTCGACTCTGCTAATGTTGTATTCAACATTTTTTGAGGTAAGTATAAATGAAATGGAAGGCAGTTTTGTCCTTTTAGAATGTGAAAAAATCTCGTGCCAAGCACGTGACTACGTTTCCGTAAGAAATAAATGACTTTTTCACGAAATGAGAAAACCTTTTATTATGTCCAAACATGATGACAAACATTAAGGGGAAACTTAAAAACGGACCAAACTTTAGGGGACAATGTCGTATTTTACCATATATATTATTAATTTGAGTATCTCATTCATTATATTCCAGTTGCACGAACATGTTAGGCACATATTCGGGATCTAGTAGTTACAACGATGGTGGTGTCAGAGAGCATTCTGCTAGTTGTCCTACAACGACTCCATATAATGGTAACCACTCAACTTCTATAGGGCATGGCAATTCAGTATCATTACTTACTCACGTGGAAATTTTAGGTGATGCATTTTGAATTATTATTTAAAATGATTTTTAAATGATATTGTCGTATAATGTTTGAATGTGTTGAACAGATAACTCAGATCGTCGATACTGGAGAAAAAATCATCTTCGTGCAGTGGACCTATCACAATTAGCAAATGGTAGAATACTCATTTATTGCAACCAGTTTGATCAACCATTTGGTAAATCTGCAAACGTTCTAGGGAATTGGTTTTATTTAGTGGCTCGTACGTCCCAAATACGTCCTTTGAATTTTAAAGGATGGACAAACGTGCCCGATAACTTTATTCGGAATTGATTAGCCACAACGAAGGTAAGTTATATGTTATATATCTTTCTACAATATTTGTTCTTTTCAATGTTTCTAACTTATTATATATATTTTTATAAACGTGTTTGTATATGAATTTCGTTTGTCTTGAGCATACTTCCAGATCTTTTGATAAGTTTGTACTGAAATTAATTGCTAAAAAGTGGAAGGATGAAAAGAATGCTTTAAAAGAAGTTTTTTTTTTAATTGGATGCTACAAAAGAAGAAGTAAAAGCAAAGGTCATTGATAGAGTAGAGCAACGACAAGGAAAAATACTTGTAGATCATTGGTTGTCCGAATGATCAATTTTCCTATAATTCATATTATTAATTCTCAACACGTTTTATATATTTTTGTTAATAATGATGTGTAGGTATCATCAAACCATGGAAACATGCTAGGTCACAACAATCATCTCTTCATACCACTTGCTGAGAGAGTTTTGCTTTGTGCATAATATAGACTGGTATGATACCTTTTAAATACATGTTTAGATTAATTGACATAAAATATAGTATTTCTTTGCAATATGTTTTATCGTGTGCGTTTAATAGGAATAAGAACGTAAACGACATGTGGGAAGCCTTGAATTGTATGAGTATGTCCATGTCCATAGAAGCAATGATGCATTTATGAGTACAAGTTAAATTGGCACACTATGTCCCCGTCATATCAAACATCAGTCTTAATTGTATGATGCAGGAACAAGGTATTCCAAATTAGTCGAGTGTCCCTCTAATAACCCCGATGAAGGTCCGATTGTTAGGAAGGTTGTATGTGGAGATAAACATGGGTGAATCAGAGGTTATGAACTTGGTATTACACTCACCATGGTACGTGGGTCTCAGAAAGCTAATATGACTGAAAAAGAAGTAGAGGGACGCGTGAGAGCACATCTAGAGATTGAAAGAGAGACACAAATGAAAGAAACATATGAAAAATTGCAAAACAAGAAGCTAGAATGCTTGCACAGATTGGGGGGGGGGGGGGGGGATGTTCAAACAATTTCAATATGAAATTTCAAGTCATGCAGTCTAGTTACCAAGCTCAGATTGCTAATCTGCAAAAGAATATGAATGAATTTAACACATTTCAAAACTTGCATTCTAGTTTGGTTCAATTTAATAGGTTAATCTGGTTAATTATGGTGGATTATATCAATGAATGAATATGTTAGTTATCTCTGGTTTTGTTATCCTATTTGTTGCATCTTATACTATGTACCCTATTTTTTATGTTTTCAGGATGATCAATAATATGAACATGTTAGCAAATTTGCAAATTTGCAAAAATGATGATACAAGTTACTATAGTTAGCAAATTTGCAAATTGTTTCTTTAATACTTTATGAATGAACGACTATTCTACAGATTTAGGATATTAGTGCATGTAAACTTATTAAGGCTTGATTTTGTAAAAATGTAAGGATTCTTGTATGAAATGGAAACGGTGGTACGTACTTTAAAATATAATACTTAAAAATTTCAATTTTAACGAATCTATTTTTTTTGTTGATTCTAAAAAATCTCAGCTGGGCATTATGAACAAATGAGTCAACTTATCTCGGAAAGTGCTACCGGTGGGCTCAAATTCACTAAGAAATACTTCAAGTTGATTGTCGACTCTTATTTTGAGACCTAACATTCGTCATATGATGCAGCTGGACAACTCCCTTTGTACGAAGAACATGTCCAAAGAGTTGATCTTGATATTGCCCGTGAACAACAATTCGTAAGTGCATCAGAAAGAAGGTCTTCAGACCAAACTTTATTTTTCGAGATGGACACCATGGCCTCCTGACGACGTTGGAAAAAATACGTGTTGTACCTCCAATAAGTTAGTTTAACTAATTCAATCAATGGTAATGACCTGACGCCTTTCAGTGCACCGTTAAAAAAATTCGACCAAATTTGTTGTCATGTTAGCGTATCGAGCTGCTCCATCATACGCAAATGCCCATCTCTCAGTATGTATGTTTGATATCCAATTTGCATACTTACCATTATGGATAGTTAAGAGATTAGCATACCATACATCAAACTTTCGTTTATCAGGCGTGTTTCCCCATCACATACAACTACCTTTTCATGATAGCACTTTTGAATGTGTGATTGAAATTAATTTGCTCGTTAGATGACGTGCACAAAACCGATGGATCCCAAGACCGTACAAAGCATATACATTCTCAACACCGTTTATTATTTCTTTGTGACGGTTTGACATTAGGCAAACATGTCGATCCTTCGTTACGTTATCATGTAAATGTTGCAAAAAACAATTCCAGGTCTCGTTGGCCTCTGCAGCTGAAATCCCAAAAGCCAACGAATCAATCCCATTGTTGTAATCATATGAAATAGCAACAAAAACTTTCCCATTATATTTTCCGTACAGATGTGTCACATCTATATTGATAAGTGGTCGACAATTGACAAACTCCTCATTTGCTTGGCCGAAACCCAAAACGTCATACCAAATGTTGCTACGCCACTTACCGCATTGACTCTTTTCGGTAAAAAATCATAAACGGTTCCAGGAATGTACAGTGACATGACAGAAAGTAGACGAGGGACATTTTCAAATGCGTCTTCGTGTGTTCCGATTAGAGACTCCAACCCTAATTGTTTAGAGTACCACGCCTTTGGATATGCTATCTTCGAGCCAAACTCATCTTCGACCATAGACTGGATGACATAAATTTTTATGGCGGTGTTAACTAACACTGCAATTCTAATAACGGTTGAGATCAACTTGCAATCAATGTTTTGGTGTCGTTCAATCAAATTTGCATTCTCACATGTGTGGGGAGAATATATATTCAATATCCTCCACATTCCAGTACTCTTAAAAAGGCAACCTCACAACGACCATGAACAGTTTAATGGATCGACTTTACACTTGAAAATTATTGATTTCAGATTGGATGACTCAACAATGAGTACCTTAGCATTGGCTACATGCCAACTCTTCACAGTGGTCACAAACTCGTCTTTACTACTAAACTTCATGTTCGTAATTCAGAAACCTTCATTCGACATTTCCTCATTTTCCACACACTAGGGTTGGGCATGAACCAGTTCAGAATCGTACCTTTACCACATTTTAGGTAAGTTACAATTCAACCCCTTCAAGAGAACCGCTCCATATTTTTGCGAATTTACCGAACCTTATATGAACCAGTTCAAAAACCGGTTCAACCAAAACTTATATTTTTGCACGCGCTGTAGAATTCGTCACAGAAGTGGTCGCCGACGTCGTCAAAGCATAGGTACTTGTAGTGGTTGAGGAATGGATAGTCGACAGAGCAGTTGAGGATGGCGAAAACGGTGTCTCGAAGTCGATTGACTCGAATTCGTAGCTCCCCGACGGCCTCTCGAAGAAGAGTACAGTGTCCAGCCCTACTACTGCCGTGTGCTGCTGCTATCTAGGTACAATACTAGTTTGGTCGTCTGGGACTCTACTCTAGGTATCGTCTGTGGCTCTGTGCTGCACTGAAGTAGGAAATGGCAATGGGAATTAGGGTTAGTTTAGTTGGTAAGATATTTTATGAAATATAATATTATATTATAACTGATTCAAAAAGTGGTTCGGTTTACCATATGTGAACCGACTTTTTGTGATCCATCAGAACCACTCCGTACTTTTACTGAAAAATCGTTTTTTTGTGGACCGATTCAATCAAATCAGTTCAGAAGCGGTACAATTCATAAAAGGTACAATTCAGTTTGATCGAACCAATATTGTTTTGCCTAGCCTTACCACAAAAATATCATTTGGTGATTGAAAGTTGATAATCCAATTAGTATCAACCAAATTTTGAACAGTAGGTTGCATGATCTCCTCGTCTTGGGAGCTATTTGCAACATTGACACGCTCATAGTTGGTGACATTATCAATATTCTCGCACACATCCATCACATCTTTGTTGTCTTCATCAACGAGACCCCAGAAATGCTCAATGAAAGGATCTTTTTCAATGACTTCAACTTGTGGAAGTGCATCCACGTCGACATCATCAGAGAGATCAGTGATGTGACCGTGCAAAACATTCATTGTCTCATTATTATCAGTAATGCTTTGAATAACGTCAACTTTTCTACTCACGCTGAACACAAGACATCAACTAGTGATGCTTAATTGTAAAGCAAAAGGTTTTGCACTTTGGGATCGCATCCTTACAAACTTGCAAAGTGCATCAGTATCTACAAATTTATAAGAAATGCAGATGGAGTCAGCTTTAACGTCATGCCAACCGCATGTCGTACATATAGTTTGTTTTAGTGTATATAGAAGGTGGTTGCAGTAATACGAGATGTACCACCCACATAAACTTCACTAGCATTTAGAGTAAGCATTTCTCCATCATATAAGCACATAATGACGATCTTTGCCACCTGTGATCCTAAAAGATTTTCAAACAAATATTATACAATAGTGATTTTCTAAGTTAATATGTAAATAATAATCTTTTTAACATTATTCTACTTAATATAAATAAAAATATTACAATTAAAGAAGAACTACAAATATATACTTAGTTTTCTAATAAATTAATAATCTAAATCAAATTACTATTTATCAAAACCTAAAATTATTATACAAAAATTTAACATACTTGGAGATGAACTGAGTGCTGAAGAGCTGGAAGAGTGGAGATGCTGAAGATACTGGAAGATAAGGCACTCTGTACTGTAAGCGTGAGAAAAATAAAGAAACTGCTTAGTGCTGAACTGTTTAGTTGAATGACATAATATTCTATCGAATATCGCTAGAGCATATGTGTAGACGGTAATGCGGTGTGACATTCCATGCTAATTATTGGTAAAAAGCTACCCAGGGTAGCGTGTTTATTACAAACACGGTACCTGAAATAGCGTGTTTCTTAAATACGTTTTTACCCCAACTTACTTTTTCAAATATAATTACGAAGTTAATTACTTTTTGAAAAAATTCAAAACAATTTGTTCATTATTTTTAAGGATCAAATCTATTCGATAATTAAATCAGCTAATTACATAAGTTTGAGGATGAAATAGTCAAATACATATTTACGTCTTTAAATAGTGATTCATTGGGAATTGACTATCACACTTTTAAATTACTATACTTTTGCAAATATATTATTAAATATTTGAATAAGTACATAACGGAAATGTTCCATAGCATAGTTATCAGAACCGGATCGGACTAGCGATCCGACCAGGAACCGGACCCCTATCCGGTTTGGTTCAGTTAAAAGACCGTTTTACAAATAAACAATGTTTGAACCGGGTTGAATCAGGTGTTTTTTGGAAAATCGGCCGATTTTTCAGTTCACTTTGTAATTTTTTGTTTTTGTTTTTTTACTAAGAAAAGTGAAAGCTCAATAAAATGAACAAGTGATCATACACAAGTATTCATAGGACAAGATCATTGAGGTTCCCCATGATGACATGCTGAAAAATCTTGGACCAAGGCCTATGTATAGACCTATCCAACTGTCTTCCTTGATCATGTTTTCCACAACAGATCGAGCTGATGGTCTGTTTTCATGCCCCATCACCTGGAAATAGAACAAGTGGATGCAAATATAAATCTTCATAATCAATAATACATAAGTCAAGAAAGGTAGGGACTATTGTTTTTACTAAGGCCCCTTGACTTCATCCTTGTACCTGCAATCTAGTTTTGATGGTGTCCATTGGAGTTGTGATGCAGGAAGCTGTTGCACCAGCAATAATTCCTCCAGTTGCTTGAACTGAAACAATTGTCCACACACTTGGCCTAAGAGCCTGGTTGAATAATAAAATGGTATCCAAAAGCACATAAGAGTACTAAAATCTAACTCACTAACCAAACAATGCCTTACGCACCGATCGCAGATCCACACTAAAACCCACCAACTACAGTTCAAATAGCAGAACCAATCCTCACTGACAGATATTAAGCAGTGTAGCCATGTTCTTGGTTTCAATACACGGGTGGATTAGCCTAATATAAAGTGGGGGAGAGACAGAAAGATAGATATATCAAACCTCCAGAAAGATAGCCATGTTCCAGTTCACTTTTTAGCATTTTTTTACAGACCAATCAGTTTTTCGGTTTAAACCGATTGGTTTGGTTCTGCACAAACCAATCGGCTTAACCCAATCAGTTAAACCGGTTCACTACTATTATGTATTGTGTTTGAGAATTGAGAGTAATGTGTGTTTGAAATTGAAACTATGTAGTGTGTGTGTGCGTGAGACTATGTAGTTTGAGACAATTATGTTTATGTTTGAGACTATGTATGTATTTTCATTTTTCATTTTTTTCCTTTTTTGAATAGTGAACCGCACACTGAACCTTATTGGATCGGTCAAACAGTGAACCGATCCCCTCGCCGGTTCGATATCCGGTCCGGTTCTGATAACTATGTACCTTAGTTAAAAACCTATTATTTAACACATATTAGAGACAAATAACGCAAAAAAGGTCAAAATTATAGAAAATTAATATATAAACTAAAACATTGAACTGCATTTACGGTAATATATAAAAATTTATTTAAACCCATTAAAATTATTTTCATGATTATATTTAAAAGTAAATTTAAATATTTATTGCAAAAAATTATAAATATAAAAAGAAAATATAAAGTACATGGATCGCAAAACATAACTGACAAAGAGCATTGTAGTAATTCGAAACAAATTGTTATGTTTTCATTAAGTTTTAATTGCAAATATTTATATGTTCATACTTGTTATCCATAAAATATAACATTACGTATTTTAGTATTTTTATAAAATCCATTAAATACAATATATTTAAGATAAAATCATAAATATACATATAAAAATAAATAAAAAAATGTTAAGATTTTGTAACTTATCTTGAAAGAGAATGAGAAGGTTTGAAGTATTTTAAAGTGATTTAAATGTTATGCCACTTAGGAGTGAGATTTGTATGTTTGATATCGACTAATTACAATTAATTATTATGACCTCAGGAGTGAGAAAATATATTAAAAAACTAATTTGTCACAATTGTATCAATTTTAACCAAATTAATATAGATATAGATATAGATTGTTCATGCAATTAATGATGATATTTAGCCATTTTTTTACAATTACTTTATATTTTTTCAATAAATAATTAAATTCTTTTAAATATAATCATGAAAATTATTTTAATGAATATATATTTAGATAAATTAAATTAATTTTTATATACTGCGAAAAATGCAAATTTTATATATTAATTTGCTAGTTTAAAAAAATGACAATTAGTTTACATTAATGATTTTTTATATGTGTTAAATAGGTGTTTGTCTACTGAACATACCTCTACGTAGGGGTGATAAAAAATTCTGTAGGACCGAATTCCCGACAAGACCGGCCCGACTAGGACCGATACCGAGCGTGCAGGTTTAATTCTTCAAGGCCGGGCTCAGTCTTGGACTTTTTTTTCCCGAAAGCCCGTTTAGGACTGGCCCGAACCGAAGTTACTATAGAAACCCTAAAATTTAAAACATTGCCAGAGTCTCTTAAGTCTTATCGCAGCTATTCAGTTCAAACTTCACAGAGACAGCCTCCTCCAACTTGGATATGAAGTGAACGATAGAGAACGAGTGAACGACAGCTCCAAGAACGCATCTCGTCACATAGAACGACATCGCCAAACGAGTGAACGATAACTCAACAAGCATAAGATACAGAGTTAATCATCATTTTTGCCATTTCTATCCATGTACTGTTAGATAGCTAGAAGTTGGTGGGTGAAGGGTACAATTCTCAATGTCTAGTGGTGGTGGTGGATGTAGTATAGTATGGTTCAAAAGGGATTTGAGAGTTGAAGACAACCCAACCGTTGCCGCCGGAGTTCAGGCTGGTTCCGTGGTGGCTGTCTTCATCTGGGCGCCTGAAGAAGAAGGTATGTACTACCGAGAGAGGGTGTCGCGATGGTGGTTAAAACAGAGCCTCGTCCACCTCGATTCTTCTCTCAGGAGGCTAGCGACTTGTCTTCTCACCAACAGATCCAGTGACAGTGTCTTGTGTCTGCTTGAGCTTGTTAAATCAACTGGTGCCACCCTACTCTTCTTCAATCACCTCTATGGTTAGTTAGTTAGCTAGTTTCTTCTTCGACAGATGAACAAGTATATAATTTGATGCTTATATACTAGCTGGTACCTGATGATGATTCTTTTGCAACGATTCGATTGTTTGTATTTGCCTTGTGATGATGATAATACAAGTATTTTTTTGGGGCAGATTCGATCCAGGACCGAGACCGACCCAGTCAAGAAAGACCGACCTAGTCGGGCTTTTTTGTCCGAGGTCGGTGTCGGTATCGGTTCTCAAGAAAGCAATACCGAATTTTCGGTCTCAGTCTTGCCTTCAGGACCAGCTCGGCCCGCCCATGATCAACCCTACCTCTACCATATCTATCCAAATATTTGATAATATAATAATAATAATATATTTGTAAAAGTATACTAATTTGGAAGTGTGGTAGTCAATCTCGATTAGTTGTTTTCCAATAAATTTTCTTTTTAAAAAATATACATCCATAACTAATTGTTAATTATGTGAGCTATTTTAGAGTGCTATTTGAATTAGAGATTCTCAGAGTCACCTTAAATAAATAAGTTCCAGAATTCATACTCGAATTCTACTATGCAACTCAGAAACAGCTAATATCAATTAGGGGTGAAAGTAAAATCCGGTTAGTAGGCTTGTCCAAATGAACCGGTTCGGACAAAATGGTCTGGAACTGGTTTCGTTCAAACTGGTTCGTCAGAACTAGTTCCAAAACCAGGCCAGTGTTTTTAGCTTTTAAATAGAACAGTTCAAAATAGTACCAAAAATCCAGTTTGAACCGGTCTGATATCTCTCAACCATGGTCTAATCCTAACACTCTATTCTAGATTTTCAGTATTCTATTCGCCTATTCAGTCTATCCCTCAGTCTCAAACCTGACCGCTCACTCTCTCAGACCTCAATACCTTAATTAGGTTTTCAGGCATTTGATTATTTGACGACGCAGCTCCTCACGACGCAGCTCCTCACGACGACGCAACTGAACTCAGCTCCTCAACGACGCAGCTCACGCGATGACGCAACCGATTAATTGTACTGATCACCAATTAATTAAGTTTCCAGATGAGTTGCTTCCATCATCTTCTTCTTGTTCTTCTACTTCATCTTGTATAAATGAAGTTCACTGGATTAAGAATTCATCAATTGTTGTTTCACCAGCATTGGTTCTGTTAGTTTCCTTGTTGATAGCAAATGCAGCTGCTGCTCGTGAGATAATTGTTAGAGGCATGACAATTATTTCTTGAAGAAACCAAGCTCGCAGAAATCTGCTCGATAATGGGTTGGGTGCAACTCCTCCGATGGGGTACGTACCTCTTTTATTTCTTCATATCCTTAATTATTTAAGTAGTGGTTGCTTGAATCAATTATGTAAATATATACATTGATGATGTTGGTTTCTCTGGACTATAACAGATGGAACAGTTGGAACCACTTCCAATGCCAAATCGACGAAAACCTGATCAAGCAAACAGGTTATTAGATTTCATCAAATGAAAGTTTGAGAAGCACCAAAAATTTGAAATTAAAGATTACTACTCTGATTTGTTGCTACTATGACCTGTGACCTTATGAAATTTCACTAATGTTCACTAAATTTCACTAATGATCACTAAATTTCACTAATGGTCACGCGGAAATTTCACTAAATGTATTGTATGTGTGTTGTACTGCTGTGTGCAGTTTCAGACTCTGTTCGGTTCTGTATTGTAACCAGGTTCAGTCTGCAACACATGCTTTTTAGCCGGTTCAATTCCGATTTGAACCGGGCCTGTTCTTAACCAAAATTATTTTAAAAAAACAGACCAGACCAGTTCGAACCGGTTCTGAATTGGTTCGAAACGGACCAGTTATTTTTTACCTAAATCAGACCATTTTTTTAGAAACAGAAAAAAGTACTAATTTTTTTCAAACCAGACCAGTTCAGTTCTGAACCGGTTCGGGATCGAACCGGTTCGTGAACAAGCCTACCGCTTGGTTCGAAAATTCGATAAGAATCGGTCTGAACTGAACAAAAAAAAAACGATCTGAAAACACATGGTTCAGTTAATGGATGTTTTTTTTTCTCTTTATTTCGGATTTTCGGTCTTGTTCGGTCTTGTTCTGTCTTTGAGTTTAAAAAACAATGGAGTCCGATCCGACCGAATTAATTATATATAATATATTTATTATTAATTAATATGAAGAATTGTGCAATGTGTACACATATACCAAGAGTAACACTTTTCTTTTTCAACTTTAAAGAGTAGTTTTGTCTCCAACTTTTCATCTTCCCCATAACACCCTTCCATGGTTGTCTTCTTCTCCTCTAACCTAACCCTCCCTAACCGTCACCCATCCATTTAAAAAGAGTTTTTTTGTTTTTGTGTGTGTTTTCGGTTTAAACCGAAAAACCGAACCGAAAAACTGTATTATGAATGGTCGCTTTGTTTTAAAATATTACAGACTTTTGGTCGGATACTTTAATGGAAAAAATACGGTCCGAAAATATTGAAGTCCGACCGAAATAGTTAATAAACCGGTCCAACCGGACCGGTTTCACCCCTAATATCAATAGGCTCATGGTACTAGTTAGACCCAACTAAAAAATATCTAATAAAAAAGTGATAGATTTTAATCTTTAATTCTTTACTTCACAATAATTTAAATAAAACATATTAATATATAATGACAACAAATAAAATAATGTAATGAATATATATATATATACATATATATATATATATTAGTGACATATTAATTTCCAATTTTAATATGACCGCAATATTGCTAAACAAATTTTATTTTATGAATACTCAAACACTCTACCTAAATTCTACCCTATTTACCCCATAAGCTCCAAATTTAAACCGAGTATGTTATTCACGTCTATTTGCATCTCTTCATTTTGCTCGTTTCTCATATTTTTAACTTGAAGTTTAGTTCCGGTAGAGAAATAAAATAAAACGGATGGCCTTTGTTGGATCGTAAACTCCTGATTGCTGATCTGGCAGTGAATTAAATGTCAGGTTGAACAACGCTTTCACCTTAGCTCTGGTGAACCTGCAAGTAGGGGATCGCAACAGAGGGGGTGTCTCTGAGTCCCTCTCCGATGCTTAAATGAGTATATGTGTGTATATAACTCAAAACGTAATGAATGTATGTAAAGCAAAGGTACTTATAGAGTAGGAGAGACAAACCATATAAGATAACCGTATATCTTAGTGAATATTGTGATGTTGAAGATTTGGATAGTATATAATGCAGTTACGACGAGATATTGCAGTTACCATATCTAATCCTTAGTGAATATGTGTCCGAGATACGCAGGATATCATGAGCACTTCCTTATTAACGGTTGGTGGGACCAGAGGAGAGAGGCAAGACTCTCTTCGGGGCGAGCACTCCCATGGCGAGCAGTAGGAGGTCGTGACTTGGTGAAGAATGACGACCAGCTAGGGTGCCTTTGGCGTCCATATCGTCCTGGGCTTGATCCTGGGCCACTCTAGGCTGGTCCGGTTCGAATAGGCTTGTTCATGAACCGGTTCGGGGTGAGACCGGTTTTGAACTGAACTGGTCTGGTTTGAAAAAAACTAGTACATTTTTCTGTTTCTAAAAAAACTGGTCTGGTTTAAGGAAAAAAGAACTGGTCTGGTTCGAACCGATTCAGAACCGGTTCGAACTGTTCTGGTCTGTTTTTTTTAAAGCAATTTTGGTTCGGAAATAATCTAGTTCAAACCAAACCTAAACCGGCTGAAAATCCTGTCCAACACACTGAACCGTCTGAAAAAATACTTAACCAATTGAAAAACACTGAACCAGATGAAAAAACACTGAACCGACTGAAAAATACATTGAACCGACTGAAAAAAACACTGAACCGATTGAAAATCTGTTCCACAACCGACTAAAATCCTGTCCAACATCAACATACGAGAGTCCAATACATATCTAGGTTTGGTTTAATTTCAGATCGGTTTAGTTGATTTTGCTTCAAACCGGTTCTAAATTATATAGGTTTAAAGTGGTTTGATTTAAATTTAAGTATAAACCAGTATAAAAAAAACGAGTCGAGTCGAACCGATTCGAACTGGATTTTTGGTACTATTTTGAACTATTCTATTTGAAGGCTAAAAACACTTGTCTAGTTTTGGAACTAGTTTGGTCGAACCGGTTCGAACCAAACCAGTTCCAGACCAGACCAGTTCGTCTGAACCGGTTCATTTGGACAAGCCTAGGTTCGGGCCCCCTCCCTGGGTTTACACCCTCTAGGGTTATTGGGCCTTCGAGGCCTTTTCCTTATTGGGCCGTCATTATCAATACCCAACATTTGCCCCCGAAGCTTGATTGAAGTTTCTTCAGTCGAGCTTGATTCCTTGGTAGAGTTTGAGATAGTGACACTTTAGATTTGGCTTTCCTTGTCTCTCTTTGTGGTTCATGACTTTATGGACACTTCATGCTTGTTTGGCGATCAGTCATTCCATTGTCCAGAGCTGAAGGAATATTCACCGTTTTATTCCTTCTTGGCGACCACTCGAGACAGTATAGGCTTGTGAAGGTTTACCTTTCTCTGTTAGGCGATCATTACCTATAAAAAGGATTTACTAAAAAGCCCTATTAGTGCGCTGACGATCACTTTGTCTGTTTGATGGACTTTAGCATTTATTAACTGCACAGTCATCCAGAAGTTGAACGATCACTTGAAGCACGCCTGTCATTTAATATTCCGTAACCCAAGGGTAGTCTGACAACTTTATGCACTGGCCGACCGTTTGTCTCCCCGATGGGTCTCTTAGAATTCTGACATTGCTTCGATTTTTCCAAAAAGGTGCAATTATTCTTCTGTGTCGTTTCGATTCTGTCTGTGGTGGTTACTCTTTTTTTGTATATATAAGGGACAACAGTTCCCTAACTTTGTTTTTTACGCTTTCATTCCTTCAGACTTTAGAGCATCCTCTGTTTTCAGATTTCACTTCTACAATCTTTTCCTTCTTTCTGTCTATTCTTCCAAACTCATACCCTATCAAAATCCATGGCCACCCGCAGCCAAACCGGAAAGACCAAGCAGACGGCCAACATGACCTCTTCTTTGGCCCCTAAGGTGCCGAAGAACACCAATGCCCCCTGACCATTAGGGATGTCTCTACACCATCCTCGACTGAGAGGCAGACTGACATTAGAAGGTCCGCAGCCACGCCTGTGGGGGTGGATGGGCCGGAAATCCACACGCTCATCTTTTCTCCAAAAGGCAAATACTCTGTTTTATTGCTCTGTTCTGAGAGTATCCCCTGTTTTCCTTATTTTCATACTTGTTCTTGCCATATCTGAACTGCTCGAGTAGATGCCAAGCCCAACGAACTGAAGTCGACTTATTTTAAGACGGTGGTGGCGCTTGGTGGTTTTGGTGAAGTGGATGCCCCTAGATATCCAGGCCTGGGTTTGCATTACCCTCGCAACAGAGAGGTCTACATTTATGCGGCCTAGATCGATGCTGGGTTGCGTTTTCCTCTCTGTGAGGATTTGCAGGCGTTGTGCCGAGTTTACGGGATACATCCCACTGAGCTCGTACCCAAATCCATTAGGATATGGGACGGATTCAAGTTCCTGTGTATATGTCAAGAATGGACGTATTCATTGGCCTTGTTCTGGTGCTTTTTCCGATTGCTTGTTGGGGCGAACCACCTCCACCACTTCCAGTCCTGGTGGCCGAAGTTCGCGGAATGGAGAGTCCAGTCATGGAGTTGGAACGTTCATCTCCGGTTGGTCGACGATTTTCGGGCCACCAACTCCAACTATAAGAAGTTTTACTTCTTCTATAAGGGGGGGGTGTCCTGGAAATTGTTTACGCCGGATAAGGATTTCCCTCCTGCCTTCGACGAGTTGTCCGGACGTGACCGGAATGCCATCGATGACCTTTTCCGGTTGCATCGATCGTCCCATTTTCATCCCATCCACTCGGTGGCGGAGACCACTGAAAATATGCTCGAGATGGCGGGCATTCATCAGGCCACGCCACTTTTTGATGATTGAGTAATCTTTCTAACCATTTTTCTGTTATTGGTTGTAGGCAAGGTTGTAGGTAAGAGCCGAAAACTCATAGGTCTCTTTGTTGACCAGGGAAAGGCGGGGCTGTCCACAGACCAAGCATCGCTGAATCCTCATTCCTGGCGTTTCTCTAAGAGGAAGCTCGAGGAGGAACCTCCCCTCGCCATTGTTGGCCCTCGCCAACCAGGTACGTTACCTTCCTGTTCGGTGATCTTTGTTTCCACACTTTGAAGTTTTGGGTTTTGACATATTTGCTTATTCTTTTGAAAAGAAGCCCACCGCTGACGTGGCCTGGGACCCTCCTCCTCCCCCTGCCAAGAAGGTCAGGGGCGAGGACCGCCCGGTTCCTTGGTGGAGAGGGTGCCCGGAAAGAGTACTTCAGGAAGGAGGAAAGGCTCCTTGCTGATGTGAAGAGTAGGGAAGCCGATGCAGCGGTCGCCCTTCAAGAGTCTGAATCCCTTCATCGGTGCTTAGATGAAGGGGAGGATGTTAGGGCTCGCCTGGAGGCTGAGCTTAAGGAGGCCCGAGCCCAAAGAGCAGAAGCAGAAGCTCAACGGGTCGCCGCTGAGTCCCAGAGGGAAGCTGGTGAGGCCCAAAAGGCTGCTGCTAAAGCCAGGGGGATTGCCCTGGAGGAGGAGAAGGAATAGCTGACTGCGCAACTGAAGTATGTTCCTTCCCCCCAAAGTGTGGTCAACGACTTCAAGGCCTCTGAAGAGTTCGTTGACTGCGCTTTGGAGGTGATGAAGTCGGAGATTGCCGACTTCCTCCAAGTCCTGGTAGAGGATGTCCAGGCGTTTGATCCCAACTTCCCTGTTCGGGAAGTCGAGTCCCTTAAGCCCTTCCTCCGGAGTTCCGTTCCTCAGGAACCCCCCCGCAACTGTTTCTGAAGAGGTCGACCTAGCTACTGCTGTCGAGGAGGTTACTACCGAAGGCGAGCCAAGTACTCCTGCTCCTGAAGACCCCAAGGCCTGAAGCTTGTACTCTCCGGCGATCATCCTCTTTAGATTTTAGATTTTCTTATCTTTCCTTTGTATTTTTGGTTTACTTTGTAATTATTTTTTGATTGAAGAATCAGTTATTTTATATTGAATGCCTTTAATTTCATAAGTCTTTGATTGACTTTGAATGTGTTGTCTATTTCTCTGATATCTTAATCACAGTTACCCTCAATTTTACATTGCTTTATAATGGTCTTGACTCTTACAGCCTTGGACCCTTCTTTTAGGCTTGAAAGGATAAGTCCCTATAGACCTATCTACTCCCCTTGTTAAGTATAAACTTTCTAAGGACAATACTGTAAGACTTAAAAGTATAGACTTCTAAGCTCAAAGATATATTACCTTTTTGAAATTTAAACCTTTGGGGTGCTCGCCTAAGGAACTTGTTCATTAAGGCTTCATCATCCATAATGCTCGCCTAGGACTCCTTATCCATCCTCCATAACTCACTTTACAAAGGAATCGTCATCCTTAGCAGATAACTTTCTCTGAAATTTGTCCAACGTATGGGAGGATAACTTCCTTAATGGGTTGATTATCTTCGTTGTTAGGACTCCTCCCTGATTTTGGTAACAGGTCTTCTGCCTGACTTTGTGTCAGGTCTTTCGTTTTGCCTAACTCTCTTGCTAGGTCTTTTGGCCTGACTTTGGCGTCAGGGCTTTTGGCTTGACTTTGGCGTCAGGGATTTTTCTTCAATTTGATTTGAGTGGTCATGCTTTATGAAGGAATGACTTGCTTTTATTGACATAACATTTTGATTTAGAAACTATGTATGAAATCTCCTTAAATGTTCAGAATTGAATGGACGAGGTAACCTTTCTCTTTCAGTGGTTTCCAAATAGTAAGATCCCGGGGCAGCGATCTCTACTACCTTGTATGGTCCTTCCCACTTAGCTGAAAGCTTATTCTGACTGTCCAGTCTTGTAAATTCGTTCTTTCTCATAGCCATCTCCCCCACAAAAAATTGGCGAGCGCTGACTTTTCTGTTGAAGTATCGAGCGGTCGCTAGACGCATCTTTGCTTGTGTCAATTCTGATTGCCACCTATTTTCCTCTGCCAGGTCGAGGTCAGTCCTGCGTTCGACTTCGTTTGCCTCAGTGTTAAAGTGTAGGATTCTATGGGTAGGCATTGCTATTTCGGCGGGTGCCATTGCTTCTGATCCGTACACTAAACTGAAGGGTGTTTCTCCAGTGGCTGTCTTAGGCGTTGTTCTGATAGCCCATAATACGTTTTCCAGTTCTTCTGCCCAATTTCCTTTGAATGCCCGAACCCTTTTCTTGAGTCCTGCTAAAACAACCTTGTTGGCCGCTTCAGCTTGCCCATTCGTTTGAGGATGATGCATTTAGCTGAAACGATGGTCGACATGGTATTCTTCACAGAGCCATTTGAGCTCCTTTCCTATGAATTGCGGACCATTATCACTGATAAGTATTTTAGGAATGCCAAACCTGGAAAATATGTTGATCTTCAGGAACTGGATGACTTGAAATTCCATTGTAGAAGCTAAAGCTTTCGCCTCTATCCACTTTGTGAAGTAGTCAATCGCCACTATGATGTGAGTGCGTTGAGCAAAAGGCCAGGCACCTGCCATTGGGGACAATAGTGTTGGCGGTCAAACTGATCGTGGTGCAAATTGCTGGCAAGTCTTGCACTTCTGCGTTAATTCAGCCACATCTTTTCCCAAAGTTGGCCAATAGTATCCCAGCCTGAAGATCTTTCTTGTTAATGATCGAGCACCTTCGTGGCATGCTGCCACCCCTTCATGAGCTTCTAGAAGAACCCTTTCTGTTTCTGGATGAGCAACACACCTTAAGTAAGGAGTCGAGTAGCCTCGCCTGTAGAGTTCTCCATCTATAATCAGGTAACTGGCTGAAAGTCGTCTTATCCCCGTAGATTCGCCTTCGTCTTCTGTGAGGATCCCCTCTTTTAAGAAATTCTGGAACGGAGTCATCCATGTAACCTGTCCTTGAATGTTGAAGACTTCTGCTCTATTCTCAAGAACTGAACATAATGCCTTTTCCGGGAATTGTACATCTTGAATTATCGTTCGTCCAAATGCCAGCTTACTTAAGGAGTCTGCCATCTGGTTCTCTTGGCGAGGAATAGACTCAATCCCAAAATTTGGAATTTTTGTGACGAGCTTCTTGGCGATGCTGAGGTACTTTTTCATCTTTTCCCCCCTTGCCTCATAAGTGTCATTTACCTGATTGACAATAAGTTCCGAGTCGCTTTTTAACTTAAGCGCAGATATGCCCATTCCTTTTGCCAGTCTGAGTCAAGTAATAAGAGCCTCGTACTCTGCTTCATTATTGGTCGCCTGAAACGTTAGGGCGATCGCATATTTCAAAGGCTCGCTCTCAGGAGGAATGAGAATTAAACCTCCCAGATCTGATTGTTGTCTGCTGACGGATTCAGCCTGTTGTCTGCTTCTGTTTAACCATTACTTGTGGTTTCCACCATGAAATTACCTAGTGCTTGACCTTTGATGGCCATTTTCAGCGCAAATTTGATCTTGAACTCGCTGAGCTCGATCGCCCACTTGACCATTCTTTCTGAAGAATCTGGTTTCATCACGAAGTTTTTGAGAGGTTGATTGGTGAAGACCGTGATGTCGTGTGCGTGAAAATAAGGTCTCAGGTTTCGAGCAGCAATAATTAAGGTATAGAGATACTTCTCAATCTGGACATATTTTATTTCTGCCGAATTAAACATTTTGCTAATAAAATACACTGGACTCTGAACATTATTTTCCTCCCTTATTAAAACAGCACTGGCTGCCACGTCGCTGATGCCTAGATAATGAAAGAGCTGCTCGCCTGGAATGGGCTTTGCCAGAGCTGGGAGTGTTTGGATGTGCTGCTTCAAGGATTGGAACGCCTCCTCACAGTCTGACATCCACTCGAACTTGCGGTTGACCCTTAGAGTTTTGAAGAACGGGAGGGACCTGTCGCTCGCCCTGGAGAGGAAGCAATTGAGAGCAGCTAGGCGACCATTTAGGCATTGAACCTCCTTATGGCAGGTTTGCGACTTCATCTCTTCTATGGCCTTGATCTTTTCCGGGTTCGCCTCTATACCTCGTTCGCTGACCATGAATCCCAGGAATTTACCAGACTTGACCCCAAAGGCGCACTTTGCAGGGTTTAGGCGAACGCTATGTGTCCTCATACATTCGAAAGCTTCACGGAGGTCTGTTGTGTGAGGATTGCCCTTGATGGTTTTGACGAGCATGTCGTCCACATAAGGCTCCATGTTTCTCCCCAGCATGTCTTGGAACAGGCGGTTCACCATCCGCTGATAAGTTGCCCCGGCGTTGATTAGACCGAAGGGCATCACCTTGTAATAAAGAATGTCCCCGTCTGCATAAAAAGCGGTATGAGCCTCATCATCTAGGTGCATCCGGATCTGGTTGTAGCCTGAATAAGCGTCCATGAAGCTTAGCATCTCGTGACCAGAGGTAGCATCGACCAACTGATCAATCCTGGGAAGGGGATAGGAATCCTTGGGGCAAGATCTGTTCAGGTCGCGGAAGTCGACGCACATCCTCCACTTGTCGTTTGATTTCTTGACCAAAACTGGGTTAGCGACCCAGCTCTGGAATCTAACCTATCTGACAAAGTCAGCTTCAATCAGCCTTCCAACCTCCTGTCTGATCGCCAGGCGTTTGTCTGTCCCGAACGATATTCTTTCTGAGCGATCGGCTTGATAGAAGGGTCTATCCTGAGTTCGTAAGAGATAATGTCTGTACTGATACCTGGCATGTCGCTCGGCTGCCAGGAGAAGAGCTCATTGAATTCCCTGAGGAGGGCAGTCATGGCCTGCTTCTGATCTTCATTCAAGGTGGTCCCAATGCGCACCTTCTTATCTAGGCCATCGACCTCGACTTCTTCCAACTCTTCCATAGGCGCCAGTCGAGCTAAATCCTCGCAAGGGTCGTCCTCTATCTCGATGGCGAGGGTCTCCTTTTGGTTCTTCCTGTGCAGGCAGTTCACATAGCATTGTCGCTAGGAAGGCTGGTCGCCAAGTACTTCTCCAATCCCGTTGGGTGTGGGGAACTTCATCTTCTGATGGACTGTGGAGGCCACAATCTTGTTGGGGTTGATTGTGGTCCTCCCCAGGATGGCGTTGTAAGATGTAGGTGAGTCGACCACCAGGAAGGTGACCGGTACCTTGATGCTTTTCCATCCGTCGCCCAAAATCACTGGCATGGATATTGCCCCCAGTGGATAAGTTGTTCTCCCAGCAAACCCGATCAATGGAAAGTCGACCTTCTTCAGGTCACGCTTGGATTTGCCCATTTTCTCGAAGGCGTCCAGGAATAGAATATTTGTCGAGCTCCCTCCGTCGATCAGAATCCTCATTACGTCACAGCCGTCGATATCAGCCGTGATAACTAGAGTATCATTATGGGGGGTGGTGACATGTGCCAAATCATGTTCGTAGAATTAGATAACAATGTCTTCCTCAGGTCGGGGTCGCTTTCCAAGCTAGACCGCTGTAGAAATCTGAGTCGCGTAGACTTCCCTTGTGTGTGACCCCTCGCCTTCTGTGCCAAATCCTCCCGCAATCAAATTTACCCTTCTCTTGCTCTGAGATGGATCAGTTTGTTCAGCAGGAGCCAGCGAACGATGTCTCCTAGGTGGCGTTCGACTTCTATCTTGCCCTGCTACAAATTCCTTCAACATTCCCCCTGAATCAGCTTCTCGATGTCCCGCTTCAAGATGCGGTAATCATCAGTCTTGTGACCCTTACACTTGTGGTATCTGCAGTAACTCTCGACATCCTTCCCCATGGGCTGACCACCCCTCCGAGGCATTGGTGGCCTCGCCAAAGATCTCCTCTCCATCTCCACTAGTACCGCTGAGATATGCCTGTTTAGAGGCGTAAAATACTCAGAGACCTCTGGATTTCTGGGCACTGGATTGGGCTCGATCCGGGGCCTGCTGTCTCTTCCATTTTTCTCCTTCTTCACCTCCTTCTTACTATCGTGTCGGGGCTCTGGAACCACCCTTAGCGAGGTCGTCAGGAAATTAGCCTCGGCGTTCGCTCTCTCAAGGTCTATGAAACCTTTCGCCCTCGACGCCAGTTCCTCAAACGTCTCAATCTCCTTCACATGATAACTGTTACGTGGCTTTCTCGAGGCCTTGTTGGCCACATCCAATCCTCGATAGAAGGCTCGAATGATCTCTCCATCAGAGATTCGTCGATCTATCTCCGTGACGTTTTGATGAAAACGTCCATAAAAATCTGCCAGTGACTCTCTAGGCTGCTGCTTGACTGCATCCAGAGTGACCACGCTTTTCATTAGTTGGCACTCACCCATGTACCTCTCCAGGAATTTTCTTCTTAACTCTGCCCAAGTTCCTATAGATCCTGCAGGGAGGCCGAAGAACCAGGACGAAGCCGAACCCGAAAGAGTGTATGTAAATAATAAAGCCAAGTGATTGGGATCATTTGACTTACCCAGAAGAGAGGCATTGTGCTTGTTGACATGTATGGTGGGATCTCCTCCAGCACTGTATTCAGGTATAGCCCGAGGGTCTATGTCTTTCGGGATTTTGATAGCGACGAGGTCGTCGGAGAAGGGATGAGTAGATCTCTCCTTGAAGGGAGCTACGACTGTCAGTCGCCTTTCCTGGAGCCTTTTATTGATGAGGTCGTCCACCTGGTCCAGGGTGCAATTTTTTGGCGAAGTCCCGCTCGGCAAGGGACCAGAAGGATTGGTGGAGTAGGTAGCTGCCAGCGGTTCGGTGGGTGCCGGGGGTAGGGACTGGTGCCCCGATGTCATCTCCTGATCCTCCTAGGGAGCTGTGGTGCTAGGATTCGAGGTTTCAGTCGGTAAGGGCCCTGTGGCAGCAGGGCGAGTGTTTCCTTGGGGAGCAGGAGCTTGTCGACAAGCCTGTCCTAAGATGGCTTCCAGCAATGATATCATCTCCGGGGTTAACTGGATGTTTTCCCCGGCGATGTGGACGGTTTGCGGTGCTGGAATCTCGATACGGGTAGGAGCAGGGGTCGGTCTGGAATTACCGACATGTTCTCGGGCCGTCCTTAGAGGAACGACATCGGGTGCTACCTGGCTGACAGGCTCTTGCTGGAGCGGCGAAGCGGTGGCGGAATCAGAACTGTCCGAGGATTGCTCGCGAGTCTGGTTCCGGCGGTTGTTTTGTGATCTAGTTCTCATGGCTGTATTACTCGTTTCCCACAGACTGCGCCAAATGTTGGATCGTAAACTCCTGATTACTGATCTGGAACTGAATTGAATGCCAGGTTACGGTTGAACATCACTTTCGCCTTAGCTCCGGTGAACCTGCAAGTAGGGGATCGCAACAGAGGGGGTGTCTCTGGGTCCCTCTCCGATGCTTAAATGAGTATATGTGTGTATATAACTCAAAACGTAATGAATGTACGTAAAGCAATGCTTTACGACAAATATATTACTGTCCGATAATGAGTAGGGAGGTAATGACCCTCATACAGACATGCGAAGCTTGCTAAAAGTACTTCTACATGATTGTGCGTTCGTCGACTGAGCTGGTCCCAATCCCTAGCTTTTGGCCCTTCCCACAATGGGGCACCGACTTAGTCAAACCACTACCTAAATAGTTAGGCCAATGAAAATGGATAGTCTTCGCCATAAACTATTTCTCAAATGGTTAGACGCGAAAGCCTTTTCCGTCGATTACAGAATTTCACATTTTAAAATTCTTGTAGAGAATCATATCCAAATATGATACTTCTAAAATTAAATCCTAGTTACTGACAATAGATCTTAATTTTATGTGGTGGGAGATTGAATGGTTCATGGAAGAATTGAATATTGAGAATCGCTATGCGTCCGTAAGGCATGCACAAACTAATGGATAAGTTGAGATTGTTAACAAAGTCCTCCTGAATGGATTGAAGAAGAAAGTTGACGCTCTAGGAGGAAAATAGGTCGACGAGTTGGAAAATGTTTTGTGGGATGTCAGAACTACTTCTAAAAAATCAACCGGTGAGATACCATTAAATAAGGGTGTAAGGAAAATCTGTGTGGTCCGAAAATTCGATAGAAACCGATTTGGACCGAACCAAAAGATCCAATTCGAAAATATGTGGTTCGGTTTATGGTCATTTTTTTAAAATTTGATTCGGATTTTTAGATCTTTCGGTTTACGAATATAAAAGACCCTAGGATCTGGTCCGACCGTTAATGCACATTTAATTTTATATATTATATTAATTAGTATTAATTAATATGGTTAATCAACGAATACAAATTAATAATAAATGCACATATAATTTTATATATTAGATTAATTAGTATTAATTAATATGGGTAATCAATGAATACAAATTAATATTAACTTAGTTATTCAATAGTTATTTTAGTGGTTGTAATCTGTTTAGTAAAACATTATGTAAACATTGTTAAATCGAATGATTTTATTGTTTAATTTGATTTTGAATACTTATTTTGTTTTTTTATGTGTATTTTTTGAATTTTTAGTTGAAAACGAAAACCTATCTGAAAATCCAAAATTCAAATATTTTTTCTTTCTTTCAATATATGGTCTTTTGGTCGGCTTTATGTGTGGAGAAAATCTGGTCTGAAAATATAGGTACACGATCAAAATAGTAAAAAATATGGTCCAATCAAACCGGTTTCACCCCTACCATTAAACCTAATTTATGGACATGAAGCAGCAGCATTAATCGAAATTTCAGTGCTAATGCATCAGGTACGATATTTCAACGAAAAAGGCAATGATGACGAGTAACGACTCGAGCTTGACTTGGTAGACGAAAAACAATGGGCATCCGAAGAAACGCAAGTAAATATCTGCATTGCCTCAATTGGATACTATAATTCGTCGAGTCCTCGCTCACCAATTTTTGGTGTGGAAAATGGTATGACGAATGAATGAATTTGCACATCAAGACAAGATTAATAAAATGTCCCTTAAATGGAAGGACCCTATAAAGTCATCACTGTAGAACACCTGCATGCCTACGTACTCGAACACATGCAAGGAAAAAGGCTAACAAAGACATTCAATGCAGAACATTTAAATAAATTCTATACCTAGTAGGCAAAACCTTGATAAACCTTAATTGTTAGTATTGAACTTAAGGATGAAAAAATCCAGGCAAAGCTTCATATGTAAACTTTGATGGTTTGTTTTGAACTTTGGGAATAAAAGATCCAGGAGATTCCTCACTTGTAAACCTTTAATGGTTCATTTTTAAACTTAAAGAGTTATAATGTATGTGATGGCGACACCTCTCGTACATGTAACCTCAATGGTTCATTTTAGACTTAGTGATTCTGTTATTGGGAATGTTTCTCCGCCTAATTTCTTTAATGGTTCAGCTGAAGTTAAGAATTTAAAATGAAAGTTAGGGCAACACCTCCTCACACCGTCATCGCATGTTCACCTTAATGGTTCTTTTGAACTTAAGGATGAAAGTGTTCTACATCTATAGGGAGTTGCTCCGAATGGTGTTAAACCTTAATGGTTCTACTGAGCTTTTGGATTTTTTCCAACTCATACGCTGTGTTGTGGTATACATGCATTCGATAAAAAATAAATAATAATTGTTGGGTTTGAATCTCCGAGATGCTGACTTGGCAGTGGATTGAATGCCAAAGGATGAATGAATACTGCTCTCGGCTTAGCTCCGATGAACCTGCAAGAAGGGGATCGCAACAGAGGGGGTGTCTCTGGTCCCTCTCCGATGCTTAAATGAGTATACTATTTGTATGAACTCAAAAAATGTAATTAACGTATTGAAAAGTAGATGTATTTATAGACCAAACCGTTATAGGCTACAAAATATCTTGGTGAATATTGTGCTGGTGAATATTACGGTTATGGCGCAATATTGTAGTTACCGTATGTAATCTTTAGAGAATATGTGTCTGATATACCCGGGACATCGTGGCCATATCTTTAGTTACGGTTGGTGGGACCAGAGATGAGAGGTTAGACTCTCTTAGCGAGCACTCCTATGGCGAGCAGTAGGAGGCTGTGACCTTAGTTATTGGCAACCTATGTGGAGTTTTGGTGTCCACTTTGACTTGGGTTTGATACTGGACCGCTTTATGAGGGCCAGATTAACTTTAATGCGAGCAGACCCGGTCTGAATGATATGGGTTTTAACCCATGCAAAGTTATTGGGCCTCTGAGGCCTTTCCCTTATTGGGCTGTCACTATCAATACCCAACATTTGCCCCCAAAGCTTGAGTGAAGTTTCTTCGGTCAAGCTTGATTCTGTGATAGAGTTTGAGATAGTGACACTTGGATTCAATCTTTTCTGTCTTTATCTGATATTTGTACCTTTTTAAATACTCTGTATCCTTTGGCGAGCGGTTGTTTGGTAGCCTAGAGTTTATGGAATATTCGATCCTTTATCCCTTTTGGCGAACACTTGGGATTGCCAGAGTTTATGAATGCTTATTCACTACTCTTTGGCGAACGCTACATTTAAAAGGTCTTTCGGAATGGCTTAGAAGGGTCTTTGGCGATCACCTTTACTGTATAGGGTCTTGAGCATTTAATGAATGCACTGTTATCCAGAATTTGAACAGACAATTGAGGCATATCTGTCTTTTATTCTTCCGTAACCCGATGGTAGACTGACAATTTTTGTATCGTTGCAACCGTTTGTCTCTCTGAGGTGTCTCTTAGAATTCTGACATTGCTTTGATTTTTACCCAAAAGGGTGTAATCATTCTCTGAACCGTTTTGATCGTATATGTTCGGTTACTTCTAATTTGTCTATATAAGAAACAAAACCTTAGCCCTTTTGTCTTTTACACGTTCCAGTCATTTGCATTCCAGAGAATTCCTTGCTTCTCAGTGCTCCATTTAGACTTTGCCTTTCTCCTTCTTCAATTTCACAGAACTTTCCAATATTTCCATGGCTACCAAGAACCAATCTGCAGGAAAGAGCAAGGTGGCAGCCCACAAGTCTTCTTCCAACCAACCTTCTTCCGGTCAGAAGGTTTCTACTAAGACAGCCAATGCCCCTCTGACCATCAGGGATGGTTCTTCGCCGACACAGAGCTAGAGGAACTCTGCCCCCAAGCCGGTTTCAGGGCAATCGACCAGCACACCAGTGATGATGGACGGTCCAGATACCTATGTTCCCGCCTTCTCCCCGACAGGTAAATTTTGATTTCTTACTTTTTCTCCTTTTTAGGTAATGCTTCCTGCTTTTTATTATTTTGTATTGTTCTTTCCATACCTTGGTGTTCTGAGTAAATATCAAGCCCAATGAATTGAAGTCGGCTCAGTTCAAGGTATTGGTCGTCGTAACTGGCTTGTGGGATGCAGATGCCCCCAGATACCCGGGCTTAGGATTGCACTATCCTTGCGACGAAGAGGTTTATGTTTATGCGGCCCAGATCGATGCTGGGTTGCATTTTCCTCTCTGCGAGAATTTGCAGGCGCTTTGCTGCTATTACGGGATAGGTCCTACGCAACTAGTACCTAACGCCATCACGATGTGGGTTGAGTTTAAGTTCATGTGTTTACGTCAAGAGTGACGTATTCACTGGCCTTTTTCCGCTGCTTCTATCGATTGGCCGCCGGGGCGAACCATCTCCACCATTTTCAGACTCGGTGGCCCAAGTTCGAGGAATGGAGGGGCCAAGCTTGGAATTGGAACGTTCATTTATGCCTGGTGGACGACTTCCATGCTACCAACTCCAACTACAAGAATTTTTACTTCTTTTGCAAGGGTAGCGTATCATGGGAGTTATTCCATCCGGAAAGGGATACTCCTCTTAGCTTCGGAGAGCTGACCGGGAGCGATCGGAACGCCATTGACGACTTCTTCCGATTAAATAAACAATCGAACTTCTGTTCAATCCTCTCAGTGGAGGAAACTTCAGAGTCGATGTTTGAGCTGGCAATCATTCATCAGTCCTCGCCAACTTTTATTGATTGGGTAACTTTCTAACTTTTTTCTCTGTTTGTTGTAGGCATCCTGGGAACCAAACTCATCGGTCTGTTTTCCAAGCAGGCTAAGGCGGGTCTGTCTCCAGACCAAGCGTCGCTAAGTCTTCCACCTCCTCCTTCCAGGCGTTCATCCAAGCGAAAGCCTGAGGAGGAATGACCTTCGACTACTTCTGGCGATCGACAGCAAGGTATGCAACTACCTCTTAACTTTTCGTTCTTCTGCTTTAGTCTAAGGTTTCTAATACCTTTGCTAACCTTTTACAAGGAAGACCACTACTGATGTGGTTCCAAACCCTACTCCCGCCAAGAAGGCCAGGAGTTCGGGCGAGGAACACCCTGCTTCTCCCAGGGGTCCTGCTGCCCCCAAGGAAAAGGATGTCGTGGTCGCAGAGGTCGCCACACCTGCCTCCAATAAGACTGCTCCCAATCCTCCTAAGAAGACTGGGGCCCGAAAAAGGGTCCAGACCACCACGAGCTCCTCGAAGACTCCTTTCGGGGAGTATTGCCCGTTGATGGACTTATTCCAGCCGCCAAAGGCGGCGAACCCCAAGGGCGTCTGGGCCCCTTAGGGGAATCTAAAAAAAGGTGGAGATTTCTGAGCAGATGACACTTTGGGGTAACCTAGATCTATGCATGCATCTCATCGAGGGGATTGTCCTTCTCGGGACAGGGCTCTAATCCCCTCCAGGCTGCGTAGCATCGAAGGGGTCCTGAGGACGCACTTCGAGCAGATCGCCCTGGTAAGTTCTTTTTTCTTTATTTATCATCAAATCACCTTTTGACCTTTTCTTGATCTGATTATACTTTATCCATTTTTTCCCGTTGTCAGCACATCCAGGAGGAGTTCGCGATCGGTCGGATCGTAGGGGAGCTCGCCCATAAGGAGACTGACTTGCTTATCGAGTTGGAGCAGTATCAGAGTTTGGGTTCTCCCCTGGTCAGATGGAGGGTCTGAAGGATAAGGTCGAGTCAGCCGTTTTCTTGGTGGAGCATGCTCGCGAGGAGTACTTTTAGAAGAAGCAGAGACTTCTCGCCTCCATGCAAAAGAAGGAGGATGAAGTGGTTCTCTCCAATGACAGGCGAACGAGAATCGAGCTTTAGCTCTAGGCGGCCGACAAGTACTCTGCTGAGGTAGAGGCGGCGAATGCTCGCCTGAAGGCTCAATTGAAGGAGACTGAGGCTAGGGGGACCCCTTGGAGAAGAAGAAGGAGCAGCTTGCTCTACGACCGAAGTTTGTCCCTTCCCCCCAAAGAGTGGTCGATGACTTTAAAAAGTCTGATGAGTTTACTGACTACGCTTTGGAGGTGATGAAGGCCGAGGTGGCTGCCTACCTTCAACTCCTGGTCGACGAGATTCAGGGGATTGACCCTAAGTTTCCTCTCCGGGAGGTGAAGTCTCTTCAGGCTTTCATCGAGAGAGACTACTCCAAGAAGGCTCTTGCGCGGAGGTTGCCCCCGAGGTCGTGCCGGAAACTGTTTCCCTTGAAGAGCGCAAGTCGTGAAGCCCCGAACTCCCCCGACGATCATATTTTTTATTTATGCTTTTGATGATAATCACTTTTATTTTCGCGTGTTCTTTGGGATCTGTTGAGAGATGACTTATTTTTGTGGACTCGCCTTCGTCTTCTGGGAGGATTACTTCTTTCAAGAAGTTCTAGAATAAAGTCATCCATATTACCTACCCTTGAATGTTGAAGACTTCTGCTCGGTTATCGAGAAATGAATATAGAGCTTGTTCTAGAAATTGTACATCTTGAATTCTTGTTCCTCCGAACGCCAGCTTGCTTAAGCAGTCCGCCAGCTAGTTTTCTTGGCGAGGAATAGATTCAATCGTGAAAGTTGGAATTTCGACGATGAGTTTTTTATCTATCTCGAGGTACTTCTTCATAAGTGCCATTAACTTGATTAACAATTAGCTCGGAGTCGCTTTTTGCCTTGAGTGATGTTATGCCCATTCCTTTAGCAAGTCGGAGTCCAAGGATAAGAGCTTCATTTTCAGCCTCGTTGTTGGTCGCCTTAAAAGTAAGGGCGATCACATACTTTAAAGGCTCTCCCTCAGGGGGGATGATAATCAGTCCTGCTCCTGAGTCTTCTCATGAAGAAGATCCATCTGTATAGAGTTCCCAGCCTTGGCTTGTATCTGTTGATGAACTCGGCCGGTTTTATGCTTTTCTTAGACCATTGCATGTACTTTCCACTATGAAATCTGCCAATGCTTGATCTTTTATGGCCTTTTTTGGCGCAAATTTGATCTTGAATTCGCTGAGCTCGATCGCCCATTTAACCATTCTTCCTGAAGAGTTTGGCTTCAGCAGGAAGTGTTTGAGAGGTTGATTGGTGAGATCTGTAATGGCGTGCGCGTGGAAGTATGGTCTTAACTTTCAAGCAGAATCACCTGTTTACCAGGTGATTCTGCTTCCCGATCTTGCATGTGAGGATCCTCTCTTCCATACTTACCTATTAATGGTTTTGGAATGTAAGCTTGTTCGACGTCATGGGCGTACAAGCACGAAGGCTTGGGTCATGTGGCGAGATAAACCTCTCAATTAGGGTACTTGGAAGTACCTTGATAACCTCCTTGCCTAGTTTCACGATTTCAACCCTTAAGGACAAGGTTACTTCAGAGGAGGGTGTATTTGTCATGTACCAAAGAGTTTAGAGACTAGTCACCATTTCATCTTACTCAAGGGTTATTGTTGTAATAAATGAAAGTCAAATAGTTGGATAGTTATAACCGACTTTGGCTCCTTTGCTACTATAAATAGGAGTTGTAAAAAGCTCAATGCATGGAATGAAATATGAATCTTATGTCCCTTTCTTGATCCTTCTTCTTCCTCGTTCCTCATTCAATTGGTATCACTCACTTCATCGTCTCGCTCTTCTCTCGCCTTCGGTGGGGCAAATACTAAGAATTAGAGTTGACCAATTCTTCCAAATCCTATAGAAAGAAAAAGTGAGCAACAATACAAATCTATAAGGAATCAATCAAGAGAAACAACACAACATACCATTAATACAGATCTTGATATTTCATGTGGTGATAAATTGAAGATAAAACTTAATTTATGCAAAAATGATGTGCGTAGAAGATAGCCATACAAATGGATATATGCATGAGGAGAAGGACAAATGGTTGGTTTGGAAGAAAAAAAAGCTAGACAAGTATTGCTCGCGGGTCAGGCGGGTTGACCCTCCAACTAGCTAAGTTGTATATGGGTCATTATACGTGACCTGCGAGGCTATGCAGATTGGGTTAGGGTGGACGCCCATAAACCCGTGAGTAGGGTTAACCCCACCTGAACCTGGCGAGTCAACCTGTATTGATATCTCTATACATCAGTATGAGTCACATGACTATTTAACGAAAAAAGGTAATGAAAATCTAGTAGAGATATCAAATACAACATTCACAAACATAAAAGTGTATTTGATCACATAAGTAAACTTAAGACTGAATTGGACTTATTAAGCTTAAGGGAAAAGTATGAAAATTGTGCAACATGTTTCACCAAAATGGTTTTCCAACCCAGAGGATGGTTTTAGGTACATGTTTAGGAAAAATGGTTTTTGGTACTCCCGTCTAACTTCTGTTGAATATGTATGTTAATCTAGCACGTTTTATGTCGCGTGACTCTGCCTA
Organism: Chamaenerion angustifolium; assembly: GCA_946814005.1. Lineage (NCBI taxonomy): Eukaryota > Viridiplantae > Streptophyta > Magnoliopsida > Myrtales > Onagraceae > Chamaenerion > Chamaenerion angustifolium. The sequence continues at coordinate 9,577,204 of OX328278.1, read as the reverse complement.
TAAAAACTAAAATTTGAAATACCATTTATGCCCTTCTCATCCTATTTAGTATCCCGCCCAATTATAGTTGCCGAAGGAAACGTGAGTGTCGTGGGAAGAAGTGTTCGTGCTGCTGTGCTGCTGTGGAGTCCCTTGGTTGTGAAGATTGCTGGTGAACTTCTTCATGGTTGACGATTATGCCATTGTGGGTTGTTGTCGCATGCAATTCCAGCTGGGACGCGCGAAGAACTTCAACCGTATGTTTTATGGGTGCCCAACATACTCGGTAATTCAATTTTAATTTGTCCCAATTTTAGTACTTTGGAAACCCTAATTTCTTAGATAACCGAATGCCTTCATCCCCTAATTGTTTTCCGAAATATGCAGTGGAAAACGTCTTCACACGGGAATCATTGCAATTACTTTGAATGGGAAGACCCTCCAATGTGCGAGTATGGAAAGCGGGCTTTGAAGAAGTTCGACACAGTCCAGACCGAATTGAATGACGAAATTGTTTTCCTGCGTTTGATGGTGCGATATCTAGAAAAAAAATCCTAATTTCAATGTTCATTGTGATATTAGGTCTTCTTGTTTGGGTCATTATGTAATGTCATTGAGTGGTTAAGTTGTTAGTGTTGCGTTTATGTGTTAGGTTGTGTATTGGTCTTATGTTGTTGGAGTTGTTATGTTGGACCTGCTACAAATCAGTTTGTGTTATGTTGTTAAGCTTTAGTCTTTGTCGTACTAAGTTGGTATTTGTATTAACATCACATGAAACATGAACAAGTTATACCAAACACCATCAAATCTCAAACATGTTTCCAAGGTATCCGTCAGATCATCAACAAATTGTACCAAAAAACATAAAAAAAGAACATGTTATACCAGTATCCATCAGAACAACTGTCACGACAACATCAGGTTAATACCGAAATAGAAGAAGCACCAACAGATAATAGAACTGAAGTACCATTGTCATTAAATAGACCATTGTCATTTAACAGCAAACACAATTGTCAGAATTACCAGCAATAACAGAACTACCCACAAAATGGGACACTAAATGTTACTACCCACAAAAGGAACCAAAAACCAACCCAAAAACACTGAGTGGACATATCTTTAGAGGACCTCGGCTGTTTAACCTTCATTGGGGATTTTCTAAAACCTACCCTAAACACTTTGGTCTTCTTACTCTTCAAGGGTTGTGGTAAAAGCACAATGTCCCTGCAATCTGATAGGACTGGAGGGGCAGTTGAAGCAGCAACAAAATCGTCTTCATCATCAATGTTGATTGGCTGGATGGGTGGTTCCTCCCTTCGAACATCATCCCTTGGAATGTCTTGACTGGGCGTGTCCTCCCTTGGAACGTCTTGCATGGGCATGTCTTCCCTTTCAACGTCCTGACTGGGCATGTCCTGACTGACTCCTACGCGTCACTTCGAAGTCCTCTTTTTCTGCTGTGGTGGAGCTGCACTCATTGAAGATGGTCCAGTAGTCTCTTTCGGCTTTCTCTTTCTCTGTCGTATAAACTGAACATTTGTGTTGAAAAAAACATAAACTAAACTACAAAATAAGGAATTGCTGGAATAATCCCGAATTACCTGAGATGTTTGAGACGGCTGATGCGTTAGAGATGTTTGGGTTGCTGGGTTTGTGTGGGTACTTTTAGATGATAAATCCTTGACCAAACAACCTCGTTTGTTATGTCCTGTTTGTCTACAGCTTGAGTGATATTGCCGCAACCCATGCTTTATTAGAGACATAGTTGCATTATTAACCTTTTCATGAGCAACTCTTGTTCGTTTTTTATTAGGTCTCCCAGTTCGCTTTCTGAACACTGGATGGTCAATTGGTAACGCCTTTACCCTGACTCAATCATCACTACCCGAAATTGGGTGTATGATGGGTTCATATATCTTGCCCATTGTCTCAACACGGTAACCAGGGTCAACGTATTCTACAAACTTCACTCGGGCATTCATTAGGCAAGCACAAGCATTGGCACACGGTATGCCAGATAGGTCTCACTCAACACAAGAACAAGTCTTGGAGTTAATGTCAACTTTGTATTGGTATGTACTTCCAACTATGATCTCATACTCACCTTGGCTCGCATATAATATGTTCATACATCTGACAATTGATTTGTTCTTCTTTATCTTCTCAAGCACATTTGACATCAACGTCCCTTCATGTTTTTCAGCCTTGTTCCTCCTTTCCTGAAAATCCCTCATAATTGTTCTCCTCAAAGTCTCCATAAGTTTGACAAGAGGCTTGTACCTGGCATCCAGGATCTTTGCTTTCCAGGACTCGCTACAGTTATTTACCACCAAATCAATTTTTGAATCTGGGTGGAATTCATACCTACACCAAGTCTTGGTGTCAATCTCGGATAGATACAACCAGGCTTTGTTGAAGTGTTGCTTCAGCCACTCCAAGTGGGACTTATGGCGATGGTAGTTGTACGTACATGCAGCTGCCCAAAATCTGGACTTAATGCCTCCATCGGTGTGACAGAGAACTAATATATTCTGGTCAATATGTCTTGCACAGAATCTGTGCTCATACCCTGGCATGACATCCTCCACAGCTGCTATCAAACCCTGAAATATACATTCACAGTCATGGAAATGTTGACAAAAGTAAAATGCATAACTGAATGAAAACCATTCATACCTTCTGTCGGTTAGACATAACCACCAACTGTCGGTCATTTCCAATATCACTTCTCACCAACTGAAGGAACCATTTCCAGGATTCAGTAGTTTCTGCCTCCACCCATGCATTGGCTAAAGGTAAGACTCTATTATCTGCGTCCCTTGTTAAGGCACTCAACAATTGTCCCCCGTCCAACCCCTTCACGTGACAACCATCTAGACCAATGAATGGTCTACAGGCCTTAAACCCATCTACACATGTCTTAAGACACATATATAATCTTTCAAATCTCGGTCTTAGGGGGTTTGGGATTGGGTCAATTTGGATGAAGACTGAGCTTCTAGGGTTGTGCATCATCACAGTTGATGCGTAGTCCCGCAATCTTTCAAATTGCCATAGTCTATCGCCTCAAAGTTTCTCTCTAACAATTCGTATTCCTTCTTGGATGTTCCATTTCTTCACGTCGAAATTGTATGTCTTTGATACCTCCTCTGCAATTGTCTTGCTTCTTACTTTTGGTTCATTCCTTATTAGATCAAGATAGTTCTTCGCAATCCACTTAGCACGAATCTTTATACTTATGTAGGCCTTTGGATAATCGTGTTCCTTTGTGATGTGCCGCAGTTGAAACGTTTTTGCCTTGTTTAGTTTAACACCCACCACCTTGAATGGAAAATTATGTACCTTGCATCCGACAATGACCCTTGTGGCATAATTATTCTTACTAAAGTCTGGTTCATATCCATCTTGGATGCTATGATCGACCATGTACTCACGAAATTCTTTTGCATCCACAAACAAGATCCCAAGTCTAAGATCCTTCTTCGCCTTCCCTGATTTATTCTCAGCATCTCATTCTTGGTCAATTACATGATGTCGTTATGACTTGTGACTTCATCCTCAACATCCGAGGGTGGTGGAGTTCTTAACGTATCACTCGGATACTGCCCTTCGTTGAAGTTACTTGCATCCATTCCAATCTTGGCTTTTGTCATTTGACATTACTATCAAATAGACAAGCTAATTCAAAACTAAACCAACAAAGTAGACAGAGCAACCCTAAGCAGACAGAACCAAACATAAAATAGACAGAACCGAACAACCCCAATAAAGACCGCACAACCCAGTAAATCAGACAGAACAGAATAACCCTAAGCAATCTAACACTTCTTCTGCATTATCAGCAACCGAATACATAAAAATCAACAATTTCATATTTCGGTCCTACACAACCACTAAACACATAAAAATCCATATTTTCGACTATAATAACCAAGAAGATACTCACCTTAAAGTTTTTAAGAACTTCCTCTGCGAAATCTCTGGTTGATCGAACCTAGTTCTCCAAACTAGAAGTTTCACCGATCCGAACGGAGCCAAAGCCGACAAGGAACCGAACGGAACCTACTTCTCCAGCCGAGAAGGAAGCCAAGAAGAGAGGAAGTCCAACTGAGACGAAAATCGCAGAGAAACGGAGATTGAAGGAGGGGAGACGAAACACCACCGGAGAGAGCAACACCAAAGAACCAACTGACAACCCCAAGAATAAGAAGTTGAAAAACAACGAAACAAATAAGGAGATGGCATATAGGTCTTTTCCAAATTGATTTATAACTGAAAATACTGTTTATAAAGTCACGTGACAAAAACGTGACAACTTAACGACATAAATAAACGCTTTGTAGACGGAAGGTTCATTTACCATCATTTACAAACGTATTTAACCTTTAACCATCGTCAAAAAACAAATAGCACCAAAAACCATTTTGGTGAAACATGCTGCACCATTTTCATACTTTTCCCTAACCTTAAAAAGAAAGTAGCCTAACAGTTAAATAGAGTGTTTGGTGGAATAATAATTATAATATAATGATTTACCTAGCAATGTCACATTAATAATAGGAGATGCAAATTGACGTGGGCCAATATTAGGGCTATGTTTTCATACATCATTGTCTAATTTTATTACATGACAATAAAGTTGTCAATAGGGATGTCAATGGTGCGGGTTGGATCAATACCAGACCCGCACCATGAGAGTGCCAGTTTGAGTCTCCAATTGAACCTTGACCCGTGGTTTATCATGTTTTTTTCTACACTGAAATTCATTCAACACAAATACATAATTCAAATTACAAACATCCAAATACTAATTAAGTTTTAACTCTAAGGAGGAGCAAGACTGAAGTTACAAACATTTGAATAATTTTTTTATTGCATAATAACCTCTAAAATATTTAGTGATGTGTTCGGTCTTATAGTTTTTTTTTAAATTACAGATAGACCGTAGTACTGTGAGTTGTCTCGCGGGTCGGCATCCCCTACATGACCCGCGGGCTGCCAAACCGCAGGTTTGCAATGTACCACAACCCGTTGACACCCCTAACTGTCAACATGGATCAACCCAATAGATTCAAATCAAATCAAAATAGGGTAATCCGACCCCCGACCCATGGGCTTGAGGAGTCATCATTATCGACTTAACCGGTCAACCCGTGTGACCCACGACGATTAACAATATAAAATATGAACAATATAAGAAATTCTACATCATATAATAACCAACTCAACAATCACCTAAGTTTTAACAATGAAACTTTAAGGAGTTTAGGTTATTGACGATTAACAAAATATCCCTAAAAGTAAATAGATAGAGTTGAAAATCATTTAGCTGAGTGGACCACCAACAAAATGTGATTGTCATTTCATCTAATTTCTCATTATAGAGGCATGTTTAACCTAAGGTACTCAGAGCATTCCTAATACTAGTAGATCTACTACCGCTATAAATAATAACATAGAAACATAATCAACTAATTATTGACGTGTCCGGTTCGGGTACATATTCATGACTTGAATGAACCGTTACTCCATGAGTTAGGTGTGTCAACCCAAATTTAATAGTGATCCTACTAAGTTGATCTCGAACACCAACACATTAGCGAGACGGATCAAACGAGTCATATGGAGGGAATCCTACGTTCAGTAAATGAATGCACAAATTGGGTAGGAAAACAAGTGGGGTTGGACATCTAGATGATTGGGTCACAGGACCCCCACTCACCTGATATGTTTATTTACTAGAGATTGTAACGATGCACATTTGTGACATATGTCACACTATTTTCCATTTTAGAATAAAATGTTAAAGTTGATTAAAACAAATACCTATTATGTTGATCACAACACGAGTCTAGTTAAATCATTTTTCGGGTCAGGCCAAAAGTTGTTATTTCTACTTAGCAACGTTATAAAAAATATGACTAAATTATTAGATATATAAATATAAAAAGGGGGGTGTAACATTATCTATGTATTAATTTGACTAGAATGTATATAATTATGACAAATAATAGTTTTATTACATTTTCTCACTCCTAATGTTAAATTCATAACTTATTATTGGTCTATGTCAAACATATAATTTCTATGCATATGTTGCATGTCATGTAACTCACTTTAAAATCTTCTAAAACTTCTCATTCATTCTCCGGATAAGGTTAAACAATCAATAATTTCTTCTTCGTTCACATGTGCATTTATTAATTTATATTAATTTTTACATTCAAATACTACTTTTAATATGATGTTTTATAAAATTCAAATAAGTGCACATATGGACTTTTGTTATTAAGTTTTATTTTTAAAAATAAATTATAATTTATTTTATGTACTACATATATTTTTTTTAAATAATAGTTGCATGTCTAACATTGTGTATCCAATTATAATTATGTATTCAATATAAATTTCAACACACACATATATATATATATATATAACAAATATATCAATATTGTTTCTTAACATCTGTGTATAGTTATGTAGAACTTCATTTTTAGATATAATTTGTGCATACTTCATATGGGGAATTAAAGTCATTTTTTTTAATTTAAATACTAAAATCCATAATCTAGTATTATGAAGGGGGTTGAAACTTGCTAAAACAAGTCGCACTCGCACCAATTTCGTAACGGTGACATTGAATTGGTTGATTTAATGCAACGTAATAACTACCTAGGAGTAGATACATATGGAATAGAGAAGTTAAGATCTGACTGGGAGAGCCGTAATTAACTCCATATCAAGAGGCCATTTCCACACCAACCTCAATATAAATGAAACCCAAGTACGTGACAATCGGAAATAGATACTCCATTGCATCGCTATTTCTCTCTCTGTGATCTACTCTGCTCTGCTTTCGTCTACCATGGCGATTCAGCTGGAGAGTTTGGTGGAGTCGATCAAATCCAAGGTGAGAGCGCTAAAGAAGTCGAAGAAGAAGAACAAGATGTACGTGAAGATGGACAAGAGCTCCAGCGTGAAGGTGGAGATCCGAAGCCGGAAGGCGAAGAAGCTCATCCACCAGACTCTCAAGGCCGCCGACCGACCTGGCAAGAGCAGCCTCTCCTGAGACGGATCCATCACCTCTGTCTATTCTCTGTCGCTGTCTGATGTGTACGTAGATTGATCTATCTAGCTAGCTAGAAAAGCATTATGGACTCTGTTTTGATCGATTGATTATGAGTAAGAATAGATAATTAAATAGTTTCATGAATTACTTGGATTTTCTGTTGATTTTGTTAGAGTTTTCATTTCCAATAATTTAGAGATCAATGCGTTTCTACTCCCTAATTCATCACTACATTATGGACCTTATATTTTGAATCTGCTATTTCATCCATTTTTCGGCAAGCAACATCTTCATAATTTTTGGCCAGGGTCTTCGAAAATGACTTACGGCTGTCCCGACGATATTAGGATTTGTGCATGTTGATGATCAGTTTATATAATGATTATATTAAAAAATTAAACGGTGAAATCCAAATATAGTTCAACGGAATGTGAACCAGTCTACTATTCTACAAAGCCAATGTTATCACACTGGACCAGACTGCCGGTAAAATCCGATCGGAAGGTGAGCCGGTCACATAGACGGTCTGGATTTCTTAAAAAACTGAAATGCACATTGAACCGAGTTTGATGGGTAAAAAGCAAACGGTTTTAGAAGAACCGCCCGATTCTCCGGTTCTCACATTTTTAGTTTGTGAAATAAAGTTGGAATAAGGAATACCGATTTCGTATGAAGTTGTTTCTTTCACAGATTTGAAAATTCACGTAAACCGTATTCCTAGAGAAGTGAGAATACATTTTCCGTCCTTAAAGATCAGATTCTCTATTCCTAGCTCTCCCGGAATACGAAATAGGATGTTAAACGATCAAAATATCCTCCACTGTTAATTATTTATTTATACTTTATTTTATTTTATTTTAATTAATTATATTATATTTTAATTAAATTAATTATTATAATTTCTAATTAATTAATATATATTTTAATTAAAATGGATTATTTTATATTTTATTTTATTTTAATTATTTTTTTACATTTTAATTTAATTAACTTCAATTTATTTTAATTAATTAATTTCAATTTTCAAGCTTTCCAAATTAATTAATAAAAAGCTTATAAGATAATTGTATTATACATTATACATATTGAAGCAAAGGGTATATATGTCATTTTACATGATTCCATTCCATTTCCATATATCATTTCACCAACCAAACATTGAAATTCCATATTCTATTCCATTTCAATCCATTAACCAAACAACATCATATTATTATGTGATATTTCTTATTTCTATTCTTTATTTCTTATTCCGTATTCCACAAACCAAACACACCGTTAGTGCTAAATTTGTGTCTTCCTCTTATATTTTATGATATCACCTCCTCTATATGTTCTTCGGCTCCAACCACTCGCGTCTCTACGATGCATACAATAAGTTGCACGGTCTCGCACAAGAGTTTGAGACGTTGCTCGATGCGCCTTTTGTGTTGCTAGTCGGCTATAAGACTGACGATAAGAGCGCCCTCGTTGAAGCCCTATTGGGATTCCAATTCAACCACGTCTGTGGTGGCACCAAGACTCGACGCACCATTATCCTCCACATGAAGTACGATCCACTCTGCTTCCTTGTCTTTGAGGCGAACCCCATTACGACCCCATCTCATGTCTCTTCAGGATATTCAGGTGTGTAGCTTGTAATTAAGCTTGTTGAGACTTTGACATAATGCTTGTTGAAATAGTAGTGATGAAGAATTGTGAATCAACACGAATGTCTAATGTTGATCAAATCATCAATTTTGCATTAGTAAATTCATGTAGTCATTCCTATTGAAGATGGGAACATGAGGTGGGAACAGGAGCCTTCCGAGTTCTCATCTAAAGAAATCATAATCAAGGTGTAGTATAATAAGTATTGTCTGAATCTGATGATAATTGATACTCTAGGGCTCATTACTCCAGCTCCGTGTTAAAAAAATAAAACTTTGCAGGTAAAAGGTGTATGCAGGTCTTCTTTCCTATCTCTGTAGTAGTAACTGTGATTCTGATAGGTCTTTCATTGGTAGAGTCAAGCTCGTTCAATTGAATCTCCTGTATGCGCTAAAATGCAGTATAAAATAATTCATTATCCTCTGTCTTGAAGATTGCAATGATTGGAGCATTGCTAGTACATGAAGGGTAGGAAACTATGGATAAACTCAATTGTTGGTTTTGGAGTAAGTATTAAATATTAATGGCGGATGAAGTACATGCAGAAGTATGGCATGACAGTGAATTGAGCTGTCATATACTTAGAAGAAGAAGATAGAAAGATAGGATGGGGGGCACCTATGCATGGAGTTGAGAGGACGTGTTTCGTAATAAGAATGATGCAGTTGACTCGTGTTGTTCGTAATAATCTACATATCGTATACAAAATTTGTATTCACTTATGGCAACTGACCACGAAGTTAACAAGCAAGAAGTACAACTGCATTCAACTTTCATATTATTTAATTTTGGAATTTTTGGTTCGATTTATTGTCAATGGACATTTTTATGTAAATATTTATAAATTTATATGATATATTTATGAGTGTAATATGTTGTCTAGTATATTAAAGTGATTTTATTATTGTATTAAGTCTACTAAGTATTTTATAATATTTTACAAAGCATTTTAAGAGAATCGGTCGCTCCAACAGATGAACCGACAATCAGGTAATCGGGAATCGACCCCCTTAACGGTTCAACAATTGATCCTGTTCTGATAACTATGACGTAGTTATTTACATTATTATTTAAAAATGGTAAAATATCGCATTGCTTCCTAAAAATATATCATTGCCCCATCTCTCAACGTTTCCATTCAAATTTAATAGAATTAGTTTAAAATATTATCAAAATAACAGAAAACTTTTAAAAATGTCACAATTTAACCATTTTAATCTTTTTCAAATGTTACATTTGACTTCCGATTTGATTGGGGCTTAATCGAGCCCCAATTGAATTGGGGTAGAACCATCCTCCAATTCGATTGGGGCCTAATTGAGGCCCAATCGAGGGGTCTCGGTCTTGACCCAAATCGAACCCACATGGGGGGACGACCAGGTCTGGGTCAAGACCCAAACTTGTAAACCAATCGGGGGCTCTTGTCTGGGTCTTGATCCAGATCAGGTCTCCCACCTATTGGGGGGTTAGTTCGGGTCAATACCTAGACCCGAACCCCCTCGACTGGGGTTCAATGAAGTCCCGATCGAATTGAGACTCAATTGTAACACTTGAAAAAGTTTGCAATGGTTAAATTGTGACATTTTTAAAAGTTTTTTGTTATTATTTCAATTTTCAAAACTTATTATGTTAAAGTTGGATGGAAAAGTTGACGGATGGGCAAATCTGCACTTTGGCCAAACCTAAGGGAAACAAATTTTACGATTTAAAATTTAGGAGGGGAAACTGAAAAATCTGCTCAAACATTAGGGACATTGTCGTATATTCTTTAATTTTGAAAGTAGAAGTAGTGTTATCACAATCAACTCGGATTGGTGGTCGAACTGTGAACCAGTCATAGTAATAGTCTGGTTTAGGGGTGAGTGGGTCTGGGTACCCTGTAATTTTAAGGGTACCGAGAACCTACCCATTATAATACAGGGCATTTAAATTTGTAACCAGAACCTACCAGTTGTATTTTGGAACCGGAACCTATTTGTATGAACGATTTCGGGTACCCTATTAGAAACCTTTCTTTGTCTAAAAAGGTTTCAGTTCCGATTCCGATAACAGATTCATCCTTCCACTACTAACTACTACTGCCCTGAATTCAACCTTCCACTGCTTAAATTATGACACTGCATGTAATAACAATAAAATTCATACAGTGGAAGTATACACACAAGAAAGCATCAATTGAATTGACATCAAAATTCAAAATTCATACTAATCAACATCAATTGAGCTACAATAAGAAAGCATACACATACGGTGGAAGTCGCTTCGTTCGTCGTCTGCAGAAGTGGTGTGGAGTGGAAGTCGCTCGTGTCGCCGGACTGGAAGTCTGTCGTCTAGGGTGGAGCAGTGGAGGAGTCTACCGTTTGGAGTGTAAGAAGTTGCCATCACTTGGTTGAGGAGTGGAAGGAGTTTTCATCACTTGGTTGTCGTCTGGAGTGGAAGGACTCTTGGAGCACTGGATGATATGAGTTGTCGTCACTTAGTGGAGAAGAGGAGTGCCACTGAGCAGTTGAGTGATCCCATTTGTTTAGGGTTTTTAATTATATATATATTTACGGTTTTAGTTCCGATTAGTTTAGGGTACCTAGATAGGCGAATTGAAATCGGAATCGAATACATAGGTTCTTGGATTTTTTTTTTCCCATGGAACTTACCCCAATTTTAAAATTTCTACCTGGAACCTTCCCTAAGTGTCGGTTCCGGGTCCAAATGGGTAATTTGCTCACCCCTAGTCTGGTTCTCTCAAAGACTGAACTACACACTGAACCCTATTCGATGGGTAAAAATTAGACGATCTTTCATGAATCGATCAACTTACTGGTTCACCAATTTTAATTCGCTATAACCTTCCAACTTTAATTTTAATGGAAGCAAAAACAAGAGTTTTCACTTGGAAAATGCCTCATATGTAAAAATCAAACAATTGCAAATTATTCCAACGAATCTCATTATTGAGGAAAAAGATGAAAGCCAAATTTCACACAAAGAAACCCCATTTTGTGATTTCTGCAAATAAAATAGTGTTCTTAAGGGAGAAGGTGGAACCTCGTTTCCTTATTTCAGAGTCGTCAAAGAAGATATGTTTTCTGATTTCGTCAAAGGAGGATAGAATCCCTATTTTCTGATTGATTTTTTCGGCATAGGAGAATTCAATTTTTGATTTGGGAGGAGAAAAACTTTGTTGTTTGATTGATATTTATTATTTCATTGTTTAAGGAAAATGAATGAGGTGTTTTCTGATTTTTGAAAAAAGGAAGCTATGAATAAAAGGAAAAGGTGAAGGAGGAGTGATTTATATTATTGAACCAGTAGACAAACCGACAGTTGGACCAAGAGAACGAGAATCAACACCTTGACCGATTAGATGTCCGGTCTGGTTATGATATCACCGGTTCAGAGATTTCGATCGCTCGGAACGCAATACCCATCCTCGAAGAGTGTCAACTATTAAGTTCAATTGGTTTGTTTGTGTGCGTAAGTGAGCAGATTATGATGTCATCTGTTAAGGTGTGACATGTCCTTCAAGACACCGTTGGTTGGGAGTTTATGTCCTTCTTTGATGATGGCCATGATAGATCATAAACTAATCAATGTGCTTTATAACGAGTTAGACACCCTAACAATGATATGTTCCGAATGGAGGAGAACATCTGATGATGGCTTGCACTGCACTTGCGCAGTGCAAGTGCAGGCCATTGAGAAGGCAGTGGGTAAAAAGAAATTTGACTCGATTTTAGAGAGGTGGATATCATATATGCTTGTTCAAATTAACCGGTCCAGATGAACTGGTCTGGAACTGGTTTGGTTCGAACCGGTTCGACCAAACTAGTTCCAAAACCAAACCAGTGTTTTTAGGCTTCAAATAGACCAGTTCAAAGTAGTACCAAAAATCCAGTTCGAATAGGTTCGACTCGACTCGTTTTTTTTATACTGTTTTATACTTAAATTTAAATCAAACCACTTTAAACCTATATAATTTTAGAACCGGTTTGAAGCAAAATCAACTAAACCGGTCTGAAATTAAACCAAACCTAGAGATGTCTTCAATAAACCAAACCTAGAGATATATTGGACCCTCGTATGTTGATGTTGGACATGATTTTAGTAGGTTGTGGAACAGATTTTCAATCGGTTCAGTGTGTTTTTTAGTCGGTTCAGTGTATTTTTCAGTTGGTTCAGTGTTTTTTCAGCTGATTCAGTGTTTTTCAGTTGGTTCAGTATTTTTTCAGACGGTTGAGTGTGTTGGACAGGATTTTCAGCCGGTTTAGGTTTGGTTTGAACCAGATTATTTTCGAACCAAAATTGTTATTAAACAAAAACATACCAGAATAGTTCGAACCGGCTTTGAATCGGTTCGAACCATACCAGTTCCTTTTTCTTTAAGCCAGATCCGTTTATTTAGAAATAGGAAAAAGTACTGTTTTTTTTCAAACCAGACCAGTTCATAGGGTTCATGGTAAGCGAGTGAGGAATCAAGAATAATCTAGAAAAGCTAAAGGGCATCGAGGAAATCCGGTTGTTAACATGCCACAGAGAAGTCCAGTGCTTAAATAAGAGACTTGCAACACTGAATTGCTTTCTTACCTAGGAAAGTGATTGAACTCTTCCATTCTTTCAAATTCTACGGGCAAATAAATGTGTTGAATGGGCATCTGACTGTGAGGAGACCTACAAAGCACTAAAGCAACATATGCACTCATTGCCTACCTTCACAAAGCAGAGCCAAGGCAAACCATTGTTTTATATTTAGTATTAGCAATGTGGCAGTTAATGCGATTCTAATAAAACAGAAGGGGCGACAAACTAACTCCTTATATATTATGTAAACAAGTTATATAGTTGGGAAGAAAATAAGTACATTACAATTGAGAAGTATCTCTATGCCCTGATTATTGTCGCCTGAACACTTAATTCAATGCTCATGAAAGAATGGTCTTCCAAATGAACCCCTCAAACACTTTTTGCAAACACCGATCACCTTCGGAAGGATGGTAGAATTGGAGATATAGATCAGTGAGGTAAGAATCAAATTTGCACCAAAAACCACACTCAAGGAGCATGCCTTGGTAGAATCGATCCTCGAGGAGCCTCGAAATATAGTAGAAACCTGGGAATTACACATCAATGGGACATCCTAAAAATAAGGATCAGGAAAAGGGTTAATAATAAATCCACCGACAGGTGAGCCCCTAAAAATGCAATAGTCCTTACATTCAAAGCGACAAACAATGAGGCCTAAAACGAACGCTTGATCACTGGCTTTCAACCAGCAAAAAGGATGAGAAAAGCATCGCTCATAGCAAAATGAGATTCCCAGTTGGTCGTAAGACAGATAAGAGGAGAATACGTTACAGAAGAGAAAAATTCAAGAAAAAGTGGAGTCTGCACATAAGTTCATCAAAGGAATGAATGACTTTTTTTATTGAGGCCATACCGAGGGAAGTTAATCAACTCATAGATTTTTTATGCAAGCTCACATTCACAGGAGCTCATCCATAGGTCCAGTTTGAGAAAGGTCACTTTGTTAGGTGGTGAAGCCTGTGCATGTTCTCAACATCGAAGAACAACACAACTCGTTGACAGGAATCCACATTTATATGACAACTAGGACCTTATTTAAATTTGAGATAGAGGCGATGAAGATCCAACGATTAACTCTGAGTTATCTCATCATCGATCAAGAGCTATAGAAGGAAGGATTCGCAACGCCATATATCAAGTGCATCACCCACCCAAAAACGAACGAACGAACGAGTCACTTCATCCCATGAAGGCGTTCAATCGATACTACGGAAAGCACTTATTTTAGGATACTATTAGGCCACAATGAACAAAGAAGCACCAACATTGGTATAGAAATGAGAAACTTGCCAAAAGTTGTCTCTAGATATTGGATAAGTACCCACAAAACTAACTCCACTAACAGGTGCTTGGCCTTTTTCCCAATGGGGTATTGACTTGCGAGGACCTTTCCCAATTAGTACGGCACAAAGAACCATGATCATGGTAGAATTTGACTACTTTTCTAAATGGATCAAATTCAAATCCCTCACGTCCACCACCAAATTCCAAGTCATCAAATTTTTAAGGATAAACATATGCTCTAGGTACTTCCTCCCAAAGTTCCTCAAAAACGATAATGGACCCCAGTTCTATGGGGGGGAAAGTAGCTCTGCAAGGAACCGCACATCGATCAACGATTCAAGTCAGTTTATCATCCACAGACTAAAGAAAATGGTGAATGAATAAAGAGGAATTTTCCCTAAAGATCTCGATGACATTTTATGGGTGCTACGTACAACACTGATGAAAGTTATGGGAGAAACACCATTCAGTCCGGTATACTAGTCAGAAGCAGTTACTCCAACGGAGATCGTCATTTCCTCCTACAGAGACAAATAATTCGATCAAACAACAAATATCGTTGAATGAAAAGTGAACCTAAACCTAGTGAATGAAAAATGTTAGGCATGAGAAGAGAAACATGGGGCGTGAGTCTAGCTACAATCTACTATTCAATCGTCGAGTCAATGCATCGTGGGAGAGATGATACGATGATAAGACAAATTCAAAAACTTAGAATCGAGAAAAAAGATCAAAACAATGTGGGAATTACCATTTAAGGTCGCCAAGATCGCTGTGGCATGTTCATATTACTTAGAAAATTTAGATGGTGCGAAACTACCTCACCCTTTCAATGTAGAACATTTAAAGACATTTTATGCGGAATTCATTATTAAAGTATGTGTACTACATGTAATATGAGCGACCTTGATTGCTAACACACACAAGCATGAGGAAGAATTTGATGACGATCATAATTAAATGTTGTTAGGTCATGCTATTAGTGTATGCATCCTAAAGTGATAACTCGCCAGGGACCAACTGCCTCAATGAGGATCAAACTAAAATCGTTTTATATCCGAGTGTATCAATAATTTATATTGTTATAAATATCGACTAAAGTCACCTAAGGTCCAAGTAAACAAAGACTTTCGAGTGAAATCACCATATAACCAAGCGAACCCAAGACTTGTTATAGAGGTAGACTTAAGATGACCCTCACACTACAGGAGGGAGTCATGATAACGACTGGAAAATTCATTTTTAACGACTCATTAATTGAGCCGTTAAATTTTCATGGATCAATACAAATGTACATGCGACGGTAAGTGTCGCGGGATTTATCACGGCTCGAATATGGAAGATCCGTGCAAAATTAACAGCTCAAATGAAAAGTGCCGCCAAAATAATTATGGTTGCACTTATACTGAGCCGCGGAAAAGATTTTTACTTTTTTATTCTTTCTTTTTTTGGCAGCTCATATAAAGAGCCGCCAAATATAAAACAAAATTTATTTTTTACTGCTCCATAAAACGAGCCGCGAAAATTAAATTATGTTTTACATTTGGGTCTCTTTATATGAGCCTCCAAAAATAATGATAAATTTTAATCGCGCCATTTTTATTTTTAGCCATGAAGATTGTTTAAAAAAAAAACTAATTTACACCATAATTATAATCATACAACTTGAATTGTTTACATACCAATATATGTATTTTTGCATACAATACATTACATATCCGCAAGTTTGCTTCATTAATTTAAAAATAATATATTATAGTTGTTCATTCATAAAGAACCAAAGAAACAATCTCTAATATATAATAAGGCGATTCATTTTATTGATCATTATCTTGACTTCCACGTTCAGTAGATTGTTCACTGCCAGAACCTGCAGATTGATGACTTGCTGACCATCCTTATAAAAATCCAAAAATTAAAGTATAAGATGCAACATTTAAGCATCAAAATAACTTAAATTATGTTATTCATCTCCTGATAAAATGCACAACAATTAAGCAAATTAACCTATTAAACTAAACACCAATTCACAGATAAGACTTAATCAACTAAAACACTAAAAACACCATAATAATATATTCAAACTACTATCCATCAAACATTAAATGCACAAAGGGATATCAATGTTAAATGTAAACTATATACTTACTTGATTTCTGGTTGGTAAAAGCGAGGAACATAAACCAAGGTTGGTAAAAGGCGTGAAATCACTAGAACCTCCTGTCATGAAGCTTTGAAAATAATTAAATCTGTTCATATTATGTTATATGACCTGTAATTGTTTATACATCTCCATCATCTGTGCATGCATTCTAGATTCTTGTTGTCTCAATTTCCCATCATAATCTGCTTGGGGACGTACTCGTACACGTCTTTCTACTTCTTCTTCATTCAGGCTACATTTTTTAGACCATCGTACCATGGTCGGTATAACACCAATCCCATAACCTTTGATTCCCCCGATTTTTCTCCACCTACAACCTCACGATACATATCCTCCTCTCTTATAAGTGGATCCTCGTCAGGGTTATGGGAAGCACGCTCTTCCAATTTAGATTTGCCTTGTTCCTACATCATACAGTTAAGGATGATGGTGATGTTTATTACGATATATTTTATAAATATAACTTGTACTCATAATTTAACTTTTAAAAATTATTATATTACAACTAATGACGATGTCACTTCATCAACAAATGCAACATTGTTTTATGGACATTGGCATACTCATAAAATTCAAGACACCCCACGGGTCTTCTACGTTCTTGTTCCTATTAAATAAACACGAAAAAATAAATTGCAAAGCAACACTAAAAATTATGAAAATTAATTTAAACATGTGTTTAGGAGGATTCGTACAAATCTATATCTTGCAGAAGCAAAACTCTTTGACCCAGTGGTGAGAAGAGATGACTACTGTGACTGAGCATGTTTTCCATGTTTGGATGATTCCTACACATAAACAATGCGCAACAACTAAATACAATGCAATGGGAACCAATATTATGATTTGTACAGAAAAAAAACATTCTAACATGGACTACATCAAAACTCAAAGATCTACCAGTAATTCTCATTGCCATTGCTCCATTCCATCAATGACATTTGCTTTGATTTCTTCTTTTGTAGCACCCTGCTTAAAAAAACTGCTTTTAGAGCATTTTTGTGGTCCTTCCATTTTTTAGTGATTGATTTCAGTACAAACTCGTCAAGGTTCTTCCAGTAACATCTGGACAAACGAATTTCGTATGCAAACATGTTTGTAGAAAATATATAATAACTTAAACATAGAAATGATTTTTTTTTTAAATGACAACACGTAACTTACTTTTGTCATGGCTAGTAAATTTTGTGTGAACTTATCTGGTATATTCTTCCATCCTTTGAAATTCAAAGGGCATAACTGGGATCTACGAGCAACTGATCCAAGCCAATTTCCTAAAACGCTTGCTGATTTACCATATGGTTGACCAAATTGGCTACAGTACATAATTATTCTACCCTCTTCGAATTTCCATACATCCGCTGCACGAAGATGGCATTTTCTCCTATATTGACGACCAAAGTTATCTGTTAAACCAAATTCAAATATTACAATACAATAAATATTTAAATTCAGTATACATTAAAATATAAAATACATCACCTAAAATCTCCACATGAGTAAATAATGATGCTGCATCGTCGTGTTCCTCATAATTATTCTACCCTCTTCGAATTTCCATACATCCGCTGCACGAAGATGGCGTTTTCTCCTATATTGACGACCAAAGTTATCTGTTAAACCAAATTCAAATATTACAATACAATAAATATTTAAATTAAGTATACATTAAAATATAAAATACATAACCTAAAATCTCCACATGAGTAAATAATGATGCTGCATCGTCTTGTTCCTCATATGTTGAGTTAGATGGACTTAGTGTAGGACAACTAGTAGAATGCCCTCTGCCACGCCCATCACCATCATTGTAACTACCTAAATGTGTGCTTGACATGTTTCGTCCACTAAAAGACAATGTAAAGACACTTATGATATAATGGTGAACATAGTGTTAAATAATACAAAATAACACTATATATTGGACATAAGGTAAATTGCAAATAATAATATATATTCAACATAATGTATGAAGTACAAAATGTAAAGTAGAACTCATTCTCCAACATCTTCTTGAATCCAACAATGATGATTATTAAGTTCATCAACATCTAAAATATGATAAAACATACACTACCTAGAATCATCATCTTTATCATCGTCTTCATTAACTCAATAATGAAGTGGTAGATAACATTTTATACTAGATTAGAGTGCATTTGGTAGTCTCCTTTCCTAATAAGGAGCTATCTGTTACTATCATACTATTCTTAATGATAAAAAAAGCTAGATATTCCCAGTCACCTTCAACAGCTAAAGATATTAATCTCATCTATCACTTTCACTATCTAATCTTAATTTTCGTAAAAAATCGACTTGTTCCCACCTTACATTAATTGTGTTAATGTTACAATATTTTAATTAATATTTTTGGATCGAAATGCTCAAAATCTGAATAAATATAGTCATTTTGAATATGGATACATGGTTGAAAACGAGTTTAAGTGTGTTTATGGTGTTAAAAATTATACCCTCAATAATCATGATTATCATATGTAATTTAAAAATGTTGTACGGTTATAATATTTAGCATACCTGCGTTATATCTTAATCATTATTAACCTTAAACGAAACATGTAAACTCTTCCCATAAAGCGTCATATGACCTCCCTCGAGGACTACTTCTTGGGTCGGGGCGGGTTACCAATTGGGCTGGTTGGTATCTATATATCGACGCATATTATCCATCAATAATTGTCAATTGATGAGTTTAGTTACGAACATCAACTAAACAACCAATTTAGCGTAAGTGAGATAAGGTTTGCTTCACGAAATTCCCATGTCAGCACATACATTTCACGTGGGAACAAGTGTCACTTGCGTGACATGTTACTCCCTCTCTCTGTTGCCAGATAGACATCTACACACAACTTCTGTACACAGCCAAAATACTTCATTATATATCTATAATAACTTCTCTATTCTAAAATGGATATTACAAGTGATTTATGATGTATAACAAAAGCAGGCTTCCTTTCCATCACCATTATATATAATTCCCAAAACAAACAGAATAATTCTTATACAATATTACCCAACTCAACCCTGCCGACGCAGGTAGATGTGTGGGTAACTTAAGATAGGATATATGTGTCGAACGAGACAGCAAATCATAAAATGGAACTCCGACGCATTCCTTCAAAAAAGATTTTTTTTTTGTCAAATTAATGTTTTACTTGATGAAATAAAACGTCGTGATATCATGATCACGGTTGTTCGAACATACAATCATTCGCTACTAAACATAAAAATGGTAGTGGTGGTCTTTCGACCTAATCATTTAAACTCACTCCCAATCTCGCTTGCTTCGTCATTCAATTCGCACACTCATTTTCCGTCATTGAAATAACTCGCCATTGCACTTGCTCTATTTGCCTTGCTAGTGCTCGAATATTTGTTATAATGGTTGACACCCTCCAATGTCTCGGGCCCTCCTCTATTTGTTAGTGAACCACTTGTGAGTCCGTTTCTATGACAACAGTTTGCCATCCCGCTTCTATCGCTAGTCTTACACCTTCTTGTATAGCTATGACCTCCACTGTTTCTATGTCGTCGCTTCTGTACCTCCGGTTGAGTCCACCCACTACTTTGCCGTCCTTGTCCCTAGCTACCACCCCTATTCCGGCTCGCCGTGATTGTTTACACCATGATGCATCACAATTTATCTTGATTGTGTTTGTCGTCGGTAGTTGCCGTCCTTGAGGCGTTCGATCCTCGGTTGGTCCTCGGTCCACAGACGTGGGTTGTCTTGCTCGTCTGCGCCCCTGTTACTCCTCGTATGCTAGCTTGATCTCTTCGATCACGGTCTTTGGGCTAGGTTGTTTTGCTGCGAAATCCGCCTTGCATCTTGTATTCCATATGTGCCAACATGTAAGTAATGTGAGAGCCCACCTCCTCTCGGTTACCGCAGCTTGCCTCCCTGTGTCGTTCTCCTCATTTCGAGCCATTTGACCACGTCTAGGTTGTTCGGTCGATCCACTCGTAGCCCTAGTATGCCGAGCCACACCTGTTCGGTCCAGCCACATTCAAGGATCATGTGCTCCCTTGTTTCAACTTCACCACATATTGGACACCCCAGAGTTACATTCATCCCCCGTTTTGCCATATTTCCCTTAACGGCGTTTGTTGCAAGTCTCCAAATAAAGTTTTTTACCTTCGGTATCGCCTTGGTTGCCTAAATGTCCTTCCAAAATGTACCTTGGTTAGGTGGGTTAGGCCTCATACGCTGGTCGGTCTTCTCCCTTACTTTGTGGTGTACTGATCGGACCATTGGTGTTCCATCTCTTGTATGTGGCCATATGTACCTATCGCTGCCCCCTTCATGCGGTAGCGGTATGTTGAGGATGTGTTCGGAATCTTCATGACTTACTATGCTCCTCCCAAGTAACTCGGTCCATTTCCCATTCGGGTGTATAAGCTCCAGTACTCTAAGGTCCACTCCGTTCTCCACACTAGATTCGGCACTCACCCGTTTGGTCTCCTTTGTGTATATTCATGGATCCTCGAATACGCAGATGTTCTCTCCCGTACCAATCATCCATACCCCTTCTTGCTTCATCAAATCACGCCCGTGAGTGATGCTACTCCACCCCTACGACGCTCGGCCTCCTTTTTTCGCCTCTAAGAAGGAACACTTCGAAAAATATAGCCCCTTTAGGACCTGCGCACATAGTGTGTTGGGTTCAGTCACTATTCGGCCCGCCATCTTCGTGAGTAGGGCCGTGTTGAAACTTTGTAGTTCGCGGAACCCTAGTCCCCCGACCTCCTTTGCTTTTGTGAGGATCTCCCATTTCCGCCAATGAGTTTTCTTCCCATCCGTTGTTTGTCCCCACCAAAAATCCGCAATGAGAGCATCTATTTCCGAGCACCATGTTTTTGGTAGCCATAATACACTCATTACATATGTAGGTATCGCTGTAATGATTGCCTTGATGAGTATCTCCTTCCCTGCTTGGTTCAAAATTTTCGGCCTCCATCCTGCCAACTTATCTTTGACCTTGGTGTTTAGGAATCCCAGTGCTTCCCTCTTGGAGCGTCCCCAGATAGAAGGTAGTCACAAGTATTTGCCCGGGTCGCTCGTGCTTTGTATATTGAGCGATGCCTCCACCTCTCTCCTTTCATTGAAATAAAGGGTTGACTTGTCCATGTTGACTCGTTGTCCCGATACCTGATAGTAGCTTTCCAGAATCCTCCTGAGGTTTCTAGTATTGTCGGTTGATCCCTGTATGAAAAACAAAGAGTCGTCTGCAAAAATAGAGGTAATGGAGTTCCGGACATTTTCTCTTCAGGATGATTCCCTGTATCTCTTCCTCCCTAGCTGCCCCGATCATTCTCCTCGATAGTACATCCGCAAGCAGGATAAACAAGTAAGGTGATAGTGGGTCACCTTGGCGTATGCCTCGTGGTGGACATATGGTGTTTGTCTGTGCCCCGTTGACCACCACTTGGTAGGTAGTTGTAGATATACACGCCCTAATCCACCCCAGCCATTGTTCCGCGAAACCCTTCTTCCTTAGTGTGGTGAGTAGGAAGTCCCACTCCACCATGCCATACGCCTTCTACATGTCATTCTTTAGGGCACACTCCACCTTGTTCTAATTTCGGCTCATGTGTAGGTGGTGGAAAACTTCATGTGCTACCATGATGTTGCCTTGTATGTGTCTTCCTGATACAAATGCACTTTCGAAATATATCTTTAAACAAAGGAGTGATATGCTCTGATGGATAGATCTTTAAACGGTTCACAAACACTTTCGAAATGATTTTGTACATGAAATTGCAGCAGCTTATTAGCCTAAAATCAGTAGGTTTTGTCGGGTTTTGCACTTTAGGGATGATCACAATATCAATATTATTTAGGATATTTAGTATGGTACCTGTTCTGAAGAAAGCCTTGACCGCGGTGATGACATATGCCCCCACGATGTTCCAGTTCCTTTGGTAAAACAGACCCGGGAATCCGTCCGGACCCGGCGCGCGCAACCCTTCTAATTGATTTGTTCTCGATCGGATCTCTATGTCTGTTACCTCCCTCGTTACGTTTGCATTCATCTCGGGTGTTATGTGGTTCGGTATATATCTGAGGAACGCGTCTCCCGGTTCGATTTGTTCCGAGGTGAACATGTCTCCAAAGTATCGATACAACTCGTCGGCTATCCGCCCCTCATTCTCTATGCACTCCCCATCCATTCCCCTCAGTCGACATATTTGGTTTCTCTTTCTTCTTGCTATTGTGGTTTGGTGGAATTACGTGGTATTTCGGTCCCCATCTTTAAGCCATTTGACCCTCGACTGTTGTTTCCAATATGTTTACTCCCTTGTCAAAAGCCCTTGGAGCTTAACTTTTAATCTCATTTCCTCCCGTGTCGCATCTTGATCCATCACCCCCTGCATGTTTATCCTTAGGTCTGCCTTTGTTTTTGTGACCTCTTTCATATTGTTGCCAAAATGGACCTTACTCCATGTCGTGAGCTTCCTTCGACATTTATTGAGTTTTGTGTAAACTCCTTGTATTTCTCTACGGGGTGTTAGTCTTTCCAAAGCATCTCGTATTACCTCCTTACATGCCGGGTTTTCTAGCCAGATTGCCTCAAATTTGAAGCGTCTCCTTACCCTTTTCTTCGGTTGTTTGAGTTGGACCACCATTGGTGAGTGGTCCGACTCAATGGCTAGTTCATTGATGCACCTCTCTTGTTGATGGTGTGTTGCCCATTCCGCATTAATAAGCGCCTAGTCAAGGCACTCACTTATTCTTTCCGACCCACTCTAGTTGTTGCACCACGTATAGGTGGGACCGTTCGCCCCCAAATCCTCCAAATTTTGGTATTCCATCAATTGTTTGAACTCATCCACTTGTCTCTGTGGCTTCCTCCTACCACCTTGATTTTTATGTTGGTAGCATATACTATTGAAATCTCCGAGCACCATTTAAACTCCCCTTCGGCCCCTCCGTAGTGTTCTTAGGAGGTTCCAGTTTTGTGTTCGTTCTTGTGCCACCGTGCTCGCACGTACCTATGCCATATGCATTGGATCGGAATGTTTATCCATTTGTACCTCACAATTAACACAATTCAGATCGGCATACGTGATTGAAACCCTAGTCTCCGCCCCCCACCACAATGCTAGCCCTCCTAAAGCTCCATTCGGGCTAACATAGTATTTGTTCTCCATCCCCATTCGTGGTCTTATCCTTTCGCAGTAGGTATCACCATTTTTTGTTTCCATTAAGGATATGATGTGTGGGTTATACCTTTTGTTGAGGTCTTGTAGGTGTTGGACTATCAGCGCAGACCCTAGACCCTTACAGTTCCAGGAAATGGCGCTCATTGGGCCCTTGTGGCTATTTCGGGATAGCCGCCACAACCCTTGTTCAGCTCGTGTGATTCCTCCTGTTCACTTTGTGCCACCGTTTTCTTTGCGGTTTTCTTCTTGCGGTTGGGGTTGATCTTATTTATTTTTCTCCTCGGGCTTTTCCTTATCGTTGTTTCCTGTCTTGCGGTATCCTCCTCCATTTTCCTTATTCTTTTTGTCCCCGGTTGATCCTCCATCTCCTCCCTTGTTCGCTTTAGGGTCATCTTGTCTAGGTATAGGCTTAGGCCCGATGTAGGGTTAGGGTTCAAGGTGGTGGGTGGTGTGTAGGGCAGGTTCTCAACTATGTATGGTTGGATGACGGTGGTGGTGGTGTCGGTCGGGTTTGTTTGGGTAGGGTTGTCGGGTAGGTATGTGATCATTGGTTGGGTTGGTCTGGTGGGTTGTTCGGTTAGAGGTGAGTGTGGTTTGGTTCGAGCATTCCTTCAAAACTAGAAAACTCACAATACATAAAAAGATTAAGTAAAGACACGGAGAGAGACGTTATACACAAAATCAATATGACACGTAACATATAAAGTAGGGTTAATAACCAAATCGCTACCCCAACTTTGGACACATTATAAATTGTTACCTGATTTTTTTTTTTTATTTTGCTACCTGTACTTTCAGACTATGAGCAAAATTGCTACCTCTGTTAAGTCTGCATCTCCATCCGTTCTTCCAGACTATAGAAGTTTTCTCGGAACGTCTGTTTTATTTTATCAGCGACTTGGCTACATGTTGATGTAGCCAGCCTTCCAGGTGAAGTTTCAAAGAGGATCAGAAGTTCTTATACCAATGTCAAGGTCTAGGGCCTTGGAAAGATTCAAGAAGATCAAAAGAAGAGGGAATGATTCACAATTATTCATATACTCATTATTCCAGCCTTCCTTTCCTTATGTTCAATTAAGAAGATATTAGGGGAAAACCTGATGGTGGCCTGGAGAACATTGGGGTCGAGAGTTTGGTCGACAATCATCGTCGTTAAGGAGATGATCAACATAATTTCAGTCTCTATGTGTTACGTGTTATCTATCTTCCCCCTTTTAATAGATAAGTTTCAATATTTTATATTTATATCACTTTAGTTTCTAACTCTTTAACTATATAATTAATTACCATAAAATATTGAATTGTGTAGTAGTCTAGTTAGTTTTCATGTAAGCCTATCATGGTGCAAAGTGTGAGGTCGAATCCCGTTGAAGCTAAAATACTTACATACTCTTTAATTTTAGTTATGTTATATAATTATATAAATAAATTGTGTACTAAATTAGGTTTAGTTTTTTATAGGATAAAATACGACATTGTCTTCTAATCCCCCTAAAGTTTAGGTTGAATTTAAGTTTCCCCCTTAAAATTTACAATTTCAATTTTATTTCTAATGTTTGGATCGGATGAAAAATTCACCATTCCCGTCAGCTGATCATTTATTGCTGGCGGAATAAAGATCATGTACCAGGCACGTGGTGTTTTAATTTTTCTAAGTGATCACCTTAAAAGCTTGATTTTGCTAGTGAAGATGATGGAGGACGAGTCAAGCACTGAGACTAATCTCAGTACTACCTGGAAAGGGACGAGTCATCAACATCAACACTCTTTCTCAAACCTATATAAAGGTAAAACCAAATTACATCTTCAACTTCCCAAATTAATCCATTGGGAAGTAAAAAATCAAACTTGGTGTTATTGTAAATTGTAGGGATAACAAACTGCTGCAAACTGCTACAGCGGTTATTGTGACTTACAAAGAAGGGAGGAATTGCTGGAGTGGTGCGACAAACTGCTACACAACATAGCAGAGATGACATCAACAACGGGTGATCTGTAGCCTCAGCCGAGCCCGATCTGCAGCCTCAACCGAGCTTGATTTTAATCGTCCTTGAATCAAGGAATATATATCAAAATCTTCAACAGATATTGTCTAGTTGGTAATCTTCACATCTTCTGTTCTTCACATCTCATCCATCTGCAATTAAGAGGAACCAGCGAAGGGATTGAAGGGCTGAAGTCTATAAATGAGGAGAAGGCCACCACCGACGAAGGATTAAAGAAGAGAGGGGAGCCATCACAGTCGCATGCCGCTGGGAGCAATTCAAAAATTAGCCTGCATGAAGGACGAGAAGATGCTAGAATGCTGGTAAAAATGATGCAATTCGAAACAACAACATTAACGTTCCCTGACAATTATTCACTGAAACTAGAACCATCCGTCTTCTTCGACTCCACCTCCCGGATCGATCTTGACTTCATAGTTTTTGGCTCCATCAATCTTCTTCGGCTCCACTGAAACCATACGGAGGGATAAAGCTTTTGACAGAGAAGATAATCCAGTGGAAGAGAAGTTTATACGGTGCTTGCAGACGAAGGGTTCATATGGAGGTCAATTTCGTCAATTAAAATTAATAATAAACCACGTGATCCGGACATGACCAAGATTCTGTTAGTAACAAACGATTAGCTGACGGGAAAGGGGGATTTTTCATCTGGTCTGAACATTAGAATTTAAAAGTTTTAACTTTAAAGGGGTAATGTCGTATTGTACCTTTTTTTATATTATAATTAAGGTTAATGGCAACAAATTGATAATTGTATAACCTAAGTTGTTTATATATAATTTACAATAACTACATTAGACACTAACCAGATGTTTTTACAGTAAAACTTATATATGTTACGGATTATCTGTATTACTGTCGGTGATGGCTTCACATTAGATTTTTTTTTACCTAAACTATTCTACGACATAAAAAAGTCCCACAAAATAATAGTTTTAGTTCCGGAAAATTATTTAACATTAAAGCAGTTGTATAACCACGATATTAAATGTCGACACAGAATATCTTATGTAGTGATAGTATTTAGTGATAACGAATTTGGTACGTGACTGTAGACCAACATTCTTGTAGTGGTGGGGAAGATCCAAGAAACAAGTACTCACTTACCTTAAATTAAGAATCAAGGGAAAACTCCAGGGGTGGAAGGCATGCATGCTCAACAATGCGGGTAAGGGGTGCATATCAAAGCGATCATTACGACAATCCCTACTTATGCAATGAGTGTTTTCAAACTACCAAGCACCTGGTGCTAAGAAATAAATGTTATTGCAAGTTTCTAGTAAAGAGAATCGGATTCAAGCCGAGAGATCTACTGGAAATGTCAGGAAGTGAGGACGAGAGCTAAACAACACAGAGGCATGCACTTTAAGGAGATCGAGACTTTCAACCTTGGATTACTAACCGAGGTGGTTGCTCGGGTCATCTTGGAACCTAATGCAGTCTAGGTGGAAACAAAAATGGGTCTGTATTTCGAGCATGGTGAGTTCACGGACGTAAAAAAAAAAATAGGTCGAAGGCATCATAGGGTTGGTCGAGTTTGGTTGGACGTAGAGATGTAATCCGAGATAAGGGTTTCTAAATAGTAAGAGACGGGAAGAGGATCAGACTAGCAAAAGATGAATGGATTTACAATATGGCTCCGACCGATGACAAGAGGTGAAAGCATAATAGAGGAGTTATACCGACATATACGGAAGTACAATGTCTTTCATGTAAGGATTCGTCACAAACTCCATTGGGACCTGACAAAATTCAGCACAGAGGGTTGCTAGTTCACTCGACCTATCCATCTGTGGGAATATTAAAATGAGAGAATACTTAATATATATATATATGTGATTGGACTAGAACAATATGGTTCAGTATTCTAGGAGTATGCCCCGAGCTATCTACAACAAATACCCTCGTGCAATGGCTGACCAAGCAAAGGAACATGTCGAAATCAGTAGGGTGGTCCAAAAGGTAAGATGGAATCTATTTTTAATATCATGCTAGAACATTTTAAATGCTAGGTAGGTGAAAGTTAGCTTACGAGTGTAAACTACCAAACCCCGTGGAAGTCACCCAGAGCATCCTACGAGAAACGGATGAATACTGGGAACAACCCCCATGAATTGCCAAAACGCACCCGAGATCCAAATACTGAATTCGAACACCCCCGCAATCCAAAGTAGGGGTGTTGGAGAAATTGCTCGTGACTCAAATGGACGAATGATTAATGGCATGAACAGACGAGTTAAGGAGAAGACGCGGAGTGCATGGAGGCAATGACCATTTTAGAAGTGTTACACTCCAGAATTGAAAAGAGGGTGGCATAGCGTGGAAGTTGAGACAAATACGAGTAATGTTATCAATGAAATCCTTGAAAAATGAACCATTTCGACTATAATTTACATTGCGAACATCAGAAGGAGTGTCACCTGGAGGGCAATATTGAGGAAAGCAAACGAATGTGTATATTGGATAGACACAAAAGCAAGAATGAGGGTTCACACCCTCCAACCTCTCTTGTAGTTCCTATTAATGCAGATTGCTCTAGTGGTATTTTAAATTCTATTTTGAATAGTGAATAAAGTATTCTCTTGCCCAAAAAAAGTGTATGATATAGGATAGGTCCATTGATCATGCCACATGATATCTAGTTAGATCCCCATGTGTAGTGTACATAGAAAATTTTATATCAGCAAACCTGAACAGTTTGATGGAAAGAAAGGCTAAGTTGGAAGAGAAGATATTAAATACAATTCCTATCAAGTATATTAATTCAGAATTTAAATATATAATAGATTAGCCATATTTTTAGAAGAGATAATATCTATGAGATTACGGTGGGTGATGCGAGTCTAAAATTCGAGTGTCACTTCAAAACCTGCAAGAAGGAAAATCTTAGTTTTGTTCGTTGTTTCCCTTTGATTAAAACGTCATTTGGGATTGTTGAATAGCAAATATGTGTATCAAGTACTATTATTTATCTTGTACTTTGGTAGGTGAGAAGTATTTATACGTAAATACCTTTACATGGTCATCACGTGAGTTTTAGTACTACGTCAACCATGTTCTATCTAATTAAGTAACTATGGTTACTTGTAATTTATGGTTCGTCTTACAAAGTTGTTCTTAGTCGAACTACAACAAAGATACTCATTTTGTACACTTAATGTGATATGTCCTTTTTATCGGGTTGTGTAATCGAGGCGTTACCATTAAGTTAGTAGGATTTAAAAAATATATATAAATAAAAATATATTTAGAAAAAATATACGAATTTGTTTTTAGGAAAATATATATACGCGCACCCGGGCGTGTTACCAATTCTTGTTTTTTTTACGACACGATGCTTAATTAAAAAATAAATTATATGTCTATAAAATAAATTTGAGTGAGTAGATATTTTAACCATACGCTTTTCTCTGTGTTGATATAAGAAAATTTATCTTAAAAAACTTAACTCAGACCCTCTAAGTCGAAACTCAACACTGTTAACGACATTTATGGCAAAATTCAATTATCTACCTAATCTAATTTTTTGGTATTTTTTTATTATATATAATGATATGATTCTCGTCAATTGTGAGACGAAAACCCTATCATGATGATGTGGACCATTTTTGCTTCTGGTAAGGATGAATGGTATGAAGACACCACAACCAAGGATATAGAAAACTTGATTGATAAGTCTGAGTTGAACGCCATAGATAAATCATATAAGTTCGATAGTTCTCAAATAACCAAGAGAAAAACAATTCCTCGCAACTATTTTTGTCAATCTGATCTCTCAACTTAGGTCATCCCATTATGTGGTTATTAAAATACTCCAAACTAACCTTATTGACACCTATAATTAATTAAATGGAAAAGTATGAAAAAGATATACTATGTTTGACCAAATCATTAATTGATGCAACTTGTTTTGGGTCGCTGGTTTCTAATGCACTATGTTTGATTCTATAGGTTTTAGATGAAATGTTAACTTTTCCGTCGTTTTGACCATTCAAATTAGACACATACGTGGAATGTGACCTGTTAAAAAATATATTTTTTCAATTGACAAGTATACCCTCAATTATCTCTCTCTTCCACCTCCTCTCTTCTGCAACTCGTTCTCTCTCTATTGTAACTGATATTCAGAAGTCAAGATAAATGCAAGACGGTGTTGACTTTAATAATATGTTAAGCTCATCGCAAAGCTCTCTCCAAGACCTTTACACCTCCCACTTTGATCCTATATCTGTCGACCATGACTTCCTCAACCAGAAGTTATTCATTCCTCCCATATCTTACTCCTGGTTGGAACTAAATCCCTCTGACCTCTCCCTAACCAATGAATACAACAACGACACCACTACTTTCAGCCATTTTGGCGAGTAAGCAATCCTTGACTCCTCTATACGATAACACCAGACTGGTGTCGGATCTTGTGATCCATCCTCAGCTGCAAAAGCGATGATGTTGCAGCAGCAGATGTTGATGATGGCTAGGGGATTCAATTGATCTCACGGAGATGTGCAAGATGGAGATGCATCGATGTATAACAGGTTTGGTGGTGCTCCACATTTTCTCCACACTCAGGTTCGGTAATCCACATTTTCTCCACACATGAGGAATGGCTTCGGCAAGAATATCGGAACCCTTCTGCTCTTCTAGCCTTCCGATGAAGGCGATAAGTGGAATATTCCCATACACTAGGAGTCCGACCAAGGCCTGCAGTGATTCTTTCAATAGCAATTTTGCTTCCTTGACCTGATAATTTTGTTCATCAGCCACCCTGCATAACCACCTAAGCTAATCGTCTGTGACGATTCCGACGAGACTCATGAAGGAATTTTACTGTTGTGGAATCGTATTTGACATCAATATACTTTTCGGTAGATGGATTCCATTCATGGACATCCATGTCGTTTATGATTCCTACGACTCCTCTTCTTCTAAGGATGTTATCGAGTTCGATATCCACCGCAACGTTGGAAACAATTTCGTCGACGTAATTTACACTCACTTTCACCACCCTGTCCGATCTATAATCCCTGCCTTCGTTTAGTTAATCTTCCTTCCTTTTAGTGGTTTCTCTTATTTGTAAAACTGAGATCACCGTTTGTGGGTTCGGTTCTACCTAAGATATTTGAAACAAAGATATCCATCTAACACTAACCCGTCCATAAAATTGAACGATGAACGGAATGAATCAGGAAGATTCAACAACGATAAATTTGAGAATACGAATCGACCTTGGTGTGCAATGTTGTGAATGCAAAATCAACCTGAACACATCATTCAAAACAAACTAACAAATGATCCGATGATATGCTCCAAGATTGACAATTGAAACTAAGTAAAGCTATCACCATTGCGCGTCGAGACTAGTACATGGATTTGAGGTAGCAGGGTAGTAGAGAAGTATGCCAATTATTAGCAACGTAACCAACATCCTCGCCTGCGACGGACTTACTATTTTAATGGTAACGAAATAATTAATAGGTCGGATTCAAAGTTATTGTACCTTGCGTTCCTGAAAAGTATTTACTGCTAGTGAGGTATAAGATTCTTGGTGCTGCTAAAGCTGCGTGTAAGAAATATCCATCAAGAAACAGCAACAACATGAGACTTTATTGAACCCAAGAACAATCTAACAAAACGTAGATCAATGGACCTGACAAAACAAGTTGAATCTAAGTTCGTAGTCCTCTCCGGCAATGGGGTCGTAGATCTTGGATCCTGTTTTTCCCTTCACCTAATTAATAGTAGTTGAGAAAGAGAAACAACCAATCAATATGACTTGTTTCAATTTAGCAACAGAAACACCACCTTCTCAAGGAACATTGGGTGATCCACGAAAATACGTTTAACTCCGCGCTTGTAGTAGTGAAAGAAGCTTACGGTTTCGGTTTGATCATCAAACTTAACCACGACTTGGAAATTGGTGTCCCAAGCATCTTTGTATTGGTCATATCGGGGGATATTGTCATCACTTAGTGGCCATTGGACTGATTATAGATATGATTGTACATTGAGTATAAGCTCTGCTTGGATTCCAGCTCCTGCGTCGACTGCATCTCAAGACAACCTTCTGATGATGCCAGACGATTCCCATAAGTGTGTCGACTCATTGAAGTTGCATTGGCGAATAAGAGCATCCATATTCTGCAGCTAAATGCCACCTGTGACACCTTCTGCGGAATCCAGCTACATCATATCAAATCCCTGACATGGCCAACAACGTTTAACAAAAGATAAAGAAAATAAGAGTAAGATAGGTATTTCATAATTTTTTTTTTTGGGGATTGCGTGCATGGCACGTGACCACTTAACAAGCATTTTGTAGATGTGCCAATTCGGCTCAACCCATCTGGTTCGGGTCAACTCGACCCGACCCGTCATACTGAGGTCAACCCGGACCCGACCCGTCATACTGTGTGGGTCAACCCGGATCCAACCCGTTGTAGTGTGCGAGTCAGCTTTCACGCCCCGGTCCTGACCTAGCAATGTCAGCGGGTCGACTTGCCTAACTCACCTGTTTTAAAACCAAATCACTTTCTGGCATTTCGTCGAACACCTTCCGTGCAGACATCAAATCATTGCAGTATGAATATGTTCTGATCAAAGCATTTTATACCTCTATTTGGAATGCATGGTGGTCACTGAAGTAGAATCTAACTACATAAGCAGCTCCAAGATGGATCAAATCATCTAATTCCATCAATCATTTAAGATCATTATTACAATAAGAACACTGCTAGTTAACATTTCTAATGAACATCACTATGAAGACAATATCTTCTATAACAATAAAAAGAAGACCTATACCACAGTTTTTACGTAAGCATTAGGTGAGCCAATTATAGAGACACACAGCACAATATTGTTGGACACTGCCTCCAAAGGTACAATGGATTAGATATTCCCTACTTCAAAGAAGTGAGAAGGAATCGTTCTGCTAAAAAAAGTGGAGATGGAGTCATTAACATTTCAAATGGATAACTTGATATGGTCCCCAGGTGGATCTCAACATAATTGCCATAAATGAGAGAGGGAAAATAGAAAGCGTTTGTATATAGAGAGAGAATTCTGTTTAATGTTTTTCATTATTCCCAACCAATTGACAAACCTTGTACATAAAGGAGTGTCAACCCTAAATAGATAAATATAAACTACCCTTACTTCAGTAGGCCCATAACAATGCTCCTCCCTAAACAACGATCTCACCCTTGAGATTAAATTCTGGATATTTTCTTTTAAACTCCAATAAGAACATCCATGTAGCATTTTTTGACGTCCTTTCCTTCCATTGAACCAACACCTTCGTTGTCGCCAGGTTGTTCCTCTTCACCATTTTTCTTTCAATTATGATCTCTGACTCCTTCTGGTCTACCACTCCACTAGACAACGGTACGTACGCCTCATTCCCTCCATGTGCTTTCTTGAGTTGTGACACATGCACGGTGGGGTGTATCATAGTTGAAGCTGGAATATTAAGTTTGTAGACTACTGGATCGATCCTCTCCACGACTTGGAAGAGCCCGAAATATTTTGGCTGGAGTTTCTAGTTCCGGTGATTCCTAAGAGAATGCTACCTATACGGTTGCAACTTCATGTATACCCGATCGCCTACTTCGAACTGTCGATCCACTCGCTTCCGATCTACTGTCTGTTTCATTCGGTTCCTTGCCCGCTCAAGAAGGAACTTCAACATCTTGATGTGTTCTTACCGATCTCTCAACAACAAGTCCACCGCCTTTACAGACGAATCCTTTGGAAAGTATGGAATATGGAATGGATGTGTGATGCCGTAAATTGTTCGAAATGAGTCATCTTAATCGTAGAGTCATATGTCGTGTTATACCACCAGTCGACCAAGGGAAGTCATTTCTCCCACGTTTTCGGTCTTTCTCCGGTCATACATCTTAAATACGTCTCAAGGCACCTGTTTACGACTTCTTTCTGTCCATCCGTTTGTGGGTGATACTTTGAAGATAACTGGAGAGTGACCCCCAATTGTTTGAACAACTCCTTCCATAGCGCGCTTACAAACACCGGGTCTCTACCACTCAAAATATTGTTTGGTATTCCATGCAATATATATACTGAATCTATAAACACCTGGGCCATGGTAGCTGCCTCGTAAGAATGACTCAAGCTTAGGAAGTAGTTGTACTTCGTCAATCTATCCACCACCACAAGTATGACATCTTTTCCTTGCGATTTCGGAAGTCCAGTTATAAAATCCATGGTTAAATCAGAGAAAATTGTTGCTGGAACAGGAAGTGGCTGCAGGAGACTGCTGGAGCAGAACAATCATATTTATTTATTTGACAGATTTCACAGTTCCTCACAAATTCCCGAACATATCTTTTAAGGCCCCTCCAATACAATATAACTGATACTTTCTGTAAAGTTATAGCTGCTCCAAAATGTCCCCCCACTGAGGAAGCGTGAAACAGAGCCAAGATATCCATTCTTAAATCCAATTCTCGTCCAACAACCAACTTGCCATTCCTCCTTAACAAACTGTTTGTCCAAGTGACCGCTTAGGTCCTCTTCTTTCCCCGATTTCCTTGATCATTTTAGCACATTCTTCATCCTTATTCCAAGACTCCTACAGTCTATCCATTAGTTCGGTGGAAACAGAGGATAGTGACAAATTAAGTAGCTCTGAATTGCGTAACCGCGACAAAGCATCAGCAGCACCATTGTTTGTTCCCCTTTTGTAAACTATCTCATAATCGTACCCTACTAACATAGCTAGCCACGTATGTTGTAACGGCGTCGTCACTCTTTGATCGAGAAGAAACTTGAGGCTTTTGTGATCCATCTTGATGATGAATTGTCGATCGGTTAGATAGTAGTGCCATTTCTTGATTACACACAGTATGGCAATGAGTTCCTTCTCATAAGTGGATAGAGCTTGCTGCCTTTTGGAAAGGGCTCAGCTTATGTAAGCCACGAGATAACCGAGCTGCATAAGGACTGCACTGATTCCCACGTTCGAAGCATCGATCTCCACGGTGAGTACCTCTTTAACATTCGGCAAAGCCAACACAGGTGCTGAAGTCATTGTGATCTTGAGCTGCTTGAATGCAAGTGGCTTCCTTCGTCCAGACAAAACCTTCCCTTTCAACAACTCGAACAAGGGTCGTCTAATAACACTGTATCCTTGAATGAACTTACGGTAATACCCCGTGAGACCCAAAAATCTTCTCAACTGCTTCACTATCGTGGGAGTAGGCCATTGTTGGACTGCTACAACCTTCAACGGATCAGTAGCCACTCCCTCTACAGTAACCACATGCCCGAGGTATTCTACGCGGAAGCTCCCAAAAGTGCACTTGGACC
This sequence comes from Chamaenerion angustifolium, assembly GCA_946814005.1. NCBI lineage: Eukaryota > Viridiplantae > Streptophyta > Magnoliopsida > Myrtales > Onagraceae > Chamaenerion > Chamaenerion angustifolium. Next base: position 9,541,959 of record OX328278.1, on the reverse strand, counting down.
TTTTAGCCACCAAGGCGTTGGTTCTTAGAAACTCTAGGACTACCTTCAAGTGCTCAACATGTTGTGCTAGACCCTTGCTATAAACCAAAATGTCATCGAAGAAAACCAATACAAACTTTCTTAAGTAAGCCTTAAACACCCGATTCATCAAACCTTGGAATGTTGCATGCACGTTGGTGAGTCCAAATGGCATGACGCGGAATTCATAATGCCCTTCGTGAGTCCGAAAAGTTGTTTTATGTGCATCCCCTTCAGCCATATGTATTTGATGATAGCCCGACCGTAGATCTATCTTCCAGAATATAACCGCGCCTTGGAGTTCATCCAATAACTCGTCGATCAATGGAATTGGGAACTTATCTTTAATTGTAAGATTGTTAAGTCTCTGGTAGTCTACGCACATTGGCAATGTTCCATCCTTCTTCTGAACCAACACTACAAGCGATGCGAAAGGGCTGCAGCTTGATTGTATTGTCCTTGCTGCCAACATCTCTCCCACCATCTTTTCGATGACATCTTTTTGAGGTGCAGGGTACCTATAGGGTCGTAAGCTTATTGGAGTAGCTCATTCTTTAAGGTGGATCGAGTGATCAACTCCTCTCGGTGGTGGTAATTCATTCAGCTCTCTAAAGACGTCCTCAAACTCTTTAAAAATTTTGTAGATAACTGAAGCTACTGTGCCTTCCTCTTGTAGGCGTGCCAAAAAAACCTTAATTGTCCTGCATTGTCGAACACATAGTCAAACTGCAGAGCTGCACTGCTGCAATTTCTTCATTCTTGGTTAACAACTTGCTCATATTGGTGATAGAGTTGAGTTGAGCATGTCCACGACCATTCCCCTTCAATTCACATATTTCTTTCCTCTTAGGAACTTCATCAAGAGGCTACTAAAATTCCATAGGATGTCATCAAGTGTTGCAAACCACCGAACCCCTAACACCATGTGGTAACTTTCCAATGGAATGATGAACACATCCGCTTCAAATTTGTGTCCTTGCATATACCAACTGAACCCCCTGCACATCTGATCACACGTCATCTCATTTCCGTTGTCAACTACCACTCTGAGGGAAGGTATCTCTTCTCTTTGACACCCCAATTTTACAACCATCTTAGTGTCCAAGAAGTTGTGCGTACTGCCCGAGTCGATCAACAATTGTAGTCTTCTTCCATCGACCATCCCTTCTAATTTCATAGTTGAACAACACATGGTTCCAGTGATAGCATGAATGGAGATTTTAGGTTCCTCTACAGTTGGTTCAAACTCTGTTGCAGGTTCATCCACTTCTCCAGTATCCTCTTCCGGAGTCTCATCTATTTCAAAATAATGCTCACAATGATAAATCAAATTATCTACCTCATCTGCAGAGAACCTCGGAAAATCGATACGTCCTAGTCGGAACGAATGTCTGTTGTCACCCCCGCAACGACCCCACTGTCCTTGAGCTCATCTGTGGTAAGTCGTGGCATGCCTTCCCGATACTCTTCATCCCTTGTGGTGGTCGGTGTTACCATGGTTGCCTTTCTTCGGTCGTTCACCAATCTAGTGTCTTCCCATTCCTTGGATGCTGTTGCTGGACCCTATGGATGTACCTTGGTGATGCTCGATCCATCGCCCAAGATTCGCTGGTCTTTCATCATCTCCGGCTCTCTCGTCGTCAAGACCAGTATGGACACCTGCATTTCCTCAAAACACGTCGTGTGTCGTTCAGTAAGGGCCACCAACTTTTCCAACGTCACTTTCATTTCTGATAGTATATTGATGTGTTTCTCCAGTGATGAACCTTGAAGTGTCCACTGATATATTTTCCAACGTCACCTACACAACAAGAAATCCAACTGTCTACCTCATCCCCAGAGAACTTGGGAAAATTGATACGTCCTAGTCATAACGAATGTCAGTTGTCACCCCCGCTACGACCCCCACTGTCCTTAAGCTCATCTGTGGTCCGTCGTGGCGTGCCTTCCCGATACTCTTTATCCGTGGTGGTCAGTGTTAGCATGGTTGCCTTTCCTCGATCGTTCACCACCCCAATGTATTCCCATTCCTTGGGTGCTGCTGCTGGACCCTTTGTAGGGGTGAGCTTGGGCAGGCAGGGATGGTTTTTTTGGCAAGACCAAGCCTGAGCCCGAAATTTTGGTTATCACCTTTGGAGGACCGAGACCGACTTCGATATAAAAAGCCCACCCAAGTCGGTCTTGCTTGACTCGGGCCGGTCTCGGTCCATTACCGAAATTTTCATTTTAAAAAAAACTATGTATTTAGCGGTCATTCAAAAATTGGGTTAAATTAACCAATTTCGGAAATTTATAAATGAACAAACCGTTTGTTTTCTTGACGCAGTTGTTTAGTAACCCTAATTTTCCTGTGAAATTGAAGGTGTCATTCCCATCAGCATCCCTGAAATCAATGACATTCAATCATCAAAATGATAAACATGAACACTACTTACTCACTATCAATACGTAATCAATACATACACATCCTTGATGCAAAACCCTAAGCTTTTCTTGATGTCCCCAGTAAATAATGAGGCCAACTTTTACATTCGACTGTATAGAAGCTCTGTCACCAGAGACTTTAGATACAACTCGGGTTGGGCCAGTCATAATCGAGAATTTCGGGAAACGCCCGAGATCGAGCCCGACTTTAGAGGAAAAAGCTCGTCCGCTCGGTCTCGGTCCTAGTCGATCTCGATCTTAGTCGGGCAGGTCTCGAGCCGGTTTTGTCAGATTTTTGGTCCAGCCAGTATTTTTTGCTCACCCCTAACCCTTTGGATGTACCTTGTTGATGCTCGACCCATCGCCCAATATTCCCGAGTCTTTCATCATCCTTGTCTGTCTCACCGTCAAGACTAGTATGGACACCTGCATTTCCTCAAAACGCGTCGCGTGTCGTTCACTGAGGGCCACGAACGTTTTCGAAATCACCTTCAGTTATGATAGTATCTTGATGTGTTCCTTCAGTGATGAGTCGATCCTTGCATCTTTCTGCACTCGAGTTTTGGCCACCATGGACGTCAGGTACGACCGTTGCAGTGGCTCTGATACCAATTGATATGGTCCCCAGGTGGATCTCAACTGAATTGCCAGAAATGAGAAAGAGAATAAAGAGAAAGTTTGTACAGAGAGAGAGAGGGAGAATTATGTTTAAAGTTTTTCATTATTCCCGACCAATTGACAAACCTTGTACATAAAGGAGTGTCGGCCCTAATTTAACCCAATCGATAAATATAAACTACCCTTATTCAATAGGCACATAACATAACTCAATGTTTCTGAGATTTGCTTCTGGCACCTGCATCAAATCATCACTATCTCAACCATCATCCATAGTGTTATTTTCCTATATTAATAAGCTCTTGTAAGAAAAATAAGAAAAAACAGAAACAGAAAGAAGCAAATACCATTTCTGAATTATGTACTAATGGAACATCAGCTTTACTAAGTGCAGTTAAAGATTTTCTCAAAGGTCCAAACGAAAGTAGCTGTGGAGGTGGAACTTGAGTACTTTATTTATTTATTTTTTCTACGGGTCGATTCTGGGTCAGACGTGTCAACCCGGACCGGACCCGTCTCTTGCGGCGGGTCAGACGGGTCAACCCGAAAATGACCCGCAACACTTTTTTATTGACCCGAACCTAACCGGTTGATTCCGGGTCATTTTCGGGTCAGGTTTAAAATTCTCACCTCTAACATTTTGTACGACATATAATAGACTTCATCTAAAACCATAAAATAAACATGTTGCATCTGAAACAAACATACTATACGCACTTACCACATTGTGCAAACATAATACATATTTCTCATATTTTTCCCTTAATTAAAAGAACCCTACTGGATTTATCTAACTATATTGGGTATTCTTCAACCCAACGAAACCCTTAAAATACCAAAACAAGCCAAATTAATTAAAAGACTTAACTGTACACGCCCAAACACAATTAAACTTATTAATTGTTAAAAACACACTTCAACAAACTAAGAACAATGACTCAAAATAAATAACACTTGATGACTTCATTTCCTTATCAAGATTTGTTGAACATATTTGCAAAACCTTCATTTTCATGTCTCGAGTACCTTGACACATAAGACTGCTCACATTATTCCCTCTTTCCTAAATACAAAATTGTCCTAAATCTTTACTTCGAGAATCCAATTTTTCTTTTCGGTGACTAGAATAATTTGTAACGCTTAAATATGTTGGTGATGCCTGGGTTAAAATAAAACGTAGATTAGATGCTCAACTCCTCTTAGTGATAGTAATCCCATGTCCACATTATCAAGGAATGAATGTTGATAAACTCCCGTATGCGGTGATATCAGTGGCATCCTAAATTTTGTATTAGCTTGAATTTCTCCACATTCATTTACACATTCCAATTTATAGTAAGTAAGTCGCTCTCTGCAAATTAAACCTGGTTCTTGTTCTAACATCATAGAAGTTCCTCTCTTCAATTGTACATCACAATTTGTTCTATAAGATTGATCATGACAAACAGTATCATCGCCATGTTCTTCCCATTCACCATTATATTCAATCAATGCACTTTGTCATATTTGACCATTTGGGTGGTGGAGGAACACTTTGTTGATATCCTAAGATTATAATTATCTCACTAAGCATGTTACCAGGCGTACCTTCATACACATCTTCGTAACTCTTCCTTACTATTTTTTCAATCATTTATGACAATATGATATCACTAGAAAGGGTTAAACGAGGGTTTAAGCTACCTTCAGATGCCTCGATACTGGCGGCTACGTTAGTGTTCGATTTGACTATAGTAGTATCAAATGTAAACTCTTCTTTACTTGAAGAAAATTGTTTTCTCATCAGCGCATTCATCTCCTCCCACGTCTCAATAAGACGTTCCCTGTTCTTTCTTATGTTCACAACTAACTGATCCCACCAAGTAATAGCATAATCATAGAATTCAATGGCAGTTAATCTTACCTTCTTCTTCTCAAAGAAATTTTGGCAATCAAACATTAGGTCCATCTTCTTCTCCCACTCAAAATATGCTTCCGAATAATTCTTTCCATGGAAAGATGGAATTGTTATCTTGATAGTTCCCACATTGTTGCTAGCATGTTCTTATCTTCCTGATTCCAAATGTAGCCCCTGTAGTTTTGAATGAATTGACATTGTAGCTGTTTTTTTCTCTACTTCGCACAATCAAACTTCTCGAAAAATAGTTCCATATTAGTACTCGATATGCATATCTTCTTCTCTATAAGTGAAGACACAATTGATTGAAACTCTCTAGATAGATCGTACTTTGAACTCTTAATAATGACTTGTTTATTTATTTGCATATTTTTTTTTCTTTGCAGAACAGCAATACCTACTAAAACCTAAAACTTAATAAACAATATAGATTGGATTAACCTGAAGCTAGAAACGTTATGTTGACATCAACTTCTAGGATTTTCGTCTTACATCGAAGAGAATCACATTATTTGGTATCAGAGCTCAGCTTATGTGTGAAGGGACTCGAGCCACGAAGATGAAGGTTTTTGCAAGTATGTTTAACAAATCTTGATAAGGAAATGAAGTCGCCAAGTCTTATTTATTTTGAATCGGTGTTCTTAGTTTGTTGAAGTGTGTTTTTAACAATTACTAAGTTGAATTATGTTTGAGCATTTTAGGTTAGGTATTTTAAATAAATTTGCTTGTTTTGGTGTTTTGAGGGTTTAGTTGGGCTCAACAATATAGTTAGATAAGTACATTAGGATTTCTTATAATTAATTATAGGTGTCATTAGGGTTAGTTTGGAGTGTTTTAGTAACCACCTAAGGGGATAACCTAATTTGAGAGATTAGATTAACAAAAATAGTTGTAAGGGAATTTATTCTCTTGCTTCTTTGAGAACTATCGAACTTATCATATTTATCTGTGGCATTCAACTCTGATTTATCAATCAAGTTTTCCATCCTTAGTTGTGGTGTCTTCATACAATTCATCCTTACCTGAAGTAGAAACGGTTTGCATCATATTGCTAAGATTTTTGTCCCACAATCGACAAGAATCATATCAACATTTGGTATCAGAGCTCAGCTTCTAGTTTTAGGTTTTCTATCCTAGGATCTTTTTTTTTTGTTATCGAATAAAAAAAGGATAAGTAGAAACAAAATATGTGTCTCCACCGGTCTTTGAAGAAAATAATCATTCAAGGTATGTCATGAAGATTGGAAAGCGCAAACATTTGATATTAAACAAGCCTAGCTTCGACAGATGTACTAAAGATTCAGGTACAAATCTTTTTGCAGAAAATGGGAATGATACGAGAATAAATGTGCATAATAAAATTATAATATATATATATATATATATTATAGATTTGGTTATATATAAATAAATGTAGTCTTTATTTAGTTTTCTATTTAGTTGTAATAAAGAGAGAAAATAGATATTTTAGCAAATATCTATTTAGAGGCTCAGATTTAGGTAAGATATATCTTTCGTTCGATTTTATATAGCTATAATTTTATGCATATATGTATTGTAATCTAATAAAATAGACTTTGGTCTCCAATTAGACTCTATAGGAGTTTGTCTCCTTCTGGAACTTATCAAGGTTTCCTCCTTGTGGCATTCAATCCCTCACTTATCAAACAGATCTTCATTAGCGTTGGTGGCGTCTTTATCGAACTTATCAAGACTTTATGTGTGGTGTCCCACAACTGACTTATCAGATGGTTATCCATCCCCTTTTCTGGCGTCCTTGATTGAAATTATCATGGATTTTCTTGTGGTGTTCAATCACCGACTTATCAAACGAATCTCCATCCTCATTTGTGGCATCTTCAACATATTCCCAGACCTAAGCTTGAAACATTCTGATGACATCAACTTCTAGGATTTTTGTCTCATCGACGAGAATCACGTTACTTGACACATAAGACTGCTCACATCATATAATTAAATTTTTAACCTAACATCATTTGTCCCATAATTTGACCAGAATGGTAACATGAATTAGGTAAAAAAAATAATTGTATACTTTTAAAAAAAATACAGTGCATAGATAATATAATTACGACATAAATGACGCTAACTAGGCATTGAGTGTCAACTTTTAGACTGACTGTATGATACGATAGATAAAACAAAATATATTAAACCTTAGTCTGATTTGTTTTGTGTGTATAATGTTTCTATATATACATATATGTGTAAGTTAGGCTAAAAATTTAATTATATGTCTAACAAAAAACAAAAACAAAATTAGAGTGGGTGGATAATTGAATTTTGTCATAAATGTCATTAATGGTGTTGAGTTTCAACTAAGAGGCCCCGAGTTAGATTTGTTTAAGTTAAATTTTCATGTGTCAACTTAAGGCAGAGCGTATGGTCAATTTGTTAGTTCAAGTTTAATATTTTTTTCATCATTTAAATTGTAATAAAAATATCTACTCACTCTAATTTTTTAATTTACTTTAATAGATACATAATTTAATTTTTAATTAAAATAGTATCATAAAAACACAAATTATTAACACACCACCAAGGGTGGCGTGTTGTGCAGCAACACACACTCCCAAAGTGCGCGTACGTATTGTTTTCTAATTCTTTTTATATATTTTTTTAATTATATTTACTTTTTTTTTTTAAATAGTTAATAGGAATCAACGCCCCTACGCTTTTTTAAGCAGTGCCTTTTAAGAGGCGTTAGGGACACGTACCCTTGAATCCTTGGTAGTTCGCGAGTTAAAATTATGAAGATTTATTAGAATTAGGGTTAATAGTTTCAACGGGCTCATATGTTTGGACTTAGGGGTGGCCATCGTGTCGTGTCGTGTCTAATCGTGTCGTGTCATTAATCGTGTCGTGTCTAAACATTTCTCGTGTCTAAACGGATAAATCTTAAACGTGTCTAAACATGTCTCGTGTCTAAACGTATAAGTCGTTAATCGTGTCTAAACGTATAGAGTTGTTTAGACACATGATCCGTTAAGGCCAAACTCATATATGCTTTAAAGCAGATATATACACAAATACATATATACAAAGTACGGTCTTCAAAGTTAATACACTCCGAAAAATATTTATACACTCCCAAAAATGTTTATACACTCACATAATCTATATTTATACTTAATTAATATATTTAATTTTTAATTACAAATATTTATATGTTCATACTTATTATCCATCAAATATAATATTATATATTTTAGTCTATATAGTATATAATACATGTTCATGCTTGTTCATACTTGATATAGATTACTAATCGTGTCTAAACGTGTGTTTGTCGTGTATTTGTAGGTTAGATGTGTTTAGACACGATTATTAATCGTGTCTAAACGTATAAGAGTTGTTTAGACACGCTTAGTAATCGTGTCGTGTCTAAACATGTAAATTGCAGATCGTTTAATCGTGTCGTGTCAGAAATTGTCACCCCTATTTGGACTATGTGATCGGATGATACAATAGATCGGATGTCACCCCTATTTTTTGTCCTATTGTACTTCTGTTAGTCAACCGGTAGATTTTCCTGTTAAATGATTCACGTCAGCACCACGTACATATATAATATAATATTTAATTTAAATAATAAAAAACAAAAAACTCAATAAAAAAACTAGGGTTCGATCCTTGGGTCCAATTGACCCAGCCAATGGTCGAACCCTGGGCTGGGTTGGACCCAGACCAAGTCGCCTGACCTGATCGACCCTAGCTGGATCCGACCCAGACATGGTCTCCCAGGTCAGGTGGCGTGGTAGGAGGCGGACCCTATTTGTTTTGTTTTTCCAGTTTTTCGTTTTTAAAATAAATTTATAAACAATATTTTTTAATATAGTTTTATTTTTTCGATTTTTTCATAGTTGTTTCCTATTTTTCATCCACCACGTCAACATTATGTTAGTTAAATTTGACGGCAACAATAATTTGGACTAAAAAACAACATTATGAAAATATAAGGTACTAAGAAACAACATAGAGGTACCATTCGATCAAATGATCCAAACATATGGTATCATTGGACCTATTAACCCTTAGAATTATGAAAATTTAAATCTTACGACTAGTTTATGCTTGATATCTATAAATATGAAACTTTACATTCTAAAATGACTAGACCTGATTTTTTTCTTTTTAAAATAACAAGCTGGAGGGTTTGAAATAAATTTGAGTGACCAATATTAGTTCGGACGAAATTAGACTTTAACTAGGAAAAATAAAAAGTAGTTCCTATGGAAAAAATAGCGATTATTAATACGGAAATAATAATTCTCATGATTTAGATAAAGCTCTTTTAAAATGAAGATAGATAATATATAACTATGGCCGTAAAATAGTGAGATTGTTACAAAATCCTGGACGGTTTTGTATATTCGACTAACAGATTTATTTTCCACATTATTTTACTCCATTAAAGAAAAAATATAGATTTTTTTCTTTGTAATTTCTAAAGATGTGTAACTTTCCGGTCAGTCATATTTCCTTCCAGTTAAAATTTCATAACTATAATTTAACTAATTATATTGTAAGTAAATTTGACAATACCCTTTTTTTTCTCCAAAATATACCAAATTAAAAATCAATACCAAAATAATCAGTTTTCAAAACTATTTATCAAGGTATACCAACCTACGACTGACAATCGTGTAGGAAAAACACTCTACCGGCGACTCCCAGTCGCGGTTACGAGGGAAATTAAAATTGCAGAACAGTTTCCACACAGTTCCTCCCCTTGCAGCAGTTGTGCCTCCACTGTGCTCAGCCTATGTCGTCGCTCGTGCCTCAATTATGCCTCTCTCGTGTCATCGCTCGTATCGCTGCCACCCCTCAACCTTTCCACCATTATCTTGCTAAGTTCATACTAATGCTAGACGTAGACGTAGAGATGATAAAACTCTTTGGGCAGGAAAATGTTTGGCAGTAGATCCAATGACCAAACATTTGGTAGGTGTTGCTAGGTTTGGATGGGCTACACATATATCCCGGTTGAAAATCGATGTGGGATTAGTGCATGTCGAGAGGTGACGCTCGATTCCAAGGAGGATCAACCTAACTGACAATTTGCACCGATCTTCAACCACCAATGACTCAACCTACTCAAGTAGATGAGGAGGTAGCTAAAGCACAGAGGGTCAAGATAAGAAGATAAGAATCATTTGGGGTCGAGATAGGGGAGAGATGGTGATCAAGCTATGATTGGTAGGATGTGGGATATTAACTTTAGATATTATTACGTTATTATCTATTTAATTTAATTTTTATGTTGAGTTAATTTTGGAAGGGTTAATTGTCAATTTCCCCCCTAAAATTTAGACCGAATTTTAGATTCTCCCTTAATGTTTAAAATTTTAAATTTTAGTCCTAATGTTTAGACAAAATGAAAATTTCTCCCATTCTGTCATATCTCCGTTTATTTCAGATGGTTTATGAAACATGTGCGGGTCACGTGCGGTTTCTAATTTGGAAATGACCAAATTACCCTCATTTCAAACACTCCCTGCTTCACCTTCTTTCTTCATCTTCTTCCTTCACGTGCCTTCATCTTCTTCCCTCAGTCTGGTCTTCACTTTCTTCATCATTCATTTCCTCCATTTCTTGCTCAAACTTCACTTCTTCACCAGTTGGCGAATCGTTTGCTGCAGAATGACAAATCGGTTGCTGGTTGATGCAGAAGACGTGCGGTTGCTGCAGAAAGACGAAGACCTTGCTGTTCAAGAACTTTCCTGCTGGAATCTGAACGTCTAAGCTAATTCAGTGACATCCATAGCCGAAGTCGACCCCACAAGAGAGGTCCCAACCTAGATCTCGGTGAAGATAATTATTTATCGAAATTACCGGAATATGCTAGAGTTCACATAAAGTTCTGCAAAAATCAAACTCTTTCAGAGTAAAACGTTCCCTTGATTGCTTATCGACACAAATCTTCGAGTAGTTGTTGACTTGGGTGTACCCTGCAAATTTCCAAAATCAAGAGCAAATCAGAATATTAAACTGCGAGATGAACATTCATTTACCCAAGTTTGCACGTTTTCTCTCTTCTCTTATCATCTTCATCTTCCTCTTTCTTTTTATTTGTTAATTTTCGCGGCTGTTATATTCCCTTGAGAGAAGAAGCATTGAAAGTTTCTTCTACTCTTTTTGATACCTCGCTCAAACACTGATCTGCTATGAATAAACCCATTTCGGACGAACCGAGCTCCAGCAGAAAGGCTTTATGCACTTCGCATGCTTCCAAATGCAGATTTTGAGGAGACGAATTTAAGGTTTGTAATGATTTGTCTCCGATGAGGAGACGAATTAAAGGTCAATGAAGCCCTTCCCTTCCCCGTTGTTGAATTCAGTCTACTTGAGGGAGGATATCCGTCTGGTGGGATCGTCGACTTTCTCTTCAACGGTGCAACCGCTTTTTCTGGGTTCGGCTTTGCTGAAAGTGCTTTTTCGGGGCTCGGATTTGCTGAAGGTGCTCTTTCTAGGTTCGGCTTCGCTAAAGCCACTTCTTCGGTCGGTCTCTATGAACAGAGCGACGCTGGAGGGTTTGGCACCAGAGATGGAGCTCCGACCGTCGCCGTCTTCCGACTCGAAAACGTCGCAGCCTCTGAAGCTGTTGAGAGATCTTCTGCTGCGACCTTGACCTATCTGACTTCTTCGAAAGGGATTCTCTATTTCAGGACTCGAAATTGGAGCCCCGACTCATCTAGAGACAGAGATCCATAGGCGATAAATCAGATAGCTTCGGATCCGCATCTACACCCAGTTTCTTTCACCCAGCTTCAGATGCCTTAAAGAAGGGCAATTTGGTCACTAAAAGATCATGTGCCATGCACATGATAAGGTTCCATTAAGAACAAATGGCTAAGTGACAGAATGGGGAAATGTTTTATTTTGTCTAAACATTAGGACTAAAATTTAAAATTTTAAACATTAAGGGGGAATCTCAAATTCTGTCCAAACTTTAGGGGGGAAATTAACAATTAACCCATTTTGGAAATATAAACAAATATATATTTTTCTAATAAAATAATTATATTTTTTTAAATAATCCTACCCACGACTAACAGTCACGATTAAGGTTCAGTTAGTTTCGGAACGTTACTTTTGTTACACCCGCGACTATCAAGTCGTGGGTTGATATAGTTTGATAAATAGTTTCGAGAATGAGTTAGTATTTGATTTTCAAAATTAGTATTTTTTGGGGAAAACAAATCTGACAATACCTACATGGAAATGGAAATACGAATGAAAATATCATTTTTTTAATTCATTTCTTCAAATTTTTAAATAGTTTTTATCAGTGTTATCAGAACCGGACCGGATTGGCGGTCTGATCGGGCTCGACCGGGAATCGGACCCCTCTCTAATTTGGTTAAGATAAAAGACCATTTTACAAATGAACAGTGTCAGGACAGGTATGAACCGACCGATTTTGCAAAAAGCGACTGATTTTTTAAAAAAACGGTCAGTTTTCTATTCATTTTTTTTACAGACCAATCGGTTTTCGGTTTAAACCGATTGGTTTAAAGTTAAACCAACTACTCAACTAGGTTAAATTTCTTTCTTGTTCATTCAGTCATTCTTGTCTTTACGCCTCAGCTCCTATTTCCTCAGTCCAGTCCTCTCATCTAAAGGTTAAGCTCCTCTCATCTCGTCTGAAGGTGAAGCTCCTCTCGTCTCGTCTGAAGGCGAATCTCTTCTCGTCCGAAGCTCTTCGGATCTCCTCTCGTCTGAAGCTCTTCCGTCGTTCCTCAGTCCAGTCCTCGCACGCCTCAACCTCGCCGCGTCTGGTGTCAGCTCACCTCGACCCCGCCAGTGCCTCGCGTTAGCTCTCCTGGTCCAGTGATTGCTCGATAGCCTCGCGTTATTCTACACAGTTAGATTTCTGGAAATATGAGTTTCCTATGAACTAACCATATTCACTGCATCAGATGGATCCTTCAAATTCGTACAAGAAATGTAGATCACGCATGCTACTGATTTGGGAAAACTCCCCCCACCTCCACCCCCACCCACACAGTAGATCAAATCTCAAAGAAGAAGCAACAGAGAACTCGAGAGAGCAGAAAAATTACATGAACCTGTTCACGGATCAGGCGGCGATGCGACGAGATTTTGCATCGGCGACTTGCCGGAGTAGCGTAGACTCGAAAGTAAACATAACATAGCACCACCGTAACGCCATTGAGTACCTAATCATATATGCCTATTCTACATAGCTTTATTTCGAGGTTAACTATTGTCACAACAACTGACTTCATTGTTGGCCGATGCCATCTAGAATGATTGTAGAATCTCATTCGATGGTATTCAGTTGTGGAAACTCTTGTGCATATGTGCTTGGCTGGTAGTGTTATATGCATCTTTTGTTTGTAAGTTGTTATAGTTTAGACTATCACTCGACAAAAGTTGTCTTCAAAATCTAGTTTGGTTATTTATTTGGGTTAATTACTTAATTGGTTACACATCTTTGACCATTGTTCAGAATGGTTACACATGTTTCAAAATGTGATTAATTGGTTTTGAAATGTGACTAATTGGTTTTTTTACTGTTCACTGTCAGAAATCATCGTTAATTCAGTCAACCCCATATGAAGTTACGAAAATAGCCCTGTCTCTGTTGCTTATAATTGAATCACTTGGACATATGGAGTCACGCACTCCCGCCTACTTCGAAGATGGCCATGAAGAATGAAAGCTTCGATTTTGTCCTCCTCAATCGTCGAGATGAGTCTGGGTATGTTCGCAAAACTCGTTCCCACTCTTGTATTTTGATTATTCTTTCACAATCAGTCTGTTAAGAACCCTAATTGACAGAATTAGGGTTAATTTTCAGTAGTTCATGGAAGGTACTAGTTGATGGCTGGTTCTGGGTGCAGTTTTTTGGATTGGGAGCATCTACCCATGTGCCCCTATGAAGGAAACGCCATTTCAAGTTCAAGTTCTGTAGGAGAAGTGAAATTTGAAGTTGCGAACGCAATATGTGTTGCCAGTTGCTGCAAATCGAAATTGTGGGCTGAATTAATGTTTGTAGTTGTTGCAAATCGAAGTTGTGTGTTGCATTAATGTTTGTGTGTCTTTACTTTTGATCAATGTACTGATGAAGTAGTTGTTTTTCAATTTGATGTTGAAAATTTTCTTCAAATGGAAGCAAGAAAATGAACTGAAAATGATGTTGTTCTTCACAACCTGGGTTTCAGTGAATGAGTTTCAATGATGTTGTTCTTAATTAAAGTGTTCAGGCAAAACAAAAATTTGATTAAATGGTTACATATGTATGCATATAATGTGATTAAATGGTTATCAATGTTTCTTATTATGTGAGTAAATGGTTACTGATGTATGCATATAATGTGATTAAATGGTTATCTATGTTTCTTATTATGTGATTAAATGGTTACTCATGTTTCATATAAAGGCAATTAAATAGACAAAATGTCGTGGCAGCATTAACAAACCCATTTCATTCCCATAGAAAACAGTTTTACACAGAAACATACCCACATAAACATCCCATTTACACAAAAAACCTCCAGAACAACAAGGTTCACACACCCATTTACAACAAAAGAGTTTAAACCTGATACGACTATATGTCAGTACTAAAACAACAAACTTACTCCAAAACATTTTCATGAGCAAATATTCTTCTCCTTGGGTCCCTTTCGAGCATCTAATTTTCCTTGAAAAATCTGTCTAAATATCCCTGGTTCAGTTTCTGTAAAAATAAAAAAGTAAAACAATTAGAGATGGAAATCAACAATCAAATTAGTGAGTTACTTCCCAGAATGGAAGAACTCCACTTAGTAGAATATATAGGATAACACCAGTACTCCATACATCTAATTAGTTACTACCCAAATAGATTCATGTTGCACGTGATGGCTGGTTCACATTCATTTAATTTAAGTGAAAGAATTTGTGTAAAATGTATATGTCAAATGTCCACCAGAATACTCTACAAAAGAAAACCAAATGAATAAATTGAATGTGTCAGGTAACCATAATGCAATCTTGACAGCATGAAGCTCTACCCATAGTAGCTTAGAAAATGTTAAACAATATAAGATGTGATTATCAAACAATAGTGCAGATGAATATGAATAGCAGCTAGCTATAATCTATTACCTTGCCAGGTGTTATATGGCCATTCTTCTCTGCATCAGAAATCATACTGTTACCTATCCTGCAAGACAATTACAATTTATACTTTTATAGATAATTCGGTTAATCATCCATTTTGTATTCTTCATTATATCCGAAGGAAAAGGAGGGATTTTGCTTTTGCTGAGAAAATCACATATTTGCAAATGAAGCTACATATTTAGGAGGGATCTATATAGAACAACCAATATGGTGCTAAGGCTGAATATGATGTGACTGTCTATTCACAGTGTCTATGCAACACTCTGAATATATATGTTCGTTTCTTAGGTCTTGTCCTTCGTTATTCAAAATCCTAACAAAAATCCCCACACATTAGTGATTCAAGTCTAGATGGCAAAGCAATGCATTCTGTGACTTTCTTCTTGAATACCAAGAATGATTAAAAAGTGATTTAAACTTAAAAGATACAAGTAGAGAAGAAATGTATCATTCTTCACCTGTCCTTGACACTGGAACATGACTCCATGATCTCAAGCTTAGCTGCAATACTTGCAACACTACCCTTCACAATATTATTCAAGTACACCATTGGGGGTCTCCCAATAAGCTGCGTACTGAAAGTCAAATAGTTTCAGCAAATAGTTAAAAAGCAATTTGAATAACTAATCCAATCAGTGCCCGAATTTATTTCAAATCTACCTAAACTGAGTTTCTTAAGCAATTTCATTCACCTCAGCAGCTAAACAGAATCATCAACAGCTAAACGAACCAAATCAGTAGCGCTGTTACTGGAGACCATCTATGAGGATTCCGTCTTGAGCTTCCTTCTGCCATTTTGCTCCGTCACCGTTGATTCCTCCGCCGACGCAACCCGAGCTTCCACCAAGCGAACCAAATTTCCAATCCGGAACCCCAACCCACTAAGGAGATGGAGTACTTGGGGAGAGGAGAAGTGGAAAGCCTCACTGAAAAAACCTGAAACTATACAGTCTTCTGAAATAAAGACTCTTCTGACAGAAATAGGAAACATGGGGAGGCTCATGGAGAAGGAAGGGCATAATGGTTTTTTCATGCTGTCATAAATTGTTTAAACAGGGATCACGTGTTACTCACATGCGAATTTGACGGAAAAATTGACGGTTTTTAACAGATTAACCATTTAGTCACATTCTAAGAAACATGTATAACCAATTAGTTACATGGCAAAACCAATTTATCATATTTTGGAACATGTGTAACCATTCTGCACAATGGTGAAACATGTGTAACCAATTAAGTAATTAACCCTTTTTATTTTTCACTGCCCTTTGTTATGATAGAATTGGATCTTAAATCCCATATCGATTCCATATGCCAAATAATGAAGAGGAAATCTGTGTTATATTTTTGTCTGTTGCTTTTTCCGTTTGTATCAGTTATATGGTGAAATTAAAATCTGTATGATGTTTGTTTCAGGTTGTGGAGGTTTCAACTTCCAAAACTGGGAAGCACGATCATGCTAAGTGTCACTTTGTGGCTATTGATATTTTCAATGGCAAGAAGCTCAAAGATATTGTCCCCTCGTCTCACAACTGTGATGCAACGATATTTTTCTTGCAATTTCAAATTAAGGCATACTTGTGATTCCTTATCCCTCACTATGGCATTTGGATATTACAGGTAAACTTGAAAGTAAACATAACACAACACCACTGTAACTCCATTGAGATATCTCTTTTGCTTCTTCTGATCTCTCCGTTCGCTCAAAAGACTGCATCCAGAGTCCAGACACATTCTAAGGCTTCGACCTGTTTCGTCTGCGGAATAGCTCCCTTAAGCTTTATTTGTTTCGTCCTCAACATTATGGTCTCAATTAATTTCATCTCCAAACTTCTATCTGTTCAATGTTATGTGCTGATATTGTGATTATTTCCCACTTGACATGAGTTAGCTTCAGGAATTTCGAATTGAGCAGATACTCTGCTGAATTCTGGTTAATTTAGGTTCATGGTTTGATTGTTTGGTATTCTATACTCAATGATTGATATACTATCCAAATTAATGTCCAGATTATTCATGTTCAAAAGCTAATCGTTTATATTTTCAGTTTGAGACTATGTAGTATTTTCAATTTATTTTACTTATAAATAGTGAACCGCACATTGAAAACCGGTCCCCTCATCGGTTCGAGGACGGTCCGATCTGATAACACTGGTTTTTATTATTTAGGTGTACACAGTCACCGGAATCTTTCCTTTCTATCCCATAATCTCTATTCTCTCCAATCTTCTGTCTCTTCCAGTTCCAGGTGCTGCAGCAGTTGATTGGCCATTGACGAGTTTGTTGAATCTCTTCAGTTTGCTACTAATTAATCGCAGTCAACGAGGTGCTAAAGAAGTGGTGTTCCGTCTATTTTAAATCCGTTCATATGCGTGTGTCGTCAAGTTCTTCCAATGGTGTATACTCGAGGTTAAATTGACTTGATTTCAGATTCGAGGTAATAGACGTGCTGTTGCGGCGAGTGGAGTCGACTTGTACGTTTGATCAACACGAACTGACAGCGCGGAATCCGCTCACGAGGCGGCAGAGATGCGCACTTCGATCGATGATGAAGTCTCTGCCACCAGCTACTGCTTGCAGAAGTTCAGGCTTTATGAGACTCACTTAGTATGTACCTTAACTTCCTGAACAGTACTCACTGATAATCAACTGTGTTCGTGCAAAGCCCAGGCAGATGCACTTGTGCTGGAAAAGCTTTGAGCATCAAGTTTGGTCTCCTATTCGATTTTTATACCCTCATGCACGTTGTTCTTATTCATTATGCGCTGGTATTAAGATTTTCTTCGTCTAGCTTCTTGATTTGGAATTTGCATCTTCGTGCAAAAAGTTCTTTCCAGAGAACAGATGAAATGATAATGAATCATCTTTCTTAATAATGTACACGCTCAATTTCAATCACTGTACGATAAATTTTCTGATCTCTGGGAGATTGTCTTGGTCTGGATTCTCTATTTTGAATTACTTTCAGTCAATTTTATTTAGTCTGGCTTCTCTATTTTGAATTATCTTCAGTCAATCATTGGGATTCAGTAAATTTATTAACTTTTGATCCTAACAAATTTATGGTGGAGAATATGCCCGTGAAACTTATTTATAATAGAATTTAATGGAAAAGTTAGAGCTTTCAACATCTAGCATGTGGGTTAAGGCTTTAAAAGTAAGTTGACTCTGTCACACTGACAGTAAGAAGTATCTGAATTAAGAAGAAACTATCTTGCGCCTAATACAGTTGATGGTACGGAGTTTGTTAAAACTGCAGAAAGATCATTTGATTGGATGTTTTCTGCTGTTGGTGAAGATCTCTAGAAAGTAGTTCAGTTTTTGTTCAGGATGGAACATTATTGGTTATTTTTATATGGATGAAGTTTGGATGAAGTTGAGTCAATATTTTTACATTAACTTTGTCTGGAATTATGATTTTTTGAAGAAACTGCAATGTGCAAGTTCCTTTAGGGATATCTTGCTCAACTTAAGAAAGCTGATGGAGTTGCTTTGTATACTTGTGGTATGCAACAGAACTTCTACATGATAGGCAGAGACAAAAGCAGGACCTTTTGGAGAGTTTTAAAGATAGACAGGTCAGAACTTTCAGAACTGAATATTCTCGAAGACACCACCACATACACTGAGTACGAGTGCTGTGAGCTGCTGAAGCGAATAGATGAAGGCAATGTATCCACTGATGGCCTTAAATTTGTGACTACATGTTATGGGATTATTGGTATGCAATGAACTATACTGTAGAATTGATCTAGTTTATTGGTGGTTGTTAAGTACATCATATTTATTCTTTCTTCTTATGTTTGCAGGGTTCATCAAATTCTTGGGGCCATACTACATGCTTATTATTACACAGAGAAGGAAGATTGGTGCTATTCGTGGCCATCCAATATATTCTGTTGCAAAGAGTGAAATGATTGCAATTCCAAATTGTCCAATGCTGTCAAATATGGCTCTTACTAAGAACGAAATCAGGTCTTTTTGTCTATCCTGCATGTAAATAATTTCAGTTGGATTAAAGAAAACTAGGAGAACATCTGCAGACAGATATTACTCTTATGTATTTAGGCAACTATACAGTTCGCTGCTACTCTTTTATTATTTCAGTTTCTTGTAACTAGTGCAATTGTGAGACTGGACTTTGTTTTATAGTATGAAATCTATGCTACAAACAAGTTACTTTTTAGAACTGTTTTAGCATGGTACTAAATCAAAAGAATTCTGCTTCATTTATTCCACTAATTTTCCGAGCCATTGGTATTTTTAGTCATATTCATAGATCGTATAAAGTTGGTATTGAGTTGATATTGCTGCAGGAGTAAGTCATATTTGTTGTTCCATATTGTCTTTTTGTTTAATTATTGTGGCTTCAAGAACCAGGTATTTTTACTGTGAGGGTACAGAGCAAATCATTGCTACTGATGTAATTTAACATGATGACTGAGGCACGGTATCATCAGGGTCAGGAGGAGGATTTTCTTCCATAAGGAATTACTTATATATGGTTGGTTTTTCCTGTTATTTATGATTTTCTTTGTACATTCTTGCAGATACAAGAAACTTCTAAATACTGTGGATTTGACAAAAGACTTCTTCTTCAGTTACTCATATAATGTGATGCGTAGTCTCCAAAGAACCTTCTACAGCAATGAGTCTGGATCAGTCCTATATGAGACAATGTTTGTATGGAATGAGTACCTGACCCGTGAATTTCGCAAAAAACTCAAAAATACCATGTGGACTGTTGCATTAGTATATGGCTTCTTTAAACAGGTGCTTCAGAAAATCTCTCGAACAATACGTGCAAGTATCATAATACTCTATATACTTATTCCATGACTGAGTATGAGCAATGTACTCGATAGCTACCATCATCTATTGTCTGTCTATGTTCTCTCTCCCAGCTGAATATCCATAAATAACTATTTCAGCAAATTCTGTAGAACTGCCTCATATAAATTCATTTCTTGAATATCTAGGTGAACCTATCAGTATGTGGCAGAGATTTTAGGTTGACTCTGATTGCCAGACGGTCCCGTCATTATGCTGGAACTAGGTACTTGTTCCCCATCTGGGCTACATCATTCTCTCTGATATTTTAGTTAACAGCAAGTATAACCAAAATAGCCATACTTTACTTTTTGTAAAACATTTAATTTATAATGCACTTCTTATATACTTGCTATTATTTAGGATGAACTGAAAATGCTCATTTTCATTGATGGTTTATCGTTTGTTGATAAGCCACTCAACCCCTCAATTTTCCCGCTGCAATTTCACAACCTTCTTTATCTGGAATAAGACACTCTTATCTCTTATTTTATATTTACTGTGCTTTATCCATCCATCTGTACTTTTTGCATGCCAGATATCTGAAAAGAGGCATCAATGAGAAGGGTAGAGTGGCAAATGATGTGGAGATTGAACAAATTGTGTTTGAAGATCTACCTGATGCTCCTATGGAGATTACTTCTGTCGTACAAAACCGTGGGTCAATCCCCCTATTCTGGTCCCAAGAAACTTCAAAATTGAATATCAAACCTGATATTACATGTATGTATTTTTTTTCTTTCTAAAATGATACGAATGCTTGCAAACATATAATTTGGAAGCCTAGGTCTCTTGCTAACTGGACTTTCTCTTTCCAGTATCAAAAAATGACCCTAATTACGAAGCAACCAGACTTCATTTCGAGAATCTGGTCAAGAGATATGGGAATCCAATAATCATACTCAACTTGATCAAGGTAATATCTTTTCCATTCGTACAATAACAATTTGTTTCATGATGATAACTACACATCCTATGTTATTTTGAGTGCTAACTGATGTGTTTGCTCTCATATCATCATTCTCGTTCTGTTGTTTTTTTTAAAATTTTTTCGAGTACCAGACATATGAAAGGAAGCCGCGAGAAAGCATCCTTCGTGCTGAGTTTGCAAATGCTATCAGATTTATAAACAAAAGCCTACCTGAAGAGGAACGTCTGAGATTCTTACATTGGGACCTACATAAGCAGTTCAGAAAGTAATTCTTCATTCATGAGTTACGAAGCATTTATGGTCTAAGATTATGTTGTTGGCAATAATGGTTAAATAAGAAATCTCTTTTACAGTAAATCTGCCAATGTGCTGGCGCTCCTAATCAAAGTAGGTGTTTATGCACTGAACTTAACGGGCCTATTCTTTCACCGGTTGCCGGCAAATTCAAAGACAGAAGGTTCAACAATTTCATATGATGCTGAGTAAGTCATGGTCAAGATGTTGCTGCACATTCAACTTGATATTTCTGTTGTTTCTTAGTCCTTAGCTTTCTAATTTCATCTATTCAAACTATTTTATAATTATAATTTGTGGACCACTGGGCAATGCTGACATTTCAAGCCTGATTCAGGACTATTGTTAGTGGTGACTGCAGTTCTCACAACAGCGATGATGGTGATAACCTAGAAAATGTGGTCGGAAGCTCAAGTTGCAACCCAAATATCAAACCACCAATGTTCCAGAAAGGGGTTCTTAGGACCAATTGCGTTGATTGTTTAGATCGGACAAATGTGGCACAATATGCTTACGGATTGGTTGCTCTTGGGAGACAGCTCTATGCTCTGGGAATCTTGGAATCTGAGGAAGTTGACGTAAATAATCCCATAGCAGAGGATTTGATGAGTATATATGAGACCATGGGTGATACACTTGCATTGCAATATGGTGGTTCTGCTGCACACAACAAGGTAACTTTATTTTTATTAATCAGAACTCGTAACTCAATGTGAATTATCACTTCTTGTATTTGTTACCTACTATGTCCTTTCTTGCTGATCAGATTTTCTCTGAGAGAAGAGGTCAGTGGAAGGCAGCAACTCAGTCCCAAGAGTTTTTTAGAACTCTGCAGCGTTACTACAGTAATGCCTATATCGATGCTGAAAAACAAGACGCAATTAATCTGTAAGTCAAACTCTTCTACTAATCTTTGTTTTTGATATTTTGAACTGTAAGTTTTATGTAATGCATTTAATTTCTCGGTTTATATATATCTATATGAGCAGGTTCCTAGGCTACTTTCAGCCCCAACAAGATAAACCTGCAATATGGGAACTTGGTTCGGATCAGCATCACAATGTTGGAAGGCATTTTCCTGGGTATGCGGAGTAAAGTGATAGGCAAAAAGAGTTTTTTTGTTCTAATTTAAAAGTTATAATCATCTGTTGTGAAACCCAGAGAACTTGAGTAGAAAGAAATCTGTTGCAATGTAGTTCCTTTTTAAACACACCAGATACAATATAAAGTTTTCATTGAAACTTGGTGGGAGCTTGAGTAGTCTTTGCAATTAAAATAAAAAGGTTTTATTTTTCGAACGACATTTTAATGAACCGAATTCAATCTTGCAGATCATTTGTGAAAAGATCATTCTCTGATGGAAACATTATGTCAGCAAGTGAAACAGCGATGACAAGTAAAAATCTAGTGCCCAAACCACCATTGCCGCATCACACACAAAGTTGTGGTACCTCAGGTCTTTCAGATTCAACACCTGAGCTTGTCTCTAAGAACGAAATATCTATTTCCGGGTATCCTTTTGTTATCTATCGTATTTATTATTGGTATTGTTATACCTATATGTCGTTCATTTTTATTACGAGATCATTGTGGGAAAGGGACTTAATTAAGACAACCCTATGTTTCTTTCTAGGTGTAACCTGGCAATAGGTCCTGGAGAGATAATTAAGGATGTCCAAGAGGATGAAGAGTGTAGTGAAAGTGACTACTTATGTTACGATATTCATGGGGAGGCATGTAATTGTTCCAACTTTGTGGATGTTGAGTGGCTTTCATCATCGGGAAACTCATGTGAAGACATATATGAAAGGTAAATAATAATATGTTGTTAGAACCATGGTTTACGTACTTCTGTCTCACCCTGTGCCTGTGGTGTGAATGAATGCATTTTGTCATCCCAGGACTAAAGTAAAGTTTAGTACCTAAATGGAGATTATGGTTTGATGTGATTTCTTTTCAACAGATCATCCATCATTGGTCTGTCATCAGATGGTATAAACAGATTAAAAGGTGAATTGAGCAGATCTTCTTCCAGCATATCTGGGAGCAGCATGAAGGTTTGAATCATCTTTTTCTTACGTATTCATAAAGAATGTCCTGATACGATGTGAATGATTTGGTCATTCTCTTGCTTTATTGTTTGCAGTTCCCAGATGATCCACTTTCTGCATACTCGGAGAACTTCCTACATTGGGTAAATAATGGCACGATGTTGTTCCGTTGAACAAGAAGATTCCACACCTTTTGGTCAGGAATCCATCCATCCCAAGGATTGGATTGGATTGGATTGGATTGGATGAGAGAAGTAAGAGTATACATGTGGTTCCACACTCATCCATATCATCAGGTACATTAACTACATGTAAATATGCAGCAAGCAGCAGCATTTTGTTAGTTAAGACCAATTATCTTTTCATGAACCGAAAAGTTTAGCCGATTCTTTTTGGATCTGTCGTCCAGTTTGTAAATAAAGATTATTTATTTGATTATCTTATGGGAGCTGTTTTTAAGGTAATAAAGATCTAACTTCATTCTTCTTCTTTTTTTAAACGTAAGTAAAGATTTTTAATTTGCACTGTACTACAATCCGAAATTTTATCATTTTGTAGCCTTGGACCTACAATCATTTATCTTTTTTAACAAACTATACATTATTTATTGGAGAGGTATTATATTTTATTTTGTACGAAAAAGAAAGGATTGTGCCTGCCATTTATCTCTCAATCCACCATTGGGCATTCTACATCTGAGTCATGGCATTGTTGAGTCCAAAATAAAGCAAGGAATTGTGGAGAGATAACTCAACACAAGATATATTGTGGTCTTTGGGTTGTTTCACGGAAGGCCTTGGCAATACGAATTGTGGTCTTTCAAATGCCCTCTCTCTTCACATAAACCCAGCAATAAAACTCTCTCTACACCTTCAATACCTAAAACTTCAAGTTCTTCAAGCTTCATGCCATGCAACGCCCCCATCGCCCACCCACTCAGATCTCACACATCTAAAATCTCAACAATGAGTGGAAACAGATCTGATCTCTGGTTCACCCTCACCTAGACCACCAATAAGAGAGAATGAATCAGTTTCACCACCACCAACGTAAAACAATTGATTTGGATTTTATGAATTAGATTATGGAACCAAATTTCAGCATCTCCACATAGGGACTTCATAACAAGTGTCCTAACAGGGGATGGGCTCCTGGATGAATTGGGCTTCGTCTTAAGAAAAGTAGAAGATTTGGGCTGGAGGAAAGCAGTAATCCTTGAAAAAGAAAAAGAAGAATGCAGTCATGAACTGCAAATGAATACAGAAGTAAGCAGGGGACAAGGGGCCTGCAACTTCTGTGGATACAAAACATTAAAGAAAATGAGGAGTCATTGTCCAAAGTGCACAGTGACGGCTTGCTCGGTATGCTCTGGGTTTTACTTGAACTTTAAAGTAAAACCAGAAGCAGCAGGATCTTCGGAGTATAACAACAAAGATACTCTGATACGAGAACTGCTAGCCTACTGCGCATACCTTGTTGAGATAAATGAAAAGCTAACCAAAGAAGCTGTGGAGCATTTAACTGCATCATTAAAGCAAGATTTGGAAGACCTTGAGGAAGAAAAGGAAAAAGAAAGTGTAGAAGACACTTATCATTTGGATGAAGAGAACAAGGAAGGGAAACAAGTGACCAACAGACTGTACAACATGACAGTCACAATGATCGTTCCTGGAGTAAAGCCCTTCACAGTAAGAGCAATACTAGACACGGGAGCAACAACATGCTGTATTGATCAGAAGATAGTTCCTGAAGGATCTCTAGAGTTAAGCCCAAACCCAATTGTATTCTCGGGCATTAACTCTAGACAAATAGCAAGGCATAAATTAAAGCAAGGGCAAATGGAAATAGGTGAAAACAGGCTCAGAATACCTTTCACCTACAACTTCAGCATGGGCATGAAGGAAGGAATTGAAATGCGCATAGGATGCAGTTTCATCAGAGCCATGTATGGAGGATTGCGAATAGAAGGTAACATAATTACCTTCTACAAAAACTTGACCTCAATCCACACGAGGCAGGAAACTTTGCAAGCAAACATGGCCATAGAAGAATTAGAGATGGAAGAAAATGAGTATATAGCCTTCCAGGAGATGGTATTATTCAACATGGAAAAGACAAGCGTTGTTGGAAAAATTGGAAGAACAAGGCTATATAGGGGAAGATCCTTTGAGGCATTGGTCGAAGAATCAAGTCCAATGCAAGCTTGACATCATCAATCCTGACATTACCATTCAGGATAAGCCTCTCAAGCATGTTACACCAAAGTTGAAGGAGCAGTTTAAGAAGCATATTGATGCTCTCTTAAAACTTGGAGTAATACGACCAAGTAAGAGTAAACATAGGACAATGTCCATGATGGTTTACTCAGGGTCTTCAGTAGATCCAACCACCAGGAATGAGATAAAGGGAAAAGAGAGGATGGTGTTCAATTATCGAATACTAAATGATAACACGTATAAAGATCAATATTCCCTGTCAGGAATCAACACTATCATGCAAAAAGTTGGGAGATCAAGGATATACTCAAAGTTTGATCTAAAGAGTGGATTCCATCAAGTGGCTATGCATGAAGAATCCATCCCATGGACCGCATTCCTTACACCAGAAGGACTATATGAATGGAAGGTAATGCCTTTTGGGTTGAAAAATGCTCCTGCGGTTTTCCAAAGAAAAATGGATAATTGCTTTCGAGATCATGCTGATTATATAGCAGTATATATTGATGATATACTGGTTTTCTCGGAAAATGAAGAGGAACATGCAAAGCAGTTAGCTCAAATGCTAGCAGTTTGCAAGAAAGAAGGGCTGGTACTGTCTGCCAATAAAATGAAGATTGCAGTAGAAGAAATAGAATTCTTTGGTGCCATAATTGGAAGATCAAAGATCAAGCTTCAACCACATATCATCAAAAAGATAGCAGAATTTGATGATAAGATCTTGATGGAAAAGAAAGGATTACGATCATGGCTGGGCATTCTTAATTATGCCCGATCGTCTTGGGGCCTCTCTATGAGAAGACAGGTCCGCATGGTGATAAAAGAATGAAGGACTCAGACTGGGACATAGTCAGGCAAATAAAGAAAAAAATACAAGAACTCCCAGATATGGAGTTAACACCAAATAATGCTCATATGGTGATTGAAGCAGATGGCTGTATGGAAGGATGGGGCGCGGTTTGTAAGTGGAAACCAAAGAAGGCTGACCCCCAAAGTGCTGAAAAAGTCTGCGCTTATGCTAGTGGAAAATTCCCAGTAATAAAATCCACTATAGACGCAGAAATTCATGCTTCGATGGAAGGAATGAAAGCATTCAAGATTTATTATCTGGACAAAAAGTCAGTTACATTAAGAACTGACTGTCAAGCAATTGTCAGTTTTTACAATAAAAGCTCACAACATAAACCATCAAGGGTTAGGTGGTTAAGCTTTGTGGATTTTATAACTGGCTCGGGAGTGGAGGTTCAAATCGAACATATAGATGGAAAGCAGAACGCCTTGGCAGATACATTATCAAGATTAACATGTTTTCTATTAACTACAGGATGAAACCAGGATCAGGATCCAGTGGAAGAAAAAGACTTAAGAACTACGGTGGAGCAGCTGGAAGGAGCTATACGAGAGCTAAATTGTGGAAGGAAAGATGGGAAGCATGTATCTGCGAAGGAAGCACTCTTGGACAGTATACTGAAGACTGTACTTCCGGAGGCATTGCTAGGAGACAGCATTTCAAAATCCTCACAGAAAACTTGCTCAGAAGTCCAATTGACCACAAAGAGGAAGGAGAAGAAAGGGCCAAGCTCATCAAGCTGTATCAGGAACAGGTCAAGAGAGTCAAAAGAGAAATGGCCCTCCTGTTATCTATGAGGTATATCAACCTTACAAGGATAGGAGCCCAAGCAAGAAAAGACAATTGGGCCGGAGAAATGCTGGAACATGAAACCAGCAAGGTACAAGAGTTAGAAAAATCGGTAGACTATTTTACCGATATGCCTTTCATATAAGGGGAATCTTAGGTAATTAAATGTATGGTAAGGAACGTTCTGTAATAATGTCTAGTTTGTAATAATTAAATAGTTCAGTAGGGACAACAGAGATATTTGTGAAGAGATAAGGATGATGTCGATGGGGCCCAGAGCGCACCCGATCTACCTTATCTCTTTCAGTATTCTCTCCCATTATATAATTACTGTATGGTTGTATGGTTAGAATAAGTCCGTGAAGAGATAAGGATGATAACATAGGGGCACAGAGCGCACCCAATCTTATCTTTTCCTCTCTATAAATGGAGTATCAGTAGGAAAGGATACTCACGGTTGAGACCGAACAAGTGAGAATCCTTTGTATTTGAGTGATTGAGTGTTCTTATGTTTGAGTTGTCTTCGAGTCTGTAACATCCTTATGTTAATGAAAGTTTGAGTTTCTACCTTCTCTCTTTCACGATCCAGATACCCCCCCTCCCCCCATGGACCGCATTCCTTACACCAGAAGGACTATATGAATGGAAGGTAATGCCTTTTGGGTTGAAAAATGCTCCTGCAGTTTTCCAAAGAAAAATGGATAATTGCTTTCGAGTGAGTATATTGAAACTCTACGAACACTTGATCCATTCAGTCCACCAGCAGTCGGATTGGCCAAAACAGAAGGACTCTCAGCTGTCCAAGGAAATTCCGTACTGATCAAGCAGAACAACTTCCTCATTTATCAAGCGCTTAAGTAAACCGAATTGCTTAAGGATATTGAAGAAGATCTGAAGGAAATCCGGGAACGCCTCAGAAGACTAGAAAACCGCATGGAGACAACCGACGAATTTGCGGAGCAAATACAGCAGTTATCCAGTTCCTTAACCAAAATCAATATTGGTGAAGGAACTTCAGGACCAAAGGCACCAAAAAAGAAAACAACATCTTTCTACGTCTTTAGGGATCCGCATAAAATCCTTAAGGAGGAAAGAAAGGTGGTCGGGTTGTATTAGGGTATGATTGGCTTCGTTGCGTTGCGTCCGATACTTTTTTACTGATTTACAATGACGATGTTGTTGTTCTCTATCAACTACTACCAGTTAGTACTTAGTACTCCCTCTCTTTCATTTGATATTTGTACAAGTATAGGGTATTATGGATCGGTCTAATAGGTCAGGAACTTAACTATGGACAGTAGAAGGTAATCTGTTAGGTTAGTTACTGAAAGTTGTTCTAGAAATAGCAGATTCTGCATATTGAATACATTTGATCTGGTTGTAATTCTGGTGATTCCTTGCACTGGATTACATCTGATATCTTTATCTCCAATTATCAACATGGTATCAAAGCAATTTGATGAAGAATTGGCTGACAGAATTACAGTGTGTTGAGCATCTTCAACACGTAAGGTTTTCTCACCAATGACTAAGCTGATTCTTCATTTTCTTGTGCGATGGTTTCAAATTCGTCTCTAAGACTGTGTTAGTATTGAAGTATGAAATACATATGTAGAAAGTATAGGGTGGTTTTTTTTGTAATGTGGAAGTATGAGGACTGATTTACAAATAAATCTAAATATCACCTTCTATAAATAGAAGGAGATATCCAACTCTTGATTATCAATAGCAGAATTCTTCCCTCCAATTTTGATTTTTCTCAATTTGTATTTTTTTTCTCTAAATTCAAGATGGTATCAGAGCTCTGTTGGATCCACTTCGCTCTGCAATGACCTTCTTATGACATTTTGAGAAGATTTGTGGTATTTTCAAAGAATCTGCAACTTTTCTTCTGTTCTGCATTAGTTTCTAGTACTTTGTTGCTATTTTCTGCAACAAGTTCTCATAATGGTTGATGGATCAAAGCAGTTCACAAACAAAACTATCAATCCTAAGCTAAATTATATGAACTACCTGCATTTGAGACAACAGGTTGGTTGGTTGTACAATTGCAAGTCATCGTCTAGAAGGATATTTGGATGGATATGCTCGTGTGGAAGAATGGATCACAAACCCTAATGGATCAAAGGTTGTTAATCCAGATTTCATGGCGTTCAAACAACATGACAGTGCACTATCAAAATTCGTTACCGAGCTTAGTTCACTGAAGTTCTTCAAATGAGATATGGAAAAATCTTCACAACTATTCTCAATTTCTTCCACCAATAGTATCATCCTTCTTTTGTGTTCATTAGAGTCCTTAAAGAAACCTGAAATGTCAATGCGAGCTTATCTAGGAAGAATTCAACATATCTATGATCAACTAAGGAGATCAGATCATCAAATATCTGAGACAATGCCTATCAGTACCATAATTGTTGGCCTACGTACTAAATATGAACATGGTGTAGCTATTATCAGTGCAAGTATACAACCATATGATCTTGCAGATGTGACTAGTGTACTTCTGGATGCTTAATCAAGATAACATGATGTGCTAATCCAGTTGATTCCCAGTCCATTTGCATTCAATACTACAACTGCTTCCAACCAAGCTCAAACTCTTTAAAACTCTTACAGTGTCAATCCTCATATGCACACATCATATCTATCACTTTCTAATCCAAAATGCATAACTCGAGTTGGAGTTTAGTAGTCCTACACAAGGTACTGATACGCAAAACAGTGGTGGTTACGAACATGGTCGAGGATGAAATGGTTATCAAATGTTGATTGCCCTCAGTACCAGTGTCAGCTGTGTGAAAAATTTGATCACCTTGCTAACATCGATTTGATCCTACATTCATTGGTGCTGGCTCATCATCACTTCTAATGACCAACATACATGCAACCACGACAAATTCTATTGACTTTCAGCACCAACATCTCGTGGGGATATTCAACCTAGTTAATCACATGGTATTCATGCCATCATCAATCTTTCTCAAGCCACAGTAACACCTGAAGCAGTCATGGATCCAATATGGTATCCTAATTCTGTAGCCACAAATCACATCACTAACACTCAGAGAGTGCTAACTCAGGATTCCACTTACAGTGGTTAAGGTAAAGTCGTTGTAGGTGTTAGAATATAGAAACAACATATTAGGAAATACCACAATAGAAAGTAATCTTTTGTATTATTTACTTTCCTTTTCTAATTGTTTCCTATTCTCACAATCTGTACACTATATGTAATAGTCATGTATGAATAAAATAATAAGTCGACAAGCTTCAAACAAATCTCAATCCAACATGGTATCAGAGCGGTGTAATCGATCCTAGGAACTCAGAAAGGATTCATCATCGTCCCTTATACCTTACCCGACCAATCAACCAAAACCAGCAGAACCCTGCACAAACCGTGTCAGAATACAGTGAAACCTCAGACAATAACCCAAGCCGAAACCAAACCAGTATTCCAGAAGATCTGATGCTGCAATTCGCAGCATTCCTATGCGTGGGAGGACAATCCAGCGCAGCCTCGGAAAACCTGTCAATCGGGATCAAGCTCAGTGGAGACAATTATTCACTATGGGCAACCTTGATAAAAAAAAAAGGCAATCGGAGGCATGGGGAAAGGTTCACACATTACAGGAGAACCTTCACTTCCACAAAAATCCAATCCAGCATATACTCGATCGGAACAAAATGACCAATGCGTCTTTACCTGGCTAATCCAGAATATCGACGCAACTCTAGTAAATATCGTCTTACAGTACCCTACGGCGAAGGCACTATGGGACGGGCTAGCAATTATTTACGGATCGAGGGTAGATTCGTTACAAATCTTTGATCTTCACAAGAAGGCCAATTCAATCAAACAGGGAGGAAGTACCTTGGAGGAGTGCTGGAATCGGCTCCAGCACATCTGGATGACAATCGACCGAAGAGATCCGAACCAGATGAAGGATCCCGAAGACATCCAGATCTACAACCGAAAAATTCAGGAACAACGACTTTACCAATTCCTTACCGCAATAGACGGTCGGCTGGGACCAATCAAACGGGATATTCTCAAGCGGGATCCCTTCCCCTCAGTTGAAGCCGCATATTCGACCGTACGGCGGGAGGTCGCCAGGCTCCACATTTTGCAGGCAGCAACCTCCGAGGACGACACATCATCGGGGGTGGGAGTGGGTCTAATGACCAACACCGATCGCAACAAGCCGACCATGAAGAACAATGGCAGATATGACTCGAATCAGTCTAAAGACAAGGAAGACAAATCGAAACTCACCTGCACACATTGCGGCATGAAGAAACATACCAAAGAAACGTGTTTTAGGCTCGTGGGTTACCTAGGATGGTGGGAGGACAACCACAAATCGGCGGGATAGAGGGCCACCGTGAAGCAAGCCGTCGCTCACCCGAGCACCAGCACAGAGCCGACACCTTCGGGGAAGCAAGGGGGCGGGGCGGCGTGCGGAGGCGCGGCCATAGGGAGCTCGGCCGAAGGAGGCGCAGCCATGGGAGGAATAATGGATAACACTAATTTCTCTCCCAATTTTAGAAGTAATGAGCTGCTATGGTTAACAGATGTGTTAAGTGGCTGCGGTTTAAAGGGGAAACGAACCAACTCCTGGACCGGCGGGAGTGAACAGAACCGGACCAAGGCAGAGAACCGAATCGAGGCAGAAAAGATTGGTCTGATGACTGGTTCATGTAATCAAATCCGGTCTGCAACTAGAAAAGGAGGTGACTAGATGTTCGACTGCGGGGCGACGGATACGATGTCCTATGACCCAAAAGATTTCTCTGATCTAGCATCGCCATCGAAATCTCACATTGAGACCGCTAGTGGAGAACTTGTAAAAGTGACAGGGGGAGGCTCGATTATATTGTCAGACCGAATAAAACTGAATAATCGCCTCTATGTTTCAACATTATCCTCGAAGTTATTGTCACTTAGTCAAGTGACCTGGTAACTTAATTGTGCCGTGCTAATGTACCCTCATTTTTGTCTCTTGCAGGACATTCTTACGAAGGAGATCATTGGGTGTGGTACTGAGCGAGGAGGCCTTTACTATGTTGATGAGGTGATTCGCCAGGGACATTCCATGCTTGCTACGGAACGGTCAACAAGCAACTTTGGCTATGGCACCGGCGTCTCGGTCATCCTTCATTTGGGTACTTGAAACTGTTATTTCCTAGTCTTTTCGCGAAAAAGTCTATTGATATGACATGTGAAACTTGCATTCGAGCAAAGAGTCATAGAGTCTCGTATTCTCCAAATAATACCAGGTTTGAGTCGGTTTTTTCATTAATACATTCTGACGTATGGGGTCCAGCTCCACATTCAAGTAATAGCCAATTTCGATATTTCGTATTATTTGTGGATGATTTCTCTCGTATGACATGGATATATTTTTTGATACATAAGTCAGAAGTACCCCAGATATTCTTCATATTCTATCAAATGATTCATACCCAGTTTGATAGGAAAATACAAATCCTCCGTTCTGACAATGGAGGAGAATTCATGAACCAAACCATGCAAGTCTTTTTCCACAAAAATGGGTTGGTTCATCAGACATCTTTCCCAAACACACCTCAACAAAACGGGGTTGCCGAGCGGAAAAAATGAATCTTACTTGAGATGACTCGAGCTATGATGATTGAGTCTCAAGTTCCCAAGCATTTCTGGCCTGAAGCCATAGCTATATCTGCATACTTGATCAATCGTCTCCCCATCAAAATCTTGAACAAGAAAACTCCCTTACAGATTCTAAGTACTCAGACAAATATACCTTCCATCCTCACCCTTCCACCTCGTGTATTTGGCTGCTTAGTCTTTATTCACATCCCTTAAGCCAACAGAAACAAACTTTAACCCTGTGCAGAAAAATGTGTCTTTGTGGGGTATGGTGTTCACCAAAAAGGGTATCGTTGCTACAATCCATCTACTCGTCGCATCCATGTCACTATAGATTGTGACTTCTTAGAGTCGGACTTCTATTTTCGTCACCAACATAGTAGTTAGGGGGAGAAAATAAATGAACTACTACGTTGGTTTCCTAGCCCAAGTTTTCCTGGTGAGACTGATCCAACAGAGCAGGTAGATGGAGCCACAGAGTCTGCTTCCGACATAGAAAAGGCTGACAAACTCATACCCACAACCAATGAATCCCCTTCGAACGATGTCCAAGAGGTAAATGAGTCGTACTCTGATTTTTCATTTCCTATCAATGCCTCCACTAATCATACTGACAGATCAACTCCGAAGCCCGAAGAATCTGAGATGTATGTCTTACCTCCCATATGTAACAAAGGGATACCACCGAACAGGTATTCACTAGAGCATGTTCCCCATGCTTCCAGATATCCAGTAAACTTAGCCAGAGGAAGACTTGGTGATGCTGCGAAGGCATTTTCTGTCAACCTATTGTTAGAAGAAATACCAAGAACTCCTCAAGAAGAACAAAGAAGAGTGAATGGCGGGAAGCGATGAACGCTGAAATGAAGGCACTGGAACAAAATAAAACATGGGTGGTATGTGTACTGCCTACAGGGAAACGACTGGTGGGCTGTAGGTGGGTCTTTTCCATCAAGTACAAGGCGGGCGGAACTATCGAACGATATAAAGCAAGGATAGTAGCTAATGGGTACACATAGACATATGACATCGACTACTCAGAGACTTTCTCCCCGGTGTCCAAGATCAATACTATCAGGGTGCTGTTTTCTGTTGCTGCAAACCAAGACTGGACACTTCATCAATTCGATGTCAAGAATGCGTTTTTACATGGAGATCTGGAAGAAGAAGTGTACATGGAGGCACCACCGGGATTTTCCGACGGATTCCGAAAAAATGAAGTATGCAGGCTCAAGAAAGCTCTATACGGTCTGAAATAATCGCCACGAGCATGGTTTAGGAGGTTTACACTGGCAATGAAGAAGTATGGGTACAGACAAATCAATGCAGATCACACTCTGTTCTACAAAAGAAGGGAAGGTTTGGTTACTTGCCTGATTATCTATGTAGATGATATGATCATAACAGGGAGCGATGACGAGGAAGTTGCACGACTTCGAGGAAATATCTTATGAGAGTTCGAAATGAAGGATGTTGGTGGGCTCAAATACTTTCCGGGGATCGAAGTGCTCAGGTCAAGAGAAGGAATTTTCATATCCCAATGGAAGTATGTATTAGACCTCCTGGCAGAAACTGGTATGCTAGATTGCAAACCCAGTGATACTCCGATGATGGTGAACCACAAGCTCAAGATGACTGAAAGAGACAGACTGGTAGATCGAGAGAAGTACCAGAGGCTGGTAGGGAAGCTAATTTACTTGGCCCACACTAGACCAGACATTGCGTACGCAGTTGGGGTAGTGAGTCAATTCATGCACCAACCTAAGGAAGTTCACATGAAGGCAGCTATGAGGATAGTGAGGTATCTAAAAGGTACACCCGGAAGGGGAATCGTGTTCAAGAAAAATGGACACCTGGAGGTTGAAGCCTATACTGATGCAGATTGGGCTGGCAACCCAAATGATAGAAGATCCACTACATGATATCTCACTCGAGTCGGAGGGAACTTAGTCATGTGGCGAAGTAAGAAGCAGAAGGTAGTGGCCTTGTCCAGTGCAAAAGCAAAATTCAGAGGAATTGTTAAAGGAATCACAGAAATCCTATGGCTAAAGAAGCTAATGGATGAGATTGGCTTTCCCTTGAAACTCCCTGTACGGCTAATGTGCGATAATAAGGCGGCGATCAGCATATCAGAAAATTTGGTCCAACATGACAGAACCAAACATGTGGAGGTAGATCGACACTTTATAAAGGAGAAGATTGAAAAAGGCACGGTCATACTTCCATTCGTGAGATCAGAAGACCAGTTAGCAGATATGCTCACAAAGTCTGTTACCGGAAGATTATTCAACGAAGCACTGTGCAAGTTGGGCATTGAAGACTCCACTGCTCAACTTTAGGGGGAGTGTTAGAATATATAAACAACATATTAGGAAATACCACAATAGGAAGTAATTTTTTGTATTATTTACTTTCCTTTTCTAATTGTTTCCTATTCTCACAATCTGTACACTATATGTAATAGTCATGGATGAATAAAATAATAAGTCGACAAGCTTCAAATAAATCTTAATCCAACAGTAGGTAATGGTGAATCTATTTTAATAGCTCGCATAGGATCAACTGAAATACCTAATGCTTCACAAAAAACACTCATACTGAAAAATGTCTTGTTATTTCCTTACATAGCCAAAAGAATTGATGTCAGTATCTTAGTTTACTAAAGACAGTCATGTTTGGCTAGTGATTCATCCTTCTGGTTGTTATGTGAAGGACCTGGATACTCATCAAGTATTTCTGGTGGGCACTGAGAGTGGTGGACTATACAGACTTCGTAATTGTGCCAGTGGTGTACAATTAGGGGTCACCAACCTTGGGGGTGCACAGATGGCTCAATTTCTTCTTTTGTTGATTTGTTTGTAGAATGTTTTGGGTTATGTAATAATAAAAGCAAATGCTTAGATGATGTGTCTACTGCAGACTTCAATACTTTAAATAAATCACCTATATGTCCTTTAAACAATATTTCGAGTGTTAAGGATATCTCAGTTAGTTCACTATGGATGAAAATGTTCGTGCAAATATATATGTTAATGTTCATGCTATGGGGATACATCTATTAATACACTGGTTGCATCACATGTACATAATCCTTACACAACTTGTCTGAAATTTGGCTTAGGAGACTTAACCATCCTAGAATTAATGTAATAAAGAAAGTGTGTTGACTCAACAACGTATCAATAAGTACTGATAATATGCAGGTTTGTATTGCATGCGGAATGGAAAAGGCCACAAATTACCATTTACATCATATGATTATGTCTATACTAGTCCATTGAAGCTTCTCCAAATTGATGTATGGGGACCTGCTCTTGTCCTATCATCTGGTTACATGTATTATGTTAGTATAGCTGAAGCATTCTCTCGATTCACATAGATAAACTTTCTGGCTCATAAATATGATGTGGCAAAAGTTTTTGCAACCTTTCAAATATTCGTGGAAAAATATCTCAATTGTTCAATCAAAGCAGTGCAACCTGACAATGGAGGAGAGTTTCGAGGTATGTTTTCTCAATATCTAGCCTCCTCATGCATTAAACACAGGTTCACATGTCCTCACACATCACAACTGAATGGTATTGTTGAGAGAAAGTATAGACACGTTGTTGAGAGTGACCTCACTCTCTTAGCTCAAGCTTCTCCTCCATTAAAATATTGGTCGGATGCATTCTTTTCTGCCACTTTTCTGATAAATAGATTGTCCACACTTGTACTATGTGTTGTCTTTCCATTTGAATTTGTTTTCAACAAAGTTCCTGATTACTCATTTCTCAAAGTGTTTGGATGTCTATGTTTTCCTATACGAGACTTTAACAAACATAAATATAATTACAGGACTCGCCTTTGTGTGTTTCTGGGATGCTCCTCTTCGCACTTGGGATACAAATATATGGATAAGCATGAACGTGTTTATTTTTCAAGACATGTTCACTTGTATTTCCACTTGAATCCTAATGGATATTCTCATCTGCATCTTCTGACTTTAACGGGCATGAGTCCTCATGTGTTCCTGCATGCCATGAAATCAACCTTCACGCGTGGAGAGGATAACATGCAATGACATGTGGCAGTGTCCACTAATCCGTATGCGAAGGATCGTGGTATCACGTGGCAGTAAGGATGATGGATTCCTTGTATGCTGTGAAATTCATGGCATTGAAATTGTTAAATGTTTTTCAGCCGTGTTATTTTTCTTTCTATTGAGACTTGTTTATTTTTTTTGTGTCGGACGTGCTCAGTATGCACTACTTCCTTGTTATAAGTTTCGGACGTGACCATGGTCACTATCAAAGAGAAGGTTGTGGCTTTATGAAACAAGGTGGCTTCGTCAGAAACTTGTTTTCGGTGATAGTTATGTTGAAGTCGTCGATGATAGGTCATCGACAATGGTTACTCGGGAAAGTGGTTACGAAGTAGTAGGATAACATTTTCACAAAACAAGGAGGAGATTGAGTAAAGTTGGTCATGGTGGAAGAAGAAGAAAACGTGAGAAATTGAAGAAGATGAAGTGTAATTAAGAGATTTTTTTTATTAATTTCAAAATATATAAATTAAAAAAATATTCAAACTGATCTGAGCACTGACCCAGATAGGTCCATCAATTGTTGATCCCTCACCCAGTCAACGTGGAGGTTACAACTCAACTGCATTTGGGCAGAGGCCCAATATCTAGTTAGGCTGAAATTTTATGTATACTTTGAATGATACTGCTAATAATCTTTCATGCGTAATTTATTAGTCTCTCTATTTTATTTGTTACTAACGAACGAAATTTAATATGTTTTAACGACACTTCTTTCTTGGATGATCTATTAGTCTCGGTATTTGATTTATTAAAATTTATAATTTATTTCGTACGATGGTACTACAACTATGAGAGGTTCACTCGATTTCTTATATTTTGTATGTTTTTGTATATCTTGTAGTTGGACACTTTAATTTTGTAATTTAAATATACTAATGTATGAATTTTTATATATACTTTGAATGATACTCGTAATAAAAAAAAAATGCATGATCTATTAATCTCGGTATTTGATTTAGTATAATTTATAATTTATTTTTTATGATGGTACAATACCTATAAGAGGTTCACACTTTCGTAAATTTCCTGAGTCGAGCTCTGTTTATATTGTATT
Source organism: Chamaenerion angustifolium (assembly GCA_946814005.1). NCBI lineage: Eukaryota > Viridiplantae > Streptophyta > Magnoliopsida > Myrtales > Onagraceae > Chamaenerion > Chamaenerion angustifolium. The sequence continues at coordinate 9,504,107 of OX328278.1, read as the reverse complement.
AAAACTCATTTAAAATTGTAATCTACATATACTAAGTATGAAGTTTTGTATATACTTTTAACAGTACTGCTAATAAATTTTCTTACATTATCTATTAGTCTCGGTATTTGATTTGTTACAACTTACAATTTATTCGGTATGATGTTTCTACACCTATGAGGTGTAGTAGCATCATACCGAATTCTTATATTAGGTTCACACGATTTCGGTATCTATTAGGTTCACACGATTTCTTATATTTCGTAAGTTTTCTCAATCGAACTCCAATAAACTTAGAATAAAACTCGTTTAAATTTGTAATATAAAACATACTAACGTATGAAATTTAATATATAGTTTTAACAATACTCCTTTCTTGCATTATCACTAGTCTCAGTATTCGATTTATTACAACTTATAATTTATTTCTTACGATGGTACTACACCTATGAGAAGTTCACTCGATTTCTTATATTTTGTAAGTTTCCTCAATTGAAATTTGTTTATCTTGTAGTAAAATTCTTTTAAATTTATAATTTAAATATACACACATATTAAGATTTATATATACTTTGAATGCTACTCCTAATAATCTTTCTTGCATGATATATTAGTCTCGATATTTTATTTAATACATTTATAATTTTTTTGTATGATGCTCTACACCTATGAGTGGTTCACATGATTTCTTATATCTCGTAAGTTTTCTCAATTCAACTACAATTAACTTATAGTAAAACTCGTTTAAATTTGTAATCTAAAATATGTTAACGTATGAAAGTTAATATTTAGTTTTAAAAGTAATCTTTAATTGCATGATCTATTAGTTTCGGTATTTGATTTACTATAACTTATAATTTATTTCGTACGATGAAACCACACCAATGAGATGTTCACACGATTTCCTATATTTTGTAAGTATCCTTAATCGAACTAACGATTTCTTATATTTCAAAAGTTTCCTCAATCGAACGTCATTTTATCTTGTAGTAAAACTTTGTTAAATTAATAATTTAAATATACTAACGTAAAGTTTTATAATATCTTTAGCGGTACTCCTAATCATCTCTCTTGAATGATATATTAATTTCAGTATTTGATTTGTTATAACTGATAAGTTATTTGGTATGATGATAGACCTATAATCTCGCAGGTTTCCTCCATCGAACTCCATTTATCTTATTGTAAAACTTGTTTAAATATGTAATTTAAATATACTAACGTATGAAGTTTAATATACACTTTTAAGAGGGCTCTTAACAAACTTTTTCGCATGATCTATAAGTCTTGATATTTGATTTATTAGAACTTATAATTTATTTCATATGATGGTATAACACTTATGAGAGGTTCACGCGATTTCTTATATTTTGTAAGTTTCATCAATCGAACTTCCATTTATCTTGTAGTAAAACTTGCTTAAATTTGTAATCTAAATATATTAACAAATGAAATTTAATATATTGTTTTAATGGTACTCATTTCTTTCATGTTCTATTAGTCTCGTTATTTGATCTATTAAAACTTATAATTTATTTTGTACGATGGTACTAGAACTAAGGGAAGTTCATTCAATTTCTTATATTTTGTATGTTTTCTCAATCGAACTTTGTTTATCTTATAATAAAATTCTTTTAAATATGTAATTTAAATATACTAATGTATGAAGTTTTATATATACTTTTAAGGGTTAATTACTTGAATGGTTACACATGTTTGTCCATGTGACTAATTGATTATAACTTGTGCAGAATTGTTACATATGCTTCAACATGTGACTAATTGATCATTTTTACTGTTCATTGTTAAAAATCACCGTTAAGTCACTAATTGAATACATAAAATGATCAAATTACCCTTACCTTCATTAATTAAGTAATGTCAAAGGAAGAAGAAGATGAAGACCCATTCTTCATCCTCTAGAAGTCATCACTTGAAGAATCTTTATTCGTAAAGAATAGAGTAGTGGAATCATCACTTGAAGAATCTAGATGAAAACCCCTTCTTAATTTTCTTCTCACACTGATAGTGGAATAAGTTTCACTCTTCGAGCTCTTATTTTTCTGAAAGCTCTGAACAGAGTTCCTCAGCTCATTCCTTCATGAATCGGTCAGTCATGGCTTTAATTTGGTCCTTCAGAGACATTGGGTCATGAGTATGGGGGTTTCAAGGTTCCATGGTTGCTCCAATTTTGAGGTAATTGCAAGCATTTGAGTATTTCGTCCCAATTTTTCCTTTGATTGTGAAAATACCTTAATTTTGGTAAGAACCCTACTTGGAGTGGAAGCAGGAATAAGAGAGATCTGGAAATTGGAAAGCAGGCTGAGGTGAGAGTGAAAGAGAAAGGCACTGAATCGAGGATTTCAATGACAAAAAGGTGTATTCCGTACTAAACAAGTAGTTGTATTTGAATTTATTGCAGCATCTTTTGTTGAAATGGAAGCAAGAAAAACTATTATGTATTTATGATCTTCAAAACCTGAGTTTTTTTGGAACAATATCTAAAATTAAGAGGTGATTCTCGACTTGAAATGTGATTAAATGGTTACGTATGTAATCCTAAATCGTTATTAAATAGTTACATATGTTTGCTTGTAATGTGATTAAATAGTTACGTATGTAATCCTACATTGTTATTAAATAGTTACATATGTTTGTTTGTAATGTGATTAAATAGTTACGTTCGTATTCTTAAAATGTATTTAATAGATTAAAGTGCATTAACAGTAGAAATACGATGTTTCAGTTCCCACAAAAATTCAGATAATTGAGTAATGTGGGTTATGTAATTATGGGTCCTTCATATTACCCCTCTTGACAGGGCCAAAAAATAAATATTACCCCTCTTGTGACACATGTTGTCGGACATCAGATTCGACTTTATTTGACCCTATTTGAAAAATATATTTATTTTGTTTCGTTCAAAAAAATATTGGATCTTAGCGAGCGACGGGTCCAGTCGAGCGGGGTCATCATCCGTACCGAAAAAATGAAAGAGTCGTCACCGATTAATTAAAGGTTAATCGCAATCCTAGGGCTTGGAAAAGGTCTATGTCCAGAGAATTGAGTTCGGGGTTTTGATTACGTCTTATGAGCTCGCGAGCTCATAATCCGCAATTTCGGTACTTTAGTTTGCTTTTGGACTTATTTTACCAATTTACCCGAATTGCCCATTTTAATCATGCTTAACCAAAAGATTACATGCATTTTTTAATTAACAATAACAATAACAATAATCATTTTTTAATCATTTTAACAATAACAATAATTAACATTTTTTATTTTCAAATTAATTTAAAATAAAGAAACAAAATAGAATAAAGTTAATCGTGCCAAAAAATATGGTTTAACTTTGGGGTCATTTTAAGACGTGTCAAATGTATACGAATAATTTTGAAAATACGAAGCACATTTGACTAATTTGTGACACCTTGAGAAGTAATGAGATGTCCAGAAAAGTTTAAGGACGAAGATTAAATTATTTAAATTTCAAGCTGATTTGGAAAAATCTTTTAAAAATTGCAATAATGACCCAAACCTTTTCTGGTTTGGTTTATAACACTCGACAAAGTCCCAAAATGACTCGATAGTGCAAGGACCAAGTTATAACTTTCGTCAAAGTTTGAGAATGACCTAAGTCATTTTTGAAAATATTATTTTTTTGACCGAAACAATCGCCATAACTTTCACAAATGCCTAAAATGACCCCAAAGTTATACCGAACTTAAAATCGAGCACGATTCTTATACGAAATATAACTAATAACACATAATATTTATAAGACAAATTTCATTCACTTTAAGAAATATAAATACAACATCGAATACGAAAGGGATATACCTAAGTCATCAGAGTTAAGATACCGCACGAGAAACTGAGACTGAAAATTACTGATATTTTTTAACTCAATCTCTCAAAAAGTTAAAATCATTCACGTCTACCTCTACTTTCCATGGCCTTAGGATCCTTCCCTTCAACTCCCTTCAATCGAAGCTCACTCCCCTTCTAAAACCTTCGTTTCTTCCCTCTTCTCCTCCTCCCCTAATTCCTTCGAAGCTTAGGTATTTATAGAGTTTTTTTTTTAATGTTTATTTTATTGTGTAAGTGAATGATGATATATGATGAACTTGGTATGAGTGGAGGTGATAGTGGGTGATGGTAGGTGGTAGTGGGTGATAGTGGGGTTGATTCGATTTTTCTTGGTTCAGTTCCTCGTGTACGGTATTTTGACCCCGAGCCAAAATCAGGTGTTTACAGTTGCCCCTCTTTGAACACGTGCTCATGCAAGTGATCTCATGAGTGTGTTCAAAGACATACAACTGGTTTTGGCTCTTCTCGATTCATTATTTACATAGTAAACAAACGTTATCGTGCATCTTTCGGAAGCTAGACACCTATAGGTCCAGATTGTTAATGATAACTCGCGGATGTTGAGCACATAAGGACTCCACTCGCCGACTTATGATTCTCAGAAGCTAGACACTTACATGTCCTGGTTGTTGAGGATAACACGCGGAGGTTGAACACCTAAAAGCTCCGCTCGTCGGCTTGTGACTCCCAGAAGCTGGATAACTACTTGTCTTGGTCGTCGAGGATGATTTGTGGAGGTTGATCATCTAAACACTCCGTTCGTCGACTTGTGATTCTCATAAGCTGGATAACTACATGTCGTAATCGTCGAGGATGACTTGTAGAGGTTGAACACCTAAAGGCTTCGCTCGTCATCTTGTGACTCCCAAAAGCTAGACACCTAAAGGTCCTGGTTGTTGAGGATTTTGTTTTACCATCAACGAGCTGGAGGTTGATACTTATTTTTTGCCAGAATCATTGTTGAGGATGACTTGCGGAGGTTGAACACCTAAAGACTCCGCTCATCGACTTGTGACTCCCAAAAGATGGATAACTACAAGTCCTGGTCGTCAGGGATGACTTGTTGAGGATGACTTGCGGGGGTTGAGCACCTTGGGACCCCGTTCGTCGGCTTATGACTTTAAAAAGCTGGATAACTATAGGTTCTGGTAGTCGAGGATGACTTGCGGAGGCTGAACACCTAAGGACTCCGCTCATCGGCTTGTGACTCCTAGAAGCTGGATAACTACAGGTCATGCTCGTCGCTTTTTTTTATCATGCAACTTTAGGAAACTAGACACCTATAGGTCTCAATCATCGAGGATGACTTGCGGAGGCTGAACATGTAAAGGCTCCGCTCGTCGGCTTGTGACTCCCAGAAGCTGGATAACTACATGTCCTAGTCGTCGAGAATGACATGTTGGAGATGACTTACGGAGGTTGAACACCTAAAGGTTCCACTCGTCGACTTGTGACTCCCAGAAGCTAGATATCTACAGGTCTTGGCCGTCGAGATTTTTTCATGCAACTTTCGAAAACTAGACACCTATAGGTCCCGATCGTCAAGGATGACTTGTGGAGGTTGAACACCTAAAGGTTTCGTTCGTTGTCTTGTGACTCCTAGAAGCTGAATAACTACAGGTCCTAGTCGTCGAGAATATTTTCATGCAATTTTTGGAAACTAGACACCTATAGGTCCCCAATCGTCGAGGATGACTTGCAGAAGTTGAACACCTACAGGCTTCGCTCGTTGGCTTGTGACTCCCAGAAGCTGGATAACTACAGGCTCTGGTCGTCGCGAATGACTTGCGGAGGTCGAACACCTAAAGGCTCCGCTCGATGCCTGTAATTCCCAGAAACTGGATAACTACAGGTCCTGGTCGTCGAGATTGACTTGCAGAGGCAGAACACCTAAAGGCTCTGCTCATTTTCTTGTGACCCCTAGAAGTTGGATAACTACAGACCCTGGTTGTCGAGGATGACTTGCAGTGGTTGAGCACCTAAAGATTCTGCTTGTCGACATGTGACTCCCAGAAGCTGGATAACTACAGGTCCTGGTTGTCGATGATGACTTGCGGAGGTTGAGCACCTAAAGACTCTGGTTGTTGGCTTGTAATTCACTTCAGAGCTCGACATGTTTTCTCATTAATCGACTTTGGAGTTCTTCTTGATGGAGTTCCTTAAAGTCATTCATAGTAGGTCCACAAGGTGTATCCATGCAAGTTGTCGAGTCAGCTCAAATTAATGTCAGATCACAATTTCTCTTTATTGCTCATGTGGGAAATACTGTCATATACTTTTGAGCACTTTTTTTTAAAATTTTTAATCTCTCAATTTTCTTTCCTTTTTCTACGGCATGTTTTTTACTGCACCTCTCGGTTCCCTTAATTTTTGCCTAGATTGCCCTTTTGGGTTTTCAACCTAGCAGAGATTTGATTCCTTTCATTTTGTCATAATCCCCCTTTTTAGGGATTTTTAATCATGCACATCTTCCCTAAATTTTGCCTAAATTGCCCTTTTGAGTTTTCGATTTAAGGGGAATTTTCTCTCATTTTTGGAGGCTCGCTTTCTAGTTACGAGCTCTTAATTTTTTTGACTACGTTCATATTGATTGGACTGAGAAGTTCTTTGCTTTCCATGTCAGTGATGATCATAGATCCTCCGCTGAAAATCTCTTTTGACTACATAAGGCCCTTCGTATTTAGGTACAAATTTGCCCTGAAAGTCTGAATTGACTTAAATGTTTTTTTACACCTTGATAAGTTCACAATTTCTTACATCTCGTAAATTTCCTCAATTGAACTTCAATTAATTTATAGTAAAACTATTTTAATTTTTAATTTAAGTATTCTAAAGTATGAAGTTTTATATATACTTCCCTACTAGAGCCTTCACGGCTAAATCAACCTATTTGCAACTAAAGGAACGCGTCAACGGCTTATGGTGGTCGGGACCATCACTCATACCATAGAATGCGTAGAAGGCCGTATGGAAAATGAGAAGCCCAACAAAAATTCAGTCATTAATGTGGTGATTGATGTTAAACGAATCATTAATGGCCAAAAACAAATGTGGCGACTGATGTCAAACGCTTTGGCAGTCCGAGAGAATCTCCAAAGACGGGGAACACAAGTGAGTCCTTTGTGTGCTTTTTGTGATAAAAATGAATACATTGAGCATATGTTATTCGCGCCTTTTGGGAAATTGAGCATGAGGAAAGGTTGTTGATGGTGAACACGAGGAAGAGTAGCCATCAAGAGAGAGAAAACTCATGACAAAGACCGAGGATGGGAACAATTAAAATAAATTGTGATGCTTGTGGGATGCGAACTCAAACACCGGGGAATCGGAATGATAGTGAGGAACACTGAAGGAAAACTAGTTGGAGGTGCTAATAAACATGTGAGGGGACGCGAAGCCGGAAAATTAGAGGCCACGACACTTCCAAAGGGTATAAAGTTAGCAAATGAAAAGAGGTGAAATGTGGTGGAGACGAAGTCAGATTCGGCGATTATCATCAAACAAATTAGGGGGACTGTTGTTAGAAAATGGAAAACAATGACCTTTATACAACATCAACTAGCTAGCGAGGAAACTTAACCAAGCCTCTTGAAAGTCAATCAAGCAAGAAGAAAATGCATGTACAACCTGGATTGCTTGCCAAATAAAGAGGGGGTGTTTTGATAACTGGATGTCACAACTCTCATCTTCTCTTTTACTTTTGATCATCGAGATTGTAGATAATTCAGTAGTCACTTTTGGCCCAAAAAGCAAATGACAGTTCTAACTTCAGGCTTTGAAGGGGAGTTCGAAGTTTTGTTAGGGTAGAGATCGAAGATTGTTGATATTGACATTGCCCAAACTTGTCACGAATGACTGTTCTCAAATTGGAAATTCTATTTGCGATTACTTTATAAAGATCACTTTTGTCTAAATATGAAAATGCACTAATATTATTTATATATATATATATTTATCCTTACTAATTTTCAGAAAATTAATTATCAAATCGACCTCATATTTTCGTAGTTACCAAACTACAGCCTATAATGGTGAAACAATAATGTTTCTAGTAAGTTATAAACTATAAACCTCTTACATGTTAGGAATAAGTTTTACCACTACACTAGTAATTTCAATTGTTTTTTATATACTTCAAATATAGTTATTGAAGCAACTCTCATATTATTGTATTAAACATCACATCTTTATTTATTGATGCTTTTTAGTAATTAACATTTATTCAACGTCGATTGTTTAATTATGTATCTATTGTATTAAAGTTTTTTTAAATAGTTGAAAAATAAATAATATTCAAAGTTTAGTATTTATAGGCTACTAGAACTCATTTTGAAAATATTTTTTTCAACCATCTCTAAAAATAATCAGAAAGAAAATAGTATGTAGATAATTAAATTAGAATTGTAACGACACATATGGTGCTAAGTTTCAATTTTTAGATCGATTATAAAATTTGGTCAAAATAGTGTTGCTAATTTTAGAATTACAACTCATTTTATGGTTGATGGAATTTTTTTTAGAGATGGTTCAAAAAACATATTTTTAAAATGAGTATTATGGTAGCCTATAAATATTAAATTTAGAATATTACTTATTTTTCAACCATTTCAAAAAGTTAATATAGTACCTACATAATTAAATTAAAACTATAATTAAACTAGTGGCGTTGAATAAATGTTAATTACTAAATAATATAAATAAATAAACATGAGATGCTTAATACAATAGTATGAGAGTTAATTCAATGATTACATTTGAAGTGTACAAAAAATTATTAAAATTAGTAGTATGTAGTGGTAAAAATTTTAGTTAGTATATAAAAGGTATGGGGTTCAAAACTTGCTAGCAATATGAAATTTTTCAACATTTTAGACTGTAGTCAGTTTGATAACTACGAAAATATATGATGGATTTGATAATTAGTTTTCTTAAAATTAGTATGGACAAATATGTAAAAAACCTATTATGACATTTTAGTATTTCAACAAACGTGCTCTGATCGGTATAAAGTAATCGATAATGTGCAAATAGAATTTTTCTTTTTAATAATCACATGCTCATACTCGTAGGTGACCGTGTCGGCCCAACACGAGAATAAGAAGCGAATGTCTAGAGGATTGAGGTTGAAAAACATGAGGTCCATTACAGTTAGGGTGAAACTGAACCGATCGGATCAGATTATTTACTATTTTGGTCGGGTACCTATATTTTTTGACCAGATTTTCTTCCAAAAAAGTCTGACCAAACAACCGTGTAAGGAAAAATAAAATGTCTATTTGAATTTCGAATTTTCGAACCGACTTTTCAGTTTAAACTAAAAAACCAACAAATACACATTTAAAACCAAAAATAAGTATTCAAACTCAAATTAAATAATAAAATAACTTGATTTAACAATTTTTATATAATTTTTTACTAAACTGATTAAACAACTAAAATAATTATTGAATAACTAAATGAATATTAGTTTGTATTCACTTATTAACTATACTAATTAATATAATATCTACAATTATATATGTATTAACGGTTGGACCGGACTCCATAGTCTTTTAGATGTGTAGACCGAACAGTCTAAAAATCTGAATCAAGCTAAACAAATTTGACCATAAACCAAACTGTACACAACGATTAGTGATACGACACTCAATACTAGGGTAGCCATCTTGTCGTATCACTAATCGTCGTGTCATTAATTTTGTCATGTCTAAACGGATAGGTCTTAAACGTGTCTCGAAAGTCCAAACTCGAACACGACACGATTAACTAGTAGATCAAACGTGTCACAACACTCAAACATGATTAATTTGCTGCACACAAATATAGAAAACATGTTGGGTCACAAGACATGAATAAAACTGATACGAGAAGACACGAAATTCACTAATTTCACAAGTAATTTTACATTAACTCTATTAATATTCTTAAATGTGACAATTAAACACACGATTAGACATGATTAATTATTCGTGTTTATGCAGATATTTGCATATCAGAAATGTTTAGACAATAATTGTTTAGACACAGAATATGTTAAGGTCAAACTCATATACACTTATAAATGTATATCATTGCAGATCCATTCATCGTACCGTATCAGAATTATCAGCCCTAGCCGATACTACTATTGTGACGAGCATGGAGGAAGAGTGTTAGGTAGAATGTTGATAGATATTTGTTAGAAGACGAGCTAATACATAAAACACTCAAATATTATAGTAATATGACTGACGCAGTAGTATCTCAACGAAATTGCAAATTATTGAGTAGAAATTAAAGGGACCACACACTCGTGCATTATTATAGCAACAAACATTCCTACAATAGTCATCTAGATTCGAGGAGTTTCTCGAGGTGGCCATTTGTAATGCAGAGCTATGCATATATGTACTTAACAGAGTTTCATACAACAGCATGGCAGCATGGTATACACTTAATATTTCCGCTTAAGAAAACACTACTTACCACTGCAAAAGCGCCACCTTCATAAACTCCTAGTATAGAAGGTGCATGCACCCAACATCTTCTGCTTTCGTTCTAGTTGTCAGGAGTCGTCATAATGGTGATCTGTCTCATCAAATATCTCCTCCTATCATTTGCCAGAACCAAAACACAGGTGATGCTACTACCACTTTTATCAATTTTAGGGTAAGCTAATGGAACAAAGAATAAACCCGAGGGTTGAATGTGAAGAAATAATTATGAGGATGGTGGTACCTGCAAAAGCTCTTCAATGACATCTTCCATTGTTATAACTCCAACAGCTTCTTCTTCCTCAGCAAGTGTAGGTAGAGGACGCCCATCTATCTGGAGAATATCAGCATACATGTAATTTGTCCACTTCTTGCTCCTCGTACCACCTCTGTACAAGTTATCATTCCTCTCTCTATTGGGGAAGCTCTTCCACTTGTACAGTGATCGCTTTGCCTTTAAAATCTTCTCTTGCTGAGACATTTCACCATCGATATCCACTTTTATGTCTTTCCCCAAACCTATCTCATATACAAACACTTTAGTTAATTAAAACACCAGGTGTTATTTCCGGATTTCAAATTTTTGCTATTACCATTGGTAGTGTTGTTGACAGGCTGCTCTGCGGTCTTATTACAGTGTCTCACAACAACAGCCATGTGGCTATGTCCTTTCTGAAACTCATTCAGTATGTCATAAAGCGGCATCGTCTCAGGAACCCTAACGGAATATAAAGAGAATAAAACAGTTATTACTAAGAAATATCACATTTGTTTTTATTTACTGGATGATGATCAATTATGGAGGTTTTTTCAGAGAAAAATGACCTGGGAATTCGACGAATAGTGACACTTTTAACAGGCACCTCGTCTTCGGGGTGGATGGTCAACAAATTTTTTGTCTAAAGATATGAATGAGCAGAGCAAATAACAATTAGCATTTAGCATCATAAATAAATGCAACATTGATTACTTTACCCCAAAGAATAAAAATGCAATATTTAAGAAATATTAGAAAGATGGGGAGTCGGAGGGGGGGAGTAAGAGTAACACAAGAAAAATGTAATACCAGTATCAAACCAATGATGTTAGTAGGCTGCTCATAGTACACAGGCACCCTGCTGTGCCCCTTCTCCAAAATTAAGTTCATCAAGTCCCTGGGCAAATATGAAGTCTACAGTAAATATACTACAAAACAGGTAAAATGCAATTTATAGTTGTGAGACCGGCAATACTTGTCCAGAGTAGTATTGATATCTATAGCAAACGTGTCTGATATCGGAGTCATGGCATCACTAGCTGTTTTCTCACTTAGCTCAAGAGCTCCAGCAATAATAGTTGTTTCATCATGTGTTAACTCCCCACCTTTTCCAGCCTGTAGAATTTAAACCTATTAATCACCAGAAAGGAAGGAAAGAGCACAACAGAGCTTTTGCTTATCGTCTTCTGAATGTAGGGTCCAAATTCCAAAAGGCTTGTACAGTATCTTATATGATGACTTCTGATTGAATTTAAACATTTCTTGCCAAACTTGCAACTTAAGTAGTTCCACAATATCCAACTTACCTCATTGCCATGCAGGTTCACAAGAGTTTTTAGCTCTGCTCTGCGGAAGAGGGCTACATGTCCATGGCCAAGTAAATAGTCCAAAAGCTGAAGGTTTAGTGCAAAACAAGCCAAAATAATTATGTAAGGAAAAAGATGGCCATGATCATTCAATTGATGCAAAATAAAGGAACAAGACAATAAATAGCAACCTTGCTTATTGGATATGCGACGGGAAAACAAACACAAACAAGAACACGAACTACTGGAGCCACTGTAGCACCAATTGCCAGACCATAGCGTGAACAAACAGATTGTGGAATAATCTGCTCATACAAAAACTGGTATTAGCTACCAGTAAATTAATATCATGGAGCCCTTGAATTTGAAAAACTTTCCATCGGTTGTAATAAAACTGAAAAATGGGATCAACCTCTCCAAACAGAAGTATCAATGTCACTGATATCAAAATAGCTCCATATGCACTAACCAAACCGTCCAGAAATATGGGAAGTGCCTGGGATTGGACAACAAAGTTAAAATATATATATAATTAAAAAATTTTAAAAAAAAATCAATGAATTGAAATGTCTTCATGTACATATCAACGAAATTTACCTCCATTGCAGCAGCATTACATATCAGGAGGGTGCAAAGCAACAAGTGTTGATTCTTAACCACAGGCAGAATTTTGGCTGAAATAAGGAAGATATGAGATTAAGAAAACCTTCTTATCATATCTCAAATAAATAACTTGCTAACATGGTAAAAGTAGGTAAAAATAAACAGTAGAACGTCACTAAAAATCTGTCAGATTTTTAGTCAGAATCTGTCAGATTACATTAAGAATATTCCCGGAATACATTAAGAATCTGTCAGATTATGTATCTTCAATATCAATAAACAGTAGAACGTCACTACAAACACAATGACAAACACAGAATTACAACACATGGCTCCACCTCATGCTGTTTTTCATTAGTATGTGATTCCACCTCATGCTGTTTTTCATTATTATGTGACTCCACCTCATGCTTTTCTCTGATATTTAAAGTATAAGCCAAACCGACAATACTTATGAACTGTTGATCAATAATTGTCTAACCTTTTAAGCCAAAGTGTGATGCAATTTAATACCCTTCATAAGACAATTTTAGAGTGTGGCACTGACAATAAACAAAGGCATAAAACTAACAATGTACTACATGAAATTAGACCATTCCTTTAGAGGATTAGCCAAGCCTTATATTCCATTGACAGGTTATTGACTTAACCACGTTATTATCCTCTATACTAGCATACTAGCATATATCATATAATGTTTTATATATTGTGTGCGCCTCATTCGATGAGGATATTTAGTCTTTGCCGCAAATTTCGCCTCAATGTTTTTAATACATTGATCTAGAAGGCACCAAAGAGAGGAGGATGAGTTCCGAAAGACACTTAATAACACCTAAAATTCAGGTTTAAGTTTCAATCACATGATAAAATACCTAGATAAAAGGACAGGGCACATGAGATTTCCATCATCACAAACTTATACGCCTAGAATTTGATTTCTCCGTTTGGTGGATAACACTAACTGCTACCGGTAGCTTAAAAACATCGATCATCAAACTATTAAAACATATGGATACTAGAGGCTAAAGCTTACAATATGAATCGTCATCATTACCTAGTGATTAGAAGTTATAACAGAGTCCAAATTGGGCGAGAAATAAAACGACTGCGTGATACGATAGCAAAGGAAAACGGAGACTGAATCAAACCTGCGTATATACGATCTTTTGGAGTACCGGACTTGGCAAGAACTTCGAGATCAACGAGACTCATGGACATCAGCCCTAGGGTGAGCCCAGACATTAATCCAGCGAACAAAACTAGAAACACTATGATTCCAATATGTATGAAGAAGTTGGAATCGCAGCATCTGTACTCCACAGCCATCTTAGTTAATCTGCTCCTTGTTCTACTCTTACCACCTCTTCCTTGTATTCTCCTACAACCTCAAAGCCCAAAGCTGAAAACGAGGCAGAGGAACGCGCAACTTCTCACTCTCCGGATCAGGCGATGTAGCAATGAACAGCTCAACAGAATACCCCAGGATCAATTATCAAGGATCTATCAATAATTGCTATTTATATGGGGTCCGCTTGCTCCACGTGCGGTTCAGACAGTAGTTACCTGCCAAAGAGAGTGGTGGCAAGCGATAAGGCAGTCCATATGATGAATTCAGCTACGGCAGAGAGAGAGGGAAAGAGGTGGCGAATATGAAACCCTTCCGGCGAGAGCTAACGCTAGTGGAGATGGAGTCGGTGATGGTGACACGTAAAGTGGTTGGGTGATTTGGTAGACGATCTAGTAGACTTTTGAATGTGTGCTTGGACATGAACAGGAGGAGGGGGGATTGCTGCGGTTGCATCCTATTCGACATGGCATGGCATGGCATGAACGACACGAGATTCTGCCGACGCAAATGGATAGGTGGACCAACACACGTTGAGTACGGCACTGCTATAAACTAGGATCATTGGAATTTATTACGGACTCGAAAATATGATTTTCTTCTTTTAAAATTTAAACTTCGAATAACTAATAAACAAGTCAAATATATATTGAGTAAATAGGCACTATCTCTTACAACGTAGGGCTATTTTTTAAAAATATTCCTAATGTATTTTTTTAAAAACATTCCTAATGCATATTAAGTAACCAATCATAAATCTTACTCACCAACAACATGACCGACCTGATTTGGTGTAAATAAAGTGGCATTTGTTCTACTTTTTTATTTTTTTTTGGCCATCTGCATTTGTTCTACTAGAGACCACACTTTTACACACCCCCGGTAATAAAGGAAGATGCTCCAGAGAAACATTATCCTCAAATAGTAAAGGGTGATGCTAAAGAGTAACATTATTCTCACTTGTGTTAGGGGATATAAATTTTATGATAAAATGTAAAATATAACATCAAGCTCTCATGATAGTTTTCTCTTCGAGTGTAGGGATCTAATTTGGGTCACTCTCTTTCTTCTCGAAAATCATCTTCAGGTAGAAGAAGGAAATGTCGTTCTTAGTAATCTCCTCTTCCACGTACAAAGAGACTACTCCCAAGAGTCGTGGGCATAGATTTGACAGGTCGATCATTTCTTCTTGATCCAACCGGTATTGATCGGATACTGGTGGACCATTGACTCATAACCCACCAAAATTTGTACGTTCCTCACGGTTACAGTCAATTCACCCTAGCGGAAGTGAAATGTATGCGTCTTTCATCGCCACCTCTCAGTAAGAGCATGGTAACCCCACATCGATTTTGATACGAGATATGTTTGTAGCCCATCCAAACCTAGTTATATTTACCCAATTCTATGTCATTGGATCTAAAACTCATCATTTACCGCTTTATCAAAACTTATCATCGAATCGAGTACTAGCGTTAATCTATAATTTTTTTGCATGAAGAGATATTTAAAACTAATTAACAATGTAACGATAATAGTTATTTAGACGTACACTTAGTGTTACTTTATTCGGAGCGTTATTTTGTGACATGTTGTTGTTGACCATACAACAGGGAAGGGGCCACCGATTCCTTCTAGGAAGAGAATGAGAGTCGTGAGGAGGTGTCTTGACCACAATGCATTATATGTCCACAAAAATTGAACAATTAGCACTTTAGGGTTTTACAATGTCATTACACTTCAATTAACAAATTTTTCCACCTAGAGAAAAATTTAGGTTTTACAATTATTCAAAATACATTACAAATCAACTAAAACACATAATAATTAGGCATTCTAGATAGAAATTAAACATAATTACACTCTAATTACACAATATTCCCCAAAAATTATAATTATTTTAAAAAAGTACATTACAAATCAACAAAAATACATATCAAATAAAAACGATTAGTCATTCTAAATAGCAATTAAACCTAATTAAATTCCAATTAACAATTTTTCCTCAAAATTAAAAAAGTAGAGTTTTACACTTATTCAAATAATAGATTACAAATTAACCAAAATACAAAACAATTCATCAATTACAAACAGTTAGACATTCTAGATAACAATTAAACCTAAATACACTTCAATTAATCATTTCTCCCAAAATTAAAAAACATTATGGTTTTACAATTATTCGAAACGTACATTGCAAATCAACAAAATCTCATAACAACTTATCAATTACGAACAAGTAGGCAGTATAGAGAGAAATTACAACTAATCACAATAAAAACAATTAAAATGTTTTAAAAAAAAACATTTGGACTGAACTGTGCCTTGAAGTCTGGAACGTGAAGTGAGGGGAGGCTCGCAAGAGGAAGGCACAATAAGGCAGCGTAACAAAGGAAGGCACGTCGGTGGCATGGTTTGGCGGAGGAAGGTTGCAGCTAAACACCATAGGAAAGCTACAATTGGATGAAGGGTTCTGTTGTGTTTTTAGAAGCCCTTAACCGTGAATGTTATTGACAGGTTTGTATTTAAGAAGCATCCGCAAATGACATTCGCATGTCGAACTTAACGGTATAGTTCCACTCGCGAATGTTTGTGGGTATATCTCAGCAGAATACCAGAGGAAAGCCACAACTGGCTGAACAGTTCTGTTGCATTGTTAGAAACCCTCAACCGCGAATGTTATTCAGGGGTTCGTATTTAAGACGTAATCATGAATGGCATTTGTGGGTAGAGCTTAACGATACAGTTTCACTTGCGAATGTTTGTGGGTATATCTTAAATACCCACCTACGAATGGCATTCACAGGTAGGGTTTTTCAGAACTCCTACCCGCGGATGTTATTCACGAGTATGTATGGATTTGTATTTATTTTTGCACAGTGGATATTTCAGTATTTTCTTTTAAT
Source organism: Chamaenerion angustifolium (assembly GCA_946814005.1). Lineage (NCBI taxonomy): Eukaryota > Viridiplantae > Streptophyta > Magnoliopsida > Myrtales > Onagraceae > Chamaenerion > Chamaenerion angustifolium. Next base: position 9,487,368 of record OX328278.1, on the reverse strand, counting down.
TTTAAGTATATTTTTTAAAGAAAATCAATATACTATTATGTAGACTCATAATTTGTGTTATTAATCATGTTCCTTAGGTGTATCATCTCTCTCTCTCTCTCTCTTAATTTGGCTAAATCACATAGATCGTTGATAAATAAGTTTTTATTATATTTTCTCAATTCTAATGTTAAATTAACATAATCTAATTGGTTCATGTGAATAATAAATTTTTCATTCCTATGTGGCATGTCATGTAAATCTATTTAAAATCCATAAAAGTCTCTCATTCATTCTCAAGATAAGTTACAAAACTCATATCATTTCTCTTTACTTCACATTATAATCATGATTTTTTCTTAAGTATATTTTATGTAGTCAAATTTATATAATAATAAAATACATAATATTATATTTTATGAATATCAAGTATGCACATATTAAAATTTACACAAATTAAAGTATAGATTAATCAATGATGCATTTCATCTATCACATAATACTCTTATTAAAATGAAACATAAGTGACGTATCAACATCACCTATTTCATTAAGTATATTTTATGTAGTCAAATTTAAATAATAATAAATAATATAAAAATAAATAATATTGTATTTTATGAATATAAAGTATGCACATATTAAAAGTTACTTTTACAAATTAAAATATAAATTAATTAAGGATGCTTTTCATCTATTACATAATACTCTTATTAAAATGAGACATAAGTGACATATCAACCTCACTTAATTAATTACAATAATATCAAAATAACTTTAACAATCTCACGAAATTAAATGTTATATATTTATAAACTCAATATAATAAACAATTAACAAAATAGATAAAATATATTATGTATACTAAAACATTAGATTGTTATTATTGTTAGAAAAATAGTAAAGTTTTTATATGGACATTCACACACACACATGCATATATTATAGTTTTATGAAAAATAGTATTTGTTTTCATATTTATAACTCAAATTTTTGAATTGTTAAGATATTACTTATAGAAAATAATTTATTATTACTTATAATAAAACAAAATAAAAAAATAGTAATGATTTTAATAGTCTTTTGTAAACGCATGCATTAATATAAAAACTATGTAAAAAAATTTATCTTAAATTTATTAATTATTATTTTATTATTAATTTTTGATATTATTTTTTTATCATTGACTCATGCATTTTTAACTAATTTTATGAACACATAAACTTAATATAATTTATAATTTTGTTTTCCATGATATAAATTATAATAACTTATGTATATAATTAATTATTTCATGCATTTTTAAATTTTAATACTTTTACTATAAACAATTAAAACTTATAATAACATACTTTTTAAAAAATTATTATAGTTTGTATTCATTAAAAATAACGTTATAATACTAAACATATTGTTTTTAAAAGTATTATAGTCTATATTCATTTAAAATAATTTAAATAAGTATTATACAATATATTATAAAAATAATAAACATATTATATATATATATATATATATAATAAAATATACTACTTTCTGCACTTTTGCGCAGACCATATATTTAATATATATTAATTTGGCTAAGAGATATAATATATTAACAATTAAGCAAATTGATATTTTTTATTCAATTTGATTGGTCTAACACTACCATATGTTACAAATACTTGTGTTACATCTCATTTTTGCTTAGGTGGATAAGTTTAGATTGTTCAAAAGTTCTTCATTCAATAGTAAAAATTATTTTGGTTTATTTTAATTTATCACTAATTTTTCTTTTAAGAAAATAACTGTTAATATGTTTTTTTCACAAACTTAATTCTCTAACTTTTCATTTTATATTTGATTAAAAAAAACTCTATTATTAAGTCTAATATTTTGAACAAAGTTTATTAAACAATATGTTTTACCTAAATCATGTCATATATTATTAAAAATCAAATAAATATATTATAAATATATTTTTAATATAAATATATATTTGATAAATAAAAAGTTTTAGTTTTTTTTTTAAATTATAATAATATAATAAAATTTTAAGTAAATTGTTTTTAAAAAAAATAATTGTCCATCATTAAAATATTTCTCAAAATATATTATTTTTAAGGAATTTAAAAATTCTAAGATTTAGCAGCATAGAAGATTTATATTAAAATTACTAATACTTGATCAATAATTATATATATATATATATAATCACAACGTTATTAATGCATCACTATATTATAATAATAATTAATATTTAGTGTTATTATTATTTTTATACATGTGTAGTTTTAACATTAATATATAAGTAGTTTCATTATATATAATTTTATTATAATATTTGCTTATTAAATTAATTGTCAATTAATATTTCGGTAATTATGTATTTAATCTAAATACCTAATTTTTATCAAACAATTAACTTTATAATTTATATATATATATATTGATTATCTACTTTTAATTAGTTTTTCTATTAAATATATTTTATATCATGCTTATTTTATGAAACGATAAATAAATTTTATTTAAATATTAAAGTAAATAAATTTTATTTAAATATTAAAGTAAATAAATTTTATAATATGCTACGAAAAATAATTTAAATTTACTAATTACTTCGCAAAGCGCGGTTAGATATCTAATTTAATTTAATCAAGTAATCATATATTGTGTGAGAAAGAACATAATTCGGGTGAATGAAATAAAGTCGATTGAAAGTAGAGTTTAATGAAAGTGAAATGATAACTCCCAAGTCCGTCCGTCGCAACAGTGTTGTTAACCGATGTTTGATTCGGTCGGACAGAGTTCTAAGATTCGCCCAGCCTAGAGAGATTATATGTATAAAAATTAGTTTAATAGTTAAATCGTTATTCCAATTTTGGACACTTTACAAATTGGTACTTGATCTTTACTTTTTCAAATTTTGTTACGTGTACTTTTAGACTTGAGGCAAATTACTACACCCATTAGATTTTTCGTTAAATATGAACGAAAAATGACTTGATAACCCATGAGTAGTCTATAATTTAAAAAAATAAATATATTTTTTTAAAAAATCTTAATAAATAAATAATAGTTTTAAATATAATATTTTTATTACAAAATATGAAACAAAATAGTAAAAAAAATAATCATTTACTATTATTTTATTTCATAATTTTTGTAATAATATTTTATTTTTTTTTTTCTTATTAATTTTCCAATATTTTTAGATTTTTTCTGATTTTTCTAGTATTTTTAAAAAATAATATAGTTTTAAAATTATGAACCAATCATGTACTACCACGTTATTTTCTGTCCATTTTTAACGAAAAATTTAACTGACTACCAATTTGTTCCAAGTGTCAAAGTTTAAGTAACGTTATTTAAAAAAAAAAAAATTACATAGTCATTTGTAAGGTGTCTAAAATTGGGGTAGCAATTTATTTATTAACCCATAAATATTAGATCAATACATGTTGGCCATGCCCAACTGTAATAGTAACTACCCCCACTAAAATGATGTAACAGTGTGTCATACTCATAACTCATAACCGAGTCTGCTTTTCGTTCTACATTGATTGTTTTTTAGCTGCTATCTCTAGCATAGCATAGAGGATTTGTCTGAATTAAGCATCCCTTCCCTTGACCTCCACCATCCATCCCATCTTGTCCTCGGTTCGACCAGTTTGGATCCCGGTCAAGGCATCGTGTAACTCCTTACACACGGTATTCTCTTTCTCTCCTTGTTGGACTTTGAACTCAACCCTACAACGTAATTAAAAACTTTGATTAAACAGGGATACGGTAGGTAAGCGTCTTGGTCAGAAATCATCTACATAAAATGATTGCTTAGAGATAGATGTAAGTAATTAACTCTTTGTCCTTGTAGGTGACACTGCCAACAGGAGTCACAACAACGGCGGTTCCGGTGCAGAAAACTTCATCGGCATTGATAAAGTCCTCCAGTGGGACCTGCCGCTCCTCCACCTTGTAACCAAGCATAGTAGCAAGCTCCATGATGCTCTGCCTTGTGATACCAGGAAGGATCGTACCGTGGGTTATGGGTGGAGTCGAGATGACATGGCCCTGTTCTCATATACACACACACACATATAGATATATATACCAACTAATTACAATGAATGAATACAAAGAAAGTAAGAAGCATTCAAGTCTTTCGATTCATTAGGTTGTGGAAGAAAAGAATAAGTACCTTAACAATGAAAATATTCGATGCAGAAGCCTCCTCGACATACTTTCCTGTCTCGGCATCCAAGAACAGGACATCGGAGAACCCTTCCGCCTTGGCCCTACTCAATGCATGCAAAACCTGCATGCAAAACAAAGGAGAAAGGAAAAAAAACATGGGTTATGTAACTCTATTTCTAAATCTATAGCTATAGCTATACATCAATCATTCAACAACTACCGGCGAATAGTTGCCCACTGTTTTGACACCTCCCGTTCCACCCAACATTGCCCGATGATGTTTCTCCTCCACGGTGAACTTGAGGGGTTGACTCACCTGTAAGAATCCAAATTTTGAAGAGGACTTAAATAATGCATGGAAAGGAAACCTATGGAGTACACACATACCTTGAAATAGTTGCTGACAGGAGATGCGTAAACTAGAAACATGTATTCGGGCGATGGCCCTAACCCAAGTGAAGCTCCGGTTCCCATAAGTAAAGGGCGGACATACATCGATCCCTTCCCCGAAGGAGGAACCTTGTCCAAAACACAATGAATGGTATGACCAAAAACAACAACAAATGTCTTGTCACATTAGGGGATAATTGTCAATGGAGGATTTACCCATCGCAAATTAGCGCAAACTGTTGTCTTCACTGCGTCAATAAACTGCTCCACGAAAGGCGAAGGCATGCACAACCTATGCGCACCTGCCTTCATCCGAAGTGCATTGAGCTCCGGTCGAAATATTTGGACCTTGCCATCCTCACTTCGGTATGCCTTCAGGCCCTCAAACAATCCCTGCATGCACAACAATTGGATGAGATAGAATCATCAACACTTTTAGTTTTTGCAATTTAAATCAGACAAGAAAAAGAACTGAAACATAGTAGTCCTAGTTTCATCCTTAAAACTTTTTAGATAGACGTTGTTCAAGTATATGGGGGCCATCACCTATTTGATAGGTAATACATGTTGGTTTTGTTCTATTGGATCACCCATTAGTGAAAGTCAATTAGATAAGTCCAATAATAATAAATTAACTCAAAATCATCCTCTTATATCTCTCTATATAGATGTGTTCAGGGCAAAAACTGTACATTTTTTTATAAGAGAGATACCCTAAATACCCTACAATTTAAAAAGAGATCATTAGTTGTGAAAACTTAAGTCATTGTCTGTTAATTCGTACCGTGTTAATCGACCAACGGACTGTAATTCCACATACAGACTGTAATCCCAGCTCTTATAGATTCATTTCAGCTGAGACGGTCGTGGGATGAGGTAAGTCTAACTTGTGTGTTTAGACTGTGCTCTAGATAAATGCATATTATTATATTATCTAACGTTACGTAATCACTAACTAATATAGAATCAGCGTATACTAACCCTATATAAAATTCTACTTTAATAATACGCTTTTTAAGAATACTTTCACCCTACAGAATGCAGAGCTAATTATGATCCAATAAAAAAGGATTCCATGAAGAGGCCAAACATCGAAACCCTTTGTAAGAAACAACTTCATCGAATACGAACAACTTGGGGTTATTTACGGCAGGATATATACTCATTATTATTGATTAAATAGAATGGAATTGAGGAATAATAAAGAGAGAGACAAGGATGACCTGGCCATAGTTAAGGAGAGTGGAGGCAGGGTTGAGCTCAATGTTTCTATAGGGAGTGATGCCTCCTTCAGTGAAGGTTTCTCCGATGGAACATTTCATCACATACATGAAATCCGTTTGTGTCAGCGTAAACCCTAATTCTTCCCACTTCAACTCAGGAGGACTACACTTCTCATTAGTAATGCTGTTCTTCCACCAAATTAAGGAAACACTCCAGAAAATCAAGATATAACAGACAATGATTATATGCATGAATGGATTAAGTAATTGATGGATCCTGGCCTTTGGGCCCTGGCATGTGGGCATCAAGCCCAACCTTTAGGGGCACGCCGTTAAAGGCACGCCATGGAGAAAAGTTCTCCACTAAATTCCTACCTGACAACTATGAGACTCGAGGTCCGACAGCAGGGAATGGGGGACTAGCACGCCTGGCTTAGAACTAGGCACGGGACACCAGATAGTACAAGGCTTGAGACAACCCCACTAAGTTAACCGGGCACCACCTAGGACAACCGTGGTCAGAAGTGGCTTAAACCAGGTTAGGGGTGAGGGCTATAAATACCCTCACCCATCCTCACTAAAGAACTAATGTAACAACATATTTGTTACCTTACATACACTCTCTACAATACACAAACTCCGACTAACTTAGGTATCAAAAGGAAACAACGGGAACACCTGGCATTTCCTTCTTGCAGGTCTGTGGTGCGCCCAACACGAGATTCCGGATAACGAAGGTGACTTCGAGATCCAACAGTAATCGTATAGTAATTGCTGAGGGAAGTCATTACGTACCTTTCATCTTCAACATGGATAGTTGGTTCTTCAATCTTTGGGGGAAGATAGGGAGCCATGGCACCAAAGCAAAGCTTGAATAAGAATTTCTTCTCTAAGGACTGCAACACGCCCAACCCAAACCAATATTTTGATTAGATAAATCTGAAACTGTTTATATTGTTGTGGTTGTTCAGCGGAATCATTACTGATATACAATGAAATAGTAAAATCGGGGAAATATTTAAGGAAGTGTCGTTTACTCTACAATCATGTGGACAAACATCAAACTTTATATTAATTTACAAAAATTAAATAAGGGTCCCTCTCTATATAAATATACTATTATTTTTTAAGTCTAGAGCTGATGAAGCTGTTTAATTCATATATATCAGACAGTGTAGAGCAGGGAGAATCTTTTTCACGTGACAAGAGATAAAAAGAATCAAAGTTTGTCTTGCCGCTGAATTAAGGTAATATATTTTATGTGTTTGAAGCCACTGCCACGCTTCTGATAAATGGCAACCATGCAAAATGTTGAAATCTCATACTCACTGTCTGGGCACTAAAAGGAAAATAAAAAAAGTCCAGAACTGAAAATGAAACACATGGAGGTTTAATTATACACCCGGACCTACTACACTCAAAAGTCAACAGTATTGAGCTCTCTTTACTTCTGTCTGTCTGTAACCTCATCATGGCTCGTCTCTAATGTAACTGAAGACCCACTAGCCCAAAGCCTCCTAGTTTACTGTGTTGTGTTATTCTCATCCAAACTTAATTACTTTTCATAGACTCAAATAATACACGATGGATATTCGTTTAGATTGGCCTTCATAACAACACTACATACATTTATATTCAAGTATCAGCTTTTATAAGGTCTGCCATCTCTAAAGTATATAGACAACAGAAACTGAGTCCATGGGTGAGCAAAATTGAACCAAATGTGGAACATAAAATAAGGTTGGGGGGTGGGGTCATATTTGGGTCAAGAAAACTAAAAATTGAAGACCACAAATTATCGTTCCAATGTTATGATGATCATAACTAAAACCATATATATTACTAAATATATTTGTATTATAGATAATGTAGTCTATGATGGTTGTGTTTTATGGTTATATTTTTCATTTATACTACGGTGAATTTAAGAAGGGGCGAGCAATAAAACCGTTTGGACCAAGACCAGACCAAAACCGACCGAGGCCAAACCAAAAAAAACAAACCATTTATGGACCGAAACCAATGGTTTTACCGGTTCTGGTCTAAATTTCGGTCTTAGACCATTGGAGACCATTTAGACTGAACCAGACCAGTTTGTTTTAAAAAACATGTCGCTTGCTTTTCTTGTACCACAGGAGCTGCAGGTATACTGAACCACCACTCCGGTTCGGTACCACTCAAAGACACTCACCTCCCAGACCGTCACAAAAAACCTCACATGCACTTACTCTAACACCTCCACACACACACTCATTAATATAATATATAAATATATATAACTTTTGTGTTTTTGGCCTACCTTCGATTTGGTTATGAAGTTTTTTTTTTTAAATGTGGAGCTAATTGGGAAGTAGTAGTGTTTGACGATAAAATTTTAAAAAACAGAGCTCTCTATTTATCAAATAAATTTAAATCTATTAAGAATTCTGCCGTAAAGCCTAACAATCTAAATGTGCATTCATCTAAAAAAGAATTACGAACTTATCTTCAAACAAACACGCATTAAAACAATTATAAAGATATTTTTAAAAATAAATAAAAAGTAATAATGGTTGTTATATATATATATATATATATATATATATATATATATAAATATAAATATACACACGTAAAATAATATAGATTGTGCAAGTTAAAACCAAAGAGAAAGAACATGCAAAAATTCAAAATGAGATGATATTTTGATGAAGTATGAGATAAATATCATTTTTGTTATATTTTTTTTGTTGATTAATTAATTAATTTTTTTTTGGCCATCTAATTTTTATTTTGCAGAAATGCCTTCAGAGAATATCCTTCGAAAAAATTATGTCTAATGGTCCAAACGGTCCAAATGGTCTAGACCGAATCAAAACCGAAAATACCAAGACCATATAAACGGTTCCGGTTTTGGTCTCAAGACCTAAATTAAAGGACCGAAATTTTCGGTCTCGGTCTCAAAATCGAACCAGATCGATTTTTGCTCACCCCTAAATTTAAGTTATTATTTTACTTTTAATATTGTTATATTCTCATGAACAATTTATACTTGTTTATTTGTTTGAGAAGAAATAGAATAGAAGAGGATACCTGAAACCAATGGTTCCAATAAATTTCAAGTTCCAGTTTCATAGTACAATAAGATGAATATGTGAACAGGTGGTAGATTTCAATTATTTAAAAAATAATAATTGAAGAGTGTTAGGACATGTTCAATATAGCTATTCAATAAAGATATTATTAATCTCCAAATCGTGTCCAAGAAAATACCTAAAATTGTAGGGCACCAATATATGAATGGAAGTGTGCGCTTACTAATCCCTTCAACTATAAGCAAATCATTTTCAGATACGTTTTCGTCCTCTTCTTATGTATAATAAATACAGACGAGCCACCACCATCATCTATCGATCAATCCATGAGACACGATTAAAATTAAGCTGCAGAATCCCAAGAAACGGATACATATCGGCATTGTGATTTCAACCCAGTTCGTCGACGTTTACGGATTCATTAGTTCTCAAATTTTATATGCTCAGATAAAAATATAAAATGAAGTCGAAATTGACATGAGTAGGGAATACAACTGTATATTTATGACCGAGAAGTCTACCTACCTACAATGCAGGAGGAAGTGGAGAATGGTGAGAGCGCTGCTGCAATCTCATGCGCCGGCGATGGACAGTGTGAGAGAAGTGATCGTGGACAGAGACAAACGAGCACTACCATTTGAGAGAAGACGAGCAAGCTATATAAGGACACTACATGGAGCGATGTCCTCGACTGGTTTGGCTTGGCCTGACCCGATTTGGCCCATCTAATGTACCTAAATTTAGTTGAGATGATGGTGAAGTTATGTTCCCCTACCAGCAAGACTTGTTCAACTCCTTGTCTTTATGCTTCTTTATTGGGAAAGAAAACAAACTTCCAAAATCATCGATTAGAGGATGAGTTCCGAAAGACACTTAATAACACCTAAAATTCAGGTTTAAGTTTCAAGAAGTACGTCTCTACAAAAATAACCTAGATAAAAGGACAGGGCACATGAGATTTCCATCATCACAAACTTATACGCCTAGAATTTGATTTCTCCGTTTGGTGGATAACACTAACTGCTACCGGTAGCTTAAAAACATCGATCATCAAACTATTAAAACATATGGATACTAGAGGCTAAAGCTTACAATATGAATCGTCATCATTACCTAGTGATTAGAAGTTATAACAGAGTCCAAATTGGGCGAGAAATAAAACGACTGCGTGATACGATAGCAAAGGAAAACGGAGACTGAATCAAACCTGCGTATATACGATCTTTTGGAGTACCGGACTTGGCAAGAACTTCGAGATCAACGAGACGCATGGACATCAGCCCTAGGGTGAGCCCAGACATTAATCCAGCGAACAAAACTAGAAACACTATGATTCCAATATGTATGAAGAAGTTGGAATCGCAGCATCTGTACTCCACAGCCATCTTAGTTAATCTGCTCCTTGTTCTACTCTTACCACCTCTTCCTTGTATTCTCCTACAACCTCAAAGCCCAAAGCTGAAAACGAGGCAGAGGAACGCGCAACTTCTCACTCTCCGGATCAGGCGATGTAGCAATGAACAGCTCAACAGAATACCCCAGGATCAATTATCAAGGATCTATCAATAATTGTTATTTATATGGGGTCCGCTTGTTCCACGTGCGGTTCAGACAGTAGTTACCTGCCAAAGAGAGTGGTGGCAAGCGATAAGGCAGTCCATATGATGAATTCAGCTACGGCAGAGAGAGAGGGAAAGAGGTGGCGAATATGAAACCCTTCCGGCGAGAGCTAACGCTAGTGGAGATGGAGTCGGTGATGGTGACACGTAAAGTGGTTGGGTGATTTGGTAGACGATCTAGTAGACTTTTGAATGTGTGCTTGGACATGAACAGGAAGAGGGGGGATTGCTGCGGTTGCATCCTATTCGACATGGCATGGCATGGCATGAACGACACGAGATTCTGCCGACGCAAATGGATAGGTGGACCAACACACGTTGAGTACGGCAGTATAGAGAGAAATTACAACTAATCACAATAAAAACAATGAAAATGTTTAAAAAAAAAATTGGACTGAACTGTGCCTTGAAGTCTGGAACGTGAAGTGAGTGGAGGCTCGCAAGAGGAAGGCAGCGTAACAAAGGAAGGCACGTCGGTGGCATGGTTTGGCGGAGGAAGGTTGCAGCAAAACACCATAGGAAAGCTACAATTGGATGAAGGGTTCTGTTGTGTTTTTAGAAGCCCTTAACCGTGAATGTTATTGATAGGTTTGTATTTAAGAAGCATCCGCAAATGACATTCGCATGTCTTAACGGTACAGTTCCACTCGCGATTGTTTGTGGGTATATCTCAGCAGAATACCAGAGGAAAGCCACAACTGGCTTAACAGTTCTGTTGCATTGTTAGAAACCTTCAACCGCGAATGTTATTCAGGGGTTCGTATTTAAGACGTAATCATGAATGGCATTCGCGGGTGGAGCTTAACAATACAGTTTCACTTGCGAATGTTTGTGGGTATATCTTAAATACCCACCAACGAATGGCATTCACGGGTAGGGTTTTCCAGAATTCCTACCCGCGGATGCTATTCACGAGTATGTATGGATTTGTATTTATTTTTGCACAGTGGATATTTCGGTATTTTCTTTTAATTTGGTATTTTTTTTGTGTTACATGATAAAATAATATGAATATTTATGTTTGAAAATTCTATAAATACTTTTAAATACAAGAATTTTCTAATTTCTCCACGTGTGATTTAATCATGTTCCTTAGGTGTATCATCATCTCTCTCTCTCTCTCTCTCTCTCTCTCTCTCTCTCTCTCTCTCTCTCTCTCTCTCTCTCTCTCTCTCTGTATATATATATGTATGTATGTATATATATATGTATGTATGTATATTAATTTGGCTAAATCACATAGATTGTTGATAAATAAGTTTTTTATTGTATTTTCTCACTTCTAATGTTAAATTAACTTATTCTAATTGGTTCATGTGAATAATAAATTTTTCATTCCTATGTGGCATGTCATGTAAATCTATTTAAAATCCCTCAAAGTCTATCATTCATTCTCAAGATAAGTTACAAAACTCATATCATTTCTCTTTATTTCACATTATAATTATGATTTTTTCTTAAGTATATTTTATGTAGTCAAATTTATATAATAATAAAATACATAATATTATATTTTATGAATATCAAGTATGCACATATTAAAATTTACACAAATTAGAGTATAGATTAATCAATGATGCATTTCATCTATCACATAATACTCTTATTAAAATGAAACATAAGTGACGTATCAACATTAGGGCTGGGGAAAAAAACAGGTTCGGTCGAACCGTTCCGAACCGGTTTCGAACCGGTAACGATTTTTTTGAAAACATATGGAGCGGTTCAGAAGAGGTACAGAAAATCGGTTCAAACCAGGTTAACTGAACCTCTTTTTGTACCGGTTTTAACCTTAAATATACTACTAAATCAGACCAGACCATATTTAACAGACTAGACCACAGAGTGACAGATCAGACCGGCAGACCGAAAGACTCTCTTAAGTCAACAACACTATCATTTTATCATACTCCACTTGAAGCAGATTCAGACGCGGCTTCATTTCATCAATTTCATCATCTTTCGAGCTAATCTCTTCCTCAAATCTGTTCCTCTCCAATCGTATCTCGTCTAGTTTTTCTCTCAGATTCTCCAACTGAGAATCTTTCTCCCCAATGACAGCATTGAAACTCTGTTTATGAATAAACTCTGTTTACTAATTCTAACTCAAGAAGTCGAACAGAATCTCATCTACAACTCCACAACCCTTGAAATGGTTGAGTCTGTTTATGAATAAAAGATTGAAGAAGAAGAATCTGCTAACTTCACTCCATTTTTGCATCGGAGGGTTTTTCTTCCACGAGATTCTTCTTGTCAATTAGAAGATTCATCAAGTGAAGGGGGTCAGTTTGACTGAGAGATTTTAGAGCTGCAGGGTCCTTCTTTTGCAAATTCTGTGCCATAGATGCCCTGGTATCCATCGGCAATTTATTAATCAAATTGAAAGCAGCAGAGAAAAGTACTTTAAAAAGTTGAAAAAAGAAAATCCAACAAAAAGTGATTAAGTAGATAGTCGACACTTTTCTGAAATGCAAAAGATAGCACTTTCACTCTAAGTTTTACATGAATAGTAGCAACTCAAATGCAACAAAAATACAAGCAAGGATGTTAATTACCTTGTGGTGGAACAACCAACACCTCTGGGTGAGTCCATAAAATATTTCATGTCACTTCGAAACATGTTTGATTGATCATTTCCAGGAGAAGAATTTCTAATTTGCTCATTGATGGTTTTGTTTGATTGATCACTTGATAGCTTTGGTTCATCACTAGTCCTCCAAAATTTACAACTTTTGACAACTCTCTGAAACAAACTGGTCTACTCTTTAGATGCCAACTCATCAGCCAATGACTCCAAACTGTCTGCATCAGCATTTGAGAATACCCCGTTCTTCCATCAACCTAGAGATTTCTGACTTGATCTGCACTTTCTCGGGGAAGATCTTCTCTTCTGCATCGGAAACGGCAATCTTCAGTTCCCTGATCTCGTGATCGCGGTCTGATAAACTCGCCTTCAACCTCGCAAGCCGTTCCTGAAGCTTCCCTACTTCTCTTCTCTCAGCATTGAACTTGGTTTTCCAGGAAGCAGCTTCTCTGACTGCAATCTCGTAATGGACTGTTGTTAGTCTGACATAGTGTATTGTTTTTTTTTAATATATATGAAGTGGTTTGGCTGAACCGGTTCAAAATAGGTACGGTAAATTGACCAAAATCTGGAGCAGTCAAAAACTGGAATGGTAAACCGTACCGGTTTTAAAAAGTGGTAAATGTTCGGTTTTGAACCGGTTCGACCCTGAACTGGTTCATGCCCAGCCCTAATCAACATCACCTATTTCATTAAGTATATTTTATGTAATTAAATTTAAATAATAATAAAATATATTAAAATAGATAATATTGTATTTTATGAATATAAAGTATGCACATATTAAAATTTACTTTTACAAATTAAAATATAAATTAATTAAGGATGCATTTCATCTATTACATAATACTCTTATTAAAATGAGACATAAGTGATGTATCTACCTCATTTAATTAATTACAATAATATCAAAATAACTTTAACAATCTCACGAAATTAAATGTTCTATATTTATAAACTCAATATAATAAACAAGGGTTAATTGTCAATTTGCCCCTAATGGTTGGACCGAATTTAAGAATCCCCCTTAAAGTTTAAAATTTTAAATTTTAGTCCTCATGTTTGGACGAAATCAAAAATCACCCCATTCCGTCTTCAGGCCGTCTGATTGAAACGGAAAACCCGTCACGTGCCTTGCACATGCGTTTTCTTAAGAAACAAAGACAAAAATGCCCTTATGCTGGAGGAAAACAGGTAATATTCTTCTTCTTCTTCTTCAGATTTCGTTGATTTTAATAGCAAACTCCATTATTGCACCGTACCATCTTCAACGTCTGTAAGCTTCGATCTGAATCGTGTACAAGAAGCGCTGATTATTTTTTGTGTGTATTGAAGCCAGAAGACACCGTGATAGAGAGGCCTCTCGATCTGCATTATGAATCCGAAGCTCATCAAACTCAGCAGTTAAACATCAGTGAATTAGGGAACGGTGACGGTAAGGGTTGCAAATCCAGCTTCAGAAACCCTGTACATGTCGTGGGAGAGAGATGATGTTGATGGTCTAAACTATTAACTAACTGTGTGGAAATGGAATACAAGACACTTTATGCTTCCAAACTGTTTTGCCTCTAACAAGCTCCTCCTTGTTTTGATTCTCAGAAGCTCCATGGATCTGCAGGAGATGTGTGAACTTCGGTGGGGACTTATTGAAAGAAACCAGTAAACCATTGCCCTCCATGATTTCAGATGCTAGGGAGAATCCGTTGAGTAGAGTAGTACCGTGTTCCAGAACAACACCTTCTTCCAGAATACCATCACTAGTATATTTATGGGGTTCACACAGAGACTCCACGATGTCTGAACTTCCACACTCTCTTCTGTATTCCATGATGATACCGCAGAGTTGCTGACTTTGGAGGATATGGTAGGGAATGGCATGTACCAGATGGATAGGAAAATAAAATAAGTGTTCATTACAGCCTCGTGGAGGAAAAAAACGATGAATACGATTATGATGAAGAAGATGACGATGAGGATCTGGAAGAGGAAAGAAAAATGGGATACAAGATAGAGTTCCAGCAAAGTTCCCCCGACGGC
This sequence comes from Chamaenerion angustifolium, assembly GCA_946814005.1. Taxonomy (NCBI): domain Eukaryota; kingdom Viridiplantae; phylum Streptophyta; class Magnoliopsida; order Myrtales; family Onagraceae; genus Chamaenerion; species Chamaenerion angustifolium. Next base: position 9,472,283 of record OX328278.1, on the reverse strand, counting down.
GGTGGAAATGGGGCGTCGACTACGTTTCTCGCCATGGTTCAGTAACTGTACCATAGACATACAAATCCACCATTTTCAGATGTATAAGTAGCGGAGATGGATATTACAGAGAAGTACATTTTACAGTGACAAAAGAGAATCCTTACTGTGTAAATGGAATCCTTCTTGACAAATAATAAGGGTATTTTTGTCTTTGTTTCTTTAGAAAACGCATGTGCAAAACACGTGACGGGTTTTCCGTTTCAATCAGACGGCCTGAAGACGGAATGGGGTGATCTTTGATTTCGTCCAAACATTAGGACTAAAATTTAAAATTTTAAACTTTAAGGGGGATTCTTAAATTCCGTCCAAACATTAGGGGGGCAAATTGACAATTAATCCAATAAACAATTAACAAAATAGATAAAATATATTATGTATACTAAAACATTAGATTGTTATTATTGTTAGAAAAATAGTAAGGTTTTTATATGGACATTCACACACATGCATATATTATAGTTTTATGAAAAATAGTATTTGTTTTCATATTTATAACTCAAAATTTTGAATTGTTAAGATATTACTTATAGAAAATAATTTATTATTACTTATAATAAAACAAAATAAAAAAAATACTAATGATTTTAATAGTCTTTTGTAAACACATGCATTAATATAAAAACTACGTAAAAATATTTATCTTAAAAGTATTAATTGTTATTTTATTATTAATTTTTAATATTATTTTTTTATCGTTGACTCATGCATTTTTAACTAATTTTATGAACAAATAAACTTAATATAATTTATAATTTTTTTTTCCATGATATAAATTATAACAACTTATGTATATAATTAATTATTTCATGCATTTTTAAATTTTAATACTTTTACTATAAACAATTAAAACTTATAATAACATACTTTTTAAAAAATTATTATAGTTTGTATTCATTAAAAATAACGTTATAATACTAAACATATTGTTTTTAAAAGTATGATAGTCTATATTCATTTAAAAATAATTTAAATAAGTATTATACAATATATTATAAAAACAATAAACATATTATATATATAATAAAATATACTACTTGCACTTTTGCGCAGACCAGATGTTTAATATATATTAATTTGGCTAAGAGATATAATATGTTAACAATTAAGAAAATTGAGATTTTTTATTCAATTTAATTGGTCTAACACTGCCATATGTTACAAATACTTGTGTTACATCACATTTTTACTTAGGTGGACAAGTTTAGATTGCTCAAAAGTCAAAAGTTCATCATTCAATAGTAAAAATTATTTTGGTTTATTTTAATTTATCATTAATTTTTCTTTTAAGAAAATAACTGTTAATATGTTTTTTTCACAAACTTAATTCTCTAACTTTTCATTTTATATTTGATTAAAAAAAACTCTATTATTAAGTCTAATATTTTGAACAAAGTTTATTAAACAATATGTTTTTACCTAAATCATCTCATATATTATTAAAAATCAAATAAATATATTTTTAATATAAATATATTTTGATAAATAAAAAGTTTTAGTTTTTTTTTTAAATTATAATATTATAATAAAATTTTAAGGAAATTGTTTTTTTTTTTAAATTGTCCATCATTAAAATATTTCTCAAACTATATTATTTTTAAGGAATTTAAAAATTCTAAGATTTAGCAGCACAGAAGATTTATATTAAAAATACTAATACTTGATTAATAATTATATATATATATATATAATCACAATGTTATTAATGCATCACTATATTATAATAACAATTAATATTTAGTGTTATTATTATTTTTATATATGTGTAGTTTTAACATTAATATATAAGTAGTTTCATTATATATAATTTTATTATAATATTTGCTTATTAAATTAATTGTCAATTAATATTTCGGTAATTATGTATTTAATCTAAATACCTAATTTTTATCAAACCATTAACTTTATAATTTATATATATATATTGATTATCTACTTTAAATTATTTTTTCTATTAAATATATTTTATATCATGCTTATTTTATGAAACGATAAATAAATTTTATTTAAATATTAAAGTAAATAAATTTTATAATATGCTACAAAAAAATAATTTAAATTTACTAATTACTTCTCAAAGCGCGGTTAGATATCTAATTTAATTTAATCAAGTAATCATATATTGTGTGAGAAAGAACATAATTCGAGTGAATAAAATAGAGTCAATTGAAAGTAGAGTTTAATGAAAGTGAAATGATAACTCCCAAGTCCGTCTATCGCAACAGTGTTGTTAACCGATGTTTGATTCAGTCGGACAGAGTTCTAAGATTCGCCTAGCCTAGAGAGATTATATGTATAAATATTAGTTTAATAGTTAAATCGTTATTCCAATTTTGGACACTTTACAAATTGCTACTTGAACTTTACTTTTTTCAAATTTTGTTACATGTTCTTTTAGACTTGAAGCAAATTACTACATCCATTATATTTTTCGTTAAAAATGAACGAAAAATGACTTGATAACACATGATTAGAGTATAATTTAAAAAATTAAATATATATTTTTTTTAAAAATCTTAATAAATAAATAATAGTTTTTAATATAATAGTTTTTATTACAAAATATGAAACAAAATAGTAACAAAAATAAATCATTTACTATTATTTTATTTCATAATTTTTATAAAAATATTTTATTGTTTTTTTTTCTTATTAATTTTCCAATATTTGTAGACTTTTTCTGATTTTTCTAGTATTTTAAAAAACAATATAGTTTTAAAATTATGAACCAATCATGTACTACCACGTTATTTTCTATCCATTTTTAACGAAAAATTTAACTGACTACCAATTTGTCCCAAGTGTCAAAGTTTAAGTAGCGTTATTTTAAAAAAAAAAAAAAAAAATTTACATAGTAATTTGTAAGGTGTCTAAAATTAGGGTAGCAATTTATTTATTAACCCATAAATATTAGATCAATACATGTTGGCCAGGCCCAATTGTAATAGTAACTACCCCCACTAAAATGATGTAATAGTGTGTCATACTCATAACTCATAACCGAGTCTGCTTTTCGTTCTACATTGATTCTTTTTTAGCTTCTATCTCTAGCATAACACATAGGATTTGTCTAAATTAAGCATCCCTTCCCTTGACCTCCACCATCCATCCCATCTTGTCCTCGGTTCGACCAGTTTGGATCCCAGTCAAGGCATCGTGCAACTCCTTGCACATGCTCTTCTCTTTCTCTCCTTGTTGGACTTTAAACTCAACCCTACAACGTAATTAAAAACTTTGATTAAACAGGGATACGGTAGGTAAGCGTCTTGGTTAGAAATCATCTACATAATATGATAGCTTAGAGATAGATGTAAGTAATTAACTCCTTGTCCTTGTAGGTGACACTGCCAACAAGAGTCACAACAACGACGGTTCTGGTGCATAAAACTTCATCGGCATTGATAAAGTCCTCCAGTGGGACATGCCGCTCCTCCACCTTGTAACCAAGCATAGCAGCAAGCTTCATGATGCTCTGCCTTGTGATACTAGGAAGGATCATACCGTGGGTTGTGGGTGGAGTCAAGATGACATGGCCCTGTTCTCATACACACACACACATACACACACACACACATATATATATATATATATATATATACCAACTAATTACAATGAATGAATACAAAGAAAGTAAGAAGCATTCAAGTCTTTCGATTCATTAGGTTGTGGAAGGAAAGAATAAGTACTTTAACAATGAAAATATTCGATGCAGAAGCCTCCTCGACATACTTTCCTGTCTCGGCATCCAAGAATAGGACATCGGAGAACCCTTCCACCTTGGTCCTACTTAATGCATGCAAAACCTGCATGCAAAACAAAGGAGAAAGGAAAAAAAACATGGGTTATGTAACTCTATTTCTAAATCTATAGCTATAGCTATACATCAATCATTCAACAACTACCGGTGAATAGTTGCCCACTGTTTTGACACCTCCCGTTCCACCCAACATTGCCCGATGATGTTTCTCCTCCACGGTGAACTTGAGGGGTTGACTCACCTGTAAGAATCCAAATTTTGAAGAGGAATTAAATAATGCATGGAAAGGAAACCTATGGAGTACACACGTACCTTGAAATAGTTGCTGACAGGAGATGCGTAAACTAGAAACATGTATTCGGGCGATGGCCCTAACCCAAGTGAAGCTCCACCTCCTCTGCATATACCAGTGGGAGGTTAATAAGTTGTTTATGACGAGCAAAAAGGAACTGAGGTCACCTCCTCGAAATCGTTTAATGCTGAGTTCTTGTCATGCTCTGACAGTAATCTTTTGGTGAAGTTGTTATTGAAGATCTTCAATTGCTGCAGATTGGGATTAGAAGCTAGAACTGAAGTTGAACCTATAAATCAAAATCCCACCAAGCAAATAAAATGCTGAATTTGGACGAATAACTTCCTCTTTTGATTTATGGCTTGCAACAATATTGAATGGTTGCAGCTTCTGTAAGCTTAATGTATTGGCAGTTCTTCTACATCGCAAGTTGAAAAGTGCAATTTTAATTGCATGCATTGTATTCTCTGCATTCAAAACCTGGAAGGCATCACCATTTGTATTGGTTGTTCTTTTGCTAATTTGGGGTGCTCTATCTATCCTTGTCATTTCTCTGTAATTTTGGATTTGGAGAACTTGTTTCATGATTCTCATGCTTAACGTTTTTGCATTTTTTTAATGCCGTAAGAACCTCATTTTACTTCAAATTTCAAGATTCTATACAGTTGAATCCATTAATGCTATGAATTCAGAGATGAGACATGAGTATGGACTTCAAATTCAACATATTCGATCACTTTGGTAATATTTCTTGAGTAGTATTTCTATCAACACACAGTGATGCAATTTTATTTGTACTTCTAGAGTCTCGATAACAAATGCACATGGAGACTATTATGAATGCCCTTATCATTCATTCATTATACTTTTGTAAGCATAACATATTTTTAAAGAACTTGATCCAAATGAGTAAAATGTTCAATATTGCTTAGTGTATTATTTTGTATTTGATTGTTATCTTAATCGGTTAGCTCTAATTGTATGTTTTATTCCATAGATGATTATGGTTAATCAGATTTGCATATTCTTATGTGCATTTATTCCTTTGGTAGGTTCTGATAGGCATTGTTCTATATCCCCTTCTCCTGTGTTCTTGTTGTCTCATTAGCATAAACACGTTTTTAGAGAATCAAAGGGAAAAAATACAGTGGATAAAGGAAATAACATCCACTTATAGAAGAAAGAGAAGAAGGACGTGTAAGGTACTTACCAAAAGAATGGACAAAGCTAGCAAATTGAATCAATGTGAGATATCAACCATCTGATTTTGATTTATCTGTGATAAATCAAGGATTTATCAACCATCAGACCGAGGTGAGAGTAGAAGAGAGACACCAAATCAAGGATTTTGATGACAAGAAAATGTTCTGGTGTATTTGTTGTTGAATATTTTGTTGAAATGAGTTTCAGTTTTGATGGTCTATACTAATGTTCTTCAGAACCTGAGTTTCAGTTCTTCAGAACTTGGGTTTCATTCAATAGTATCTAAATTAAAGAGTTCAGTCTAATGTTAAATTTGATTAAATGGTTACATATGTTATCCTAGAATGTGATTAAATGGTTACGTATGTTCCTTGTAATGTGATTAAATGATTACGTATGTTTTCTTAAAATGTGATTAATAGGTTAAATTTAGGCATTATTACTGGGGTTAGACTTATATCTCTCTTTTGGTTTCTAATCATTTCTATTTTGGTTATGGTTGGTGGAATTAAAAGCTTAGTGCATTACGTCTTTCTGTTGTCAGGGATGGCAATTACCATTAATGTATCCTAAGGTGTAATTTAATGTTGATTCATGAAATGAAATAAGAAAAAAAAAGAGCAGTGTTGATCCCTGAAAAACTAAAATTAAATTTTCAATTATCCAAAATATTGCAAAATCTCAAAGATTTGCATATATTTCAATTCACCAAGAATTGTCAATTGACATGAAACATAAGATGATAATTGTAATATACCAAGGACATCAAGTTCTACTAAATCATCAGTATAGATTAGAGTAGTATACACTTGGTTATATGCTGTATTTGAAGAAATTTGCATACTTTCCACAACAATCTTCTGCTCCATTTGATACATTGGAGCCACTTCACCAACTACAGCTACAGTTCCTTGCTTGATGAAGCCATTTTCATCCAACTCCTTGAATATATGAATACAATTCCGTCTACTCAGCCTTCATGAAAAGATCGCCGCCAATAATATTAGATTATCTGCAAAAAAGGACATCAAATAAGTTTATTTAAGGAAAATATTTGTGATTTAATCATTTTGTCCTCCCTCTTGGTATCTCCACCTCCATCTACATATCCATGTTATTCATCCCCTTTCTCAATGCAAAAAATTAAGATTGAGCTACTAAAAAAATCCACTTCTTCCTTTTACCTGCAATCACATTACTTCCTTTCATTGACTAGAGCTCAGAAACAAAGAAATCCAGGTTCAGATCTCAAATCAACGCACTTAATGAAAATTACAGATTTAAGTTACCTGACAAGATAATTCCTAAACCACTAAGCAGATCAACTTAATTTACCTCAACATAGTACAGTAAAATTTAAACTTCAGATGTGATTTATATATATATATAAGTTAGGACCCCAATTCTAACTCACGAAAATAGCATGAGCAATCCAATCCAAGATTGACCCAACAAATTAACTGAAGAACAACTCACAGTAATTACTTCAGTACCATCACTTTAATCAGATCCAAGACTGACCAATCCAATGAGAGATTCTGGTCAGCGCGAATCTCTTCGGTGGAATCATCGAGCTGGACGATCTCGACTCGATTGGAGTACTGCTCGAGGAGGCTTGCGATGGCGAGACGGTACTTCTCCTTGCGGAGGATGCTCCAATTCATGGCGTAAATGTGCCATGTAGCCTCATACGTGTAGATTTCAGATCTCTTCTGCTTCTCTTCCCTCATACGTAAATACTAAATACTACATTATGACACTAAAAAAAAAAATGATATACGTGAGAGTAATAATTAAAAAACTAAAGGTACCTGAAAGCAACATTAAAACCCCCAAAGATATACCTTAATGAAACATTAACATAACGAGTGTATGCTCACTGGAACATAATTCTAATTTTATACAACCATACCACATACACACAACATACCACATAAAGAGCATTCCAATATTCATTTGGTTGACATTTTTCAGTAAAAACAACAGAAAACATAAATCAAAACTATTCCAACTAATACGACAAAAACAATTTTATACATTTTTTTTTCCCTATATTGATATTTCTCAATCTTTTCAACTGCGACATTCACCATCTTCTTCACCTTTGCAGAAACCCTATTTGAATGAGGACAAACGTTAACATCGTATCAATCGAAATACCCACACCGCACCCTCCTCGCTTCGTAACAGGCTAATGACAAAAATTAGGTAAGAGATGGGATAAAATTAACAAGACTTCAAGTAATTAACGGATAATATGACATACATTCCACAAGGGCAGCTATAGAACCTCCGTTGAAAGTTCTCCCAGACGTTTGAAGCCTTCACCATGATAATCTCTCCACAGTGACATCTTCGTGTTTTCAGTGTGGTTGAGCTACTGCATGAAGTCATTGATTAAAGTTTGAGAGGACAAGGGAGGTACTGAAGATTGAGAGGGAAAAGTCTTTGAAACCCTAATTGCTGCTCAAATGGAAGAGAAAGTGACAAAACAATGCAAAAGCAAGAGAGATAGTTTTATTCAGTTGAGAAAATATGATGAGGGGTCTTTTGGTATTCACATAATTGAATTTGTGCAAATTTCGATTTAAGTAGGTCACGTGATACGGTTTTCATCCATTTTAGATGTAAAACAAAAAAAATAGCTACATTTATGACTTTTGGGGTACCCCAAAGTAACAATTTCTTTTTTGGGGGTACCTATTTGTAAAAACTTGACTTCTGAGGTACATCAATGACTTTAATCCCTATATCTATATATCTATTAATTTTACTAAATATCCTATAACTTTGACAAGTAAGCTCTTTATATAATTTTCTCTATCATAGTGTTAAAATAATTTAATTTGATTAGTCCATGTAAAAATAACGGTTACACCAATATCATCATTCTCTCACATTCACATGACACTCTAAAATTAAATAAAAGTTCCACATTCATTTTCAAAAACTGTTACAAATATAAATATGTCAAATTAAATTTTGCCTTCAAACAATAGTAAATTGCAAGCTTTGTACCTAACAATTTACTTTAAAAAATTGAACAAAATTATGAGTGAAGTAAAAAAAATAAGAATGAGAACACAAGTGTTTTTTTCTTCACAATTTGAAAAATACTTTTTTTAATAAATAAATGATAAACAACACTTATGGTATATAAGTTTTATTTAATATATATTTAAGTAAATACAACTAATTTATAATAATAGTTTAATTAACTTAAAAAATAAACTAAGTGTTACAAAAAATATTTAGAATGGAAAAAAATGATATATAATTATTTGGCAAATGATTTTATGTATCTCAATATTTTTTAATATCAATATTGAAATATTTGAATTTAATAAAAAAATATTTAGGTATCTGAACAATTTTTAATAGTAAAAACATCAATCAAATGTAATTTGATATTTTTTGTTATCTTATTGACATCCTTAAATGTGTACACAATTATGTTTGTTTCTGGAAAAAATATAATATAATAATATTATATTTTATAAAATTAAGCATATAAATACACATGTTAGATTTTCAGTTACTAATTTATAATTATAAAACTAAAAGGATACTTTTCATAGAATTTTGAAAAATAATTATTTAATATTGTTATTTATCAATTATTATTATATTTGAAGTACATTTTTATCTAAAATAAAATAATAGAATTCTAAGTAAGTTATATGTATATATAATTTATTAAGTGATGTTTGTGTATATATTCTATACATATTTTTAACTAAGAAAAAAAAAAGATACAATTAAGTATTACTAAATAAAATGTTTATAAATGACTTTTTTTATAGTTCTATTACTGAATAAATTCAACATATATGTAATGAATACACTATAAATAATCAACATTACAAAAATTAAAAGTAAGTTGAGTAATATTATATCAATAACAAAAATAAAACTATTTTCATTTTGTAAGTTGAGTTAATTATATTAATATAATAATATGATTAAAAAGTATTTTCATTTGATTTATTTTTACTAATTAATATAATAATTTAAACTTTATATGAGACTAAATATATATAACGACAACTCAAATAATTTTTACAATCTGTGTAAAGCGCGAGTCAGTTCCATAGGTTATACTAGTTGTTGGAAGAATGAGAAAAATTCTTAGAAATAAAATTATTTTAAAAAAATATACTATTTCACAAAAGCTAATTAGTATCTTTAAAAAAAAATTCTTACATAAGCCGTAAGTGTTTTTTTATTTTTAATTTGTCAATATTAGATGAAAATATTCAGTTATGGTAAGAATTCAAGAAAATATAAATTCTATGGATGAAAATAGTCTTACCTCCAATTATTTAGTGCATTCCTTTCATTTTTGATAAGATTTTTTTGCCTTGTATGAAAGATTTTTCCCTCTTATTTGAAAGAATTTTTCAATTATTTCGTTCTATTTAATAAATAAAGAACTCGTTTGTCCGAATACCTACACAAAGAAAAGCCATGTGTGCTCTCGTTTGTTTCCCCTCCGAAGGTTAAACCAGTCTAGGTTTTAGGAGCGGTAACAATGAGAGTAAAAGATATCAGTGAATGTCCTCTAAATAATAAATGCAGGGATAGTTATATGAGAAGTTAACTTTCTTTACCATAGTTAATTTCATTTAACCGTGGTTACTTTTTATCGACTGAGAAAGGATAAAGGGTCTCATCACTAGGTATCAGGATAACTGTCTTATCATGTCAAATCATAGGGCAACACCTCTTACCATGCACTGTCATGTAAGTTGGTATGGCGTCACTCCAAGATAAGCCTCCTTTCTGGTGATTAGGCGAAACCATTACTTTAACTGGAAGACAGGTGAATCTTCTCTTATTAGTTCAATAAACGACTAGTGTGACAAGCGAAGCATCCCTATTCTAACATTGCTAAAGGGACGGAACTTTTAGACCCACCATCTGCCCCCAAGCTAATTAGGAGTTTACCACTGGTTGGTTTAGGCTTCTTCTGTAGGCGTCGCCACTTTAAGGTCATGGCTCTCTCTTGAGCATATTTTGAAGTCAGCTCTTTAGTCGGGGAATTTTAAAAAGTTTGTGCGGAAAAAATTGAAAAACGGTTCAAACGTTTCGTATGACGCCAACCTCTATTTTTACCGTTGTGATCCAAAGGTCAGGATAGCGTGACCTTTGGGTTTTTGAGGAAGTTACCTTTGGGAATTTGCCCTACTATAAATAGGGTTATTCTCAACATTTCATAAATTTTGCCTCCTCCCCGCTCTGCCTTCTCTCTAAGCATTTTATCTCACTAAAATGTTCTCCGCCTATAAATAGCGTCACATTTTTCTTTGGCACCATTGCCCGGTGTTATCTTACCGCTTCAAAGGTCAGACACATATACAGAAAATCAAGCATGGCCCTGAGTGACACTCCCGATGGTAAATAAATTTATATTCCTCTACCTTCTATAGAGCCTAAGCCCGACCTCTTGTCACTAAGAGCCCTCGATATCTTATTCCCCAGGATTTTCCAAGTGACGCCCCTCACACGATTGTCATCCTTTAAAGACGAGGAAACCATTTATCTGGCCCAGATAGATGCGGAGCTTTGCTTCCCTTACTGTAACTCTTTAAAGGAGTTATGCATGTATTATGACATTGCTTCTACCCAGCTAACACCCAACGCTTTGCGCATGTGGGTAGACTTTCGAGTCCAATGCTTTAACAGAGGTTGAACGTATTCTTTAACCCTTTTTCGAACTTTTTATCGTCTTCAATCCAATGTTTTCCACATTTTCTTTTACAAACGTATTCCCCAGAATTTAAATACTGGAACGCTCGACGCCTTAGATGGACCGATTGGTCCTGGAATTCTCGGTGCCCTTTAGTTATCGGATTTAAATCTACAAAATTCAATTGGAAATTCAAATATTTATTTCTTTAAGGGGGACTTATTTTGGCCTCTTCGGCGCCCAAGATTGATCTGGCTCCCTCGCTCTCCGACAACACCGAAGATGATAAAAAATCTCTAAAACTTATCTACTTGGATCATTCCAAGGAAATACCATCGTACATATCACGTCATACATCAGAGGCGTCACTAATTAGTGTCGAAACCAAGTCCTTAGAATCTGCCCCACCAATTGATTGGGTACAGTTCTAACTCTAACTCTTTCTTTCATGTAGGTTTCGATTATCTCTTTGATATCCGTGACCTCGAACCTCCTTAGGAGACGACCAGAGTTATCTTTTTCGAGGATGAACCCAAAGTAAGAATCGAAAGAGGAAGTACACTCCAACAAGGAGAAGTCACAACCCTTGGACCTCCTAACGACAAGTCCAATGTTTCTGGATGATGAGACCAATGCTGCCATGACGCGTGTATAAAGGAGCAATCCTTTACTCTTTTTATAAGAACAATGTTTTTTTTTGCCGAATATCTTCCATTTTATCGATGAAGTGGTATGGGCCTCCAATTTTACACGAGGACTGACACTCATACTATTGGAAGAAAACCTATACTTATAGTCCCTGGCCTCTAGGTCCTCAAAAGGTGGTACCTCATAAGGCAGTTCTCTTAGGATGGTCGTTGTCTCTGGAGGAGCGACGCACATAAGGAATGGTGTCGAGGAACCTTTTTTAGAGAACCCCGTTTATAAGGGTGTAATTCGGTGCCAGACATCTCATCTTTCTTGCTTAAACCTTGTCTTGCGGTTCAATACTTGCTTCTATAAATTCCCTGATGGGCGTCGCCCAATACGTCGTCTAGTTTACACTTAAGCACACATAAGGACCTGGATGGTATAGGCATTCGATGTATATTGAGTGTCGTTGTCTATCATGCATATTTACTCAGAGCATCAATTTCACAATTAACGTCCCTAGGAATGATGTTGATTTCAAAGTTGGCGAAGCCTTCTGTTAGAGCCTTTGCCTCTTTGAGGTATTTTTTCATCTGATCACCTTTCACTACATATTATTCTTTCAATTGGTTGACCACAATCTGAGAGTCACAATGGATTTTTAGAGAGGTGGCCCGCACTCCTTTAGCTATTCTAAGCCTGACTATCAAGGCTTAATATCATGTTTCATTATTTGTTGGTTTAAATGTTAATACCAATGCATATCTCAAAGGTTCTCCTCCATTTAGAGGCGTCAGTATAAGTCTCACCCCCCGAACCTTTGGCAGGTGAGGATCCATATGTGTATAATTCCCAGACGGGCATTTGCGGCGCTTCTCCAGTCAAGGGTGCTTCGTTGATAAACGACGCCTTCGCCCGACAAGTGGATTTTGCTATGATATCGTCTAACGCTTGTCCCTTTATGGAAATCCTTAGAGCTAATTTAATTTGGAATTCACTTAGCTCAATCGATCACTTTATCATCCTACCCGAAGTGTCAGGGTTTTGAAGGAAATATTTTAGTGGTTGATTAGTTAGCACAGTGATTTCGTGTTCGGGAAAATAGGGTCGAAGCTTATTGTCTGAGACCACCAACGCATAGAGATACTTTTCAACTTCTATATAATTCATTTATGACTTGGACAATACTTTTGATACGTAGTAGACCAACACTTGGCCCTTACCCATGTTCTTTACTAGGATTGAGCTTACAACCACAAGACTTATGCTAAGACAGAAAAATAGAGTGTCGTCCTTTGTTGTCTTGCCTAGTGGTGGGAGCGTCTGGAGGTGTTGTGTTAGGTCTTGAAATGCGAATCTTGGGATCAATTGAAATTTCTTGTTCGCCCTTAGCACTTCAATGATAGTTAGTGACTTGTGTCCTGATTTGGCAAAGAATCAACTGAGCGTCGCCAGTCTTCCATTTAAGCTTTGCACCTCTTTTTGAAAGGTTAGACTCCTCATTTATTCAATGGCGTTGAGCTTTTTTAGGTTGACCTCAATCCCTCTTTGGCTGACCATATATCCCAAGATTTTTCACGATTGGACGTGGAATGCACATTTTGTTTGATTTAGGCACACCTGATGGAGTCTCATTCTTTTTAAGGATTTACTCAGATCCTCTGTGTAGCCGACGCCTCAGATGGATTTAACCAACATGTCGTCACACATCTTCCACTTCCATTATGAATCCTTGGGACAAGCTTTGTTGAGATTTCTGAAGTGGACACACATCTTCCACTTTCTATTACTCCTTTTCATGAGCACCGAGTTTGGCATCCAAGTATGAAATCTGATTTCCCTCACAAATTGAGCATCGGTTAACTTTCCCATTTTATGTCTTATGGCGATAACCTTCTCTTCCTCCACGGATCCTCATTTTGAGCAATAGGCTTGATCTTTGGATCGATATTCAACTCGTGGGTGATAATATCCTTGTTGATACCTGACATGTCGCTGTGCTTCCAAGCAAAGAGTTCCTTGAATTCAATCAGCAATAATGTCAAGGTTGTGGCTTGTTCATCTGGGAGTGTCACCTCTATCTGGACGGCCCATCTATTGATACTTTCCCCAATCCCTCCACCGGGGTGAGGTGACTCTTTTATTCTCTTGGTTCCCTATCCGTTTTGGATGGACATGGTCTCTCTCTTCTGCGCACGATGTCGCGCTGACTGAACGTAACATTTTCGGGCGACATGTTGATCTCCTCTCACTACTCCTATCACATGGGGCATCATGAACTTCAGTAGTTGGTGATAGGTGGAGTGTATCATCCGGTGAGGGTTTAAAGTGGACCGCCCCAAAATGGGATTGTATGAAGCCGATGTGTCAACCACTATAAAGGTGACGCTTAGGTCAGTAACTTCCATCCTTCGCCTAGAAGTACTGGTAGGGTGATGGCTCCCACCGGGTATGTTACCGTTGAGGCGAAACCCATTAACATAAAATTCACCTTATGTAGGTCATTTTCGCTTTTGGCCATATTCTTTACGACGTCGAAGAAGAGTACATCCGTTGAGCTTCCTGTGTCTATGAGAAATCTCTTCACATCATACTCGTCTATCTCTGCTGTGATAACCAGTGCATCATCATGAGGGCAGGTCACATGCCCCATCTTAGATTCTGAAAAGGAGATGGCCATCTCATCTTCCGTTTGTGGGTGCTTCCCAGCCTAGGTGACGCTTGAGATTTGAGTGGCGTAGTCATCTGTGGCGCTATTTATTTCCCCCCAGAGGCGAATCCATCACTGATCACATTCAAGGTCCCCTTTTTCGCCCTAGGGGCATCCTAGCTCCTCTCATTTCCTGGCGACGCCCTACACTCCCTACGACTAGGATTGGGGTTGTTACTTCGCTTGGCCACGAAATTCTTCAAAAGCCCCTTCTGGATCAAAGCTTTGATATCCCCCTTAAGGATTTTACAATCATATGTGTTGTTAACCTTGCAACAGTGATAACGATAGTATTAGTTGTGGTTGGATCCCATGGGTGCCCCATTCTTTCGCGGTGCTTGGGGTAACGCCCAGTCTCTCTTTTCCATCTCATTCAGGATGACCAAAATCTCATGATTTAGAAGGTTAAGGTTTCATAGACATCCTTATTGGGGCATGTCACCAAGGGGCGACGTTTATCGTTCTGATGGCCCCTCTTTTGTGGGCGCTACTCTGGCTTTTTCCCTTCTTGGATTCCTTATGGGCCTTCATGCCCTCCTTTACTATCTTCAAGTCTATGCATGACTTGACCCTCGTCGTCATTTCCTCAACCGTGTTGACGGGTATGACGCTTTGGCTATCATATATGGCGGAGCCTCTAGGTCTGAGTGCTCTGACGAAAACACAAATGGTCTCGCCACTAGTAATGACTGGGTCAATGCCTGCCAGCTCTTTGTTGAAGCGTGTATAGAAGTCTCCGAGACTTTTGTCGTTCATTTGCTTGATGTGGTCAAGGGAACAGACACTTTTAAGGAGTTGTCGCCCGTTCATGTATTGTACAATGAATTTGTCTTTTAGGTCCCCACACGACTTGATCGAAGCCTTAGGAAGACCAAACAACCAGTAAGAAACGACACCTCTGAGAGTGGACGGAAGAGCAACACGAAGTGATTATCGTTGTTGTTTCTTCCTAGAAGGGTGGCTTCGTGCCTTTGGATATGCTCCACCAGATGACTTTTGCCCCGATAGGAATCGATCCGGGGGTTCTGGACATGGGGTGGCACCGTAACGGCCAGTATCTCTGGGGTAATGGGTGCGACGATCTATCTCTATGGCGTGACATGACTCTCCCCTTATGCTCTTTGATTGTCCTGTCGATAAGCTCTTCAAATTCCTCCTGAGTCATTATGCATTGAGGTTGAGCCATTATCGCGCTAGTGCCCTGAGTGGCTGCGCTAGCGGGGATGGGAACGCCTGTTGAGGCGACGCATATAAACAATTCTCTCTTAGGCAGCGACAATCCTACAGGTTGCACACCTTTGGTGTTCCTCCTCAAATCAATGCCTTATCAACGATCAAGTAACCACTTGACTAACAAAAAATTACATCAGGTCATTTTAAGGCGATATGAAGTAAATGTGGGTTCGAGGTACTACTCTCTTCATAACGTAACCATGGTAACAATCCAACTTAGGCAATAGGTTCTTTTATAAATAGATGATGTTTTGCTTCATTTACCAATAATTATACTTTTACTCTACTTCCATACAAATCGTTGCACTACTGACTTTATTATTATATGGGAAACAACAATCTAATTTAAGTCATCTTTCTTATATGTCCATTTGAAGTTTTGCACTTGTTAGGTTTTGTACTATAAATATACTATTCCATCTATGTACGTATTCTAGACAACATTATAAGAGAGAAAGAACAATCATCAATATACATACTAAAATCATCGTGAAGGTTACCTCGAAGAGGTGTTACCACGTAAAACTCTCTCACACGTTTTCTCTCTAGCTTTCAAATATATATCTCAATTCTTGTTCTTCTTCATCAGTTTTTATGTGTGTTGTGAAATCGATCCTAACAAAAACTACAAACACAAACCATCCATATAGAAACATAAGCATGTCTTTGACTAAGCTAATTATAACAAAAGTAGCATGCTTATCTCAAAAGAGTGCAAAATACGATTTCATCAGTTCCTTCCTTGGTGTAAAATCTATAATAGCATTCCAGTCTTCAAGAGTTTGGATCTACAAGTATAGACTTCCAAAATGGCGATTACTATACATTTTTTACACATTCATATCCATAATTACCATATCGTTTTTCAAAGTATTTTACATTGAGTTCCAAAATAATTCGGAAAATTATTGTTTGCTTGCAACAACCTCTTCTCTTGCGAGCCTTAACTCCTCACTCTTCAAAGCTCATGCAATCTTCGACACTCGGCCTGTTCTCTTCTATGGTTTCCGAACTTCATCATACATGGAATCTTTGTTAACAAGCATATCATCATTAGCAACTGGTGCTTTTTCTTCAACTTGTTCCTATGCAAAAAGATATAATCAAAGTATCGAGGCTGGAATATATCTATAACAAGGATTATGCAGGATTACGAAACAAGTGTTGTACTTACCATTATATATTAGGTTCATAACCAAATAGCTACCCCAATTTTTAACACATTATACATCACTACCCAAACTTTATTTTTTTCTGTTAAATATGGATGGAAAATGACGTGACATCACATGAATGGTCCATGATTTAAACAATATATTACTTTTCAAAAATATTACAAACAATCTTTAAAACATTGGAAAATTAAAACATATGAGTTTTTAATATAATATTTTATTAAAAATATGGAATAATAATATATAATTATTTTTACATTTTGTTTCATATTTTTAATAAATTTATTATATTAAAAACTCTTACTTTCACTATTAATTTTCAAGATGTTTTTAGAATTGTTGCGGTATTTTTTAAAAAATCATTTAGTTTTTTAAATTGTTGACCAAGCATGTATTGTCATGTCATTTTTCATCTATATTTAACTGAAAACTTAACGGGGGTAGAATTTTCCCCAACTCCGAAAGTACAAGTAGCAAAACTTAAAAAAAAAAAAAAGTTCATGCAACAATTTGTAAAATATCCAAAGTTAGAGCATCGATTTGATTATTAACCGTTAGAATAAATTAAATAACTAAATAAGTAATTAAGTTAAAATAAAAATATAATTTGTTAAAAACTTTTGAATAAATTATATTATATTATTAATTGATATTGAAAATATAATTAGAAAACTAATAATGTATTAATTTAAATAATTAAAGGAATAATAAAAACATAATATATTAGAAATTTTAAAATATATAATTTATTAGAAACTTTAGAATAAATTAAAAATATATTAATTAGATTAATTACGGAAAAATATTTAAATTTAGGTATTTTCATAATTAATTAAAATAGTTGAGGACAATTTTTTTATTCTACTTATTCCGATTTTTTTTGGAATAGTCATTCCATCCCAAAAAAAACAAAGAATGACTTCCAAAACTTCCTAGAATTCGGATTTCTTATTCCACAAATTTAAGTAAACAAGCAACGAAATAGATAATTCGTATTTAGATTCCTACTCTGTTTCGCAAAACAAACACCCCGTTACTGGCATGTATGCAACTCCATCACATGTAGTATGATCTTTCTTTAGGGTAAATCATATCAACAATAACTTAAACGATCATGTACATTTCAGAAATGTGACTTTTTGGTTAAAAATTTCATACTCAGTCACATATGTTTGACAAATATTATTAAATTGTCATAAAAATGACGATTTTACCATTCCATTTTATCTTGTTGTTCATGTTCGAACTCAGATTTGCGCAAATCTAGGTTCGAATCGAACCCAAAAACGTAGATTTGGATTCGATTTGAACCCATGATTGCAAATGTGGGTTCGATTCGAACGTAGAAATACAAATATTTGTCTGAATCAAAACCATAATTGCAAATTTGGTTTCAGTTTGAACTCAAATTTGCATTTCTGGATTCGATTCGAACACAAAAACACAGATCTTGGTTCAATTTAAACTCAGATTTGCGAAATCGGATAGAATTTGAATCGAAAAGAAAAAAACATTGAAGATGAAGAAAATAAGTGAAGAACATTTTGGTCATTTTTTTCACATAAATTCATCTTGTAATCGTTCAATTATATTTTGAATCATGACTAATTGTTCAACATAAGTTTTAATTGTTCAATCACATGTGTCAACATAAGTGACTGTTGAAGTAATTTACTCTCTGTTTAACTTCATATTTTTCCCACTACAAATCTCTAATAATTTAATTATATCATCACAACATAAAGAAATTGAAAACTTTATGACTATCGCATATGACAATCGGAAACTTAAGCGGAGAACCATCATCACATCGGCAGATCCGAAACTTATGAGTCATCATAGAGTAAAGTAGGGGAGGGCTCCTCGGTAGAGAAACAAAACTGTAAGATTCTAGCAATACTCGAAGCCTTCTCATTATCCATCCTATATTCCTCATTCGCATGTAAATGTATCGATAAGGATGGGAAGGGAAATGAGAATAAAAATAAAAACTGGACAACCAATTATTACCTAACAAGAATGAAAACTTACTGCTGTCTAGAATACAACTTCCTCTTTGAGAGATTTTCTCACACGGGGATATTAAAAACACACTGGAATGATCCATCACATAAAAAAATAATAATACACCATCAACCAACAAAACGCTGCTTCATCATTATACAAAACTTTAGAATAAATAAGACTCTTAACAAAAATGTATCCCACCGACATACCACAAATTTTTCAGTAAGGGCGGAACTTCCTAGCAGCTCTAAGCTCTTGAATCCGCTTCTTATCTTGCTCAAACTTGCTTTGCAGCATCATTAGTTCTGAAATGATTGTCAATGCAACAAAAGGATATATTGCTCAGCTAGCATTGTATCTATTTTACGTGTCAATGCTTCATCATTAAATATTATCAAGGATATTGACTATTTGATCGTGCAAAAAGTTAAATTCAAGCAAAAGGAGATCGAGTTCTACATATATATATGTACACAAGAGATTAGTCATAGGCATACCATTTCTTTTTGCTTCTCTCTTCTGGAATCGATAGAAATCTAAACCAACTTCCTTAGTCTTCTTCTTTGACATCTTAATCTCCAAAGCAGTCTGCGAAACTGACCCAACAACAGTTCCACTCTCAGCCTCTGTAGTTTTCTTCCTCCCTTTATGATGTGTAACAACCGTCCAGCCTCCTTCTGCAGCAAGCACTTCCCTTTCTTTTCTTTCCTGTATTCCCAACAAAAGATAATAAGTCTCAATGAAAACCCAGAAATCGTAAAAGGAACAGATTTGGAAGGAAAAGAATGACCTGTTCGATTTTTGCTTCATGAACTTCAATAAATTCATCAATCCTTTCTTGCAGAACCTCCAACCCAGGTCTACTTTGATAGTAATCTGTCACCCACTCTGCATTTCATATTTCTAGGTGAGAGTTTTTTTACAAAATTCACTTAGAGGGACTGAATTTGATTGACGATGCTCAGGTTATTGAAAAATCATAAAGTATTTCATACTTTTCATTCCTTTAGAGCTGTCCTCGTCTCCTGAAGAAATCTGATAAACCTCCTCCTGATTGGGTTCAGGTTCCACTTTCCGTGTCTTGTATCCTTCCACAGATAAATTCTTCAACTTGTTATCCTTTCTCTTAACTTTCGTAGGTTTACCTATAACACCAAATTTACAGATGGAAGCTCGTAAATCCAACAATATTGTCAAAATATTGATTTCTCACTAGTGTGGTGACAATTTAATTTTACATGCAATCTACATGATTCTCCATTGGCAATGATTGCACGTATTTATAGCTTAAATAGCATTTGTCTTACCATTCATGGTATCTGCTCCATTATCTGTTACGGTTTCTTCATCACCTCGACCCTCAGGTTGAACATGAGCTGCACAAAATAAGTATAACAAAAACGAGCCTCATTTTAGCTTAAGATAATTTTACAAAGAATATGCTGCAACATTAGGTCTGTTAGACATCCACAAGTCCTTGTTAACTGGTTCAACAATATCCTTGTTTTCTTTTACCTTTTCTTTTCTTATTTCCGGTTGACTCCTGACTTCTCTTCTCATCCAAAGTTTTGCCCTGATTATTTTCTGGAAGAAAAAAAAGAACAACAAGCATTGTAAGAACAATACTCTGTCAAATTCCGTCTAATCTTCTACGATTAAAACAACAATACCATGAACAGTCATTGGTGTAATTTTTTGAACTTCATCAGTGGCACCTTTTTCTCTTCTCCTCTTCTTCTTCTTTTCTGTCTCCCTAAGCTCCTTATTTTCTACCGCTGCTTCTTCTTGATCCAACACTGTTTCTGAAATTACCAAATCAAAAAGATTGCAGGCATCATGATGCAGTTGCTAATATAACGGCTGTATCAGAATCCATTATTAAAAGCAATAGTCAACAAACCATGATCATCGAGTTCAACAGAAGTATTGACAATATCATTGTTTTTTTCTTTCTTCCTTCGTGACAACTTCTTTCTCTTCTTCTCCTCTACAAACTTACTTGAATCATTATCTGCACCGAGAAACGAAATCAATGATTACAGCAAGAAGCAAAATATGCAGAGACGCTAATTAATGGGACAGATTCATAAGAATTTCACCTTTAGTACTTGTAATCCGAGACTCACCGGCAAAAGCAATGCCTTTCTTCTCGCTTCTTCTCTTCTTCTTTCCTCTTGGGCTATTGTTTGTTCCTCCACGTACAACTTGCTGCACCATATCTGCAAAAAAATAACTTTCAACACCATAGAAATTGCTCTAGCCGCTTCGTATCAGATAAATTTTGCGGAACTTCCATCATTCACAGATAAAACAAGTCGAAAGATCCACTACAAGAAATTTACATTTTTGTGAGGGTCAAATTTCTAAGGGAATTTGGCTTTACTAGTAGAACATACTACAATAAAAGTATTGCATGTAACAAAGTTGGCTTAATTGATAAAAAATAAAAACATGTAAGAAATATTAAGACCAGGTAGCCTTTTTGGTCATCAGCAAAACATGTAACTAGCAGGTTCATGTGAACTAGTAAGGGGTTTCATGAGTACGAAGTTTAAATAGCGAAACTAATATCTCTTTGAAAACATTGCAGTAGAACTCTTGTTTATATAAGGCTTTTCTTATGAACTAACAACAAATTATTAGAGAAAATAAAAACAATTAACTAGTATGATATTGCCCCAAATTCTGTCCAGCAACCATTCTGTCTAGTCTAGCTATTGACATGCTGAAGAAGAAGGTTGCCTATACCAATGGGTTCTGTTAATACCGATGATCAATTAATAATTAGTCATAGGATCAATAAATTTAAAGATACCAACGTAAAAGAATAAATAATAATAACGGAGGAGAACAATCAGCAACTCACTGATGCTTCATTTTGAGCAGCTTATTCTTAGGAAGTACACCTAATTCATATGTACTACCATCCACTCTGAGTCACTTTTCACTAGAACATAGACCACCTCTGATGCTGCTTTTTTCCTTTTCACATGACATGATACAACACTTAATTGGCAATAGAGGCCTACTTCAGTTACTAGCCAACAGTAGAACCCTCCCATGTAATCATGCTCCAAACTCTAAATTTGTTAGCTGTGTACTAAAAGCTAAACATTAAACTTAATAGTGCTCAACGTTAGACACCTACAAAAAGTATACGCATAACAAACAAACATAGCTAACAACCAAATAAGAGTTCTAATCTACATCAGAATTTAATATCAGTAGTCCAAGAAGCAACAAAGAGGTTATCGATGGTTCTCTACTCTCTCAAGTTTTTTGTGTGTTTTTTTCTGTTCATCTAGGGACAAATTATTTAATCAGCCACTAATCAGTCAATAAATCAGAGGAAAAGAAGAAGGATGCAAAATCAGTTTTATTTAGCAAATTATATATTACCCCGGAAACATGATTACAGATCAAATCATCCATTCAAGATGACAAACAAATCAACAATCAAATAAATTGACACGCAATACAAAAAGAAAGAAATGTTCATATGAGAATAGGATGTATGATTTTCTGAAGAATAAAAAAATGATCAAGTT